>JAECXG010000675.1:0-1431858 GCA_018152135.1 Drosophila paulistorum
TGTTATATAAATTATGGCGGCTATAAGACTTAGTATTGCGGCTGTATTATGGTTCCAGCAGCTTGTATAGCTGATAAATAAAGGATGGCGGCTATAAGACTCTAAATGGCAGCTGTACAAAGGTTCCAATAGCTTGTATAGCTTTTTTATAAAGCTTAACGGCTATAACACTCAAAATAGCGGCAGTTACAGCAGCTTGTATAACTGTCATATAAATTATGGCGGATATAAGACTCAAAATGGCGGCAGTAGAACCGTTCCAGCAGCTTCTATATCTGTTATATAAAGGACGGCAGCTACAAAACTCGAAATGGCGCCTGTATTATTGTTCCAGCAGTTTGTATAGCTGTTATATAAAGGATGCCGGCTATAAGACTCAAATGGCGCCTGTATTATTGTTCCAACAGCTTGAATAACTGTTATATAAAGGATGGAGGCTATAAGACTCAAAATGACGGCTGTATTATGGTTCCAGCAGGTTGTATAACTATTATATAAAGGAAGTCGGATATAAGACTCAACATGGTGGCTGTATTATGGTTCCTGCAGCTTCTATAGCCGGTATATAAAGGCAGTCGGCTATAAGACTTAAAATGGCGCCTGCATTATTGATCCAGCAGTTTGTATAACTGTTATATAAAGGATGGCGGTTATAAGACTCAAAATGGCGGCTGTATTATGGTTCCAGCAGCTTGTATAGCTGTTTAATAAAGGATGGCGTCTAGAGGACTCAAAATGGCGGCAGTAGAACAGTTTCAGCAGCGTGTATAGCTGTTTTATAAAGGATGGCAGCTGTACAAAGGTTCCAATAGCTTGTATAGCTGTTATATAAAGGTTAACGACTATAACACTCAAAATGGCATCAGTAGAACGGTTCCAGCTGCTTCAAAATGGCCTGCATTATTGTTCAAGGAGTTTGTATAGCTGTTATATAAATTATAACGGCTATAAGACTTAGTATGGCAAGTGTATTATGGTTGCAGCAGCTTGTATTGCTGTTATATAAAGGATGGCGGCTATGAAACTCAAAATGGCAGCTGTAGAAAGGTTCCAACAGCTTGTATAGCTGTCATATAAAGGATGGCGGATATAAGCCTCAAAATAACAGCAGTAGAACGGTTCCAGTAGCTTCTGTTATATAAAGGACTGCGGCTATAAGACTCGAAAAGCCGGCTGTAGAATGTTTCCAACAGCTTGTATAACTGTAATATAAAGGATGGCGGATATAAGCCTCAAAATGGCGGCTGTATTATGGTTCCTGCAGCTTCTATAGCCGTTATATAAAGGATACCGGCTATAAGACTCAAATGGCGCCTGTATTATTGTTTTAGCAGTTTGTATAGCTGTTATATAAAGGATGGCGGCTATAAGACTCCAAATGGCGGCTGTATTATGGTTTTAGCAGCTTGTATAAGTGTTACATAAAAGTATGGCGGCTAGAAGACTGAAAATTACGGCAGTTGAACGGTTCCAGCAGCTTCTGTAGCTGTTATCTAAAGGATTTCAGCTATAAGACTCAATACGGCGGCAGTAAAACGTTTTCAGCAGCTTTTGTAGATGATATGTAAAGGATGGCGGTTATAAGACTTAAAATTTCGGCTGTAGAATGGTTCCAGCAGTTTCTAAAGCTGTTATATACAGGATGGTGGCTAGGGGACTCAAAATGGCGGCAGTAGAACAGTTTCAGCAGCGTGTATAGCTGTTATATAAAGGATGGCAGCTGTACAAAGGTTCCAATAGCTTGTATAGCTGTTATATAAAGGTTAACGGCTATAACACTCAAAATGGCATCAGTAGAACGGTTCCAGCTGCTTCAAAATGGCCTGCATTATTGTTCCAGGAGTTTGTATAGCTGTTATATAAATTATGGCGGCTATAAGATTAATATGGCGGGTGTATTATGGTTGCAGCAGCTTGTATTGCTGTTATATAAAGGATGGCGGCTATGAAACTCAAAATGGCAGCTGTAGAAAGGTTCCAACAGCTTGTATAGCTGTCATATAAAGGATGGCGGCTATAAGATTCAAAATGACGGCTGTATTATGGTTCCACCAGGTTGTATAACTATTATATAAAAGAAGGCGGCTATAAGACTCAAGATGGTGGCTGTATTATGGTTCCTGCAGCTTCTATAGCCGTTATATAAAGGATGTCGGCTATAAGACTCAAAATGGCGCTTGCATTATTGATCCAGCAGTTTGTATAGCTGTTACATAAAGGATGGCGGTTATAAGACTCAAAATGGCAGCTGTATTATGGTTCCAGCAGCTTGTATAGCTGTTTAATAAAGGATAGCGGCTAGAGGACTCAAAATGGCGGCAGTGGAACGCTTTCAGCAGCCTGTATAGCTTTTATATAAACGATGTCGGCTATAAGACTCAAAATAGCAGTAGAACGGTTCCAGTAGCTTCTGTTATATAAAGGACGGCGGCTATAAGACTCGAAAAGGCGGCTGTAGAATGTTTCCAACAGCTTGTATAACTGTAATATAAAGGATGGCGGATATAAGACTCAAATGGCGCCTGTATTATTGTTCCAGCAGTTTGTATAGCTGTTATATAAAGGATGGCGGCTATAAGACTCTAAATGGCAGCTGTAGAAAGGTACCAAAAGCTGTTATATAAAGTTAACGGCTATAACACTCAAAATGGCGGCAGTAGAACGGTTCCAGCAGCTTCTATATCTGTTATATGAGGGATGGCAGCTATAAGACTTTAAATGGCGCCAGCTTCTATAGCTCTTATTTAAAGGTTGGCGGCTAAAATACTCGATATGGCGGTAGTGGAACGTTTTTAGCAGCTTTTGTAGCTGATATGTAACCAATAGCGGCTATAAGACTCAAATGACGCCTGCATTATTGTTCCAGGAGTTTGTATAGCTGTTATATAAATTATGGCGGCTATAAGACTTAGTATTGCGGCTGTATTATGGTTCCAGCAGCTTGTATAGCTGATAAATAAAGGATGGCGGCTATAAGACTCTAAATGGCAGCTGTACAAAGGTTCCAATAGCTTGTATAGCTTTTTTATAAAGCTTAACGGCTATAACACTCAAAATAGCGGCAGCAGCTTGTATAACTGTCATATAAAATATGGCGGATATAAGACTCAAAATGGCGGCAGTAGAACCGTTCCAGCAGCTTCTATATCTGTTATATAAAGGACGGCGGCTATAAAACTCGAAATGGCGCCTGTATTATTGTTCCAGCAGTTTGTATAGCTGTTATATAAAGGATGCCGGCTATAAGACTCAAATGGCGCCTGTATTATTGTTCCAACAGCTTGAATAACTGTTATATAAAGGATGGAGGCTATAAGACTCAAAATGACGGCTGTATTATGGTTCCAGCAGGTTGTATAACTATTATATAAAGGAAGTCGGATATAAGACTCAACATGGTGGCTATATTATGGTTCCTGCAGCTTCTATAGCCGGTATATAAAGGCAGTCGGCTATAAGACTTAAAATGGCGCCTGCATTATAGATCCAGCAGTTTGTATAACTGTTATATAAAGGATGGCGGTTATAAGACTCAAAATGGCGGCTGTATTATGGTTCCAGCAGCTTGTATAGCTGTTTAATAAAGGATGGCGTCTAGAGGACTCAAAATGGCGGCAGTAGAACAGTTTCAGCAGCGTGTATAGCTGTTTTATAAAGGATGGCAGCTGTACAAAGGTTCCAATAGCTTGTATAGCTGTTATATAAAGGTTAACGACTATAACACTCAAAATGGCATCAGTAGAACGGTTCCAGCTGCTTCAAAATGGCCTGCATTATTGTTCAAGGAGTTTGTATAGCTGTTATATAAATTATAACGGCTATAAGACTTAGTATGGCAAGTGTATTATGGTTGCAGCAGCTTGTATTGCTGTTATATAAAGAATGGCGGCTATGAAACTCAAAATGGCAGCTGTAGAAAGGTTCCAACAGCTTGTATAGCTGTCATATAAAGGATGGCGGATATAAGCCTCAAAATAACAGCAGTAGAACGGTTCCAGTAGCTTCTGTTATATAAAGGACTGCGGCTATAAGACTCGAAAAGCCGGCTGTAGAATGTTTCCAACAGCTTGTATAACTGTAATATAAAGGATGGCGGATATAAGCCTCAAAATGGCGGCTGTATTATGGTTCCTGCAGCTTCTATAGCCGTTATATAAAGGATACCGGCTATAAGACTCAAATGGCGCCTGTATTATTGTTTTAGCAGTTTGTATAGCTGTTATATAAAGGATGGCGGCTATAAGACTCCAAATGGCGGCTGTATTATGGTTTTAGCAGCTTGTATAAGTGTTACATAAAGTATGGCGGCTAGAAGACTGAAAATTACGGCAGTTGAACGGTTCCAGCAGCTTCTGTAGCTGTTATCTAAAGGATTTCAGCTATAAGACTCAATACGGCGGCAGTAAAACGTTTTCAGCAGCTTTTGTAGATGATATGTAAAGGATGGCGGTTATAAGACTTAAAATTTCGGCTGTAGAATGGTTCCAGCAGTTTCTAAAGCTGTTATATACAGGATGGTGGCTAGGGGACTCAAAATGGCGGCAGTAGAACAGTTTCAGCAGCGTGTATAGCTGTTATATAAAGGATGGCAGCTGTACAAAGGTTCCAATAGCTTGTATAGCTGTTATATAAAGGTTAACGGCTATAACACTCAAAATGGCATCAGTAGAACGGTTCCAGCTGCTTCAAAATGGCCTGCATTATTGTTCCAGGAGTTTGTATAGCTGTTATATAAATTATGGCGGCTATAAGATTAATATGGCGGGTGTATTATGGTTGCAGCAGCTTGTATTGCTGTTATATAAAGGATGGCGGCTATGAAACTCAAAATGGCAGCTGTAGAAAGGTTCCAACAGCTTGTATAGCTGTCATATAAAGGATGGCGGCTATAAGATTCAAAATGACGGCTGTATTATGGTTCCACCAGGTTGTATAACTATTATATAAAAGAAGGCGGCTATAAGACTCAAGATGGTGGCTGTATTATGGTTCCTGCAGCTTCTATAGCCGTTATATAAAGGATGTCGGCTATAAGACTCAAAATGGCGCTTGCATTATTGATCCAGCAGTTTGTATAGCTGTTACATAAAGGATGGCGGTTATAAGACTCAAAATGGCAGCTGTATTATGGTTCCAGCAGCTTGTATAGCTGTTTAATAAAGGATAGCGGCTAGAGGACTCAAAATGGCGGCAGTGGAACGCTTTCAGCAGCCTGTATAGCTTTTATATAAACGATGTCGGCTATAAGACTCAAAATAGCAGTAGAACGGTTCCAGTAGCTTCTGTTATATAAAGGACGGCGGCTATAAGACTCGAAAAGGCGGCTGTAGAATGTTTCCAACAGCTTGTATAACTGTAATATAAAGGATGGCGGATATAAGACTCAAATGGCGCCTGTATTATTGTTCCAGCAGTTTGTATAGCTGTTATATAAAGGATGGCGGCTATAAGACTCTAAATGGCAGCTGTAGAAAGGTACCAAAAGCTGTTATATAAAGTTAACGGCTATAACACTCAAAATGGCGGCAGTAGAACGGTTCCAGCAGCTTCTATATCTGTTATATGAGGGATGGCAGCTATAAGACTTTAAATGGCGCCAGCTTCTATAGCTCTTATTTAAAGGTTGGCGGCTAAAATACTCGATATGGCGGTAGTGGAACGTTTTTAGCAGCTTTTGTAGCTGATATGTAACCAATAGCGGCTATAAGACTCAAATGACGCCTGCATTATTGTTCCAGGAGTTTGTATAGCTGTTATATAAATTATGGCGGCTATAAGACTTAGTATTGCGGCTGTATTATGGTTCCAGCAGCTTGTATAGCTGATAAATAAAGGATGGCGGCTATAAGACTCTAAATGGCAGCTGTACAAAGGTTCCAATAGCTTGTATAGCTTTTTTATAAAGCTTAACGGCTCAAAATAGCGGCAGTTACAGCAGCTTGTATAACTGTCATATAAAATATGGCGGATATAAGACTCAAAATGGCGGCAGTAGAACCGTTCCAGCAGCTTCTATATCTGTTATATAAAGGACGGCGGCTATAAAACTCGAAATGGCGCCTGTATTATTGTTCCAGCAGTTTGTATAGCTGTTATATAAAGGATGCCGGCTATAAGACTCAAATGGCGCCTGTATTATTGTTCCAACAGCTTGAATAACTGTTATATAAAGGATGGAGGCTATAAGACTCAAAATGACGGCTGTATTATGGTTCCAGCAGGTTGTATAACTATTATATAAAGGAAGTCGGATATAAGACTCAACATGGTGGCTATATTATGGTTCCTGCAGCTTCTATAGCCGGTATATAAAGGCAGTCGGCTATAAGACTTAAAATGGCGCCTGCATTATAGATCCAGCAGTTTGTATAACTGTTATATAAAGGATGGCGGTTATAAGACTCAAAATGGCGGCTGTATTATGGTTCCAGCAGCTTGTATAGCTGTTTAATAAAGGATGGCGTCTAGAGGACTCAAAATGGCGGCAGTAGAACAGTTTCAGCAGCGTGTATAGCTGTTTTATAAAGGATGGCAGCTGTACAAAGGTTCCAATAGCTTGTATAGCTGTTATATAAAGGTTAACGACTATAACACTCAAAATGGCATCAGTAGAACGGTTCCAGCTGCTTCAAAATGGCCTGCATTATTGTTCAAGGAGTTTGTATAGCTGTTATATAAATTATAACGGCTATAAGACTTAGTATGGCAAGTGTATTATGGTTGCAGCAGCTTGTATTGCTGTTATATAAAGAATGGCGGCTATGAAACTCAAAATGGCGCCTGTATTATTGTTCCAGCAGCTTCTATATCTGTTATATAAAGGACGGCGGCTATAAAACTCGAAATGGCGCCTGTATTATTGTTCCAGCAGTTTGTATAGCTGTTATATAAAGGATGCCGGCTATAAGACTCAAATGGCGCCTGTATTATTGTTCCAACAGCTTGAATAACTGTTATATAAAGGATGGAGGCTATAAGACTCAAAATGACGGCTGTATTATGGTTCCAGCAGGTTGTATAACTATTATATAAAGGAAGTCGGATATAAGACTCAACATGGTGGCTATATTATGGTTCCTGCAGCTTCTATAGCCGGTATATAAAGGCAGTCGGCTATAAGACTTAAAATGGCGCCTGCATTATAGATCCAGCAGTTTGTATAACTGTTATATAAAGGATGGCGGTTATAAGACTCAAAATGGCGGCTGTATTATGGTTCCAGCAGCTTGTATAGCTGTTTAATAAAGGATGGCGTCTAGAGGACTCAAAATGGCGGCAGTAGAACAGTTTCAGCAGCGTGTATAGCTGTTTTATAAAGGATGGCAGCTGTAGAAAGGTTCCAACAGCTTGTATAGCTGTCATATAAAGGATGGCGGATATAAGCCTCAAAATAACAGCAGTAGAACGGTTCCAGTAGCTTCTGTTATATAAAGGACTGCGGCTATAAGACTCGAAAAGCCGGCTGTAGAATGTTTCCAACAGCTTGTATAACTGTAATATAAAGGATGGCGGATATAAGCCTCAAAATGGCGGCTGTATTATGGTTCCTGCAGCTTCTATAGCCGTTATATAAAGGATACCGGCTATAAGACTCAAATGGCGCCTGTATTATTGTTTTAGCAGTTTGTATAGCTGTTATATAAAGGATGGCGGCTATAAGACTCCAAATGGCGGCTGTATTATGGTTTTAGCAGCTTGTATAAGTGTTACATAAAGGATGGCGGCTAGAAGACTGAAAATTACGGCAGTTGAACGGTTCCAGCAGCTTCTATATCTGTTATATGAGAAATGGCAGCTATAAGACTTTAAATGGCGCCAGCTTCTATAGCTCTTATTTAAAGGATGGCTGCTAAAAGACTCGATATGGCGGCAGTGGAACGTTTTTAGCAGCTTTTGTAGCTGATATGTAACCAATAGCGGCTATAAGACTCAAATGGCGCCTGCATTATTGTTCCAGGAGTTTGTATAGCTGTTATATAAATTATGGCGGCTATAAGACTTAGTATTGCGGCTGTATTATGGTTCCAGCAGCTTGTATAGCTGATAAATAAAGGATGGCGGCTATAAGACTCTAAATGGCAGCTGTACAAAGGTTCCAATAGCTTGTATAGCTTTTTTATAAAGGTTAACGGCTATAACACTCAAAATAGCGGCAGTTACAGCAGCTTGTATAACTGTCATATAAATTATGGCGGATATAAGACTCAAAATGGCGGCAGTAGAACGGTTCCAGCAGCTTTTATATCTGTTATATGAGGGATGACAGCTATAAGACTTTAAATGGCGCCAGCTTCTATAGCTCTTATTTAAAGGATGGCGGCTAAAAGACTCGATATGGCGGCAGTAGAACGTTTTTAGCAGCTTTTGTAGCTGATATGTAACCAATAGCGGCTATAAGACTCATAATGGCGCCTGCATTATTGTTCCAGCAGTTTGTATAGTTCTTATATAAAGGATGGCGGCTATGAAACTCAAAATGGCGGCTGTAGATTGGTTCCAGCAGCTTCTATAGCTGTTATATACAGGATGGCGTCTAGAGGACTCAAATGGGCGGCAGTAGAACGGTTTCAGCAGCGCGTTATATAAAGGAAGGCGGTTATAAGACTCAAAATGGCGGCTGTTTTATGGTTCCAGCAGCTTGTATAGCTGTTTAATAAAGGATGGCGTCTAGAGGACTCAAAATGGCGGCAGTAGAACAGTTTCAGCAGCGTGTATAGCTGTTTTATAAAGGATGGCAGCTGTACAAAGGTTCCAATAGCTTGTATAGCTGTTATATAAAGGTTAACGACTATAACACTCAAAATGGCATCAGTAGAACGGTTCCAGCTGCTTTAAAATTGCCTGCATTATTGTTCCAGGAGTTTGTATAGCTGTTATATAAATTATAAAGGCTATAAGACTTAGTATGGCAAGTGTATTATGGTTGCAGCAGCTTGTATTGCTGTTAAATAAAGGATGGCGGCTATAAGATTTAATATGGCAGCTGTAGAAAGGTTCCAACAGCTTGTATAGCTGTCATATAAAGGATAACGGCTATAACACTCAAAATGGCGGCAGTAGAACGGTTCCAGCAGCTTCAAAATGGCGGCTCCACAGCCAGTTCCAGCAGCTAGTATAACTGGCACATAAATTATGGCGGATATAAGACTTAAAATGGCGGCAGTAGAGCGGTTCCAGCAGCTTTTAATGCTGATATGTAACCAATAGCGGCTATAAGACTCAAAATGGCGCCTGCATTATTGTTCCAGCAGTTTGTATAGCTGTTTAATAAAGGATGGCGTCTAGAGGACTCAAAATGGCGGCAGTAGAACAGTTTCAGCAGCGTGTATAGCTGTTTTATAAAGGATGGCAGCTGTACAAAGGTTCCAATAGCTTGTATAGCTGTTATATAAAGGTTAACGGCTATAACACTCAAAATGGCATCAGTAGAACGGTTCCAGCTGCTTCAAAATGGCCTGCATTATTGTTCCAGGAGTTTGTATAGCTGTTATATAAATTATGGCGGCTATAAGATTAATATGGCGGGTGTATTATGGTTGCAGCAGCTTGTATTGCTGTTATGTAAAGGATGGCGGCTATGAAACTCAAAATGGCAGCTGTAGAAAGGTTCCAACAGCTTGTATAGCTGTCATATAAAGGATAACGGCTATAACACTCAAAATGGCGGCAGTAGAACGCTTCCAGCAGCTTCAAAATGGCGGCTGTGGAGTAGTTCCAGCAGCTAGTATAACTGCCACATAAATTATGGCGGATGTAAGACTTAAAATGGCGGCAGTAGAGCGGTTCCAGCAGCTTTTGTTGCTGATATGTAACCAATAGCGGCTATAAGACTCAAAATGGCGCCTGCATTATTGTTCCAGCAGTTTGTATAGTTGTTATATAAAGGATGGCGGCTATGAAACTCAAAATGGCAGCTGTAGAAAGGTTCCAACAGCTTGTATAGCTGTCATATAAAGGATAACGGCTATAACACTCAAAATGGCGGCAGTAGAACGGTTCTAGCAGCTTCAAAATGGCGGCTGTGGAATAGTTCCAGCAGCTAGTATAACTGCCACATAAATTATGGCGGATATACGACTTAAAATGGCGGCAGTAGAGCGGTTCCAGCAGCTTTTGTCGCTGATATGTAACGAATAGCGGCTATAAGACTCAAAATGGCGGCTGTATTATGGTTCCAGCAGCTTGTATAGCTGTTTAATAAAGGATGGCGGCTATAAGACTCTAAATGGCAGCTGTACAAAGGTTCCAATAGCTTGTATAGCTTTTTTATAAAGGTTAACGGCTATAACACTCAAAATAGCGGCAGTTACAGCAGCTTGTATAACTGTCATATAAATTATGGCGGATATAAGACTCAAAATGGCGGCAGTAGAACGGTTCCAGCAGCTTTTATATCTGTTATATGAGGGATGACAGCTATAAGACTTTAAATGGCGCCAGCTTCTATAGCTCTTATTTAAAGGATGGCGGCTAAAAGACTCGATATGGCGGCAGTAGAACGTTTTTAGCAGCTTTTGTAGCTGATATGTGACCAATAGCGGCTATAAGACTCATAATGGCGCCTGCATTATTGTTCCAGCAGTTTGTATAGTTCTTATATAAAGGATGGCGGCTATGAAACTCAAAATGGCGGCTGTAGATTGGTTCCAGCAGCTTCTATAGCTGTTATATACAGGATGGCGTCTAGAGGACTCAAATGGGCGGCAGTAGAACGGTTTCAGCAGCGTGTATAGCTGTTTTATAAAGGTTAACGGCTATAACACTCAAAATGGTGTCAGTAGAACGGTTCCAGCTGCTCCAAAATGGCCTGCATTATTGTTCCAGGAGTTTGTACAGCTGTTATATAAATTATGGCGGCTATAAGACTTAGTATGGCGGCTGTATTATGGTTCCAGCAGCTTGTATAGCTGTTAAATAAAGGATGGCGGCTATGAGACTCTAAATGGCAGCTGTAGAAAGGTTCCAATAGCTGTTATATAAAGGTTAACGGCTATAACACTCAAAATAGCGGCAGTTACAGCAGCTTGTATAACTGTCATATAAATTATGGCGGATATAAGACTCAAAATAGCGGCAGTAGAACGGTTCCAGCAGCTTCAAAATGGCGGCTGTGGAATAGTTCCAGCAGCTTGTATAACTGTCATATAAATTATGGCGGATATAAGACTCAAAATGGCGGCAGTAGAACGGTTCCAGCATCTGTTATATGAGGGATGACAGCTATAAGACTTTAAATGGCGCCGGCTTCTATAGCTCTTATTTAAAGGATGGCGGCTAAAAGACTCGATATGGCGGCAGTAGAACGTTTTTAGCAGCTTTTGTAGCTGATATGTAACCAATAGCGGCTATAAGACTCAAAATGGCGCCTGCATTATTGTTCCAGCAGTTTGTATAGTTCTTATATAAAGGATGGCGGCTATGAAACTCAAAATGGCGGCTGTATTATGGTTCCAGCAGCTTGTATAGCTGTTATATACAGGATGGCGGCTAGAGGACTCAAAATGGCGGCAGTAGAACGGTTTCAGCTGCGTGTGTAGCTGTTATATAAAGGATGGCGCCTATAAGACTTAAAATAACAGCAGTAGAACGGTTTCAGCAGCTTTTATATCTGTTATATAAAAACGGCGGCTATAGGCCTCAAAATGGCGGCTGTATTATGGTTCCTGCAGCTTCTATAGCCGTTATATAAAGGATGTCGGCTATAAGACTCAAATGGCGCCTGTATTATTGTTCCAGCAGTTTGTATAGCTGTTATATAAAGGATGCCGGCTATAAGAATCAAATGGCGCCTGTATTATTGTTCCAGCAGCTTGTATAGCCGTTATATAAAGGATGTCGGCTATAAAACTCAAAATTACGGCTGTATTATGGTTCCAGCAGCTTGTATAGCTGTTATATAAAGGATGGCGCTATAAGACTCAACATTACGGCAGTAGAACGGTTCCAGCAGCTTCTATATCTGTTATATGAGGAATGGCGCTATAAGACTCAAAATTACGGCTTCAGAATCGTACCAGCAGCTTGTTTAGCTGTTGTATAAAGGATGTCCGCTATGAGGATCAAAATGGCGGCAGTAGAAGAGCAGCTTTTGTAGCTGATATGTAATGGATGGCGGCTATAAAACTTAGAATGGCGGCTGTCGAATGGTTTCAGCAGTTGTATAGCTGTTATATAAAGAATGGCGGATATAAACCTCAAACAAACAGTACTAGAACCGTTCCAGCAGCTTCTATATCTGTTATATAAAGGACGGCGGCTATAAAACTCGAAATGGCGCCTGTATTATTGTTCCAGCAGTTTGTATAGCTGTTATATAAAGGATGCCGGCTATAAGACTCAAATGGCGCCTGTATTATTGTTCCAACAGCTTGTCTAACTGTTATATAAAGGATGGAGGCTATAAGACTCAAAATGACGGCTGTATTATGGTTCCAGCAGGTTGTATAACTATTATATAAAGGAAGGGGGATATAAGACTCAACATGGTGGCTGTGTTATGGTTCCTGCAGCTTCTATAGCCGTTATATAAAGGCTGTCGGCTATAAGACTCAAAATGGCGCCTGCATTATTGATCCAGCAGTTTGTATAACTGTTATATAAAGGATGGCGGTTATAAGACTCAAAATGGCGGCTGTATTATGGTTCCAGCAGCTTGTATAGCTGTTTAATAAAGGATGGCGTCAAGAGGACTCAAAATGGCGACAGTAGAACGGTTTCAGCAGCGTGTAGAGCTGTTATATAAACCATGTCGGATATAAGACTCAAAATAACAACAGTAGAACGGTTCCAGTAGCTTCTGTTATATAAAGGACTGCGGCTATAATACTCGAAAAGCCGGCTGTAGAATGTTTCCAACAGCTTATATAACTGTAATATAAAGGATGGCGGATATAAGCCTCAAAATGGCGGCTGTATTATGGTTCCTGCAGCTTCTATAGCTGTTATATAAAGGATACCGGCTATAAGACTCAAATGGCGCCTGTATTATTGTTCCAGCAGTTTGTATAGCTGTTATATAAAGTATGGCGGCTATAAGACTCCAGTTGGCGGATGTATTATGGTTTTAGCAGCTTGTATAAGTGTTACATAAAGGAAGGCGGCTAGAAGACTGAAAATTACGGCAGTAGAACGGTTCCAGCAGCTTCTGTAGCTGTTATCTAAAGGATTTCAGCTATAAGACTCAATATGGCGGCAGTAAAACGTTTTCAGCAGCTTTTGTAGATGATATGTAGAGGATGGCGGTTATAAGACTTAAAATTTTGGCTGTAGAATAGTTCCAGCAGTTTCTATAGCTGTTATATACAGGATGATGGCTAGGGGACTCAAAATGGCGGCAGTATAACAGTTTCAGCAGCGTGTATAGCTGTAAAGGATGGCAGCTGTACAAAGGTTCCAATAGCTTGTATAGCTGTTATATAAAGGTTAACGGCTATAACACTCAAAATGGCGTCAGTAGAACGGTTCCAGCTGCTTCAAAATGGCCTGCATTATTGTTCCAGGAGTGTGTATAGCTGTTATATAAATTATGGCGGCTATAAGACTTAGTATGGCGGGTGTATTATGGTTGCAGCAGCTTGTATTGCTGTTATATAAAGGATGGCGGCTATGAAACTCAAAATGGCAGCTGTAGAAAGGTTCCAACAGCTTGTATAGCTGTCATATAAAGGATAACGGCTATAACACTCAAAACGGCGGCAGTAGAACGGTTTGAGCAGCTTCAAAATGGCGGCTGTGGAATGGTTCCAGCAGCTTGTATAACTGTCATATAAATTAATGGCGGCAGTAGAACGGATGTCGGCTATAAGACTAAAAATGGCGCCTGCATTATTGTTCCAGCAGTTTGTATAGTTGTTATATAAAGAATGGCGGCTATGAAACTCAAAATGGCGGCTGTATTATGGTTCCAGCAGCTTGTATAGCTGTTATATAATGGATGTCGGCTATAAAACTCTAAATGGCAGCTGTAGAAAAATTCCAATAGACGATGTCGTCTATAAGACTCAAAATAACAGCAGTAGAACGGTTCCAGTAGCTTCTGTTATATAAAGGACTGCGGCTATAAGACTCGAAAAGCCGGCTGTAGAATGTTTCCAACAGCTTGTATAAGTGTAATATAAAGGATGGCGGATATAAGCCTCAAAATGCGGCAGTATTATGGTTCCTGCAGTTTCTATAGCCGTTATATAAAGGATACCGGCTATAAGGCTCAAATGGCGCCTGTATTATTGTTCCAGCAGCTTCTGTAGCTGTTATCTAAAGGATTTCAGCTATAAGACTCAATATGGCGGCAGTAGAACGTTTTCAGCAGCCTGCATTATTGTTCCAGCAGTTTGTACAGTTGTTATATAAAGGATGGCGGCTATGAAACTCAAAATGGCAGCTGTAGAAAGGTTCCAACAGCTTGTATAGCTGTCATATAAAGGATAAAGGCTATAACACTCAAAATGGCGGCAGTAGAACGGTTCTAGCAGCTTCAAAATGGCGGCTGTGGAATAGTTCCAGCACCTAGTATAACTGCCACATAAATTATGGCGGATATAAGACTTAAAATGGCGGCAGTAGAGCGGTTCCAGCAGCTTTTGTCGCTGATATGTAACCAATAGGGGCTATAAGACTCAAAATGGTGCCTGTATTATGGTTCCAGCAGCTTGTATAGCTGTTTAATAAAGGATGGCGGCTAGAGGACTCAAAATGGCGGCAGTAGAAGAGCAGCTTTTCTAGCCGATATGTAAAGGATGGCGGCTATAAAACTTAAAATAGCGGCTGTCGAATGGTTTCAGCAGCTTGTATAGGTGTTATTATGTAGGATGGCGGATACAAACCTTAAAATAACAGTACTAGAACGGTTCCAGCAGCTTCTATATATGTTATATAACAGACGGCGGCTATAAAACTCGAAAAGGCGGCTGTAGAATGTTTCCAACAGCTTGTATGACTGTTATATAAAGGACGGCGGCTATAAGACTCAAAATGACGGCTGTATTATGGTTCCAGCAGGTTGTATAACTATTATATAAAATATATATAAAAGAAGGCGGCTATAAGACTCAAGATGGTGGCTGTATTATGGTTCCTGCAGCTTCTATAGCCGTTATATAAAGGATGTCGGCTATAAGACTCAAAATGGCGCCTGCATTATTGATCCAGCAGTTTGTATAGCTGTTATATAAAGGATGGCGGTTAAAAGACTCAAAATGGCAGCTGTATTATGGTTCCAGCAGCTTCTATAGTTGTTTAATAAAGGATGGCGGCTAGAGGACTCATAATGGCGGCAGTGGAACGCTTTCAGCATCCTGTATAACTATAAGACTCAAAATAACAGCAGTAAAACGGTTCCAGTAACTTCTGTTATATAAAGGACTGCGGCTATAAGACTCGAAAAGCCGGCTGTAGAATGTTTCCAACAGCTTGTATAAGTGTAATATAAAGGATGGCGGATATAAGCCTCAAAATGGCGGCTGTATTATGGTTCCTGCAGCTTTTATAGCCGTTATATAAAGGATACCGGTTATAAGACTCAAATGGCGCCTGTATTATTGTTCCAGCAGTTTGTATAGCTGTTATATAAAGGATGGCGGCTATAAGACTCCAAATGGCGGCTTTATTATGGTTTCAGCAGCTTGTATAAGTGTTATATAAAGGATGGCGGCTAAAAGACTGAAAATTACGGCAGTAGAACGGTTCCAGCAGCGTGTATAGCTGTTATATAAAGGATGGCGGTACTCAAAATGACGGCAGTAGAACGGTTCCAGCAGCTTCAAAATGGCGGCTGTGGAATAGTTCCAGCACCTAGTATAACTGCCACATAAATTATGGCAGATATAAGACTTAAAATGGCGGCAGTAGAGCGGTTCCAGCAGCTTTTGTCGCTGATATGTAACCAATAGGGGCTATAAGACTCAAAATGGTGCCTGTATTATGGTTCCAGAAGCTTGTATAGCTGTTTAATAAAGGATGGCGGCTATGAAACTCAAAATGGCAGCTGTAGAAAGGTTCCAACAGCTTGTATAGCTGTCATATAAAGGATAACGGCTATAACACTCAAAATGGCGTCAGTAGAACGGTTCCAGCTGCTTCAAAGTGGCCTGCATTATTGTTTCAGGAGTTTGTATAGCTGTTATATAAATTATGGCGACTATAAGACTTAGTTTGGCGGCTGTATTATGGTTGCAGCAGCTTGTATTGCTGTTAAATAAAGGATGGCGGCTATAAGATTTAATATGGCAGCTGTAGAAAGGTTCCAACAGCTTGTATAGCTGTCATATGAAGGATAACGGTTCCAGCAGCTTCAAAATGGCGTCTGTGGAATAGTTCCAGCAGCTAGTATAACTGCCACATAAATTATGGCGGATAAAAGACTTAAAATGGCGGCAATAGAGCGGTTCCAGCAGCTTTTGTTGCTGATATGTAACCAATAGCGGCTATAAGACCCAAAATGAAGCCTGCATTATTGTTCCAGCAGCTTGTGTAGCTGTTTAATAAAGGATGGCGGCTAGAGGACTCAAAATGGCGGCAGTAGAAGAGCAGCTTTTCTAGCTGATATGTAAAGGATGGCGGCTATAAAACTTAAAATAGCGGCTGTCGAATAGTTTCAGCAGCTTGTATAGGTGTTATTATGTAGGATGGCGGATACAAACCTTAAAATAACAGTACTAGAACGGTTCCAGCAGCTTCTATATCTGTTATATAACAGACGGCGGCTATAAAACTCGAAAAGGCGGCTGTAGAATGTTTCCAACAGCTTGTATAACTATAATATAAAGGATGGCGGATATAAGCCTCAAAATGTCGGCTGTATTATGGTTTCAGCAGCTTGTATAGCTGTTATATAAACGATCGCTGCTCAAAATAACAGAAGTAGAACGGTTCCAACAGCTTCTGTTATATAAAGGACGGCGGCTATAAGACTCGAAAAGGCGGCTGTAGAATGTATCCAACAGCTCTTATAACTGTAATATAAAGGATGGCGGACATAAGCCTCAAAATGGCGGCTTTATTATGGTTTCTGCAGTTTCTATAGCCGTTATATAAAGAATACCGGCTATAAGACTCAAATGGCGCCTGTATTATTGTTCCAGCAGTTTGTATAGCTGTTATATAAAGGATGGCGGCTATAAGGCTCAAAATTACGGCAGTAGATCGGTTCCAGCAGCGTGTATAAAAGTATGGCGGCTATAAGGCTCAAAATTACGGCAGTAGAACGGTTCCAGCAGCGTGTATAGCTGTAATATAATGGATGGCGGCTATAAGACTCAAAATGGCGGCTGTATTATGGTTCCAGCAGCTAGTATAGGTGTTATATAAAGGATGGCGGCTAGGAGACTGAAAATTACTGCAGTAGAACGGTTCCAGCAGCGTGTATAGCTGTTATATAAAGGATGGCGGTACTCAAAATGACGGCAGTTGATCGGTTCCAGCAGCTTTTGTAGCTGTTATATAAAGGATTTCAGCTTTAAGACTCCATATGGCGGCAGTAGAACGTTTTCAGCAGCTTTTGTAGCTGATATGTAAAGGATGGCGGCTATGAAACTCAAAATGGCGGCTGTATTATGGTTCCAGCAGCTTGTGTAGATGTTATATACAGGATGGCGGCTAGACGACTGAAAATGGCGGCAGTAGAACGGTTTCAGCTGCGTGAATAGCTGTTATATAAAGCTATAAGACTCGAAATGGCCGCTGTAGAATGTTTCCAATAGCTTGTATAGCTGGCGGCTGTAGAATGTTTCCAACAGCTTGTATAACTGTAATATAAAGGATGGCGGATATAAGCCTCAAAATGTCGGCTGTATTATGGTTTCAGCAGCTTGTATAGCTGTTATATAAACGATCGCTGCTCAAAATAACAGAAGTATAACGGTTCCAGCAGCTTCTGTTATATAAAGGACGGCGGCTATAAGACCCGAAAAGGCGGCAGTAGAATGTATCCAACAGCTTGTATAAATGTAATATAAAGGATGGCGGACATAAGCCTCTAAATGGCGGCTGTATTATGGTTCCTGCAGTTTCTATAGCCGTTATATAAAGAATACCGGCTATACGACTTAAATGGCGCCTGTATTATTGTTCCAGCAGTTTGTATAGCTGTTATATAAAGGATGGCGGCTATAAGGCTCAAAATTACGGCAGTAGAACGGTTCCAGCAGCGTGTATAGCTGTAATATAATGGATGGTGTCTATAAGACTCAAAATGGCGGCTGTATTATGGTTCCAGCAGCTTGTATAGGTGTTATATAAAGGATGGCGGCTAGAAGACTGAAAATTACAGCTGTAGAACGGTTCCAGCAGCGTGTATAGCTGTTATATAAAGGATGGCGGTACTCAAAATGACGGCAGTTGATCGGTTCCAGCAGCTTCTGTAGCTGTTATATAAAGAATTTCAGCTTTAAGACTCAATATGGCGGCAGTAGAACGTTTTCAGCAGCTTTTGTAGTTGATATGTAAAGGATGGCGGTTATAAGATTTAAAATGTTGGCTGTAGAATGGTTCCAGCAGCTTATATAGCTGTTATATACAGGATGGCGGCTAGGGGACTCAAAATGGCGGCAGTAGAACAGTTTCAGCAGCGTGTATAGCTGTTATATAAAGGATGGCGGCTATAAGATGGCAGCTGTACAAAGGTTCCAATAGCTTGTATAGCTGTTATATAAAGGTTAACGGCTGTAACACTCAAAATGGCGTCAGTAGAACGGTTCCAGCTGCTTCAAAATGGCCTGCATTATTGTTCCAGGAGTTTGTATAGCTGTTATATAAATTATGTCGGCTATAAGACAGTATGGCGGTTGTATTATGATTGCAGCAGCTTGTATTGATGTTAAATAAAGGATGGCGGCTATAAGACTCTAAATGGCAGCTGTAGAAAGGTTTCAATAGCTTGTATAGCTGTTATATAAAGGTTAACGGCTATAACACTCAAAATAGCGGCAATAGAACGGTTCCAGCAGCTTCAAAATGGCGGCTGTGGAATAGTTCCCGCAGCTGGTATAACTGTCATATAAATTATGGCGGATATAAGACTCGATATGGCGGCAGTAGAACGTTTTCAGCAGCTTTTGTAGCTGATATAAAACCAATAGCGGCTATAAGACTCAAAATGGCGCCTGCATTATTGTTCCAGCAGTTTGTATAGTTATATAAAGGATGGCGGCTATGAACCTCAAAATGGCGTCTGTATTATGGTTCCAGCAGCTTGTATAGCTGTTATATACATGATGGCGGCTAAAGGACTTTAAATGGCGGCAGTAGAACGGTTTCAGCTGCGTGAGTAGCTGTTATATAAAGGATGGCGGCTATAAGACGCAAAATAGCGGCAGTAGAACGGTTCCAGCAGCTTCAAAATGGAGGCTGTGGAATAGTTCCAGCAGCTTGTATAACTGTCATATAAATTATGGCGGATATAAGACTCAAAATGGCGGCAGTAAAACGGTTCCAGCAGCTTCTATAGCCGTTATATAAAGGATGTCGGCTATAAGACTCAAAATGGCGCCTGCATTATTGTTCCAGCAGTTTGTATAGTTGTTATATAAACGATGGCGGCTATGAAACTCAAAATGGCGGCCTTATTATGGTTCCAGCAGCTTGTATAGCTGTCATATAAAGGATAACGTCTATAAAACTCAAAATGGCGGCAGTAGAACGGTTCCAGCAGCTTCAAAATGGCGGCTGTGGAATAGTTTCAGCAGCTAGTATAACTGCCACATAAATTATGGCGGATATAAGACTTAAAATGGCGGCAGTAGAGCGGTTCCAGCAGCTTTTGTTGCTGATATGTAACCAATAGCGGCTATAAGACTCAAAATGGCGCCTGCATTATTGTTCCAGCAGTTTGTATAGTTGTTATAAAAAGGATGGCGGCTATGAAACTCAAAATGGCAGCTGTAGAAAGGTTTCAACAGCTTGTATAGGTGTTATTATGTAGGATGGCGGATACAAACCTTAAAATAACAGTACTAGAACGGTTCCAGCAGCTTCTATATCTGTTATATAACGGACGGCGGCTATAAAACTCGAAAAGGCGGCTGTAGAATGTTTCCAACAGCTTGTATAACTGTTATATAAAGGATGGCGGCTATAAGACTCAAAATGACGGCTGTATTATGGTTCCAGCAGGTTGTATAACTATTATATAGAAGAAGGTGGCTATAAGACTCAAGATGGTGGCTGTATTATGGTTCCTGCAGCTTCTATAGCCGTTATATAAAGGATGTCGGCTATAAGACTCAAAATGGCGCCTGCATTATTGATCCAGCAGTTCGTATAGCTGTTATATAAAGGATGGCGGTTATAGACTCAAAATGGCAACTGTATTATGGTTCCAGCAGCTTCTATAGCTGTTTAATAAAGGATGGCGGCTAGAGGACTCAAAATGGCGGCAGTGGAACGCTTTCAGCAGCCTGTATAGCTGTTATGTAAACGATGTCGGCTATAAGACTCAAAATAGCAGGCCTCAAAATGGCGGTTGTATTATGGTTCCTGCAGCTTCTATAGCAGTTATATAAAGGATGCCGGCTATAAGACTCAAATGGCGCCTGTATTGTTGTTCCAGCAGTTTGTATAGCTGTTATATAAAGGATGGCGGCTATAAGACTCAAAATGGCGGCTGTATTATGGTTCCAGCAGCTTCTATAGCTGTGATATAATGGCGTCTATAAGACTCAAAATTACGGCAGTAGAACGGTTCCAGCAGCGTGTATAGCTGTTATATAAAGGATGGCGGCTATAACACTCAAAATGGCGGCTGTATTATGGTTCCAGCAGCTTGTGTAGCTGTTATGTAGGACTCAAAATTACGGAAGTAGAACGGTTCCAGCAGCTTCCATATCTGTTATATGAGTGATGAAGGCTAAAAGTCTTTAAGTCGCGGCTGTAGAATGGTACCAGCAGCTTGTTTAGCTGTTGTATAAATGATGTCCGCTTTGAGACTCGAAATGGCGGCAGTAGAAAAGCAGCTTTTGTAGCTGATGTGTAAAGGATGACAGTTATAAGACTTAAAATGGCGGCCTTCGAATGGTTCCAGCAGCTTGTATAGCTGTTATATAAAGGTTAACGGCTGTAACACTCAAAATGGCGTCAGTAGAACGGTTCCAGCTGCTTCAAAATGGCCTGCATTATTGTTCCAGGAGTTTGTATAGCTGTTATATAAATTATGTCGGCTATAAGACAGTATGGCGGTTGTATTATGATTGCAGCAGCTTGTATTGATGTTAAATAAAGGATGGCGGCTATAAGACTCTAAATGGCAGCTGTAGAAAGGTTTCAATAGCTTGTATAGCTGTTATATAAAGGTTAACGGCTATAACACTCAAAATAGCGGCAATAGAACGGTTCCAGCAGCTTCAAAATGGCGGCTGTGGAATAGTTCCCGCAGCTGGTATAACTGTCATATAAATTATGGCGGATATAAGACTCGATATGGCGGCAGTAGAACGTTTTCAGCAGCTTTTGTAGCTGATATAAAACCAATAGCGGCTATAAGACTCAAAATGGCGCCTGCATTATTGTTCCAGCAGTTTGTATAGTTATATAAAGGATGGCGGCTATGAACCTCAAAATGGCGTCTGTATTATGGTTCCAGCAGCTTGTATAGCTGTTATATACATGATGGCGGCTAAAGGACTTTAAATGGCGGCAGTAGAACGGTTTCAGCTGCGTGAGTAGCTGTTATATAAAGGATGGCGGCTATAAGACGCAAAATAGCGGCAGTAGAACGGTTCCAGCAGCTTCAAAATGGAGGCTGTGGAATAGTTCCAGCAGCTTGTATAACTGTCATATAAATTATGGCGGATATAAGACTCAAAATGGCGGCAGTAAAACGGTTCCAGCAGCTTCTATAGCCGTTATATAAAGGATGTCGGCTATAAGACTCAAAATGGCGCCTGCATTATTGTTCCAGCAGTTTGTATAGTTGTTATATAAACGATGGCGGCTATGAAACTCAAAATGGCGGCCTTATTATGGTTCCAGCAGCTTGTATAGCTGTCATATAAAGGATAACGTCTATAACACTCAAAATGGCGGCAGTAGAACGGTTCCAGCAGCTTCAAAATGGCGGCTGTGGAATAGTTTCAGCAGCTAGTATAACTGCCACATAAATTATGGCGGATATAAGACTTAAAATGGCGGCAGTAGAGCGGTTCCAGCAGCTTTTGTTGCTGATATGTAACCAATAGCGGCTATAAGACTCAAAATGGCGCCTGCATTATTGTTCCAGCAGTTTGTATAGTTGTTATAAAAAGGATGGCGGCTATGAAACTCAAAATGGCAGCTGTAGAAAGGTTTCAACAGCTTGTATAGGTGTTATTATGTAGGATGGCGGATACAAACCTTAAAATAACAGTACTAGAACGGTTCCAGCAGCTTCTATATCTGTTATATAACGGACGGCGGCTATAAAACTCGAAAAGGCGGCTGTAGAATGTTTCCAACAGCTTGTATAACTGTTATATAAAGGATGGCGGCTATAAGACTCAAAATGACGGCTGTATTATGGTTCCAGCAGGTTGTATAACTATTATATAGAAGAAGGTGGCTATAAGACTCAAGATGGTGGCTGTATTATGGTTCCTGCAGCTTCTATAGCCGTTATATAAAGGATGTCGGCTATAAGACTCAAAATGGCGCCTGCATTATTGATCCAGCAGTTCGTATAGCTGTTATATAAAGGATGGCGGTTATAGACTCAAAATGGCAACTGTATTATGGTTCCAGCAGCTTCTATAGCTGTTTAATAAAGGATGGCGGCTAGAGGACTCAAAATGGCGGCAGTGGAACGCTTTCAGCAGCCTGTATAGCTGTTATATAAACGATGTCGGCTATAAGACTCAAAATAGCAGGCCTCAAAATGGCGGTTGTATTATGGTTCCTGCAGCTTCTATAGCAGTTATATAAAGGATGCCGGCTATAAGACTCAAATGGCGCCTGTATTGTTGTTCCAGCAGTTTGTATAGCTGTTATATAAAGGATGGCGGCTATAAGACTCAAAATGGCGGCTGTATTATGGTTCCAGCAGCTTCTATAGCTGTGATATAATGGCGTCTATAAGACTCAAAATTACGGCAGTAGAACGGTTCCAGCAGCGTGTATAGCTGTTATATAAAGGATGGCGGCTATAACACTCAAAATGGCGGCTGTATTATGGTTCCAGCAGCTTGTGTAGCTGTTATGTAGGACTCAAAATTACGGAAGTAGAACGGTTCCAGCAGCTTCCATATCTGTTATATGAGTGATGAAGGCTAAAAGTCTTTAAGTCGCGGCTGTAGAATGGTACCAGCAGCTTGTTTAGCTGTTGTATAAATGATGTCCGCTTTGAGACTCGAAATGGCGGCAGTAGAAAAGCAGCTTTTGTAGCTGATGTGTAAAGGATGACAGTTATAAGACTTAAAATGGCGGCCTTCGAATGGTTCCAGCAGTTTGTATAGCTGTTATATAAAGGATGGCGGCTAGAAGACTGAAAATGACGGCAGTTGAACGGTTCCAGCAGCTTTTGTAGCTGTTATGTAAAGGATTTCAGCTATAAGACTCAATATGGCAACAGTAGAACGTTTTCAGCAGCTTTTGTAGATGATATGTAAAGGATGGCGGTTATAAGACTTAAAATGTCGGCTGTAGAATGGTTCCAGCAGCTTCTATAGCTGTTATATACAGGATGGCGGCTAGGGGATTCAAAATGGCGGCAGTAGAACAGTTTCAGCAGCGTGTATAGCTGTTATAAAGGATGGCAGCTGTACAAAGGTTCCAATAGCTTGTATAGCTGTTATATAAAGGTTAACGGCTGTAACACTCAAAATGGCGTCAGTAGACGGTTCCAGCTGCCTCAAAATGGCCTGCATTATTGTTCCAGGAGTTTGTATAGCTGTTATATAAATTATGGCGGTTATAAGACTTATTATGGCGGCTGTATTATGGTTGCAGCAGCTTGTATTGCTGTTAAATAAATGATGGCGGCTATAAGACTCTAAATGGCAGCTGTAGTAAGGTTCCAATAGCTTGTATTGCTGTTATATAAAGGTTAACGGCTATAACACTCAAAATTGCGGCAATAAAACGTTTCAGCAGCTTCAAAATGGCGGCTGTGGAATAGTTCCAGCAGCTTGTACAACTGTCATAAATATTTTGGCGGATATAAGACTCAAAATGGCGGCAGTAGAACGGTTCCAGCTGCTTCTATATCTGTTATATGAGGGATGGCAGCTATAAGACTTTAAATGGCGCCAGCTTCTATAGCTCTTATTTAAAGGATGGCGGATAAAAGACTCGATATGGCGGCAGTAGAACGTTTTCAGCAGCTTTTGTAGCTGATATGTAACCAATAGCGGCTATAAGACTCAAAATGGCGCCTGCATTATTGTTCCAGCAGTTTGAATAGTTATATAAAGGATGGCGGCTATGAAACTCAAAATGGCGGCTGTATTATGGTTCCAGCAGCTTGTATAGCTGTTATATAAAGGATGTCGGCTATAAAACTCAAAATGGCGCCTGCATTATTGTTCCAGCAGTTTGTATAGTTGTTATATAAAGAATGGCGGCTATTAAACTCAAAATGGCGGCTGTATTATGGTTCCAGCAGCTGTATAGCTGTTATATAAAGGATGTCGGCTATAAAACTCTAAATGGCAGCTGTAGAAAAGTTCCAATAGACGATGTCGGCTATAAGACTCAAAATAACAGCAGTAGAACGGTTCCAGTAGCTTCTGTTATATAAAGGACTGCGGCTATAAGACTCAAAAAGCCGGCTGTAGAATGTTTCCAACAGCTTGTTTAAGTGTAATATAAAGGATGGCGTATATAAGCCTCAAAATGCGGCTGTATTATGGTTCCTGCAGCTTCTATAGCCGTTATATAAAGGATACCGGCTATAAGACTCAAATGGCGCCTTATTATTGTTTGTATAGCTGTTATATAAAGGATGGCGGCTTTATTATGGTTCCTTTATATGACAGCTATACAAGCTGTTGGAACCTTTCTACAGCTGCCATTTTGAGTTTCATAGCTGCCATCCTTTATATAACAACTATACAAACTGCTGAAACAATAATGCAGGCGCCATTTTGAGTCTTATAGCCGCTATTGGTTACATATCAGCAACAAAAGCTGCTGGAACCGCTCTATATAAGACTTAAAATGTCGGCTGTAGAATGGTTCCAGCAGCTTCTATTGCTGTTTTATACAGGATGGCGGCTAGGGGACTCAAAATGGCGGCAGTAGAACAGTTTTAGCAGCGTGTATAGCTGTTATATAAAGGATGGCAGCTGTACAAAGTTTCCAATAGCTTGTGTAGCTGTTATATAAAGGTTAACGGCTATAACACTCAAAATGGCGTCAGTTTCTACTGCTTTAAAATGGCCTTCATTATTGTTCCAGGAGTTTGTATAGCTGTTATATAAATTATGGCGGCTATAAGACTTAGTAGTGCGGCTGTATTATGGTTGCAGCAGCTTGTATTGCTGTTAAATAAAGGATGGCGGCTATAAGATTTAAAATGTCAGCTGGTGAAAGGTTCCAACAGCTTGTATAGCTGTCATATGAAGGATAACGGCTATAACACTCAAAATGGCGGCAATAGAACGGTTCCAGCAGCTTCAAAATGGCGGCTGTGGAATAGTTCCAGCAGCTAGTATAACCGCCACATAAATTATGGCGGATATAAGACTTAAAATGGCGGCAGTAGAGCGGTTCCAGCAGCTTTTGTTGCTGATATGTAATCAATAGCGGATATAAGACTCGAAATGGCGCCTGCATTATTGTTCCAGCAGATTGTATAGTTGTCATATAAAGGATAACGGATATAACACTCAAAATGGCGGCAGTAGAGCGATTCCAGCAGCTTTTGGCGCTGATATGTAACCAATAGGGGCTATAAGACTCGAAATGGTGCTTGTATTATGGTTCCAGAAGCTTGTATAGCTGTTTAATAAAGGATGGCGGCTATAAGATTTAATATGGCAGCTGTAGAAAGGTTCCAACAGCTTGTATAGCTGTCATATAAAGGATAACGGCTATAACACTCAAAATGACTGTCGGTGGTTTCAGCAGCTTGTATAGGTGTTATTATGTAGGATGTCGGATTATCCTTTATATGGCAGCTGTAGAAAGGTTCCAACAGCTTGTATAGCTGTCATATAAAGGATAACGGCTATAACACTCAAAATGACTGTCGGTGGTTTCAGCAGCTTGTATAGGTGTTATTATGTAGGATGTCGGATACAAGCCTTAAAATATCAGTACTAGAACGGTTCCAGCAGCTTCTATATCTGTTATATAACAGACGGCGGCTATAAAACTCGAAAAAGCAACTGTAGAATGTTTCTAACAGCTTGTATAACTGTTATATAAAGGATGGCGGCTATAAGAGTCAAAATGACGGCTGTATTATGGTTCCAGCAGGTTGTATAACTATTATATAAAAAAAAGGCGGCTATAAGACTCAAGATGGTGGCTGTATTATGGTTCCTGCAGCTTCTATAGCCGTTATATAAAGGATGTCGGCTATAAGACTCAAAATGGCGCCTGCATTATTGATCCAGCAGTTTGTATAACTGTTATATAAAGGATGGCGGTTATAAGACTCAAAATGGCAGCTGTATTATGGTTCCAGCAGCTTCTATAGTTGTTTAATAAAGGATGGCGGCTAGAGCTATATAGAGTATAGCTGTTATATAAACGATGTCGACTATAAGACTCAAAATAGCAGTAGAACGGTTCCAGTAGCTTCTGTTATATAAAGGACGGCGGCTATAAGACTCGAAAAGGCGGCAGTAGAATGTATCCAACAGCTCTTATAACTGTAATATAAAGGATGGCGGACATAAGCCTCAAAATGGCGGCTGTATTGTTGTTCCAGCAGTTTGTATAGCCGTTATATAAAGGATACCGGCTATAAGACTCAAATGGCGCCTGTATTATTGTTCCAGCAGTTTCTATAGCTGTTATATAAAGGATGTCGGCAATAAGACTCAAAATAGCAGTAGAACGGTTCCAGTAGCTTCTGTTATATAAAGGACGGCGGCTATAAGACTCGAAAAGGCGGCAGTAGAATGTATCCAACAGCTCTTATAACTGTAATATAATGGGTGGCGGCTATAAGACTCAAAATGGCGGCTGTATTATGGTTCCAGCAGCTTGTATAGGTCTTATATAAAGGATGGCGGCTAGACGACTGAAAATTACTGCAGTAGAACGGTTCCAGCAGCGTGTATAGCTGTTATATAAAGGATGGCGGTACTCAAAATGACGGCAGTTGATCGGTTCCAGCAGCTTCTGTAGCTGTTGTATAAAGGATTTCAGCTTTAAGACTCAATATGGCGGCAGTAGAACGTTTTCAGCAGCTTTTGTAGCTGATATGTAAAGGATGGCGGCTATGAAACTCAAAATGGAGGCTGTATTGTGGTTCGAGCAGTTTGTTTAGATGTTATATACAGGATGGCGGCTAGAGGACTGAAAATGGCGGCAGTAGAACGGTTTCAGCTGCGTGAATAGCTGTTATATAAAGCTATAAGACTCGAAATGGCGGCTGTAGAATGTTTCCAATAGCTTGTATAGCTGGCGGCTGTAGCATGTTTCCAACAGCTTGTATAACTGTAATATAAAGGATGGCGGATATAAGCCTCAAAATGTCGGCTGTATTATGGTTTCAGCAGCTTGTATAGCTGTTATATAAACGATCGCTGCTCAAAATAACAGAAGTAGAACGGTTCCAGCAGATTCTGTTATATAAAGGACGGCGGCTTTAAGACTCGAAAAGGCGGCATTAGAATGTATCCAACAGCTTGTATAACTGTAATATAAAGGATGGCGGACATAAGCCTCAAAATGGCGGCTGTATTATGGTTCCTGCAGCTTCTATAGCCGTTATATAAAGGATACCGGCTATAAGACTTAAATGGCGCCTGTATTATTGTTCCAGCAGTTTGTATAGCTGTTATATAAAGGATGGCGGCTATAAGGCTCAACATTACGGCAGTAGAACGGTTCCAGCAGCTTCTGTAGCTGTTATATAAAGGATTTCAGCTTTAAGACTCAATATGGCGGCAGTAGAACGTATGTAAAGGATGGTGGTTATAAGACTTAAAATGTCGGCTGTAGAATGGTTCCAGCAGCTTCTATAGCTGTTATATACAGGATGGCGGCTAGGGGACTCAAAATGGCGGCAGTAGAACAGTTTCAGCAGCGTGTATAGCTGTTATATAAAGGATGGCGGCTATAAGATGGCAGCTGTACAAAGGTTCCAATAGCTTGTATAGCTGTTATATAAAGGTTAATGGCTGTAACACTCAAAATGGCGTCAGTAGAACGGTTCCAGCTGCTTCAAAATGGCCTGCATTATTGTTCCAGGAGTTTGTATAGCTGTTATATAAATTATGGCGGCTATAAGACTTAGTATGGCGGGTGTATTATGGTTGCAGCAGCTTGTATTGCTGTTATATAAAGGATGGCGGCTATGAAACTCAAAATGGCATCTGTAGAAAGGTTCCAACAGCTTGTAGCTTGTAGCTGTCATATAAAGGATAACGGCTATAACACTCAAAATGGCGGCAGTAGAACGGTTTGAGCAGCTTCAAAATGGCGGCTGTGGAATAGTTCCAGCAGCTAGTATAACTGCCACATAAATTATGGCGGATATAAGACTTAAAATGGCGGCAGTAGAGCGGTTCCAGCAGATTTTGTCGCTGATATGTAACCAATAGGGGCTATAAGACTCAAAATGGCGGCTGTATTATGATTCCAGCAGCTTGTATAGCTGTTTAATAGAGGATGGCGGCTAGAGGACTCAATATGGCGGCAGTAGAAGAGCAGCTTTTGTAGCTGATATGTAAAGGTTGGCGGCTATAAGACTTAAAATGTCGGCTGTAGAATGGTTCCAGCAGCTTCTATAGCTGTTATATACAGGATGGCGGCTAGGGGACTCAAAATGGCGGCAGTAGAACAGTTTCAGCAGCGTGTATAGCTGTTATATAAAGGATGGCGGCTATAAGATGGCAGCTGTACAAAGGTTCCAATAGCTTGTATAGCTGTTATATAAAGGTTAATGGCTGTAACACTCAAAATGGCGTCAGTAGAACGGTTCCAGCTGCTTCAAAATGGCCTGCATTATTGTTCCAGGAGTTTGTATAGCTGTTATATAAATTATGGCGGCTATAAGACTTAGTTTGGCGGCTGTATTATGGTTGCAGCAGCTTGTATTGCTGTTAAATAAAGGATTGCGGCTATAAGATTTAATATGGCAGCTGTAGAAAGGTTCCAACAGCTTGTATAGCTGTCATATAAAGGATAACGGCTATAACAATCAAAATGGCGGCAGTATAACGGTTCCAGCAGCTTCAAAATGGCGGCTGTGGAATAGTTCCAGCAGCTAGTATAACTGCCACATAAATTATGGCGGATATAAGACTTAAAATGGCGGCAGTAGAGCGGTTCCAGCAGCTTTTGTTGCTGATATGTAACCAATAGCGGCTATAAGACTCAAAATGGCGCTGCATTATTGTTCCAGCAGTTTGTATAGTTGTTATATAAAGGATGGCGGCTATGAAACTCAAAATGGCAGCTGTAGAAAGGTTCCAACAGCTTGTATAGCTGTCATATAAAGGATAACGGCTATAGCACTCAAAATGGCGGCAGTAGAAGAGCAGCTTTTCTAGCTGATATGTAAAGGATGGCGGCTATAAAACTTGAAATAGCGGCTGTCGAATGGTTTCAGCAGCTTGTATAGGTGTTATTATGTAGGATGGCGGATACAAACCTTAAAATAACAGTACTAGAACGGTTCCAGCAGCTTCTATATCTGTTATATAACAGACGGCGTCTATAAAACTCGAAAAAGCGGCTGTAGAATGTTTCCAACAGCTTGTATAACTGTTATATAAAAGATGGCGGCTATAAGACTCAAAATGACGGCTGTATTATGGTTCCAGCAGGTTGTATAACTATTATATAAATGAAGGCGGCTATAAGACTCAAGATGGTGGCTGTATTATGGTTCCTGCAGCTTCTATAGCCGTTATATAAAGGATGTCGGCTTTAAGACTCAAAATGGCGCCTGCATTATTGATCCAGCAGTTTGTATAGCTGTTATATAAAGGATGGCGGTTATAAGACTCAAAATGGCAGCTGTATTATGGTTCCAGCAGCTTCTATAGTTGTTTAACAAAGGATGGCGGCTAGAGGACTCATAATGGCGGCAGTGGAACGCTTTCAGCAGCCTGTATAGCTGTTATATAAACGATGTCGGCTATAAGACTCAAAATAGCAGTATAACGGTTCCAGTAGCTTCTGTTATATAAAGGACGGCGGCTATAAGACTCAAAAAGGCGGCTGTATTATGGTTTCAGCAGCTTGTATAGCTGTTATATAAACGATCGCTGCTCAAAATAACAGAAGTAGAACGGTTCCAACAGCTTCTGTTATATAAAGGACGGCGGCTATAAGACTCGAAAAGGCGGCAGTAGAATGTATCCAACAGCTCTTATAACTGTAATATAAAGGATGGCGGACATAAGCCTCAAAATGGCGGCTTTACTATGGTTTCTGCAGCTTCTATAGCCGTTATATAAAGGATACCGGCTATAAGACTCAAATGGCGCCTGTATTATTGTTCCAGCAGTTTGTATAGCTGTTATATAAAGGATGTCGGCAATAAGGCTCAAAATTACGGCAGTAGAACGGTTCCAGCAGCGTGTATAGCTGTAATATAATGGATGGCGGCTATAAGACTCAAAATGGCGGCTGTATTATGGTTTAAGCAGCTTGTATAGCTGTTATATAAAGGATGGCGGTACTCAAAATGACGGCAGTTGATCAGTTCCAGCAGCTTGTTTAGGTCTTATATAAAGGATGGCGGCTAGAAGACTGAAAATTACGGCAGTAGAACGGTTCCAGCAGCGTGTATAGCTGTAATATAATGGATGGCGGCTATAAGACTCAAATGGCGCCTGTATTATTGTTCCAGCAGTTTGTATAGCTGTTATATAAAAGATGTCGGCAATAAGGCTCAAAATTACGGCAGTAGAACGTTTTCAGCAGCTTTTGTAGCTGATATGTAAAGGATGGCGGCTATGAAACTCAAAATGGAGGCTGTATTATGGTTCCAGCAGCTTGTTTAGATGTTATATACGGGATGGCGGCTAGAGGACTGAAAATGGCGGCAGTAGAACGGTTTCAGCTGCGTGAGTATCTGTTATATAAAGCTATAAGACTCGAAATGGCGGCTGTAGAATGTTTCCAATAGCTTGTATAGCTGGCGGCTGTAGAATGTTTCCAACAGCTTGTATAACTGTAATATAAAGGATGGCGGATATAAGCCTCAAAATGTCGGCTGTATTTTGGTTTCAGCAGCTTGTATAGCTGTTATATAAACGATCGCTGCTCAAAATAACAGTAGAACGGTTCCAGCAGCTTCTGTTATATAAAGGACGGCGGCTATAAGACTCGAAAAGGCGGCATTAGAATGTATCCAACAGCTTGTATAACTGTAATATAAAGGATGGCGGACATAAGCCTCAAAATCGCGGCTGTATTATGGTTCCTGCAACTTCTATAGCCGTTATATAAAGGATACCCGGTTTAAGACTTAAATGGCGCCTGTATTATTGTTCCAGCAGTTTGTATAGCTGTTATATAAAGGATGGCGGCTAGAAGACTGAAAATTACTGCAGTAGAACGGTTCCAGCAGCGTGTATAGCTGTTATATAAAGAATGGCGGTACTCAAAATGACGACAGTTATAGCTGTAATATAATGGATGGCGGCTATAAAACTCAAAATGGCGGCTGTATTATGGTTCCAGCAGCTTGTATAGGTGTTATATAAAGGATGGCGGCTAGAAAACTGAAAATTACTGCAGTTGATCGTTTCCAGCAGCGTGTATAGCTGTAATATAATGGATGGCGGCTATAAGACTCAAATGGCGCCTGTATTATTGTTCCAGCAGTTTGTATAGCTGTTATATAAAGGATGGCGGCTAGAAGACTGAAAATTACTGCAGTAGAACGGTTCCAGGAGCGTGTATAGCTGTTATATAAAGAATGGCGGTACTCAAAATGACGACAGTTATAGCTGTAATATAATGGATGGCGGCTATAAACTCAAAATGCCGGCTGTATTATGGTTTCAGCAGCTTGTATACGTCTTATATAAAGGATGGCGGCTAGAAGACTGAAAATTACTGCAGTAGAACGGTTCCAGCAGCGTGTATAGCTGTTATATAAAGGATGGCGGTACTCAAAATGACGGCAGTTGATCGGTTCCAGCAGCTTCTGTAGCTGTTATATAAAGGATTTCAGCTTTAAGACTCAATATGCTTCAAAGTGGCCTGCATTATTGTTCCCGGAGTTTGTATAGCTGTTATATAAATTATGGCGGCTATAAGACTTAGCTTGGCGGCTGTATTATGGTTGCAGCAGCTTGTATTGCTGTTAAATAAAGGATTGCGGCTATAAGATTTAATATGGCAGCTGTAGAAGGGTTCCAACAGCTTGTATAGCTGTCATATAAAGGATAACGGCTATAACAATCAAAATGGCGGCAGTATAACGGTTCCAGCAGCTTCAAAATGGCGGCTGTGGAATAATTCCAGCAGCTAGTATAACTGCCACATAAATTATGGCGGATATAAGACTTAAAATGGCAGCAGTAGAGCGGTTCCAGCAGCTTTTGTTGCTGATATGTAACCAATAGCGGCTATAAGACTCAAAATGGCGCCTGCATTATTGTTCCAGCAGTTTGTATAGTTGTTATATAAAGGATGGCGGCTATGAAACTCAAAATGGCAGCTGTAGAAAGGTTCCAACAGCTTGTATAGCTGTCATATAAAGGATAACCGCTATAACAATCAAAATGGCGGCAGTATAACGGTTCCAGCAGCTTCAAAATGGCGGCTGTGGAATAATTCCAGCAACTAGTATAACTGCCACATAAATTATGGCGGATATAAGACTTAAAATGGCAGCAGTAGAGCGGTTCCAGCAGCTTTTGTTGCTGATATGTAACCAATAGCGGCTATAAGACTCAAAATGGCGCCTGCATTATTGTTCCAGCAGTTTGTATAGTTGTTATATAAACGATGGCGGCTATGAAACTCAAAATGGCAGCTGTAGAAAGGTTCCAACAGCTTGTATAGCTGTCATATAAAGGATAACGGCTATAACAATCAAAATGGCGGCAGTATAACGGTTCCAGCAGCTTCAAAATGGCGGCTGTGGAATAATTCCAGCAGCTAGTATAACTGCCACATAAATTATGGCGGATATAAGACTTAAAATGGCAGCAGTAGAGCGGTTCCAGCAGCTTTTGTTGCTGATATGTAACCAATAGCGGCTATAAGACTCAAAATGGCGCCTGCATTATTGTTCCACAGTTTTAGCTGTTTTAAAGGATGGCGGCTAGAGGCTCAAATGCAGCAGCCTGTATAGTTGTTATATAAAGGATGTCGGCTATAAGACTAAAAATGGAGGCTGTAGTATGGTTCCAGTAGCTTGTTTAGATGTTATATAAAGGATGGCGGCTATAAGGCTCAAAATTGCGACAGTAGAACGTTTCCAACAGCTTGTATAACTGTAATATAAAGCATGGCGGCTATAAGACTCAAAATGGCGGCAGTAGAATGGTTCCAGCAGCTTGTATAGCCGTTATATAAAGGATGCCGGCTATAAGACTCAAAATAGCGCCTGTAGAATTGTTCGAGCAGCTTGTATAGCTGTTATATAAAGGATGGCGGCTATAAGACTCAAAAAGGCGGCAGTAGAATGGTTCCAGCAGCTTATAGAGCTGTGATATAGGATGGCGGCTATAAGACTCAAAATTACGGGAGTAGAACGGTTCCAGCAGCTTGTATAGCTGTTATATAAAGGATGGCGGCTATAACACTCAAAATGGCGGCTGTATTATGGTTCCAGCAGCTTGTGTAGCTGTTATATAGGGACTCATAAAATTACGGAAGTAGAACGGTTCCAGCAGCTCCTATATCTTTTATATGAGGGATGACGGCTAAAAGTCTTTAAGTCGCGGCTGTAGAATGGTACCAGCAGCTTGTTTAGCTGTTATATAAAAGATGTCCGCTATGAGACTGAAAATGGCGGCAGTAGAAGTTAGCAGCTTGTATAGCTGTTATATAAAGGATGACAGCTATATGACTTAAAATGGCGGCCTTAGAATGGTTCCAGCAGCTTGTATAGCTGTTATATAAAGGATGGCGGATATAAGACCAAAAAAGGCGGCAATGGAACGGTCTCAGCCGTTTTTCTAGCTGTTATATAAAGGATGGCAGCTCTAAGACTCAAAATGGCGCCTGCATTATTGTTCCAGCAGTTTGTATAGTTGTTATATAAAGGATGGCGGCTATAAAACTCAAAATGGCAGCTGTAGAAAGGTTTTAACAGCTTGTATAGCTGTCATATAAAGGATAACGGCTATAACACTCAAAATGGCGGCAGTAGAACGGTTCCAGCAGCTTCAAAATGGCGGCTGTGGAATAGTTCCAGCAGCTAGTATAACTGCCACATAAATTATGGCGGCTATAAGACTTAAAATGGCGGCAGTAGAGCGATTCCAGCAGCTTTTGTCGCTGATATATAACCAGATAGCGGCTATAAGACTCAAAATGGCGGCTGTATTATGGTTCCAGCAGCTTGTGTAGCTGTTTAATAAAGGATGGCGGCTAGAGGACTCAAAATGGCGGCAGTGGAACGCTTTCAGCAGCCGGTATAGCTGTTATATAAACGATGTCGGCTATAAGACTGAAAATAAGCAGTAGAACGGTTCCAGTAGCTTCTGTTATATAAAGGACGGCGGCTATAAGACTCAAAAAGGCGACTGTAGAATGTTTCCAACAGCTTGTATAACTGTAATATAAAGGATGTCGGATATAACCCTTAAAATGGCGGCTGTATTATGGTTCCTGCAGCTTCTATAGCCGTTATATAAAGGGATGCCGGCTATAAGACTCAAAATGGCGCCTGTATTATTGTTCGAGCAGTTTGTATAGCTGTTATATAAAGGATGGCGTCTATAAGACTCAAAATGGCGGCTGTATTATGGTTTCAGCAGCTTATATAGCTGTGATAAATAGATGGCGGCTATAAGACTCAAAATTACAGGAGTAGAACGGTTCCAGCAGCGTGTATAGCTGTTATATAAAGGATGGCGGCTATAACACTCAAAATGGCGGCTGTATTATGGTTCCAGCAGCTTGTGTAGCTGTTATATAGGACTCAAAATGTACGGAAGTAGAACGGTTCCAGCAGCTCCTATATCTTTTATATGAGGGATGACGGCTAAAAGTCTTTAAGTCGCGGCTGTAGAATGGTACCAGAGCTTGTTTAGCTGTTGTATAAAAGACTGTCCGCTATGAGACTGAAAATGGCGGCAGTAGAAGAGCAGCTTTTGTAGCTGATGTGTAAAGGATGACAGTTATATGACTTAAAATGGCGGCCTTCGAATGGTTCCAGCAGCTTGTATAGCTGTTATATAAAGGATGGCGGATATAAGCCAAAAAAGGCGGCAATAGAACGGTCTCAGCCGTTTTTCTAGCTGTTATATAAAGGATGGCAGCTCTAAGACTCAAAATGGCGGCTATATTATGGTTCCAGCAGCTTGTATAGCTGTTATATAAAGGATGGCGGCTATAAGATTTAAAATGGCAGCTGTAGAAAGGTTCCAACAGCTTGTATAGCTGTCATATAAAGGATAACGGCTATAACACTCAAAATGGCGGCAGTAGAACGGTTCCAGCAGCTTCAAAATGGCGGCTGTGAAATAGTTCCAGCAGCTAGTATAACTGCTACATAAATTATGGCGGATATAAGACTTAAAATGGCGGCAGTAGAGCGGTTCCAGCAGCTTTTGTAACTGATATGTAACCAATAGCGGCTATAAGACTCAAAATGGCGCCTGCATTATTGTTCCAGCAGTTTGTATAGTTATATAAAGGATGGCGGCTATGAAACTCAAAATGGCGGCTGTATTATGGTTCCAGCAGCTTGTATAGCTGTTATATACAGGATGGCTGCTGCAGCGGCCATTTAGAGTCGTATATACGCCATTCCTTGTATAAAAGATTTAAAAGCTGCTGAAACCGTTCTAAAGCTGCGGGAAGCATTCTAAACCCGCCATTTTTTGTGTTATAGCCGCCATCCTTTCTATAACAGCTATACAGTCTGCTGGAACCATTCTATAGCCGCCAATTCGACTCTTATAGCCATCCTTTATATAACTGGAACCAGCTGTCAATTTAAGTCGTATAGCAGCCATCCTTTATATAACAGCCATAAAAGCTGCTGGAACCATTCTACAGCCGCCATTTTGAGTGTTATAGCCGCCATCCTTTATATAAGAGCTATACAGTCTGCTGGAACCATTCTACAGCCGCCATTTGGAGTCTTATAGCCGCCATTCTTTATATAACAAGTTTACAAGCTGCTGGAACCGTTCTACAGCTGCCATTTTGAGTCTTATAGCCGACATCCTTAATGTAACAGCTATAAAAGCTGCTGGAACTATTGTACTGCCGCTATTTTGAGTCTTGTAGCCGTCATCTTTTATACGACAGCTATACAAGCTGCTAGAACCATTCTCCAGCCGCAATTTTGAGTCTTATAGCCGCCTTTCTTTATATAACAGCTATGCAAGCTGCTGGAACCGTTCTACAGCCGACATTTTGACTCTTATAGCCGCCATCTTTTATATAACAGCTATACAAGCTGCTAGATCTATTCTACAGCCGTCATTTTGAGTCTTATAGCCGCCATCTTTTATACGACAGCTATACAAGCTGCTAGAACCATTCTCCATCCGCCATTTTGAGTCTTAAACCCTTCGTCCTTTATATAACAGCTTTGGAAGTTGCTGTAACCGTTCTACATCCCTAATGCAACCGCTATAAAAGCTGCTGGAACTATTGTACAGCCGTTATTTTGAGTTTTATAACCAACATCCATAATGTAACAGTCATAAAAGCTGCTGGAACTATTGTATAGCCGCCATTTTGAGTCTTGTAGCCGCAATCATTCATAACAGCTATACAAACTGCTGGAACCTTTTTACAGCCGATGTTATGATCTTTATGAACGTGATCCTTTATATAATAGCTTTACATGCTGCTGGAACCATTCTACAGCAGTCATTTTGAGTCTTTTAGCAACCAGCCTTTATATAACAGAAATACAAGTTGCTGGAACCATTCTACAGCCGTCATTTTGAGTCTTATACTCGCCATCCTTTATGTAACAGCTTTACAGCCGCCATTTTCAGTCTTTTAGCCGCCATCCTTTATATGGCAGCTATACAAGCTGCTGGAACCATTCGACAACCGCCATTTTGAGTCTTACAGCCGCCATCCTTTATACAACAGCTATGCAAGCTGCTGGAACCGTTCTACAGCCGCCAATTTGAGTTTTATAACCGACATCCATAATGTAACAGTCATAAAAGCTGCTGGATCAGCCGCCATTTTGAGTCTTGTAGCCGCCATCATTTATATAACAGCTATACAAACTGCTGGAACCATTTTACAGCCGATGTTTTGAGCTTTATGAACGCCATTCTTTATATAATAGCTTTACATGCTGCTGGAACCATTCTACAACCGCCAATTTGAGTTTTATAACCGACAAACATAATGTAACAGTCATAAGAGCTGCTGGAACTATTGTATAGCCGCCATTTTGAGTCTTGTAGCCGCCATCATTTATATAACAGCTATACAAGCTGCTGGAACCGTTCTACAGCCGTCATTTTGAGTGTTACAGCCGCCATTTTGAGTCTTACATCCGCCATCCCTTATATAAAAGCTACATAAGCTGCTGGTACCATTCTACAGCCGCCAATTTGTGTCTTATAGTCGCCATCCCTTATATAAAAGCTATACAAGCTGCTGGAACCATTCTACAGCCGTCAATTTAGGTCTTTTAGCCGCCATCCTTTATATAACATCCATAAATTCTGCTGGAACCCTTCTACAGCCGCCATTTTGAGTCTTATAGCCGCCGTCCTTAATATGACAGCTTTACAAGCTGCTCGAACTATTCTAGAGCCGCCATTATGAGTCTTATATCCGCTATCCCTTATATAAAAGCTATACAAGCTTTTGGAACCATTCTACAGCCGCCAATTTGAGTCTTATAGTCGCCATCCCTTATATAACAGGCATAAATGCTGCTAGAACCATTCTACAGCCGCCATTTTGCGTGTTATAGCCGCCATTTTATATATACGACCGCCATTTTGAGTCCTATACCCGCCATTATTTATATAACAGCTTTGCAAGCTGCTAGAACCATTCTACGGCCGCCATTTTGAGTGTTATAGCCGCTGTCCATTATATAACAGCTATACAGTCTGCTGGAACCATTCTACAGCCGCCAATTCGACTCTTATAGCCATCCTTTATATAACTGGAACTAGCCGACAATTTAAGTCGTATATCAGCCATCCTTTATATAACAGCCATAAAAGCTGCTGGAACCATTCTAAAGCCGCCATTTTGAGTGTTATAGCCGCTGTCCTTTATATAACAGCTATACAGTCTGCTGGAACCATTCTACAGCCGCCAATTCGACTCTTATAGCCATCCTTTATATAACTGGAACTAGCCGACAATTTAAGTCGTATATCAGCCATCCTTTATATAACAGCCATAAAAGCTGCTGGAACCATTCTACAGCCGCCATTTTGAGTGTTATAGCCGCTGTCCTTTATATAACAGCTTTACAAGCTGCTGGAACCGTTCTACAGCTGCCATTTTGAGTCTTATAGCCGACATCCTTAATGTGACAGCTATAAAAGCTGCTGGAACTATTGTACTGCCGATATTTTGAGTCTTGTAGCCGTAATCCTTTATACGACAGCTATACAAGCTGCTAGAACCATTCTCCAGCCGCAATTTTGAGTCTTATAGCCGCCTTTCTTTATATAACAGCTATACAAGCTGCTGGATCTATTCTACAGCCGCCATTTTGAGTCTTATAGCCGCCATCTTTTATACGACAGCTATACAAGCTGCTAGAACCATTCTCCATCCGCCATTTTGAATCTTAAAGCCGCCATTCTGTATACATATAATTATATACATACATATAACAGCTATGCAAGCTGCTGGAACCATTCCACAGCCCCCATTTTGAGTCTTTCAGCCGACATCCTTAATGTAACAGCTATAAAAGCTGCTGGAACTATGGTACTGCCGCCATTTTTAGTCTTATAGACGCCATCCCTTATACGACAGAAATACTAGTTGCTGGAATCATTCTACTGCCGCCATTATGAGTATTGTTCACGCCACCGCACAGTGGTCGCCGCCATAGGCCAAAAAAAAAAAAAAAAGTTAAAATTTTTACTTAAAGTGTGGCAACGCTGTTTTATAATAGATCAAACTTTTTAAATCAGCTGTTATTTTTGTTTTGTTCCCGCTGTCCTCTTCAAGAATAACTGTTAAACATAGAGAAAAAAAATAGACTGGGTTTGAAGCGCACGCAACTTGCAAGTGAGATTACAAGTAAAGTAATTAAATCAATTTAAATTGAGGTTGATCGAACAATGGAAGTCTTTAATATTTTAAATAAAGGTATTAACTACTATATTAAATTATTTTCATCAACCCAGTGTTTTATGTATATTTTTAATAATTAATTTAATATAGGTTCAATTTCACTAACAATTTATATGTTAACTTAAATTTTACTTAGACTTTTAATTGTGAAGTTAATCGAAGTTAACGATCAAACTTATACTGAAATATTACCTTATATTTACAGATTATTTTGAGCAAATTTCAGCTGCTAGTTTTTGCTAGCCGCTGCGTAACCTTGAAAAAACCAAAGCAGTCTTGCCGTTTTCTCGTTACTTTTTTCGTTTGTGTAACTGTGCTTTTTGTGATGTGTATTGCAATTATCGTCTTTGTCTTCGCCTTCGTATCTGTTTTCGTCTTTGTGCGTTTTGTTGTGTTGTTTTGTGATTTTCATTTTTATTTATTTGTTCATTTTCTTTTATTTATTTATACATTTTATTAATTTCAATTTATATTATTACTTATTACTATATTTGTATAGGAGCTTCATACGAATGCGAATTTAACCGTATATATATATTTAATAAGTGGTGTTCCGAGACAGGTGCAAATCCAATCAGGGTTCAAAGCATTTTCCAATCTTTGAAATTAAGAGTAGAGAATGATGGATATATAGTGGGAGCTGAATGTTTGGACCACTTAGAAAAACGCATTGATTACTGCTGCAAGAGAATTGCTATATTTTGGCGTGACTGCAAGCGAAATAAAGCATTCGTTTTGGAAAAGCATACGGATTGGCTTTCGACAAATGAACAGTTTTCATTTAAATCCGATGTACTTATTACACCTGATCGTAGCATTGAACGTGGCCGCCCAAAAATTAGTTTCTCCGAGTGTTCAACCCGAACCAAGAGAAGACGGATTGCCGAGATTGCTGATTTGGATGAATCCGCTGCTGAATATTTGCGTTCCGCTGCTGTTGAAGAAAAAATCTTGCCTGCAAGTGCTAATGAGGTTATTTCGCTTATAATGGAAGCGAATTTAACAAAGCACCAATACATGCTCATTAGAGAGTTTGTTAATAGCAAAATTTCTTCTGAGCTGTTTTGCAGCTATGATAATGTTTTAAAAGAAAAAAAGAAATGTTATCCGGAAAAAATTACAGTTAGTGAAGCACATGCAGAAGTGGAGCTTCAAAGTTTATTGGACCATACAACAAAGCGCATAATCGAGTTGCAAGAAAGTGTTATAAGTGATGTAGTCGCCGATCCTATATGCAACCTAAAACTAATAGGGAAATGGGGCTTCGACGGCAGCTCTGGGTACAGCGAATACAAGCAGAAAGTGGAGAACAATAATTTGGAAGACAGTCACTTGTTTGTCACGTCATATGTTCCCCTTGCCCTATTAGCAACTGATGATACGTCCAAAATTGTATGGAAAAACCCACGACCAGCATCCACACGATATTGTCGACCTGTGCGATTTCAATTTATTAAAGAATCAACTGAGTTAAGTATAGAGGAGGAAAAATATTTCAAGTGCAAAATTAAGAACCTTGTTCCGACGAAAATAGCTGTTGGCAACAAAACATTATTCGTTGAGCATATTTTGCAACTTACAATGGTTGATGGTAAAATTTGTAATGCCTTAACCCAAACATCATCCTCAAAATGCTATATATGCAACGCCAAGCCCACAGAGATGAACAATATTCAGAAAAGTTTGCAAAGAGAAGTTCATCAGGATCGGTTTCAATTCGGGTTGTCACCACTTCATGCATATATAAGATTTTTTGAATATTTCATTCAAGGACATATTCATGGTATTATCTACCGCCGACTGTTCATAAAATTTTAATTCATGGACCATCCATAATTGAAAACGCTCTGGTGTCGATTGGGGAGTTGTCAGAGGAAGCTGCTGAGTCGAGAAATAAGGACATTAAGAAATTTCGTCTAAATCATACGAGAAAAATTTCTCGAGTGGCAACAAATGAAGATCTACTCAATCGATTACTTCTTTCTTCGGATCCATTCATAACGGGACAACGAAAGTTACCCCCTAAAAATAAGTCTGTTTTTAATAAAAATGTTTTTCATCTTTTAGAATAATATATTAAATAATAGCGAACCATATGTGAAAAAATTACAAAAAAAATCATTATTTTTTATTTTTAGATAGGGAGCAGAGTGTATAACTTTAGTAGGGGGCTGAATATGAATGATATTTTTTGAGTTTTTTATTTATTATATTTTTATTAAATTTTAGAAAAAGTTTCAGATTTTTAACACCACTAGAAGTATTTTTGGCCGCTCGCTCCATACAAGCCCGACCACTGTGCACCGGGTGAACAGCAGAGAGTATGGGGTAGGGTTTTTCCCAAAACGGAATGCGGTCATACTGAGGTCTTACCTTCAGATATATATTCGAACCTATTGTATATGTACTTCAACCCGAAACATTTCGTGTGTGTCGGGCTATCTGTGAATAAATTGAATAAAGCATAGTTTTTAAAAGAAGGTTTCGCGCGTTCTTCATTAATCACTCCCTCACCATACCACGAAGAAATTGGCACCCGCCAAGGTTGTACCCCAGCAAATCTATCCGCCCCTCCACGAACATTGGTCCTTCGAGCCGGATATCCTTCCGCTCTTCCAGCATGCATCGGCGGAATTCCTGATAAGTACAACATTTCTTATTAAAAATCCCATTCACATTATATAATGATCACAGGCTGATCATTAGTCCATCGGCATAAATTATTTATGCCAAATAATTTGTACATCCATACATATGTATGTACATACATACATACATATGTACATATGTAATAATTTTTGCCGCGGTAAGCACACTCATACGTACATATGTACATACATATATATGTCCACATACAATTCAATTTCACCCAAACCAAATTTGAAACCTACATAATTAAAGCAGGAAATCGCGATATTCGATTTAAAATTTAAAATTAATTAAATTCACAAAACATAAACAACGGCAGAACAGCTGACTCCCGATCAGTGCTGACACTCAAGTCTCATCAGTGCTGACACTTGAGCCATTTTTTCCATCGTGATTTTCGTACTGTGCCATAAGAAATATTTCAATCAGTCAGTATTTAATTCGCAAAATAATTTCTAAAGAAATATAAGTATTATTTTATTTATATGGAATTACTATTTTGATTTTTGCTTCACATATTCATGAAATTAACCTAGTCCGCCTTATGAAAATTAATTCCTTAAATACTCTTATAAAATTCAACATATTTACACATTGTATCAAATTTAATATCCAAGTGATTATATATCCTTATAATTATTCACACAACTGCGAGGAAAATTATAAATCCTTCTAATTTCATTTATGCTATCTAATATTATTCGTTGTGTTCATTAAAAGAGGAGACACTTGTGCTTCTCACTCCTCTATCCTTAAATTATACAGTCCACTTACAGCTTCGTTTCGATCTCCTCTCCTGAGAGCTCTAATTCCACGAAGTTATTTGTTCCCATTCGATTCGTAATAGCTCAGAGAACACTTTACGATGCCTCTTTGCGACTTCGTTGCCGTATGCGAGGCATTAACGGCGTTCGAGGCACGCGAGGCCCATGCTTTAGCTGACGATGTGCCACTCGTCTCCATCAAAATACACTTAGACCAGCTTAAGCCACTTTGGGCAAAAGTCGAGGCAGAGTTTTCACGATGCCATAAGGCCTTGACAGCTCAAAAGAACGAAGATAGTCCGAAGCACATAGCTACAATTAAAGGTAAACATGAATATTGTTATATGGTATATGTGCGAGGCTGGACTTTGTTTGGAGAGCGAATCGAGCAGTTGTCCGCGAAAATGGCTCCCCCATCTGTCAGGCTCTCCGTCGATTCCACCCATCAAAGCCACACAGTTCCCCCGTGCGAAGTCGAAAACTTCTACGGAGACAGCCTGGCTTGGCCTACATTCCGTGATTTGTTTACCGCGATTTGTATCCATAATCCAAGCCTAACACAAGTGGAGAAACTTTACCACTTAAGTTGCAAAACTCGCGGTGAAGCCAGAGCCATTGTTTCTAGGTCACCCTTGACCAATGATGGATTCCAGTCCGCGTGGGATAACCTCACTGCGCGGTACGAAAATAATTGATTATTGATTATGAGCCAAGCCAAGCAGCTTCTACAGATCCCAGCTGTATCCGAAGAGTCTGGCAAAACGTTGAGAGAACTGGAGACGTCAATTCAAGGTTGCTTAACCGGTCTTGAGCGTTCGGGGGCTCGTATAGACAATTGGGATATCCTTCTCATAGCAATCTGTACGAGCAAAATGCCCAAATCCACCCCTCTGTTGTGGGAACAGTCCGTTCCAAATAAGACCGCAGTCTCATCCTGGGACGACGTGAATCGATTCCTAACTGATCGCACCGTGTACTAGAGGCCACAGATGTCCTTTAACCAAGCTCTAGCGGTCAGGCCTTTCCATCCGTAAGCCGAAAACCTACGGTAAGAGCTCAGGCCTTTCCCGCTCAAGTTGCCCTCATGTAAACGTGGGAATTTACTTCGCCTTCACTCGCAACTATTCATCATCGTGGCAAGCAGTTTCAAATCCGCGCTTTAATTCATATGGGATCCGAAGCGTCCTTTATTTCCCAAAGAATGTTTGAATTGATTAATCCTCCAAGCTGCAAAGTATCAACTAGCATTCGCGGCATTGGGCTATGCGATGCTGGTAGCGGCGACAAAGTGCAGAGCAGTTCCAATTGTTTCAGGTGCCGCGTTTGTCAAGGGGCATACGCGCTCCGTCAGTGCCGACAGTTTCGAGGACTACGAGCTGAAGACAGGTTACTCATGAGCATTCCAATGGTTCCTGCAGGAGCACAGCAGGATGCCATCGTTGTGGCAAACAACACCACACGCTCTTACACAGCAACAGCTTAGTCGCGTACATCCAACCCAAAGAGCAAAGACCCGAAAAGCACCAGCCTTTCATTCGGACTTCTATCCAGAGGTCATCAGCCCTCGTGCCGCCTATTCCACCTGCATTCAAAGTTCCCCCTCCATCTCCACCCGTGTCTTGGCGATCCAGAACGCTGCCATCCCCCATCCTTAGACATGTCCAGCGAGGCAATTGCAACTTGTTGCCAGGGGGGCGGTATGTTCACGACACCGGGTGAACAGCAGAGAGTGAGGGGTAGGGTTTTTCCCAAAACGGAATGCGGAGGAGGGTGACGAAGAGCTCTCCTGTAAATCGCCATCATCAATCCAGTACGAGACTTACATTCGAACACCCGTTCTTTATTCCTTCATATATATATTCGAACCTATTGTATATGTACTTCAACCCGAAACATTTCGTGTGTTTCGGGCTATCTGTGAATAAATTGAATAAAGCATAGTTTTTAAAAGAAGGTTTCGCGCGTTCTTAATTAATCACTCGCTCACCATACCACGAAGAAATTGGCACCCGCCAAGGTTGTACCCCAGCAAATCTATCCGCCCCTCCACGAACAAGTGTTATACCCGCTATCCTTTATATAACAGCTTTAGAAGCTGCTGGAACCATTCTACAACCGCCATTTTGAATCTTATACCCGCCAACCTTTATCTTAAAGTTTTACAAGCTGCTGCAACCATTATACAGCCACAATTTTGAGTCTTATACCCGCCATCCTTTACAAGCTGCTGGAACCATTCTTCAGCCGACGTTTTGAGCTTTATGAACGCCATCCTTTATATAATAGCTTTACATGCTGCTGGAACCATTCTACAGTCGTCATTTTGAGTCTTGTAGCCGCCATCCTTTATACAACAACTTTACAAGCTGCTGAAACCGTTCTACAGCCGCCATTTTGAGTTTTATAACCGACATCCATAATGTAACAGCCATAAAAGCTGCTTGAACACTTGTACAGCTGCCATTTTGAGTCTTGTAGCCGCAAGCATTTAAATAACAGCTATACAAACTGCTGGAACCATTTTACAGCCGACGTTTTGAGCTTTATGAACGCCATCCTTTATATAATAGCTTTACATGCTCCTGGAACCATTCTACAGGCGTCATTTTGAGTCTTGTAGCCACCATTCTTTTTATAACAGAAATACAAATTGCTGGAACCATTCTACAGCCGTCATTTTGAGTCTTATACTCGCCATCCTTTATATAACAACTTTACAAGCTGCTGGAACCATTATAGAGCCGACGTTTTGAGCCTTATAAACGCCATCTATACAAGCTGCTGGAACCGTTCTACAGTTGACATTTTGAGTGTTATAGCAGCCATCCTTTACATAACAGCTACACAAGCTATTGGAACCATTACACAGCCGCCATTTTGAGTCTTAAACCCTTCGTCCTTTATATAACAGCTATGGAAGTTGCTGTAACCGTTCTACATCCTTAATGTAACCGCTATAAAAGCTGCTGGAACTATTGTACAGCCGTCATTTTCAGTCTTATAGCCGCCATCCTTTATATGGCAGCTATACAAGCTGCTGGAACCTTTCGACAACCGTAATTTGGAGTCTTATAGCCGCCATCCTTTATACAACAGCTATGCAAGCTGCTGGAACCGTTCTACAGCCGCCATTTTGATTTTTATAACCGACATACAAATTGTGACAGTCATAAAAGCTGCTGGAACTATTGCACAACCGCCATTTTGAGTCTTGTAGCCGCAAGCTATTATATAACAGCTATACAAACTGCTGGAACCATTTTACAGCCATTTTACATTTGAGCTTTATGAACGCCATCCTTTATATAATAGCTTTACATGCTGCTGGAACCATTCTACAGGCGTCATTTTGAGTCTTGTAGCCACCATCCTTTTTATAACAGAAAGACAAATTGCTGGAATCATTCTACAGCCGTCATTTTGAGTCTTATACTCGCCATCCTTTATATAACAACTTTACAAGCTGCTGGCACCATTCTACAGCCGCCATTTTTAGTCTTATACCCCATCCTTTATATAATAGCTTTACCAGCTTCTGGAACCATTCGACAGCCGTAATTTTGAGTCTTGTAGAAACCATCCTTTATATAACAGCTTTGAAAGCTGCTGGAACTAGTCTACAGCCGCCATTTTGAGTGTTATAGCCGTCATCCTTTATATAACAGCTATTCAAGCTGCTGGAACCAATCTATAACCGCAATTTTGAGTCTTATACCCGTCAACCTTTATCTAAAAGCTTTACAAGCTGCTGCAAACATTCAACAGCCGCAATTTTGAGTCCTATACCCGCCATCCTTTATATAACAACATTGCAAGCTGCTGGAACCATTCTACAGCCGACGTTTTGAGCTTTATGAACGCCATCCTTTATATAATAGCTTGACATGCTGCAAGAACCATTCGACAACCGCCATTTTGAGTCTTACAGCCGCCATCCTTTATACAACAACTTTACAAGCTGCTGAAACCGTTCTACAGCCGCCAATTTGAGTTTTATAACCGACATCCATAATGTAACAGTCATAAAAGCTGCTGGAACTATTGTACAGCCGCCATTTTGAGTCTTGTAGCCGCAATCATTTATATAACAGCTATACAAACTGCTGGAACCATTTTACAGCCGACGTTTTGAGCTTTATGAACGCCATCCTTTATATAATAGCTTTACATGCTGCTGGAACCATTCTGCAGCCGTCATTTTGAGTCTTGTAGCCACCATCCTTTTTTTAACAGAAATACAAATTGCTGGAACCATTCTACAGTCGTCATCTTGTGTCTTATACTCGCCATCCCTTAATATAACAACTTTACAAGCTGCTGGAACCATTCTACAGCCGCAATTTTGAGTCTTATACCCCATCCTTTATATTATAGCTTTACCAGCTTCTGGAACCATTCTACAGCCGTAATTTTGAGTCTTGTAGAAACCATCCTTTATATAACAGCTTTGAAAGCTGCTGGAACTAGTCTACAGCCGCCATTTTGAGTGTTGTAGCCGTCATCCTTTATATAACAACTACTCAAGCTGCTGGAACCATTCTATAGCCGCAATTTTGAGTCTTATACCCGCCAACCTTTATCTAAAAGCTTTACGAGCTGCTGTAACCATTCTACAGCCGTCATTTTGAGTCTTATACTCACAATCCTTTATATAACAACTTTACAAGCTGCTGGAACCGTTTTAGAGCCGACGTTTTGAGCCTTATAAACGCCCTCCTTTATATAACAGCTGTACAAGCTGCTGGAACCATTCTACAGCCGACACTTTGAGTGTTATAGCAGCCATCCTTTACATAACAGCTACGCAAGCTACAGGAACCATTACACAGCCGCCATTTTGAGTCTTAAACCCTTCGTCCTTTTTATAACAGCTATGGAAGTTGCTGTAACCGTTCTACATCCGTAATGTAACCGCTATAAAAGCTGCTGGAACTATTGTACAACCGCCACTTTCAGTCTTGTAGCCGCCATCCTTTAAACAACGGCTAGGCAAGCTGCTGGAACCATTCTACAACTGCCAGTTTGAGTTTTATAACCGACATCCAAAATGTCACAGCCATAAAAGCTGCTGGAACTATTGTACAGGCGCCATTTTGAGTCTTTATTTGACAGCTATTCACGATGCTGGTACCAGTGTAGAGCTGACATTTTGAATGTTATAGACGACATTTTTTATATAACAGCTATACAAGCTGCTGGAACCGTTACAGCCGCCATTTTGAGTCTTATAGCCGACATCCTTAATGTAACAGCTCAAAAAGCTGCAAACATTCTACAGCCGCCGTTTTGAGTCTTATACTCGCCATCCTTTATATAACAGCTTTACAAGCTGCTGGAACCATTCTACAGCCGCCATTTTGAGTCTTGTAGCCGCAATCATTTATCTAACAGCTATACAAACTGCTGGAACCATCTTACAGCCGACCTTTTGAGCTTTATGAACGCCATCCTTTATATAATAGCTTTACATGCTGCTGGAACCATTCTTCAGCCGTCATTTTGAGTCTTGTAGCAACCATCCTTTTTATAAGAGAAATTCAAGTTGCTGGAACCATTCTACAGCCGTCATTTTGAGTATTATACTCGCCATCCATTATTGAACAGCTTTACAGCCGCCATTTTCAGTCTTATAGCCGCCATCCTTTATATAGCAGCTATACAAGCTGCTGGAACCATTCGACAACCGCAATTTTGTGTGTTATACCCGCCATCCTTTATACAACAGCTATGCAAGCTGCTGGAACCGTTCCACAGCCGCCATTTTGAGTTTAATAACCGACATCCATAATGTAACAGCCATAAAAGCTGCTGGCTATACAAGCTGCTAGAACCATTCTCCAGCCGCAATTTAAGTCTTATAGCCGCCTTCTTTTATATAACAGCAATGCAAGCTGCTGGAACCGTTGTACAGCCCCCATTTTAAGTCTTAAACCCGACATCCTAAATGTATCAGCTATAAAAGATGCTGGAACTATTGTACAGGAGCCATTTTGAGTCTTATAGTATTTATATGAGAGCTTTACAAGCTGCTGGTACCAGTCTAAAGCTGCCATTTTGAATGTTATAGCCGCCATTTTTTATATAACAGCTATACAAGCTGCTGCAACCGTTCTACAGCCGCCATTTTGAGTCTTATAGCCGACATCCTTAATATAACAGCTAAAAAAGCTGCTAGAACCATTGTACTGCCGCCATTTTGAGTCTTATAGTATTTATATGACAGCTATACAAGCTGCTGGTTCCAGTCTAGAGCTGCCATTTTGAATGTTATAGCAGCCTTTCTTTATATAGCAGCTATGCAAGCTGCTGGAACCGTTTTAAAGCCGCTGTTTTTGACTCTTATAGCCGCCATCTTTTATATAACAGCTATAAAAGCTGCACGAACCATTCTACAGCCGCCACTTTGAGTCTTATACATCCTTTACGTAACAGTTATAAAAGCTTCTGAAACCTTTGTACAGCTGTCATTTTGAGTCTTATAGCCACCATTCTTTATATAGTTGCTATACAAGCTGCTGGTACCAATCTGCAGCGGCCATTTAGAGTCGTATATACGCCATTCCTTGTATAAAAGATTTAAAAGCTGCTGAAACCGTTCTAAAGCTGCTGGAACCATTCTCCACCCGCCATTTTGAGTCTTATATCCGCCATCCCATATATAAAAGCTTTGCAAGCTGCTGGAACCGTTCTACAGCCGTCATTTTGAGTGTTACAGCCGCCATTTTGAGTCTTACATCCGCCATCCCTTATATAAAAGCTACACAAGCTGCTGGTACCATTCTACAGCCGCCATATTGAGTGTTACAGCCGCCATTTTTAAAATAACAGCTATACAAGCTGCTAAAACCATTCTACAGCCGCCATTTTGAGTCTTATAGCCGCCGTCTTTAATATGACAGGTTTACAAGCTGCTGGAACCATTCTACAGCGGTCAATAGTCTTTTAGCCGCCATCTTTTATATAACAGCCATAAATGCTGCTGGAACCATTCTACAGCCGCCATTTTGCGTGTTATAGCCGCCATTTTGCGTGTTATAGCCGCCATTTTATATATACGACCGCCATTTTGAGTCCTATAACCGCCATTATTTATATAACAGCTTTGCAAGCTGCTAGAACCATTCTTCGTCCGCCATTTTGAGTCTTATATCAGCCATCCTTTATATAACAGGAACCAGGCGACAATTTAAGTCGTATATCAGCCATCCTTTATATAACAGCCATAAAAGCTGCTGGAACCATTCTACAGCCGCCATTTTGAGTGTTATAGCCGCCATCCTTTATATAACAGCTATACAGTCTACTGCAACCATTCTACAGCCGCCAATTCGACTCTTATAGCCATTCTTTTTATAACTGGAACCAGCGGACAATTTAAGTCGTATATCAGCCATCCTTTATATAACAGCCATAAAAGCTGCTGGAATCATTCTACAGCCGCCATTTTGAGTGCTATAGCCGCCATCCTTTATATAAGAGCTATACAGTCTGCTGGAACCATTCTACAGCCGCCATTTGGAGTCTTATAGCCGCCATTCTTTATATAATAGCTTTACAAGCTGCTGGAACAGTTCTCCAGCCGCAATTTTGACTCTTATAGCCGCCATCTTTTATATAACAGCTATACAAGCTGCTGAAACCATTTCGCAGCCCCCATTTTGAGTCTTATAGCCGACATCCTCAATGTAACAGCTATAAAAGCTGCTAGAACTATTGTACTGCCTCTATTTTGAATCTTGTAGCCGTCATCCTTTATACGACAGCTATACAAGCTGCTAGAACCATTCTCCAGCCGCAATTTTGAACCTTATAGCCGCCTTTCTTTATATAACAGCTATGCAAGCTCCGGGAACCGTTCTACAGCCGCCATTTTTACTCTTATATCCGCCATTTTTTATATAACAGCTATACAAGCTGCTGGATCTATTCTACAGCTGCCATTTTGAGTCTTATAGCCGCCATCTTTTATACGACAGCTATACAAGCTGCTAGAACCATTCTCCATCCGCCATTTTGAATCTTAAAGCCGCCATCCTTTATACATATAATAGCTATGCGAGATGCTGGAACCATTCCACAGCCCCCATTTTGAGTCTTTTAGCCGACATCCTTAATGTAACAGCTATAAAAGCTGCTGGAACTATTGTACTGCCGCCATTTTGAGTCTTATAGACGCCATCCTCTATACGACAGAAATACAAGTTGCTGGAATCATTCTACAGCTGCCATTGTGAGTATTATACCCGCTATCCTTCATATAACAGCTTTACAAGCTGCTGGAACCATTCTACAACCGGCATTTTGAATCTTATTCAGCCGCCATTTTGAATCTTATAGCCGCCAACCTTTATATAGTAGCTATAAAAGCTGCTGGATCCATTCTACAGCCGCCATTTTGCATGTTATAGCCGTCATCCTTTATATAACAGCTATTCAAGCTGCTGGAACCATTCTGTAGCCGCAATTTTTAGTCTTATACCCGCCAACCTTTATCTAAAAGCTTTACAAGCTGCTGCAACCATTCTACAGCCGCAATTTTGAGTCTTATACCCGCCATTCTTTATATAACAGCTTTACAATCTGCTGGAACCATTCTACAGCCGTCATTTGGAGTCTTGTAGACACCATCCTTTTTATAACAGAAGTACAAGTTGCTGGAACCATTCTACAGCCGCCATTTTGAGTCTTGTAGCCGCATTCATTTATATAACAGCAATGCAAGCTGTTGGAACCGTTCTACAGCCGCCATTTTAAGTCTTAGAGCCGACATCCTAAATGTATCAGCTATAAAAGCTGCTGGAACTATTGTACAGCAGCCATTTTGAGTCTTATAGCCCCCATTCTTTTTATAACAGAAGTACAAGCTGCTGGAATCATTCTACAGCCGCCATTTTAAGTCTTGTAACCGCAATCATTTATATAACAGCTATACAAGCTGCTGCAACCATTTTACAGCCTTTTACCCGCCATCCTTTATATAACAGCTTTACAAGCTGTTGGAACCATTCTACAGCCGTCATTTTAAGTCTTGTAGCCACCATCTTTTTATAACAGAAATACAAGTTGCTGGAACCTCTTTACAGCCGTCATTTTGAGTTTTGTAACCGCAATCATTTATATAACAGCTATACAAACTGCTGGAACCATTTTACAGACGACGTTTTGAGCCTTATGAACGCCATCCTTTATATAACAGCTTTACAAGCTGCTGGATCCATTCTAACAGCTTTACAAGCTGCTGGAACCATTCTACAGCCGCCATTTTGAATCTTATACAGCTGCCATTTTGAATCTTATAGCCGCCAACCTTTATATAGTAGCCATAAAAGCTGCTGGAACCATTCTACAGCCGCCATTTTGAGTGATATAGCCGTCATCCTTTACATAACAGCTAATCAAGTTGCTGGAACCATTCTACTGCCGCCATTTTGAGTCTTATACCCGCCAACCTTTATCTAAAAGCTTTTCAAGCTGCTGCAACCATTCTACAGCCGCCATTTTGAGTCTTATAACCGCAATCCTTTATATAACAGCTTTACAAGCTGCTAGAACCATTCTACAGCCGTCATTTTGAGTCTTGTAACCACCATTCTTTTTATAACAGAAGTACAAGCTGCTGGAACCATTCTACAGCCGCCATTTTAAGTCTTGTAACCGCAATCATTTATATAACAGCTATACAAGCTGCTGCAACCATTTTACAGCCGACGTTTAGGGCCTTTTACCCGCCATCCTTTATATAACAGCTTTACAAGCTGTTGGAACCATTCTACAGCCGTCATTTTAGCTCTTGTAGCCACCATCTTTTTATAACAGAAATACAAGTTGCTGGAACCTCTTTACAGCCGTCATTTTGAGTCTTGTAACCGCAATCATTTATATAACAGCTATACAAACTGCTGGAACCATTTTACAGCCGACGTTTTGAGACTTGTAGCCGCAATCATTTATATAACAGCTATACAAACTGCTGGAACCATTCTACAACCATTTTTAGTCTTATAGCCGCCATCCTTTATATAACAGCTTTACAAGCTGCTGAAACCATTTTACAGCCGACGTTTTGAGCCTTATACCCGCCATCCTTTATATATAACAGCTTTACCACCTTCTGGAATCATTCTACAGCCGTCATTTTGATTCTTGTAGATACCATCCCTTATATAACAGCTTTAAAAGCTGCTGGAACTATTTTACAGCCGCCATTTTGAGTCTTGTAGATACCATCCTATGTACAACGGCTTTACAAGCTGCTGAAACCATTCTACAGGCGCCATTTTGAGTCTTGTAGCCGCAATCATTTTTATAACAGCTACACAAACTTCTGGAACCATTCTACAACCACCATTTTTAGTCTTATAGCCGCCATCCTTTATATAACAGCTTTACAAGCTGCTGCAACTCTTCTACTGCCGCCATTTTGAGTCTTATAGCCGCCATCTTTTATATAACAGCTTTACAAGCAGCTGGAGCTATTCTACAGCCGTGATTTTGAGTCTTATACCCGCCATCCTTTATATAACAGCTTTATTAGCTTCTGGAACCATTCTACAGCCGTCATTATGAGCTTTACAAGCTGCTGCAACCATTCTACAGCCGCCATTTTGAGTCTTATACCCGCCATCCTTAATATAACAGCTTTACAAGCTGCTGGAACCATTCTACAGCCGTCATTTTAAGTCTTGTAGCCACCATCCTTTTATAACAGAAATACAAGTTGCTGGAACCTCTTTACAGCCGTCATTTTGAGTCTTGTAACCGCAATCATTTATATAACAGCTATACAAGCTGCTGGAACCATTTTACCTCCGACGTTTTGAGCCTTATGAACGCCATCCTTTATATAACAGCTTTACAAGCTGCTGGAACCATTCTACAGCCGTCATTTTGAGTCTTGAAGATACCATCCTTTATATAACAGCTTTACAAGCTGCTGGAACAATTCTACACCGCCATTTTGAGTTTTATAGGCGCAATCATTTATATAACAGCTATACAAACTGCTGGAACCATTCTACAACCACCATTTTTAGTCTTATAGCCGGCATCCTTTATATAACAGCTTTACAAGCTGCTGCAACCATTTTACAGCCGACATTTTGAGCCTTATACCCGCCATCCTTTATTAATAACAGCTTTACCAGCTTCTGGAACCATTCTACAGCCGTCATTTTGAGTCTTGTAGATACCATCCTTTATATAACAGCTTTAAAAGTTGCTGGAACCATTCTACAGCCGTCATTTTAAGTCTTGTAGCCACCATCCTTTTATAACAGAAATACAAGTTGCTGGAACCTCTTTACAGCCGTCATTTTGAGTCTTGTAACCGCAATCATTTATATAACAGCTATACAAGCTGCTGGAACCATTTTACCTCCGACGTTTTGAGCCTTATGAACGCCATCCTTTATATAACAGCTTTACAAGCTGCTGGAACCATTCTACAGCCGTCATTTTGAGTCTTGAAGATACCATCCTTTATATAACAGCTTTACAAGCTGCTGGAACAATTCTACACCGCCATTTTGAGTTTTATAGGCGCAATCATTTATATAACAGCTATACAAACTGCTGGAACCATTCTACAACCACCATTTTTAGTCTTATACCCGCCATCCTTAATATAACAGCTTTACAAGCTGCTGGAACCATTCTACAGCCGTCATTTTAAGTCTTGTAGCCACCATCCTTTTATAACAGAAATACAAGTTGCTGGAACCTCTTTACAGCCGTCATTTTGAGTCTTGTAACCGCAATCATTTATATAACAGCTATACAAGCTGCTGGAACCATTTTACCTCCGACGTTTTGAGCCTTATGAACGCCATCCTTTATATAACAGCTATACAAACAGCTGGAACCATTCTACAACCACCATTTTTAGTCTTATAGCCCCCATCCTTTATATAACAGCTTTACAAGCTGCTGCAACTATCCCTGTAGTACTGGAGGTGTCGATTGACCATAGTTGAACTACCTTCCCCACTAGTCCTTACATGGGTACTTACTTGACTGACCCTATTGTAAGCGAACGCCGAACCACCGAGCAACAAAGTATATGCACGAAACGGCAGAAAACATAAACGAAAAAAAAAAACAGTTCTACCTTCCCCACTAGTCCTAACATGGGTACTTACTTGACTGACCCTATGGTAAGCGAACGCCGAACCACCGAGCACGAAACGACAGAAAACATAAACGAAAAAAAACGGTAGTATCATCACATACATATATTTTTGGTGTTTTGCGAATAACGCATAGGTAAAGGAAAAAAACAATCTTTGCTTTCTGTCGCTGTTTCTTTCCTAATTTACAAAAACAATTGTTATGGAAGTACCGTTTCTCTTCGTTTTTGCTTTCTACTCTTCCTCCAAGGCTGCTGCGTTCGCCGGTTGACCAAATACAATCAAGCATTGCAAGTGAAGTTCTAAAGCAGCAACAATCGTAAATATTCCAAGAAAATTTAAACAAATTATAATCAAAACAATATGTATAGTGAAAGGCATTTAAGAAGGCTCAAACAGGAGCAGAAAGCCAAATATATAAACAAATTAAATTGTGCCGCGACATTAGAAAAGAGAGAAGAAAAAAAAAATTAAGGAAAGTGATGGTGAATTGGAAGAAGTTGAGGAAGTATTAAATGTGATAGACATTGACAGTGGCATAAATAATAAAATCGAAGAAAAAGAAATTAATACTTTAAATGAACAGTTAAAATTGTGGTTCCTTAAACATAGGCCGACGCGTGATTGCGCGATTGACTTAGTGAAAATATTAAAAAGCCATAATTTGGATGTCGTTCCATTCTACAAATATAGTTCGCCAAAAAAAGCAGAAATGACACGTATTGGTGGAGGTTTTTATTTACACATAGGCATAAAAAATCAAATTAATAAACTTTTGTCCTCAACTTATTGTAATGACAACAAATTAATTATTGACATAAATATTGACGGCATTCCTCTGTTCAAAAGTTCCAATTCACAACTTTGGCCCATTTAAATAAAATTGACAAACATTCCAAATTTACCGGTACTTCCTGCTGGAATATATTTGGGGAAGTCCAAGCCCTATAGTTGTGATGAATTTCTAAGCCAATTTACTTGCGAGTTAAAGGATTTGATGGAAAATGGAATTAAAATACACGAAAAGCACTTAGAAGTACAACTTGGGCCATTGTTTGTGATGCTCCAGCTAGGGCTTACGTCAGTGGGACTCCTGGACATACATCATCGCATGGATGTTCGAAATGTACACAAGTCGGTAAAAAAATAAATGGTGTATTAACATACAAAACAGAAAGTGGAGACTTAATTACAGACGAGGACTTCAAAGATAGAAAATATTCCGATCACCACTCAAAGCACTATTTGACAAAAATTACACCTTTTGAAACGCTAAATGTTAAAATGGTTACCCAAATTCCATTGGATTGTATGCATTTAATAGATTTAGGAGTCATGCGTAAATTTCTTGACAGATTAGTAAATAACAGACTTGTAATAAATTAATGAAAGAAAAAAAAAATAATATATCGCAAAAATTAATTGACTTACGCAAAAAAATGCCAAGAGATTTTGTAAGAAAGCCTAGATCCCTAAATGAACTGTCAAAATGGAAAGCGACAGAATTTAGGCAATTTTTACTATACACAGGAATTTCCGTACTAAAAAATGAACTATCTGACGACCAGTACTATGAGTTTAACTTACTGCATTGCGCGTATATATTGTTGTGCTGCCCATTCCACAGAAAATCAAATTTGGGAACCTGTCAGCGCATGTTGCACCTTTTTGTGGAAAATTTTCCAATTATATTTGGTGAAAATAGCGTATCATATAACGTCCATAGTTTACTCCATGTTCAACAAACGGTGGAGCAGGTGGGCGATCCAGTAAACGGTTCTGCATATGCTTTCGAGAATTATTTACAACATATTAAAAGTTACGTTCGAAAGCCAACAAAAATTTTAGAGCAAATACACAGGAGAATAGACGAAGAGAAGTTTTCACCAGTCTTACCAAGATCACACCCCGTCAAGACTAATAAATATATAATTTTCAAAGGTAGCAAATTAATGCAAAAGGAACCTAATAATTATTGTTATATTGAAGGAGATATTCCTGTAGTTATAGTATCTGTTATGGAAGACTCTGTCGAACAGTTTAAAGCAAGGCGATTTATGAACCTTAGAAACTTTTATACTCAGCCTTTTAACTCCTGTGACATAGGTATTTACTTAGCAGATGCAGAACCTTCACCATCTGAAGAAATTTTTAAATTAAGTCAATTAACTTATAAGGCGGTCGTTCTCCCTTTTTTGAAAGAGATTATTATAATGCCTTTACTACATCATATTGAAGATTGAGTGGATTATCATACTTTTGATTTTAAATATTTACGTGTTTTATAATTAAATTTTACAAATCAATCAAAGCTGAGTGGTTAGTTTTTAGAATAATTTAAATAAAACCAGAGGGCCGGGGCTAACTTCGACCGCGTCAAAGTTTGTATACCCTTGCAAGTTTGTTAGTAACTCTTTTATCTAAACTAACTGTTTTATCTAAAAAGGGTAATGTTTGCGAAAGAACGGCCTTCAATCTTAGCATAGGATATAACGAACTTTCTGATGAATGTCACTGTTTTCCACCGATCCTTCCTATGGGACCTATATGATATAGTTACCCGATCTTTACCAAATTCGGCACAGTGGGAGCTATATGATATAGTTTTCCGATCTTTACCAAATTCGGCACAGTCATTAACAGATATATTAAACTGACAAATGTTAAATTTGAAAGCAATCGCATCAAAAGTAACGAAGTTATTGACAAAAGTCACTGTTTTTGACCGATCGTTCTTATGGGAGCTATATGATATAGTCACACGTTCTTGATCAAATTTGGCACAGTGGTTTATAGTTACAATAAACTTACTTATATTAAATTTCACGACAATAGCTTAAAAAGTAACGAAGTTATTGAGAAAAGTCACTGTTCGTGACTTTGCCGTTTGTATGGGAGCTATATGATATAGTCACCCGATCTTGATCAAATTTGGCACAATTATTAATAAGAACACAAAACTGACCAATACAAACTTTTATGGCAATTGCTGATAAAATAACGAAGTTATTGAGAAAAGTCACTGTTCGTGACTTTGCCGTTTGTATGGGAGCTATATGATATAGTGGTCCGATCCGACTGAATCCGAGATATACAAACCCTGCAGTATATACAAAATTTCAGCTCTGTAGCTAGTTCGCATCGATCCAGACGGACGGACAGACGGACGGACGGACGGACGGACGGACGGACGGACATGGTTATTTGAACTCGTCTCGTCGTGCTGATCAAGAATATATATACTTTATATGGTCGGAGATGCTTCCTTCTATGCGTTGCACACTTCTGACCAAAATTAATATACCCTTTTTGCAAGGGTATAAAAATGTCGGGCAGTCCGGAAAGAAAACTTAAGCGGATGGATTTTTCTAATAACCATAAGTGCTTAAATTGTGCTAATTAATTTTAATAAATAGAAGCAAATTAAGTATTTAATCTTTTCATTTTCAGATCAATCATCTAGCTGCAATTGTTCTTTAACTATTGGGCGCCTTGAACAACTTGTTTTCGAACTAGCAGAACAAGTTCGTTCGTCACGTGGTAAGTGTGTCACGATATTTTATTTAAAATGATGCAATAAATTTATTTATTTCTTTTTCAGCCGAGACAAAAGTGGCCCAGGAAAAATTTAATATTCTTATGGAAGAAATTCATTTTTTAAGAGGTATAAGTATAATTTAATGAGCTTTTAGTTTAATATGCATACCTATATATATTCAATCTAAATTTAGCTGACCAAAAAGTGACACAAGAAAAAATCGAGGTCCTTGTAGAAGCTTCCTCCGAGCAGACTGCCACCATAAAAGGAATGACAAAGCAGCAAGGACAACGGCAAAAAGTGGCCAAAAAATTCCCAATTCAGACCGTGGAAGACCTTAATGAAGTAAATATGGAAATAAACGACACAAACCGAGAGCTTTATGTTAGTATAAACACAGTTTCAATTGTTTCTTAAATCCTAATTCCTATTTTGTTTACAGATTGATGCGATTAGGACCCATATTATGGCTGGGGGCATTTAAAAAAACCTTAAAAATATTATGGCTAATCCTGTAGTATTAGTATACAATGTTGATGGCGTTCAAGGCAAAGCAGCCTTGAAAAACGAGAGCACTTTTTATGAAGTATTATTTGGTAGGTATTATTTAATTCATTGCCGATTTAATTACAAAATTTAATCTTTACATTTTTCCCTAGATGCAATAAATTTGGTTGATGGCAGTGGATATCCCGAAGAACAACTGCGAAAGGCCATGCAGCTGCAGAAGAAGCGTTTCTTTAAAAATAGTAGCGTGAACAAAAAACCAGAGGGCCGGGGCTAACTTCGACCGCGTCAAAGTTTGTATACCCTTGCAAGTTTGTTAGTAACTCGTTTATCTAAACTAACTGTTTTATCTAAAAAGGGTAATGTTTGCGAAAGAACGGCCTTCAATCTTAGCATAGGATATAACGAACTTTCTGATGAAAGTCACTGTTTTCCACCGATCCTTCCTATGGGAGCTATATGATATAGTTACCCTATCTTTACCAAATTCGGCACAGTCATTAACAGATATGTTAAACTGACAAATGTTAAATTTGAAAGCAATCACATCAAAAGTAACGAAGTTATTGACAAAAGTCACTGTTTTTGACCGATGGTTCTTATGGGAGCTATATGATATAGTCACCCGATCTTGATCAAATTTGGCACAGTGGTTTATAGTTACAATAAACTTACTTATATTAAATTTTACGACAATAGCTTAAAAAGTAACGAAGTTATTGAGAAAAGTCACTGTTCGTGACTTTGCCGATTGTATGGGAACTATATGATATACTCACCCGATCTTGATCAAATTTGGCACAATTATTAATAAGAAAACAAAACTGATCAATACCAACTTTTATGGTAATTGCTGATAAAATAACGAAGTTATTGAGAAAAGTCACTGTTCGTGACTTTGCTGTTTGTATGGGAGCTATATGATATAGTGGTTCGATCCGGCTGAATCCGAGATATACAAACCCTGCAGTATATACAAGCCTACGTGCAAAATTTCAGCTCTGTAGCTCTTACGGTCTAGGAGGAGTTCGCATCGATCCAGACGGACGGACAGACGGACGGACGGACGGACCCTTGCAAAAAGGGTATATTAATTTTGGTCAGAAGTGTGCAACGCATAGAAGGAAGCATCTCCGACCATATAAAGTATATATATTCTTGATCAGCACGACGAGACGAGTTCAAATAACCATGTCCGTCCGTCCGTCCGTCCGTCCGTCCGTCCGTCCGTCTGTCCGTCCGTCTGGATCGATGCGAACTCCTCCTAGACCGTAAGAGTTACAGAGCTGAAATTTTGCACGTAGGCTTGTATATACTGCAGGGTTTGTATATCTCGGATTCAGTCGGATCGGACCACTATATCATATAGCTCCCATACAAACGGCAAAGTCACGAACAGTGACTTTTCTCAATAACTTCGTTATTTTATCAGCAATTGTCATAAAAGTTGGTATTGGTCAGTTTTGTGTTCTTATTAATAATTGTGTCAAATTTGATCAAGATCGGGTGACTATATCATATAGCTCCCATACAAACGGCAAAGTCACGAACAGTGACTTTTCTCAATAACTTCGTTACTTTTTAAGCTATTGTCGTGAAATTTAATATAAGTAAGTTTATTGTAATTGTAGTCCACTGTGCCAAATTTGATCCAGATCGGGTGACTATATCATATAGCTCCCATAGGAACGATCGGTCAAAAACAGTGACTTTTGTCAATAACTTCGTTACTTGTGATGCGATTGCTTTCAAATTAAACATTTGATAGTTAAATATATCTGTTAATGACTATGCCGATTTTGATGAAGATCGGGTGACTATATCATATAGCTCCCATAGGAACGATCGATGGAAAACAGTGACTTTGAGTAATATCTAAGATTGTAGTCCGTTCTTTCGCAAACATTAGCCTTTTGTGATGGCTATAGGTAAGGAAAGAGTTACTAAAAAAGATGCAAGGGTATACAAACTTTGACGCGGTCGAAGTTAGCCCCGGCCCTCTGGTTTTATTTCTTTTCACCACCCCTGGATTGAGTACCCATTTCAGCACCCCTGGCATGGGTACCCATGTGACTAGCCCTTTCATGGATACTCACATCACCACCCCTGGCATGGGTACCCATGTGACTAGCCCTTTCATGGTGACCCAATTCGCTAGTTCGGGGTAAACGATGTGGTGGCGATTGACCCTTTTTGCGGACATTTGATACAAGAAACGAAATGATGAAATGCATTGCCTAGGGTCTGCAAAGTAAGTAATGGTGTACCCTAGTAAGTAGTGATTTCACCAGCTACGAACTAGTTACCAGTACTAGAGGGATTCTACAGCTGCCATTTTGAGTCTTATACCCGCCATCCTTTATATAACAGCTTTACAAGCAGCTGGAACTATTTTTCAGCCGTCATTTTGAGTCTTATACCCGCCATCCTTTATATAACAGCTTTACCAGCTTCTGGAACCTCTTTACAGCCGTCATTTTGAGTTTTGTAACCGCAATCATTTATATAACAGCTATACAAACTGCTGGAACCATTTTACAGACGACGTTTTGAGCCTTATGAACGCCATCCTTTATATAACAGCTTTACAAGCTGCTGGATCCATTCTAACAGCTTTACAAGCTGCTGGAACCATTCTACAGCCGCCATTTTGAATCTTATACAGCTGCCATTTTGAATCTTATAGCCGCCAACCTTTATATAGTAGCCATAAAAGCTGCTGGAACCATTCTACAGCCGCCATTTTGAGTGATATAGCCGTCATCCTTTACATAACAGCTATTCAAGGTGCTGGAACCATTCTACTGCCGCCATTTTGAGTCTTATACCCGCCAACCTTTATCTAAAAGCATTTCAAGCTGCTGCAACCATTCTACAGCCGCCATTTTGAGTCTTATAACCGCAATCCTTTGTATAACAGCTTTACAAGCTGCTGGAACCATTCTACAGCCGTCATTTTGAGTCTTGTAGCCACCATTCTTTTTATAACCGAAGTACAAGCTGCTGGAACCATTCTACAGCCGCCATTTTAAGTCTTGTAACCGCAATCATTTGTATAACAGCTATACAAGCTGCTGCAACCATTTGACAGCCGACGTTTTGAGCCTTTTACCCGCCATCCTTTATATAACAGCTTTACAAGCTGTTGGAACCATTCTACAGCCGTCATTTTAAGTCTTGTAGCCACCATCTTTTTATAACAGAAATACAAGTTGCTGGAACCTCTTTACAGCCGTCATTTTGAGTCTTGTAACCGCAATCATTTATATAACAGCTATACAAACTGCTGGAACCATTTTACCTCCGACGTTTTGAGCCTTATGAACGCCATCCTTTATATAACAGCTTTACAAGCTGCTGGATCCATTCTACAGCCGCCATTTTGAGACTTGTAGCCGCAATCATTTATATAACAGCTATACAAACTGCTGGAACCATTCTACAGCCGTCATTTTGAGTCTTGTAGATACCATCCTTTATATAACAGCTTTAAAAGCTGCTGGAACTATTTTACAGCCGCCATTTTGAGTCTTGTAGATACCATCCTATGTACAACAGCTTTACAAGCTGCTGAAACCATTCTACAGGCGCCATTTTGAGTCTTGTAGCCGCAATCATTTTTATAACAGCTACACAAACTTCTGGAACCATTATACAACCACCATTTTTAGTCTTATAGCCGCCATCCTTTATATAACAGCTTTACAAGCTGCTGCAACTCTTCTACTGCCGCCATTTTGAGTCTTATACCCGCCATCTTTTATATAACAGCTTTACAAGCAGCTGGAACTATTCTACAGCCGTCATTTTAAGTCTTATACCCGCCATCCTTTATATAACAGCTTTATTAGCTTCTGGAACCATTCTTTCGCCGTCATTATGAGCTTTACAAGCTGCTGCAACCATTCTACAGCCGCCATTTTGAGTCTTATACCCGCCATCCTTCATATAACAGCTTTACAAGCTGCTGGAACCATTCTACAGCCGTCATTTTAAGTCTTGTAGCCACCATCCTTTTATAACAGAAATACAAGTTGCTGGAACCTCTTTACAGCCGTCATTTTGAGTCTTGTAACCGCAATCATTTATATAACAGCTATACAAACTGCTGGAACCATTTTACCTCCGACGTTTTGAGCCTTATGAACGCCATCCTTTATATAACAGCTTTACATTTATATAACAGCTATACAAACTGCTGGAACCATTCTACAACCACCATTTTTAGTCTTATAGCCGCCATCCTTTATATAACAGCTTTACAAGCTACTGCAACCATTTTACAGCCGACGTTTTGAGCCTTATACCCGCCATCCTTTATTAATAACAGCTTTACCAGCTTCTGGAACCATTCTTCAGCCGTCATTTTGAGTCTTGTAGATACCATCCTTTATATAACAGCTTTAAAAGTTGCTAGAACTATTCTACAGAAGCCATTTTGAGTCTTGTAGCCGCAATCATTTATATAACAGCTATACAAACAGCTGGAACCATTCTACAACCACCATTTTTAGTCTTATAGCCCCCATTCTTTATATAACAGCTTTACAAGCTGCTGCAACTATTCTACAGCCGCCATTTTGAGTCTTATACCCGCCATCCTTTATATAACAGCTTTACAAGCAGATGGAACTATTTTTCAGCCGTCATTTTGAGTCTTATACCCGCCATCCTTTATATAACAGCTTTACCAGCTTCTGGAACCTCTTTACAGCCGTCATTTTGAGTTTTGTAACCGCAATCATTTATATAACAGCTATACAAACTGCATTTTACAGACGACGTTTTGAGCCTTATGAACGCCATCCTTTATATAACAGCTTTACAAGCTGCTGGATCCATTCTAACAGCTTTACAAGCTGCTGGAACCATTCTACAGCCGCCATTTTGAATCTTATACAGCTGCCATTTTGAATCTTATAGCCGCCAACCTTTATATAGTAGCCATAAAAGCTGCTGGAACCATTCTACAGCCGCCATTTTGAGTGATATAGCCGTCATCCTTTACATAACAGCTATTCAAGTTGCTGGAACCATTCTACTGCCGCCATTTTGAGTCTTATACCCGCCAACCTTTATCTAAAAGCTTTTCAAGCTGCTGCAACCATTCTACAGCCGCCATTTTGAGTCTTATAACCGCAATCCTTTATATAACAACTTTACAAGCTGCTGGAACCATTCTACAGCCGTCATTTTGAGTCTTGTAGCCACCATTCTTTTTATAACAGAAGTACAAGCTGCTGGAACCATTCTACAGCCGCCATTTTAAGTCTTGTAACCGCAATCATTTATATAACAGCTATACAAGCTGCTGCAACCATTTTACAGCCGACGTTTTGAGCTTTTTACCCGCCATCCTTTATATAACAGCTTTACAAGCTGTTGGATCCATTCTACAGCCGCCATTTTGAGACTTGTAGCCGCAATCATTTATATAACAGCTATACAAACTGCTGAAACCATTCTACAACCATTCTTAGTCTTATAGCCGCCATCCTTTATATTACAGCTTTACAAGCTGCTGAAACCATTTTACAGCCGACGTTTTGAGCCTTATACCCGCCATCCTTTATATATAACAGCTTTACCAGCTTCTGGAACCATTCTACAGCCGTCATTTTGAGTCTTGTAGATACCATCCTTTATATAACAGCTTTAAAATCTGCTGGAACTATTTTACAGCCGCCATTTTGAGTGTTGTAGATACCATCCTATGTACAACAGCTTTACAAGCTGCTGAAACCATTCTACAGGCGCCATTTTGAGTCTTGTAGCCGCAATCATTTTTATAACAGCTACACAAACTTCTGGAACCATTATACAACCACCATTTTTAGTCTTATAGCCACCATCCTTTATATAACAGCTTTACAAGCTGCTGCAACTCTTCTACTGCCGCCATTTTGAGTCTTATACCCGCCATCTTTTATATAACAGCTTTACAAGCAGCTGGAACTATTCTACAGCCGTCATTTTGAGTCTTATACCCGCCATCCTTTATATAACAGCTTTATTAGCTTCTGGAACCATTCTACAGCCGTCATTTTAAGTCTTGTAGCCACCATCCTTTTATAACAGAAATACAAGTTGCTGGAACCTCTTTACAGCCATCATTTTGAGTCATGTAACCGCAATCATTTATATAACAGCTATACAAACTGCAATTGAGTCTTGAAGATACCATCCTTTATATAACAGCTTTACAAGCTGCTGGAACAATTCTACAGCCGCCATTTTGAGTTTTATAGCCGCAATCATTTATATAACAGCTATACAAACTGCTGGAACCATTCTACAACCACCATTTTTAGTCTTATAGCCGCCATCCTTTATATAACAGCTTTACAAGCTGCTGCAACTATTTTACAGCCGACGTTTTGAGCCTTATACCCGCCATCCTTTATTAATAACAGCTTTACCAGCTTCTGGAACCATTCTACAGCCGTCATTTTGAGTCTTGTAGATACCATCCTTTATACAACAGCTTTAAAAGTTGCTGGAACTATTCTACAGAAGCCATTTTGAGTCTTGTAGCCGCAATCATTTATATAACAGCTATACAAACAGCTGGAACCATTCTACAACCACCATTTTTAGTCTTATAGCCCCCATCCTTTATATAACAGCTTTACAAGCTGCTGCAACTATTCTACAGCCGCCACTTTGAGTCTTTTACCAGCCATCCTTTATATAACAGCTTTACAAGCAGCTGGAACCATTCTACAGCCGTCATTTTGAGTCTTGTAGCCACCATTCTTTTTATAACAGAAGTACAAGCTGCTGGAACCATTCTACAGCCGCCATTTTAAGTCTTGTAACCGCAATCATTTATATAACAGCTATACAAGCTGCTGCAACCATTTTACAGCCGACGTTTTGAGTGATATAGCCGTAATCCTTTACATAACAGCTATTCAAGTTGCTGGAACCATTCAACAACCACCATTTTGAGTCTTATAGCCGCCATCCTTTATATAACAGCTTTACAAGCTGCTGCAACTATTCTACAGCCGCCATTTTGAGTCTTATACCCGCCATCCTTTATGTAACAGCTTTACAAGCTGCTGGAACCATTCTACAACCGTCATTTTGAGTCTTGTAGCCACCATCCTTTTTATAACAGAAGTACAAGTTGCTGAAACCATTCTACAGCCGTCATTTGAGTCTTATACTCGCCATCCTTTATATAACAGCTTTACAAGTTGCTGGAACCATTCTACTGCCGCCATTTTCAGTCTTATACCCGCCAACCTTTATCTAAAAGCTTTACAAGCTGCTGGAACCATTCTACAGCCGTCATTTTGAGTCTTGTAGCCACCATCCTTTTATAACAGAATTACAAGTTGCTGGAACCTCTTTACAGCCGTCATTTCGAGTCTTGTAACCGCAATCATTTATATAACAGCTATACAAACTGCTGAAACCATTTTACAGCCGACGTTTTGAGCCTTATGAACGCCAACCTTTATATAACAGCTTTACAAGCTGCTGGATCCATTCTAACAGCTTTACAAGCTGCTGGAACCATTCTACAGCCGCCATTTTGAGACTTGTAGCCGCAATCATTTATATAACAGCTATACAAACTGCTGGAACCATTCTACAACCATTTTTAGTCTTTTAGCCGCCATCCTTTATATAACAGGTTTACAAGCTGCTGGAACCATTCTACAGCCGCCATTTTGAGTCTTGTAGCCGCAATCATTTATATAACAGCTACACAAACTTCTGGAACCATTCTACAACCACAATTTTTAGTATTATAGCCGCCATCCTTTATATAACAGCTTTACAAGCTGCTGCAACCATTCTACAGCCGCCATTTTGAGTCTTATACCCGCCATCCTTTATATAACAGCTTTACAAGCTGCTGGAACCATTCTACAGCCGTCATTTTAAGTCTTGTAGCCACCATCCTTTTATAACAGAAATACAAGTTGCTGGAACCTCTTTACAGCCGTCATTTTGAGTCTTGTAGCCGTCATCCTTTATACGACAGCTATACACGCTGCTAGAACCTTTCTCCAGCCGCAATTTTGAGTCTTATAGTCGCCTTTTTTTTAATAACAGCTATGCAAGCTGCTGGAACCGTTCTACAGCCGCGATTTTGACTCTAAAGGCCGCCATCTTTTATATAACAGCTATACAAGCTGCTGGATCTATTCTACAGCCGCCATTTTGAGCGTTATAGCCGCCATCTTTTATACGACAGCTATACAAGCTGCTAGAACCATTCTCCATCCGCCATTTTGAATCTTAAAGCCGCCATCCTTTATAAATATAACAGATATGCAAGCTGCTGGAACCATTCCACAGCCGCCATTTTGAGTCTCTTAGCCAACATCCGTAATGTAACAGGTATAAAAGCTGCTGGATCTATTGTACTGCCGCCATTTTGAGTCTTATAGACGCGATCCTTTTTACGACAGAAATACAAGATTCTGGAATAATTCTACAGCCGCCATTATGAGTGTTATACCCGCTATCCTTTATATAACAGCCTTACAAGCTGCTGAAACCATTCTGCAGCCGCCATTTTGAATCTTAAACAGCTGCCATTTTGAATCTTATAGCCGCTAACCTTTATATAGTAGCCATAAAAGCTGCTGAAACCATTCTACAGCCGCCATTTTGAGTGATATAGCCGTCATCCTTTACATAACAGCTATTCAAGTTGCTGGAACCATTCTACTGCCGCCATTTTGAGTCTTATACCCGCCAACCTTTATCTAAAAGCTTTACAAGCTGCTGCAACCATTCTACAGCAGCCATTTTGAGTCTTATAACCGCCATCCTTTATATAACAGCTTTACAAGCTGCTGGAACCACTCTACAACCGTCATTTTGAGTCTTGTAGCCACCATCCTTTTTATAACAGAAGTACAAGTTGCTGAAACCATTCTACAGCCGTCATTTGAGTGTTATACTCGCTATCCTTTATGTAACAGCTATACAGGCTTCTGGAACTATTCTACAGCCGTCATTTTGAGTCTTGTAGAAACCATCCTTTATATAACAGCTTTACAAGCTGCTGGAACAATTCTACAGCCGCCATTTTAAGTTTTGTAGCCTCAATCATTTATATAACAGCTATACAAACTGCTGGAACCATTCTACAACCACCATTTTTAGTCTTATAGCCGCCATCCTTTATATAACAGCTTTACAAGCTGCTGCAACCATTTTACAGCCGACGTTTTGAGCCTTATACCCGCCATCCTTTATTAATAACAGCTTTACCAGCTTCTGGAACCATTCTACAGCCGTCATTTTGAGTCTTGTAAATACCATCCTTTATATAACAGCTTTAAAAGCTGCTGGCACTATTCTACAGCCGCCATTTTGAGTTTTGTAGCCTCAATCATTTATATAACAGCTTTACAAACTGCTGGAACCATTCTACAACCACCATTTTTAGTCTTATAGCCGCCATCCTTTATATAACAGCTTTACAAGCTGCTGCAACTATTCTACAGCCGCCATTTTGAGTCTTCTACCCGCCATCCTTTATATAACAGCTTTACAAGCAGCTGGAACTATTCTATAGCCGTCATTTTGAGTCTTATACCCGCCATCCTTTATATAACAGCTTTACAAGCTTCTGCAACTATTCTACGGCCGCCATTTTGAGTGTTATACCCGCCATCCTTTATATAACAGCTTTACAAGCTGCTGGAACCATTCTACAACCGTCATTTTGAGTCTTGTAGCCACCATCCTTTTTATAACAGAAGTACAAGTTGCTGAAACCATTCTACAGCCGTCATTTGAGTCTTATACTCGCTATCCTTTATATAACAGCTATACAGGCTTCTGGAACCATTCTACAGCCGCCAATTTGAGTCTTATAGTCGCCATCCCTTATATAAAAGCTATACAAGCTGCTGGAACCATTCTACAGCCGTCAGTTTGAGTCTTTTAGCCGCCATTCTTTAAATAACAGCCATAAATGCTGCTGGAACCATTCTACAGCCGCCATTTTGCGTGTTATAGCCGCCATTTTGCGAGTTATAGCCGCCATTTTATATATACGACCGCCATTTTGAGTCCTATAACCGCCATTATTTATATAACAGCTTTGCAAGCTGCTAGAACCATTCTTCGGCCGCAATTTAAGTCGTATATCAGCCATCCTTTATATAACAGCCATAAAAGCTGCTGGAACCATTCTACAGCCGCCATTTTGAGTGTTATAGCCGCCATCCTTTATATAACAGCTATACAGTCTGCTGGAACCATTCTACAGCCGCCAATCCCACTCTTATAGCCATTCTTTATATAACTGGAACCAGCGGACAATTTAAGTCGTATATCAGCCATCCTTTATATAACAGCCATAAAAGTTGCTGGAACCATTCTACAGCCGCCATTTTGTGTGTTATAGCCGCCATCCTTTATATAAGAGCTATACAGTCTGCTGGAACCATTCTACAGCCGCCATTTGGAGTCTTATAGCCGGCATTCTTTATATAACAGCTTTACAAGCTGCTGGAACCGTTCTCCAGTCGCAATTTTGACTCTTATAGCCGCCATCTTTTATATAACAGCTATACAAGCTGCTGGAACCATTTCACAGCCCCCATTTTGAGTCCTATAGCCGACATCATTAATGTAACAGCTATAAAAGCTGCTAGAACTATTGTACTGCCGCTATTTTGAGTCTTGTAGCCGTCATCCTTTATACGACAGCTATACAAGCTGCTAGAATCATTCTCCATCCGTCATTTTGAATCTTATGGCCGCCCATTTGTAACATAATGTAACAGCTATAAAAGCTGCTGGAACTATTGTACTGCCGCCATTTCGAGTCTTATAAACGCCATCCTTTATACGACAGAAATACAAGTTGCTGGAATCATTCTACAGCCGCCATTATGAGTGTTTTAGCCGCCTTTTTTTTTATATAACAGCTATGCAAGCTGCGGGAACCGTTCTACAGCCGCCATTTTGACCCTTATATCCGCCATCTTTTATATAACAGCTATACAAGCTGCTGGATCTATTCTACAGCCGCCATTTTGAGTCTTATAGCCGCCATCTTTTATACGACAGCTATACAAGCTGCTAGAATCATTCTCCATCCGTCATTTTGAATCTTATAGCCGCCCATTTGTAACATAATGTAACAGCTATAAAAGCTGCTGGAACTATTGTACTGCCGCCATTTTGAGTCTTATAAACGCCATCCTTTATACGACAGAAATACAAGTTGCTGGAATCATTCTACAGCCGCCATTATGAGTGTTATACCCGCTATCCTTTATATAACAGCTTTACAAGCTGCTGGAACCATTCTACAGCCGCCATTTGGATCTTATACAGCCGCCATTTTGAATCTTATAGCCGCTAACCTTTATATAGTAGCCATAAAAGCTGCTGGAACCATTCTACAGCCGCCATTTAGAGTGGTATAGCCGTCATCCTTTATATAACAGCTATTCAAGTTGCTGAACCCGTTCTACAGCCGCCATTTTGAGTCTTATACCCGCCAACCTTTATCTAAAAGCTTTACAAGCTGCTGCAACAATTCTACAGCCGCCATTTTAAGTCTTGTAACCGCCATCCTTTATATAACAGCTTTACAATCCGCTGGAACCATTCTTCAGCCGTCATTGTGAGTCTTGTAGCCACCATTCTTTATATAACTGGAACCAGCCGTCAATTTAAGTCGTATATCAGCCATCCCTTATATAACAGCCATAAAAACTGCTGGAACCATTCTACAGCCGCCATTTTGAGTGTTTTAGCCGCCATCCTTTATATATCCTTATAGCCGACATCCTTAATGTAACAGCTATAAAAGCTGCTGGAACTATTGTGCTGCCGCCATTTTGAGTCTTGTAGCCCTAATCCTTTATACGACAGCTATACAAGCTGCTAGAACCATTCTCTAGCCGTAATTTTGAGTCTTATAGCCGTCTTTCTTTATATAACAGCTATGCAAACTGCTGACACCGTTCTACAGCCGCCATTTTGACTCTTATAGCCGCCATCTTTTATATAACAGCTATACAAGCTGCTGGATCTATTCTACAGCCGCCATTTTGAGTCTTATAGCCGTTATCTTTTATACGGCAGCTATAGAAGCTGCTAGAACCATTCTCCATTTGCCATTTTGAATCTTATAGCCGCCATCCTTTATACATATAACAGCTATGCAAGCTGCTGGACCCATTCCACAGCCGCCATTTTGAGTCTTTTAGCCGACATCCTTAATGTAACAACTATAAAAGCTGCTGGAACTATTGTACTGCCGCCATTTTGAGTCTTGTAGACGCCATCCTTTATACGACAGAAATACAAGTTGCTGGAATTATGAGTGCCATTATGAGTGTTATACCCGCTATCCTTTATATAACAGCTTTACAAGCTGCTGGAACCATTCTACAGCCGCAATTTTGAATCTTATACAGCCGCCATTTTGAATCTTATAGACGCCAACCTTTATATAGTAGCCATAAAAGCTGCTGGAACTATTCTACAGCCGCCATTTTGAGTCATATAGCCGTCATCCTTTACATAACAGCTATTCAAGTTGTCTTGTAACCGCAATCATTTATATAACAGCTATACAAGCTGCTGCAGCCATTTTACAGCCGACGTTTTGAGCCTTCTACCCGCCAATCTTTATATAACAGCTTTACAAGCTGCTGGAACCACTCTACAGCCGTCATTTTAAGTCTTGTAGCCACCATCCTTTTATAACAGAAATACAAGTTGCTGGAACCTCTTTACAGCCGTCATTTTGCGTCTTGTAACCGCAATCATTTATATAACAGCTATACAAGCTGCTGCAGCCATTTTACAGCCGACGTTTTGAGCCTTATACCCGCTATCCTTTATATAACAGCTTTACCCGCTGCTGGAACCATTCTACAGCCGCCAGTTTGAGTCTTGTAGCCGCAATCATTTATATAACAGATATACAAACTGCTGGAACCATTCTACAACCAACATTTTTAGTCTTATAGCCGCCATCCTTTATATAACAGCTTTACCCGCTGCTGGAACCATTCTACAGCCGCCATTTTGAGTCTTGTAGCCGCAATCATTTATATAACAGATACACAAACTGCTGGAACCATTCTACAACCACCATTTTTAGTCTTATAGCCGCCATCCTTTATATAACAGCTTTACAAGCTGCTGCAACCACTCTACAGCCGTCATTTTAAGTCTTGTAGCCACCATCCTTTTATAACAGAAATACAAGTTGCTGGAACCTCTTTACAGTTGTCATTTTGCGTCTTGTAACGGCAATCATTTATATAACAGCTATACAAGCTGCTGCAGCCATTTTACAGCCGACGTTTTGAGCCTTATACCCGCTATCCTTTATATAACAGCATTACCCGCTGCTGGAACCATTCTACAGCCGCCATTTTGAGTCTTGTAGCCGCAATCATTTATATAACAGATATACAAACTGCTGGAACCATTCTACAACCACCATTTTTAGTCTTATAGCCGCCCTTATAGCTAAGCAAGCTGCTGGGACCATTCCACAGGAACATTTAACAGCTATAAAAGCTGCTAGAGCTATTGTACTGCCGCCATTTTGAGTCTTATAGACGCCATCCTTTTTACGACAGAAATACAAGATTCTGGAATCATTCTACAGCCGCCATTATGAGTGTTATACCCGCTATCCTTTATATAACAGCTTTACAAGCTGCTGAAACCATTCTACAGCCGTCATTTTAAGTCTTGTAGCCACCATCCTTTTATAACAGAAATACAAGCTGCTGGAACCATTCTACAGCCGCCATTTTAAGTCTTATACCCGCCAACCTTTATCTAAAAGCTTTACAAGCTGCTGCAACCATTCTACAGCCGCCATTTTGAGTCTTATAACCGCAATACTTTATATAACAGCTTTACAAGCTGCTGGAACCATTCTACAGCCGTCATTTTGAGTCTTGTAGCCACCATTCTTTTTATAACAGAAGTACAAGCTGCTGGAACCATTCTACAGCCGCCATTTTAAGTCTTGTAACCGCAATCATTTATATAACAGCTATACAAGCTGCTGCAACCATTTTACAGCCGACGTTTTGAGTCTTTTACCACCCATCCTTTATATAACAGCTTTGCAAGCTTTTGGAACCATTCTACAGCCGTAATTTTAAGTCTTGTAGCCACCATCCTTTTATAACAGAAATACAAGTTGCTGGAACCTCTTTACAGCCGTCATTTTGAGTCTTGTAACCGCCAACCTTTATCTAAAAGCTTTACAAGCTGCTGCAACCATTCTACAGCCGCCATTTTGAGTCTTTTAACCGCAATCCTTTATATAACAGCTTTACAAGCTGCTGGAACCATTCTACAGCCGTCATTTTGAGTCTTGTAGCCACCATTCTTTTTATAACAGAAGTACAAGCTGCTGGAACCATTCTACAGCCGCCATTTGAAGTCTTGTAACCGCAATCATTTATATAACAGCTATACAAGCTGCTGCAGCCATTTTACAGCCGACGTTTTGAGCCTTATACCCGCTATCCTTTATATAACAGCTTTACCCGCTGCTGGAACCATTCTACAGCCGCCATTTTGAGTCTTGTAGCCGCAATCATTTATATAACAGATATACAAACTGCTGGAACCATTCTACAACCACCATTTTTAGTCTTATAGCCGCCATCCTTTATATAACAGCTTTACAAGCTGCTGCAACCATTCTACAGCCGCCATTTTGAGTCTTATACCCGCCATCCTTTATATAACAGCTTTACAAGCTGCTGGAACCATTTTACAGCCGTCATTTTGAGTCTTGTAGCCACCATTCTTTTTTTAACAGTAGTACAAGTTGCTGGAACCATTCTACAGCCGTCATTTGAGTCTTATACTCGCTATCATTTATATAACAGCTTTACAAGCTGCTGGAACCATTCTACAGTCGCCATTTTGAGTCTTATACCCGCCAACCTTTATCTAAAAGCTTTACAAGCTGCTGCAACCATTCTACAGCCGCCATTTTGAGTCTTATAACCGCAATACTTTATATAACAGCTTTACAAGCTGCTGGAACCATTCTACAGCCGTCATTTTGAGTCTTGTAGCCACGATTCTTTTTGTAACAGAAGTACAAGCTCCAATTCAATTCAACCGCCGCCGCGTACAGACGTGTTTTTTAATGCACTCCGCAAAATTTAGTGTAAAAAATAAAAAGACCGCGTTTGCAAAAATTGTGTAGGGCTCTCAGTCGCCTCAGAGACGCCAATTTACAATCATATTGCTATTAGTTTGTTCTAATAGCAATAAATACTAAGTTGCAACAACAAAGTGAGCACCTTTTTTGGAAAAGCCATGTCCACCAATTCGGGCCCAAGCTCTCTCGATCCCCACCAGCAACAGCTACAAGAACTACTTGTACAACAACAACGTGAGCGTCGTCTCTCGGTCCAACGCAACAACGCGTACTTTTCGGTGGTGTCGCCGACCCCACTGAATGCTACCGTAAGCAATAACACCGAAAGTGCAAGCCACTCAGCAACAGCAAGCCACGACAGCAATTTACCGTGGAGAGAGCAGTGTGCTTCTCCATCAATATCGATAACTGGGTCACCGATTGCACCGACCAGCACCGTCAGCTCGTTGACAGCAACTGCTGCAACGTCTGCAGAAGTATTGACCTGCCTCAAGCCATCATCGACAAGTCGCCCAGAGTCAGCCACGACAAGAAACCCAACGCCTTCTGTCCAAACTGGAATGGATAGATATATTAAAATAACTAAGCGGAAGCTAAGCCCGCAAAAGAAAAAAATTGGCAATACGCCTAAAATAACCAAAACAAATGAACGAGCAGCACTTCTAAGCGGAAATCGTTTTAAAATTCTTGCCGATCAGCAAGACGATCAAACCGGCGCTGTGGATAAAGTTAAATCGGCTAGACCACCCCCTCTATACATCCGTGGAGCCAACTGCAGCGCCCTGATTTCGAAGCTAGTAAAAACAGTAGGGGCAAATAACTTTGTTGTAACCCCTCTCAACAGGGGTAACATAAAAGAAATTAAATGTCAAACCCAAACTGAGGACAATTTCCGCATCATCGAAAAGTACCTCCGTAATGCTAACATAAACTTCTATACCTACCAACTAAAAAGCAGTAAAGGGCTCCAGGTTGTGTTAAAGGGGATCGAGCCATCGGTCCCACTTCAAGAAATAGCAGACGCATTGGCCGAAAAAGGGTTTGCGGTTAAGTCCGTTGTCAATATCATCAACAGGAATAAAGTCGCACAGCCGCTCTTTAAAAATCGAGCTCCAACCAGATGCAAAGCGGTCGAAGCCAAATGAAGTGCATCCAATCTACAACCTTCAGCTCCTATTGCACAGAAAAATCACCGTAGAGGAGCTCCATAAGAGATACCAACCACCTCAGTGTAAAAACTGCCAGGAATACAACCACACCTCTAACAATTGCAATCTTAGGTCAGTGTGTGTTGGCTGCGGCGAACATCATAAAGGTGGCATTTGCACCAAGGACAGAAACAACGTCGCACTAAGACTATGCAGTAACTGTGGAGGGAACCACACAGCCAACTACAGGGGATGTCCTGTCTTCAAGGATCTTAAATCGCACCTAAACGGGCGTAAACCCCCAGCTGGACCAAAAATCACCTTCAACGCCTCCAAAACTACACCGGAGGTATTCTTCGCCAAGGCTGTTAGATCATCTAACATGCCTGCTACAACCAATCCTAGTGTATCCTTCGCTAGTGTACTCCGAACTGGACAGACGGAGCCCGCGAAAGAGACCCCGTCACTCCACTATCTACAGAATCCGCAACCTAGCGCACCAGAGCTTGGCCAGCAAACCCAAGTGGTTTAGAGGCCCTATTGATCTCACTTAATCAAAACATGACCACTTTTATGACGTTCATGCAAAACTGTATGCAGGAACTGATGCGGAATCAAAACCTGCTTATCCAGAAGCTTATCGAGAATAAATAATGGCTTCCCTACGTCTATGTCTTTGGAATGCTAATGGCGTCTCCAAGCACAAAAATGAACTGCAACTATTCCTAGACTCAAGTGAAATCGACGTCATGCTGATATCGGAAACACATTTAACATCAAAAAATAACTTTCAAATACCAAAATACACCTTCTACGCAACAAACCATCCAGACGGAAAAGCTCATGGCGGGACTGGTATCCTAATCAAAAACCGTATAAAACACTCGTTCCTCAACAGATTCGAAACACAGCACCTACAAGCAACTGCTATAACCGTCCAAACCAGCTGCGGCAACACTACGTTGGTTGCCCTGTACTGCCCACCACGCTTCTCAATCTCTGAAAAGGAATTCACCGGTTTCTTTAACACACTCGGAGAACGCTTCATTGCAGCAGGGGACTATAACGCCAAACATACGCACTGGGGATCTCGCCTGGTAAATCCTAAAGGCAAGCAGTTGTACAATACAATAGTCAACCCACTCAATAAGATGGATTGCGTCTCACCGGGTAGGCCCACTTATTGGCCCACAGATCCACAGAAAATGCCTGACTTGATTGATTTCGCAGTAACCAAGAGGATTCCGCGTAATCGGATCACTGCGGAAACACTGCTAGATTTAACCTCCGATCACTCTCCAGTGCTATTCACACTGTTAACAAGACCTCAAGTACTTGATCGCCCATATATGCTTACAAACAACAAAACAAATTCGCTTAAATTTAAAATGTACATGAGTGCCCACATTGACTGTTCGCCGAAACTGGATGCTGCAGAGGACATTGACATGTGCGTCTCTGCACTTGAGTCGATGCTGGGAGCTGCAGCAAGAGTATCTACGCCACATGCCTGTACTTACGCTAAACCTGCTGTCAGGCCTACGAACCGGCGGATAGAACAATTAGTAACGGAAAAACGACGTCTAAGAAGAGAATGGCAGATTACTCGATCACCAGCAGCAAAACTTCGCCTAAGGCATGCCAGCCGCAACCTCTCCAAGGAGTTAAGACAAGAGGAAATCTGGGCTCAAAGGAAATACATAGAAAAGCTCAGTCCATTCAGCACTAAACATCCTCTGTGGAAAGCCCACCCAACTTTAAGCGCGCCTACAGAGACAGTTTCACCAATAAGGGGCCCAACAGGTGGATGGGCCCGCAGCGACGAAGAGAGGGCATCCGTATTTGCCACACATCTTAAAATGGTTTTCCAGCCAAATCCAACATCAAACTCATTTGTACTTCCCCCTTCGAGCACATTAACGGATAGTGAGTACTCGGAACTCCAATCGGATGAGATCACTGCAGTTATTAAAAACCACATAAAGCCGAACAAAGCCCCTGGCCATGACCTAATCACACCAAAAAATGATCCTAGAACTCCCTACTATCGCCATACAATACATCTGCAAAATGTTCAACGCTATAATAAGAATTGGCTACTTCCCAAGAGCATGGAAAAGGTCCACTATCATCATGATTCCTAAAGTGGGAAAGGTCAAAACCCAACCATCATCCTATAGGCCAATTAGTTTGCTGCCATGTCTTTCGAAGCTTTTTGAAAAGGTCCTGCAGATTCGTCTAAACTCATTTCTGGCATCGGAGAACACAATCCCTTCACACCAGTTCGGCTTCCGCGAAAAACGTGGGACATTAAACAAGTCAATCGTATAACATCCGAAATAAGAACAGCATTCGAACTAAAAGAATACTGTACGGCTGTCTGTCTCGACGTTGCCCAGGCTTTCGACAGAGTCTGGCTGGAGGGTTTAATGTTCAAAATCCGGCAGAAACTCCCACAGTACACCCACAAACTCATGGAATCTTACCTTTACAATAGGAAATTCGCTGTAAGATGTAATGGCTCCGTCTCGGCTGACTTTGAAATCGAAGCTGGTGTACCGCAAGGCAGTGTACTCGGACCATTGCTCTATCTGCTGTACACTGCAGACTTACCAACGAGTCTAGGACTTACAACGTCCACTTTTGCCGATGACACGGCAATCCTCAGCAGATCCAAATGCCCGATACAAGCCTCTGCAAAATTAGAGGAACACCTCAAGGTGGTAGAGGAATGGCTAGCAACCTGGCGTATCCGGGTCAACGAGCATAAATGCAAACATGTTACATTTACGCTTAACAGAAGAAACTGTCCAGCTATAATGCTAAACAACGTACCAATTCCTCAAGCCGTGGATGTCACTTACCTTGGTATCCACCTAGACAGAAGACTAACTTGGCGCAAGCACATTGAGGCAAAAAAGTCACAGCTTAAACTGAAAGCGAGTAGCTTACATTGGATCATCAATGCTCGGTCACCTCTACGTCTGGAGTATAAAGTCCTCCTATATAGCTCCGTACTGAAACCCATCTGGACTTACGGTGCCGTACTATGGGGAAATGCAAGTACCAGCAATGTCGACATTATACAAAGGGCGCAGTCGAAGATTTTAAGATCAATCACTGGGGCTCCGTGGTACATACGGAACAACAACATTCAAAATGATCTAAATATACCTAGCGTAAAATCTGAAATAGGTAGTCAACAACTAAAGTATTCTGCGAAACTGGATTTACACCCTAATGTTCTTTCCAAATCCCTTACGCGAACTAATAATAGAACTCGTCTTAAAAGAAATGACAGACCAACCCAATAATAAATGATTAGGGCCGCCTGCAATATCCCCTGGATATATCTTAAGTACTAGATTAAGAAAAATATCTCAAACTTGTTGTTAGGCTCTAATTTAAGAGTGTATTCAACAAATATATATTAAACGTTAAAAAAAAAAAAAAAAAAGAAGTACAAGCTGCTGGAACCATTCTACAGCCGCCATTTTAAGTCTTGTAACCGCAATCATTTATATAACAGCTATACAAGCTGCTGCAACCATTTTACAGCCGACGTTTTGAGCCTTTTACCCGCCATCCTTTATATAACAGCTTTGCAAGCTTTTGGAACCATTCTACAGCCGTCATTTTAAGTCTTGTAGCCACCATCCTTTTATAACAGAAATACAAGTTGCTGGAACCTCTTTACAGCCGTCATTTTGAGTCTTGTAACCGCCAACCTTTATCTAAAAGCTTTACAAGCTGCTGCAACCATTCTACAGCCGCCATTTTGAGTCTTATAACCGCAATCCTTTATATAACAGCTTTACAAGCTGCTGGAACCATTCTACAGCCGTCATTTTGAGTCTTGTAGCCACCATTCTTTTTATAACAGAAGTACAAGCTGCTGGAACCATTCTACAGCCGTCATTTGAGTCTTATACTCGCTATCCTTTATATAACAGCTATACAGGCTTCTGGAACCATTCTACAGCCGCCAATTTGAGTCCTATTGTCGCCATCCCTTATATAAAAGCTATACAAGCTGCTGGAACCATTCTACAGCCGTCAGTTTGAGTCTTTTAGCCGCCATTCTTTAAATAACAGCCATAAATGCTGCTGGAACCATTCTACAGCCGCCATTTTGCGTGTTATAGCCGCCATTTTGCGAGTTATAGCCGCCATTTTATATATACGACCGCCATTTTGAGTCCTATAACCGCCATTATTTATATAACAGCTTTGCAAGCTGCTAGAACCATTCTTCGGCCGCAATTTAAGTCGTATATCAGCCATCCTTTATATAACAGCCATAAAAGCTGCTGGAACCATTCTACAGCCGCCATTTTGAGTGTTATAGCCGCCATCCTTTATATAACAGCTATACAGTCTGCTGGAACCATTCTACAGCCGCCAATCCGACTCTTATAGCCATTCTTTATATAACTGGAACCAGCGGACAATTTAAGTCGTATATCAGCCATCCTTTATATAACAGCCATAAAAGCTGCTGGAACTATTGTACTGCCGCCATTTTGAGTCTTATAAACGCCATCCTTTATACGACAGAAATACAAGTTGCTGGAATCATTCTACAGCCGCCATTATGAGTGTTATACCCGCTATCCTTTATATAACAGCTTTACAAGCTGCTGGAACCATTCTACAGCCGCCATTTGGAACTTATACAGCCGCCATTTTGAATCTTATAGCCGCTAACCTTTATATAGTAGCCATAAAAGCTGCTGGAACCATTCTACAGCCGCCATTTAGAGTGGTATAGCCGTCATCCTTTATATAACAGCTATTCAAGTTGCTGAAACCGTTCTACAGCCGCCATTTTGAGTCTTATACCCGCCAACCTTTATCTAAAAGCTTTACAAGCTGCTGCAACAATTCTACAGCCGCCATTTTGAGTTTTATACCCGCCATCCTTTATATAACAGCTTTACAATCCGCTGGAACCATTCTTCAGCCGTCATTTTGAGTCTTGTAGCCACCATTCTTTATATAACTGGAACCAGCCGTCAATTTAAGTCGTATATCAGCCATCCCTTATATAACAGCCATAAAAGCTGCTGGAACCATTCTACAGCCGCCATTTTGAGTGTTTTAGCCGCCATCCTTTATATATCCTTATAGCCGACATGCTGGAACTATTGTGCTGCCGCCATTTTGAGTCTTGTAGCCCTAATCCTTTATACGACAGCTATACAAGCTGCTAGAACCATTCTCTAGCCGTAATTTTGAGTCTTATAGCCGCCTTTCTTTATGTAACAGCTATGCAAGCTGCTGACACCGTTCTACAGCCGCCATTTTGACTCTTATAGCCGCCATCTTTTATATAACAGCTATACAAGCTGCAGGATCTATTCTACAGCCGCCGTTTTGAGTCTTATAGCCGTTATCTTTTATACGACAGCTATACAAGCTGCTAGAACCATTCTCCATTTGCCATTTTGAATCTTACAGCCGCCATCCTTTATACATATAACAGCTATGCAAGCTGCTGGACCCATTCCACAGCCGCCATTTTGAGTCTTTTAGCCGACATCCTTAATGTAACAACTATAAAAGCTGCTGGAACTATTGTACTGCCGCCATTTTGAGTCTTGTAGACGCCATCCTTTATACGACAGAAATACAAGTTGCTGGAATCATTCTACAGCCGCCATTATGAGTGTTATACCCGCTATCCTTTATATAACAGCTTTACAAGCTGCTGAAACCATTCTACAGCCGCAATTTTGAATCTTATACAGCCGCCATTTTGAATCTTATAGACGCCAACCTTTATATAGTAGCCATAAAAGCTGCTGGAACCATTCTACAGCCGCCATTTTGAGTCATATAGCCGTCATCCTTTACATAACAGCTATTCAAGTTGTCTTGTAACCGCAATCATTTATATAACAGCTATACAAGCTGCTGCAGCCATTTTACAGCTGACGTTTTGAGCCTTCTACCCGCCAATCTTTATATAACAGCTTTACAAGCTGCTGGAACCACTCTACAGCCGTCATTTTAAGTCTTGTAGCCACCATCCTTTTATAACAGAAATACAAGTTGCTGGAACCTCTTTACAGCCGTCATTTTGCGTCTTGTAACCGCAATCATTTATATAACAGCTATACAAGCTGCTGCAGCCATTTTACAGCCGACGTTTTGAGCCTTATACCCGCTATCCTTTATATAACAGCTTTACCCGCTGCTGGAACCATTCTACAGCCGCCATTTTGAGTCTTGTAGCCGCAATCATTTATATAACAGATATACAAACTGCTGGAACCATTCTACAACCACCATTTTTAGTCTTATAGCCGCCATCCTTTATATAACAGCTTTACAAGCTGCTGCAACCATTCTACAGCCGCCATTTTGAGTCTTATACCCGCCATCCTTTATATAACAGCTTTACAAGCTGCTGGAACCATTTTACAGCCGTCATTTTGAGTCTTGTAGCCACCATTCTTTTTATAACAGTAGTACAAGTTGCTGGAACCATTCTACAGCCGCCATTTGAGTCTTATACTCGCTATCCTTTATATAACAGCTTTACAAGCTGCTGGAACCATTCTACAGTCGCCATTTTGAGTCTTGTAGCCGCAATCATTTATATAACAGCTACACAAACTTCTGGAACCATTCTACAACCACAATTTTTAGTATTATAGCCGCCCTCCTTTATATAACAGCTTAACAAGCTGCTGCAACCATACTACAGCCGCCATTTTGACTCTTATACCCGCCATCCTTTATATAACAGCTTTACAAGCTGCTGGAACCATTCTACAGCCGTCATTTTAACTCTTGTAGCCACCATCCTTTTATAACAGAAATACAAGTTGCTGGAACCTCTTTACAGCCGTCATTTTGATTCTTGTAGCCGTCATCCTTTATACGACAGCTATACAAGCTGCTAGAACCTTTCTCCAGCCGCAATTTTGAGCCTTATAGTCGCCTTTTTTTATATAACAGCTATGCAAGCTGCTGGAACCGTTCTACAGCCGCGATTTTGACTCTAATAGCCGTCATCTTTTATATAACTGCTATACAAGCTGCTGGATCTATTTTACAGCCGCCATTTTGAGCCTTATAGCCGCCATCTTTTATACGACAGCTATACAAGCTGCTAGAACCATTCTCCATCCGCCATTGTGAATCTTAAAGCCGCCATCCTTTATACATATAACAGCTATGCAAGCTGCTGAAACCATTCCACAGGAACATGTAACAGCTATAAAAGCTGCTGGATCTATTGTACTGCCGCCATTTTGAGTCTTATAGACGCCATCCTTTTTACGACAGAAATACAAGATTCTGGAATCATTCTACAGCCGCCATTATGAGTGTTATACCCGCTATCCTTTATATAACAGCTTTACAAGCTGCTGAAACCATTCTACAGCCGTCATTTTAAGTCTTGTAGCCACCATCCTTTTATAACAGAAATACAAGCTGCTGGAACCATTCTACAGCCGCCATTTGGAACTTATACAGCCGCCATTTTGAATCTTATAGCCGCTAACCTTTATATAGTAGCCATAAAAGCTGCTGGAACCATTCTACAGCCGCCATTTAGAGTGGTATAGCCGTCATCCTTTATATAACAGCTATTCAAGTTGCTGAAACCGTTCTACAGCCGCCATTTTGAGTCTTATACCCGCCAACCTTTATCTAAAAGCTTTACAAGCTGCTGCAACAATTCTACAGCCGCCATTTTGAGTTTTATACCCGCCATCCTTTATATAACAGCTTTACAATCCGCTGGAACCATTCTTCAGCCGTCATTTTGAGTCTTGTAGCCACCATTCTTTATATAACTGGAACCAGCCGTCAATTTAAGTCGTATATCAGCCATCCCTTATATAACAGCCATAAAAGCTGCTGGAACCATTCTACAGCCGCCATTTTGAGTGTTTTAGCCGCCATCCTTTATATATCCTTATAGCCGACATGCTGGAACTATTGTGCTGCCGCCATTTTGAGTCTTGTAGCCCTAATCCTTTATACGACAGCTATGCAAGCTGCTAGAAGCATTCTCTAGCCGTAATTTTGAGTCTTATAGCCGCCTTTCTTTATGTAACAGCTATGCAAGCTGCTGACACCGTTCTACAGCCGCCATTTTGACTCTTATAGCCGCCATCTTTTATATAACAGCTATACAGGCTGCTGGATCTATTCTACAGCCGCCGTTTTGAGTCTTATAGCCGTTATCTTTTATACGACAGCTATACAAGCTGCTAGAACCATTCTCCATTTGCCATTTTGAATCTTATAGCCGCCATCCTTTATACATATAACAGCTATGCAAGCTGCTGGACCCATTCCACAGCCGCCATTTTGAGTCTTTTAGCCGACATCCTTAATGTAACAACTATAAAAGCTGCTGGAACTATTGTACTGCCGCCATTTTGAGTCTTGTAGACGCCATCCTTTATACGACAGAAATACAAGTTGCTGGAATCATTCTACAGCCGCCATTATGAGTGTTATACCCGCTATCCTTTATATAACAGCTTTACAAGCTGCTGAAACCATTCTACAGCCGCAATTTTGAATCTTATACAGCCGCCATTTTGAATCTTATAGACGCCAACCTTTATATAGTAGCCATAAAAGCTGCTGGAACCATTCTACAGCCGCCATTTTGAGTCATATAGCCGTCATCCTTTACATAACAGCTATTCAAGTTGTCTTGTAACCGCAATCATTTATATAACAGCTATACAAGCTGCTGCAGCCAATTTACAGCTGACGTTTTGAGCCTTCTACCCGCCAATCTTTATATAACAGCTTTACAAGCTGCTGGAACCACTCTACAGCCGTCATTTTAAGTCTTGTGGCCACCATCCTTTTATAACAGAAATACAAGTTGCTGGAACCTCTTTACAGCCGTCATTTTGCGTCTTGTAACCGCAATCATTTATATAACAGCTATACAAGCTGCTGCAGCCATTTTACAGCCGACGTTTTGAGCCTTATACCCGCTATCCTTTATATAACAGCTTTACCCGCTGCTGGAACCATTCTACAGCCGCCATTTTGAGTCTTGTAGCCGCAATCATTTATATAACAGATATACAAACTGCTGGAACCATTCTACAACCACCATTTTTAGTCTTATAGCCGCCATCCTTTATATAACAGCTTTACAAGCTGCTGCAACCATTCTACAGCCGCCATTTTGAGTCTTATACCCGCCATCCTTTATATAACAGCTTTACAAGCTGCTGGAACCATTTTACAGCCGTCATTTTGAGTCTTGTAGCCACCATTCTTTTTTATAACAGTAGTACAAGTTGCTGGAACCATTCTACAGCCGCCATTTGAGTCTTATACTCGCTATCCTTTATATAACAGCTTTACAAGCTGCTGGAACCATTCTACAGTCGCCATTTTGAGTCTTGTAGCCGCAATCATTTATATAACAGCTACACAAACTTCTGGAACCATTCTACAACCACAATTTTTAGTATTATAGCCGCCCTCCTTTATATAACAGCTTAACAAGCTGCTGCAACCATACTACAGCCGCCATTTTGACTCTTATACCCGCCATCCTTTATATAACAGCATTACAAGCTGCTGGAACCATTCTACAGCCGTCATTTTAACTCTTGTAGCCACCATCCTTTTATAACAGAAATACAAGTTGCTGGAACCTCTTTACAGCCGTCATTTTGATTCTTGTAGCCGTCATCCTTTATACGACAGCTATACAAGCTGCTAGAACCTTTCTCCAGCCGCAATTTTGAGCCTTATAGTCGCCTTTTTTTATATAACAGCTATGCAAGCTATGCAAGCCGTCATCTTTTATATAACAGCTATACAAGCTGCTGGATCTATTTTACAGCCGCCATTTTGAGCCTTATAGCCGCCATCTTTTATACGACAGCTATACAAGCTGCTAGAACCATTCTCCATCCGCCATTGTGAATCTTAAAGCCGCCATCCTTTATACATATAACAGCTATGCAAGCTGCTGAAACCATTCCACAGGATCATGTAACAGCTATAAAAGCTGCTGGATCTATTGTACTGCCGCCATTTTGAGTCTTATAGACGCCATCCTTTTTACGACAGAAATACAAGATTCTGGAATCATTCTACAGCCGCCATTATGAGTGTTATACCCGCTATCCTTTATATAACAGCTTTACAAGCTGCTGAAACCATTCTACAGCCGTCATTTTAAGTCTTGTAGCCACCATCCTTTTATAACAGAAATACAAGCTGCTGGAACCATTCTACAGCCGCCATTTTAAGTCTTATACCCGCCAACCTTTATCTAAAAGCTTTACAAGCTGCTGCAACCATTCTACAGCCGCCAATTTGAGTCTTATAACCGCAATACTTTATATAACAGCTTTACAAGCTGCTGGAACCATTCTACAGCCGTCATTTTGAGTCTTGTAGCCAACATTCTTTTTGTAACAGAAGTACAAGCTGCTGGAACCATTCTACAGCCGCCATTTTAAGTCTTGTAACCGCAATCATTTATATAACAGCTATACAAGCTGCTGCAACCATTTTACAGCCGACGTTTTGAGCCTTTTACCCGCCATCCTTTATATAACAGCTTTGCAAGCTGTTGGAACCATTCTACAGCCGTCATTTTAAGTCTTGTAGCCGCAATCATTTATATAACAGCTACGCAACCTTCTGGAACCATTCTACAACCACAATTTTTAGTATTATAGCCGCCCTCCTTTATATAACAGCTTTACAAGCTGCTGGAACCACTCTACAGCCGTCATTTTAAGTCTTGTGGCCACCATCCTTTTATAACAGAAATACAAGTTGCTGGAACCTCTTTACAGCCGTCATTTTGCGTCTTGTAACCGCAATCATTTATATAACAGCTATACAAGCTGCTGCAGCCATTTTACAGCCGACGTTTTGAGCCTTATACCCGCTATCCTTTATATAACAGATTTACCCGCTGCTGGAACCATTCTACAGCCGCCATTTTGAGTCTTGTAGCCGCAATCATTTATATAACAGATATACAAACTGCTGGAACCATTCTACAACCACCATTTTTAGTCTTATAGCCGCCATCCTTTATATAACAGCTTTACAAGCTGCTGCAACCATTCTACAGCCGCCATTTTGAGTCTTATACCCGCCATCCTTTATATAACAGCTTTACAAGCTGCTGGAACCATTTTACAGCCGTCATTTTGAGTCTTGTAGCCACCATTCTTTTTATAACAGTAGTACAAGTTGCTGGAACCATTCTACAGCCGCCATTTGAGTCTTATACTCGCTATCCTTTATATAACAGCTTTACAAGCTGCTGGAACCATTCTACAGTCGCCATTTTGAGTCTTGTAGCCGCAATCATTTATATAACAGCTACACAAACTTCTGGAACCATTCTACAACCACAATTTTTAGTATTATAGCCGCCCTCCTTTATATAACAGCTTAACAAGCTGCTGCAACCATACTACAGCCGCCATTTTGACTCTTATACCCGCCATCCTTTATATAACAGCTTTACAAGCTGCTGGAACCATTCTACAGCCGTCATTTTAACTCTTGTAGCCACCATCCTTTTATAACAGAAATACAAGTTGCTGGAACCTCTTTACAGCCGTCATTTTGATTCTTGTAGCCGTCATCCTTTATACGACAGCTATACAAGCTGCTAGAACCTTTCTCCAGCCGCAATTTTGAGCCTTATAGTCGCCTTTTTTATATAACAGCTATGCAAGCTATGCAAGCCGTCATCTTTTATATAACAGCTATACAAGCTGCTGGATCTATTTTACAGCCGCCATTTTGAGCCTTATAGCCGCCATCTTTTATACGACAGCTATACAAGCTGCTAGAACCATTCTCCATCCGCCATTGTGAATCTTAAAGCCGCCATCCTTTATACATATAACAGCTATGCAAGCTGCTGAAACCATTCCACAGGATCATGTAACAGCTATAAAAGCTGCTGGATCTATTGTACTGCCGCCATTTTGAGTCTTATAGACGCCATCCTTTTTACGACAGAAATACAAGATTCTGGAATCATTCTACAGCCGCCATTATGAGTGTTATACCCGCTATCCTTTATATAACAGCTTTACAAGCTGCTGAAACCATTCTACAGCCGTCATTTTAAGTCTTGTAGCCACCATCCTTTTATAACAGAAATACAAGCTGCTGGAACCATTCTACAGCCGCCATTTTAAGTCTTATACCCGCCAACCTTTATCTAAAAGCTTTACAAGCTGCTGCAACCATTCTACAGCCGCCAATTTGAGTCTTATAACCGCAATACTTTATATAACAGCTTTACAAGCTGCTGGAACCATTCTACAGCCGTCATTTTGAGTCTTGTAGCCAACATTCTTTTTGTAACAGAAGTACAAGCTGCTGGAACCATTCTACAGCCGCCATTTTAAGTCTTGTAACCGCAATCATTTATATAACAGCTATACAAGCTGCTGCAACCATTTTACAGCCGACGTTTTGAGCCTTTTACCCGCCATCCTTTATATAACAGCTTTGCAAGCTGTTGGAACCATTCTACAGCCGTCATTTTAAGTCTTGTAGCCGCAATCATTTATATAACAGCTACGCAACCTTCTGGAACCATTCTACAACCACAATTTTTAGTATTATAGCCGCCCTCCTTTATATAACAGCTTTACAAGCTGCTGCAACCATTCTACAGCCGCCATTTTGACTCTTATACCCGCCATCCTTTATATAACAGCTTTACAAGCTGCTGGAACCATTCTACAGCCGTCATTTTAAGTCTTGTAGCCACCATCCTTTTATAACAGTAATACAAGTTGCTGGAACCTCTTTACAGCCGTCATTTTGATTCTTGTAGCCGTCATCCTTTATACGACAGCTATACAAGCTGCTAGAACCTTTCTCCAGCCGCAATTTTGAGCCTTATAGTCGCCTTTTTTTATATAACAGCTATGCAAGCTGCTGGAACCGTTCTACAGCCGCGATTTTGACTCTAATAGCCGTCATCTTTTATATAACAGCTATACAAGCTGCTGGATCTATTTTACAGCCGCCATTTTGAGCCTTATAGCCGCCATCTTTTATACGACAGCTATACAAGCTGCTAGAACCATTCTCCATCCGCCATTGTGAATCTTAAAGCCGCCATCCTTTATACATATAACAGCTATGCAAGCTGCTGGAACCATTCCACAGGAACATGTAACAGCTATAAAAGCTGCTGGATCTATTGTACTGCCGCCATTTTGAGACTTATAGACGCCATCCTTTTTACGACAGAAATATAAGATTCTGGAATCATTCTACAGCCGCCATTATGAGTGTTATACCCGCTATCCTTTATATAACAGCTTTACAAGCTGCTGAAACCATTCTACAGCCGTCATTTTAAGTCTTGTAGCCACCATCCTTTTATAACAGAAATACAAGCTGCTGGAACCCGCCAACCTTTATCTAAAAGCTTTACAAGCTGCTGCAACCGTTCTACAGCCGCCATTTTGAGTCTTATAACCGCAATACTTTATATAACAGCTTTACAAGCTGCTGGAACCATTCTACAGCCGTCATTTTGAGTCTTGTAGCCACCATTCTTTTTGTAACAGAAGTACAAGCTGCTGGAACCATTCTACAGCCGCCATTTTAAGTCTTGTAACCGCAATCATTTAAATAACAGCTATACAAGCTGCTGCAACCATTTTACAGCCGACGTTTTGAGCCTTTTACCCGCCATCCTTTATATAACAGCTTTGCAAGCTGTTGGAACCATTCTACAGCCGTCATTTTAAGTCTTGTAGCCACCATCCTTTTATAACAGAAACACAAGTTGCTGGAACCTCTTTACAGCCGTCATTTTGAGTCTTGTAACCGCAATCATTTATATAACAGCTATACAAACTGCTGAAACCATTTTACAGCCGACGTTTTGAGCCTTATGAACGCCATCCTTTATATAACAGCTTTACAAGCTGCTGGATCCATTCTAACAGCGTTACAAGCTGCTGGAACCAATCTACAGCCGCCATTTTGAATCTTATACAGCTGCCATTTTTAATCTTATAGCCGCCAACCTTTATATAGTAGCCATAAAAGCTGCTGTAACCATTCTACAGCCGCCATTTTGAGTGATATAGCCGTCATCCTTTACATAACAGCTATTCAAGTTGCTGGAACCATTCTACTGCCGCCATTTTGAGTCTTATACCCGCCAACCTTTATCTAAAAGCTTTACAAGCTGCTGCAACCATTCTACAGCCGCCATTTTGAGTCTTATAACCGCAATCCTTTATATAACAGTTTCACAAGCTGCTGGAACCATTCTACAGCCGTCATTTTGAGTTTTGTAGCCACCATTCTTTTTATAACAGAAGTACAAGCTGCTGGAACCATTCTACAGCCGCCATTTGAAGTCTTGTAACCGCAATCATTTATATAACAGCTATACAAGCTGCTGCAACCATTTTACAGCCGACGTTTTGAGCCTTTTACCCGCCATCCCTTATATAACAGCTTTACAAGCTGTTGGAACCATTCTACAGCCGTCATTTTAAGTCTTGTAGCCACCATCCTTTTAAAACAGAAATACAAGTTTCTGGAACCTCTTTACAGCCGTCATTTTGAGTCTTGTAACCGCAATCATTTATATAACAGCTATACAAACTGCTGGAACCATTTTACAGCCGACGTTTTGAGCCTTATGAACGCCATCCTTTATATAACAGCTTTACAAGCTGCTGGATCCATTCTAACAGCTTTACAAGCTGCTGGAACCATTATACAGCAGCCATTTTGAGACTTGTAGCCGCAATCATTTATATAACAGCTATACAAAATGCTGGAACCATTCTACAACCATTTTTAGTCTTATTGCCGCCATCCTTTATATAACAGCGTTACAAGCTGCTGAAACCATTTTACAGCCGACGTTTTGAGCCTTATACCCGCCATCCTTTATATATAACAGCTTTACCAGCTTCTGGAACCATTCTACAGCCGTCATTTTGAGTCTTGTAGAAACCATCCTTTATATAACAGCTTTAAAAGCTGCTGGAACTATTTTACAGTCGCCATTTTGAGTCTTGTAGATACCATCCTATGTACAACAGCTTTACAAGCTGCTGAAACCATTCTACAGGCGCCATTTTGAGTCTTGTAGCCGCAATCATTTTTATAACAGCTACACAAACTTCTGGAACCATTCTACAACCACCATTTTGAGTCTTATACCCGCCATCTTTTATATAACAGCTTTACAAGCAGCTGGAACTATTCTACAGCCGTCATTTTGAGTCTTATACCCGCCATCCTTTATATAACAGCTATATTAGCTTCTGGAACCATTCTACAGCCGTCATTATGAGCTTTACAAGCTGCTGCAACCATTCTACAGCCGCAATTTTGAGTCTTATACCCACCATCCTTTATATAACAGCTTTACAAGCTGCTGGAACCATTCTACAGCGTCATTTTAAGTCTTGTAGCCACCATCCTTTTATAACAGAAATACAAGTTGCTGGAACCTCTTTACAGCCGTCATTTTGAGTCTTGTAGATACCATCCTTTATATAACGGCTTTACAAACTGCTGGAACCAATTTACCTCCGACGTTTTGAGCCTTATGAACGCCATCCTTTATATAACAGCTTTACAAGCTGCTGGAACCATTCTACAGCCGTCATTTTGAGTCTTGTAGCCACCATTCTTTTTATAACAGAAGTACAAGCTGCTGGAACCAGCCGCCATTTTAAGTCTTGTAACCGCAATCATTTATATAACAGCTATACAAGCTGCTGCAACCATTTTACAGCCGACGTTTTGAGCCTTTTACCCGCCATCCTTTATATAACAGCTTTACAAGCTGTTGGAACCATTCTACAGCCGTCATTTTGAGTCTTGTAGCCACCATCCTTTTATAACAGAAATACAAGTTGCTGGAACCTCTTTACAGCCGTCATTTTGAGTCTTGTAACCGCAATCATTTATATAACAGCTATACAAACTGCTGGAACCATTTTACAGCCGACGTTTTGAGCCTTATGAACGCCATCCTTTATATAACAGCTTTACAAGCTGCTGGATCCATTCTAACAGCTTTACAAGCTGCTGGAACCATTCTACAGCCGCTATTTTGAGACTTGTAGCCGCAATCATTTATATAACAGCTATACAAAATGCTGGAACCATTCTACAACCATTTTTAGTCTTATAGACGCCATCCTTTATATAACAGCTTTACAAGCTGCTGAAACCATTTTACAGCCGACGTTTTGAGCCTTATACCCGCCATCCTTTATATATAACAGCTTAACAAGCTGTTGGAACCATTCTACAGCCGTCATTTTAAGTCTTGTAGCCACCATTCTTTGTATAACAGAAGTACAAGCTGCTGGAACCATTCTACAGCCGCCATTTGAAGTCTTGTAGCCGCAATCATGTATATAACAGCTATACAAGCTGCTGCAACCATTTTACAGCCGACGTTTTGAGCCTTTTACCCGCCATCCTTTATATAACAGCTTTACAAGCTGTTGGAACCATTCTACAGCCACCATCCTTTTATAACAGAAATACAAGTTGCTGGAACCTCTTTACAGCCGTCATTTTGAGTCTTGTAACCGCAATCATTTATATAACAGCTATACAAACTGCTGGAACCATTTTACAGCCGACGTGTTGAACCTTATGAACGCCATCCTTTATATATCAGCTTTACAAGCTGCTGGATCCATTCCAACAGCTTTACAAGCTGCTGGAACCATTCTACAGCCGCCATTTTGAGACTTGTAGCCGCAATCAATTATATAACAGCTATACAAATTGCTGGAACCATTTTACAACCATTTTTAGTCTTATTGCCGCCATCCTTTATATAACAGCTTTACAAGCTGCTGAAACCATTTTACAGCCTACGTTTTGAGTCTTGTAGATACCATCCTTTATATAACAGCTTTAAAAGCTGCTGGAACTATTTTACAGCCGCCATTTTGAGTCTTGTAGATACCATCCTATGTACAACAGCTTTACAAGTTGCTGAAACCATTCTACAGGCGCCATTTTGAGTCATGTAGCCGCAATCATTTTTATAACAGCTACACAAACTTCTGGAACAATTCTACAACCACCATTTTTAGTCTTATAGCCGCCATCCTTTATATAACAGCTTTACAAGCTGCTGCAACTCTTCTACTGCCGCCATTTTGATTCTTATACCCGCCATCTTTTATATAACAGCTTTACAAGCAGCTGGAACTATTCTACAGCCGTCATTTTGAGTCTTATACCCGCCATCCTTTATATAACAGCTTTCTTAGCTTCTGGAACCATTCTACAGCCGTCATTATGAGCTTTACAAGCTGCTGGAACCATTCTACAGCCGCCATTTTGAGTCTTATACACGCCATCCTTTATATAACAGCTTTACAAGCTGCTGGAACCATTCTACAGCCGTCATTTTAAGTCTTGTAGCCACCATCCTTTTATAACAGAAATACAAGTTGCTGGAACCTCTTTACAGCCGTCCATTTGAGTCTTGTAACCGCAATCATTTATATAACAGCTATACAAACTGCTGGAACCATTTTACCTCCGACGTTTTGTGCCTTATGAACGCCATTCTTTATATAACAGCTTTACAAGCTGCTGGAACCATTCTACAGCCGTCATTTTGAGTCTTGTAGATACCATCCTTTATATAACGGCTTAACAAACTGCTGGAACCAATTTACCTCCGACGTTTTGAGCCTTATGAACGCCATCCTTTTTATAACAGCTTTACAAGCTGCTGGAACCATTCTACAGCCGTCATTTTGAGTCTTGTAGATACCATCCTTTATATAACAGCTTTATTAGCTGCTGGAACCATTCTACAGCCGTCATTTTGAGTCTTGTAGCCACCATTCTTTTTATAACAGAAGTACAAGCTGCTGCAACCGCAATCATTTATATAACAGCTATACAAGCTGCTGCAACCATTTTACAGCCGACGTTTTGAGCCTTTTACCCGCCATCCTTTATATAACAGCTTTACAATCTGCTGAAACCATTCTTCAGCCGTCATTTTGAGTCTTGTAGCCACCATTCTTTATATAACTGGAACCAGCCGTCAATTTAAGTCGTATATCAGCCATCCCTTATATAACAGCCATAAAAGCTGCTGGAACCATTCTACAGCCGCCATTTTGAGTGTTTTAGCCGACATCCTTTATATATCCTTATAGCCGACATACTTAATGTAACAGCTATAAAAGCTGCTGGAACTATTGTGCTGCCGCCATTTTGAGTCTTGTAGCCCTAATGCTTTATACGACAGCTATACAAGCTGCTAGAACCATTCTCTAGCCGTAATTTTGAGTCTTACAGCCGCCTTTCTTTATATAACAGCTATGCAAGCTGCTGACACCGTTCTACAGCCGCCATTTTGACTCTTATAGCCGCCATCTTTTATATAACAGCTATACAAGCTGCTGGATCTATTCTACAGCCGCCATTTTGAGTCTTATAGCCGTTATCTTTTATACGACAGCTATACAAGCTGCTAAAACCATTCTCCATCCGCCATTTTGAATCTTATAGCCGCCATCCTTTATTCATATAACAGCTATGCAAGCTGCTGGACCCATTCCACAGCCGCCATTTTGAGTCTTTTAGCCGACATCCTTAATGTAACAACTATAAAAGCTGCTGGAACTATTTTACTGCCGCCATTTTGAGTCTTGTAGACGCCATCCTTTATAAGACAGAAATACAAGTTGCTGGAATCATTCTACAGCCGCCATTATGAGTGTTATACCCGCTATCCTTTATATAACAGCTTTACAAGCTGCTGGAACCATTCTACAGCCGCAATTTTGAATCTTATACAGCCGCCATTTTGAATCTTATAGACGCCAACCTTTATATAGTAGCCATAAATGCTGCTGGAACCATTCTACAGCCGCCATTTTGAGTCATATAGCCGTCATCCTTTACATAACAGCTATTCAAGTTGTCTTGTAACCGCAATCATTTATATAACAGCTATACAAGCTGCTGCAGCCATTTTACAGCCGACGTTTTGAGCCTTCTACGCGCCAATCTTTATATAACAGCTTTACAAGCTGCTGGAACCATTCTACAGCCGTCATTTTAAGTCTTGTAGCCACCATCCTTTTATAACAGAAATACAAGTTGCTGGAACCTCTTTACAGCCGTCATTTTGCGTCTTGTAACCGCAATCATTTATATAACAGCTATGCAAGCTGCTGCAGCCATTTTACAGCCGACGTTTTGAGCCTTATACCCGCTATCCTTTATATAACAGCTTTACCCGCTGCTGGAACCATTCTACAGCCGCCATTTTGAGTCTTGCAGCCGCAATCATTTATATAACAGATATTCAAACTGCTGGAACCATTCTACAATCTTATACAGCTGCCAATTTGAATCTTATAGCCGCCAACCTTTATATAGTAGCCATAAAAGCTGCTAGAACCATTCTACAGCCGCCATTTTGAGTGATATAGCCGTCATCCTTTACATAACAGCTATTCAAGTTGCTGGAACCATTCTACTGTCGCCATTTTGAGTCTTATACCCGCCAACCTTTATCTAAAAGCTTTACAAGCTGCTGCAACCATTCTACATCCGCCATTTTGAGTCTTATAACAGCAATCCTTTATATAACAGCTTTACAAGCTGCTGGAACCATTCTACAGCCGTCATTTTAAGTCTTGTAGCCACCATTCTTTTTATAACAGAAGTACAAGCTGCTGGAACCATTCTACAGCCGCCATTTGAAGTCTTGTAACCGCAATCATTTATATAACAGCTATACAAGCTGCTGCAACCATTTTACAGCCGACGTTTTGAGCCTCTTACCCGCCATCCTTTATATAACAGCTTTACAAGCTGTTGGAACCATTCTACAGCCGTCATTTTAAAACTTGTAGCCACCATCCTTTTATAACAGAAATACAAGTTGCTGGAACCTCTTTACAGCCGTCATTTTGAGTCTTGTAACCGCAATCATTTATATAACAGCTATACAAACTGCTGGAACCATTTTACAGCCGACGTTTTGAGCCTTATGAACGCCATCCTTTATATAACAGCTTTACAAGCTGCTGGATCCATTCTAACAGCTTTACAAGCTGCTGGAACCATTCTACAGCAGCCATTTTGAGACTTGTAGCCGCAATCATTTATATAACAGCTATACAAAATGCTGGAACCATTCTACAACCATTTTTAGTCTTATTGCCGCCATTCTTTATATAACAGCTTTACAAGCTGCTGAAACCATTTTACAGCCGACGTTTTGAGCCTTATACCCGCCGTCATTTTGAGTCTTGTAGCCACCATTCTTTTTATAACAGTAGTACAAGTTGCTGGAACCATTCTACAGCCGTCATTTGAGTCTTATACTCGCTATCCTTTATTTAACAGCTTTACAAGCTGCTGGAACCATTCTACAGTCGCCATTTTGAGTCTTGTAGCCGCAATCATTTATATAACAGCTACACAAACTTCTGGAACCATTCTACAACCACAATTTTTAGTATTATAGCCGCCCTCCTTTATATAACAGCTTTACAAGCTGCTGCAACCATTCTACAGCCGCCATTTTGACTCTTATACCCGCCATCCTTTATATAACAGCTTTACAAGCTGCTGGTACCATACTCCAGCCGTCATTTTAAGTCTTGTAGCCACCATCCTTTTATAACAGAAATTGCTGGAACCTCTTTACAGCCGTCTTTTTGATTCTTGTAGCCGTCATCCTTTATACATATAACAGCTATGCAAGCTGCTGGAACCATTCCACAGGAACATGTAACAGCTATAAAAGCTGCTGGATCTATTGTACTGCCGCCATTTTGAGTCTTATAGACGCCATCCTTTTTACGACAGAAATACAAGATTCTGGAATCATTCTACAGCCGCCGTTATGAGTGTTATACCCGCTATCCTTTATATAACAGCTTTACAAGCTGCTGAAACTATTCTACAGCCGTCATTTTAAGTCTTGTAGCCACCATCCTTTTATAACAGAAATACAAGCTGCTGGAACCATTCTACAGCCGCCATTTTAAGTCTTATACCCGCCAACCATTATCTAAAAGCTTTACAAGCTGCTGGAACCATTCTACAGCCGTCATTTGAGTCTTATACTCGCTATCCTTTATATAACAGCTTTACAAGCTGCTGGAACCATTCTACAGTCGCCATTTTGAGTCTTGTAGCCGCAATCATTTATATAACAGCTACACAAACTTCTGGAACCATTCTACAACCACAATTTTTAGTATTATAGCCGCCCTCCTTTATATAACAGCTTTACAAGCTGCTGCAACCATTCTACAGCCGCCATTTTGACTCTTATACCCGCCATCCTTTATATAACAGCTTTACAAGCTGCTGGAACCATTCTACAGCCGTCATTGGGTCTTATACTCGCTATCCTTTATATAACAGCTTTACAAGCTGCTGGAACCATTCTACAGTCGCCATTTTGAGTCTTGTAGCCGCAATCATTTATATAACAGCTACACAAGCTGCTGGATCTATTCTACAGCCGCCATTTTGAGCCTTATAGCCGCCGTCTTTTATACAAGCTGCTAGAACCATTCTCCATCCGCCATTGTGAATCTTAAAGCCGCCATCCTTTATACATATAACAGCTATGCAAGCTGCTGGAACCATTCCACAGGAACATGTAACAGCTATAAAAGCTGCTGGATCTATTGTACTGCCGCCATTTTGAGTCTTATAGACGACATCCTTTTTACGACAGAAATACAAGATTCTGGAATCATTCTACAGCCGCCATTATGAGTGTTATACCCGCTATCCTTTATATAACAGCTTTACAAGCTGCTGAAACCATTCTACAGCCGTCATTTTAAGTCTTGTAGCCACCATCCTTTTATAACAGAAATACAAGCTGCTGGAACCATTCTACAGCCGCCATTTTAAGTCTTATACCCGCCAACCATTATCTAAAAGCTTTACAAGCTGCTGCATTTATATAACAGCCGCCATTTTGAGTCTTATAACAGCAATACTTTATATAACAGCTTTACAAGCTGCTGGAACCATTCTACAGCCGTCATTTTGAGTCTTGTAGCCACCATTCTTTTTGTAACAGAAGTACAAGCTGCTGGAACCATTCTACAGCCGCCATTTTAAGTCTTGTAACCGCAATCATTTATATAACAGCTATACAAGCTGCTGCAACCATTTTACAGCCGACGTTTTGAGCCTTTTACCCGCCATCCTTTATATAACAGCTTTACAAGCTGTTGGAACCATTCTACAGCCGTCATTTTAAGTCTTGTAGCCACCATCCTTTTATAACAGAAATACAAGTTGCTGGAACCTCTTTACAGCCGTCATTTAGAGTCTTGTAACCGCAATCATTTATATAACAGCTATACAAACTGCTGGAACCATTTTACAGCCGACGTTTTGAGCCTTATGAACGCCATCCTTTATATAACAGCTTTACAAGCTGCTGGAACCATTCTACAGCCGTCATTTTAAGTCTTGTAGCCACCATCCTTTTATAACAGAAATACAAGTTGCTGGAACCTCTTTACAGCCGTCATTTAGAGTCTTGTAACCGCAATCATTTATATAACAGCTATACAAGCTGCTGGAACCATTCTACAGCCGCCATTTTGAATCTTATACAGCTGCCATTTTGAATCTTATAGCCGCCAACCTTTATATAGTAGCCATAAAAGCTGCTGGAACCATTCTACAGCCGCCATCTTGAGTGATATAGCCGTCATCCTTTACATAACAGCTATTCAAGTTGCTGGAACCATTCTACTGCCGCCATTTTGAGTCTTATACCCGCCAACCTTTATCTAAAAGATTTACAAGCTGCTGCAACCATTCTACAGCCGCCATTTTGAGTCTTATAACCGCAATCCTTTATATAACAGCTTTACAAGCTGCTGGAACCATTCTACAGCCGTCATTTTAAGTCTTGTAGCCACCATTCTTTTTATAACAGAAGTACAAGCTGCTGGAACCATTCTACAGCCGCCATTTGAAGTCTTGTAACCGCAATCATTTATATAACAGCTATACAAGCTGCTGCAACCATTTTACAGCCGACGTTTTGAGCCTTTTACCCGCCATCCTTTATATAACAGCTTTACAAGCTGTTGGAACCATTCTACAGCCGTCATTTTAAGTCTTGTAGCCACCATCCTTTTATAACAGAAATACAAGTTGCTGGAACCTCTTTACAGCCGTCATTTAGAGTCTTGTAACCGCAATCATTTATATAACAGCTATACAAACTGCTGGAACCATTTTACAGCCGACGTTTTGAGCCTTATGAACGCCATCCTTTATATAACAGCTTTACAAGCTGCTGGAACCATTCTACAGCCGTCATTTTAAGTCTTGTAGCCACCATCCTTTTATAACAGAAATACAAGTTGCTGGAACCTCTTTACAGCCGTCATTTAGAGTCTTGTAACCGCAATCATTTATATAACAGCTTTACAAGCTGCTGGAACCATTCTACAGCCGCCATTTTGAATCTTATACAGCTGCCATTTTGAATCTTATAGCCGCCAACCTTTATATAGTAGCCATAAAAGCTGCTGGAACCATTCTACAGCCGCCATCTTGAGTGATATAGCCGTCATCCTTTACATAACAGCTATTCAAGTTGCTGGAACCATTCTACTGCCGCCATTTTGAGTCTTATACCCGCCAACCTTTATCTAAAAGCTTTACAAGCTGCTGCAACCATTCTACAGCCGCCATTTTGAGTCTTATAACCGCAATCCTTTATATAACAGCTTTACAAGCTGCTGGAACCATTCTACAGCCGTCATTTTAAGTCTTGTAGCCACCATTCTTTTTATAACAGAAGTACAAGCTGCTGGAACCATTCTACAGCCGCCATTTGAAGTCTTGTAACTGCAATCATTTATATAACAGCTATACAAGCTGCTGCAACCATTTTACAGCCGACGTTTTGAGCCTTTTACCCGCCATCCTTTATATAACAGCTTTACAAGCTGTTGGAACCATTCTACAGCCGTCATTTTAAGTCTTGTAGCCACCATCCTTTTATAACAGAAATACAAGTTGCTGGAACCTCTTTACAGCCGTCATTTTGAGTCTTGTAACCGCAATCATTTATATAACAGCTATACAAACTGCTGGAACCATTTTACAGCCGACGTTTTGAGCCTTATGAACGCCATCCTTTATATAACAGCTTTACAAGCTGCTGGATCCATTCTAATAGCTTTACAAGCTGCTGGAACCATTCTACAGCAGCCATTTTGAGACTTGTAGCCGCAATCATTTATATAACAGCTATACAAAATGCTGGAACCATTCTACAACCATTTTTAGTCTTATTGCCGCCATCCTTTATATAACAGCTTTACAAGCTGCTGAAACCATTTTACAGCCGACGTTTTGAGCCTTATACCCGCCATCCTTTATATATAACAGCTTTACCAGCTTCTGGAACCATTCTACAGCCGTCATTTTGAGTCTTGTAGATACCATCCTTTATATAACAGCTTTAAAAGATGCTGGAACTATTTTACAGCCGCCATTTTGAGTCTTGTAGATACCATCCTATGTACAACAGCTTTACAAGCTGCTGAAACCATTCTACAGGCGCCATTTTGAGTGTTGTAGCCGCAATCATTTTTATAACAGCTACACAAACTTCTGGAACCATTCTACAACCACCATTTTTAGTCTTATAGCCGCCATCCTTTATATAACAGCTTTACAAGCTGCTGCAACTCTTCTACTGCCGCCATTTTGAGTCTTATACCCGCCATCTTTATATAACAGCTTTACAAGCAGCTGGAACTATTCTACAGCCGTCATTTTGAGTCTTATACCCGCCATCCTTTATATAACAGCTTTATTAGCTTCTGGAACCATTCTACAGCCGTCATTATGAGCTTTACAAGCTGCTGCAACCATTCTACAGCCGCCATTTTGAGTCTTACACCCGCCATCCTTTATATAACAGCTTTACAAGCTGCTGGAACCATTCTACAGCCGTCATTTTAAGTCTTGTAGCCACCATCCTTTTATAACAGAAATACAAGTTGCTGGAACCTCTTTACAGCCGTCATTTTGAGTCTTGTAACCGCAATCATTTATATAACAACTATACAAACTGCTGGAACCATTTTACCTCCGTCGTTTTGAGCCTTATGAACGCCATCCTTTATATAACAGCTTTACAAGCTGCTGGAACCATTCTACAGCCGTCATTTTGAGTCTTGTAGATACCATCCTTTATATAACGGCTTTACAAACTGCTGGAACCAATTTACCTCCGACGTTTTGAGCCTTATGAACGCCATCCTTTATATAACAGCTTTACAAGCTGCTGGAACCATTCTACAGGCGTCATTTTGAGTCTTGTAGATACCATCCTTTATATAACAGCTTTATTAGCTGCTGGAACCATTCTACAGCCGTCATTTTGAGTCTTGTAGCCACCATTCTTTTTATAACAGAAGTACAAGCTGCTGGAACCATTCTACAGCCGCCATTTTAAGTCTCGTAACCGCAATCATTTATATAACATCTTTACAATGTAGTGTCTTCACATAGTCGCCTATCATTTATACTTAAAGTATAGCTCAACTTGTAACACTTAGTTGCAAGCATAAACAATCTTCAATTGTTTGTATATGCATGCACATGCATACATACTGATTATGCATATGCGTAATATGAGCTAGGGCTAAGAGAGCGTGTGACCGCTGAGTCAGCACTTTGGCCGCCCAGACTGTGAGCGTCCAACTATGTGAGTACACTCGCTTCACACACACACACCCCCCCCCCCCCCCCCCTCCCCTTCCATTTGTATAGGATATAGGCAGATATACGCTAAGAACTCTTTAACGAAATAAAGGAAAATCATTATCAAAACTCACAGCTAAATGCACAGACGTGCCGCTGTTTTTATTCAACAATATAATTAATACACAAACTCGGAACCCGGTCATTACATGACGACCTAGACAGGACCTAGACAGGACCTGTGTAAAAATTTAAAAAAAAATATTAATTAAATAAAAAAAAAAAAATATATAATACATACGAAAAAAATAAAACAACAGCTAATAATTGATGCGGTGAAATATCAGCAACAGCAGCAGCCAATTAAGGCCACAGTGTAGGAGAAGGCAAATATGCCCACATGAGTGACGCTGGATTTGGAAATTCTGCACCTGTCGTGCAAAGGGACGCGTCAACACTCGAGGAAGCACTCGAGGCGTGTCCAGCCGATAGACCCCGTCCTCTTACCATAGAGCAATATAAGGCGAGGACTGCAAGGAAACAGGAAAAACCAAAACATAAACGAAGCGGCCGGAGGATAAAGCTACTACAACAGAGACGTTTAATGAAGGACATGGTGGAGGCCACCAAAGAAAAAGAAGACCGACAGCGCTACATAGAGCGCCTGCAACAAATAAATAACGAGCTTCGCCAAGGTGCGAAACAACGGCAAACGGGCTGCATAATTGCAGTAGCCCCAATTTGCCCTTAATTTTAATTATTTATAACAAATCTATGCGGGAAACCACTGTTTACAAATTACTAACAAAAAAAATAGGCTTGTACTAACACATGTGGTAGGCATAGATTTAATCAAAATTGTAAAACTTATGTAAGTCTACCACATGCCCTTAACTCTTTTCCTTTTCTCTGGCTCACTGTATTACACAGTTAATGCACTAAAAAAAAAAAATCATCTCTGGCTCACTGTTTAAACAGTTGAGATTTCCAAAATTAAAAAAAAAAATATTAATAAAAAAAAAAATTACTAAATATCAATACTTATATTTGCATAAAATTGAAAAAGAAATACAAAAAGAGAGCTTACAATTTTTTTTTTTTCTCTCAAAGTTCAAATTCAAATTTTCTAATTTTCCCATGAAACTCTCATTAAATGTATGGAGTCGAACTCCATATCAAAGCTAGATAGTACAGAAGAAAGTATTAGAAAATTAGTTAGCATGTTGGACCATGAGTCCAAGGTAGCGGATTCAACCGCTAATGTTATAAATACTGTCGAAACATCTTCAATCGAATTAAAATTTATAACAATTTTATTAGTAATAATCGTCGTTTTGCTATTAGCAAACTCCCTGACGAAACTTTATAAATTGCACAATAGATGCATCAAAAAGAAATACCAGAGTAGGGCCATAGACTTAGACAAGATCTAAAAAATATGGAATGGAATAATTTAGTAAAAAATCTAAATAATTCCAGAGACAAATTTAACAAATCATATAATTGTATCAATAAAGATACAGTTATTAGAATAGAAACTCTAAAATTACACATAATTAACCTTATTCAACAATATAATAATATTGTTTTAAAAATTCAATTGGTCGACGACCAGCTTACTCCTGCTCATAAAACACAGTGCTACAATTTAATACAATCTTTAAATGAAAGGTTGACAAAAATAAGCGCGAGAAGAAGTCTGGAAATACAAATACCAGAAGAACCGTTAGCTTTAGCCGAGTTCGATGCAAATCAACTAAGCGAGCTAAATGAGTCAAAGCCAACAGTCGACATCGAACAAGATAGTGACATTGAATCATTGTTCGAAGAAATAATCCCTACTAAAATGGCACTAACAGTTGTAGATTTTTTGAAGCTGGCCTCAAGTCTAATATCAGACTATGACGGTAAGCCAGAAAATTTGCAAAGTTTCCTAGATTCTTTGAATCTAGTAAACACACTAAAAGGCGACCATGAGCAAACAGCCATAAGCCTGATCAAAACAAAATTAAAAGGCCACGCCAGAAATTTGATAACCACTGAACAGACAATAGGTGCGATCATTACTCACTTGTCTACAACAGTGAAGGGAGAGTCGGTAGAAGTGGTATCAGCTAAGCTTCTCAATCTCCAGCAAAGAAACAAAACTGCTACTCAATACACCCAAGAGGTGGAAAAGTTAGCAAAGGACCTTGAAGGTGCCTACATCAGCGATGGTGTGACCCCAACTCTTGCTACCAAGTATAGCACAGTAACAGCAGTAAAGGCAATGACGAAAAATTGCACAATAGAAAGGGTTAAGAACATCATGATGGGAGGTATTTTCACAAATATGGATGATGCTGTATCCAAATTTGTAAACACTTGTACTGAGATAACAGGACAAAGCAATTCAGTCCTATATTATCGACGAGGTACAAGTTACAACAATAGAGGAGGCCGAGGTTATAATCGCGGAAGAAATTATAACTATAATAATAACAGCAACAACAATAACAACTTCCATAATAATAATAACCGTGGTGGAAGACGAGGCCAGAATAGAGGAAGAGGCCAAGGAAACTTCAACCGAGGTTATAATACCGGTAATGTCAGATTATTACAGAATACATCGGAAAACGAACAGAACCCTTTAGGCAACACACAATAAATCCAAAAATTTACACTATCAACCTTAGTCTTAACATATTTGTTTGCTTCACAAATCACGAAACAAACACAAATTTAACATTTTTAGTAGATACAGGAGCAGATATATCACTCCTAAAAAATAAATTCAGATAATTACAATATCAAAGACAATAAAATTATAGACATTGAAGGCATAGGCCAAGGCATAATTCAATCCAAAGGAATCACAGCAATAGAAATTCAAACAGCCAAATACATAATTCCACATGAATTCCATTTAGTAGATCCCGATTTCGCAATACCATGCGATGGAATAATCGGCATTGACTTCATAAAAAAATTCAATTGCCAGTTAGACTTCAACCCAACCGAAGATTGGTTAATAATTAGACCAAACAACCTAAATTATCCGATTTATGTTCCAATTACATATAGTTCAGGCAATAATGCACTACTTTTACCAGCTAGATCCCAAGTGGTCCGAAAAATAGAAATAAACACAGAAGAAGAGTGCATATTGATACCAAATCAAGAAATTCATAATGGAATTTATGTCGCTAATACAATAGCAACGTCCAAACATGTTTACGTCCGTCTGTTGAATACAACTAATTCTGACCAATTGGTCAATGTAGGAAAACTAAAATATGAAACACTTTCAAATTACGAAATTGTCCGAACAAACCCAGACACCAGATGTGAAACAGTTTTGAATAGCTTAAAGAAAAATTTCCCCCCTCAATTTAAAGAACAGTTAACAAAATTATGTACCAAATATAGCGATGTATTCGGACTAGAAACCGAATCGATATCAACAAACAATTTCTATACGCAAACATTAAGACTAAGGGATGATGAACCTATTTATATTAAGAACTATAGAAGTCCGCATAGCCAAATAGAAGAAATCCAAAAACAAGTAGGAAAATTAATAAATGATAAAATCGTAGAACCATCTGTATCCGAATACAATAGCCCACTCTTATTAGTCCCAAAGAAATCTAACTCAGAAGAAAAGAAATGGCGATTAGTAATTGACTATCGTCAAATAAACAAAAAATTATTGTCCGATAAATTTCCGCTTCCCAGAATTGAAGACATTCTAGACCAATTGGGTCGAGCTAAATACTTCTCCTGCCACGACCTAATGTCCGGTTTTCACCAAATTGAACTAGAAGAAAGTTCAAGAAACGTAACATCTTTTTCAACAAGCAATGGCTCATATCGCTTCACGCGATTGCCATTTGGACTTAAAATAGCACCGAACTCTTTCCAGAGAATGATGACAATAGCATTTTCAGGATTGGAACCTTCGCAGGCATTCCTTTATATGGATGACTTAATGGTGATAGGATGTTCCGAAAAACATATGATTAAAAACTTAACTGATGTTTTTAACGTATGTAGGAGATACAACCTAAAGTTGCATCCAGAAAACTGCTCATTTTTTTTGCATGAAGTGACATTCCTAGGTCACAAATGCACTGATGAAGGAGTCCTGCCCGATGACAAAAAATACGATGTCATAAAAAATTATCCGGTTCCGCATGCTGCAGATAGCGCGAGGCGATTCGTAACATTTTGTAATTACTACCGTCGTTTCATAGAAAACTTCGCCGACCATTCGCGACACATAACTAGATTATGCAAAAAGAATGACCCTTTTGAATGGACGAGCGAATGCCAAAACGGATTTATGCATCTTAAAGAAAAGCTTATGCATCCAACACTACTTCAATATCCCGATTATAGCAAAGAATTTTGTATAATAACTGATGCTAGTAAACAAGCTTGTGGAGCGGTTCTAACTCAGAACCATAGTGGACTTCAACTCCCAATAGCTTATGCATCACGTTCATTTACAAAAGGCGAAAGCAATAAAAGTACAACAGAACAAGAGTTAGCAGCAATTCATTGGGCAATAACACATTTTAGACCATTATGGAAAACATTTTACAGTAAAAACAGATCACAGACCACTAACATATTTATTTTCAATGACAAATCCAAGTTCCAAATTAACACGCATGCGGCTGGAACTTGAAGAATATGATTTCACAGTAGAATACCTAAAGGGAAAAGATAATTTTGTTGCGGATGCACTTTCCCGCATAACAATAAACGATTTAAAAGACATTCAACATAAAGTCCTGAAAGTCACTACCAGGCGACAAAGTAGACAAGAGAAGAACTGTACAGTTAAAAACAATGAACTTTTGCCAAGGCAAAATCATTTAAATGTATCCAAGCCCAACGTGTACGAAGTCATTGCAAATGATGAAGTACGAAAAGTAGTGACCTTGCGCATCACAGAATCTAAATGTTTCTTTAAGCATGGAAATAAAGTGATCGCAAGAATTGAAGTTAGCGACATATATACTAATGGAATTCTCGACTTAGGTCAGCTCTTCCAAAGGCTTGAAAAAGAGGCCGGTATATTAAACATCCGCCAACTCAAAGTGGCACCGAGTGAAAAGGTCTTTGAATCAATTTCAATAGATACTTTCAAACAAATGGGCAATAAAATATTAAGATCATTACGAGTAGCGCTACTCCAGCCGGTGACCCATTTAAGAAATGAGAAAGAGATACAACAAGTACTGTCTACATACCATGATGATCCAATTCAAGGAGGTCATAGTGGCATTACAAGAACAATATCGAAAATCAAAAGACATTACTATTGGAAAAATATGACACGTCATATAAAAGAGTACGTACGTAAATGTCGAAAATGCCAGGTGTCTAAAACAACGACACATACAAAAACTCCTATGACTTTCACTGAAACACCAGCAAACGCTTTCGACATAGTGATAGTGGATACAATTGGTCCACTACCAAAATCGGAGCATGGTAACGAATATATAGTCACATTAATATGTGACCTAACAAAATATTTAGTAACCATACCGATCAAAAACAAAAGTGCAAACAATGTCGCAAAAGCAATTTTTGAAAACTTTATACTCAAGTACGGTCCAATGAAGACGTTCATTTCGGAAAAGATAATTTTGTTGCGGATGCACTTTCCCGCATAACAATAAACGATTTAAAAGACATTCAACATAAAGTCCTGAAAGTCACTACCAGGCGACAAAGTAGACAAGAGAAGAACTGTACAGTTAAAAACAATGAACTTTTGCCAAGGCAAAATCATTTAAATGTATCCAAGCCCAACGTGTACGAAGTCATTGCAAATGATGAAGTACGAAAAGTAGTGACCTTGCGCATCACAGAATCTAAATGTTTCTTTAAGCATGGAAATAAAGTGATCGCAAGAATTGAAGTTAGCGACATATATACTAATGGAATTCTCGACTTAGGTCAGCTCTTCCAAAGGCTTGAAAAAGAGGCCGGTATATTAAACATCCGCCAACTCAAAGTGGCACCGAGTGAAAAGGTCTTTGAATCAATTTCAATAGATACTTTCAAACAAATGGGCAATAAAATATTAAGATCATTACGAGTAGCGCTACTCCAGCCGGTGACCCATTTAAGAAATGAGAAAGAGATACAACAAGTACTGTCTACATACCATGATGATCCAATTCAAGGAGGTCATAGTGGCATTACAAGAACAATATCGAAAATCAAAAGACATTACTATTGGAAAAATATGACACGTCATATAAAAAGAGTACGTACGTAAATGTCAAAAATGCCAGGTGTCTAAAACAACGACACATACAAAAACTCCTATGACTTTCACTGAAACACCAGCAAACGCTTTCGACATAGTGATAGTGGATACAATTGGTCCACTACCAAAATCGGAGCATGGTAACGAATATATAGTCACATTAATATGTGACCTAACAAAATATTTAGTAACCATACCGATCAAAAACAAAAGTGCAAACAATGTCGCAAAAGCAATTTTTGAAAACTTTATACTCAAGTACGGTCCAATGAAGACGTTCATTTCGGATATGGGAACAGAGTATAAAAACCAAGTAATAACTGATATATGCAAGTATATGAAGATCAAGAATCTCACCTCTACTGCATATCACCACCAGACTTTAGGGACAATTGAACGAAGTCATCGAACATTCAATGAATACATTCGTTCATATATCTCTGCAGATAAGTCTGATTGGGATGATTGGATTCAATATTTCACTTATTGTTTCAACACAACACCATCAGCAACACACGAGTATTGTCCATATGAACTCGTATTTGGTAGATTGCCAAAACAGTTCATAGATTTTAATAAAATTGATAGAATAGACCCCCTTTACAATTTAAATGATTATGCTAAAGGAGTAAAATATAGATTAGAAATAGCATATAAAAGAGCTAGAATTATGTTAGAAAAAGCCAAGGCTTATAGGAAAGATTTATATGATAAAACCAGTAAAAATTTTGAATTAAGTGTAGGAGATAAAGTATTAATAAGAAATGAAGCAGGGCATAAATTAGACCCAGTATATTTAGGACCATATATAGTAGAAAAAATAGGAGATAATCAAAACATTTTTATAAAAGAAAGAATAAGAGACAAAAAGTACATAAGGATAGATTAAAAATTTACATTAAATGAAACGTTTCATATGTTGATTTTTGCGACCTTTTTGTTGTTTAAAGTTGAATGTTTTTGCCGGCTCGAGGTCAGATGTTGTGGGAATAAAAACAAAAATAAAAAACACAGTTTGTTCTTAATTTCGTTCCGATATATTTCGACCACTCATCGGCGGCAACTATAAATAACATTGAATTGTGATTGACATAATATTAATTTAGCAACAAGAAAACACCTACTTAGTTTTACACGTCCGCACACTGTGACGTGGAGCTACACACTGATTTGTCCCTAATAAATGCCTGTATAAATGCGCGCAGTTGTCCGTATCTACCTTATAATTAAGTCTTATATTTGTCGGGGTATTTATTATGTGCAGCATCTCCAAAGTGTAACGTTTGTTGTAATGTTGTTCTTGGTCTATTATGTTTACTTCGTCAAAATTTGGGGAATGTCCACTGGCGGCACAGTGGGCCATAAGTGCCGTTTTTGGTGCATTGGAGTGTTGACGAAGTTTATAGTCAGATCTATGTTGCGATAGTCTTGTTTTTAGCTTCGATTTTGTGGTCCCTATATATATTTTATCACAGTTTTCTTCATTAGTCCCATTGCACAGTATTTTATATACTACGTTGCTCTTGTCCATTGTATCAATCCTACTTTTTTGTTCTGTTAAAAATACTCCGTAGTGTGTTATTGGGTTTATGTGCTATCTGTATTTGTTCGATGTCATAGCAATCTGAGTTTGCTAATCTTTCCGATAGTTGTGGGACATATGTGACGGACATAAAGCGTTTTGTCGGAACATCTTTGTTGGTTTTCTTATTGTGAGATTTTAGTAAAGTCCTTATGGTGTGGTTTGGAAAGTCATTATCCTTTAAAATTCGTCGTATTTCTTCCTTCGTTTCTTCATGAAAAATTGGGTCCGATATATTAAGCATCCGTTGTATACAACCTCTTGCTGTATTCATTATCATCGACTTCGGATGTTTGGAGTTAAAGTTAATTATTCGTCCTGATGCTGTTGGTTTTTTTGTACCATTTTAATTTTATTTCATTTCCTCTTCTGTGTATTGATGCGTCCAGATATGTTAATTTGTTGTCATTTTCTAATTCTATTGTAAACTTTATGTTCCTGTCAAATGAATTTAGGTTGTCAAGTGTGTTTTGGATCTCGTCTTCTTTAATTATGGCAAAAAGGTCATCTACATATTTCGTCATAACTCTAGGTGGTCGCTGTAGTGTTTTCATCATTTTGTCTAAGAGTTCTTCCATAATTATGTCAGCTATTATCGGTGACGCTGGTGAGCCCATAGGCATTCCTTTTAGTTGTGTGTATATCTTGTCTTTGTATCTGAAATATCTGTTCTCTTGTATACAATAACGTACTATTTCCATAAATGTTAATTTTGGAATGTTAGTGTGCGCTTTTATTTTAATCCACTTTTCTCTAATGGTGTCAAGTGCCAATTCTATTGGAATACTTGGAAAAAGTGAGACTACGTCAAATGAAATTAATCTTTCATCGTCGCAAATGTATGTGTCATTAATCCTTGTCTTAAATTCTGAGGCGTTCTTTACGTTATATGTTGAGTCTGCCGTTATATTTTTATACCATACACCCATAGGGTGAAATGGTATATTAAAGTCGCCAAAATGTATGTAACAGGCAGAAGGAAGTTTTTCCGACCCCATAAAGTATATATATTCTTGATCAGTATCAACAGCCGAGTCGATCTAGCCATGTCCGTCTGTCCGTCCGTCTGTCCGTCTGTCCGTCTGTCCGTCTGTCCGTCTGTCCGTCCGTCCGTCCGTCCGTCCGTATGAACGCCTAGATCTCGGAGACTATAAGAGATAGAGTCACCAAATTTGGAATGTAGGCTCGTGTAGTATGTAGAGTGATCAAGTTTGTTTCAAATTTTTGCCACGCCCCTTTCCGCCCCCGCAATTCAAAAAAAACGTTTTTCTCAAAAACTATTGCAGCTAGAGAGACCATATTTGGTATGTATATTTGCTTAGTAAATGCGCACATTTTGTATGTATAAAGATTTTGCCACGCCCCTTTCCGCCCCCGCAATTCAAAAAAAACGTTTTTCTCAAAAACTATTGCAGCTAGAGAGACCATATTTGGTATGTATATTTGCTTAGTAAATGCGCACATTTTGTATGTATAAAGATTTTGCCACGCCCCTTTCCGCCCCCGCAATTCAAAAAAAACGTTTATTTCAAAAACTATTGTAGCTAGAGACACCGTATTTGGTATGTATATTTGCTTAGTTAATGCGCACATTTTGTATGTATAAAGATTTTGCCACGCCCCTTTCCGCCCCCAAAATTTGAAAAACTCGATTATCTCCCGTAATTTTTTACCTTGTGGGATCAAATTTGCCACACTTGAATTTGATACTAATACCCAGCAAAATACCAAATTTGATCAAAATTGGACAAAAAATAGCCAAGTTATGCATATAAACGTTTTTCCATAAGGCCGGAGTTGGCCGTTGCGGGTGAGGGGCGCTAAGGTGCTCACATGCATGAGTGAGCGAGATACTAAGATATGCTTGTAAAAAAGCATGTGAACAGAATTTTTTTTGAAATAGGCAAAATACATTTGTTATTACAAATTTGAAATATTTGTTTTACTGGTGTATGGTATACCTAAGTCGGCGAGACGACTTACTTACTTCATTTAATATGTTGACTATATATTTGCATAGTCCGTAGGATGGAGAACCAATCGATGAACAGATTGGTCTCAATGGCGTACCTTCTTTGTGAATTTTAGGTAATCCATATATTCTTGGTGGAATTGATGTAGTTGTTATAAGCTTATTTCTTTCGGTCCGTGAAATAAGTTCATGTTTGTATAGTTTTTCTACCAATTCGTTGTTTTTGGTCTGTAGTCTAGTGGTTGGGTCCTTCCTTAAGGTTCTATATGTATTTAAATCGTTAAGTATACTATCCATTTTTTTGTCATACTCAGTCTTATCCATTGCAACAGTCTTATTTCCTTTATCTGAAGTTAAAATTAATATGTCATCATTCTGTCTAAGAAATTTCCTTGTTTGTTCCACTGTGTCAAGTATTGCACGATCAGCTGCGTCTTCTTTGTTAGATGTTTTGTGGTCTTTTATTAATAAAGAGAATTTTGTGCGTGCTTCCTCTTGCTTTTCTTTGTCTTTAAGAGTCTGTACTAGCTCCTCTCCGTCTACTATATATTTAAAGAGAGGGAATTTTCTCTTCTCTACTGGGATTGCGAACTTAGGGCCTTTCGCCAGTAATGCTTTTACGTCGTTCGGGAATTCTATATTCGTCTTATTTACAAACCAATCGTTTGTGTTGTTGTTGTTGTTGTTCAAGAGAACGCTGTTCCGTTGTTTTCGTAGTCTCTCATGTTTGGATTCATGATGTCTCTTCAAAGTTGTTGTTAGTTTTTCGGCTATTGTGTTCTCACTCTTCATAAATGCTTTGAAATCATTTTCGTCCAGCTGTTCTTGTAACTTTTTTGTTGCTTTTTCCTTCTCTTTGTTTTGTCTGGCTAGTATGTTATGTTTATGTTTTATTAATAAGCTTAATATCTTTGTGTGAAAATTATGCGTATGTCTTTCTAATATTTTGTTAATGTCCGAATGTGTGTCAGTATCTTTTGTGAAAATCATCTTGTATTTTGAGTTATTGCTGATAAATTTTGGGACTAATTTTGATTTCCTACATTTTAAGAGAAACTTTATGCTAGACTTAAGCTTTACTAATTTTTTCGTTGTTGATTGATACTTGTTAATCACCGTCTTATATTTGTTATAGTTGGACTTAATTTCTGCATAAGCCATGGTGTTGGAATATGTTTTCGGCGTGCCTTCCGTTCAAGTTATATGTTGATTTTTGCGACCTTTTTGTTGTTTAAAGTTGAATGTTTTTGCCGGCTCGAGGTCAGATGTTGTGGGAATAAAAACAAAAATAAAAAACACAGTTTGTTCTTAATTTCGTTCCGATATATTTCGACCACTCATCGGTGGTCGTCTTCAGGGCAACTATAAATAACATTGAATTGTGATTGACATAATATTAATTTAGCAACAAGAAAACACCTACTTAGTTTTACACGTCCGCACACTGTGACGTGGAGCTACACACTGATTTGTCCCTAATAAATGCCTGTATAAATGCGCGCAGTTGTCCGTATCTACCTTATAATTAAGTCTTATATTTGTCGGGGTATTTATTATGTGCAGCATCTCCAAAGTGTAACGTTTGTTGTAATGTTGTTCTTGGTCTATTATGTTTACTTCGTCAAAATTTGGGGAATGTCCACTGGCGGCACAGTGGGCCATAAGTGCCGTTTTTGGTGCATTGGAGTGTTGACGAAGTTTATAGTCAGATCTATGTTGCGATAGTCTTGTTTTTAGCTTCGATTTTGTTGTCCCTATATATATTTTATCACAGTTTTCTTCATTAGTCCCATTGCACGGTATTTTATATACTACGTTGCTCTTGTCCATTGTATCAATCCTACTTTTTGTTCTGTTAAAAATACTCCGTAGTGTGTTATTGGGTTTATGTGCTATCTGTATTTGTTCGATGTCATAGCAATCTGAGTTTGCTAATCTTTCCGATAGTTGTGGGACATATGTGACGGACATAAAGCGTTTTGTCGGAACATCTTTGTTGGTTTTCTTATTGTGAGATTTTAGTAAAGCCCTTATGGTGTGGTTTGGAAAGTCATTATCCTTTAAAATTCGTCGTATTTCTTCCTTCGTTTCTTCATGAAAAATTGGGTCCGATATATTAAGCATCCGTTGTATACAACCTCTTGCTGTATTCATTATCATCGACTTCGGATGTTTGGAGTTAAAGTTAATTATTCGTCCTGATGCTGTTGGTTTTTGTACCATTTTAATTTTATTTCATTTCCTCTTCTGTGTATTGATGCGTCCAGATATGTTAATTTTTTGTCATTTTCTAATTCTATTGTAAACTTTATGTTCCTGTCAAATGAATTTAGGTTGTCAAGTGTGTTTTGGATCTCGTCTTCTTTAATTATGGCAAAAAGGTCATCTACATATTTCGTCATAACTCTAGGTGGTCGCTGTAGTGTTTTCATCATTTTGTCTAAGAGTTCTTCCATAATTATGTCAGCTATTATCGGTGACGCTGGTGAGCCCATAGGCATTCCTTTTAGTTGTGTGTATATCTTGTCTTTGTATCTGAAATATCTGTTCTCTTGTATACAAAAACGTACTATTTCCATAAATGTTAATTTTGGAATGTTAGTGTGCGCTTTTATTTTAATCCACTTTTCTCTAATGGTGTGAAGTGCCAATTCTATTGGAATACTTGGAAAAAGTGAGACTACGTCAAATGAAATTAATCTTTCATCGTCGCAAATGTATGTGTCATTAATCCTTGTCTTAAATTCTGAGGCGTTCTTTACGTTATATGTTGAGTCTGCCGTTATATTTTTTAATATGTTGACTATATATTTGCATAGTCCGTATGATGGAGAACCAATCGATGAACAGATTGGTCTCAATGGCGTACCTTCTTTGTGAATTTTAGGTAATCCATATATTCTTGGTGGAATTGATGTGGTTGTTATAAGCTTATTTCTTTCGGTCCGTGAAATAAGTTCATGTTTGTATAGTTTTTCTACCAATTCGTTGTTTTTGGTCTGTAGTCTAGTGGTTGGGTCCTTCCTTAAGGTTCTATATGTATTTAAATCGTTAAGTATACTATCCATTTTTTTGTCATACTCAGTCTTATCCATTGCAACAGTCTTATTTCCTTTATCTGAAGTTAAAATTAATATGTCATCATTCTGTCTAAGAAATTTCCTTGTTTGTTCCACTGTGTCAAGTATTGCACGATCAGCTGCGTCTTCTTTGTTAGATGTTTTGTGGTCTTTTATTAATAAAGAGAATTTTGTGCGTGCTTCCTCTTGCTTTTCTTTGTCTTTAAGAGTCTGTACTAGCTCCTCTCCGTCTACTATATATTTAAAGAGAGGGAATTTTCTCTTCTCTACTGGGATTGCGAACTTAGGGCCTTTCGCCAGTAATGCTTTTACGTCGTTCGGGAATTCTATATTCGTCTTATTTACAAACCAATCGTTTGTGTTGTTGTTGTTGTTGTTCAAGAGAACGCTGTTCCGTTGTTTTCGTAGTCTCTCATGTTTGGATTCATGATGTCTCTTCAAAGTTGTTGTTAGTTTTTCGGCTATTGTGTTCTCACTCTTCATAAATGCTTTGAAATCATTTTCGTCCAGCTGTTCTTGTAACTTTTTTGTTGCTTTTTCCTTCTCTTTGTTTTGTCTGGCTAGTATGTTATGTTTATGTTTTATTAATAAGCTTAATATCTTTGTGTGAAAATTATGCGTATGTCTTTCTAATATTTTGTTAATGTCCGAATGTGTGTCAGTATCTTTTGTGAAAATCATCTTGTATTTTGAGTTATTGCTGATAAATTTTGGGACTAATTTTGATTTCCTACATTTTAAGAGAAACTTTATGCTAGACTTAAGTTTTACTAATTTTTCGTTGTTGATTGATACTTGTTAATCACCGTCTTATATTTGTTATAGTTGGACTTAATTTCTGCATAAGCCATGGTGTTGGAATATGTTTTCGGCGTGCCTTCCGTTCAAGTTATATGTTGATTTTTGCGACCTTTTTGTTGTTTAAAGTTGAATGTTTTTGCCGGCTCGAGGTCAGATGTTGTGGGAATAAAAACAAAAATAAAAAACACAGTTTGTTCTTAATTTCGTTCCGATATATTTCGACCACTCATCGGTGGTCGTCTTCAGGGCAACTATAAATAACATTGAATTGTGATTGACATAATATTAATTTAGCAACAAGAAAACACCTACTTAGTTTTACACGTCCGCACACTGTGACGTGGAGCTACACACTGATTTGTCCCTAATAAATGCCTGTATAAATGCGCGCAGTTGTCCGTATCTACCTTATAATTAAGTCTTATATTTGTCGGGGTATTTATTATGTGCAGCATCTCCAAAGTGTAACGTTTGTTGTAATGTTGTTCTTGGTCTATTATGTTTACTTCGTCAAAATTTGGGGAATGTCCACTGGCGGCACAGTGGGCCATAAGTGCCGTTTTTGGTGCATTGGAGTATTGACGAAGTTTATAGTCAGATTTATGTTGCGATAGTCTTGTTTTTAGCTTCGATTTTGTTGTCCCTATATATATTTTATCACAGTTTTCTTCATTAGTCCCATTGCACAGTATTTTATATACTACGTTGCTCTTGTCCATTGTATCAATCCTACTTTTTGTTCTGTTAAAAATACTCCGTAGTGTGTTATTGGGTTTATGTGCTATCTGTATTTGTTCGATGTCATAGCAATCTGAGTTTGCTAATCTTTCCGATAGTTGTGGGACATATGTGACGGACATAAAGCGTTTTGTCGGAACATCTTTGTTGGTTTTCTTATTGTGAGATTTTAGTAAAGTCCTTATGGTGTGGTTTGGAAAGTCATTATCCTTTAAAATTCGTCGTATTTCTTCCTTCGTTTCTTCATGAAAAATTGGGTCCGATATATTAAGCATCCGTTGTATACAACCTCTTGCTGTATTCATTATCATCGACTTCGGATGTTTGGAGTTGAAGTTAATTATTCGTCCTGATGCTGTTGGTTTTTGTACCATTTTAATTTTAGTTCATTTCCTCTTCTGTGTATTGATGCGTCTAGATATGTTAATTTGTTGTCATTTTCGTATTCTATTGTAAACTTTAGGTTGTCAAGTGTGGTTTGGATCTCGTCTTCTTTAATTATGGCAAAAAGGTCATCTACATATTTCGTCATAACTCTAGGTGGTCGCTGTAGCGTTTTCATCATTTTGTCTAAGAGTTCTTCCATAATTATGTCAGCTATTATCGGTGACGCTGGTGAGCCCATAGGCATTCCTTTTAGTTGTGTGTATATCTTGTCTTTGTATCTGAAATATCTGTTCTCTTGTATACAAAAACGTACTATTTAAATAAATGTTAATTTTGGAATGTTAGTGTGCGCTTTTATTTTAATCCACTTTTCTCTAATGGTGTCAAGTGCCAATTCTATTGGAATACTTGGAAAAAGTGAGACTACGTCTACGACGACGTCCACGTCTCAGTGTGCGGACGTGTAAAACTAAGTAGGTGTTTTCTTGTTGTTAAATTAATATTATGTCAATCACAATTCAATGTTATTTATAGTTGCCCTGAAGACGACCACCGATGAGTGGTCGAAATATATCGGAACGAAAATAAGAACAAACTGTGTTTTTTATTTTTGTTTTTATTCGCCCAACATTTGACCTGGAGCCGGAAAACATTCAACTCTAAACTACAAAAAGGTCGCAAAATTCAACATATAACTTGAACGGAAGGCACGCCGAAAACATATTCCAACACCATGGCTTATGCAGAAATTAAGTCCAACTATAACAAATATAAGACGGTGATTAACAAATATCAATCAACAACAAAAAATTAGTAAAACTTAAGTCTAGCATAAAATTTCTCTTAAAATGTAGGAAATCAAAATTAGTCCCAAAATTTATCAGCAATAACTCAAAATACAGGATGATTTTCACAAAAGATACTGACACACATTCGGACATTAACAAAATATTAGAAAGACATCCGCATAATTTTCACACAAAGATATTAAGCTTAGACAAAGCCAGACAAAACAAAAAGAAGGAAAAAGCAACAAAAAAGTTACAAGAACAGCTGGACGAAAATGATTTTAAAATATTTATGAAGAGTGAGAACACAATAGCCGAAAAATTAACAACAACTTTGAAGAGACATCATGAATCCAAACATGAGAGACTACGAAAACAACGGAACAGCGTTCTCTTGAACAACAACAACAACAACACAAACGATTGGTTTGTAAATAAGACGAATATAGAATTCCCGAACGACGTAAAAGCGTTACTGGCGAAAGGCCCTAAGTTCGCAATCCCAGTAGAGAAGAGAAAATTCCCTCTCTTTAAATATATAGTAGACGGAGAGGAGCTAGTACAGACTCTTAAAGACAAAGAGAAGCAAGAGGAAGCACGCACAAAATTCTCTTTATTAATAAAAGACCACAAAACATCTAACAAAGAAGACGCAGCTGATCGTGCAATACTTGACACAGTGGAACAAACAAGGAAATTTCTTAGACAGAATGATGACATATTAATTTTAACTTCAGATAAAGGAAATAAGACTGTTGCAATGGATAAGACTGAGTATGACAAAAAAATGGATAGTATACTTAACGATTTAAATACATATAGAACCTTAAGGAAGGACCCAACCACTAGACTACAGACCAAAAACAACGAATTGGTAGAAAAACTATACAAACATGAACTTATTTCACGGACCGAAAGAAATAAGCTTATAACAACCACATCAATTCCACCAAGAATATATGGATTACCTAAAATTCACAAAGAAGGTACGCCATTGAGACCAATCTGTTCATCGATTGGTTCTCCATCATACGGACTATGCAAATATATAGTCAACATATTAAAAAATATAACGGCAGACTCAACATATAACGTAAAGAACGCCTCAGAATTTAAGACAAGGATTAATGACACATACATTTGCGACGATGAAAGATTAATTTCATTTGACGTAGTCTCACTTTTTCCAAGTATTCCAATAGAATTGGCACTTGACACCATTAGAGAAAAGTGGATTAAAATAAAAGCGCACACTAACATTCCAAAATTAACATTTATGGAAATAGTACGTTATTGTATACAAGAGAACAGATATTTCAGATACAAAGACAAGATATACACACAACTAAAAGGAATGCCTATGGGCTCACCAGCGTCACCGATAATAGCTGACATAATTATGGAAGAACTCTTAGACAAAATGATGAAAACACTACAGCGACCACCTAGAGTTATGACGAAATATGTAGATGACCTTTTTGCCATAATTAAAGAAGACGAGATCCAAAACACACTTGACAACCTAAATTCATTTGACAGGAACATAAAGTTTACAATAGAATTAGAAAATGACAACAAATTAACATATCTGGACGCATCAATACACAGAAGAGGAAATGAAATAAAATTAAAATGGTACAAAAAACCAACAGCATCAGGACGAATAATTAACTTTAACTCCAAACATCCGAAGTCGATGATAATGAATACAGCAAGAGGTTGTATACAACGGATGCTTAATATATCGGACCCAATTTTTCATGAAGAAACGAAGGAAGAAATACGACGAATTTTAAAGGATAATGACTTTCCAAACCACACCATAAGGACTTTACTAAAATCTCACAATAAGAAAACCAACAAAGATGTTCCGACAAAACGCTTTATCCGTCACATATGTCCCACAACTATCGGAAAGATTAGCAAACTCAGATTGCTATGACATCGAACAAATACAGATAGCACATAAACCCAATAACACACTACGGAGTATTTTTAACAGAACAAAAAGTAGGATTGATACAATGGACAAGAGCAACGTAGTATATAAAATACTGTGCAATGGGACTAATGAAGAAAACTGTGATAAAATATATATAGGGACAACAAAATCGAAGCTAAAAACAAGACTATCGCAACATAGATCTGACTATAAACTTCGTCAACACTCCAATGCACCAAAAACGGCACTTATGGCCCACTGTGCCGCCAGTGGACATTCCCCAAATTTTGACGAAGTAAACATAATTGACCAAGAACAACATTACAACAAACGTTACACTTTGGAGATGCTGCACATAATAAATACCCCGACAAATATAAGACTTAATTATAAGGTAGATACGGACAACTGCGCGCATTTATACAGGCATTTATTAGGGACAAATCAGTGTGTAGCTCCACGTCACAGTGTGCGGACGTGTAAAACTAAGTAGGTGTTTTCTTGTTGCTAAATTAATATTATGTCAATCACAATTCAATGTTATTTATAGTTGCCCTGAAGACGACCACCGATGAGTGGTCGAAATATATCGGAACGAAATTAAGAACAAACTGTGTTTTTTATTTTTGTTTTTATTCCCACAACATCTGACCTCGAGCCGGCAAAAACATTCAACTTTAAACAACAAAAAGGTCGCAAAAATCAACATATAACTTGAACGGAAGGCACGCCGAAAACATATTCCAACACCATGGCTTATGCAGAAATTAAGTCCAACTATAACAAATATAAGACGGTGATTAACAAGTATCAATCAACAACGAAAAAATTAGTAAAACTTAAGTCTAGCATAAAGTTTCTCTTAAAATGTAGGAAATCAAAATTAGTCCCAAAATTTATCAGCAATAACTCAAAATACAAGATGATTTTCACAAAAGATACTGACACACATTCGGACATTAACAAAATATTAGAAAGACATACGCATAATTTTCACACAAAGATATTAAGCTTATTAATAAAACATAAACATAACATACTAGCCAGACAAAACAAAGAGAAGGAAAAAGCAACAAAAAAGTTACAAGAACAGCTGGACGAAAATGATTTCAAAGCATTTATGAAGAGTGAGAACACAATAGCCGAAAAACTAACAACAACTTTGAAGAGACATCATGAATCCAAACATGAGAGACTACGAAAACAACGGAACAGCGTTCTCTTGAACAACAACAACAACAACACAAACGATTGGTTTGTAAATAAGACGAATATAGAATTCCCGAACGACGTAAAAGCATTACTGGCGAAAGGCCCTAAGTTCGCAATCCCAGTAGAGAAGAGAAAATTCCCTCTCTTTAAATATATAGTAGACGGAGAGGAGCTAGTACAGACTCTTAAAGACAAAGAGAAGCAAGAGGAAGCACGCACAAAATTCTCTTTATTAATAAAAGACCACAAAACATCTAACAAAGAAGACGCAGCTGATCGTGCAATACTTGACACAGTGGAACAAACAAGGAAATTTCTTAGACAGAATGATGACATATTAATTTTAACTTCAGATAAAGGAAATAAGACTGTTGCAATGGATAAGACTGAGTATGACAAAAAAATGGATAGTATACTTAACGATTTAAATACATATAGAACCTTAAGGAAGGACCCAACCACTAGACTACAGACCAAAAACAACGAATTGGTAGAAAAACTATACAAACATGAACTTATTTCACGGACCGAAAGAAATAAGCTTATAACAACTACATCAATTCCACCAAGAATATATGGATTACCTAAAATTCACAAAGAAGGTACGCCATTGAGACCAATCTGTTCATCGATTGGTTCTCCATCCTACGGACTATGCAAATATATAGTCAACATATTAAATGAAGTAAGTAAGTCGTCTCGCCGACTTAGGTATACCATACACCAGTAAAACAAATATTTCAAATTTGTAATAACAAATGTATTTTGCCTATTTCAAAAAAATTCTGTTCACATGCTTTTTACAAGCATATCTTAGTATCTCGCTCACTCATGCATGTGAGCACCTTAGCGCCCTCACCCGCAACGGCCAACTCCGGCCTTATGGAAAAACGTTTATATGCATAACTTGGCTATTTTTTGTCCAATTTTGATCAAATTTGGTATTTTGCTGGGTATTAGTATCAAATTCAAGTGTGGCAAATTTGATCCCACAAGGTAAAAAATTACGGGAGATAATCGAGTTTTTCAAATTTTGGGGGCGGAAAGGGGCGTGGCAAAATCTTTATACATACAAAATGTGCGCATTAACTAAGCAAATATACATACCAAATACGGTGTCTCTAGCTACAATAGTTTTTGAAATAAACGTTTTTTTTGAATTGCGGGGGCGGAAAGGGGCGTGGCAAAATCTTTATACATACAAAATGTGCGCATTTACTAAGCAAATATACATACCAAATATGGTCTCTCTAGCTGCAATAGTTTTTGAGAAAAACGTTTTTTTTGAATTGCGGGGGCGGAAAGGGGCGTGGCAAAAATTTGAAACAAACTTGATCACTCTACATACTACACGAGCCTACATTCCAAATTTGGTGACTCTATCTCTTATAGTCTCCGAGATCTAGGCGTTCATACGGACGGACGGACGGACGGACGGACAGACGGACAGACGGACAGACGGACGGACAGACGGACATGGCTAGATCGACTCGGCTGTTGATACTGATCAAGAATATATATACTTTATGGGGTCGGAAAAACTTCCTTCTGCCTGTTACATACATTTTGGCGACTTTAATATACCATTTCACCCTATGGGTGTATGGTATAAAAATATAACGGCAGACTCAACATATAACGTAAAGAACGCCTCAGAATTTAAGACAAGGATTAATGACACATACATTTGCGACGATGAAAGATTAATTTCATTTGACGTAGTCTCACTTTTTCCAAGTATTCCAATAGAATTGGCACTTGACACCATTAGAGAAAAGTGGATTAAAATAAAAGCGCACACTAACATTCCAAAATTAACATTTATGGAAATAGTACGTTATTGTATACAAGAGAACAGATATTTCAGATACAAAGACAAGATATACACACAACTAAAAGGAATGCCTATGGGCTCACCAGCGTCACCGATAATAGCTGACATAATTATGGAAGAACTCTTAGACAAAATGATGAAAACACTACAGCGACCACCTAGAGTTATGACGAAATATGTAGATGACCTTTTTGCCATAATTAAAGAAGACGAGATCCAAAACACACTTGACAACCTAAATTCATTTGACAGGAACATAAAGTTTACAATAGAATTAGAAAATGACAACAAATTAACATATCTGGACGCATCAATACACAGAAGAGGAAATGAAATAAAATTAAAATGGTACAAAAAACCAACAGCATCAGGACGAATAATTAACTTTAACTCCAAACATCCGAAGTCGATGATAATGAATACAGCAAGAGGTTGTATACAACGGATGCTTAATATATCGGACCCAATTTTTCATGAAGAAACGAAGGAAGAAATACGACGAATTTTAAAGGATAATGACTTTCCAAACCACACCATAAGGACTTTACTAAAATCTCACAATAAGAAAACCAACAAAGATGTTCCGACAAAACGCTTTATGTCCGTCACATATGTCCCACAACTATCGGAAAGATTAGCAAACTCAGATTGCTATGACATCGAACAAATACAGATAGCACATAAACCCAATAACACACTACGGAGTATTTTTAACAGAACAAAAAGTAGGATTGATACAATGGACAAGAGCAACGTAGTATATAAAATACTGTGCAATGGGACTAATGAAGAAAACTGTGATAAAATATATATAGGGACCACAAAATCGAAGCTAAAAACAAGACTATCGCAACATAGATCTGACTATAAACTTCGTCAACACTCCAATGCACCAAAAACGGCACTTATGGCCCACTGTGCCGCCAGTGGACATTCCCCAAATTTTGACGAAGTAAACATAATAGACCAAGAACAACATTACAACAAACGTTACACTTTGGAGATGCTGCACATAATAAATACCCCGACAAATATAAGACTTAATTATAAGGTAGATACGGACAACTGCGCGCATTTATACAGGCATTTATTAGGGACAAATCAGTGTGTAGCTCCACGTCACAGTGTGCGGACGTGTAAAACTAAGTAGGTGTTTTCTTGTTGCTAAATTAATATTATGTCAATCACAATTCAATGTTATTTATAGTTGCCCTGAAGACGACCACCGATGAGTGGTCGAAATATATCGGAACGAAATTAAGAACAAACTGTGTTTTTTATTTTTGTTTTTATTCCCACAACATCTGACCTCGAGCCGGCAGAAACGTTTCCCTGAGAAAATAATAAAAAAAAATAATTAGGTCTGATCAACCTTTTCAAAAAAAAAAGAAAGATTTTTTTAATTTTATATAAATTTTATTTAAATTTTATGCAAACAAAAAAAAACAAAACAAACAAAAAACAAGGGTATAAAAAACATACAAAGAAAAAAGACAAAAAAAAAAAAACACTTTTTACCCAAAAATTAATTCTCAAAAGAAAAAATTTTTTTTCTCTAAATGACTACATATGTATATTACGTCATTTCTGAAAAAAGGGAGGTGTAGTGTATTCACATAGTCGCCTATCATTCATACTTAAAGTACAGCTCAACTTGTAACACTTAGTTGCAAGCATAAACAATCTTCAATTGTTCGTATATATGTATGTGCAGGCATGCACATGCATACATACTGATTATGCATATGCGTAATATGAGCTAGGGCTAAGAGAGCGTGTGACCGCTGAGTCAGCACTTTGGCCGCCCAGACTGTGAGCGTCCAACTATGTGAGTACACTCGCTGCTGGATCCATTCTAACAGCTTTACAAGCTGCTGGAACCATTCTACAGCCGCCATTTAGAGACTTGTAGCCGCAATCATTTATATAACAGCTATACAAAATGCTGGAACCATTCTACAATCATTTTTAGTCTTATAGCCGCCATCCTTTATATAACAGCTTTACAAGCTGCTGCAACCATTCTACAGTCGCCATTTTGAGTCTTATACCCGCCATCCTTTATATAACAGCTTTACAAGCTGCTGGAACCATTCTACAGCTGTAATTTTAAGTCTTGTAGCCACCATCCTTTTATAACAGAAATACAAATTGCTGGAACCTCTTTACAGCCGTCATTTTGAGTCTTGTAACCGCAATCATTTATATAACAGCTATACAAACTGCTGGAACCATTTTACCTCCGACGTTTTGAGCCTTATGAACGCCATCCTTTATATAACAGCTTTACAACCTGCTGGAACCATTCTACAGCCGTCATTTTGAGTCTTGTAGATACCATCCTTTATATAACAGCTTTACAAGCTGCTGGAACAATTCTACAGCCGCCATTTTGAGTTTTATAGCCGCAATCATTTATATAACAGCTATACAAACTGCTGGAACCATTCTACAACCACCATTTTTAGTCTTATAGCCGCCATCCTTTATATGCAACCATTTTACAGCCGACGTTTTGAGCCTTATACCCGCCATTCTTTATTAATAACAGCTTTACCAGCTTCTGGAACCATTCTACAGCAGTCATTTTGAGTCTTGTAGATACCATCCTTTATAAAACAGCTTTAAAAGTTGCTGGAACTATTCTACAGAAGCCATTTTGAGTCTTGTAGCCGCAATCATTTATATAACAGCTATACAAACAGCTGGAACCATTCTACAATCATTTTTAGTCTTATAGCCGCCATCCTTTATATAACAGCTTTACAAGCTGCTGCAACTATACTACAGCCGCCATTTTGAGTCTTATACCCGCCATCCTTTATATAACAGCTTTACAAGCAGCTGGAACTATTCTACAGCCGTCATTTTGAGTCTTATACCCGCCATCCTTTATATAACAGCTTTACCAGCTTCTGGAACCATTCTACAGCCGTCATTTTGAGTCTTGTAGATACCATCCTTTATATAACAGCTTTAAAAGCTGCTGGAACTATTCTACAGAAGCCATTTTGAGTCTTGTAGCCGCAATCATTTATATAACAGCTATACAAACAGCTGGAACCATTCAACAACCACCATTTTTAGTCTTATAGCCGCCATCCTTTATATAACAGCTTTACAAGCTGCTGCAACTCTTCTACTGCCGCCATTTTGAGTCTTATACCCGCCATCTTTTATAAAACAGCTTTACAAGCAGCTGGAACTATTCTACAGCCGTCATTTTGAGTCTTATACCCGCCATCCTTTATATAACAGCTTTATTAGCTTCTGGAACCATTCTACAGCCGTCATTATGAGCTTTACAAGCTGCTGCAACCATTCTACAGCCGCCATTTTGAGTCTTATACCCGCCATCCTTTATATAACAGCTTTACAAGCTGCTGGATCCATTCTACAGCCGTCATTTTAAGTCTTGTAGCCACCATCCTTTTATAACACAAATACAAGTTGCTGGAACTTCCCTACAGCCGTCATTTTGAGTCTTGTAACCGCAATCATTTATATAACAGCTGTACAAACTGCTGGAACCATTTTACCTCAGACGTTTTGAGCCTTATGAACGCTAACCTTTATATAATAGCTTTACAAGCTGCTGGAACCATTCTACAGCCGTCATTTTGAGTCTTGTAGATACCATCCTTTATATAACAGCTTTACAAGCTGCTGGAACAATTCTACAGCCGCCATTTTGAGTTTTGTAGCCTCAATCATTTATATAACAGCTATACAAACTGCTGGAACCATTCTACAACCACCTATTTTAGTCTTAAAGCCGCCATCCTTTATATAATAGCTTTACAAGCTGCTGCAACCATTTTACAGCCGACGTTTTGAGCCTTATACCCGCCATCCTTTATTAATAACAGCTTTACCGTCAACTACAGCCGTCATTTTGAGTCTTGTAGATAGCATCCTTTATATAACAGCTTTAAAAGCTGCTGGAACTTCTCTACAGAAGCCATTTTGAGTCTTGTAGCCGCAATCATTTATGTAACAGCTATACAAACAGCTGGAACCATTCTACAACCACCATTTTTAGTCTTATAGCCGCCATCCTTTATATAACAGCTTTACAAGCTGCTGCAACTATTCTACAGACGCCATTTTGAGTCTTATACCCGCCATCCTTTATATAACAGCTTTACAACCAGCTGGAACCATTCTACAGCCGTCATTTTGAGTCTTGTAGATACCATCCTTTATATAACAGCTTTAAAAGCTGCTGGAACTATTCTACAGAAGCCATTTTGAGTCTTGTAGCCGCAATCATTTATATAACAGCTATACAAACAGCTGGAACCATTCAACAACCACCATTTTTAGTCTTATAGACGCCATCCTTTATATAACAGCTTTACAAGCTGCTGCAACTATTCTGCAGCCGCCATTTTGAGTCTTATACCCGCCATCCTTTATATAACAGCTTTACAAGCTGCTGGAACCATTCTACAGCCGTCATTTTGAGTCTTGTAGCCACCATCCTTTTTATAACAGAAATACAAGTTGCTGAAACCATTCTACAGCCGTCATTTGAGTCTTATACTCGCCATCCTTTATATAACAGCTTTACAAGCTGCTGGAACCATTCTACAGCCGTCATTTTGAGTCTTATAACCGCCATCTTTTATATAACAGCTTTACAAGCTGCTGGAACCATTCTACAGCCGCCATTTTCAGTCTTGTAACCGCAATCATTTATTTAACTGCTTTACAAGCTGCTTTATATAACAGCGTTACAAGCTGCTGGAACCATTCTACAGCAGTCATTTTGAGTCTTGTAGCCACCATCCTTTATATAACAGCTTTACAAGCTGCTGGAACCATTCTACAGCCGCCATTTTCAGTCTTTTAACCGCAATCATTTATATAACAGCTATACAAACTGCTGGATCCATTTCACAGCCGACGTTGTGACCCTTATAAACGCCATCCTTTATATAACAGCTTTTCAAGCTACTGGAACCATTCTACAGCCGTCATTTTGAGTCTTGTAGCCACCATCCTTTTTATAACAGAAACACAAGTTGCTGGAACCATTCTACAGCCGCCATTTTGAGTCTTGTAACCGCAATCATTTATATAACAGATATACAAACTGCTGGAACCATTCTACAACCACCATTTTTAGTCTTATAGCCGCCATCGTTTATATAAGATCTTTACAAGCTGCTGCAACCATTCTACAGCCATTATTTTGAGTCTTGTAGGTACAATCCTTTATATAACAGCTTTCAAAGCTACTGGAACTAGTCTACAGCCGCCATTTTGAGTCTTATAGCCGCTGGAACCATTCTACAACCGCCATTTTGAATCTTATAGCCGCCATCCTTTATACAACCTCCATAAAAGCTGCTGGAACCATTGTACGCCATTTTGGTCTTGTAGCCGCAATCATTTATATAACAGCTATACAAACTGCTGGAACCAGTTGACCTCCGACGTTTTGAGCCTTATGAACGCCATCCTTTATATAACAGCGATACAAACTTCTGGAACCATTCTACAGCCGCCATTTTGAGTCTTATACCCGCCATCCTTTATATAACAGATTTACCAGCTTCTGGAACCATTCTACAGCCGTCATTTTGAGTCTTGTAGATACCATCCTTTACACAACAGCTTTACAAGCTGCTGGAACCATTCTACAGCCACCATTTTTAGTCTTATAGCCGCCATCCTTTATATAACAGCTTTACAAGCTGCTGCAACCATTTTACAGCCGACGTTTTGAGCTTATACCGGCCATCCTTTATATAACAACTTTACCAGCTTCTGGAACCATTCTACAGCCGCCATTTTGAGTCTTATAGCCGCTGGAACCATTCTACAACCGCCATTTAGAATCTTATAGCCGCCATCCTTTATACGATAGCTATACATGCTGCTAGAACCATTCTCCAGTCGCAATTTTGCGTCTTATAGCCGCCATGCTTTATACAACATCCATAAAAGCTGCTGGAACCATTCTTCGCCATTTTGATCTTGCAGCCGCAATCATTTATATAACAGCTATACAAACTGCTGGAACCATTTTACCTTCGACGTTTTGAGCCTTATGAACGCCATCCTTTATATAACAGCTTTACAAGCTGCTGGAACCATTCTACAGCCGTCATTTTTAGTCTTGTAGCCACAATGCATTTTCTAACAGAAATACAAATTGCTGGAACCATTTTACAGCCGTCATTTTGAGTCTTGTATTCGCCATCCTTTATATAACAGCTTTACAAGCTGCTGGAACCATTCTACAGCCGTCATTTTGAGTCTTTATATAACACCTATACAAACTTCTGGAACCATTCTACAACCACCATTTTTAGTCTTGTAGCCGCCATCCTTTATATAACAGCTTTACAATCTGATGCAACCATTCTACAGCCGCCATTTTGAGTCTTATACCCGCCATCCTTTATATAACAGCTTTACAAGCAACTGGAACTATTCTACACCGTCATTTTGAGTCTTGTTGCCACCATCCTTTTTATAACAGAAATACAAGTTGCTAGACCCATTCTAACAGCTTAACAAGCTGCTGGAACCATTTTACAGCCGCCATTTTGAGTCTTGTAGCCGCAATCATTTATATAACAGCAATGCAAACTGCTGGAACCATTCTACAACCACCATTTTTAGTCTTATAGCCGCCATCGTTTATATAAGATCTATACAAGCTGCTGCAACCATTCTACAGCCATCATTTTGAGTCTTGTAGGTACAATACTTTATATAACAGCTTTCAAAGCTGTTGGAACTAGTCTACAGCCGCCATTTTGAGTCTTATAGCCACAATGCTTTTTATAACAGAAATACAAGTTGCTGGAACCATTCTACAGCCGTCATTTTGAGTCCTGTATTCGCCATCCTTTATATAACAGCTTTACAAGCTGCTGGAACCATTCAACAGCCGTCATTTTGAGTCTTTATATAACAGCTTTACAATCTGCTGCAACCATTCTACAGCCGCCATATTGAGTCTTTTACTCGCCATCCTTTATATAACAGCTTTACAAGCTGCTGCAACAATTCTACAGCCGTCGTTTTGAGTCTTATACCCGCCATCCTTTATATAACAGCTTTACCAGCTTCTGGAACCATTCTACAGCCGTCATTTTGAGTCTTGTAGATACCATCCTTTATACAACAGCTTTACAAACTGCTGGAACCATTCTACAGCCGCCATTTTGAGTCTGGTAGCCGCAATCATTTATATAACAGCTACACAAACTTCTGGAACCATTTTACAACCACCATTTTTATACCCTTGCAGAGGGTATTATAAAATTGGTCAGATGTTTGTAACGCACAGAAGGAGACGTTTCCGACCCCATAAAGTATATATATTCTTGATCAGCTTGAGAAGCTGAGTCGATATAGCCATGTCCGTCTGTCCGTCTGTCCGTCCGTCTGTGCGTATGCGTTTTACTCAGCCATCTTAAGAGATATCGGGTTGAAATTTTTTTTGGAGACTCTTTATTACCTGTGTGAGATAAAGTATGAAAATCATCGGGATCGGACTACTATATCATATATTGTTTAATAATCATTAAATGTGTTTTGAATTCAGTAGTTTGAAGTATGCGTTTTACTCAGCCATCTTAAGAGATATCGGGTTGAAATTTTTTTTGGAGACTCTTTATTACCTGTGTGAGATAAAGTATGAAAATCATCGGGATCGGACTACTATATCATATATTGTTTAATAATCATTAAATGTGTTTTGAATTCAGTAGTTTGAAAAATATTTGAGCATATTCATAATACGACAACTAATGCTGTTGATGTATGAAATTTCACTTTTCTTATCGAATTAAATATAATAAAGAACTGCAAGGGTATATAAACTTCGGCAAGGCCGAAGTTAACTTCCATAGCTCGTTAGTATTATAGCCGCATTCATCTATATAGCAGCTATACAAACTGCTGGAACCATTCTACAGCCGCCATTTTGAGTTTTATACTCGCCATCTTTTATATAACAGCTTTACCAGCTGCTGGAACAATTCTCCAGTCATTTTGAGTCATATACCCGCCATCCTTTATATAACAGCTTTACCAGCTTCTGGAACCATTCTACAGCCGTCATTTTGAGTCTTGTAGATACCATCCGTTATATAACAGCTTTACAAGCTGCTGCAACCATTCTACAGCCGCCATTTTGAGTCTTATACCCGCCATCCTTTATATAACAGCTTTACAAGCTGCTGCAACCATTTTACAGCCGACGTTTTGAGTCTTGTAGCCGCAATCATTTATATAACAGCTACACCGTCATTTTGAGTCTTGTCGCCACCATCCTTTTTATAACAGAAATACAAGTTGCTGGAACCATTCTACAGCCGTCATTTTGAGTCTTATACTCGCCATCGTTTATATAACAGCTTTACAAGCAGCTGGAACAATTCTACAGCCGTTATTTTGAGTCTTGTAGCCGCAATCATTTATATAACAGCTATACAAACTGCTGGAACCATTCTACAACCACCATTTTTAGTCTTATAGCCGCCATCGTTTATATAAGATCTTTACAAGCTGCTGCAACCATTCTACAGCCATCATTTTGAGTCTTGTAGGTACAATCCTTTATATAACAGCTTTCAAAGCTGCTGGAACTAGTCTACAGCCGCCATTTTGAGTCTTATAGCCGCTGGAACCATTCTACAACCGCCATTTTGAATCTTATAGCCGCCATCCTTTATACGACAGCTATACACGCTGCTAGAACCATTCTCCAGTCGCAATTTTGCGTCTTATAGCCGCCATGCTTTATATAACCTCCATAAAAGCTGCTGGAACCATTGTACGCCATTTTGGTCTTGTAGCCGCAATCATTTATATAACAGCTATACAAACTGCTGGAACCAGTTGACCTCCGACGTTTTGAGCCTTATGAACGCCATCCTTTATATAACAGCGATACAAACTTCTGGAACCATTCTACAACCACCATTTTTAGTCTTCTAGCCGCCATTCTTTATATAACAGCTTTACAATCTGCTGCAACCATTCTACAGCCACCATTTTGAGTCTTATACTCGCCATCCTTTATATAACAGCTTTACAAGCTGCTGGAACAATTCTACAGCCGTCATTTTGAGTCTTATACCCGCCATCCTTTATATAACAGATTTACCAGCTTCTGGAACCATTCTACAGCCGTCATTTTGAGTCTTGTAGATACCATCCTTTACACAACAGCTTTACAAGCTGCTGGAACCATTCTACAGCCGCCATTTTGAGTCTGGTAGCCGCAATCATTTATATAACAGCTAAACAAACTTCTGGAACCATTCTACAACCACCATTTTTAGTATTATAGCCGCCATCCTTTATATAACAGCTTTACAAGCTGCTGCAACAATTCTACAGCCGCCATTTTGAGTCTTGTAGCCACATTCATTTATATAACAGCTATACAAACTGCTGGAACCATTCTACAGCCGCCATTTTGAGTCTTATACTCGCTATCCTTTATATAACAGCTTTATCAGCTTCTGGAACCATTCTACAGCCGTCATTTTGAGTCTTGTAGATACCATCCTTTATATAACAGCTTTACAAGCTGCTGCAACCATTCTACAGCCGCATTTTGAGTCTTATACCCGCCATCCTTTATATAACAGCTTTACAAGCTGCTGCAACCATTTTACAGCCGACGTTTTGAGTCTTGTAGCCGCAATCATTTATATAACAGCTAAACAAACTGCTGGCACCATTCTAAAAACACCATTTTTAGTCTTATAGCCGCCATCCTTTATATAACAGCTTTGCAAGCTGCTGCAACTATTCTACAGCCGCCAGTTTGTGTCTTATACCCGCCATCCTTTATATAACAGCTTTACAAGCAGCTGAAACTATTCTACGGCCGTCATTTAGAGTCTTATACCCGCCATCCTTTATATAACAGATTTATCAGCTTCTGGAACCATTCTACAGCCGTCATTTTGAGTCTTGTAGATACAATCCTTTATACAACAGCTTTACAAGCTGCTGCAACCATTCCCTATTTTAAATCTAGTTGCCGCAGTCATTTATATAACAGCTAAACAAACTGCTGGAACCATTCTACAAGCACCATTTTTAGTCTTATAGCCGCCATCCTTTATATAACAGCTTTGCAAGCTGCTGCAACTATTCTACAGCCACCAGTTTGAGTCTTATACCCGACATCCTTTATATAACAGCTTTAAAAGCAGCTGAAACTATTCTACGGCCGTCATTTAGAGTCTTATACCCGCCATCCTTTATATAACAGCTTTACCAGCTTCTGGAACCATTCTACAGAAACCATTTTGAGTCTTGTAGCCGCAATCATTTATATAACAGCTATACAAACAGCTGGAACCATTCAACAACCCCCATTTTTAGTCTTATAGCCGCTATCGTTTATATAAAATCTTTACAAGCTGCTGCAACCATTCTACAGCCATCATTTTGAGTCTTGTAGGTACAATCCTTTATATAACAGCTTTAAAAGCTGCTGGAACTATTTTACAGCCGCCATTTTGAGTCTTACAGATACCATCCTATGTACAACAGCTTTACAAGCTGCTGGAACCATTCTACAGGCGCCATTTTGAGTCTTGTAGCCGCAAACATTTTTATAACAGCTACACAAACTTCTGGAACCATTCTACAACCACCATGTTTAGTCTTATAGCCGCCATCCTTTATATAACAGCTTTACAAGCTGCTGCAACTCTTCTACTGCCGCCATTTTGACTCTTATATCCGCCATGCTTTATATAACAGCTTTACAAGCAGCTGGAACTATTGTACAGCCGTCATTTTGAGTCTTATACCCGCCATCCTTTATACAACAGCTTTATTAGCTTCTGGAACCATTCTACAGCCGTCATTATGAGCTTTACAAGCTGCTGCAACCATTCTACAGCCGCCATTTTGAGTCTTATACCCGCCATCCTTTATATAACAGCTTTACAGGCTGCTGGAACCATTCTACAGCCGTCATTTTAAGTCTTGTAGCCACAATCCTTTTATAACAGAAATACAAGTTGCTGGAACCTCTTTACAGTCGTCATTTTGAGTCTTGTAACCGCAATCATTTATATAACAGCTATACAAACTGCTGGAACCATTTTACCTCCGACGTTTTGAGCCTTATGAACGCCATCCTTTATATAACAGCATTACAAGCTGCTGGAACCATTCTACAGCCGTCTTTTTGAGTCTTGTAGATACCATCCTTTATATAACAGCTTTAAAAGCTGCTGGAACTATTCTACAGAAGCCATTTTGAGTCTTGTTGCCGCAATCATTTATATAACAGCTATACAAACAGCTGGAACCATTCTACAACCACCATTTTTAGTCTTATAGCCGCCATCCTTTCTATAACAGCTTTACAAGCTGCTGCAACTATTCTACAGCCGCCATTTTGAGTCTTATACCGGACATACTTTATATAACAGCTTTACAAGCAGCTTTAAACTATTCTACAGCCGTCATTTTGAGTCTTATACCCGCCATCCTTTATATAACAGCTTTACCAGCTTCTGGAACCATTCTACAGCCGTCATTTTGAGTCTTGTAGATACCATCCTTTATATAACAGCTTTAAAAGCTGCTGGAACTATTCTACAGAAGCCATTTAGAGTCTTGTAGCCACCATCCTTTATACAACAGCTTTACAAGCTGCTGGAACCATTCTACAGCCGCCATTTTGAGTCTTGTAGCCGCAATCATTTATATAACAGCTATACAAACAGCTGGAACCATTCTACAACCGCCATTTTTAGTCTTATAGCCGCCATCCCTTATATAACAGCTTTACAAGCTGCTGCAACTATTCTACAGCCGCCATTTTGAGTCTAATAACCGCCATCCTTTATATAACAGCTATACAAACAGCTGGAACCATTCAACAACCACCATTTTTAGTCTTATAGCCGCCATCCTTTATATAACAGCTTTACAAGCTGCTGCAACTCTTCTACTGCCGCCATTTTGAGTCTTATACCCGCCATGCTTTATTTTACAGTTTTACAAGCAGCTGGAACCATTCTACAGCCGCCATTTTGAGTCTTGTAGCCGCAATCATTTATATAACAGCTATACAAACAGCTGGAACCATTCTACAACCACCATTTTTAGTCTTATAGCCGCCAACCCTTATTTTAACAGCTTTACAAGCTGCTGCAACTATTCTACAGCCGCCATTTTGAGTCTTATACCCGCCATCCTTTATATAACAGCTTTACAAGCTGCTGGAACCATTCTACAGCCGTCATTTTAAGTCTTGTAGCCACCATCCTTTTATAACAGAAATACAAGTTGCTGGAACCTCTTTACAGCCGTCATTTTGAGACTTGTAACTGCAATCATTTATATAACAGCTATACAAACTGCTGGAACCATTTTACCTCCGACGTTTTGAGCCTTATGAACGCCATCCTTTATATAACAGCTTTACAAGCTGCTGGAACCATTCTACAGCCGTCATTTTGAGTCTTGTAGATACCATCCTTTATATAACAGCTTTACCAGCTTCTGGAACAATTCTACAGCCGCCATTTTGAGTTTTGTAGCCGCAATCATTTATATAACAGCTATGCAAACTGCTGGAACCAATCTACAACCACCATTTTTAGTCTTATAGCCGACATCCTTTATATAACAGCTTTACAAGCTGCTGCAACCATTTTACAGCCGACGTTTTGAGCCTTATATTCGCCATCCTTTATTAAAACCAGCTTTACCAGCTTCTGGAACCATTATACAGCCGTCATTTTGAGTCTTGTAGATACCATCATTTATATAACAGCTTTAAAAGCTGCTGGAACTATTCTACAGAAGCCATTTTGAGTCTTGTAGCCGCAATCATTTATATAACAGCTATACAAACAGCTGGAACCATTCTACAACCACCATTTTTAGTCTTATAGCCGCCATCCTTTATATAACAGCTTTACAAGCTGCTGCAACTATTCTATAGCCGCCATTTTGAGTCTTATACCCGCCATCCTTTATATAACAGCTTTACAAGCAGCTGGAACTATTCTACAGTCCTCATTTTGAGTCTTATACCCGCCATCCTTTATATAACAGCTTTACAAGCTGCTGCAACTATTCTTTAGCCGCCATTTTGAGTCTTATACCCGCCATCCTTTATATAACAGCTTTACAAGCAGCTGAAACTATTCTACGGCCGTCATTTAGAGTCTTATACCCGTCTTATACCCATCCTTTATATAACAGATTTACCAGCTTCTGGAACCATTCTACAGCCGTCATTTTGAGTCTTGTAAATACCATCCTTTATACAACAGCTTTACAAGCTGCTGCAACCATTCCACAGCCGCCATTTTGAGTCTAGTAGCCGCAATCATTTATATAACAGCTAAACAAACTTATACCCGCCATCCTTTATATAACAGCTTTACCAGCTTCTGGAACCATTCTACAGAAGCCATTTTGAGTCTTGTAGCCGCAATCATTTATATAACAGCTTACAAACAGCTGGAACCATTCAACAACCCCCATTTTTAGTCTTATAGCCGCCATCGTTTATATAAGATCTTTACAAGCTGCTGCAACCATTCTTCAGCCATCATTTTGAGTCTTGTAGGTACAATCCTTCATATAACAGCTTTAAAAGCTGCTGGAACTATTTTACAGCCTCCATTTTGAGTCTTATAGATACCATCCTATGTACAACAGCTTTACAAGCTGCTGGAGCCATTCTACAGGCGCCATTTTGAGTCTTGTAGCCGCAATCATTTTTATAACAGCTACACAAACTTCTGGAACCATTCTACAACCACCATTTTTAGTCTTATAGCCGCCATCCTTTATATAACAGCTTTACAAGCTGCTGGAACTATTGTACAGCCGTCATTTTGAGTCTTATACCCGCCATCCTTTATATAACAGCTTTACCAGCTTCTGGAACCATTCTACAGCCGTCATTTTGAGTCTTGTAGATACCATCCTTTATATAACAGCTTTATTAGCTTCTGGAACCATTCTACAGCCGTCATTATAAGCTTTACAAGCTGCTGCAACCATTCTACAGCCGCCATTTTGAGTCTTATACCCGCCATCCTTTATATAACAGCTTTACAAGCTGCTGGAACCATTCTACAGCCGTCATGTTAAATCTTGTAGCCACCATCCTTTTATAACAGAAATAAAAGTTGCTGGAACCTCTTTACAGCCGTCATTTTGAGTCTTGTAACCGCAATCATTTATATAACAGCTATACAAACTGCTGGAACCATTTTACCTCCGACGTTTTGAGCCTTATGAACGCCATCCTTTATATAAGAGCTTTACAAGCTGCTGGAACAATTCTACAGCCGCCATTTTGAGTTTTGTATAACAGCTTTACAAGCTGCTGCAACCATTTTACAGCCGTCATTTTGAGTCTTATACCCGCCATCCTTTATATAACAGCTTTACCAGCTTCTGGAACCATTCTACAGCCGTCATTTTGAGTCTTGTAGATACCATCCTTTATATAACAGCTTTATTAGCTTCTGGAACCATTCTACAGCCGTCATTATAAGCTTTACAAGCTGCTGCAACCATTCTACAGCCGCCATTTTGAGTCTTATTTCCGCCATCCTTTATTTAACAGCTTTACAAGCAGCTGGAACTATAGTACAGCCGTCATTTTGAGTCTTATACCCGCCATCCTTTATATAACAGCTTTACCAGCTTCTGGAACCATTCTACAGCCGTCATTTTGAGTCATGTAGATACCATCCTTTATATAACAGCTTTAAAAGCTGCTGGAACTATTCTACAGAAGCCATTTTGAGTCTTTTAGCCGCAATCATTTATATAACAGCTACACAAACTTCTGGAACCATTCTACAACCACCATTTTTAGCATTATAGCCGTCATCCCTTTTATAACAGCTTTTCAAGCTGCTGCAACCATACTACAGCCGCCATTTTGAGTCTAATAACCGCCATCCTTTATATAACAGCTGCTGGAACCATTCTACAACCGTCATTTTGAGTCTTGTGGCCACCATCCTTTTATAACAGAAGTACAAGTTGCTGAAACCATTCTACATCCGTCATTTGTGTCGCATACTCGCCATCGTTTATATAACAGCTTTACAAGCTGCTGGAATCATTCTACAGCCGCCATTTTCAGTCTTGTAACCGCAATCATTTATATAACATCTTTACAAGCTGCTTTATATAACAGCTTTACAAGCTGCTGGAACCATTCTACAGCCTTCATTTTGAGTCTTATACCCGCCATCTTTTATATAACAGCTTTATTAGTTTCTGGAACCATTCTACAGCCGTCATTATGAGCTTTACAAGCTGCTGCAACCATTCTACAGCCGCCATTTTGAGTCTAATAACCGCCATCCTTTAAATAACAGCTTTGCAAGCTGCTGCAACTATTCTACAGCCGCCAGTTTGAGTCTTATACCCGCCATCCTTTATATAACAGCTTTACAAGCAGCTGAAACTATTCTACGGCCGTCATTTAGAGTCTTATACCCGCCATCCTTTATATAAAAGATTTACCAGCTTCTGGAACCATTCTACAGCCGTCATTTTGAGTCTTGTAGATACCATTCTTTATACAACAGCTTTACAAGCTGCTGCAACCATTCCACAGCCGCTATTTTGAGTCTAGTAGCCGCAATCATTTATATAACAGCTAAACAAACTGCTGGAACCATTCTTCAACCACCATTTTTAGTCTTATAGCCGCCATCCTTTATATAACAGCTTTGCAAGCTGCTGCAACTATTCTACAGCCATCAGTTTGAGTCTTATACCCGACATCCTTTATATAACAGCTTTACAAGCAGCTGAAACTATTCTACGGCCGTCATTTAGAGTCTTATACCCGCCATCCTTTATATAACAGCTTTACCAGCTTCTGGAACCATTCTACAGAATCCATTTTGAGTCTTGTAGCCGCAATCATTTATATAACAGCTATACAAACAGCTGGAACCATTCAACAACCCCCATTTTTAGTCTTATAGCCGCCATCGTTTATATAAGATCTTTACAAGCTGCTGCAACCATTCTTCAGCCATCATTTTGAGTCTTGTAGGTACAATCCTTCATATAACAGCTTTAAAAGCTGCTGGAACTATTTTACAGCCGCCATTTTGAGTCTTATAGATACCATCCTATGTACAACAGCTTTACAAGCTGCTGGAACCATTCTACAGGCGCCATTTTGAGTCTTGTAGCCGCAATCATTTTTATACAGCTACACAAACTTCTGGAACCATTCTACAACCACCATTTTTAGTCTTATAGCCGCCATCCTTTATATAACAGCTTTACAAGCTGTTGGAACTATTGTACAGCCGTCATTTTCCGCCATCCTTTATATAACAGCTTTACCAGCTTCTGGAACCATTCTACAGCCGTCATTTTGAGTCTTGTAGATACCATCCTTTATATAACAGCGTTATTAGCTTCTGGAACCATTCTACAGCCGTCATTATGAGCTTTACAAGCTGCTGCAACCATTCAACAGCCGCCATTTTGAGTCTTATACCCGCCATCCTTTATATAACAGCTTTACAAGCTGCTGGAACCATTCTACAGCCGTCATTTTAAGTCTTGTAGCCACCATCCTTTTTTAACAGAAATAATAGTTGTTGGAACCTCTTTACAGCCGTCATTTTGAGTCTTGTAACCGCAATCATTTATATAACAGCTATACAAACTGCTGGAACCATTTTACCTCCGACGTTTTGAGCCTTATGAACGTTATCCTTTATATAACAGCTTTACAAGCTGCTGGAACAATTCTACAGCCGCCATTTTGAGTTTTGTAGCCGCAATCATTTATATAACAGCTATACAAACTGCTGGAACCATTCTACAACCACCATTTTTAGTCTTATAGCCGCCATCCTTTATATAACAGCTTTACAAGCTGCTGCAACCATTTTACAGCCGACGTTTTGAGCCTTATACCCGCCATCCTTTATTAATAATAGCTTTACCAGCTTCTGGAACCATTCTACAGCCGTCATTTTGAGTCTTGTAGATACCATCCTTTATATAACAGCTTTAAAAGCTGCTGGAACTATTCTACAGAAGCCATTTTGAGTCTTGTAGCCGCAATCATTTATATAACAGCTATACAAACAGCTGGAACCATTCTATAACCACCATTTTTATTCTTATAGCCGCCATCCTTTATATAACAGCTTTACAAGGTGCTGCAACTATTCTACAGCCGCCATTTTGAGTCTTATACCCGCCATTCTTCATATAACAGCTTAAAAGCAGCTGGAACTATTGTACTTCCGTCATTTTGAGTCTTATACCCGCCATCCTTTATATAACAGTTTTACCAGCTTCTGGAACCATTGTACACCCATCATTTTGAGTCTTGTAGATACCATCCTTTATATAACAGCTTTAAAAGCTGCTGGAACTATTCTACAGAAGCCATTTTGAGTCTTGTAGCCGCAATCATTTATATAACAGCTATACAAACAGCTGGAACCATTCTACAACCACCATTTTTAGTCTTATAGCCGCCATCCTTTATATAACAGCTTTACAAGCAGCTGGAACTATTGTACAGCCGTCATTTTGAGTCTTATACCCGCCATCCTTTATATAACAGCTTTACCAGCTTCTGGAACCATTCTACAGCCGTCATTTTGAGTCTTGTAGATACTATCCTTTATATAACAGCTTTAAAAGCTGCTGGAACAATTCTACAGCCGCCATTTTGAGTTTTGTAGCCGCAATCATTTATATAACAGCTATACAAACTGCTGGAACCATTCAACAACCCCCATTTTTAGTCTTATAGCCGCCATCCTTTATAAAACAGCTTTACAAGCTGCTGGAACCATTCTACAGCCGTCATTTTAAGTCTTGTAGCCACCATCCTTTTATAAGAGAAATAAAAGTTGCTGGAACCTCTTTACAGCCGTCATTTTGAGTCTTGTAACCGCAATCATTTATATAACAGCTATACAAACTGCTGGAACCATTTTACCTACGACGTTTTGAGCCTTATGAACGCCATCCTTTATTAATAACAGCTTTACCAGCTTCTGGAACCATTCTACAGCCGTCATTTTGAGTCTTGTAGATACCATCCTTTATATAACAGCTTTAAAAGCTGCTGGAACTATTCTACAGAAGCCATTTTGAGTCTTGTAGCCGCAATCATTTATATAACAGCTATACAAACAGCTGGAACCATTCTACAACCACCATTATTAGTCTTATAGCCGCCATCCTTTATATAACAGCTTTACAAGCTGCTGCAACTATTCTACAGCCGCCATTTTGAGTCTCATTCCCGCCATCCTTTATATAACAGCTTTAGAAGCAGCTGGAACTATTGTACAGCCGTCATTTTGAGTCTTATACCCGCCATCCTTTATATAACAGCTTTACCAGCTTCTGGAACCATTCTACAGCCGTCACTTTGAGTCTTGTAGATACCATCCTTTATATAACAGCTTTAAAAGCTGCTGGAACTATTCTACAGAAGCCATTTTGAGTCTTGTAGCCGCAATCATTTATATAACAGCTATACAAACAGCTGGAACCATTCTACAACCACCATTTCTAGTCTTATAGCCGCCATCCTTTATATAACAGCTTTACAAGCTGCTGCAACTATTCTACAGCCGCCATTTTGAGTCTTATTCCCGCCATCCTTTATATTACAGCTTTACAAGCAGCTAGAACTATTGTACAGCCGTCATTTTTATTAATAACAGCTTTACCAGCTTCTGGAACCATTCTACAGCCGTCATTTTGAGTCTTGTAGATACCATCCTTTATATAACAGCTTTAAAAGCTGCTGGAACTATTCTACAGAAGCCATTTTGAGTCTTGTAGCCGCAATCATTTATATAACAGCTATACAAACAGCTGGAACCATTCTACAACCACCATTTTTAGTCTTATAGCCGCCATCCTTTATATAACAGCTTTACAAGCTGCTGCAACTATTCTACAGCCGCCATTTTGAGTCTTATTCCCGCCATCCTTTATATAACAGCTTTACAAGCAGCTGGAACTATTGTACAGCCGTCATTTTGAGTCTTATACCCGCCATCCTTTATTAATAACAGCTTTACCAGCTTCTGGAACCATTCTACAGCCGTCATTTTGAGTCTTGTAGATACCATCCTTTATATAACAGCTTTAAAAGCTGCTGGAACTATTCTACAGAAGCCATTTTGAGTCTTGTAGCCGCAATCATTTATATAACAGCTATACAAACAGCTGGAACCATTCTACAACCACCATTTTTAGTCTTATAGCCGCCATCCTTTATATAACAGCTTTACAAGCTGCTGCAACTATTCTACAGCCGCCATTTTGAGTCTTATTCCCGCCATCCTTTATATAACAGCTTTACAAGCAGCTGGAACTATTGTACAGCCGTCATTTTGAGTCTTATACCCGCCATCCTTTATTAATAACAGCTTTACCAGCTTCTGGAACCATTCTACAGCCGTCATTTTGAGTCTTGTAGATACCATCCTTTATATAACAGCTTTAAAAGCTGCTGGAACTATTCTACAGAAGCCATTTTGAGTCTTGTAGCCGCAATCATTTATATAACAGCTATACAAACAGCTGGAACCATTCTACAACCACCATTTTTAGTCTTATACCCGCCATCTTTTATATAACAGCTTTATTAGTTTCTGGAACCATTCTACAGCCGTCATTATGAGCTTTACAAGCTGCTGCAACCATTCTACAGCCGCCATTTTGAGTCTAATAACCGCCATCCTTTAAATAACAGCTTTGCAAGCTGCTGCAACTATTCTACAGCCGCCAGTTTGAGTCTTATACCCGCCATCCTTTATATAACAGCTTTACAAGCAGCTGAAACTATTCTACGTCCGTCATTTAGAGTCTTATACCCGCCATCCTTAATATAACAGATTTACCAGCTTCTGGAACCATTCTACAGCCGTCATTTTGAGTCTTGTAGATACCATCCTTTATACAACAGCTTTACAAGCTGCTGGAACCATTCCACAGCCGCTATTTTGAGTCTAGTAGCCGCAATCATTTATATAACAGCTAAACAAACTGCTGGAACCATTCTACAACCACCATTTTTAGTCTTATAGCCGCCATCCTTTATATAACAGCTTTCAAAGCTGTTGGAACTATTCTACAGCCACCAGTTTGAGTCTTATACCCGCCATCCTTTATATAACAGCTTTACCAGCTTCTGGAACCATTCTACAGAATCCATTTTAAGTCTTGTAGCCGCAATCATTTATATAACAGCTATACAAACAGCTGGAACCATTCAACAACCCCCATTTTTAGTCTTATAGCCGCCATCCTTTATATAACAGCTTTACAAGCTGCTGCAACCATTTTACAGCCGACGTTTTGAGCCTTATACCCGCCATCCTTTATTAATAATAGCTTTACCAGCTTCTGGAACCATTCTACAGCCGTCATTTTGAGTCTTGTAGATACCATCCTTTATATAACAGCTTTAAAAGCTGCTGGAACTATTCTACAGAAGCCATTTTGAGTCTTGTAGCCGCAATCATTTATATAACAGCTATACAAACAGCTGGAACCATTCTATAACCACCATTTTTATTCTTATATCCGCCATCCTTTATATAACAGCTTTACAAGCTGCTGCAACTATTCTACAGCCGCCATTTTGAGTCTTATACCCGCCATTCTTTTTATAACAGCTTAAAAGCAGCTGGAACTATTGTACTGCCGTCATTTTGAGTCTTATACCCGCCATCCTTTATATAACAGCTTTACCAGCTTCTGGAACCATTCTACACCCGTCATTTTGAGTCTTGTAGATACCATCCTTTATATAACAGCTTTAAAAGCTGCTGGAACTATTCTACAGAAGCCATTTTGAGTCTTATAGATACCATCCTATGTACAACAGCTTTACAAGCTGCTGGAACCATTCTACAGGCGCCATTTTGAGTCTTGTAGCCGCAATCATTTTTATAACAGCTACACAAACTTCTGGAACCATTCTACAACCACCATTTTTAGTCTTATAGCCGCCATCCTTTATATAACAGCTTTACAAGCTGCTGGAACTATTGTACAGCCGTCATTTTGAGTCTTATACCCGCCATCCTTTATATAACAGCTTTACCAGCTTCTGGAACCATTCTACAGCCGTCATTTTGAGTCTTGTAGATACCATCCTTTATATAACAGCTTTATTAGCTTCTACAGCCGTCATTATGAGCTGAAATAAAAGTTGCTGGAACCTCTTTACAGCCGTCATTTTGAGTCTTGTAACCGCAATCATTTATATAACAGCTATACAAACTGCTGGAACCATTTTACCTCCGACGTTTTGAGCCTTATGAACGTTATCCTTTATATAACAGCTTTACAAGCTGCTGGAACAATTCTACAGCCGCCATTTTGAGTTTTGTAGCTGCAATCATTTATATAACAGCTATACAAACCGCTGGAACCATTCTACAACCACCATTTTTAGTCTTATAGCCGCCATCCTTTATATAACAGCTTTACAAGCTGCTGCAACCATTTTACAGCCGACGTTTTGAGCCTTATACCCGCCATCCTTTATTAATAATAGCTTTACCAGCTTCTGGAACCATTCTACAGCCGTCATTTTGAGTCTTGTAGATACCATCCTTTATATAACAGCTTTAAAAGCTGCTGGAACTATTCTACAGAAGCCATTTTGAGTCTTGTAGCCGCAATCATTTATATAACAGCTATACAAACAGCTGGAACCATTCTATAACCACCATTTTTATTCTTATATCCGCCATCCTTTATATAACAGCTTTACAAGCTGCTGCAACTATTCTACAGCCGCCATTTTGAGTCTTATACCCGCCATTCTTTTTATAACAGCTTAAAAGCAGCTGGAACTATTGTACTGCCGTCATTCTGAGTCTTATACCCGCCATCCTTTATATAACAGCTTTACCAGCTTCTGGAACCATTCTACACCCGTCATTTTGAGTCTTGTAGATACCATCCTTTATATAACAGCTTTAAAAGCTGCTGGAACTATTCTACAGAAGCCATTTTGAGTCTTGTAGCCGCAATCATTTATATAACAGCTATACAAACAGCTGGAACCATTCTACAACCACCATTTTTAATCTTATAGCCGCCATCCTTTATATAACAGCTTTACAAACAGCTGGAACTATTGTACAGCCGTCATTTTGAGTCTTGTAGATACCATCCTTTATATAACAGCTTTAAAAGCTGCTGGAACTATTCTACAGAAGCCATTTTGAGTCTTGTAGCCGCAATCATTTATATAACAGCCATACAAACTGCTGGAACCATTCTACAACCACCATTTTTAGACTTATAGCCGCCATCCTTTATATAACAGCTTTACAAGCTGCTGCAACCATTTTACAGCCGACGTTTTGAGCCTTATACCCGCCATCCTTTATTAATAACAGCTTTACCAGCTTCTGGAACCATTCTACAGCCGTCATTTTGAGTCTTGTAGATACCATCCTTTATATAACAGCTTTAAAAGCTGCTGGAACTATTCTACAGAAGCCATTTTGAGTCTTGTAGACCATCTTGTAGCCGCCATCCTTTATATAACAGCTTTACAAGCTGCTGCAACTATTCTACAGCCGCCATTTTGAGTCTTATTCCCGCCATCCTTTATATAACAGCTTTACAAGCAGCTGGAACTATTGTACAGCCGTCATTTTGAGTCTTATACCCGCCATCCTTTATATAACAGCTTAAACAGCTTCTGGAACCATTCTACAGCCGTCATTTTGAGTCTTGTAGATACCATCCTTTATATAACAGCTTTAAAAGCTGCTGGAACTATTCTACAGAAGCCATTTTGAGTCTTGTAGCCGCAATCATTTATATAACAGCTACACAAACTTCTGGAACCATTCTACAACCTCCATTTTTAGCATTATAGCCGTCATCCCTTTTATAACAGCTTTACAAGCTGCTGCAACCATACTACAGCCGCCATTTTGAGTCTAATAACCGCCATCCTTTATATAACAGCTGCTGGAACCATTCTACAACCGTCATTTTGAGTCTTGTAGCCACCATCCTTTTATAACAGAAGTACAAGTTGCTGAAACCATTCTACAGCCGTCATTTGTGTCGTATACTCGCCATCGTTTATACAACAGCTTTACAAGCTGCTGGAACCATTCTACAGCCGCCATTTTCAGTCTTGTAACCGCAATCATTTATATAACATCTTTACAAGCTGCTTTATATAACAGCTTTACAAGCTGCTGGAACCATTCTACAGCCTTCATTTTGAGTCTTATACCCGCCATCTTTTATATAACAGCTTTATTAGTTTCTGGAACCATTCTACAGCCGTCATTATGAGCTTTACAAGCTGCTGCAACCATTCTACAGCCGCCATTTTGAGTCTAATAACCGCCATCCTTTAAATAACAGCTTTGCAAGCTGCTGCAACTATTCTACAGCCGCCAGTTTGAGTCTCATACCCGCCATCCTTTATATAACAGCTTTACCAGCAGCTGAAACTATTCTACGGCCGTCATTTAGAGTCTTATACCCGCCATCCTTTACATAACAGATTTACCAGCTTCTGGAACCATTCTACAGCCGACATTTTGAGTCTTGTAGATACCATCCTTTATACAACAGCTTTACAAGCTGCTGCAACCATTCCACAGCCGCTATTTTGAGTCTAGTAGCCGCAATCATTTATATAACAGCTAAACAAACTGCTGGAACCATTCTACAACCACCATTTTTAGTCTTATAGCCGCCATCCTTTATATAACAGCTTTGCAAGCTGCTGCAACTATTCTACAGCCACCAGTTTGAGTCTTATACCCGACATCCTTTATATAACAGCTTTACAAGCAGCTGAAACTATTCTACGGCCGTCATTTAGAGTCTTATACCCGCCATCCTTTATATAACAGCTTTACCAGCTTCTGGAACCATTCTACAGAAGCCATTTTGAGTCTTGTAGCCGCAATCATTTATATAACAGCTATACAAACAGCTGGAACCATTCAACAACCCCCATTTTTAGTCTTATAGCCGCCATCGTTTATATAAGATCTTTACAAGCTGCTGCAACCATTCTTCAGCCATCATTTTGAGTCTTGTAGGTACAATCCTTCATATAACAGCTTTAAAAGCTGCTGGAACTATTTTACAGCCGCCATTTTGAGTCTTATAGATACCATCCTATGTACAACAGCTTTACAAGCTGCTGGAACCATTCTACAGGCGCCATTTTGAGTCTTGTAGCCGCAATCATTTTTATAACAGCTACACAAACTTCTGGAACCATTCTACAACCACCATTTTTAGTCTTATAGCCGCCATCCTTTATATAACAGCTTTACAAGCTGCTGGAACTATTGTACAGCCGTCATTTTGAGTCTTATACCCGCCATCCTTTATATAACAGCTTTACCAGCTTCTGGAACCATTCTACAGCCGTCATTTTGAGTCTTGTAGATACCATCCTTTATATAACAGCTTTATTAGCTTCTGGAACCATTCTACAGCCGTCATTATGAGCTTTACAAGCTGCTGCAACCATTCAACAGCCGCCATTTTGAGTCTTATACCCGCCATCCTTTATATAACAGCTTTACAAGCTGCTGGAACCATTCTACAGCCGTCATTTTAAGTCTTGTAGCCACCATCCTTTTATAACAGTAATAAAAGTTGCTGGAACCTCTTTACAGCCGTCATTTTGAGTCTTGTAACAGCTATACAAACTGCTGGAACCATTTTACCTCCGACGTTTTGAGCCTTATGAACGTTATCCTTTATATAACAGCTTTACAAGCTGCTGGAACAATTCTACAGCCGCCATTTTGAGTTTTGTAGCCGCAATCATTTATATAACAGCTATACAAACTGCTGGAACCATTCTACAACCACCATTTTTAGTCTTATAGCCGCCATCCTTTATATAACAGCTTTACAAGCTGCTGCAACCATTTTACAGCCGACGTTTTGAGCCTTATACCCGCCATCCTTTATTAATAATAGCTTTACCAGCTTCTGGAACCATTCTACAGCCGTCATTTTGAGTCTTGTAGATACCATCCTTTATATAACAGCTTTAAAAGCTGCTGGAACTATTCTACAGAAGCCATTTTGAGTCTTGTAGCCGCAATCATTTATATAACAGCTATACAAACAGCTGGAACCATTCTATAACCACCATTTTTATTCTTATAGCCGCCATCCTTTATATAACAGCTTTACAAGCTGCTGCAACTATTCTACAGCCGCCATTTTGAGTCTTATACCCGCCATTCTTTATATAACAGCTTAGAAGCAGCTGGAACTATTGTACTGCCGTCATTTTGAGTCTTATACCCGCCATCCTTTATATAACAGCTTTACCAGCTTCTGGAACCATTCTACACCTGTCATTTTGAGTCTTGTAGATACCATCCTTTATATAACAGCTTTAAAAGCTGCTGGAACTATTCTACAGAAGCCATTTTGAGTCTTGTAGCCGCAATCATTTGTATAACAGCTATACGAACAGCTGCAACTATTCTACAGCCGCCATTTTGAGTCTTATACCCGCCATCCTTTATATAACAGCTTTACAAGCAGCTGGAACTATTGTACAGCCGTCATTTTGAGTGTTATACCCGCCATCCTTTATATAACAGCTTTACCAGCTTCTGGAACCATTCTACAGCCGTCATTTTGAGTCTTGTAGATACCATCCTTTATATAACAGCTTTAAAAGCTGCTGGAACTATTCTACAGAAGCCATTTTGAGTTTTGTAACCGCAATCATTTATATAACAGCTATACAAACAGCTGGAACCATTCTACAACCACCATTTTGAGTCTTATACCCGCCATCCTTTATATAACAGCTTTACATGCAGCTGGAACCATTCTACAGCCGTCATTTTGAGTCTTGTATTCGCCATCCTTTATATAACAGCTTTACAAGCTGCTGGAACCATTCTACAGCCTTCATTTTGAGTCTTGTAGATACCATCCTTAATATAGCAGCTTTAAAAGCTGCTGCAACTATTCTACAGAAGCCATTTTGAGTCTTGTAGGCACAATCATTTATATAACAGCTATACAATCAGCTGGAACCATTCAACAACCACCATTTTTAGTCTTATAGCCGCCATCCTTTATATAACAGCTTTACAAGCTGCTGTAACTATTCTACAGCCGCCATTTTAAGTCTTATACCCGCCATCCTTTATACAACAGCTTTACAAGCTGCTGGAACCATTCTACAGCCGCCATTTTGAGACTTGTAGCCGCAATTATTTATATAACAGCTACACAAACTTCTGGAACCATTCTTCAACCCCCATTTTTAGTATTATAGCCGTCATCCCTTTTATAACAGCTTTACAAGCTGCTGCGACCATTCTACAGCCGCCATTTTGAGTCTAATAACCGCCATCCTTTATATAACAGCTTTACAAGCTGCTGGAACCATTCTACAACCGTCATTTTGAGTCTTGTAGCCACCATCTTATACTCGCCATCTTTTATATAACAGCTTTACAAGCTGCTGGAACCATTCTACAGCCGGCATTTTCAGTCTTGTAACCGCAATCATTTATATAACAGCTTTACAAGCTGCTTTATATAACAGCTTTACAAGCTGCTGGAACCACTCTACAGCAGTCATTTTGAGTCTTGTAGCCACCATCCTTTATATACCAGCTTTACAAGCTGCTGGAACCATTCTACAGCCGCCATTTTCAGTCTTTTAACCGCAATCATTTATATAACAGCTATACAAACTGCTGGATCCATTTTACAGCCGACGTTGTGACCCTTATAAACGCCATCCTTTATATAACAGCTTTACAAGCTACTGGAACCATTCTACAGCCGTCATTTTCAGTCTTGTAGCCGCCATCCTTTTTATAACAGAAACACAAGTTGCTGGAACCTTTTTACAGCCGGCATTTTGAGTCTTGTAACCGCAATCATTTATGTAACAGCTATACAAACTGTTGCAACCATTTTACAGCCGACGTTTTGAGCCTTATGAACGCCATTCTTTATACAACAGCTTTACAAACTGCTGGATCCATTCTACAACCACCATTTTTAGTCTTATAGCCGCCATCCTTTATACAACAGCTTTACAAGCTGCTGCAACCATTTTACAGCCGACTTTTGAGCTTATACTCGCCATCCTTTATATAACAACTTTACCAGCTTCTGGAACTAGTCTACAGCCGCCATTTTGAGTCTTATAGCCGCTGGAACCATTCTACAACCGCCATTTAGAATCTTATAGCCGCCATCCTTTATACGACAGCTATACATGCTGCTAGAACCATTCTCCAGTCGCAATTTTGCGCCTTATAGCCGCTATTCTTTATACAACATCCATAAAAGCTGCTGGAACCATTGTACGCCATTTTGGTCTTGTAGCCGCAATCATTTATATAACAGCTATACAAACTGCTGGAACCATTTTACCTCCGACGTTTTGAGCCTTATGAACGCCATCCTTTATATAACAGCTTTACAAGCTGCTGGAACCATTCTACAGCCGTCATTTTTAGTCTTGTAGCCACAATGCATTTTATAACAGAAATACAAGTTGCTGGAACCATTCTACAGCCGTCATTTTGAGTCTTGTATTCGCCATCCTTTATATAACAGCTTTACAAGCTGCTGGAACCATTCTACAGCCGTAATTTTGAGTCTTTATATAACACCTATACAAACTTCTGGAACCATTCTACAACCACCATTTTTAGTATTATAGCCGCCATCCTTTATATAACAGCTGTACAATCTGCTGCAACCATTCTACAGCCGCCATTTTGAGTCTCATAGCAACTGGAACTATTCTAGACCGTCATTTTGAGTCTTGTTGCCACCATCCTTTTTATAACAGAAATAGAAGTTGCTTGAACCATTCTAACAGCTTAACAAGCTGCTGGAACCATTTTACAGCCGCCATTTTGAGTCTTGTAGCCGCAATCATTTATATAACAGCTATGCAAACTGCTGGAACCATTCTACAACCACCATTTTGAGTCTTATAGCCGCCATCGTTTATATAAGATTTATACAAGCTGCTGCAACCATTCTAAACCTATCATTTTGAGTCTTGTAGGTACAATCCTTTATATAACAGCTTTCAAAGCTGTTGGAACTAGTCTACAGCCGCCATTTTGAGTCTTATTGCCACAATGCTTTTTATAACAGAAATACAAGTTCCTGGAACCATTCTACAGCCGTCATTTTTAGTCTTGTAGCCACAATGCTTTTTATAGCAGAAATACAAGAAATACAGCCGTCATTTTGAGTCTTGTATTCGCCATCCTTTATATAACAGCTTTATCAGCTTCTGGAACCATTCTACAGTCGTCATTTTGAATCTTGTAGATACAATCCTTTATATAACAGCTTTCAAAGCTGTTGGAACTAGTCTACAGCCGCCATTTTGAGTCTTATAGCCACAATGCTTTTTATAACAGAAATACAAGTTGCTGGAACCATTCTACAGCCGTCATTTTTAGTCTTGTAGCCACAATGCTTTTTATAACAGAAATACAAGAAATACAGCCGTCATTTTGAGTCTTGTATACGCCATCCTTTATATAACAGCTTTATCAGCTTCTGGAACCATTCTACAGCCGTCATTTTGAATCTTGTAGATACAATCCTTTATATACCAGCTTTGCAAGCTGCTGCAACCATTCTACAGCCGCCATTTTGAGTCTTATACCCGCCATCCTTTATATAACAGCTTTACAAGCTGCTGCAACAATTTTACAGCAGACGTTTTGAGTCTTGTAACCGCAATCATTTATATAACAGCTAAACAAACTGCTGGAACAATTCTACAACCACCATTTTTAGTCTTGTAGCCGCCATCCTTTATATAACAGCTTTGCAAGCTGCTGCAACTATTCTACAACCGCCAGTTTGAGTCTTATACCCGCCATCTTTATATAACAGCTTTGCAAGCTGCTGCAACTATTCTACAGCCGCCAGTTTGAGTCTTATAGCCGCCATCGTTTATATAAGATCTATACAAGCTGCTGCAACCATTCTACACCCATCATTTTGAGTCTTGCAGGTACAATCCTTTATATAACAGCTTTCAAAGCTGTTGGAACTAGTCTACAGCCGCCATTTTGAGTCTTATAGCCGCCATCCTTTATATAACAGCTTTACAAGCTGCTGCAACTATTCTACAGCCGCCATTTTGAGTCTTATACCCGCCATCCTTTATATAACAGCTTTACAAGCAGCTGGAACCATTCTACAGCCGTCATTTTGAGTCTTGTATTCGCCATCCTTTATATAACAGCTTTACAAGCTGCTGGAACCATTCTACAGCCGTCATTTTGAGTCTTGTAGATACCATCCTTTATATAACAGCTTTAAAAGCTGCTGGAACTATTCTACAGAAGCCATTTTGAGTCTTGTAGGCGCAATCATTTATATAACAGCTATACAAACAGCTGGAACCATTCAACAACCACCATTTTTAGTCTTATAGCCGCCATCCTTTATATAACAGCTTTACAAGCTGCTGCAACTATTCTACAGCCGCCATTTTGAGTCTTATACCCGCCATCCTTTATACAACAGCTTTACAAGCTGCTGGAACCATTCTACAGCCGCCATTTTGAGTCTTGTAGCCGCAATCATTTATATAACAGCTACACAAACTTCTGGAACCATTCTACAACCCCCATTTTTAGTATTATAGCCGTCATCCCTTTTAAAACAGCTTTACAAGCTGCTGCAACCATTCTACAGCCGCCATTTTGAGTCTAATAACCGCCATCCTTTATATAACAGCTTTACAAGCTGCTGGAACCATTCTACAACCGTCATTTTGAGTCTTGTAGCCACCATCCTTTTTATAACAGAAGTACAAGTTGCTGAAACCATTCTACAGCCGCCATTTTGAGTCTTATACCCGCCATCCTTTATACAACAGCTTTACAAGCTGCTGGAACCATTCTACAGCCGCCATTTTGAGTCTTGTAGCCGCAATCATTTATATAACAGCTACACAAACTTCTGGAACCATTCTACAACCCCCATTTTTAGTATTATAGCCGTCATCCCTTTTAAAACAGCTTTACAAGCTGCTGCAACCATTCTACAGCCGCCATTTTGAGTCTAGTAACCGCCATCCTTTATATAACAGCTTTACAAGCTGCTGGAACCATTCTACAGCCGTCATTTTGAGTCTTGTAGATACCATCCTTTATATAACAGCTTTAAAAGCTGCTGGAACTATTCTACAGAAGCCATTTTGAGTCTTGTAGGCGCAATCATTTATATAACAGCTATACAAACAGCTGGAACCATTCAACAACCACCATTTTTAGTCTTATAGCCGCCATCTTTTATATAACAGCTTTACAAGCTGCTGCAACTATTCTACAGCCGCCATTTTGAGTCTTATACCCGCCATGCTTTATACAACAGCTTTACAAGCTGCTGGAACCATTCTACAGCCGCCATTTTGAGTCTTGTAGCCGCAATCATTTATATAACAGCTACACAAACTTCTGGAACCATTCTACAACCCCCATTTTTAGTATTATAGCCGTCATCCCTTTTAAAACAGCTTTACAAGCTGCTGCAACCATTCTACAGCCGCCATTTTGAGTCTAATAACCGCCATCCTTTATATAACAGCTTTACAAGCTGCTGGAACCATTCTACAACCGTCATTTTGAGTCTTGTAGCCACCATCCTTTTTATAACAGAAGTACAAGTTGCTGAAACCATTCTACAGCCGTCATTTGAGTCTTATACTCGCCATCTTTTATATAACAGCTTTACAAGCTGCTAGCACCATTCTACAGCCGCCATTTTCAGTCTTGTAACCGCAATCATTTATATAACAGCTTTACAAGCTGCTTTATATAACAGCTTTACAAGCTGCTGGAACCATTCTACAGCAGTCATTTTGAGTCTTGTAGCCACCATCCTCTATATACCAGCTTTACAAGCTGCTGGAACCATTCTACAGCCGCCATTTTCAGTCTTTTAACCGCAATCATTTATATAACAGCTATACAAACTGCTGGATCCATTTTACAGCCGACGTTGTGACCCTTATAAACGCCATCCTTTATATAACAGCTTTACAAGCTACTGGAACCATTCTACAGCCGTCATTTTCAGTCTTGTAGCCGCCATCCTTTTTATAACAGAAACACAAGTTGCTGGAACCTTTTTACAAACTGCTGCAACCATTTCACAGCCGACGTTTTGAGCCATATGAACGCCATCCTTTATATTACAGCTTTACAAGCTGCTGGAACCATTCTACAGCCGTCATTTTTAGTCTTGTAGCCACAATGCATTTTATAACAGAAATACAAGTTGCTGGAACCATTCTACAGCCGTCATTTTGAGTCTTGTATTCGCCATCCTTTATATAACAGCTTTACAAGCTGCTGGAACCATTCTACAGCCGTCATTTTGAGTCTTTATATAACACCTATACAAACTTCTCGAACCATTCTACAACCACCATTTTTAGTAATATAGCCGCCATCCTTTATATAACAGCTTTACAATCTGCTGCAACCATTCTACAGCCGCCATTTTGAATCTCATAGCAACTGGAACTATTCTACACCGTCATTTTGAGTCTTGTTGCCACCATCCTTTTTATAACAGAAATAGAAGTTGCTTGAACCATTCTAACAGCTTAACAAGCTGCTGGAACCATTTTATAGCCGCCATTTTGAGTCTTGTAGCCGCAATCATTTATATAACAGCTATGCAAACTGCTGGAACCATACTACAACCACCATTTTTAGTCTTATAGCCGCCATCTATAAGATCTATACAAGCTGCTGCAACCATTCTACACCCATCATTGCTGTTGGAACTAGTCTTCAGCCGCCATTTTGAGTCTTATAGCCACAATGCTTTTTATAACAGAAATACAAGTTGCTGGAACCATTCTACAGCCGTCATTTTTAGTCTTGTAGCCACAATGCTTTTTATAACAGAAATACAAGTTGCTGGAACCATTCTACAGCCGTCATTTTGAGTCTTGTATTCGCCATCCTTTATTGAACAGCTTTATCAACTTCTGGAACCATTCTACAGCAGTCATTTTGAGTCTTTTAGATACCATCCTTTATATAACAGCTTTACAAGCTGCTGGAACCATTCTACAGCCGCCATTTTCAGTCTTGTAACCGCAATCATTTATATAACAGCTTTACAAGCTGCTTTATATAACAGCTTTACAAGCTGCTGGAACCATTCTACAGCAGTCATTTTGAGTCTTGTAGCCACCATCCTCTATATACCAGCTTTACAAGCTGCTGGAACCATTCTACAGCCGCCATTTTCAGTCTTTTAACCGCAATCATTTATATAACAGCTATACAAACTGCTGGATCCATTTTACAGCCGACGTTGTGACCCTTATAAACGCCATCCTTTATATAACAGCTTTACAAGCTACTGGAACCATTCTACGGCCTCATTTTCAGTCTTGTAGCCGCCATCCTTTTTATAACAGAAACACAAGTTGCTGGAACCTTTTTACAGCCGGCATTTTGAGTCTTGTAACCGCAATCATTTATATAACAGCTATACAAACTGCTGCAACCATTTTACAGCCGACGTTTTGAGCCATATGAACGCCATCCTTTATATAACAGCTTTACAAGCTGCTGGAACCATTCTACAGCCGTCATTTTTAGTCTTGTAGCCACAATGCATTTTATAACAGAAATACAAGTTGCTGGAACCATTCTACAGCCGTCATTTTGAGTCTTGTATTCGCCATCCTTTATATAACAGCTTTACAAGCTGCTGGAACCATACTACAGCCGTCATTTTGAGTTATATATAACAGCTTTAAAAGCTGCTGGAACTATTCTACAGAAGCCATTTTGAGTCTTGTAGGATGGTATCTACAAGACTCAAAATGACGGCTGTAGTATGGTTCCAGCAGCTTGTAAAGCTGTTATATAAAGGATGGCGAATACAAGACTCATAACATATATATATATATATTATATATAACAGCTATATATATATATATATATATTATATATAACAGCTTTAAAAGCTGCTGAAACTATTCTACAGAAGCCATTTTGAGTCTTGTAGGCGCAATCATTTATATAACAGCTATACAAACAGCTGGAACCATTCAACAACCACCATTTTTAGTCTTATAGCCGCCATCCTTTATGTAACAGCTTTGCAAGCTGCTGCAACTATTCTACAGCCGCCAGTTTGAGTCTTATACCCGCCATCTTTATATAACAGCTTTACAATCTGCTGCAACCATTCTACAGCCGCCATTTTGAGTCTCATACCTCCCATCCTTTATATAACAGCTTTACAAGCTGCTGGAACCATTCTACAGCCGTCATTTTGAGTCTTTATATAACACCTATACAAACTTCTCGAACCATTCTATAACCACCATTTTTAGTAATATAGCCGCCATCCTTTATATAACAGCTTTACAATCTGCTGCAACCCTTCTACAGCCGCCATTTTGAATCTCATAGCAACTGGAACTATTCTACACCGTCATTTTGAGTCTTGTTGCCACCATCCTTTTTATAACAGAAATAGAAGTTGCTTGAACCATTCTAACAGCTTAACAAGCTGCTGGAACCATTTTATAGCCGCCATTTTGAGTCTTGTAGCCGCAATCATTTATATAACAGCTATGCAAACTGCTGGAACCATTCTACAACCACCATTTTTAGTCTTATAGCCGCCATCTATAAGATCTATACAAGCTGCTGCAACCATTCTACACCCATCATTGCTGTTGGAACTAGTCTTCAGCCGCCATTTTGAGTCTTATAGCCACAATGCTTTTTATAACAGAAATACAAGTTGCTGGAACCATTCTACAGCCGTCATTTTTAGTCTTGTAGCCACAATGCTTTTTATAACAGAAACACAAGTTGCTGGAACCATTCTACAGCCGTCATTTTGAGTCTTGTATTCGCCATCCTTTATTGAACAGCTTTATCAACTTCTGGAACCATTCTACAGCAGTCATTTTGAGTCTTGTAGATACCATCCTTTATATAACAGCTTTACAAGCTGCTGCAACTATTCTACAGCCGCCATTTTGAGTCTTATACCCGCCATCCTTTATATAACAGCTTTACAAGCTGCTGCAACCATTTTACAGCCTACGTTTTGAGTCTTGTAGCCGCAATCATTTATATAACAGTTAAACAAACTGCTGGAACAATTCTACAACCACCATTTTTAGTCTTATAGCCGCCATCCTTTATATAACAGCTTTGCAAGCTGCTGCAACTATTCTACAGCCGCCAGTTTGAGTCTTATACCCGCCATCTTTATATAACAGCTTTACAATCTGCTGCAACCCTTCTACAGCCGCCATTTTGAGTCTTATACCCGCCATCCTTTATATAACAGCTTTACAAGCAGCTGGAACCATTCTACAGCCGTCATTTTGAGTCTTGTATTCGCCATCCTTTATATAACAGCTTTACAAGCTGCTGAAACCATTCTACAGCCGTCATTTTGAGTCTTGTAGATACCATCCTTTATATAACAGCTTTAAAAGCTGCTGGAACTATTCTGCAGAAGCCATTTTGAGTCTTGTAGGCGCAATCATTTATATAACAGCTATACAAACAGCTGGACCCATTCAACAACCACCATTTTTAGTCTTATACCCGCCATCGTTTATATAAGATCTATACAAGCAGCTGGAACCATTCTACAGCCGTAATTTTGAGTCTTGTATTCGCCATCCTTTATATAACAGCTTTACAAGCTGCTGGAACCATACTACAGCCGTCATTTTGAGTCTTGTAGATACCATCCTTTACATAACAGCTTTAAAAGCTGCTGGAACTATTCTGCAGAAGCCATTTTGAGTCTTGTAGGCGCAATCATTTATATAACAGTTAAACAAACTGCTGGAACAATTCTACAACCACCATTTTTAGTCTTATAGCCGCCATCCTTTATATAACAGCTTTGCAAGCTGCTGCAACTATTCTACAGCCGCCAGTTTGAGTCTTATACCCGCCATCTTTATATAACAGCTTTACAATCTGCTGCAACCCTTCTACAGCCGCCATTTTGAGTCTTATACCCGCCATCCTTTATATAACAGCTTTACAAGCAGCTGGAACCATTCTACAGCCGTCATTTTGAGTCTTGTATTCGCCATCCTTTATATAACAGCTTTACAAGCTGCTGGAACCATTCTACAGCCGTCATTTTTAGTCTTATAGCCGCCATCCTTTATATAACAGCTTTACAAGCTGCTGCAACTATTCTATAGCCGCCATTTTGAGTCTTATACCAGACATCCTATATATAACAGCTTTACAAGCAGCTGGAACCATTCTACAATCGTCATTTTGAGTCTTGTATTCGCAATCATTTATATAACAGCTAAACAAACTGCTGGACTCCTTTATATAACAGCTTTACAAGCAGCTGGAACCATTCTACAGCCGTCATTTTGAGTCTTGTATTCGCCATCCTTTATATAACAGCTTTACCAGCTGCAGGAACCATTCTACAGCCGTCATTTTGAGTCTTGTAGATACCATCCTTTATATAACAGCTTTAAAAGCTGCTGGAACTATTCTACAGAAGCCATTTTGAGTCTTGTAGGCGCAATCATTTATATAACAGCTATACAAACAGCTGGAACCATTCTACAACCACCATTTTTAGTCTTATAGCCGCCATCCTTTATATAACAGCTTTACAAGCTGCTGCAACTATTCTATAGCCGCCATTTTGAGTCTTATACCCGCCATCCTTTATATAACAGCTTTACAAGCAGCTGGAACTATTCTAGAGTCGTCATTTTGAGTCTTATACCCGCCATCCTTTATATAACAGCTTTACCAGCTTCTGGAACCATTCTACAGCCGTCGTTTGGAGTCTTGTAGATACCATCCTTTATATAACAGCTTTAAAAGCTGCTGGAACTATTCTACAGAAGCCATTTTGAGTCTTGTAGCCGCCATCCTTTATACAACAGCTTTACAAGCAGCTGGAACCATTCTACAGCCGTCATTTTGAGTCTTGTATTCGCCATCCTTTATATAACAGCTTTACAATCTGCTGCAACTATTCTACAGCCGCCATTTTGAGTCTTATACCCGCCATCCTTTATACAACAGCTTTACAAGCTGCTGGAACCATTCTACAGCCGCCATTTTGAGTCTTTTAGCCGCCATCCTTTATATAACAGCTTTACAAGCAGCTGGAACCATTCTACAGCCGTCATTTTGAGTCTTGTATTCGCCATCCTTTATATAACAGCTTTACAAGCTGCTGCAACCATTCTACAGCCGTCATTTTGAGTCTTGTAGATACCATCCTTTATATAACAGCTTTAAAAGCTGCTGGAACTATTCTTCAGACGCCAGTTTGAGTCTTATACCCGCCATCTTTATATAACAGCTTTACAATCTGCTGCAACCATTCTACAACCACCATTTTTAGTCTTATAGCCGCCATCCTTTATATACCAGCTTTACAAGCAGCTGGAACCATTCTACAGCCGTCATTTTGAGTCTTGTATTCGCCATCCTTTATATAACAGCTTTACAAGCAGCTGGAACTATTCTACAGTCGTCATTTTAAGTCTTATACCCGCCATCCTTTATATAACAGCTTTACCAGCTTCTGGAACCATTCTACAGCCGTCGTTTGGAGTCTTGTAGATACCATCCTTTATATAACAGCTTTAAAAGCTGCTGGAACTATTCTACAGAAGCCATTTTGAGTCTTGTAGCCGCCATCCTTTATACAACAGCTTTACAAGCTGCTGGAACCATTCTACAGCCGCCATTTTGAGTCTTGTAGCCGCAATCATTTATATAACAGCTATACAAACAGCTGGAACCATTTTACAGCCACCATTTTTAGTCTTATAGCCGCCATCCTTTATATAACAGCTTTACAAGCTGCTGCAACTATTCTACAGCCGCCATTTTGAGTCTTATACCCGCCATCCTTTATACAACAGCTTTACAAGCTGCTGGAACCATTCTACAGCCGCCATTTTGAGTCTTATAGCCGCCATCCTTTATATAACAGCTTTACAAGCAGCTGAAACCATTCTACAGCCGTCATTTTGAGTCTTGTATTCGCCATCCTTTATATAACAGCTTTACAAGCTGCTGGAACCATTCTACAGCCGTCATTTTGAGTCTTGTACATACCATCCTTTATATAACAGCTTTAAAAGCTGCTGGAACTATTCTACAGCCGCCAGTTTGAGTCTTATACCCGCCATCTTTATATAACAGCTTTACAATCTGCTGCAACCATTCTACAGCCGCCATTTTGAGTCTTATACCCGCCATCCTTTATATACCAGCTTTACAAGCAGCTGGAACCATTCTACAGCCGTCATTTTGAGTCTTGTATTCGCCATCCTTTATATAACAGCTTTACAAGCTGCTGCAACCATTCTACACTCATCATTTTGAGTCTTGTAGGTACAATCCTTTATATAACAGCTTTCAAAGCTGTTGGAACTAGTCTACAGCCGCCATTTTGAGTCTTATAACCACAATGCTTTTTATAACAGAAATACAAGTTGCTGGAACCATTCTACAGCCGTCATTTTTAGTCTTGTAGCCACAATGCTTTTTATAACAGAAATACAAGTTGCTGGAACCATTCTACAGCCGTCATTTTGAGTCCTGTATTCGCCATCCTTTATATAACAGCTTTACAAGCTGCTGGAACCATTCTACAGCCGTCATTTTGAGTCTTGTAGATACCATCCTTTATATAACAGCTTTAAAAGCTGCTGGAACTACTCTACGGAAGCCATTTTGAGTCTTGTAGGCGCAATCATTTATATTACAGCTATACAAACAGCTGGAACCATTCAACAACCACCATTTTTAGTCTTATAGCCGCCATCCTTTATATAACAGCTTTACAAGCTGCTGCAACTATTCTACAGCCGCCATTTTGAGTCTTATACCCGCCATCCTTTATACAACAGCTTTACAAGCTGCTGGAACCATTCTACAGCCGCCATTTTGAGTCTTGTAGCCGCAATCATTTATATAACAGCTACACAAACTTCTGGAACCATTCTACAACCCCCATTTTTAGTATTATAGCCGTCATCCCTTTTATAACAGCTTTACAAGCTGCTGGAACCATTCTACAGTTGTCATTTTTAGTCTTGTATCCACAATGCATTTTATAACAGAAATACAAGTTGCTGGAACGATTCTACAGCCGTCATTTTGAGTCTTGTATTCGCCATCCTTTATATAACAGCTTTACAAGCTGCTGGAACCATTCTACAGCCGTCATTTTGAGTCTTTATATAACACCTATACAAACTACTGGAACCATTCTACAACCACCATTTTTAGTATTATAGCCGCCATCCTTTATATAACAGCCTTACAATCTGCTGCAATTATTCTACAGCCGCCCTTTTGAGTCTCATAGCAACTGGAACTATTCTACACCGTCATTTTGAGTCTTGTAGGTACAATCCTTTATATAACAGCTTTCAAAGCTGTTGGAACTAGTCTACAGCCGCCATTTTGAGTCTTATAACCACAATGCTTTTTATAACAGAAATACAAGTTGCTGGAACCATTCTACAGCCGTCATTTTTAGTCTTGTAGCCACAATGCTTTTTATAACAGAAATACAAGTTGCTGGAACCATTCTACAGCCGTCATTTTGAGTCCTGTATTCGCCATCCTTTATATAACAGCTTTATCAACTTCTGGAACCATTCTACAGCCGTCATTTTGAGTCTTGTAGATACCATCCTTTATATAACAGCTTTACAAGCTGCTGCAACCAGTCTACAGCCGCCATTTTGAGTCTTATACCCGCCATCCTTTATATAACAGCTTTACAAGCTCCTGCAACCATTTTACAGCCGACGTTTTGAGTATTGTAGCCGCAATCATTTATATGTATAACAGCTAATCAAACTGCTGGAATAATTCTACAACCACCATTTTTAGTCTTATAGCCGCCATCCTTTATATAACAGCTTTGCAAGCTGCTGCAACTATTCTACAGCCGCCAGTTTGAGTCTTATACCCGGCATCTTTATATAACAGCTTTACAATCTGCTGCAACCATTCTACAGCCGCCATTTTGAGTCTCATATCAACTGGAACTATTCTTCACCGTCATTTTGAGTCTTGTTGCCACCATCCTTTTTATAACAGAAATACAAGTTGCTTGAACCATTCTAACAGCTTAACAAGCTGCTGGAACCATTTTACAGCCGCCATTTTGAGTCTTGTAGCCGCAATCATTTATATAACAGCTATGCAAACTGCTGGAATCATTCTACAACCACCATTTTTAGTCTTATAGCCGCCATCGTTTATATAAGATCTATACAAGCTCCTGCAACCATTCTACACCCATCATTTCGAGTCTTGTAGGTACAATCCTTTATATAACAGCTTTCAAAGCTGTTGGAACTAGTCTACAGCCGCCATTTTGAGTCTTATAGCCACAATGCTTTTTATAACAGAAATACAAGTTGCTGGAACCATTCTACAGCCGTCATTTTTAGTCTTGTAGCCACAATGCTTTTTATAACAGAAATACAAGTTGCTGGAACCATTCTACAGCCGTCATTTTGAGTCTTGTATTCGCCATCCTTTATATAACAGCTTTACAAGCTGCTGGAACCATTCTACAGCCGTCATTTTGAGTCTTAATACAACAGCTGCACAAACTTCTGGAACCATTCTACAACCACCATTTTAAGTCTTATAGCCGCCATCCTTTATATAACAGCTTTACAATCTGCTGCAACCATTCTACAGCCGCCATTTTGAGTCTTATACCCGCCATCCCTTATATAACAGCTTTACCAGCTTCTGGAACTATTCTACAAACGTCATTTTGAGTCTTGTAGATACCATCCTTTATACAACAGCTTTCAAAGCTGCTGGAACTAGTCTACAGCCGCCATTTTGAGTCTTATAGCCGCTGGAACCATTCTACAACCGCCATTTTGAATCTTATAGCCGCCATCCTTTATACGACAGCTATACAAGCTGCTATAACCATTCTCCAGTCGCAATTTTGCGTCTTATAGCCGCCATGTTTTATACAACATCCATAAAAGCTGCTGGAACCATTGTACGCCATTTTGGTCTTGTAATCATTTTGGCCGCAATCATTTATATAACAGCTATAAAAACTGCTGGAACCATTTGACTTCCGACGTTTTGAGCCTTATGAACGCCATCCTTTATATAACAGCTATACAAACTTCTGGAACCATTCTACAACCACCATTTTTAGTCTTATAGACGCCATCCTTTATATAACAGCTTTACAATCTGCTGCAACCATTCTACAGCCGCCATTTTGAGTTTTATACTCGGCATCCTTTATATAACAGCTTTACCAGCTGCTGGAACAATTCTACAGCCGTCATTTTGAGTCTTATACCCGCCATCCTTTATATAACAGCTTTACCAGCTTCTGGAACCATTCTACATCCGTCATTTTGAGTCTTGTAGATACCATCCTTTATACAACAGCTTTACAAGCTGCTGGAACCATTCTACAGCCGCCATTTTGAGTCTAGTAGCCGCAATCATTTATATAACAGCCTCACAAACTTCTGGAACCATTCTACAACCACCATTTTAAGTCTTATAGCCGCCATCCTTTATATAACAGCTTTACAATCTGCTGCAACCATTCTACAGCCGCCATTTTGAGTCTTATACTTGCCATCCCTTATGTAACAGCTTTATCAGCTTCTGGAACCATTCTACAGCCGTCATTTTGAGTCTTGTAGATACCATCCTTCATATAACAGCTTTACAAGCTGCTGCAACCATTCTACAGCCGCCATTTTGAGTCTTATACCCGCCATCCTTTATATAACAGCTTTACAAGCTGCTGCAACCATTTTACAGCCGACGTTTTGAGTCGCAATCATTTATATATTAGCTAAACAAACTGCTGGAACAATTCTACAACCACCATATTTAGTCTTATAGCCGCCATCCTTTATATAACAGCTTTGCAAGCTGCTGCAACTATTCTAAGACGCTGAAGGAAGGCCATGAATTAGGCAAAAACATAAAATCAACATGCATCGTCTTGAGAGGGAGCTGCCTAGATTGCTGAAAATTAGTCGTTGTCATATGGTCACGTAAATACGCTACCGCGCACATGTCGCTCGTAGGCCAAAAGAAAATATGAAAACCGTCTGGAAAATAAACCCCAATGTGTTTAAAGAGTGTAAAATTGAGTCAGCTATCCCATAATCTATAAAATTCGCAGTTTGTCATTCGATTGGAATCAATCATAACTCACCGTTCCTTAAGAAACGGACTTGTACCGAACAATTTAAATTTAGTTCGTTTTCGCTCATTGCGAGCTTTAAACCTTTTTTACAGTATTTAAGTAATCTGTAGTTAATAGTCCTACTTAACTGTTTGATCTAATGAAGCGATATGCGTAAGGTAACCTATGGAGTATATTTTATTGTCATTTATATAATTAATCTGAAACTTCTTTAAAAACCACACCAAAGCAAATTCAACGTCATCTTGGGCCCAACGATTACAACGAAAAACTGTGAAGTAAGCCAAAGTCGTGAGTAATGTGTTAATCCTTTATCATAAAAAAAAACCTATTTTTTTTTGCTATACCTATATATATATCACATATGAAGTATCCCCATATGGTTTGATCTAGCACAACCGTTTCTCTTATATCTAAAATATTAGTAATTTAAGTCATTTTTGGATTTGAAAGTAATGAAGTCAACAATATGAAATTTTGTTAAGTTTGTTAGGAAATAAGTAAAGAAACCCAACATTATGTTTGAAACAGGAATAATGATTTGAGTTACCTTAATATGGTCTGTCGAGTACCCTTGCTGAACTGTCATAAGATGTCATAAAAGTAATAAAACTACATTTGTTTTGGGACAACCTTTGAAATAAAACAGTTGTCATGGTCGGGTGGGTAAAGAAGAGGGACTAATCACACCTAAGTTCTCTCACATCCTTTATTTAGATTCAGGTTTGTCTTCTTTCTTTAGGTCACGGTGAATTGGCACCTTAGCAATATTAATAATAGTGACACCACCTTTAACTTTTGGTAGTTAGTTTAGTTTTCAAAACGCGCATTAAATTTATTAATGATAGTGAGTGTGAAAAGGGGAGAAAGAACCCCGACCAATCCGACGAGCTAGACCCGAGCATAGCAAGAATGCGGACCCTCGATCCTGATCACACTGTTGGGTTTACCATTTTCGTCATCTCAACAACTAAGGAGTATATCGTATATCATTTCCGGAGGATACCACTCATACTAAAGACTTATCCTCAACCTTAGTGCCTTTACTTCTGAGCGGGAGTTCTTTTAAAACGGACGGTGTCCCCTAACATCTTGGAGCCTTTTAGAGGTTCACTAGGTTGAGTGAGAATTATAAACCAAAGCCATTCTGGTCACTACATATATTAATAATTGGCGCCCAATCGTGGGACACGACCAATAAATCCATAAACAAATGATGGGTCGTCCCACCAAGCTCGAATAATCCATCCACATTTACAATTTTTTTTAGGAACAATTAAAGTTCCATTTGATTACAAGTTATTGTGCATATTCTAGGAAGTATTTTGGTATCGCGCACGAGTACGATCTTTGGAAATGCGATTGCAATCCCGAATTGAGGATTGGTCGACCAAGTGAGTTTCGTGATAGCCTAGCCTTAGATACATATTTCAGGAAATGCTATGGTAGTATAAATTTGGTTTTGATAGGCATGGAGGATTTATTTTGGAATTACTATGTTCTGGAGAGTTTCGGACATAGTCCAGTCATTCAAGCTTATCCACTCTCAAATCAGCAATAGGCATATTAGATACAGTACGACCAAAAGAAGAAAACAAACATTTAGATCAAGATAAAGGTTAGACATCTATGAAAAGTTGAGCAAGAGGAAAGACAGACTTTAGTGATAAAAGAAAATTTTTTTTTAATATTTAGTAAAATTTATTTGAACATAGACATTCAACATGTTTCGCAGTAATGAAAATATAGCCCAGCCGGCAATAGAAGATCCATTCTGCGGTATATGTAATGAGGTAATGAACGCGACGGATTTGATAGCAAACGCTCCATGTAAACACAGATTTCACAAGGAATGCCTTCTTGAGCATCTTAAGACAACTGCAGCCTGTCCGACATGTGCGACTAGTTGTATTCCCAAACAGCTAACATTTTCCAACAACAATTTAGCAGCAGAGTTATATCACTAGCGATGGGGTCAGCAAGTGTTAATACTTCTAACGAAAATGTCCAAAGATCAGCTACAAAACACTACAGAGGCAAAGGCAGAGTCAAACACGGCAGCAAACCCGGAGTTAATACTAGATCACAACAAAAGCAAGTAGAAAGTAGACTTGATTGCCCACATTCACAGAATGCTTTCAATGCAAATTCGCAGGTCGAAATAACGAATTACATCAATTCGGCTTTAGACAGTCAGCAAGTAAGGATAGTGCAGGATTTGACCAATATATTAAGTCAGAATATTGAGTCGACTATACAAAAACATCTAGCTTCACTTCAACTTAGCCAATAACAAGCAATCAGACCAAGCCCCAATAGAGAAGAACCACAAACCTTCCAAAGATCATGAGTAGACCTAGACAATTCAGGAACAAGCAGAGATCAACTTAGATCACTTAGTTGTATTTCACCTGGAAAAGCGTCTAGCATTATCCAGACGTGGCGAATTAAGTTCGATGGTACAAAACAGGGTATGAGAATGGAAGATTTCATCTATCGAGTACGATCACTGACACGACAAAATTTAAATAACGACTATCAACTGTTATGTGATCATTTATATTTATTATTTGCGGGTAAAGCCAGCGATTGGTACTGGAAATTTCATAGTAACCATAGCAACCTTACCTGGGAAATATTTTGTGTCGAATTTCGCAAAAGATTTGAAGATGTAGAGACAGACTTCGATATTTGGGAAAAGATTAGAAAACGACGTCAAGGTGAAAACGAAGTTTTTGACGACTACCAGTATGCTATTGAAGACTTAAGCGATAAACTTCAACAAGGCATGTCAGAAGAACAATTGGTAGCACTCTTAATTAGAAATTCTAAATCCAGTCTTCATCATGAGTTACTCCATCTGAAAATCCCAAACAGGTCACAGTTACGAGTAGAGATACGCAAGCACGAACAGTTTTATAACGAAATTAAAACATTTAAACCACGCACGCTCCGCTCATACGTTAACGAATTGACTGAAACCTATGAAAGGTCAGACCAAACAATTGATAAAGAATCATGTGAGGAAGTTCTTGCTATAACAGCAAACCCGTCTAGTCCAAAGTGTTGGAATTGTGACCAACACGGTCACCGTTTCGATGACTGCTTAGAACAGCGTAGAATCTTTTGTTACGGGTGCGGCGCTAAAGTGGTATTCAAGCCGCGATGCCCAAAATGTAATCCAACGGGAAACCGGATTTCGGGTGTGTTTCCCAAACATCACAAAGCACACCCGTAAAACCCGTCGAATATAGTTCTCAAATGGAAAATGAAGCTCAAGAAATACAGAAAAAGTCCATTTTAACTAAAAGAGAACCTTATCATATTCGTTTGCAAAACTACAATAAGGTACGCGAAAGGATATTTCCAGGAATAGATTATGTAAATTGTATTAGAAAACCCATACGTTCAACTATAAGGATAAGAAATTTTTGGAAAGCGATTCGCGCTAACCACCAAAAGATCGTTTCAACCATCTTTACTGAATCTGACGATCGAGTATATACGGAAATCACAATAGAAAACAGAAAATACAAAGCTTTGCTAGACTCAGGACCAAACATTAGCTGTGTAGGCGGAATGGCTGCCAAAGAATTGTTAGACACCGGTAATTATAAAAAGTGTTCAGACAGAATCCAGACGGCTCCAGCAGCTTCTGTAGCTGTTATCTAAAGGATTTCACTATAAGACTCAATATGGCGGCAGTAGAACGTTTTCAGCAGCTTTTGTAGCTGATATGTAAAGGATGGCGATTATAAGACTTAAAATGTCGGCTGTAGAATGGTTCCAGCAGCTTCTATACCTATTATATAAAGGATGGCGGCTATAAAAATCATTATTACGGTAGTAGAACGGTTCCAACAGCTTGTATAAATGTAATATAAAAGATGGCGGCTAGAGGACTCAAAATGGCGGCAGTAGAACGGTTTCAGCAGCTTGTATAGCTGTTGTATAAAGTATGGCGGCTATAATACTTAATATGGCGGCAGTAGAACGGTTCCAGCAGCTTCTATATCTGTTACATGAGGGATGGCGGCTATAAGACTTTAAATGGCGCTAGTGGCGCCAGCAGCTTCTATAGCTGTTATTTAAAGGATGGCGGCTAAAAGACTCAAAATGACGGCAGTTGAACGGTTCCAGCAGCTTCTATAAGACTCAAGATGGCAGCTGTAGAAAGGTTCCAACAGCTTGTATAGCTGTCATATAAAGGATAACGGCTATAACACTCAAAATGGCGGCAGTAGGACGGTTCCAGCAGCTTCAAAATGGCGGCTGTGGAATAGTTCCAGCAGTTTGTATAACTGCCATATAAATTATGGCGGGTAAAAGACCCAAAATGGCGGCAGTAGAAGGGTTCCAGTAGCTTCTATATCTTTTATATATGGGATTGCGGCTATAAGACTTTAAATGGCGCCAGTGGCGCCTACTTCTATAGCTCTTATATAAAGGATGACGGCTATAAGACTCAAAATGGCGGCTGTATTATGGTTCCAGCAGCTTGTATAGCTGTTATATAAAGGTTGGCGGCTAGAGGACTCAAAATGGCGGCAGTAGATCGGTTTCAGCAGCGTGTACAGCTGTTATGTAAAGGATGGCGGCTATAAGACTCAAAATAACAGCAGTAGAACGGTTCGAAATGGCGGCTGTAGAATGTTTCCAACAGCTTGTATTATGGTTCCTGCAGCTTCTATAGCCGTTATAAAAAGGATATCGCCTATAAGTTTCAAAATGTCGCCTGTATTATTCTTCCAGCAGTTTGTACAGCTGTTAAGCTATACAAGCAGCTTCAAAATGGCGGCTGTGGAATAGTTCCAGCAGCTTGTATAACTGCCATATAAATTATGGCGGATTTAAGACCCAAAATGGCGGCAGTAGAACGGTTCCAGTAGATTCTATATCTGTTATATAAGAGATGGCGGCTATAAGACTTTAAATAACGCTAGTGGCGCCTACTTCTATAGCTCTTATATAAAGGATGGCGGCTATAAGACTCAAAATGGCGGCTGTATTATGGTTCCAGCAGCTTGTATGGCTGTTATATAAAGGATAGCTCATATTTAATGGATGGCGGATAAAAGACTCAAAATGACGGCAGTTGAACGGTTCTAGCAGCTTCTGTAGCTGTTATCTAAAGGATTTCGGCTATAATACTTAATATGGCGGCAGTAGAACGGGTCCAGAAGCTTCTATATCTGTTACATGAGGGATGGCGGCTATAAGACTTTAAATGGCGCTAGTGACGCCAGCAGCTTCTATAGCTGTTATTTAAAGGATGGCGGCTAAAAGACTCAAAATGACGGCAGTTGAACGGTTCTAGCAGCTTCTATAGCTGTTATTTAAAGGATGGCGGCTAAAAGACTCAAAATGACGGCAGTTGAACGGTTCCAGCCGCTTCTATAAGACTCAAGATGGCGGCTGTATTATGGTTGGCGGCTTAAAGACTCAAAATGTCAGCTGTAGAAAGGTTCCAACAGCTTGTATAGCTGTCATATAAAGGATAACGTCTATAACACTCAAAATGGCGGCAGTAGAACGTTTTCAGCAGCTTTTGTAGCTGATATGTAAAGGATGGCGGTTATAAGACTTAAAATGTCGGCTGTAGAATGGTTCCAGCAGCTTCTATAGCTGTTATATAAAGGATGGCGCCTACCTTATTGTTCCAGCAGTTTGTATAGGTGTTATATACAGGATGGCGGCTATGAAACTCAAAATGGCGGCTGTATTATGGTTCCCGCAGTTTGTATAGCTGTTATATACAGGATGGCGGCTAGAGGGCTCAAAATGGCGGCAGTAGAACGGTTGCAGCAGCGTGTATAGACTCGAAGACTCGAAATGGCGGCTGTAGAATGTTTCCAATAGCTTGTATAGCTGTTATATAAAGGTTAACGGCTATAACACTCAAAATGGCGGCAGTAGAACGTTTCCAGCAGCTTCAAAATGGCGGCTGTGAATAGTTCCAGCAGCTTGTATAACTGTCATATAAATTATGGCGGATATAAGACTCAAAATGGCGGCAGTAGAACGGTTCCAGCAGCTTCTATATCTGTTATTTGAGGGATGGCGGCTATAAGAATTTAAATATATGTAAAGGATGGCGGTTATAAGACTTAAAATGTCGGCTGTAGAATGGTTCCAGCAGCTTCTATATCTGTTATATAGGATGGCGGCTATAAAAATCATTATTACGGTAGTAGAACGGTTCCAACAGCTTGTATAAATCTAATATAAAAGATGGCGGATATAAGCCTCAAAATGGTTATTATGGTTCCAGCAGTTTGTATAGCTGTTATATAAAGGATGGCGGCTAGAGGACTCAAAATGGCGGTAGTAGAACGGTTCCAGCAGCTTCAAAATGGCGGCTGTGAATAGTTCCAGCAGCTTGTATAACTGTCATATAAATTATGGCGGCTATAAGACTCAAAATGGCGTCTGCATTATTGTTCCAGCAGTTTGATTAGTTGTTATATACAGGATGGCGGCTAGAGGACTCAAAATGGCGGCAGTAGAACGGTTTCAGCAGCGTGTATAGCTGTTATATAAAGGATGGCGGCTATAAGACTCTAAATGGCAGCTGTAGAAAAGTTCCAATAGCTTGTATAGCTGTTATATAAAGGTAAACGGCTATAACACTCAAAATGGCGGCAGTAGAACGGTTCCAGCAGCTTCTGTATCTGTTATATGAGGGATGGCGGCTATAAGACTTTAAATGGCGCCAGTTGCGCCAGCTTCTATAGCTGTTATTTAAACGATGGCGGCTAAAAGACTCAAAATGACGGCCGTTGAACGGTTCCAGCAGCTTCTGTAGCTGTTATCTAAAGGATTTCTACTATAAGACTCAATATGGCGACAGTAGAACGTTTTCAGCAGCTTTTGTAGCTGATATGTAAAGGATGGCGGTTATAAGACTTAAATAGTCGGCTGTAGAATGGTTCCAGCAGCTTCTATAGCTGTTATATGAAGGATGGCTGCTATAAGACTCAAAATGGCGGCTGTATTATGGTTCCAGCAGGTTGTATAACTATTATATAAAGGAAAGCGGCTATAAGACTCAAGATCGCGGCTGTATTATGGTTCCTGCAGCTTCTATATCTGTTATATAAAGGATAGCTCTTATTTAATGGATGGCGGATAAAAGACTCAAAATTCTGTAGCTGTTATCTAAAGGATTTCGGCTATAATACTTAATATGGCGGCAGTAGAACGGGTCCAGAAGCTTCTATATCTGTTACATGAGGGATGGCGGCTATAAGACTTTAAATGGCGCTAGTGACGCCAGCAGCTTCTATAGCTGTTATTTAAAGGATGGCGGCTAAAAGACTCAAAATGACGGCAGTTGAACGGTTCTAGCAGCTTCTATAGCTGTTATTTAAAGGATGGCGGCTAAAAGACTCAAAATGACGGCAGTTGAACGGTTCCAGCCGCTTCTATAAGACTCAAGATGGCGCCTGTATTATGGTTGGCGGCTAAAAGACTCAAAATGGCAGCTGTAGAAAGGTTCCAACAGCTTGTATAGCTGTCATATAAAGGATAACGTCTATAACACTCAAAATGGCGGCAGTAGAACGTTTTAAGCAGCTTTTGTAGCTGATATGTAAAGGATGGCGGTTATATGACTTAAAATGTCGGCTGTAGAATGGTTCCAGCAGCTTCTATAGCTGTTATATAAAGGATGGCGCCTACCTTATTGTTCCAGCAGTTTGTATAGGTGTTATATACAGGATGGCGGCTATGAAACTCAAAATGGCGGCTGTATTATTGTTCCCGCAGTTTGTATAGCTGTTATATACAGGATGGCGGCTAGAGGGCTCAAAATGGCGGCAGTAGAACGGTTGCAGCAGCGTGTATAGACTCGAAGACTCGAAATGGCGGCTGTAGAATGTTTCCAATAGCTTGTATAGCTGTTATATAAAGGTTAACGGCTATAACACTCAAAATGGCGGCAGTAGAACGTTTCCAGCAGCTTCAAAATGGCGGCTGTGAATAGTTCCAGCAGCTTGTATAACTGTCACATAAATTATGGCGGATATAAGACTTAAAATGGCGGCAGTAGAACGGTTCCAGCAGCTTCTATATCTGTTATATGAGGGATGGCGGCTATAAGACTTTAAATATATGTAAAGGATGGCGGTTATAAGACTTAAAATGTCGGCTGTAGAATGGTTCCAGCAGCTTCTATATCTGTTATATAAGGATGGCGGCTATAAAAATCATTATTACGGTAGTAGAACGGTTCCAACAGCTTGTATAAATGTAATATAAAAGATGGCGGATATAAGCCTCAAAATGGTTATTATGGTTCCAGCAGTTTGTATAGCTGTTATATAAAGGATGGCGGCTAGAGGACTCAAAATGGCGGTAGTAGAACGGTTCCAGCAGCTTCAAAATGGCGCTGTGAATAGTTCCAGCAGCTTGTATAACTGTCATATAAATTATGGCGGCTATAAGACTCAAAATGGCGTCTGCATTATTGTTCCAGCAGTTTGATTAGTTGTTATATACAGGATGGCGGCTAGAGGACTCAAAATGGCGTCAGTAGAACGGTTTCAGCAGCGTGTATAGCTGTTATATAAAGGTTGGCGGCTATAAGACTCTAAATGGCAGCTGTAGAAAAGTTCCAATAGCTTGTATAGCTGTTATATAAAGGTAAACGGCTATAACACTCAAAATGGCGGCAGTAGAACGGTTCCAGCAGCTTCTATATCTGTTATATGAGGGATGGCGGCTATAAGACTTTAAATGGCGCCAGTTGCGCCAGCTTCTATAGCTGTTATTTAAACGATGGCGGCTAAAAGACTCAAAATGACGGCCGTTGAACGGTTCCAGCAGCTTCTGTAGCTGTTATCTAAAGGATTTCTACTATAAGACTCAATATGGCGACAGTAGAACGTTTTCAGCAGCTTTTGTAGCTGATATGTAAAGGATGGCGGTTATAAGACTTAAATAGTCGGCTGTAGAATGGTTCCAGCAGCTTCTATAGCTGTTATATGAAGGATGGCTGCTATAAGACTCAAAATGGCGGCTGTATTATGGTTCCAGCAGGTTGTATAACTATTATATAAAGGAAAGCGGCTATAAGACTCAAGATCGCGGCTGTATAATGGTTCCTGCAGCTTCTATATCTTTTATATAAAGGATAGCTCTTATTTAATGGATGGCGGATAAAAGACTCAAAATGACGGCAGTTGAACGGTTCTAGCAGCTTCTGTAGCTGTTATCTAAAGGATTTCGGCTATAATACTTAATATGGCGGCAGTAGAACGGGTCCAGAAGCTTCTATATCTGTTACATGAGGGATGGCGGCTATAAGACTTTAAATGGCGCTAGTGACGCCAGCAGCTTCTATAGCTGTTATTTAAAGGATGGCGGCTAAAAGACTCAAAATGACGGCAGTTGAACGGTTCTAGCAGCTTCTATAGCTGTTATTTAAAGGATGGCGGCTAAAAGACTCAAAATGACGGCAGTTGAACGGTTCCAGCCGCTTCTATAAGACTCAAGATGGCGCCTGTATTATGGTTGGCGGCTAAAAGACTCAAAATGGCAGCTGTAGAAAGGTTCCAACAGCTTGTATAGCTGTCATATAAAGGATAACGTCTATAACACTCAAAATGGCGGCAGTAGAACGTTTTAAGCAGCTTTTGTAGCTGATATGTAAAGGATGGCGGTTATATGACTTAAAATGTCGGCTGTAGAATGGTTCCAGCAGCTTCTATAGCTGTTATATAAAGGATGGCGCCTACCTTATTGTTCCAGCAGTTTGTATAGGTGTTATATACAGGATGGCGGCTATGAAACTCAAAATGGCGGCTGTATTATTGTTCCCGCAGTTTGTATAGCTGTTATATACAGGATGGCGGCTAGAGGGCTCAAAATGGCGGCAGTAGAACGGTTGCAGCAGCGTGTATAGACTCGAAGACTCGAAATGGCGGCTGTAGAATGTTTCCAATAGCTTGTATAGCTGTTATATAAAGGTTAACGGCTATAACACTCAAAATGGCGGCAGTAGAACGTTTCCAGCAGCTTCAAAATGGCGGCTGTGAATAGTTCCAGCAGCTTGTATAACTGTCACATAAATTATGGCGGATATAAGACTTAAAATGGCGGCAGTAGAACGGTTCCAGCAGCTTCTATATCTGTTATATGAGGGATGGCGGCTATAAGACTTTAAATATATGTAAAGGATGGCGGTTATAAGACTTAAAATGTCGGCTGTAGAATGGTTCCAGCAGCTTCTATATCTGTTATATAAGGATGGCGGCTATAAAAATCATTATTACGGTAGTAGAACGGTTCCAACAGCTTGTATAAATGTAATATAAAAGATGGCGGATATAAGCCTCAAAATGGTTATTATGGTTCCAGCAGTTTGTATAGCTGTTATATAAAGGATGGCGGCTAGAGGACTCAAAATGGCGGTAGTAGAACGGTTCCAGCAGCTTCAAAATGGCGCTGTGAATAGTTCCAGCAGCTTGTATAACTGTCATATAAATTATGGCGGCTATAAGACTCAAAATGGCGTCTGCATTATTGTTCCAGCAGTTTGATTAGTTGTTATATACAGGATGGCGGCTAGAGGACTCAAAATGGCGTCAGTAGAACGGTTTCAGCAGCGTGTATAGCTGTTATATAAAGGTTGGCGGCTATAAGACTCTAAATGGCAGCTGTAGAAAAGTTCCAATAGCTTGTATAGCTGTTATATAAAGGTAAACGGCTATAACACTCAAAATGGCGGCAGTAGAACGGTTCCAGCAGCTTCTATATCTGTTATATGAGGGATGGCGGCTATAAGACTTTAAATGGCGCCAGTTGCGCCAGCTTCTATAGCTGTTATTTAAACGATGGCGGCTAAAAGACTCAAAATGACGGCCGTTGAACGGTTCCAGCAGCTTCTGTAGCTGTTATCTAAAGGATTTCTACTATAAGACTCAATATGGCGACAGTAGAACGTTTTCAGCAGCTTTTGTAGCTGATATGTAAAGGATGGCGGTTATAAGACTTAAATAGTCGGCTGTAGAATGGTTCCAGCAGCTTCTATAGCTGTTATATGAAGGATGGCTGCTATAAGACTCAAAATGGCGGCTGTAGTATGGTTCCAGCAGGTTGTATAACTATTATATAAAGGAAAGCGGCTATAAGACTCAAGATCGCGGCTGTATTATGATTCCTGCAGCTTCTATATCTGTTATATGAGAGATGGCGGCTATAAGACTTTAAATGGCGCCAGTGGCGCCAGCTTTTATAGCTCTTATTTAAAGGATGGCGGCTAAAAGACTCAAAATGACGGCAGTTGAACGGTTCCAGCAGCTTCTGTAGCTGTTATCTAAAGGATTTCGGCTATAATACTTAATATGGCGGCAGTAGAACGGTTCCAGCAGCTTCTATATCTGTTACATGAGGGATGGCGGCTATAAGACTTTAATTGGCGCTAGTGGCGCCAGCAGCTTCTATAGCTGTTATTTAAAGGATGGCGGCTAAAAGACTCAAAATGACGGCAGTTGAACGGTTCCAGCAGCTTCTATAAGACTCAAGATGGCGGCTGTATTATGGTTGGCGGCTATAAGACTCAAAATGGCGGCTGTAGAATGTTTCCAACAGCTTGTATAATTGTAATATAAAGGATGGCGGATATAAGCCTCAAAATGGCGGCTGTATTATGGTTCCTGCAGCTTCTATAGCCGATATAAAATAGATATCGCCTATAAGTTTCAAAATGTGGCCTGTATTATTCTTCCAGCAGTTTGTATAGCTGTTATATAAAGGATGGCGCCTATAAGACTCAAAATGGCGGCTGTATTATGGTTCCAGCAGCTTGTACAGCTATTAAGCTATACAAGCAGCTTCAAAATGGCGGCTGTGGAATAGTTCCAGCAGCTTATATAACTGTCAAATAAATTATGGCGGATTTAAGACCCAAAATGGCGGCAGTAGAACGGTTCCAGTAGCTTCTATATCTGTTATATAAGAGATGGCGACTATAAGACTTTAAATGGCGCCAGTGGCGCCTACTTCTATAGCTCTTATATAAAGGATGGCGGCTATAAGACTCAAAATGGCGGCTGTATTATGTTCCAGCAGCTTGTATAGCTGTTATATAAAGAATAGCTCTTATTTAAAGGATGGCGGCTAAATGACTCAAAATGACGGCAGTTGAACGGTTCTAGCAGCTTCTGTAGCTGTTATCTAAAGGATTTCAGCTATAAGTCTCAATATGGCGGCAGTAGAACGTTTTCAGCAGCTTTTGTAGCTGATAAGTAAAGGATGGCGGTTATAAGACTTAAAAAGTCGGCTGTAGAAAGGTTCCAACACCTTGTATAGCTGTCATATAAAGGATAACGGCTATAACACTCAAAATGGCAGCTGTAGAAAAGTTCCAATAGCTTGTATAGCTGTTATATAAAGGTTAAAGGCTATAACACTCAAAATGGCGGCAGTAGAACGGTTACAGCAGCTTCTATATCTGTTATATGAGGGATGGCAGCTATAAGACTTTAAATGGCGCCAGTGGCGCCAGCTTCTATAGCTGTTATTTAAAGGATGGCGGCTAAAAGACTCAAAATGACGGCCGTTGAACGGTTCCAGCAGCTTCTGTAGCTGTTATCTAAAGGATTTCTACTATAAGACTCAATATGGCGACAGTAGAACGTTTTCAGCAGCTTTTGTAGCTGATATGTAAAGGATGGCGGTTATAAGACTTAAAATGTCGGCTGAAGAATGGTTCCAACAGCTCAAAATTGCGCCTGCATTATTGTTCCAGCAGTTTGTATAGCTGTAAAATAAAGGATGGCGGCTATAAGACTTAATATGGCGGCTGTATTATGGTTCCAGCAGCTTGTATATCTGTTATATAAAGGTTAACGGCTATAAGACTCTAAATGGCAACTGTAGAGAGGTTCCAATAGCTTGTATAGCTGTTATATAAAGGTTAAAGGCTATAACACTCAAAATGGCGGCAGTAGAACCGTTACAGCAGCTTCTATATCTGTTATATGAGGGATGGCAGCTATAAGACTTTAAATGGCGCCAGTGGCGCCAGCTTCTATAGCTGTTATTTAAAGGATGGCGGCTAAAAGACTCAAAATGACGGCAGTTGAACGGTTCCAGCAGTTTCTGTAGCTGTTATCTAAAGGATTTCAGCTATAAGTCTCAATATGGCGGCAGTAGAACGTTTTCAGCAGCTTTTGTAGCTGATATGTAAAGGATGGCGGTTATAAAACTTAAATAGTCGGCTGTAGAATGGTTCCAGCAGCTTCTATATCTGTTATATAAGAGATGGCGGCTATAAGACTTTAAATGGCGCCAGTGGCGCCTACTTCTATAGCTCTTATATAAAGGATGGCGGCTATAAGACTCAAAATGGCGGCTGTATTTTGGTTGGCGGCTATAAGACTCAAAATGGCAGCTGTAGAAAGGTTCCAACAGCTTGTATAGCTGTCATATAAAGGATAACGGCTATAACACTCAAAATGGCGGCAGTAGAACGGTTCCAGCAGCTTCAAAATGGCGGCTGTGGAATAGTTCCAGCAGCTTGTATAACTGCCATATAAATTATGGCGGGTAAAAGACCCAAAATGGCGGCAGTAGAAAGGTTCCAGTAGCTTCTATATCTGTAATATGAGGGTTGGCGGCTACAAGACTTTAAATAGCGCAAGTGGCGCCTACTTCTATAGCTCTTACATAAAGGATGGCGGCTATAAAACTCAAAATGGCTGTATTGTGGTTCCAGCAGCTTGTATAGCTGTTATATAAAGGATGGCGGCTAGAGGACTAAAATGGCGGCAGTAGAACGGTTTCAGCAGCTTGTATAGCTGTTATATAAAGGATGGCAGCTATAAGACTCAAAATAACAGCAGTAGAACGGTTCCAGCAGCTTCTATATCTGTTACATGAGGGATGGCGGCTATAAGACTTTAAATGGCGCTAGTGGCGTCAGCAGCTTCTATAGCTGTTATTTAAAGGATGGCGGCTAAAAGACTCAAAATGACGACAGTTGAACGGTTCCAGCAGCTTCTATAAGACTCAAGATGGCGGCTGTATTATGGTTGGCGGCTATAAGACTCAAAATGGCAGCTGTAGAAAGGTTCCAACAGCTTGTATAGCTGTCATATAAAGGATAACGGCTATAACACTCAAAATGGCGGCAGTAGAACGGTTCCAGCAGCTTCAAAATGGCGGCTGTGGAATAGTTCCAGCAGCTTGTATAACTGCCATATAAATTATGGCGGGTAAAAGACCCAAAATGGCGGCAGTAGAACGGTTCCAGTACCTTCTATATCTGATGTATGAGGGATGGCGGCTATAAGACTTTAAATGGCGCCAGTGGCGCTTACTTCTATAGCTCTTATATAAAGGATGGCGGCTATAAGACTCAAAATGGCGGCTGTATTATGGTTCCAGCAGATTATATAGCTGTTATATAAAGGATGGCGGCTAGAGGACTCAAAATGGCGGCAGTAGAACGGTTTCAGCAGCGTGTATAGCTGTTATATAAAGGATGGCGGCTATAAGACTCAAAATAACAGCAGTAGAATGGTTCCAACAGCTTTTGTTATATAAAGGACGGCGGCTATAAGACTCGAAATGGCGGCTGTAGAATGTTTCCAACAGCTTGTATAATTGTACTATAAAGGATGGCGGATACAAGCCTCAAAATGGCGGCTGTATTATGGTTCTTGCAGCTTGAATAGCCGTTATAAAAAGGATATCGCCTATAAGTTTCAAAATGTCGCCTGTATCATTCTTCCAGCAGTTTGTATAGCTGTTATATAAAGGATGGCGGCTATAAGACTCAAAATGGCGGCTGTATTATGGTTCCAGCAGCTTGTACAGCTGTTAAGCCATACAAGCAGCTTCAAAATGGCGGCTGTGGAATAGTTCCAGCAACTTGTATAACTGCCATATAAATTATGGCGGATTTAAGGCCCAAAATGGCGGCAGTAGAACGGTTCCAGTAGCTTCTATATCTGTTATATAAGAGATGGCGGCTATACGACTTTAAATGGCGCCAGTGGCGCCTACTTCTATAGCTCTTATATAAAGGATGGCGGCTATAAAACTTAAAATGGCAGCTGTAGAAAAGTTCCAATAGCTTGTATAGCTGTTATATAAAGGTTAAAGGCTATAACACTCAAAATGGCGGCAGTAGAACGGTTACAGCAGCTTCTATATCTGTTATATGAGGGATGGCAGCTATAAGACTTTAAATGGCGCCAGTGGCGCCAGCTTCTATAGCTGTTATTTAAAGGATGGCGGCTAAAAGACTCAAAATGACGGCCGTTGAACGGTTCCAGCAGCTTCTGTAGCTGTTATCTAAAGGATTTCTACTATAAGACTCAATATGGCGACAGTAGAACGTTTTCAGCAGCTTTTGTAGCTGATATGTAAAGGATGGCGGTTATAAGACTTAAAATGTCGGCTGAAGAATGGTTCCAACAGCTCAAAATTGCGCCTGCATTATTGTTCCAGCAGTTTGTATAGCTGTAAAATAAAGGATGGCGGCTATAAGACTTAATATGGCGGCTGTATTATGGTTCCAGCAGCTTGTATATCTGTTATATAAAGGTTAACGGCTATAAGACTCTAAATGGCAACTGTAGAGAGGTTCCAATAGCTTGTATAGCTGTTATATAAAGGTTAAAGGCTATAACACTCAAAATGGCGGCAGTAGAACCGTTACAGCAGCTTCTATATCTGTTATATGAGGGATGGCAGCTATAAGACTTTAAATGGCGCCAGTGGCGCCAGCTTCTATAGCTGTTATTTAAAGGATGGCGGCTAAAAGACTCAAAATGACGGCAGTTGAACGGTTCCAGCAGTTTCTGTAGCTGTTATCTAAAGGATTTCAGCTATAAGTCTCAATATGGCGGCAGTAGAACGTTTTCAGCAGCTTTTGTAGCTGATATGTAAAGGATGGCGGTTATAAAACTTAAATAGTCGGCTGTAGAATGGTTCCAGCAGCTTCTATATCTGTTATATAAGAGATGGCGGCTATAAGACTTTAAATGGCGCCAGTGGCGCCTACTTCTATAGCTCTTATATAAAGGATGGCGGCTATAAGACTCAAAATGGCGGCTGTATTTTGGTTCCAGCAGCTTGTATGGCTGTTATATAAAGAATAGCTCTTATTAAAAGGATGGCGGCTAAGAGACTCAAAATGACGGCAGTTGAACGGTTCTAGCAGCTTCTGTAGCTGTTATCTAAAGGATTTCAGCTATAAGTCTCAAAATGGCGGCAGTAGAACGTTTTCAGCAGCTTTTGTAGCTGATAAGTAAAGGATGGCGGTTATAAGACTTAAAAAGTCGGCTGTAGAAAGGTTCCAACAGCTTGTATAGCTGTCATATAAAGGATAACGGCTATAACACTCAAAATGGCAGCTGTAGAAAGGTTCCAACAGCTTGTATAGCTGTCATATAAAGGATAACGGCTATAACACTCAAAATGGCGGCAGTAGAACGGTTCCAGCAGCTTCAAAATGGCGGCTGTGGAATAGTTCCAGCAGCTTGTATAACTGCCATATAAATTATGGCGGGTAAAAGACCCAAAATGGCGGCAGTAGAAAGGTTCCAGTAGCTTCTATATCTGTAATATGAGGGTTGGCGGCTACAAGACTTTAAATAGCGCAAGTGGCGCCTACTTTCTCTTACATAAAGGATGGCGGCTATAAAACTCAAAATGGCTGTATTGTGGTTCCAGCAGCTTGTATAGCTGTTATATAAAGGATGGCGGCTAGAGGACTAAAATGGCGGCAGTAGAACGGTTTCAGCAGCTTGTATAGCTGTTATATAAAGGATGGCGGCTATAAGACTCAAAATAACAGCAGTAGAACGGTTCCAGCAGCTTCTATATCTGTTACATGAGGGATGGCGGCTATAAGACTTTAAATGGCGCTAGTGGCGCCAGCAGCTTCTATAGCTGTTATTTAAAGGATGGCGGCTAAAAGACTCAAAATGACGACAGTTGAACGGTTCCAGCAGCTTCTATAAGACTCAAGATGGCGGCTGTATTATGGTTGGCGGCTATAAGACTCAAAATGGCAGCTGTAGAAAGGTTCCAACAGCTTGTATAGCTGTCATATAAAGGATAACGGCTATAACACTCAAAATGGCGGCAGTAGAACGGTTCCAGCAGCTTCAAAATGGCGGCTGTGGAATAGTTCCAGCAGCTTGTATAACTACCATATAAATTATGGCGGGTAAAAGACCCAAAATGGCGGCAGTAGAACGGTTCCAGTAGCTTCTATATCTGATGTATGAGGGATGGCGGCTATAAGACTTTAAATGGCGCCAGTGGCGCTTACTTCTATAGCTCTTATATAAAGGATGGCGGCTATAAGACTCAAAATGGCGGCTGTAGAATGTTTCCAACAGCTTGTATAATTGTACTATAAAGGATGGCGGATACAAGCCTCAAAATGGCGGCTGTATTATGGTTCTTGCAGCTTGAATAGCCGTTATAAAAAGGATATCGCCTATAAGTTTCAAAATGTCGCCTGTATCATTCTTCCAGCAGTTTGTATAGCTGTTATATAAAGGATGGCGGCTATAAGACTCAAAATGGCGGCTGTATTATGGTTCCAGCAGCTTGTACAGCTGTTAAGCCATACAAGCAGCTTCAAAATGGCGGCTGTGGAATAGTTCCAGCAACTTGTATAACTGCCATATAAATTATGGCGGATTTAAGGCCCAAAATGGCGGCAGTAGAACGGTTCCAGTAGCTTCTATATCTGTTATATAAGAGATGGCGGCTATACGACTTTAAATGGCGCCAGTGGCGCCTACTTCTATAGCTCTTATATAAAGGATGGCGGCTATAAAACTTAAAATGGCGGCTGTATTATGGTTCCAGCAGCTTGTATAGCTGTTATATAAAGGATAGCTCTTATTTAAAGGATGGCGGCTAAAAGACTCAAAATGACGGCAGTTGAACGGTTCCAGCAGCTTTTGTAGCTGTTATATAAAGGATTTCGGCTATAATACTTAATATAGCGGCAGTAGAACGGTTCCAGCAGCTTCTATATCTGTTACATGAGGGATGGCTGCTATAAGACTTTAAATGGCGCTAGTGGCGCCAGCAGCTTCTATAGCTGTTATTTAAAGGATGGCGGCTAAAAGACTCAAAATGATGGCAGTTGAACGGTTCCAGCAGCTTCTGTAGCTGGTATCTAAAGGACTCCGGTTATAATACTCAATATGGAGGCAGTAGAACGTTTTCAGCAGCTTTTGTAGCTGATATGTAAAGGATGGCGGTTATAAGACTTAAAATGTCGGCTGTAGAATGGATCCAGCAGCTTCTATAGCTGTTATATAAAGGATGGCGCCTGCATTATTCTTCCAGCAGTTTGTATAGGTGTTATGTACAGGATGGCGGCTATGAAACTCAAAATGGCGGCTGTATTATGGTTCCCGCAGTTTGTATAGCTGTTATATACAGGAATAGTTCCAGCAGCTTGTATAACTGTCATATAAATTATGACTGATATAAGACTCAAAATGGCGGCAGTAGAACGGTTCCAGCAGCTTCTATATCTGTTATATGAGGGATGGCGGCTATAAGACTTTAAATATATGTAAAGGATGGCGGTTATAAGACTTAAAATGTCGGCTGTAGAATGGTTCCAGCAGTTTCTATATCTGTTATATAAGGATGGCGGCTATAAAAATCAATATTACGGTAGTAGAACGGTTCCAATAGCTTGTATAAATGTAATATAAAAGATGGCGGATATAAGCCTCAAAATGGTTATTATGGTTCCAGCAGTTTGTATAGCTGTTATATAAAGGATGGCGGCTAGAGGACTCAAAATGGCGGCAGTAAAACGGTTCCAGCAGCTTCTGTTATATAAAGGACGGCGGCTATAAGACTCGAAATGGCGGTTGTAGAATGTTTCCAACAGCTTGTATAATTGTAATATAAAGGATGGCGGATATAAGCCTCAAAATGGCGGCTGTATTATGGTTCCTGCAGCTTCTATAGCCGTTATAAAAAGGATATCGCCTAAAAGTTTCAAAATGTCGCCTGTATTATTCTTCCAGCAGTTTGTATAGCTGTTATATAAAGGATGGCGGCTATAAGACTCAAAATGGCGGCAGTAGAACGGTTCCAGCAGCTTCAAAATGGCGGCTGTGGAATAGTTCCAGCAGCTTGTATAACTGCCATATAAATTATGGCGGATATAAGACCCAAAATAGCGGCAGTAGAACGGTTCCAGTAGCTTCCATATCTGTTATATGAGGGATGGCGGCTATAAGACTTTAAATGGCGCCAGTGGCGCCTACTTCTATAGCTCTTATATAAAGGATGGCGGCTATAAGACTCAAAATGGCGACTGTATTATGGTTCCAGCAGCTTGTATAGCTGTTATATAAAGGATGGCGGCTAGAGGACTCAAAATGGCGGCAGCAGAACGGTTTCAGCAGAGTGTATAGCTGTTATATAAAGGATAACGGCTATAAGACTCAAAATAACAGCAGTAGAGCGGTTCCAGCAGCTTCTGTTATATAAAGGACGGCGGCTATAAGACTCGAAATGGCGGCTGTAGAATGTTTCCAACAGCTTGTATAACTGCCATATAAATTATGGCTGATATAAGACCCAAAATAGTGGCAGTAGAACGGCTCCAGTAGCTTCTATATCTGTTATATGAGGGATGGCGGCTATAAGACTTTAAATGGCGCCAGTGGCGCCTACTTCTATAGCTCTTATATAAAGGACGGCGGCTATGACTCGAAATGGCGGTTGTAGAATGTTTCCAACAGCTTGTATAATTGTAATATAAAGGATGGCGGATATAAGCCTCAAAATGGCGGCTGTATTATGGTTCCTGCAGCTTCTATAGCCGTTTTAAAAGGATATCGCCTTTAAGTTTCAAAATTTCGCCTGTATTATTCTTTCAGCAGTTTGTATAGCTGTTATTTAAGGGCTGGCGGCTATAGGACTCAAAATGGCGGCTGTATTATGGTTCCAGCAGCTTGTACAGCTGTTAAGCTATACAAGCAGCTTCAAAATGGCGGCTGTGGAATAGTTCCAGCAGCTTGTTTAACTGCCATATAAATTATGGCGGATTTGAGACCCAAAATGGCGGCAGTAGAACGGTTCCAGTAGCTTCTATATCTGTTATATAAGAGATGGCGGCTATAAGACTTTAAATGGCGCCAGTGGCGCCTACTTCTATAGCTCTTATATAAAGGATGGCGGCTATAAGACTCAAAATGGCGGCTGTATTATGGTTCCAGCAGCTTGTATAGCTGTTATATAAAGGATGGCGGCTAGAGGACTCAAAATGGCGGCAGCAGAACGGTTTCAGCAGCGTGTATAGCTGTTATATAAAGGATAACGGCTATAAGACTCAAAATAACAGCAGTAGAGCGGTTCCAGCAGCTTCTGTTATATAAAGGACGGCGGCTATAAGACTCGAAATGGCAGCTGTAGAATGTTTCCAACAGCTTGTATAGCTGCCATATAAATTATGGCTGATATAAGACCCAAAATAGTGGCAGTAGAACGGCTCCAGTAGCTTCTATATCTGTTATATGAGGGATGGCGGCTATAAGACTTTAAATGGCGCCAGTGGCGCCTACTTCTATAGCTCTTATATAAAGGACGGCGGCTATAAGACTCGAAATGGCGCCTGTAGAATGTTTCCAACAGCTTGTATAACTGTAATATAAAGTATGGCGGATATAAGCCTCAAAATGGCGGCTGTATTATGGTTCCTGCAGCTTTTCTAGCTGTTATATTGTTGGCAGCTTTAAGACTTGATACGGCGTCTGTATTATGGTTCCAGCAGCTTGTATAGCTGTTATATAAAAGATGGCGGCTGTTTAAGATTAAACATCGTGGTCAGCTGAAATGGCTTCACCAAATCAGATTGACCAAAGAAATATACAAATCGAACCATACACAAAAGTAAGTCATAAAATTCATATGACAATTATTGCTTAAAACCAAACACACATGCATCCGCACTCTGTCGACACTTAACACTTCAGACTAAAACGACGCATTATCAAGTCGCCAAGCGCTGAGCATGAAATATAAACAAATTTCAAACCCCGAAGACGTGGGGCATTAGAATAAGTATTTTTTAAGAAAAATTGTCGCTTCTTAGAGTTTAAGAGTTTTCCTGGGTTATTTTCCTTCTCTCCGGGAATCCCTATTCATTTTGGTCCTTCAAAGTAGTTTTCCCCACCAGTGGTAAGAGACTCACAGGATGAATAAGTGCCTTTAAGTCTGAATTCTTATGCAAGTGTAAATGCTAAGATCAGCTAAAGGTTACAAAAAATAAAAAAACTCTGTTCTCCCCCACCAGTGGTAAGAGACAGAGTATAAAACAAAAAAGCAAAATATTGCTTAATAAATAAAAATATCAGTATACCCTTGCAGTCCTTGGCAATAATTTATTTACATTTTGAAATTTCTTTCCTTGCAACTCAATTCATCAACACACAAACAAAACATTCAAATTATTTCTCTTTTTACTAGAATTTTTAAGCAAAGCACAACACGCATACACATACATACATACGTTTAGCTCTGCGTCTGTGTGTGCGTATGCATGTGCTCTGTTTGATTTGCTGATGACGTAGAACCGATTTGTATTGACTGTAACTTGTTTTCTATTTATCCGATCAAACTCAAATTTTGGGATCTGAGATTTTATATCAAATTCTATTATATTGGTAAATTTCATGGGGATACTCCAATTTTTGCAAAAATTTTTGTTCTAGAGCTATATGATATAGTAGTCCGATCCTGACAATTTTCATACTCTACTATCTCCCGCCTAAAAGTAGCTCAAATATGAAATTTCATTCCGATAGCTCTTAAGATGCCAGCGTGAAGTTGATTTGCACAGACGGACGGACGGACGGACGGACAGACGGACATGGCTATATCGACTCAGCTTCTCATGCTGATCAAGAATATATATACTTTATGGGGTCGGAAACGTCTCCTTCTATGCGTTACAAACATCTGACCAAATTTATAATACCCTCTGCAAGGGTATAAAAAATAAAAAGTGCGTGCGACCGAGTTAAATAAAGGCAGTTTGGCTAGTCGAGCAACTGCAATAATTTCGGCGGCGTGGTGTGTGGCGTATTCGAAGCCCTTATATCGAAAAAAGTTAAAGTTAAAGACCATAGGCCCTGGACAACAACAGCTGAGCAACGATAAAAAAAAAAGAAGTAGAATTATCACATGGCGGAATGAACACACATGGTCTGGAAAAAAAAAAAAATGAAATCTGAGTGAGTAGAGGTGATGAGCAATGCCAATACGTAGCGGAGTTAAGAATCGGCTAAAACAAAGAAAAGCCAAACTCCTTAAGCTACTGTTTGCCACTAACACAACAATTAGTTGGGCAAAGGCAAATAAATTACAAGCTGAACTAGACAACATCGAGCTGATTCAGCAAAACTTAAAGAAAGAAGGCTCAACCTCTACAGAAATTACGCCTAAAAATATAAAAGTAATGAGTACATACGAATCCCAAAAAGCAGAACCCAAGAAGAAAATCCAGACAACACCAGAGAAGAAGTGCCCGGCGGACTGCCCTGGGCTATTATATTCGCCATATTGCGAATACATCTGTGTCAAGAGGACCGGCATCGGCGCCCCAACAGCCTGTGCGAAGACCAGCACCGGCACCGTCTAGCGCGATAAGCTAGACCCGGAGCCAAGAGATCTGAGAAGCCAGCATCGGCGCCCCAATAGCCTGTGCTTAGACCAGCACCGGCACCGTCTAGCGCGACAAGCTAGACCAGGAATACAGTAGGACCGGTAGCGCTACAAAGAGCGCCCAACAATTTATGATGTATTTCATAAATTAAAATTTTTTGCAAAAAAGAAATATGTTACTCTGTTAAACTGAGCAATAATTGCGTTGCTCGGTCTAGAGTGTGGCCCGTAAAGCCATACGCCAAATAGACAGGAGATCACTGCGATGATCGAGTAGGGAAAGTAAAAAAAAATATAAAATTCATTAAAAAAAAAAATCAATTTATTTATAAGCAAGTTGCCCGTTGAAGGGTCAATAATAATATAAAACCAGAGGGCCGGGGCTAACTTCGACCGCGTCAAAGTTTGTATACCCTTGCAAGTTTGTTAGTAACTCTTTTATCTAAACTAACTGTTTTATCTAAAAAGGGTAATGTTTGCGAAAGAACCGCCTTCAATCTTAGCATAGGATATAACGAACTTCCTGATGAAAGTTACTGTTTTCCACCGATCCTTCCTATGGGAGCTATATGATATAGTTACCCTATCTTTACCAAATTCGGCACATTTATTAACAGATATATTAAACTGACAAATGTTAAATTTGAGCAATCGCATCAAAAGTAATGAAGTTATTGACAAAACTCACTGTTTTTGACCGATCGTTCTTATGTGCGCTATATGATATAGTCACCCAATCTTGATCAAATTTGGCACAGTGGTTTATAGTTAGAATAAACTTACTTACATTAAATTTCACGACAATAGCTTAAAAAGTAACGAAGTTATTGGGAAAAGTCACTGTTCGTGACTTTTCCGTTTGTATGGGAGCTATATGATATAGTGGTCCGATCCGACTGAATCCGAGATATACAAACCCTGCAGTATATACAAGCCCACGTGCAAAATTTCAGCTCTGTAGCTCTTACGGTCTAGGAGGAGTTCGCATCGATCCAGACGGACGGACAGACGGACAGACGGACGGACGGACGGACATGGTTATTTGAACTCGTCTCGTCGTGCTGATCAAGAATGTATATACTTTATATCGGTCGGAGATGCTTCCTTCTATGCGTTGCACACTTCTGACCAAAATTAATATAGCCTTTTTGCAAGGGTATAAAAATACATAAGTAAATACATAAAAAAAAAAATCAACTTATTGTAAAACATATTTACATACACCATACAAAATGTTTCTAAACAAAACTGAAAAGTTGTTAGGGAAGCAGTTAGAGTTGCATAACAGGATAAGGCAGTTAGAAGCACTAGATCCCAGAAACATAACTAACAAGGTGATCGAGGAAGTAAAAGAGATTAGGAATCGATGGTTACATAATCATAACAAATTGCTACAGCAAGGGAATTTCGATCATCAGTATTTTACAGATAAAATACATGAAGGAATGTTAAAGATAGTTGCCAAAATAATAGCTATAGGAGAGTCGGAAAAACCAGGCACTGGTAAGTCAGCGTTAGTTGAAGCAGAAGCGAATATGTCAGAAATGTTTGAGGATAGCAAAGGAGAGTCGCGCGGGAATGCGACCTCCAGTAATGAAAACGGTAATGTTAGCCAGGAAAAATTTCAAGGAAAGGTCCGTCAGCTCCAGCAATATTTGGACATGATGAGCAAAGACATGATGATAGACAATAGAACAGGCGAAATGTATATTAACGAGCTATGGAAGTTAACTTCGGCCTTGCCGAAGTTTATATACCCTTGCAGTTCTTTATTATATTTAATTCGATAAGAAAAGTGAAATTTCATACATCAACAGCATTAGTTGTGGTATTATGAATATGCTCAAATATTTTTCAAACTACTGAATTCAAAACACATTTAATGTTTATTAAACAATATATGATATAGTAGTCCGATCCCGATGATTTTCATACTTTATCTCACACAGGTAATAAAGAGTCTCCAAAAAAAATTTCAACCCGATATCTCTTAAGATGGCTGAGTAAAACGCATACTTCAAACTACTGAATTCAAAACACATTTAATGATTATTAAACAATATATGATATAGTAGTCCGATCCCGATGATTTTCATACTTTATCTCCACACAGGTAATAAAGAGTCTCCAAAAAAATTTCAACCCGATATCTCTTAAGATGGCTGAGTAAAACGCATACTTCAAACTACTGAATTCAAAACACATTTAATGATTATTAAACAATATATGATATAGTAGTCCGATCCCGATGATTTTCATACTTTATCTCACACAGGTAATAAAGAGTCTCCAAAAAAAATTTCAACCCGATATCTCTTAAGATGGCTGAGTAAAACGCATACGCACAGGCGGACGGACAGACGGACAGACGGACAGACGGACATGGCTATATCGACTCAGCTTCTCAAGCTGATCAAGAATATATGTACTTTATGGGGTCGGAAACGTCTCCTTCTGTGCGTTACAAACATCTGACCAATTTTATAATACCCTCTGCAAGGGTATAAAAATGGTGGTTGTAAAATGGTTCCAGAAGTTTGTGTAGCTGTTATATAAATGATTGCGGCTACCAGACTCAAAATGGCGGCTGTAGAATGGTTCCAGCAGTTTGTAAAGCTGTTGTATAAAGGATGGTATCTACAAGACTCAAAATGACGGCTGTAGAATGGTTCCAGAAGCTGGTAAAGCTGTTATATAAAGGATGGCGGGTATAAGACTCAAAATGGCGGCTGTAGAATGGTTGCAGCAGCTTGTAAAGCTGTTATATAACGGATGGTAACTACAAGACTCAAAATGACGGCTGTAGAATGGTTCCAGAAGCTGGTAAAGCTGTTATATAAAGGATGGCGGGTATAAGACTCAAAATGACTGGAGAATTGTTCCAGCAGCTGGTAAAGCTGTTATATAAAAGATGGCGAGTATAAAACTCAAAATGGCGGCTGTAGAATGGTTCCAGCAGTTTGTATAGCTGTTATATAGATGAATGCGGCTATAATACTAACGAGCTATGGAAGTTAACTTCGGCCTTGCCGAAGTTTATATACCCTTGCAGTTCTTTATTATATTTAATTCGATAAGAAAAGTGAAATTTCATACATCAACAGCATTAGTTGTCGTATTATGAATATGCTCAAATATTTTTCAAACTACTGAATTCAAAACACATTTAATGATTATTAAACAATATATGATATAGTAGTCCGATCCCGATGATTTTCATACTTTATCTCACACAGGTAATAAAGAGTCTCCAAAAAAAAAATTTCAACCCGATATCTCTTAAGATGGCTGAGTAAAACGCATACTTCAAACTACTGAATTCAAAACACATTTAATGATTATTAAACAATATATGATATAGTAGTCCGATCCCGATGATTTTCATACTTTATCTCACACAGGTAATAAAGAGTCTCCAAAAAAAATTTCAACCCGATATCTCTTAAGATGGCTGAGTAAAACGCATACGCACAGACGGACGGACAGACGGACAGACGGACATGGCTATATCGACTCAGCTTCTCAAGCTGATCAAGAATATATATACTTTATGGGGTCGGAAACGTCTCCTTCTGTGCGTTACAAACATCTGACCAATTTTATAATACCCTCTGCAAGGGTATAAAAAAATAGAATTCTTGTTCAAGAAGATACAGATTAGAGGTGTTAAACTATCGATAGCACTATCGACACTATTGATGGTTGAGCACTATCGGGTCGACCCACTATCGATGGTGTTGCTCTTCCGATAGTAGTCGATAGTGCCATCAATAGTTTCGTTTATACATCACTAAAAAAAAAATTGCGTGCTTATTCATTTGTGGCGTCTCTCGACTTGCGTGTGTTTAACAAATTCTGTTGAGTGGAGTGAAAATTGGCTTGTGTTATTTGCTTGAGTGCAGAGAAAATTGGCTTGTGTTGGACGTTCTAAAAGCATTTACGTGACATTACTAAATGCTAACGTATTCGTACTGTTTGCAGTAAGCGACACGACACCATTAATACGTACTTTCTTCGAATGTGTGGTTGAGTGTTGAGTGGAGTTGAAAGTCTTGTTGACAAGAATATTAAACACATAAAATGGATCGTTTCCTTCAAAAAGGTAATAAACAAAACGCTCTTCAATTCTAAAGCATTTTATTAAAATTTGTGTTTTATAAAAGGTAAACGTCGCTATTCTAAGGACACCTGTTATTGTAGTACAACAGATTCGGAGAAAAATTCTCCGTCTGAAAAGCCAAGCCAAAAATTTAAAAAGAGAAGCAAAATTTCTGATGTTTGGAAATATTTTCAAAGATCGGATGACTAGAAGTTCGCAAAATGTCTTAAATGTGAGGAGTATAAAACTAGCGGCAATACATCAAATTTGCGCGATCACATTCAAAGGTTTCACCCAAATGTTAAGGACGATGGACCTGATTCCACCAAAGATTCTGATGATTTTTCTGCGGGTGGCAACATAGGCTCTACAAGCAGCAGCTGCAGATCAAGTATGCGATCAATGGACTCATATATAAATGAAGTAAGTAAGTCGTCTCGCCGACTTAGGTATACCATACACCAGTAAAACAAATATTTCAAATTTGTAATAACAAATGTATTTGCCTATTTTAATAAAGTTCTGTTCACATGCTTTTTACAAGCATATCTTAGTATCTCGCTCACTCATGCATTTGAGCACCCTAGCGCCCCACCCGGCAACGGCCAACTCCGGCCTTATGGAAAAACGGTTTTATGCATAACTTGGCTATATTTTGTCCGATTTTGATCAAATTTAGTATTTTGCTGGAAATTAGTATCAATTTCAAGTGTGCCAAATTTGATTCCACAAGGTGAAAAATTACGGGAGATAATCGAGTTTTTCAAATTTCGGGGGCGGAAAGGGGCGTGGCAAAATCTTTATAATTACAAAATGAGCGTATTTACTAAGCAAATGTACATACCAAATATGGTGTCTCTAGCTGCAATAGTTTTTGAGATAAACGTTTTTTTTTGAATTGCGGGGGCGGAAAGGGGCGTGGCAAAATGTTTATAATTACAAAATGTGCGCATTTACTAAGCAAATATACATACCAAATATGGTGTCTCTAGCTGCAATAGTTTTTGAGATAAACGTTTTTTTTGAATTGCGGGGGCGGAAAGGGGCGTGGCAAAAATTTGAAACAAACTCGATCACTCTACATACCACACGAGCCTATATTTCAAATTTGGTGGCTCTATCTCTTATAGTCTCCGAGAACTAGGCGTTCATACGGACGGACAGACGGACGGACGGACAGACGGTCGGACAGACGGACATGGCTAAATCGACTCGGCTGTTGATACTGATCAAGAATATATATACTTTATGGGGTCGGAAAAGCTTCCTTCTGCCTGTTACATACATTTTGGCGACTTTAATATACTGTTTGTGGCGGGGCGGAAGGACCCGATATAGTATCAAGTGGTTGGCGGGTGCCAATATCTTCAGGATCTCGTACGTGAGTAGAATGATTAAAAACGCGCGAAAAACTTCGTTTTAATTCTATGTTTGATTTATTTAATTCACAAGGTATACCGATACACACACGAATTGGTTCGGTTTTAAAAAGTGACAAATCGCAAAATGAAAGTTAAAGGAGATGAACGGGTGTTCGGGTGAAAATCTCGATTCGGAATAATGGCGATGCCCATTGGAAAAAACCCAGTCACCCCTCCTGGTGTGACCGTAGATGCCGAGGATCAAAAAACCCTCCTCACTCTTCACTGCTCTTCGCCGCTCACTGCTGTTCACCCGGTGGCGTGAACATACCGCCCCCCTTGCAACATGTTGCAATTGCCACCCTGGACATATAAAGGACGGGGGACGGCAACGTTCTGGAGCGCCTAGATCCAACAGGAGCCGGAGACGACCCATCCGAACACGGTGCTCTGGGCTGCGGGAGTAACGCTATGACCGGGCACACAGCCTGGTTGGATGACCTCAGGATAGAGGTCTGCCCCGAGTACCACGGACACCGACGCCGGCCGATAGAAATAAGGGTCGGCCAGGATCAGGGTGGCGAATTTCTCCCGAACCGGCGACGCCACTTCCCGGATGGGAGTGCGGATGAGCAAGTCCTCTTCGACCCGGAAGATAACGTTCCGTCGGAACGTCTCGTCGGACCTCGACTCGAGGACGGCCGTACAGGCTTGGTCGACCCCGACCTTGGTCACAGCTAACCCCAGGGACCGGGCAAAGGAGCGATTGATGCGGCTCTCAGGCGCACACGCATCGAGAAGGACGCGGGTCTCGAAGGATTTCGAGCCATTGCCCAACCGGAGAACTGCGGTTGGCAGGACAGTCGTCGTCCTGGCGTGGAGCAGGGAGGATAGAGAGATTTCGGGTGCGCCTTCTGGGGAAGCGGAGCGGTCGGATGATGATCGGGAACAGGGTTGTAGCGGGGGTGCAGCACGCCCGGAGGGGGGTGATTGGCTGCGCCGCCCGGCGGAGGCACGTTGTCTCGGCGTTTGGTCGGCCATGTGGAGCAGGGTATGGTGCCTTTGCCCGCATCGTTGGCAACCATGGCGAGTCCGGCACGCGTCGGATGAATGCTCGTGTGCCAAGCAATTGGGACAATATTTGTTGATCAGCACCGCCCGGAGCCGCTTTTCCCCTCGGAGGTTCAGGAAGCGCTGACACTGCCGGAGTGCATGAACCCCCGACAGACCCGGCATCGGTACACGTTCGTGCCCTGCGGAGCAGCTCGTTTGCTGCGGTGGTGCGGCAGACGTGTGGGGGGCCATGTCGCTATGAAGGAGGGAGCTGAACGAACTGTAACGAAAGAAATTACATAGGGGGGAGTGGATTAGTCTATGCGCGGGAACGAACAACATGCACGGAGACGAGGACATTCGGAGGGAACATAGAGGGATTGGGAGTCACGATAAGGTTTTAGGCTCAGGACTCCTGCTGTCTTGCAACAGAATAAGCTTCGCCACGGGTCTTCGGATAGACCCACGCGCGGTGGTGACATCAGCCACTCGGACGAGACCGTCAGCCCCGGGCAGAATGCGCTCAATTCGCCCTAAGCGCCACTCGTTGGAGGGGAGATGATCTTCGGACACGATCACGAGGTCGCCGGTCTGGATGCTGCGAGTCGGTGACTTCCACTTGTTCCGTTTGTGAAGCTCCTTGAGGTACTCACTCTTCCAGCGGCGGCAGAAAGCCTGCTGGATTGCCTTCAGTCGCTGCCATCGGTTGATCAGTGACATAGGCTCGACCAGAATTTCCGGTTCCGCAATGGATAAGAGCGGTCCTCCAATCAGGAAATGTCCCGGGCTTAGGGCCAGCAGGTCCTCTGGATCCTCGCTCATGGGAGAGATTGGCCTGGAGTTTAGGCACGCTTCGATCCTACACAGGAGAGTGGAAAGTTCCTCGAAGGTGTATTTGACAGTGGACGAGGACTTGTAAAACAGGGTCTTAAAACTTTTGACCCCTGCTTCCCACAGTCCTCCCATATGGGGCGCGCTTGGCGGAATGAACTGCCAGGATAAAATGTGCTGGGGAAATGCCTTCATTATATCAAGCTTGGTGGCGTTCAGGAAATCTTGTTCGAGCGCCTTTGAGGCCCCTACGAAGGTTTTGCCATTGTCGGAGTAAATGCGCTGTGGGCATTGTCTCCGTGCGACAAACCGAGAGAAGGCTGCAAGAAATCTTTCAGTGGTGAGGTCGGAGGTAGCCTCGAGATGGATTGCCTTCGTGCTGAAACACACGAAGACGCAGACATAACCCTTAGTTATGAGACACGCACGCCCGGTGTAATTTTTGATCTCGAACGGCCCTGCGAAATCAATGCCCGTGTGGGTGAAGGGCCTGGAGTACGTGATCCGTTCTCGAGGGAGATCACCCATCATCTGGGTCTGTAGTCGTCGACGATGAACGATGCAGACTTTGCACCCCTTGAGGTGGGACTTCACCATGTTCTTGATCCGTGGGATCCAGAATTTGGTGCGCAGATACCGCACCATCAGTTGATTGCCGCCATGCAACGTGATGCGGTGGGCGAATTCAACAAGCAGGCGCGTGAAATGAGTATTGTAGGGGAGGAGAATCGGGTGACGTTCATCGTACCGGAGGGACTCAGCGGCCCGGAGTCGTCCGCAGGCGCGGAGTATCCCATGCTGATCGAGAAATGGATTCAGATTGAGTAGCGTGCTGGATGATGGCAGGGGTCGCCCTTCCCCCAGGGCCCGTATCTCCGCGAGGTATTCCCGACGCTGAGAGGTCCGAATCAAGGCGCGCTCGGCGGAGAGAAGTTCGTCATTGGTGAGGTGAACCTTGGAAGGCGTCGAAATCCTTTTGGTGGCGAAGCGTAGGATGTACGCGATGACTCGTAATGCCCTACCATAATCCGAGAAACGTTCGCTGACGTCCTCGAGTAGGGTGGTCGCGGTGGTGTGGCACTGGACTCGTTGCTCCAGCTGGGTGTCTGGGAGTTCGTTATGGGGAGTTGGCCAATACTCGGGGGGCTCGCTGGAGCCAGTCCGGCCCATGCCACCAGAGTCTGCTGGCCGATAACTCGGCCGCAGAGACCCCACGGCTCGCCAGATCAGCGGGGTTGTCCTCGGAGCGCACATGTGACCAGCTTTGGCCACTGGTGCTTTTGGAGATGCTGGATATCCGATTGGCCACGAAGGTGGACCAACTGCACGGGGGTTTATTGAGCCAAGCCAACACGATGGTAGAGTCGGTCCAAAACTGGGAGGTTGCAGGTAGGATTGGGAGTTCAGGAACGATCGACGCCCAGAGATCGGCTAGCAAAACCGCTCCGCACAACTCCAGCCGAGGCAGCGAGACTGTTTTGACTGGAGCTACACGGGTCTTAGCCGTTAATAAATGGACGTCTACTTGATCGCCGCACCGAACCCGCACATATAGGGCGGCTCCATACGCTTTCTGCGACGCGTCACAGAAGCCATGAAGCTCCCACGAGAGCTTATCGCTGGTGTTTAGCCAACGGGGAATGCGGAGTCGACTGAGGCCTGGGTAATCCTGCAGGAATTCGTGCCATTGCTGCAGCAGGAGAGGCGGCAGAACATCATCCCAGCCCAGTTCGGTAAGCCAGATTTGTTGCATGAATATCTTCGCTCGGATGACAAATGGGGCTAGCCAACCAGCGGGGTCAAAGAGTTTAGCGATATGGGACAGAACCTGCCTCTTGGTGATCGACTCCTTCAAGGGGGGTCCGCTACGGTGAAGAAGAAGACGTCTTCGGCAGCTTGCCAGCGGATGCCCAAGGTTTTTGCAGTGCTCGCGTCTTCCAGCTCGAGAAAGTCCTCTCGCAGCAGGTGCTCTCTCGGAATGGCTTGAAGTACTTCCTTCTTATTGGAAGTCCACTTCCGAAGCGGGAAGCCCGCAGATTGGAGGGTCGCTTGAAGCTCTCGTATGGCGAGACGGGCGTCGGCTTCAGTGTGAGCGCCGGCAAGGACATCATCAACATACATGTAGTTCCGAAGGATTTCGCTCGCCTGAGGATACATCGCTTGCACGTCTTGTGCCAGTTGTAAAAGGACTCGGATCGCCAAGAATGGCGCGCAGTTAACCCCAAACGTGACAGTTTGTAACTCATAATCCTGAATATTGCCGCAGCTGTTTCGGTAGAGGATTCGCTGAAAGGGGTATGCCTGGGGTCGACTCGGATTTGTCGATACATCTGCGTTATGTCGGCGTTGAAAACGAATTGAAAGAACCGCCATTTCAGTACCTGAAGCGTGAGGTCGGCCTGAAGAGTGGGGCCGGTGTGCAAGACATCGTTGAGGCTGACGCCTTGTGTGGAGGGGCTCGACGCGTTAAATACCACGCGTACCTTAGTGGTGGTGCTATCGGGCTTGAACACCGCGTGATGGGGGAGATAGAAGTTTTTCCCACCTTGAGGCGGCGTCACCCGAATCATGTGACCCAATTCCTCGTACTCTTGAATAATGGCATCGTACTGCGTTTTTAGGACGGGATCCTTGAGAAGGCGTGCTTCATTCCGCAGGAATTGAGCCAGCGCGATCGGTCTTGAGTGGCCCAAGTCAACGCTATTCGGACCTTTGAAGGGTAGGGACACAACATATCGACCGTCCTTTCCTCTTTGGGTGGTCTCCTGGAAGTTCCGCTCGCAGAATACGTCATCCTCCTTTTCCGGTTTTGCGGGAAGGTCTTCCACCTCCCAAAACTTGGTGAGGAGTACATCAAGTTTTGCTTCTGGCCTAACTCGCGTCTGTGCCGCGAAAACTGATCGAGACACCGGAGGGTCCGGCATGATAGCTCCACACAGAACCCATCCAAAGATGGTTTCTAGCCCGACGAACTCACCAATATCCTTTTTGATCCGTTCTCCGAGGATGTGGGGAAACAGGTCATCACCGATAATCATGTCAATAGGCGCGGGCTTGTTGTAGTACGGGTCAGCCAGGGGGCGATCGAGGCACTGCGTCGGAACCGTATTAAGGAATGGAGCTGTTGGAATGGCTCCTGACAATTTGGATACGACCAGGGCGGAGACCTCGATCTTGTTCAGTCTGTCACACGGGGGAGACAGCAATAGCAGACACACCTTGTCGGCGCAGCCTCCATCACTCTGGCCCATGCCAGTAACCGCAGCGTCTACTGGGTAGAAGGGGGCTGGACCATGCTGAAGACACGCTCGGAGAGAAAAGTTGAATCGGCCCCAGAGTCGATCAACGCCCGAATATGGTGATCCACACCACGATGGTGCAGCGTGACAATCGCAGTGCCTAAAAGGCCTCTGCCTGGGGTAGATGCAAAATAACTTTGAGCATTTGTGAGCTGGTTGCTCGTGGACGGACCCTCTGTGGCGCTGGACGGTGGGACTTGCGCAGCGGACGGCGAGGACACGGACACATCACTAGGATGCAACAGCGTATGATGACGTTCCTTGCAGGTATGGCAATTATGCGTACTGGAGCAGCCCTTCACTTGATGACCGCGGGCAAAACAGTTCAGACAAAGTCCCTGCTGTCTAATGGTTTCCAGCCGCCTGTGAACAGGCATATCAAGAAAACTAGGGCAGAGCCGTATAGGGTGATTCTCCCGATGGCACAGCTTACAAGAAGCCGGTTTGAGCTGGGCTTTCGCGGGGAACGCTTGGACCTTCATCGTTGCAGAGGATTTGCGGGGGCCAAAGGGGATGGCTTGCACACTTGGGCCCGACTTATGTTCTTCGGTGGCATCCAGGACACGATACCGATCGGTAAGAAATTGGTTCAAATCGGACCAAGTTGAGACGACAGTCTTATTTGGCACTGATTGCTCCCACAGGAGGATTGTGGCCTTCGGCAATTTGCTAGTGCAGATGGCGATAAGTAGGACATCCCAATTCTCCGTACTAACACCCGAACGCTCAAGCGCGGTAAGACCTCCTTGAAACGCAGTCTGCAGCTCTCGCAAGGATTTGCCCGACTCTTGTGCCACCGCGGGAATCTGAAGGAGTTGTCTGGCTTGAGTCATGACAAGCAGACGGCTATTTTCGTACCGTGCGGTGAGGTTCTCCCACGCGGCCTGGAAACCCTCATTCGTCAGGGGTACTTAGCTACGATGGTTCTCGCTTCCCCTCGCGTCTTGGTGTTCAGGTGATAGAGCTTCTCCACTTGTGACAAGTACGGGTTGGCGATATAAATGGCGGCGAACAAATCGCGGAATGTGGGCCATGCTAGGCTGTCGCCATCAAATGTCTCCACCTCACACGGAGGAACTCTATGCCCCGCCGGCCTCGACGGAGCGGTGGGCTGACGCATAAGACTCGTCATCTGTGCCGAGAGCTGTTCGATGCGTTCTCCGAACAATGTCCCGCATCGCACATACGTCGCAAAGGCGTATTCGTGCTTCGCCTTGATGCGGCTTATGTTTGCCAAGCTTTCCTCGTCGGTTTGGACTGTCAAGGCCTTGTGACAACGGGAGTGTTCCATCTCGACAGTTGACCACAGCGATTTGAGCTGCTCTAAGTGCATTTTAAGGGAAAACAAGGGCACTTCAGAAGTTAGAGCTTCACTCTCCCGAGCTTCGAACAGAGTCAATGCGTCGCACGCCAGAATGAAATCGGAGAGGGACATTCTGGAGTGTTCTCTGCGCTGTTGTGATACGGATCGGGTGACGGGAGCGTCAGAACAGTGCGTCACAACAACGTGCGGGATCTGGGTCTGGGTTGAAAGCTTGGAACGACCTTTGTGTTCACTCGAGTCTTTAACCGAGAATCTGCGACCCTGAGGGAGGCTGGACGAAGACGGACGGGATCTTGGGGATTCGCTGCGGCTGCGAACAGACGAGAACTTGCGCGAAATATCCGTACGCTTCACAATCGCCGGAGTTATCGGAGGCCGAACCTTCTCCGGAGTTGAAGAGGGAGACGAAAGGCCGTTAGACTTCAGCGCAGTCTTGGACGGCTCCGTGGACATACTCAGGGGACGACCTTACCGTTGAACACCGAGTTTGTGGGTTTTGAGAAAATGAGGAAAATTTGAGGAAATGAGAAGTGGACTGTATGAGGACGCAAGAGCTTTCTCACTGTACACCGCAGGATTGCGGGAGAATTATCTCGCGTGCGGCTCGGAAACGGAGCCCTTTTTAATGGGGATAGATGCGGAACAATATACGAACGCACGAGTGCGGATCAAAAGTTGCACGTAGACAAAGCTAAATGATTACAAACCAAGTTTGTATGGATTCGTAAGTAACGCTGGGAGTACGTATAAAACAAAACACGGAGGAAATATATAAATAAAGATGTATAGGATAAAAGAAAATACGTTTTTGTTTAGATCTGGATCTGGATATATATATGTGCGCACAATACTGGCCGGAAAAAATTATATATATAATTTATAAATATGGACGGATGTATAAATATGGGCCCGATAGTGCTGGAAAAAATATGTATATGTATTTATTTATAAATATGGGCGGATATATATATGAGCGCAAAAGGCTGGCCGGAAGAAGTATATTTATAATTTTTGAATATGAATGGATATATAAATATGGGCCCGATAGTGCTGGAAAAATATATATGTATTTAGTTATAAATATGGGCGGATATATAATTAGGCGAAAAAAAGGGAATCGGAAATAATGTGATTTGAACTTGGCGCGCTTGAGCCGCCTATCGATATCACGACTCGACTCACGTGTCACCACTACTCCGAAAAACAGCTGTCGGCCGTTGATTATATTTTGATGTTGTTTAATTATGTTAATAATTTTTTTTGTGGTTGTGCAAAAAAGGAGAAAACCAATAACAAAAGAACGCTTTTACACGCCGCGAGTGTTGTGCGCGGAGGCAAACCAAACAAACGATCAATGCATGTGGACAAATGCTTGATCTATGTATGTACGTACATGCATAAGTACACAGGTGAGTATATATGTAGATATGTGTGCACACGCGTTGTTCACAACAAAAATAACGTAAGTGATTGTCATTTAATTGGAGGTGGGGTGGTGTTAAATCAATGCGCGACACCGAAATGGATTATGTGTTGTGGATATGTACATACATATGTGCAGTGTATGACTATGTAAGTATGTATGTACATATGTAAGCAAGTGCACCGGGTTCCAAAGACGCGTGTCGGGAATTAATTTCGCACCTAATTCGAACGCGCAAGAAATCGCGGTGCATACGTTAAGTGCTATTAACAAAAACAATATTTTTTGGCCTTTTGTGTGGTGGTAAATGTGTGAAGGGATTATACATATGTACATGGATATGTACATATGCGCGTACATCAACAGATGACGATGTGTGTATGTACGTAGATACGCGCGTGCGGCAATTAGTTTGGCATTAAAAATAATTATTTCAACACATAAGAAAACGCGGTGAACACTTGGATTATTATTTTTTTTTCTATTTTTTATAACACTTTAATATTTTTTTTTTTTTTTTTTTTTAACCCTTTACGCGGACTTGGCAAACAGCTGTGGAAATTACATGTACATGTGAATGCATATGTAAAAGAGGTGGATTTGGACAAGTGCGGGGAAAAAATATAAATAAAGAAATGGAAATGTAATGGAAAACGAGAACGTTGGACAAACACGCTAAGGATTAGGAACTACCATGGACCCTTGGAACAGGTCAGGTATGTACATACAATATGTAAAAGTGTGTAGGTCGCTATGGAGAAGCGGGAAAACCTCACACTTTTATTAGTATGTAGGGGCAAATGAAACGAATAATGAAATTTTGTACTTATCAGGAATTCCGCCGGTGCAAGCTGGAGGAGCGGAAGGATATCCGGCTCGAAGGACCAATGTTTGTGGCGGGGCGGAAGGACCCGATATAGTATCAAGTGGTTGGCGGGTGCCAATATCTTCAGGATCTCGTACGTGAGTAGAATGATTAAAAACGCGCGAAAAACTTCGTTTTAATTCTATGTTTGATTTATTTAATTCACAAGGTATACCGATACACACACGAAATGGTTCGGTTTTAAAAAGTGACAAATCGCAAAATGAAAGTTAAAGGAGATGAACGGGTGTTCGGGTGAAAATCTCGATTCGGAATAATGGCGATGCCCATTGGAAAAAACCCAGTCACCCCTCCTGGTGTGACCGTAGATGCCGAGGATCAAAAAACCCTCCTCACTCTTCACTGCTCTTCGCCGCTCACTGCTGTTCACCCGGTGGCGTGAACATATACCATTTCACCCTATGGGTGTATGGTATGAAAATAGTGTATTATATGAACGCACATCGGAAAAAGGTTATTGATCGAACTTTATCGGAATTGATTGCCATAGATGTTCAGCCCTACAGCATAGTAGAGGATATAGGCTTTATAAAATACAGCAAAATATTGGACTGCAGATACCAGTTGCCAAGTCGCGCACATCTAACAAATGTGCTAATGATGGATTTGTTTAACGACACATCAGCAAAGCTGTCAACAATTTTGAATAAAATTTCCGATATCGCGATGACTTGCGACTTATGGACATCTCGTGCTAAAAAAAAGTTTTTTAACAGTGACTGGTCATTTTGTGCATGACTACAGCCTGAAATAAACAACAAGACCACTTAAGGATGTCACAAACCATTCGGCAGACAACATTAAAGACACTTTAGAAGAAGTATTAACATCTTGGGGTTTACTGGAAAAAACAGTATGTGTTGTGACAGACAATGCTAGTTCCATGCTTAAAGCTTGCGAACTGTTAAAGATTCAAAACATTCCGTGCTTTGCTCACATCTTAAATTTGGTAGTTCAAGATGGTTCAAACTTTGATGATGATGCAGCAACTAAGGCGTTAATTCAAAAATGCAAATCAATTGTCAGACTTTTCAATAAAAGTACAATTGCAAACGAAAAGTTTAAAATGGCACAAGACAGCTTTGCTTATTCGTTGCTACAAGAAACTCCAACTAGATGGAATAGTTTTTATATTATGATTGAAAGAATATTAGTGACGCATGAAGAAATTGCTTTGGTACTATTATCAACAACAGATAGAACAACAGATGAAGAAATAAAAGTGCTGAAGGACATGGAAAAAAATATTGTCCTTTTTTCAACAAGTCAGCGAAAAAATATCTGGAGCACAATATGTCACAATCTCGCTTATTATTCCATTAACTTTTGGACTTTTACGAATAATGCAAATGGAGCAAAAATGGTAGCTGTTTTGTCGGAATCAATTGTGAAACGTTTGTCTCCATATGAAAAACGAACTCTGACGAGGATGGCGACAATTCTAGATCCGAGATTCAAAAAGGTTGGTTTTCAAAACAGTGCAAATGCTGATCAAGCCGGAATATGCTTTGAAAATGAGTTACCGACCTTATGTAAGAGTGGCAACACTGTGGACTCGGAACTCATCCAAACAACTCATGACTCACTTTTCGACTTTTTCGATCATCAAGCTAGTGGTAGGCGTGGAAACGCGCGATCAGACGCCATTATTGTAATGAGGCAGTATTTGGAAAGAGCCGTAGTGCCGCAAGAAATGGATCCGTTGTTATGGATACAGGTAAAAAATTAGTTAATTAAATTAACTATGGATAGAAAAAATTAATCTGTTTTACATAAAATTTTCTTCAGGTTAACCAAATGGACTTTCCGCCCATCAAAACATTAATGATGAAATATTTTTGCGTTCCTGCAACATCTGTGGAGTCGGAACGTATTTTTAGCAAGGCAGGGCCAATTGTCTCTGACCGAAAAACACGGTTGAAGGAGGAAAACGTTAATATTTTATTATTTTTAAACTGAAATCTATGGATAAACTCTTCCAAAAAATTATAGTAATAGGTAATACAATTTTGGACATTTCTTATATATTACAACATCGAACAATTTTTTAAATACTTTATTATAGTTACTTTTGCCTTGTGCACTATCGAGGCACTATCGATGGTACTATCGTTCACTATCGATGGTGAAAAAACTATCGTCGACTACAGATGTGCCAAGCTTATACAGATGAACTTATAGGTAATGAAACGTTTAAAGAAGTCATAGAAGAACTAGAGTTCGACGTTCAGAATACCTTGTCAGCACTTGAAGAAAAAATAAACGATCAGAAAAATTTGAAAGCTGAGAATGTTACCGTAAGAGGCGAACTACCGGTGTTGCCGAAAATACAGGTACCCACGTTTTCTGGAAAACCTAGAGAATGGGTAATGTTTGTAGAATTATTCGCGGAACTGATTGAAAAAAGAGAGGATCTAAGTCTTACTCTTAAATTCAATTATTTAAAATCCGCGTTAAAGGGCGAAGCAAGGAGCATGGTAGCCCATCTATTGTCAGGTTCAGCTGACAATTATAGTGCTGCTTGGGAATTGTTACACAAGCAATATGAAAATAATCGGAGGGTATTTTCCGAACAATTAAGTCGAATCGTTGATTTACCGATGATCAACAATGATTCCGCAAAAAGTGTTAAAGAAGTGATTGACATAGTTAATGAGTCAGTTTACGTAATTAAAATAAAAGCAAATTTGTCCGATGAAGTTGACATAATATTTGCACAAGTCATACTTCGGAAATTTGACAGAGAGGCTCTGCCATGGTATGAGAGTCAGATTAGAAAAACAAGGCAAATTCAAATGCTATCTGATGTCATGGAATACTTGGAGCAAAGATATTGCTCACTAGGTGCCATAAAAAGACAAGAGAAAAAACAGCTACAAAAAACATCGGTGGCGGTGTTTAAAGATAGTTGTCCGATCTAGAAAGGTCCCTGGCATAGCGCTCCTCTGTGCTTTAAGTTTAAAGCGCTAACACATAGAGAAAGGGTGGAAATAGCCAAAAAAGTACAATTTTGTATACGATGCTTGAAGCATTCAAGCAACAAGAGATGCACAAATAAAATGGTCTGCTCATTGGTCTGCTTACCATCACCAGTGGTAAGAGACTCACAGGAAGAATCAGAGCCTTTAAGTCTGAATTCTTATGCAAGTGTAAATGCTAAGATCAGCTAAAGGTTACAAAAAATAAAAAAACTCTGTTCTCCCCCACCAGTGGTAAGAGACAGAGTATAGAACAAAAAAGCAAAATATTGCTATAAAAAAAAAAAAAATAAAAAGTGCGAGCGACCCAGTTAAATAAAGGCAGTTTGGCTAGTCGAGCAACTGCAATAATTTCGGCGGCGTGGTGTGTGGCTTATTCGAAGCCCTAATATCGAAAAAAAAGTTAAAGTTAAAGACCATAGGCCCTGGACAACAACAGCTGAGCAACGATAAAAAAAAGAAGTAGAATTATCACATGGCGGAATGAACACACATGGTCTGAAATCTGAAATCTGAGTGAGTAGAGGTGATGAGCAATGCCAAGACCTAGCGGAGTTAAGAATCGGCTAAAACAAAGAAAAGCCAAACTCCTTAAGCTACTGTTTGCCACCAACACAACAATTAGTTGGGCAAAGGCAAATAAATTACAAGCTGAACTAGACAACATCGAGCTGATTCAGCAAAACTTAAAGAAAGAAGGCTCAACCTCTACAGAAATTACGCCTAAAAATATAAAAGTAATGAGTACATACGAATCCCAAAAAGCAGAACCCAAGAAGAAAATCCAGACAACACCAGAGAAGAAGTGCCCGGCGGACTGCCCTGGGCTATTATATTCGCCATATTGCGAATACATCTGTGTCAAGAGGACCAGCATCGGCGCCCCAACAGCCTGTGCGAAGACCAGCACCGACACCGTCTAGCGCGATAAGCTAGACCCGGAGCCAAGAGATCTGAGAAGCCAGCATCGGCGCCCCAATAGCCTGTGCTTAGACCAGCACCGGCACCGTCTAGCGCGACAAGCTAGACCAGGAATGCAGTAGGACCGGTAGCGTTACAAAGAGCGCCCAACAATTTATGATGTATTTCATAAATTAAAATTTTTTGCAAAAAAGAAATATGTTACTCTGTTAAACTGAGCAATAATTGCGTTGCTCGGTCTAGAGTGTGGCCCGTAAAGCCATACGCCAAATAGACAGGAGATCACTGCGATGATCGAGTAGGGAAAGTAAAAAAAAATATAAAATTCATAAAAAAAAAAATCAATTTATTTATAAGCAAGTTGCCCGTTGAAGGGTCAATAATAATATAAAACCAGAGGGCCGGGGCTAACTTCGACCGCGTCAAAGTTTGTATACCCTTGCAAGTTTGTTAGTAACTCTTTTATCTAAACTAACTGTTTTATCTAAAAAGGGTAATGTTTGCGAAAGAACCGCCTTCAATCTTAGCATAGGATATAACGAACTTCCTGATGAAAGTCACTGTTTTCCACCGATCCTTCCTATGGGAGCTATATGATATAGTTACCCTATCTTTACCAAATTCGGCACATTTATTAACAGATATATTAAACTGACAAATGTTAAATTTGAGCAATCGCATCAAAAGTAATGAAGTTATTGACAAAACTCACTGTTTTTGACCGATCGTTCTTTTTGACCGATCGTTCTTATGTGCGCTATATGATATAGTCACCTGATCTTGATCAAATTTGGCACAGTGGTTTATAGTTACAATAAACTTACTTACATTAAATTTCACGACAATAGCTTAAAAAGTAACGAAGTTATTGGGAAAAGTCACTGTTCGTGACTTTTCCGTTTGTATGGGAGCTATATGATATAGTGGTCCGATCCGACTGAATCCGAGATATACAAACCCTGCAGTATATACAAGCCTACGTGCAAAATTTCAGCTCTGTAGCTCTTACGGTCTAGGAGGAGTTCGCATCGATCCAGACGGACGGACAGACGGACAGACGGACGGACATGGTTATTTGAACTCGTCTCGTCGTGCTGATCAAGAATGTATATACTTTATATCGGTCGGAGATGCTTCCTTCTATGCGTTGCACACTTCTGACCAAAATTAATATAGCCTTTTTGCAAGGGTATAAAAATACATAAGTAAATACATAAAAAAAAAAATCAACTTATTGTAAAACATATTTACATACACCATACAAAATGTTTCTAAACAAAACTGAAAAGTTGTTAGGGAAGCAGTTAGAGTTGCATAACAGGATAAGGCAGTTAGAAGCACTAGATCCCAGAAACATAACTAACAAGGTGATCGAGGAAGTAAAAGAGATTAGGAATCGATGGTTACATAATCATAACAAATTGCTACAGCAAGGGAATTTCGATCATCAGTATTTTACAGATAAAATACATGAAGGAATGTTAAAGATAGTTGCCAAAATAATAGCTATAGGAGTGTCGGAAAAACCAGGCACTGGTAAGTCAGCGTTAGTTGAAGCAGAAGCAAATATGTCAGAAATGTTTGAGGATAGCAAAGGAGAGTCGCGCGGGAATGCGACCTCCAGTAATGAAAACGGTAATGTTAGCCAGGAAAAATTTCAAGGAAAGGTCCGTCAGCTCCAGCAATATTTGGACATGATGAGCAAAGACATGATGATAGACAATAGAACAGGCGAAATGTATATTAAAAAAATAGAATTCTTGTTCAAGAAGATACAGATTAGAGGTGTTAAACTATCGATAGCACTATCGACACTATCGATGGTTCAGCACTATCGGGTCGACCCACTATCGATGGTGTTGCTCTTCCGATAGTAGTCGATAGTGCCATCAATAGTTTCGTTTATACATCACTAAAAAAAAAATTGCGCGCTTATTCATTTGTGGCGTCTCTCGACTTGCGTGTGTTTAACAAATTCTGTTGAGTGCAGTGAAAATTGGCTTGTGTTATTTTGTTGAGTGCAGAGAAAATTGGCTTGTGTTGGACGTTCTAAAAGCATTTACGTGACATTACTAAATGCTAGCGTATTCGTACTGTTTGCAGTAAGCGACACGACACCATTAATACGTACTTTCTTCGAATGTGTGGTTGAGTGTTGAGTGGAGTTAAAAGTCTTGTTGACAAGAAAATTAAACAAAATGGATCGTTTCCTTCAAAAAGGTAATAAACAAAACGCTCTTCAATTCTAAAGCATTTTATTAAAATTTGTGTTTTATAAAAGGTAAACGTCGCTATTCTAAGGACACCTGTTATTGTAGTACAACAGATTCGGAGAAAAATTCTCCGTCTGAAAAGCCAAGCCAAAAATTTAAAAAGAGAAGCAAAATTTCTGATGTTTGGAAATATTTTCAAAGATCGGATGACTAGAAGTTCGCAAAATGTCTTAAATGTGAGGAGTATAAAACTAGCGGCAATACATCAAATTTGCGCGATCACATTCAAAGGTTTCACCCAAATGTTAAGGACGATGGACCTGATTCCACCAAAGATTCTGATGATTTTTCTGCGGGTGGCAACATAGGCTCTACAAGCAGCAGCTGCAGATCAAGTATGCGATCAATGGACTCATATATAAAAAAGAGTGTATTATATGACCCCAACGCACATCGGAAAAAGGTTATTGATCGAACTTTAGCGGAATTGATTGCCATAGATGTTCAGCCCTACAGCATAGTAGAGGATATAGGCTTTATAAAATACAGCAAAATATTGGACTGCAGATACCAGTTGCCAAGTCGCGCACATCTAACAAATGTGCTAATGATGGATTTGTTTAACGACACATCAGCAAAGCTGTCAACAATTTTGAATAAAATTTCCGATATCGCGGTGACTTGCGACTTATGGACATCTCGTGCTAAAAAAAAGTTTTTTAACAGTGACTGGTCATTTTGTGCATGACTACAGCCTGAAAACAGCGACAAGACCACTTAAGGATGTCACAAACCATTCGGCAGACAACAATAAAGACACTTTAGAAGAAGTATTAACATCTTGGGGTTTACGGGAAAAAACAGTATGTGTTGTGACAGACAATGCTAGTTCCATGCTTAAAGCTTGCGAACTGTTAAAGATTCAAAACATTCCGTGCTTTGCTCACACCTTAAATTTGGTAGTTCAAGATGGTTTAAACTTTGATGATGATGCAGCAACTAAGGCGTTAATTCAAAAATGCAAATCAATTGTCAGATTTTTCAATAAAAGTACAATTGCAAACGAAAAGTTTAAAATGGCACAAGACAGCTTTGCTTATTCGTTGCTACAAGAAACTCCAACTAGATGGAATAGTTTTTATATTATGATTGAAAGAATATTAGTGACGCATGAAGAAATTGCTTTGGTACTATTATCAACAACAGATAGAACAACAGATGAAGAAATAAAAGTGCTGAAGGACATGGAAAAAATATTGTCCTTTTTTTAACAAGTCAGCGAAAAAATATCTGGAGCACAATATGTCACAATCTCGCTTATTATTTCATTAACTTTTGGACTTTTACGAAAAATGCAAATGGAGCAAAAATGGTAGCTGTTTTGTCGGAATCAATTGTAAAACGTTTGTCTCCATATGAAAAACGAACTCTGACGAGGATGGCGACAATTCTAGATCCGAGATTCAAAAAGGTTGGTTTTCAAAACAGTGCAAATGCTGATCAAGCCGGAATATGCTTTGAAAACGAGTTACTGACCTTATGTAAGAGTGGCAACACTGTGGACTCGGAACCCATCCAAACAACTCAGGACTCACTTTTCGACTTTTTCGATTATCAAGCTAGTGGTAGGCGTGGAAACGCGCGATCAGACGCCATTATTGTAATGAGGCAGTATTTGGAAAGAGCCGTAGTGCCGCAAGAAATGGATCCGTTGTTATGGATACAGGTAAAAAATTAGTTAATTAAATTAACTATGGATAGAAAAAATTAATCTGTTTTACATAAAATTTTCTTCAGGTTAACCAAATGGACTTTCCGCCCATCAAAACATTAATGATGAAATATTTTTGCGTTCCTGCAACATCTGTGGAGTCGGAACGTATTTTTAGCAAGGCAGGGCCAATTGTCTCTGACCGAAAAACACGGTTGAAGGAGGAAAACGTTAATATTTTATTATTCTTAAACTGAAATCTATGGATAAACTCTTCCAAAAAATTATAGTAATAGGTAATACAATTTTGGACATTTCTTATATATTACAACATCGAACAATTTTTTAAATACTTTATTATAGTTACTTTTGCCTTGTGCAATATCGAGGCACTATCGATGGTACTATCGTTCACTATCGATGGTGATGAAAAAACTATCGTCGACTACAGATGTGCCAAGCTTATACAGATGAACTTATAGGTAATGAAACGTTTAAAGAAGTCATAGAAGAACTAGAGTTCGACGTTCAGAATACCTTGTCAGCACTTGAAGAAAAAATAAACGATCAGAAAAATTTGAAAGCTGAGAATGTTACCGTAAGAGGCGAACTACCGGTGTTGCCGAAAATACAGGTACCCACGTTTTCTGGAAAACCTAGAGAATGGGTAATGTTTGTAGAATTATTCGCGGAACTGATTGAAAAAAGAGAGGATCTAAGTCTTACTCTTAAATTCAATTATTTAAAATCCGCGTTAAAGGGCGAAGCAAGGAGCATGGTAGCCCATCTATTGTCAGGTTCAGCTGACAATTATAGTGCTGCTTGGGAATTGTTACACAAGCAATATGAAAATACTCGGAGGGTATTTTCCGAACAATTAAGTCGAATCGTTGATTTACCGATGATCAACAATGATTCCGCAAAAAGTGTTAAAGAAGTGATTGACATAGTTAATGAGTCAGTTTACGTAATTAAAATAAAAGCAAATTTGTCCGATGAAGTTGACATAATATTTGCACAAGTCATACTTCGGAAATTTGACAGAGAGGCTCTGCCATGGTATGAGAGTCAGATTAGAAAAACAAGGCAAATTCAAATGCTATCTGATGTCATGGAATACTTTTTTTTTTTTTTCTATAGACGTAGTCGTACAACGCTCAGTACGAACAAGTGGCCCATATGACACCAGGCCCGGGCCTGTTACGAATGACCCTAAGTAAAATTAATGTTACAACCTCTACCCACTCCGACCTAAGGGTATAGGCGTAATACATATATAAACATAAAATTAAACTAAAGAAATAGACAATATTAAATGTAATATAAAAAGAAAACAGGATAGGTTAAAATAAAGATGATTACAACTAGTTACGAGCGAGGAAGGACAAGATCGCAGTTTTTATACCGGGAAGCGATGTTTCGGAACCGATAACGTGCCAAAGTCTGTTGTAGTCACTACATAGAATACGAAAAGGATCATGCAGAGAAAAGTTAGTTGTGCAAGCGGTGTGAAATTGCAGGTCCTTCTAGATGGAACAGAAATGTTAATTTGGCTCAACAGCTCGGAAGAGTCAATCTCACCATTCAAAAGTTTGTAAAGAAAAGTTACACCAAGCATAGTTCTACGATTAGCTAAAGAAGGAAGGTTAATTAACTAAAGTCCACTAGAATAAGATGGAAGTTGTACAGTTGGATCCCAGCGCCAATCACGAAAGGCAAAGAGTAAAAACTGTTTTTGTACAGATTCTAATTTGTTTTGATAAAACTCATATTGAGGAGACCATACACAAGATCCATACTCCAATATGGGGCGGACTAAAGAAGTATAAAGTATTTTGGTAGTATATGGGTCCTTGAACTCCTTCGACCAGCGCTTTATAAAGCCAAGAACACTTTTAGCCCTACTAACAGTAGTCGATATATGCTGATTAAAACTAAGTTTGTGGTCTATTAAGATCCCCAAATCTTTTACAACCAATGAAGTATTATTAATTCTTTCTAACGGGAAATTATTTAAAAAGTAACTCGTTACTTGGGGAGAACCTCTGTAAATAGACATAATTTTGCACTTAGAACAGTTTAACGATAACAAGTTAGCTATACACCACCCCTGAAAAGCATTCAGGTCAGCTTGCAAGGTATGACATGAGAGAGAGTCTACGATGCGATTAGCGATTTTTACATCATCGGCATACATAAGAACTCTAGAATTTAAAAGAACGGTGGGAAGATCATTAATAAAAATGGTGAATAGTAATGGGCCAAGGTGACTGCCCTGTAGGAATCCCGATTCAACACAAATGATCTTAGAAAGAGAGGACTTAAAAAGAACCCTCTGCCTCCTATTGCTTAGATATTGTGATATCCAAGCAAGCAGAGCATCCGGAAAGCCAACTTAATTCAGCTTATGTAATAGTAAGGCATGGTTTACCGAATCGAAAGCCTTACTGAAATCCGTATATATAACATCAGTTTGCTTTTGTTTCTTAAAACCTTGGATTACAAAAGATGTAAACTGTAGAAGGTTAGTTGTGGTAGACCTATTCTTGACAAACCCATGCTGGTATGGCGAAAAAATAGATTTACATAAATGCTGTATTTGAGACGTCATAATTTTCTCAAACAGTTTAGGTATCGCTGACAATTTAGAAATTCCTCTGTAATTAGTGACGTCGGATTTATTGCCACATTTGTGAAGAGGTAAAATAAACGAATCCTTCCATATAGTTGGAAACTCGGACAGTGTAATGGACAACTCAAAAAGCTTAAGTAAAGGCGAGCACAATGACTCCGCACAGAACCTCAGGACACAAGCGGGAATACCGTCTGGACCCGGTGAGTATACCGAGTAATCGTCATTAGTTCCTTAGCTACCGAACTTTCCGTTATAATAGGATTCGGAGCAAAGATATTGCTCACTAGGTGCCATAAAAAGAGAAGAGAAAAAACAGCTACAAAAAACATCGGTGGCGGTGTTTAAAGATAGTTGTCCGATCTAGAAAGGTCCCTGGCTTAGCGCTCCTCTGTGCTTTAAGTTTAAAGCGCTAACACCTAAAGAAAGGGTGGAAATAGCCAAAAAAATACAATTGTGTACACGATGCTTGAAGCATTCAAGCAACAAGAGATGCACAAATAAAATGGTCTGCTCATTGGTCTGCTTACCATCACCAGTGGTAAGAGACTCACAGGATGAATCAGTGCCTTTAAGTCTGAATTCTTATGCAAGTGTAAATGCTAAGATCAGCTAAAGGTTACAAAAAATAAAAAAAACTCTGTTCTCCCCCACCAGTGGTAAGAGACAGAGTATAAAACAAAAAAGCAAAATATTGCTTAATAAATAAAAAAAATAAAAAGTGCGTGCGACCGAGTTAAATAAAGGCAGTTTGGTTAGTCGAGCAACTGCAATAATTTCGGCGGCGTGGTGTGTGGCTTCTTCGAAGCCCTAATATCGAAAAAAAAGTTAAAGTTAAAGACCATAGGCCCTGGACAACAACAGCTGAGCAACGATAAAAAAAAAAGTAGAATTATCACATGGCGGAATGAACACACATAATCTGGAAAAAAAAAAAAAAAAAAAAAAATGAAATCTGAGTGAGTAGAGGTGATGAGCAATGCCAAGACGTAGCGGAGTTAAGAATCGGCTAAAACAAAGAAAAGCCAAACTCCTTAAGCTACTGTTTGCCACCAACACAACAATTAGTTGGGCAAAGTAATGAGTACATACGAATCCCAAAAAGCAGAACCCAAGAAGAAAATCCAGACAACACCAGAGAAGAAGTGCCCGGCGGACTGCCCTGGGCTATTATATTCGCCATATTGCGAATACATCTGTGTCAAGAGGACCGGCATCGGCGCCCCAACAGCCTGTGCGAAGACCAGCACCGGCACCGTCTAGCGCGATAAGCTAGACCCGGAGCCAAGAGATCTGAGAAGCCAGCATCGGCGCCCCAATAGCCTGTGCTTAGACCAGCACCGGCACCGTCTAGCGCGACAAGCTAGACCAGGAAAGAACGGCCTTCAATCTTAGCATAGGATATAACGAACTTTCTGATGAAAGTCACTGTTTTCCACCGATCCTTCCAATGGGAGCTATATGATATAGTTACCCTATCTTTACCAAATTCGGCACAGTTATTAACAGATATAGTAAACTGACAAATGTTAAATTTGAGCAATCGCATCAAAAGTAATGAAGTTATTGACAAAACTCACTCTTTTTGTCCGATCGTTCTTATGTGCGCTATATGATATAGTCACCCGATCTTGATCAAATTTGGCACAGTGGTTTATAATTAGAATAAACTTACTTACATTAAATTTCACGACAATAGCTTAAAAAGTAACGAAGTTATTGGGAAAAGTCACTGTTCGTGACTTTTCCGTTTGTATGGGAGCTATATGATATAGTGGTCCGATCCGACTGAATCCGAGATATACAAACCCTGCAGTATATACAAGCCCACGTGTAAAATTTCAGCTCTGTAGCTCTTACGGTCTAGGAGGAGTTCGCATCGATCCAGACGGACGGACAGACGGACAGACGGACGGACGGACGGACAAAGATTTACGTATGATAGACAATAGAACAGGCGAAATGTATATTAAAAAAATAGAATTCTTGTTCAAGAAGATACAGATTAGAGGTGTTAAACTATCGATAGCACTATCGACACTATCGATGGTTGAGCACTATCGGGTCGACCCACTATCGATGGTGTTGCTCTTCCGATAGTAGTCGATAGTGCCATCAATAGTTTCGTTTATACATCACTAAAAAAAAAATTGCGCGCTTATTCATTTGTGGCGTCTCTCGACTTGCGTGTGTTTAACAAATTCTGTTGAGTGCAGTGAAAATTGGCTTGTGTTATTTACTTGAGTGCAGAGAAAATTGGCTTGTGTTGGACGTTCTAAAAGCATTTACGTGACATTACTAAATGCTAACGTATTCGTACTGTTTGCAGTAAGCGACACGACACCATTAATACGTACTTTCTTCGAATGTGTGGTTGAGTGTTGAGTGGAGTTGAAAGTCTTGTTGACAAGAAAATTAAACACATAAAATGGATCGTTTCCTTCAAAAAGGTAATAAACAAAACGCTCTTCAATTCTAAAGCATTTTATTAAAATTTGTGTTTTATAAAAGGTAAACGTCGCTATTCTAAGGACACCTGTTATTGTAGTACAACAGATTCGGAGAAAAATTCTCCGTCTGAAAAGCCAAGCCAAAAATTTAAAAAGAGAAGCAAAATTTCTGATGTTTGGAAATATTTTCAAAGATCGGATGACTAGAAGTTCGCAAAATGTCTTAAATGTGAGGAGTATAAAACTAGCGGCAATACATCAAATTTGCGCGATCACATTCAAAGGTTTCACCCAAATGTTAAGGACGATGGACCTGATTCCACCAAAGATTCTGATGATTTTTCTGCGGGTGGCAACATAGGCTCTACAAGCAGCAGCTGCAGATCAAGTATGCGATCAATGGACTCATATATAAAAAAGAGTGTATTATATGACCCCAACGCACATCGGAAAAAGGTTATTGATCGAACTTTAGCGGAATTGATTGCCATAGATGTTCAGCCCTACAGCATAGTAGAGGATATAGGCTTTATAAAATACAGCAAAATATTGGACTGCAGATACCAGTTGCCAAGTCGCGCACATCTAACAAATGTGCTAATGATGGATTTGTTTAACGACACATCAGCAAAGCTGTCAACAATTTTGAATAAAATTTCCGATATCGCGGTGACTTGCGACTTATGGACATCTCGTGCTAAAAAAAAGTTTTTTAACAGTGACTGGTCATTTTGTGCATGACTACAGCCTGAAAACAGCAACAAGACCACTTAAGGATGTCACAAACCATTCGGCAGACAACGTTAAAGACACTTTAGAAGAAGTATTAACATCTTGGGGTTTACTGGAAAAAACAGTATGTGTTGTGACAGACAATGCTAGTTCCATGCTTAAAGCTTGCGAACTGTTAAAGATTCAAAACATTCCGTGCTTTGCTCACACCTTAAATTTGGTAGTTCAAGATGGTTTAAACTTTGATGATGATGCAGCAACTAAGGCGTTAATTCAAAAATGCAAATCAATTGTCAGATTTTTCAATAAAAGTACAATTGCAAACGAAAAGTTTAAAATGGCACAAGACAGCTTTGCTTATTCGTTGCTACAAGAAACTCCAACTAGATGGAATAGTTTTTATATTATGATTGAAAGAATATTAGTGACGCATGAAGAAATTGCTTTGGTACTATTATCAACAACAGATAGAACAACAGATGAAGAAATAAAAGTGCTGAAGGACATGGAAAAAATATTGTCCTTTTTTCAACAAGTCAGAGAAAAAATATCTGGAGCACAATATGTCACAATCTCGCTTATTATTCCATTAACTTTTGGACTTTGTTTTGTCGGAATCAATTGTGAAACGTTTGTCTCCATATGAAAAACGAACTCTGACGAGGATGGCGACAATTCTAGATCCGAGATTCAAAAAGGTTGGTTTTCAAAACAGTGCAAATGCTGATCAAGCCGGAATATGCTTTGAAAACGAGTTACCGACCTTATGTAAGAGTGGCAACACTGTGGACTCGGAACTCATCCAAACAACTCATGACTCACTTTTCGACTTTTTCGATCATCAAGCTAGTGGTAGGCGTGGAAACGCGCGATCAGACGCCATTATTGTAATGAGGCAGTATTTGGAAAGAGGCGTAGTGCCGCAAGAAATGGATCCGTTGTTATGGATACAGGTAAAAAATTAGTTAATTAAATGAACTATGGATAGAAAAAATTAATCTGTTTTACATAAAATTTTCTTCAGGTTAACCAAATGGACTTTCCGCCCATCAAAACATTAATGATGAAATATTTTTGCGTTCCTGCAACATCTGTGGAGTCGGAACGTATTTTTAGCAAGGCAGGGCCAATTGTCTCTGACCGAAAAACACGGTTGAAGGAGGAAAACGTTAATATTTTATTATTCTTAAACTAAAATCTATGGATAAACTCTTCCAAAAAATTATAGTAATAGGTAATACAATTTTGGACATTTCTTATATATTACAACATCGAACAATTTTTTAAATACTTTATTATAGTTACTTTTGCCTTGTGCACTATCGAGGCACTATCGATGGTACTATCGTTCACTATCGATGGTGAAAAAACTATCGTCGACTACAGATGTGCCAAGCTTATACAGATGAACTTATAGGTAATGAAACGTTTAAAGAAGTCATAGAAGAACTAGAGTTCGACGTTCAGAATACCTTGTCAGCACTTGAAGAAAAAATAAACGATCAGAAAAATTTGAAAGCTGAGAATGTTACCGTAAGAGGCGAACTACCGGTGTTGCCGAAAATACAGGTACCCACGTTTTCTGGAAAACCTAGAGAATGGGTAATGTTTGTAGAATTATTCGCGGAACTGATTGAAAAAAGAGAGGATCTAAGTCTTACTCTTAAATTCAATTATTTAAAATCCGCGTTAAAGGGCGAAGCAAGGAGCATGGTAGCCCATCTATTGTCAGGTTCAGCTGACAATTATAGTGCTGCTTGGGAATTGTTACACAAGCAATATGAAAATAATCGGAGGGTATTTTCCGAACAATTAAGTCGAATCGTTGATTTACCGATGATCAACAATGATTCCGCAAAAAGTGTTAAAGAAGTGATTGACATAGTTAATGAGTCAGTTTACGTAATTAAAATAAAAGCAAATTTGTCCGATGAAGTTGACATAATATTTGCACAAGTCATACTTCGGAAATTTGACAGAGAGGCTCTGCCATGGTATGAGAGTCAGATTAGAAAAACAAGGCAAATTCAAATGCTATCTGATGTCATGGAATACTTTTTTTTTTTTTTTTCTATAGACGTAGTCGTACAACGCTCAGTACGAACAAGTGGCCCATATGACACCAGGCCCGGGCCTGTTACGAATGACCCTAAGTAAAATTAATGTTACAACCTCTACCCACTCCGACCTAAGGGTATAGGCGTAATACATATATAAACATAAAATTAAACTAAAGAAATAGACAATATTAAATGTAATATAAAAAGAAAACAGGATAGGTTAAAATAAAGATGATTACAACTAGTTACGAGCGAGGAAGGACAAGATCGCAGTTTTTATACCGGGAAGCGATGTTTCGGAACCGATAACGTGCCAAAGTCTGTTGTAGTCACTACATAGAATACGAAAAGGATCATGCAGAGAAAAGTTAGTTGTGCAAGCGGTGTGAAATTGCAGGTCCTTCTAGATGGAACAGAAATGTTAATTTGGCTCAACAGCTCGGAAGAGTCAATCTCACCATTCAAAAGTTTGTAAAGAAAAGTTACACCAAGCATAGTTCTACGATTAGCTAAAGAAGGAAGGTTAATTAACTAAAGTCCACTAGAATAAGATGGAAGTTGTACAGTTGGATCCCAGCGCCAATCACGAAAGGCAAAGAGTAAAAACTGTTTTTGTACAGATTCTAATTTGTTTTGATAAAACTCATATTGAGGAGACCATACACAAGATCCATACTCCAATATGGGGCGGACTAAAGAAGTATAAAGTATTTTGGTAGTATATGGGTCCTTGAACTCCTTCGACCAGCGCTTTATAAAGCCAAGAACACTTTTAGCCCTACTAACAGTAGTCGATATATGCTGATTAAAACTAAGTTTGTGGTCTATTAAGATCCCCAAATCTTTTACAACCAATGAAGTATTATTAATTCTTTCTAACGGGAAATTATTTAAAAAGTAAATCGTTACTTGGGGAGAACCTCTATAAAAAGACATAATTTTGCACTTAGAACAGTTTAACGTTAAGAAGTTAGCCCTACACCACCCCTGAAAAGCATTCAGGTCAGCGTGCAAGGTATAAGTCTTATACCCGCCTTCTTTTATATGACAGTTACACAAGCTGTTGGAAATATTCTACAGCCGCCATTTTGAGTCTTCCTTTATATACAAGCTGCTGCATCCATTCAGCCGCCATTTTGATTCTTATAGTCGCCATCCTTTTTATCGAAGCCATTAAAGCTGGTGGAACCATTCTACAGCCGCCATTTCGAGTGTTATAGCCACCATCCTTTATATGACAGCTGTACAAGTTTCTGGAACCATTCTACAGCCGCCATTTTGAGTGTTATAGCCGCCATCCTTTATATAACAGCTATACAAGCTGATGGAACCATTCTGCAGCCGCCATTTTGAATCTTATAGCCGCCACCCATTTTATAACAAATATACATCCTGCTGGAACCATTCAACAGCCTTCATTTTGGGTCTTATAGTCGCCATGCCTTATATAAATGATATACAACCTTCTGCAACCGTTCTACAGCCGCCATTTTGAGTCTTATTGCCGCCATCCTTTATATGACAGATATACAAGCTGCTGAAACCATTCTACAGTCGCCATTTTGAGTTTTATAGCCGCCATTCTTTATATAACAGCTATACAAGCTGCTGGAACCATTCTGCAGCCGCCATTATGAGTCTTATACCCTTCATCCTTTATAAAACAGCTATACAAGCTGCTGGAACTGTTCTACAGCCGCCATTTTGAATGTTATAAACGCCACTCTTTATATAACAGCTATACACGCTGCTGGAACTATTCTACAGCCGCCATTTTGAATCTTATAGCCGCCATCCTTTTTATAACAGATATACAACCTGCTAGAGCTATTCTACAGCCGCCATTTTGAATCTTATAGCCGCCATCCTTTATATAACAGCTATACAAGCTGCTGGAACCATTCAACAGCCTTCATTTTGAGTCTTATAGTCGCCATCCCTTATATGACAGTTATACAAGGTGCTGGACCGTTCTACAGCTGCCATTTTGAGTCTTATAGCCGCCATCCCTTATATAAAAGTTATACAAGATGCTGGAACCGTTCTACAGCCGCCATTTTGAGTCTTATAGCCGCCATCCTTTTTATAACAGATATACAACCTACATACAACTTATAGACGTTATCCTTTTTATCGTAGCCATTAAAGCTGCTGGAATCAATGTACAATGGTATAGCCGCCATTTTGAGTGTTATAGCCACTATCCTTTATATAACAGAAATACGATCTGCTGGAGCCATTTTGAGTCTTATAGCCGTCATTCTTTATATCGTAGTCATAAAAGTTGCTGGAACCATTTTCCATCCGCCATGTAGAGTGTTATAGCCACTATCCCTTATATAACGGAAATACAAGCTGCTGGAACCATTTTTCAGCCGCCATTTTGAGTGTTATACCCGCCATTCTTTATATAGCAGCTATACAAGCTGCTGGAACCATTCTGCAGTCGCCATCATGAGTTTTATTCCCGCCTTCCTTTATATGACAGTTACACAAGCTGTTGGAAACATTCTACAGCCGCCATTTTGAGTCTTATAGACGTTATCCTTTTTATCGTAGCCATTAAAGCTGCTGGAACCAATGTACAATGGTACAGCCGCCATTTTGAGTGTTATAGCCACTATCCTTTATATAACAGAAATACGAGCCGCTGGAACCATTCTACAGCCGCCATTTTGAGTCTTATAGCCGCCATTCTTTATATCGTAGTCATAATAGCTGCTGGAACCATTTTCCATCCGCCATTTAGAGTGTTATAGCCACTATCTTTTATATTATGTCAATATATTGTCACTCATCGAAGTCGGTCGTGTTTTTTTTTGCGCTCTCGCTTAATTACTGTCTTTCGTTCTTTTGTGAAGTTAATCTATAATATTCAATTTAAATTCATTGTTTTATCAATTTTTAATAATTCACTATACTCATCGCGAAGTTTGTGTTAAATTTATTAACATTTATATTTATTAATATCAAAACTTTAACAAACGCAAATATAATTTTGTTGTTGCGCTGCTTACTTTTTGATTTCGTTCTATTTCTTTGCTCCCACCCGCGCTCTCAATTTACAGTTCATAGTTTGTTTTTGTTTGTGTGGTGTTGGTGCTCTCTATTCTTCTGCTTTCTTTTGATCGCGCTCGCGGGCGTTAATTTCGCGCTGGTGACAAGTTTTTGTTGTTGTGTGTTGTAATACAAAAAATAATAAATATTCTCTTTTTCTTCTCTTTCTAATTTGTATATTGAAGTTAGCTTTTGCTTTGGTCTGTATACGCCTCTCTTAATTTAACATTTTTCCCATTTTGTTTACATATTGATTTATAATTTGATTGTGATAAATAAATTAGTTAATAATGTCTGTCTGTTGCAAATATAATTGCAATAATCCCAGCAAGACCAGTGAAGACTTTCTTGACTGTTGGCTGTGTGACAATGTAATGCACTTTAAATGTGCTGGTTATACAGTCAAGGTGCGGGATAGCATTGCACAGGGTGGCGGCCTTCAATGGGGCTGTGATTCGTGTCGTGGCTTGGAGCTCGAGATGAAGAAGCTCCAAGAACAGCTTTTGGCGATGGAGGTTCAATTCAGAAGTTCTAAACTTTTCATTGAATCTCCGACCCGAAAGAGGGTCAGATTTCAGGGCGCGTCTCTCAGTCCGTCGGCACATCGTTCTCTCTCAGTTCCGGCTTCCGACAATGACCCTATGTCACCAAATGCACAGCAGCTGATATCGTTTAGGAGTCCGGCTTTGGAAGGTGTGGAGTCTCTTCCCATTTCCCCTGGAGAGTATCCCACCTACTAACACGATATCGGTTGTAGTTTCCGAACCGCCCGGGCAAACATCCGTTTCCAGGAATATTGCCAATAAAGTAGTTACAAGAGGAGCTAGTAAAGTGTTGGCTGCTTCAGCTGCTGCTGCATCCGCTGTTCCTGCTACTGCTGTGCCTGGCACTTCTAGTTCCCTTGTTGTAGTTCCACCCAAAAAGCAAATTTTTATTTCGCGGCTTGATCCCAATACTACTTCTGAAGAAGTCATAGCCTACATCCAGGGCAAAGTTCAAGCACCAAACATTGCTGTGGAAAAGTTCCGTTTTTCATATACTCGGAACATATCGTCCTTTAAAATAAGTGTTTCCCCAGATCTTTTTGGGCAAATATGTCATAAAGACTTTTGGCCGGAACACCTCATTGTAAAAGAGTATACAATAAAAAAGAAGAATCGGCCTCCGATTAGCCTGCTACCTGCCTCTGTGAATAACGTTCCTTCCGGCTCGTCTGCACCTGTTGGCGAGTCAAAAAACTAATTTCGTCCCTAACTCTGGCCTATCAGAACGTACGGGGACTAAAGTCGAAACTCTCTAGATTCTATGTAGATAGTTTAGCTTTTGACTTTCAAATTCTTGCCTTTACTGAGACTTGGCTGAAGCCTGATATTGCCGATGCTTCAATTCTCCCCTCAAAATATTTAATATATAGACATGATCGGACTATCCGTAATGGTGGTGGCGTTTTGATCGCTGTTGATTCGGCGTTCTCGTCTGAAATTGTACAGTCTTCCAATCAGGAGATTGAATTTGTTTGTGTTAAAATTTCTCTTAATTCCTTTTCTGCCTATATTACTTGTTCGTATATTCCACCACAGTCCGACTTGGCAGTATACATTCACCATTTGGAAGCTATTCAACTTGTTTCCTCATATATCTCTGACAAAGACTTGTTTGTTGTTCTGGGAGATTTTAATTTACCTGAGATTGCCTGGACCCTCTCATATGATTCTTTATTACTGTTGCCCTTCTCGTCACATTGTTTCATTGATGGTCTGTTTGAGTTGTCCCTAACTCAAATAAATCCTGTCCGAAATAGTCGGAACAGATCACTAGATCTGGTATTAGTTATCCCTGAAGACAACTTTCATCCAACTCTGGATGTAACCATTGACCTTCCTTTTGGGGTTATGACTCGATATAATAATTCGATGCAAGACAAACTTTACTAAACTTAAAAACCTCTTATTAACTAATGATTGGACATATCTGTATACTTGCACGGATATGGACTCTGCCATTTCTGTCTTCTATAAAACTCTTGAGTCGTTCTTTGATGTTTGTGTCCCGCGTGTGACTCAAGGATGGTCTGATAAACCTCCTTGGTTCTCACGTGAGTTATGTAACTTGAAGAACGTAAAATCGAGATACTATAAAAGATTTAAAAAATCCGGTAAAGCATCGGATTTTTCCCTATACGTAGTTGCTCGATCAAATTTTATGGTGCTGAATTCACAATGCTATAAGGATTATCTTCAGAGATGTAAACTTAGGTTTTCTCGCGATCCTAAGCTATTTTATAAATTCGTCAATGGAAAACGTAAGACATCAGTGCACCCGTCTTACTTGTTTTTCGAAAACAATAAAGCTGACAATGATCAGGCAATTGCTGATATGTTTGCTGATTTTTTCAAAACAACTTATTCCTCTTCGATTTATCAAGCAAATCCTCCCTATCCTTATCACTTGCAATCGTCTAATTGCATTTTAGACCCTGTGTTTGAAGAAAGTTCGATTTTTAGCGTTCTTAGTTCCGTCAAACCAATATTTGCACCTGGCCCTGATGGAATACCAGGCTGCGTATTAAGGTTTTGCGCAGAGGCCCTATGTAAACCAATACTTAAGTTGTTTACACTGTCCGTTACATATTCCGCCTTCCCGTCCATCTGGAAGGAATCATATATTATTCCTCTTCATAAAAAGGGGAAAAAGTCCGAAGCCTCCAATTATAGGGGTATTTCTAAATTGTCTGCCATACCCAAAGCATTTGTGAAAATAATAACGTCTCAATTGCAGCATTTTTATAGCTCAATCATTTCGTCATCCCAACACGGGTTTAAAAAACGTAGATCGATAACTACTAACCTATTAGAATTTACATCTCACTCAATCAAAGGGTTTAAGACTGCCGTCCAAACTGATGTCATTTATACTGACTTCAGCAAGGCCTTTGACTCTGTTAATCACACTCTACTTTTATATAAGTTAAATGCACTTGGCATCCCCAGCCTTTTGCTAGATTGGATTCTTTAATATCTTTCTAAGCGTACACAAAAGGTCCTCTTTAAGTCTTCATTTTCTAAGACCATCCAAGTGACTTCTGGAGTACCTCAGGGTAGTCATTTGGGTCCATTGCTATTCACTCTTTTTATAAATGATCTTCCATTGGTAGTGTCACATTCTCGGGTGCTTATGTACGCGGATGATGTTAAGCTTTACCTCAGTTTTAAAGACATATCGTCTTCTTGCCTACTTCAATCGGATCTTAATGATCTTCAGAGTTGGTGTGAAACCAACCTATTAAACCTTAACGGCTCTAAATATAAAGTTATGTCTTTTTATAGATGCACTCCACACTTAGCAACTTATTATCTTAACGACACTGCCTTAGAGCGGTTAGATATTGGCAATGACTTAGGACCATAAATTAACCTTTAATCCTCATATTTCTGCTACAGTTAGTTAAGCTATGAATGTTCTTGGGTTTGTGAAACGATGGTCAAATAAGTTTGACGATCCGTACACAACCAAACTTCTGTATACTTCATTAATCCGTCCTATCTTAGAGTACGGATCTTGCATATGGTCACCTCAATATGAGACGCACCAAAGTAAAATTGAATCTGTTCAAAAGCAATTTCTGCTATCTGCTCTTCGTGGTCTAAATTGGGATCGCAAGGTCAATTTGCCATCATACTCCAGTAGGCTTCTTTTAATCAATCTTCCTTCATTAATTAATCGTAGAGTAATGCTTGGTGCTATCTTTATTCATAAACTTTTAATAGGTGAAATAGACTCTCCTGAGCTATTGAACCAGTTAAACCTATCTGTACCTCGTAGACCTACTAGAAATTTTATTCCTCTATCTTTAAAACATTGTAGTTCTAACTATTCTTTGAATGAACCTTTTCGAGTCCTATGTTCTGATTACAATCTTCTGTATCCCGTAATCAGTTCAGAAGCCTCTCTTTCTCTTATGAAAACCTCTATTTTAGCACATTTAGCTCGTAATTAGCTAATTTTTAATTGTTTGTCCGTTGTACTTGTATTTGTCCACCGCCCCACGGTCGGTCGGGCGGGAGGTGGACAGCGCTCTGCTTGGGCTCGCGAAAAACAGGCTATGCCCTGGTGTCGCAATAACAGAAATACAAGCTGCTGGAACCATTTTTCAGCCGCCATTTTGAGTCTTATAGCCGCCATTCTTTATATCGTAGCCATAAAAGCTGCTGGAACCATTTTCCATCCGCCATTTAGAGTGTTATAGCCCCTATCCTTTATATAACAGAAATACAAGCTGCTGGAACCATTTATATAACAACTATACAAGCTGTTGGAACTATTCTACAGCCGCTATTTTGAATCTTATAGTCGCCATCCTTTTTAAAACAGATATACAACCTGCTGGAACTATTCTACAGCCGCCATTTTGAATCTTATAGCCGCCATCCTTTTTATAACAGATATACAACCTGCTGGAACCATTCTACAGCCGCCATTTTGAGTCTGATAGACGTTATCCTTTATTTCGTAGCCATTAAAGCTGCTGGAACCATTCTACAGCCGCCATTTCGAGTTTTATAGACACCATCCTTTATATAATAGAAATACAAGCTGCTCGAACCATTCTATAGTCGCCATTTTGAGTGCTATAGCCGCCATCCTTTATATAACAGCTATACAAGCTGCAGTCGCCATTATGAGTCTTATACCCGCCTTCCTTTATATGACATTTACACAAGCTGTTGGAAACATTCTACAGCCGCCATTTTGAGTCTTATACCCGACTTCCTTTATATGACAGTTATACAAGCTGCTGGATCCATTCATAGACGTAGTCGTACAACGCTCAGTACGAACAAGTGACCCATATGACACCAGTCCCGGGCCTGTTACGTATGACCCTAAGTAAAATTAATGTTACAACCTCTACCCACTCCGACCTAAGGGCATGGGCGTATTACATATATAAACATAAAATTAAATTAAAGAAATAGAAAATATTAAATGTAATAAGACAATAAGTTACATATAAAAAGAAAACAGGATAGGTTAAAATAAAGATGATTACAACTAGTTACGAGCGAGGAAGGACAAGATCGCAGTTTTTATACCGGGAAGCGATGTTTCGGAACCGATAACGTGCCAAAGTCTGTTGTAGTCACTACATAGTATACAAAAAGGTTCGTGCAGAGAAAAGTTAGTTGTGCAAGTGGGTAGTAAAAGCGGTGTGAAATTGCGGGTCCTTCTAGATGGAACAGAAATGTTAATTTGGCTCCACAGCTCGGAAGAGTCAATTTCACCATTCAAAAGTTTGTAAAGAAAAGTTACACCAAGCATAGTTCTACGATTAGCTAAATAAGGAAGGTTAATTAACTGAAGTCGACTAGAATAAGATGGAAGTTGTACAGTTGGATCCCAGCGCAAATCACGAAAGGCAAAGAGTAAAAACTGTTTTTGTACAGATTCTAATTTGTTTTGATAAAACTCATATTGAGGAGACCAAACACAAGATCCATACTCCAATATGGGACGGACTAAAGAAGTATAAAGTATTTTGGTAGTATATGGATCCTTGAACTCCTTCGACCAGCGCTTTATAAAGCCAAGAACACTTTTAGCCCTACTAACAGTAGTCGATATATGCTGATTAAAACTAAGTTTGTGGTCTATTAAGATCCCCAAATCTTTTACAACCAAAGAAGTATTATTAATTCTTTCTAACGGGAAATTATTTAAAAAGTAACTCGTTAATTGGGGAGAACCTCTATAAAAAGACATAATTTTGCACTTAGAACAGTTTAACGTTAACAAGTTAGCCCTACACCACCCCTGAAAAGCATTCAGGTCAGCTTGCAAGGTATGAGTCTTATACCCGCCTTCCTTTATATGACAGTTACACAAGCTGTTGGAAATATTCTACAGCCGACATTTTGAATCCTATAGCCGCCATTCTTTATATCGAAGCCATTAAAGCTGGTGGAACCATTCTACAGCCGCCATTTCGAGTGTTATAGATACCATCCTTTTTATCGTAGCCATTAAAGCTGCTGGAACCAACGTACAATGGTACAGCCTCCATTTTGAGTGTTATAGCCACTATCCTTTATATAACAGAAATACAAGCTGCTGGAACTGTTCTACAGCCGCCATTTTGAATGTTATAGCCGCCACTCTTTATATAACAGCTATACACGCTGCTGGAACTATTCTACAGCCGCCATTTTGAGTCTTATACCCGACTTCCTTTATATGACAGTTATACAAGCTGCTGCATCCATTCAACAGCCGCCATTTTGATTCTTATAGTCGCCATCCTTTCTATCGAAGCCATTAAAGCTGGTGGAACCATTCTACAGCCGCCATTTCGAGTGTTATAGACACCATCCTTTTTATCGTAGCCATTAAAGCTGCTGGAACCAATGCACAATGGTACAGCCGCCATTTTAGGTGTTATAGCCACTATCCTTATATAACAGCTATACAAGCTGCTGGAAACATTTTTCAGCCGCCATTTTGAGTGTTATAGCCGCCATCCTTTATATAACAGCTATACAAGCTGATGGAACCATTCTGCAGATGCCATCCTTTTTATAACAGATATACAACCCACTAGAACTATTCTACAGCCGCCATTTTGAATCTTATAGCCGCCATCCTTTATATAACAGCTATACAAGCTGCTGGAACCATTTTCCATCCGCCATTTAGAGTGTTATAGCCACTATCCTTTATATAACAGAAATACAAGCTGCTGGAAACATTTTTCAGCCGCCATTTTGAGTGTTATAGCCGCCATCCTTTATATAACAGCTATACAAGCTGATGGAACCATTCAGCAGCCGCCATCCTTTTTATAACAGACATACAACCTACTAGAACTATTCTACAGCCGCCATTTTGAATCTTATAGCCGCCATCCTTTATATAACAGCTATACAAGCTGCTGGAACCATTCAACAGCCTTCATTTTGAGTCTTTTAGTCGCCATCCCTTATATGACAGTTATACAAGCTGCTGGAACCGTTCTACAGCCGCCATTTTAAGTCTTATAGCCGCCATCCTTTTTATAACACATATACAACCTGCTGGAACCATTCTACAGCCGCCATTTTAAGTCTTATAGCCGCCATCCTTTTTATAACACTTATACAACCTGCTGGAACCGTTCTACAGCCGCCATTTTGAGTGTTATAGCCGCCATCTTTTATATAACAGCTATACAAGCTGTTGGAAACATTCTACAGCCGCCATTTTGAGTCTTATACCCGACTTCCTTTATATGACAGTTATACAAGCTGCTGGATCCATTCATAGACGTAGTAGTACAACGCTCAGTACGAACAAGTGACCCATATGACACCAGTCCCGGGCCTGTTACGAATGACCCTAAGAAAAGTTAATGTTATAACCTCTACCCACTCCGACCTAAGGGCATAGGCGTATTACATATATAAACATAAAATTAAACTAAAAAAATAGAAAATATTAAATGTAATAAGATAATAAGTTACATATAAAAAGAAAACAGGATAGGTTAAAATAAAGATGATTACAACTAGTTACGAGCGAGGAAGGACAAAATCGCAGTTTTTATACCAGGAATCGATGTTTCGGAACCGAAAACGTGCCAAAGTCTGTTGTAGTCACTACATAGTATACGAAAAGGTTCATGCAGAGAAAAGTTAGTTGTGCAAGTTGGAAGTAAAAGCGGTGTGAAATTGCGGGTCCTTCTAGATGGAACAGAAATGTTAATTTGGCTCAACAGCTCGGAATAGTCAATCTCACCATTCAAAAGTTTGTAAAGAAAAGTTACACCAAGCATAGTTCTACGATTAGCTAAAGAAGGAAGGTTAATTAACTGAAGTCGACTAGAATAAGATGGAAGTTGTACAGTTGGATCCCAGCGCAAATCACGAAAGGCAAAGAGTAAAAACTGTTTTTGTACAGATTCTAATTTGTTTTGATAAAACTCATATTGAGGAGACCATACACAAGATCCATACTCCAATATGGGGCGGACTAAAGAAGTATAAAGTATTTTGGTAGTATATGGATCCTTGAACTCCTTCGACCAGCGCTTTATAAAGCAAGAACACTTTTAGACCTACTAACAGTAGTCGATATATGCTGATTAAAACTAAGTTTGTGGTCTATTAAGATCCCCAAATCTTTTACAACCAAAGAAGTATTATTAATTCTTTCTAACGGGAAATTATTTAAAAAGTAACTCGTTAATTGGGGAGAACCTCTATAAAAAGACATAATTTTGCACTTAGAACAGTTTAACGTTAAGAAGTTAGCCCTACACCACCCCTGAAAAGCATTCAGGTCAGCGTGCAAGGTATAAGTCTTATACCCGCCTTCTTTTATATGACAGTTACACAAGCTGTTGGAAATATTCTACAGCCGCCATTTTGAGTCTTCCTTTATATACAAGCTGCTGCATCCATTCAGCCGCCATTTTGATTCTTATAGTCGCCATCCTTTTTATCGAAGCCATTAAAGCTGGTGGAACCATTCTACAGCCGCCATTTCGAGTGTTATTGATACCATCCTTTTTATCGTAGCCATTAAAGCTGCTGGAACCAACGAACAATGGTACAGCCTCCATTTTGAGTGTTATAGCCACTAACCATTATATAACAGAAATACAAGCTGCTGGAACTGTTCTACAGCCGCCATTTTGAATGTTATAGCCGCCACTCTTTATATAACAGCTATACACGCTGCTGCAACTATTCTCATCGCCATTTTGATTCTTATAGTAGCCATCCTTTATATCGTAGCCATTAAAGCTGGTGGTACCATTCTACAGTCGCCATTTTACGTGTTATAGCCGCCAACCTTTAAATAACAGCTATACAAGCTGCTGGAATCATTCTACATTCTTATTCCCGTCATCCTTTATATAACAGCTATACAAGCTGCTGGAGCTATTCTACAGCCGCCATTTTGACACTTATAGCCGCCATCCTTTAGATCGTAGTCATTAAAGCTGCTGGAACCAATCTACAGTCGCCAATTTGAGTCTTATAACCGTCATCCTTTATATAACAGCTATACAAGCTGCTGGAACCATTCTACAGCCGCCATTATGAATCTTACCGCCACCATTCTTTATATAACAGATATACAACCTGCTGGAACCATTCTACAGCCGCCCTTTTGAGTCTGATAGACGTTATCCTTTATTTCGTAGCCATTAAAGCTGTTGGAACCATTCTACAGCCGCCATTTCGAGTTTTATAGACACCATCCTTTATATAACAGAAATACAAGCTGCTCGAACCATTCTATAGTCGCCATTTTGCGTGTTATAGCCGCCAACCTTTATATAACAGTTAAACAAGCCATTATGAGTCTTGCAGCCACCATCCTTTTTATAAAAGATATACAAGCTGTTGGAACCATTCTGCTGTCGCCATTTTGAGTGTTATACCCGTCATCCTTTATATAACAGCTATACAAGCTGCTGGAACTATTCTACAGCCGTCATTTTGAATATTATTGCCGCCATCCTTTAGATCGTAGTCATTAAAGCTGCTGGAACCATTCTATAGACGCCATTTTGAGTGTTATAGCATCAATCCTTTGTGTAACATAAATACGAGCCGCTGAAACCATTCTACAGCAACCATTTTGAGTCTTACAGCCGCCATTCTTTATATCGTAGCCATAAAAGCTGCTGGAACCGTTCTCCAACCGCCATTTTAAGTCTTATAGCCGCCATCCCTTATATACCAGCTATACAAGCTGTTGGAACCATTCTACAGCCGCCATTTTGAGTGTTATACCTGTCATCCTTTATATAACAGCTATACAACCTGCTAGAACCATTCTACAGCAACCTTTTTGAGTCTTATAGCCGCCATTCTTTATATCGTAGCCATAAAAGCTGCTGGAACCATTCTACAGCCGCCATTTTGAGTGTTATAGCATCAATCCTTTATGTAACAGAAATACGAGCTGCTGGAACCATTCTACAGCAACCATTTTGAGTCTTATAGCCGCCATCCTTTTTGTAACAGATATACAACCTGCTGGAACCATTCTGCAGCCGCCATTTTGAGTCTTATAGACGTTATCCTTTTTATCGTAGCCATTAAAGCTGCTGGAACCAATGTACAATGGTACAGCCGCCATTTTGAGTGTTATAGCCACTATCCTTTATATAACAGAAATACGAGCTGCTGGAACCATTCTACAGCCGCCATTTTGAGTCTGATAGCCGCCCTTCTTTATATCATAGTCATAAAAGCTGCTGGAACCATTTTCCATCCGCCATTTAGAGTGTTATAGCCACTATCCTTTATATAACAGAAATACAAGCTGCTGGAACCATTTTTCAGCCGCCATTTTGAGTGTTATAGCCGCCATCCTTTATATAAAAGCTATACAAGCTGCTGGAACCATTCTGCAGTCGCCATTATGAGTCCTATACCTGCCTTCCTTTATATGACAGTTATACAAGCTGCTGGATCCATTCAACAGCCGCCATTTTGATTCTTATAGTCGCCATCCTTTATATCGAAGCCAATAAAGCTGGTGGAACCATTCTACAGCCGCCATTTCGAGTGTTATAGACACCATCCTTTATATAACAGAAATACAAGCTGCTGGAACCATTCTACAGTCGCCATTTTGCGTGTTATAGCCGCCAACCTTTATATAACAGCTATACAATCTGCCGGAACTATTCTACAGCCGCCAATATGAGTCTTACAGCCACCATTCTTTATATAACAGATATACAACCTGCTGGAACCATTCTACAGACCCCATTTTGAGACTTATACTCGTCATCCTTTATATAACAGCAATACAAGCTGCTGGAACTATTCTACAGCCGCCATTTTGACACTTATAGCCCCCATTCTTTATATAACAACTATACAAGCTGTTGGAACTATTCTACAGCCGCTATTTTGAATCTTATACCCGTTATCCTTTATATAACAGCTATACAAGCTGCTGGAACTGTTCTACACCGCCATTTTGAATCTTATAGCCCCATTCTTTATATGACAACTATATAAGCTGTTGGAACTATTCTACAGCCGCTATTTTGAATCTTGTAGTCGCCATCCTTTTTATAACAGATATAGAACCTGCTGGAACTATTCTACAGCCGCCATTTTGAATCTTATAGCCGCCATCCTTTTTATAACAGATATACAACCTGCTGGAACCATTCTACAGCCGCCATTTTGAGTCTGATAGACGTTATCCTTTATTTCGTAGCCATTAAAGCTGCTGGAACCATTCTACAGCCGCCATTTCGAGTTCTATAGACACCATCCTTTATATAACAGAAATACAAGCTGCTCGAACCATTCTATAGTCGCCATTTTGAGTGCTATAGCCGCCATCCTTTATATAACAGCTATACAAGCTGCTGGAACCATTCTGCAGTCGCCACTATGAGTCTTATACCCGCCTTCCTTTATATGACAGTTACACAAGCTGTTGGAAACATTCTACAGCCGCCATTTTGAGTCTTATACCCGACTTCCTTTATATGACAGTTATACAAGCTGCTGAATCCATTCATATGACACCACTCCCGGGCCTGTTACGAATGACCCTAAGTAAAGTTAATGTTACAACCTCTACCCACTCCGACCTAAGGGTATAAGCGTATTACATATATAAACATAAAATTATACTAAAGAAATAGAAAATATTAAATGTAATAAGATAATAAGTTACATATAAAAAGAAAACAGAATAGGTTAAAAAAAAGATGATTACAACTAGTTACGAGCGAGGAAGGACAAGATCGCAGTTTTTATACCAGGCATCGATGTTTCGGAACGGATAACGTGCCAAAGTCTGTTGTAGTCACTACATAGTATACGAAAAGGTTCATGCAGAGAAAAGTTAGTTGTGCAAGTTGGAATTAAAAGCGGTGTGAAATTGCGGGTCCTTCTAGATGGAACAGAAATGTTAATTTGGCTCAACAGCTCGGAAGAGTCAATCTCACCATTCAAAAGTTTGTAAAGAAAAGTTACACCAAGAATAGTTCTACGATTAGCTAAAGAAGGAAGGTTAATTAACTGAAGTCGACTAGAATAAGATGGAAGTTGTACAGTTGGATCCCAGCGCAAATCGCGAAAGGCAAAGAGTAAAAACTGTTTTTGTACAGATTCTAAATTGTTTTGATAAAACTCATATTGAGGAGACCAAACACAAGATCCATACTCCAATATGGGACGGACTAAAGAAGTATAAAGTATTTTGGTAGTATATGGATCCTTGAACTCCTTCGACCAGCGCTTTATAAAGCCAAGAACACTTTTAGCCCTACTAACAGTAGTCGATATATGCTGATTAAAACTAAGTTTGTGGTCTATTAAGATCCCCAAATCTTTTACAACCAAAGAAGTATTATTAATTCTTTCTAACGGGAAATTATTTAAAAAGTAACTCGTTAATTGGGGAGAACCTCTATAAAAAGACATAATTTTGCACTTAGAACAGTTTAACGCTAAGAAGTTAGCCCTACACCACCCCTGAAAAGCATTCAGGTCAGCGTTGAAGGTATAAGTCTTATACCCGCCTTCCTTTATATGACAGTTACACAAGCTGTTGGAAATATTCTACAGCCGCCATTTTGAGTCTTATACCCGTCATCCTTTATATAACAGCTATACAAGCTGCTGGAAATGTTCTACAGCCGCCATTTCGAGTCTTTTAGCCGCCATCCTTTATATGACAGATACACAAGCTGATGGAAACATTCTACAGCCGCCATTTTGAGTCTTATTCCCGACTTCCTTTATATGACAGTTATATAAGCTGCTGGATCCATTCAACAGCCGCCATTTTGATTCTTATAGTCGCCATCCTTTATATCGAAGCCATTAAAGCTGGTGGAACCATTCTACAGCCGCCATTTTGCGTGTTATAGCCGCCAACCTTTATATAACAGCTAAACAAGCTGCCGGAACCATTCTACAGCCGCCATTATGAGTCTTACAGCCACCATTCGTTATATAACAGATATACAACCTGCTGGAACCATTCTACAGACCCCATTTTGAGACTTATACCCGTCATCCTTTATATAACAGCTATACAAGCTGCTGGAACTATTCTACAGCCGCCATTTTGCATTTATAGCCGCCATCCTTTAGATCGTAGTCATTTAAGCTGCTGGAACCAATCTATAGTCGCCATTTTGAGTCTTATACCCGTCATCCTTTATATAACAGCTATACAAGCTGTTGGAAATGTTCTACAGCCGCCATTTTGAATCTTATATATATCTTCCTTTATATGACAGTTACACAAGCTGTTGGAACTATTCTACAGCCGCTATTTTGAATCTTATAGTCGCCATCCTTTTTATAACAGATATAGAACCTGCTGGAACTATTCTACAGCCGCCATTTTGAATCTTATAGCCGCCATCCCTTATATAAAAGTTATACAACCTGCTGCAATCGTTCTACAGCCGCCATTTTGAGTCTTATAGCCGCCATCCTTTTTATAACAGATATACAACCTGCTGGAACCATTCTACAGCCGCCATTTTGAGTCTGATAGACGTTATCCTTTATATCGTAGTCATTAAAGCTGCTGGAACCAATGTAGAGCCACCATTTCGAGTTTTATAGACACCATCCTTTATATAACAGCTATACAAGCTGCTGGAACCATTCTATAGCCGCCATTATGAGTCTTACAGCCACCATTCTTTATATAACAGATATACAAGCTGCTGGAACCATTCTACAGACCCCATTTTGAGACTTATACCCGTCATCCTTTATATAACATCCTTTATATAACAGAAATACGAGCTGCTGGAACCATTCTTCAGTCGCCATTTTGCGTGTTATAGCTGCCAACCTTTATATAACAGCTAAACAAGCTGCTGGAACCATTCTACAGCCGCCATTATGAGTCTTACAGCCACCATTCTTTATATAACAGATATACAATCTGCTGGAACCATTCTACATACCCCATTTTGAGACTTATACCCGTCATCCTTAATATAACAGCTATACAAGCTGCTGGAACTATTCTACAGCCGCCATTTTGACACTTATAGCCGCCATACTTTAGATCGTAGTTATTAAAGCTGCTGGAACCAATCTACAGTCGCCATTTTGAGTCTTATACCCGTCATCCTTTATATAACAGCTATACAAGCTGCTGGAACTGTTCTACAGCCGCCATTTTGAATCTTATAGCCCCCATTCTTTATATAACAACTATACAAGCTGTTGGAACTATTCTACAGCCGCTATTTTGAATCTTATAGTCGTCATCCTTTTTATAACAGATATACAACCTGCTGGAACTATTCTACAGCAGCTTATATAAGAGAAAAACAAGCTTCTGGAAGCATTCCACAGCCGCCATTTTAATTGTTATAACCGCCATCCTTTATATACCAGCTATACAAGCTGTTGGAACCATTCTACAGCCGCCATTTTGAGTGTTATACCCGTCAACGTTTAAATAACAGATATACAACCTGCTGGAACCATTCTACAGCAACCATTTTGAGTCTTATAGCCGCCATTCCTTATATCGTAGCCATAAAAACTGCTGCAACCATTCTCCAACCGCCTTTTCGAGTGTTATAGCCACCTTTATATAAGAGAAAAACAAGCTGCTGGAAGCATTCTCCAACCGCCATTTAGAGCGTTATAGCCCTCATTCTTTATATAACAACTATACAAGCTGCTGGAACTATGCTACAGATGCCATTTTGAATCTTATAGCCGCCAATCTTTATATAACAGCTACACAACCTGCTGAAACCATGCTACAGCCACCATTTTGAATCTTATAGCCCCCATTCTTTATATAACAACTATACAAGCTGTTGGAACTATTCTACAGCCGCTATTTTGAATCTCATAGTCGCCATCCTTTTTATAACAGATATAGAACCTGCTGGAACTATCCTACAGCCGCCATTTTGAATCTTATAGGCGCCATCCACTATATCGTAGATATTAAAGCTGCTGGAACCATTCTACAGCCGCCATTTTCAGTCTTATACCCCCCATCCTTTATACTGTTCTACAGCCGCCATTTTGAATCTTATAGCCGCCATTGTTTATATAACAGCTATACACGCTGCTAGAACTATTCTACAGTCGCCATTTTGAATCTAATAGCCGCCATCCACTATATCGTAGATATTAAAGCTGCTGGAACCATTCTACAGCCGCCATTTTCAGTCTTATACCCCCCATCCTTTATACTGTTCTACAGCCGCCATTTTGAATCTTATAGCCGCCATTGTTTATATAACAGCTATACACGCTGCTGGAACTATTCTACAGCCGCTATTTTGAATCTTATAGTCGCCATCCTTTTTATAACAGATATAGAACCTGCTGGAACTATTCTACAGCCGCCATTTTGAATCTTATAGCCGCCATTGTTTATATAACAGCTATACACGCTGCTAGAACTATTCTACAGCCGCCATTTTGAATCTAATAGCCGCCATCCACTATATCGTAGATATTAAAGCTGCTGGAACCATTCTACAGCCGCCATTTTCAGTCTTATACCAGCCATCTTTTATACTGTTCTACAGCCGCCATTATGAGTCTTACAGCCACCATCCTTTAAATAATAGATATGCAAGCTGCTGAAACCATTTTACAGTCGCCATTTTGAGCGTTATAGCCGCCAATCTTTATATAACAGCTACACAACCTGCTGAAACCATGCTACAGCCACCATTTTGAATCTTATAGCCCCCATTCTTTATATAACAACTATACAAGCTGTTGGAACTATTCTACAGCCGCTATTTTGAATCTTATAGTCGCCATCCTTTTTATAACAGATATAGAACCTGCTGGAACTATTCTACAGCCGCCATTTTGAATCTTATAGGCGCCATCCCTTATATAAAAGTTATACAACCTGCTGCAAGCTGCAGATATACAAGCTGCTGGAACCATTCAACAGCCGCCATTTTGAGTCTTATACCCGCCATTTTTTTTATCGTAACCATAAAAGCTTCTGGAACCATTTTCCATCCGCCATTTAGAGTGTTTTAGCCGCCAACCTTTATATAACAGCTATACAAGCTGCTGGAACCATTCTACAGCCGCCATTTTGACTCTTATAGTCGCCATCCTTTATATCGAAGCCATTAAAGCTGGTGGAACCATTCTACAGCCACCATTTCGAGTGATATAGACACCATCCTTTATATAACAGAAATACAAGCTGCTGGAACTATTCTACAGCCGCCATTTTGAATCTTATAGCCGCCATCCTTTTTATAACAGATATACAAGCTGCTGGAACCATTCTACAGCCGCCATTTTGAGTCTTATACCCGCCATTTATTATATCGTAGACACAAAAGCTTCTGGAACCATTTTCCATCCGTCATTTATAGTGTTATAGCCGCCATCCTTTATATAACAGCTATACAAGCTGCTGGAACCATTCTATCTTTTATATAACAGCTATACAAGCTGCTGGAACCATTCTACAGCCGCCATTTTGAATCTCATAGCCGCCATCCTTTTTATAACAGATATTCAACCTGCTGGAACCATTCTACAGCCGCCATTTTGACTCTTATAGACGCCATTTTTTATATCGTAAACATAAAAGCTTCTGGAACCATTTTCCATCCGCCATTTAGAGTGTTATAGCCGTCATCCTTTATATAACAGCTATATAAGCTGCTGGAACCATTCTACAGCCGCTATTATGAGTCTTATAGCCACCATCCTTTTTATAACAGAAATACAAGCTGTTGGAACCATTCTACAGCCGCCATTTTGAGTCTTATACCCGCCTTCCTTTATATGACAGTTATACAAGCTGCTAGAACCATTCTACAGCCGCCATTTTGATTCTTATAGTCGCCATCCTTTATATCGAAGCCATTAAAGCTGGTGGAACCATTCTACAGCCGCCATTTCGAGTGTTATAGACACCATCCTTTATATAACAGAAATACAAGCTGCTGGAACCATTCTACAGTCGCCATTTTGCGTGTTATAGCCGCTAACCTTTATATAACAGCTATAGAAGCTGCTGGAACCATTCTACAGCCGCCATTATCAGTCTTACAGCCACAATTCTTTATATAACAGATATACAAGCTGCTGGAACCATTCTGAGACTTATACCCGTCATCCTTTATATAACAGATATACACCCTGCTGGAACCATTTTCCATCCGCCATTTAGAGTGTTATAGCCACTATCCTTTATATAACAGAAATACAAGCTGCTGGAACCATTTCACAGCCGCCATTTTGACTCTTATAGCCGCCATCCTTTATATAACACCTATAGAAACCTGCTGGAACCATTCTTTTTATAACAGATTTGTCAATTTGTCCATTTCCTCTTGGCACTCCAGTGGTGCTCCAAACATGTTAAATTCCATTCTGTTTCGTATACTCTTCAAAACTTGACGTTGTAAATGCTGACCCACGATCACTTATGATGCGAGCTGGATGTCCGAATGTATCTGACCATTCCTGTAGCTTTTTGATGACCTCGTCGGCATTAGTGGTTTTTGTGGGGTACATCCATACAAATTTGCTGAGACTATCGACCATTGCAAATATGTATTTATACAGCTTTGATGTAGCATCCATCGGTCCGAGGTGATCCACTTGTAAAGTGTGCAGCGGTTCGGATCCTTTGTCAATTTGACAAAGAAACCCTTCTTTTTTGCCAAGTTTCTTGTTGTAGATAATGCATTTAACACAATTGTTTATTATCTGCATCTCTTTGCCTTCCAGATGTGGTGTCCAAAAACTTTGTTGTACTGCGTGCATAGTTTTTTGCACTGCAAAGTGTCCTGCGTTGTGAGCTTCCGTAATTATTTCTCTTTCTAGGGATTTTGGTATAGCGAGCAAATCTGTTCCTTGTACCACCTTGTACACCAAACCTCCTTTAAGCTTAAAGTTGTCATACGGCTTGCTTTTAAGAATCTCGGAAATTGCTTTAATCATCGTATTATCTTGCTGGGCTTTTCTAATCTTCGCTGTGACTGTTGATGATACTAACATTATTTGACTTGTCCACGTGTTTTAGCCGCTCTCCTGGTCTGTGCACTGCCTCAAAATCGAAGTCTTGCAAGTATAGCACCCATTGGGCAACCTCCCGAGGAACATCTTTCTTACTCAATGTTTGCTTGAACGCAGCGCAATCGGTTACAAGCTTAAAGTTAATTCCAAGAATATACTGCCGAAATTTTTTGCAAGCTAGGAATATAGCTTTGGCTTCTTGTACATAGCTATGCAGCCGTGCTTCAGATTCTGAGGTTTTCTTGCTCCAAAACAAAACGGGGTGAAGTTGACCCTCTTGCCACTGTAGCAAAACAGCACCAAACCCGTCTTTAAATGCGTCGGTATGTATTTCGGTTCTGGCATCCCTTCGATACAACTTCAAAACTGGCTCTTTTATTAAGGCATCCTTTAAGACTTCAACAGCATTTTGTTCCCTAGGGCCCATTTTAAATTCGACATCTTTTCGCATTAGATCTGTCATCGGCTTGGCGATCAATGAGTAGTCTTTTATAAAATTGCGGAAAAAACCAGTTAATCCGAGAAAAGCCTGAACAGCCTTGACGTTTTTTGGCATTGGAAACTTTTTAATGGCTCTGGTCTTTTCTGCTCCCGGTTTTATGTTTCCGTTTCCAATTTGATGACCCAAAAATTCAATTTCAGTCTGCAGAAATCGGCACTTTCTCCATTTTATTTTCAGCCCATACTCAGCTGTTACATCCAGAACTTTTTGCAGTTTTGTGAAACATTCGTTAGCTGTTTCGGCATGTATTATGATATCGTCCATGTAAAGATCGAGAACGTTATCATTAATGAGGTTTTGAAATACGTAATTAACAAAACGAATAAAAGCTGCTGGAGAGTTGCAAAAGCCAAAGGGCGCGCGGTTGAACTCAAAAAGGCCCTCTTTCGTTATGAATGCGGTGTATTTCTTGCTGCTTTCCTCCACTGGAACGTGAAAGAAACCATTTTCAAGATCCATGATAGTGAAAACTTGACTCCCTCCTTACAGTCCTTGCGCAGATGCGCCATTGATCCGCATTTGAAGCAGTGTTGCTTCTTCTCACTCCTGCTGATGTTTGATTTCGGCGTAAACTGCTGTGGAGCTCGTTTTTCGGTCTTAACATTGGTACGGGCGATTTTTTCGAAAATGTCATATTTATCTTTCAGGTCCTTCAGTGACTTGCAGCCGTACAACGTGTATTTGTAGTCACTCTTCAGGTTCAATCCATTAACAATGTGCTTGATAACTGACTCCATATCAATAATTCCCCGGGCAGCGATCCGTTTCATTTGCAAAGTGTACTCATGAAAACTTTCATCATCGGACTTCGTACGTAGAGATAATTGGTTGTGAATTTCGGCACTGCATGGCTGATCGCAATCAAATTCCTCCAGGATTTGCTGGCGAAGTTGTTCATATTCGTAGACAGCCGTAGACTCAAGAAATAGGGCGGCAGTACCGGTCATTTTCGCTCGGGCTTGAACGTACTTCTGTTTATTGTTCAATCCATATGCATCGGTGTTGAGTTCAAAGTTTTGAAACCACTGTTGTGCAGACATTCCTTCCCCGCAGGATTCTGGAATGATTTTGGCGAAGTTCTCCACCAGCAGCTTGGTGTCATTTTTTTGGGTCTATTTCGTCGGCTTGCATTTTCAGAGAAAATAGTTGGACCAGCTGCTGAAGAGTCGCGGTATTCTCAACTAGCATTGCTTCATTTATTCCGGCCTGGTTTCCATCATGTTGGTGCTCAATTGCCTTTAATTCGTTTACCCTTTCACCTGGGTGCGACATCGAGGCTAATTGGTCATCTTCGTCCGCTATAATGATGCGATTTCGTAATACTCTTACTCTCTCCTATTGGAAGCTTGCTCGCGATTTTTCCTCTTCGTTTTCCGCTACCTGTCTCGTTTTTTCCGATTGCTGTCCTCGTTTCTATTCTCGTTTCGTTTGCCTCCAGAATCTCGCGTCTGTTGCTGTAGACTTTTTCGTTTCGTTTGGCGCCGAAGTTTCGCGTCTGCTTGCTATCTCTTTTCTTTCGCTTGATGTTTTCGTCTTGTTTATCACGTTTGGCGCTAGAGCATCGCGTCTTCTTGCGAAATTGGAATTCGTTTTTTCCTCCGAGTGGAATCGCTCTTTCGTTCTTTCTGCTGTTGAATACTTTCTCTGTCTCACTCTTTCCACTGGCAGCTTTCCAATCATGTATTTCCAAAGTCCGCGATCGGTTGAGCCCCCAAATGTAAGATGGAGTCCTCAATTGAGCCCCCAAATGTATTATATTATAGTTTATTAATATTGTTATAAATCGTGGACGGGCGAATAATAATTACAAAATATGCAACTTAAATCTCGGGTTCTGTATACTGCTGATTTATTGGCTTCTTACTGCTGCTTACGCCTGCTGACTGCTGATACTTCTGACTGCTGAACACCGACTGCCGACTGCTGAACCACGACTGCTGACTGCTGAATATCGACTGCTGACTGCTGAATATCGACTGCTGACTTTACACGACACCTCACGACTGCTGCTGCGTTGCTAATCTGCATAAGGGAGTTGCCACCACGCTGCAACTACCTTATCCCATCTCACATACACGCTGCTGGAACCATTCTACAGCCGCCATTTTCAGTCTTATACCCGCCATTTTTTATATCGTAACCATAAAAGCTTCTGGAACCATTTTCCATCCACCATTTAGAGTGTTTTAGCCGCCATCCTTTATATAACAGCGATACAAGCTGCTGGAACCATTCTACAGCCGCCATTATGAGTCTTATAGCCACCATCCTTTTTATAACAGATATACAAGCTGTTGGAACCATTCTACAGCCGCCATTTTGAGTCTTATACCCGCCTTCCTTTATATGACAGTTATACAAGCTGCTGGAACCATTCTACAGCCGCCATTTTGATTCTTATAGTCGCCATCCTTTATATCGAAGCCATTAAAGCTGGTGGAACCATTCTACAGCCGCTATTTCGAGTGTTATAGACACCATCCTTTATATAACAGAAATACAAGCTGCTGAAACTATTCTACAGCCGCCATTTTGAATCTTATAGCCGCCAACCTTTTTATAACAGATATACAAGCTGCTGGAACCATTCTACAGACCCCATTTTGAGACTTATACCCGTCATCCTTTATATAACAGCTATACAAGCTGCTGGAACTATTCTACAGCCGCCATTTTGACTCTTATAGCCGCCATCCTTTAGATCGTAGTCATTAAAGCTGCTGGAACCATTCTACAGCCGCCATTTTCAGTCTTATACCCGCCATCCTTTTTACTGTTCTACAGTCGCCATTTTGAATCTTATAGCCGCCATTGTTTATGTAACAGCTATACAAGCTGCTGGAACCATTTTACAGCTGCCATTTCGAGTGTTATAGCCACCATCCTTTATATAACAGAAATACAAGCTGCTGGAACCATTCTACAGCCGCCATTTTGAGTCTTATTCCCGCCATTTCTTAAATCGTAGTCATAAAAGCTTCTGGAACCATTTTCCATCCGCCATTTAGAGTGTTATAGCCGCCATCCTTTATATAACAGCTATACAAGCTGCTGGAACCATTCTATCTTTTATATAACAGCTACACAAGCTGCTGGAAACATTCTACAGCCGCCAGTTTGAATCTTATAGCCGCCATCCTTTTTATAACAGATATTAACCTGCTGGAACCATTCTACAGCCGCCATTTTGACTCTTATAGACGCCATTTTTTATATCGTAAACATAAAAGCTTCTGGAACCATTTTCCATCCGCCATTTAGAGTGTTATAGCCGCCATCCTTTATATAACAGCTATATAAGCTGCTGGAACCATTCTACAGCCGCCATTATGAGTCTTATAGCCACCATCCTTTTTATAACAGATATACAAGCTGTTGGAACCATTCTACAGCCGCCATTTTGAGTCTTATACCCGCCTTCCTTTATATGACAGTTATACAAGCTGCTGGAACCATTCTACAGCCGCCATTTTGATTCTTATAGTCGCCATCCTTTATATCGAAGCCATTAAAGCTGGTGGAACCATTCTACAGACGCTATTTCGAGTGTTATAGACACCGTCCTTTATATTACAGAAATACAAGCTGCTGGAACTATTCTACAGCCGCCATTTTGAATCTTATAGCCGCCAACCTTTTTATAACAGATATACAAGCTGCTGGAACCATTCTACAGCCGCCCTTATGAGTCTTATAGCCACCATCCTTTTTATAACAGATATACAAGCTGTTGGAACCATTCTACAGCCGCCATTTTGAGTCTTATACCCGCCTTCCTTTATATGACAGTTATACAAGCTGCTGGAACCATTTTACAGCCGCAATTTTGAATCTTATAGCCGCCATCCACTATATCGTAGATATTAAAGCTGCTGGAACTATTCTACAGCCGCCATTTTCAGTCTTATACCCGCCATTTTCCATCCGCCATTTAGAGTGTTTTAGCCGCCATCCTTTATATAACAGAAATACAAGCTGCTGGAACCATTCTACAGCCGCCATTTTGAGTGTTATAGCCGCCATACTTTATATAACAGCTATACAAGCTGCTGAAACCATTCTACAGCGGCCATTATGAGTCTTATAGCCACCATCCTTTTTATAACAGTTATACAAGCTGTTGGAAACATTCTACAGCCGCCATTTTGAGTCTTATACCCGCCTTCCTTTATATGACAGTTATACAAGCTGCTGGAACTATTCTACAGCCGCCATTTTCAGTCTTATACCCGCCATTTTCCATCCGCCATTTAGAGTGTTTTAGCCGCCATCCTTTATATAACAGCTATACAAGCTGCTGGAACCATTCTACAGCGGCCATTATGAGTCTTATAGCCACCATCCTTTTTATAACAGATATACAAGCTGTTGGAAACATTCTACAGCCGCCATTTTGAGTCTTATACCCGCCTTCCTTTATATGACAGTTATACACCCTGCTGGAACCATTTTCCATCCGCCGTTTAGAGTGTTATAGCCACCATCCTTTATATAACAGAAATACAAGCTGCTGGAACCATTCTACAGCCGCCATTTTGAGTGTTATAGCCGCCATCCTTTATATAACAGCTATACAAGCTGCTGGAACCATTCTACAGCCGCCATTATGAGTCTTACAGCCACCATCCTTTTTATAACAGATATACAAGCTGTTGGAACCATTCTACAGCTGCCATTTTGAGTCTTATACCCGCCTTCCTTTATATGACAGTTATACAAGCTGCTGGAACCATTTTACAGCCGCCATTTTGAATCTTATAGCCGCCATCCACTATATCGTAGATATTAAAGCTGCTGGAAGTATTCTACAGCCGCCATTTTCAGTCTTATACCCGCCATTTTCCATCCGCCATTTAGTGTTTTTTAGCCGCCATCCTTTATATAACAGCTATACAAACTGCTGGAACCATTCTACAGCGGCCATTATGAGTCTTATAGCCACCATCCTTTTTATAACAGATATACAAGCTGTTGGAAACATTCTACAGCCGCCATTTTGAGTCTTATACCCGCCTTCCTTTATATGACAGTTATACAAGCTGCTGGAACCATTCTACAGCCGCCATTTTGATGCTTATAGTCGCCATCCTTTATATCGAAGCCATTAAAGCTGGTGGAACCATTCTACAGCCGCCATTTCGAGTGTTATAGACACCATCCTTTATATAACAGAAATACAAGCTGCTGGAACCATTCTACAGTCGCCATTTTGCGTGTTATAGCCGCAAACCTTTATACAACAGCTATAGAAGCTGCTGCAATCGTTCTACAGCTGCCATTTTGAGTCTTATAGCCGCCATCCTTTTTATAACAGATATACAACCTGCTGGAACCATTCTACAGCCGCCATTTTGAGTCTGATAGACGTTATCCTTTATATCGTAGCCATTAAAGCTGCTGGAACCAATGTAGAGCCACCATCCTTTATATAACAGAAATACGAGCTGCTGGAACCATTCTACAGTCGCCATTTTGCGTGTTATAGCCGCCAACCTTTATATAACAGCTATACAAGCTGCTGGAACCATTCTACAGCCGCCATTATGAGTCTTACAGCCACCATTCTTTATATAACAGATATACAAGCTGCTGGAACCATTCTACAGACCCATTTTGAGACTTATACCCGTCATCCTTTATATAACAGCTATACAAGCTGCTGGAACTATTCTACAGCCGCCATTTTGACACTTATAGCCGCCATACTTTAGATCGTAGTCATTAAAGCTGCTGGAACCAATCTACAGTCGCCATTTTGAGTCTTATACCCGTCATCCTTTATATAACAGCTATACAAGCTGCTGGAACTGTTCTACAGACGCCATTTTGAATCTTATAGCGCCCATTCTTTATATAACAACTATACAAGCTGTTGGAACTATTCTACAGCCGCTATTTTGAATCTTATATTCGCCATCCTTTTTATAACAGATATACAACCTGCTGGAACTATTCTACAGCCGCCATTTTGAATCTTATAGCCGCCATCCTTTTTATAACACATATGCAACCTGCTGGAACCATTCTACAGCCGCCATTTTAAGTGTTATAACCGCCAACCTTTATATGACAGTTATACACGCTGCTGGAACCATTCTACAGCCGCCATTATGAGTCTTACAGCCGCCATCATTATACCATACACCCATAGGGTGAAATGGTATATTAAAGTCGCCAAAATGTATGTAACAGGCAGAAGGAAGCTTTTCCGACCCCATAAAGTATATATATTCTTGATCAGTATCAACAGCCGAGTCGATATAGCCATGTCCGTCTGTCCGTCCGTCTGTCCGTCCGTCCGTCCGTCCGTCCGTCCGTCCGTCCGTCCGTCCGTCTGTCCGTCCGTATGAACGCCTAGATCTCAGAGACTATAAGAGATAGAGCCACCAAATTTGGTATGTAGGCTCATGTAGTATGTAGAGTGATCGAGTTTATTTCAAAATTTTGCCACGCCCCTTTCCGCCCCCCGCAATTCAAAAAAAACGTTTATCTCAAAAACTATTGCAGCTAGAGACACCATATTTGGTATGTATGTTTGCTTAGTAAATGCGCACATTTTGTATGTATAAAGATTTTGCCACGCCCCTTTCCGCCCCCGCAATTTGAAAAACTCGATTATCTCCCGTAATTTTTTACCTTGTGCAATCAAATTTGGCACACTTGAATTTGATACTAATACCCAGCAAAATACCAAATTTGATCAAAATCGGACAAAAAATAGCCAAGTTATGCATATAAACGTTTTTCCATAAGGCCGGAGTTGGCCGTTGGCGGGTGGTGGCGCTAGGGTGCTCAGATGCATGAGTGAGCGCGATACTAAGATATGCTACTAAAGCATGTGAACAGAACTTTTTTAAAATCGGCAAATGCATTTGTTATTACAAATTTGAAATATTTGTTTTACTGGTGTATGGTATACCTAAGTCGGCGAGACGACTTACTTACTTCATTTTTATAACAGATATACAACTTTCTGGAACTATTCTACAGCCGCCATTTTGAATCTTATAGCCGCCATCCTTTTTATAACAGATATACAACCTGCTGAAACCATTCTACAGCCGCCATTTTGAGTCTGATAGACGTTATCCTTTATATCGTAGCCATTAAAGCTGCTGAAACCATTCTACAGCCGCCATTTCGAGTTTTATAGCCACAATCCTTTATATAACAGAAATACAAGCTGCTCGAACCATTCTATAGTCGCCATTTTGAATCTTGTAGCCGCCATCCTTTTTATAACAGATATACAACCTGCTGGAATCATTCTACAGCCGCCATTTTGAATCTGATAGACGTTATCCTATATATCGTAGCCATTTAAGCTGCTGGAAGCATTCTACAGCCGCCATTTCGAGTTTTATAGACACCATCGTTTATATAACAGCTATACAAGCTGCTGGAACCATTCTACAGCCGCCATTATGAGTCTTACAGCCACCATTCTTTATATAACAGATATACAAGCTGCTGGAACCATTCTACAGACCCCATTTTGAGACTTATACCCGTCATCCTTTATATAACAGCTATACAAGCTGCTGGAACTATTCTACAGCCGCCATTTTGACACTTATAGCCGCCATACTTCAGATCGTAGTCATTAAAGCTGCTGGAACCAATCTACAGTCGCCATTTTGAGTCTTATACCCGTCATCCTTTATATAACAGCTATACAAGCTGCTGGAACTGTTCTACAGCCGCCATTTTGAATCTTATAGCCCCCATTCTTTATATAACAACTATACAAGCTGTTGGAACTATTCTACAGCCGCTATTTTGAATCTTATAGTCGCCATCCTTTTTATAACAGATATACAACCTTCTGGAACTATTCTACAGCCGCCATTTTGAATCTTATAGCCGCCATCATTTTTATAACAGATATACAACCTGCTGGAACCATTCTACAGCCGCCATTTTAAGTGTTATAACCGCCAACCTTTATGTGACAGTTATACACGCTGCTGGAACCATTCTACAGCCGCCATTATGAGTCTTACAGCCACCATTCTTTATACAACAGATATACAAGCTGCTGGAACCATTCTACAGACCCCATTTTGAGACTTATACCCGTCATCCTTTTTATAACAGCTATACAAGCTGCTGGAACCATTCTACAGCCACCATTTCGAGTGTTATAGAACCCATCCCTTATATAACAGATATACAAGCTGTTGGAACCATTCTACAGCCGCCATTTTGAGTCTTATACCCGCCTTCTTTTATATGACAGTTGTACACGCTGCTGGAACTATTCTACAGCCGCCATTTTGAATCTAATAGCCGCCATCCTTTTTATAACAGATATACAACCTGCTGGAACCATTCTACAGCCGCCATTTTGAGTCTGATAGACGTTATCCTTTATATCGTAGCCATTAAAGCTGCTGGAACCAATGTAGAGCCACCATCCTTTATATAACAGAAATACGAGCTGCTGGAACCATTCTACAGTCGCCATTTTGCGTGTTATAGCCGCCAACCTTTATATATCAGCTATACAAGCTGCTGGAACCATTCTACAGCCGCCATTATCAGTCTTACAGCCACTATTCTTTATATAACAGATATACAAGCTGCTGGAACCATTCTACAGACCCCATTTTGAGACTTATACCCGTCATCCTTTATATAACAGCTATACAAGCTGCTGGAACTATTCTACAGCCGCCCTTGTGACACTTATAGCCGCCATACTTTAGATCAAAGACATTAAAGCTGCTGGAACCAATCTACAGTCGCCATTTTGAGTCTTATACCCGTCATCCTTAATATAACAGCTATACAAGCTGCTGGAACTGTTCTGCAGCCGCCATTTTGAATCTTATAGCCCCTATTCTTTATATAACAACTATACAAGCTATAGCCGCCATCCTTTTTATAACAGATATACAACCTGCTGAAACCATTCTACAGCCGCCATATTGAGTCTGATAGACGTTATCCTTTATATCGTAGCCATTAAAGCTGCTGAAACCATTCTACAGCCGCCATTTCGAGTTTTATAGACACAATCCTTTATATAACAGAAATACAAGCTGCTCGAACCATTCTATAGTCGCCATTTTGAATCTTGAAGCCGCCATCCTTTTTATAACAGATATACAACCTGCTGGAACCATTCTACAGCCGCCATTTTGAATCTGATAGACGTTATCCTTTATATCGTAGCCATTAAAGCTGCTGGAACCATTCTACAGCCGCCATTTCGAGTTTTATAGACACCATCCTTTTTATAACAGCTATACAAGCTGCTGGAACCATTCTACAGCCGCCATTATGAGTCTTACAGCCACCATTCTTTATATAATAGATATACAAGCTGCTGGAACCATTCTACAGACCCCATTTTGAGACTTATACCCGTCATCCTTTATATAACAGCTATACAAGCTGCTGGAACTATTCTACAGCCGCCATTTTGACACTTATAGCCGCCATACTTTAGATCGTAGTCATTAAAGCTGCTTGAACCAATCTACAGTCGCCATTTTGAGTCTTATACCCGTCATCCCTTATATAACAGCTATACAAGCTGCTGGAACTGTTCTACAGCCGCCATTTTGAATCTTATAGCCCCCATTCTTTATATAACAACTATACAAGCTGTTGGAACTATTCTACAGTCGCTATTTTGAATCTTATAGGCGCCATCCTTTTTATAACAGATATACAACCTGCTGGAACCATTCTACAGCCGCCATTTTGCGTCTGATAGACGTTATCCTTTATATCGTAGCCATTAAAGCTGCTGAAACCATTCTACAGCCGCCATTTCGAGTTTTATAGACACCATCCTTTATATAACAGAAATACAAGCTGCTCGAACCACTCTAATGTCGCCATTTTGCGTGTTATTGCCGCCAACCTTTATATAACAGCTATACAAGCCATTATGAGTCTTGCAGCCACCATCCTCATTATAAGAGATATACAAGCTATTGGAACCATTCTACTGCCGCCATTTTGAGTGTTATACCCGTCATCCTTTATATAACAGCTATACAAGCTGCTGGAACTATTCTACAGCCGCCATTTTGAATATTGTACCCGCCTTCCTTTATATGACAGTTATACACGCTGCTGGAACTATTCTACAGCCGCCATTTTGAATCTTATAGCCCCCATTCTTTAGATAACAACTATACAAGCTGCTGGAACCATTCTACAGCCGCCATTTTGAATCTTACAGCGGCCATCCATTATATCGTAGATATTAAAGCTGCTGGAACCATTCTACAGCCGCCATTTACAGTCTTATACCCGCCATCCTTTATACTGTTCTACAGCCGCCATTTTGAATCTTATAGCCGCCATTGTTTATTTAACAGCTATACAAGCTGCTGGAACCATTTTACAGCTGCCATTTCGAGTGTTATAGCCACCATCCTTTATGTAACATAAATACGAGCCGCTGAATCCATTCTACAGCAACCATTTTGAGTCTTACAGCCGCCATTCTTTACATCGTAGCCATAAAAGCTGCTGCAACCATTCTCCAACCGCCATTTTGAGTGTTATAGCCACCTTTAAATAAGAGAAAAATAAGCTTCTGGAAGCATCCTACAGCCGCCATTTTAAGTGTTATAACCGCCTTCCTTTATATGACAGTTATACACGCTGCTGGAACCATTCTACAGCCGCCATTATGAGTCTTACAGCCACCATTCTTTATATAACAGATATACAAGCTGCTGGAACCATTCTACAGCCGCCATTTTGAATCTTACAGCGGCCATCCATTATATCGTAGATATTAAAGCTGCTGGAAGCATTCTACAGCCGCCATTTACAGTCTTATACCCGCCATCCTTTATACTGTTCTACAGCCGCCATTTTGAATCTTATAGCCGCCATTGTTTATATAACAGCTATACAAGCTGCTGGAACCATTTTACAGCTGCCATTTCGAGTGTTATAGCCACCATCCTTTATATAACAGAAATACAAGCTGCTGGAACCATTCTTTATATCGTAGACATAAAAGCTTCTGGAACCATTTTCCATCCGCCATTTAGAGTGTTATAGCCGCCATCCTTTATATAACAGCTATACAAGCTGCTGGAACCATTCTATCTTTTATATAACAGCTATACAAGCTGCTGGAACCATTCTACAGCCGCCATTTTGAATCTTATAGCCGCCATCCTTTTTATAACAGATATTCAACCTGCTGGAACCATTCTACAGCCGCCATTTTGACTCTTATAGACGCCATTTTTTATATCGTAAACATAAAAGCTTCTGGAACCATTTTCCATCCGCCATTTAGAGTGTTATAGCCGCCATCCTTTATATAACAGCTATACAAGCTGCTGGAACCATTCTATCTTTTATATAACAGCTGTACAAACTGCTGGAACCATTTTACAGCTGCCATTTCGAGTGTTATAGCCACCATCCTTTATATAACAGAAATACAAGCTGCTGGAACCATTCTTTATATCGTAGACATAAAAGCTTCTGGAACCATTTTCCATCCGCCATTTAGAGTGTTATAGCCGCCATCCTTTATATAACAGCTATACAAGCTGCTGGAACCATTCTATCTTTTATATAACAGCTATACAAGCTGCTGGAACCATTCTACAGCCGCCATTTTGAATCTTATAGCCGCCATCCTTTTTATAACAGATATTCAACCTGCTGGAACCATTCTACAGCCGCCATTTTGACTCTTATAGACGCCATTTTTTATATCGTAAACATAAAAGCTTCTGGAACCATTTTCCATCCGCCATTTAGAGTGTTATAGCCGCCATCCTTTATATAACAGCTATATAAGCTGCTAGAACCATTCTACAGCCGCCATTATGAGTCTTACAGCCACCATTCTTTATATAACAGATATACAAGCTGCTGGAACCATTCTACAGACCCCATTTTGAGACTTATACCCGTCATCCTTTATATAACAGCTATACAAGCTGCTGGAACCATTCTACAGCCACCATTTCGAGTGTTATAGAACCCATCCTTTATATAACAGATATACAAGCTGTTGGAACCATTCTACAGCCGCCATTTTGAGTCTTATACCCGCCTTCCTTTATATGACAGTTATACACGCTGCTGGAACTATTCTAAAGCCGCCATTTTGAATCTTATAGCCCCCATTCTTTATATAACAACTATACAAGCTATAGCCGCCATCCTTTTTATAACAGATATACAACCTGCTGAAACCATTCTACAGCCGCCATATTGAGTCTGATAGACGTTATCCTTTATATCGTAGCCATTAAAGCTGCTGGAACCAATGTAGAGCCACCATCCTTTATATAACAGAAATACGAGCTGCTGGAACCATTCTACAGTCGCCATTTTGCGTGTTATAGCCGCCAACCTTTATATAACAGCTATACAAGCTGCTGTAACCATTCTACAGCCGCCATTATGAGTCTTACAGCCACTATTCTTTATATAACAGATATTCAACCTGCTGGAACCATTCTACAGCCGCCATTTTGACTCTTATAGACGCCATTTTTTATATCGTAAACATAAAAGCTTCTGGAACCATTTTCCATCCGCCATTTAGAGTGTTATAGCCGCCATCCTTTATATAACAGCTATATAAGCTGCTGGAACCATTCTACAGCCGCCATTATGAGTCTTACAGCCACCATTCTTTATATAACAGATATACAAGCTGCTGGAACCATTCTACAGACCCCATTTTGAAACTTATACCCGTCATCCTTTATATAACAGCTATACAAGCTGCTGGAACCATTCTACAGCCACCATTTCGAGTGTTATAGAACCTATCCTTTATATAACAGATATACAAGCTGTTGGAACCATTCTACGGTCGCCATTTTGCGTATTTTAACCGCCAACCTTTTATATAACAGTTATACACGCTGCTGGAACCATTCTACAGCCGCCATTATGAGTCTTACAGCCACCATTTTATATAACAGATATACAAGCTGCTGGAACCATTCTACAGACCCCATTTTGAGACTTATACCCGTCATCCTTTATATAACAGCTATACAAGCTGCTGGAACCATTCTACAGCCACCATTTCGAGTGTTATAGAACCCATCCTTTATATAACAGATATACAAGCTGTTGGAACCATTCTACAGCCGCCATTTTGAGTCTTATACCCGCCTTCCTTTATATGACAGTTATACACGCTGCTGGAACTATTCTACAGCCGCCATTTTGAATCTTATATCCGCCATTGTTTATATAACAGATATACAACCTGCTGGAACCATTCTATAGCCGCCATTTTGAGTCTGATAGACGTTATCCTTTATATCGTAGCCATTAAAGCTGCTGGAACCAATGTAGAGCCACCATCCTTTATATAACAGAAATACGAGCTGCTGGAACCATTCTACAGTCGCCATTTTGCGTGTTATAGCCGCCAACCTTTATATAACAGCTATACAAGCTGCTGGAACCATTCTACAGCCGCCATTATGAGTCTTACAGCCACCATTCTTTATATAACAGATATACAAGCTGCTGGAACCATTCTACAGACCCCATTTTGAGACTTATACCCGTCATCCTTTATATAACAGCTATACAAGCTACTGGAACTATTCTACAGCCGCCATTTTGACACTTATAGCCGCCATACTTTAGATCAAAGTCATTAAAGCTGCTGGAACCAATCTACAGTCGCCATTTTGAGTCTTATACCCGTCATCCTTTATATAACAGCTATACAAGCTGCTGGAACTATTCTACAGCCGCCATTTTGAATCTTATATCCGCCATTGTTTATATAACAGATATACAACCTGCTGGAACCATTCTATAGCCGCCATTTTGAGTCTGATAGACGTTATCCTTTATATCGTAGCCATTAAAGCTGCTGGAACCAATGTAGAGCCACCATCCTTTATATAACAGAAATACGAGCTGCTGGAACCATTCTACAGTCGCCATTTTGCGTGTTATAGCCGCCAACCTTTATATAACAGCTATACAAGCTGCTGGAACCATTCTACAGCCGCCATTATGAGTCTTACAGCCACTATTCTTTATATAACAGATATACAAGCTGCTGGAACCATTCTACAGACCCCATTTTGGGACTTATACCCGTCATCCTTTATATAACAGCTATACAAGCTACTGGAACTATTCTACAGCCGCCATTTTGACACTTATAGCCGCCATACTTTAGATCAAAGTCATTAAAGCTGCTGGAACCAATCTACAGTCGCCATTTTGAGTCTTATACCCGTCATCCTTTATATAACAGCTATACAAGCTGCTGGAACTATTCTACAGCCGCCATTTTGAATCTTATATCCGCCATTGTTTATATAACAAATATACAACCTGCTGGAACCATTCTACAGCCGCCATTTTGAGTCTGATAGACGTTATCCTTTATATCGTAGCCATTAAAGCTGCTGGAACCAATGTAGAGCCACCATCCTTTATATAACAGAAATACGAGCTGCTGGAACCATTCTACAGTCGCCATTTTGCGTGTTATAGCCGCCAACCTTTATATAACAGCTATACAAGCTGCTGGAACCATTCTACAGCCGCCATTATGAGTCTTACAGCCACTATTCTTTATATAACAGATATACAAGCTGCTGGAACCATTCTACAGACCCCATTTTGAGACTTATACCCGTCATCCTTTATATAACAGCTATACAAGCTACTGGAACTATTCTACAGCCGCCATTTTGACACTTATAGCCGCCATACTTTAGATCAAAGTCATTAAAGCTGCTGGAACCAATCTACAGTCGCCATTTTGAGTCTTATACTCGTCATCCTTTATATAACAGCTATACAAGCTGCTGGAACCATTCTACAGCCACCATTTCGAGTGTTATACAACCCATCCTTTATATAACAGATATACAAGCTGTTGGAACCATTCTACAGCCGCCATTTTGAGTCTTATACCCGCCTTCCTTTATATGACAGTTATACACGCTGCTGGAACTATTCTACAGCCGCCATTTTGACACTTATAGCCGCCATTCTTTAGATCAAAGTCATTAAAGCTGCTGGAACCAATCTACAGTCGCCATTTTGAGTCTTATACCCGTCATCCTTTATATAACAGCTATACAACCTGCTGAAACCATTCTACAGCCGCCATATTGAGTCTGATAGACGATATCCTTTATATCGTAGCCATTAAAGCTGCTGAAACCATTCTACAGCCGCCATTTCGAGTTTTATAGACACAATCCTTTATATAACAGAAATGCAAGCTGCTCGAACCATTCTATAGTCGCCATTTTGAATCTTATAGCCGCCATCCTTTTTATAACAGATATACAACCTGCTGGAACCATTCTACAGCCGCCATTTTGAATCTGATGGACGTTATCCTTTATATCGTAGCCATTAAAGCTGCTGGAACCATTCTACAGCCGCCATTTCGAGTTTTATAGACACCATCCTTTATATAACAGCTATACAAGCTGCTGGAACCATTCTACAGACCCCATTTTGAGACTTATACCCGTCATCCTTTATATAACAGCTATACAAGCTGCTGGAACTATTCTACAGCCGCCATTTTGACACTTATAGCCGCCATATTTTAGATCGTAGTCATTAAAGCTGCTGGAACCAATCTACAGTCGCCATTTTGAGTCTTATACCCGTCATCCCTTATATAACAGCTATACAAGCTGCTGGAACTGTTCTACAGCCGCCATTTTTAATCTTATAGCCCCCATTCTTTATATAACAACTATACAAGCTGTTGGAACTATTCTACAGTCGCTATTTTGAATCTTATAGGCGCCATACTTTTTATAACAGATATACAACCTGCTGGAACCATTCTACAGCCGCCATTTTGAGTCTGATAGACGTTATCCTTTATATCGTAGCCATTAAAGCTGCTGAAACCATTCTACAGCCGCCATTTCGAGTTTTATAGACACCATCCTTTATATAACAGAAATACAAGCTGCTCGAACCATTCTATTGTCGCCATTTTGCGTGTTATAGCCGCCAACCTTTATATAACAGCTATACAAGCCATTATGAGTCTTGCAGCCACCATCCTCTTTATAAGAGATATACAAGCTGTTGGAACCATTCTACTGCCGCCATTTTGAGTGCTATACCCGTCATCCTTTATATAACAGCTATACAAGCTGCTGGAACTATTCTACAGCCGCCATTTTGAATATTATTGCCGCCATCCTTTGGATTGTAGTCATTAAAGCTGCTGGAACCATTCTACAGCCGCCATTTCGAGTTTTATAGACACAATCCTTTATATAACAGAAATGCAAGCTGCTCGAACCATTCTATAGTCGCCATTTTGAATGTTATAGCCGCCAACCTTTATATAACAGCTATACAAGCTGCTGGAACCATTCTACAGCCGCCATTATGAGTCTTACAGCCACTATTCTTTATATAACAGATATACAAGCTGCTGGAACCATTCTACAGACCCCATTTTGGGACTTAAACCCGTCATCCTTTATATAACAGCTATACAAGCTACTGGAACTATTCTACAGCCGCCATTTTGACACTTATAGCCGCCATACTTTAGATCAAAGACATTAAAGCTGCTGGAACCAATCTACAGTCGCCATTTTGAGTCTTATACCCGTCATCCTTTATATAACAGCTATACAAGCTGCTGGAACTATTCTACAGCCGCCATTTTGAATCTTATATCCGCCATTGTTTATATAACAAATATACAACCTGCTGGAACCATTCTACAGCCGCCATTTTGAGTCTGATAGACGTTATCCTTTATATCGTAGCCATTAAAGCTGCTGGAACCAATGTAGAGCCACCATCCTTTATATAACAGAAATACGAGCTGCTGGAACCATTCTACAGTCGCCATTTTGCGTGTTATAGCCGCCAACCTTTATATAACAGCTATACAAGCTGCTGGAACCATTCTACAGCCGCCATTATGAGTCTTACAGCCACTATTCTTTATATAACAGATATACAAGCTGCTGGAACCATTCTACAGACCCCATTTTGAGACTTATACCCGTCATCCTTTATATAACAGCTATACAAGCTACTGGAACTATTCTACAGCCGCCATTTTGACACTTATAGCCGCCATACTTTAGATCAAAGTCATTAAAGCTGCTGGAACCAATCTACAGTCGCCATTTTGAGTCTTATACTCGTCATCCTTTATATAACAGCTATACAAGCTGCTGAAACCATTCTACAGCCACCATTTCGAGTGTTATACAACCCATCCTTTATATAACAGATATACAAGCTGTTGGAACCATTCTACAGCCGCCATTTTGAGTCTTATACCCGCCTTCCTTTATATGACAGTTATACACGCTGCTGGAACTATTCTACAGCCGCCATTTTGACACTTATAGCCGCCATTCTTTAGATCAAAGTCATTAAAGCTGCTGGAACCAATCTACAGTCGCCATTTTGAGTCTTATACCCGTCATCCTTTATATAACAGATATACAACCTGCTGAAACCATTCTACAGCCGCCATATTGAGTCTGATAGACGATATCCTTTATATCGTAGCCATTAAAGCTGCTGAAACCATTCTACAGCCGCCATTTCGAGTTTTATAGACACAATCCTTTATATAACAGAAATGCAAGCTGCCATCCTTTTTATAACAGATATACAACCTGCTGGAACCATTCTACAGCCGCCATTTTGAATCTGATGGACGTTATCCTTTATATCGTAGCCATTAAAGCTGCTGGAACCATTCTACAGCCGCCATTTCGAGTTTTATAGACACCATCCTTTATATAACAGCTATACAAGCTGCTGGAACCATTCTACAGACCCCATTTTGAGACTTATACCCGTCATCCTTTATATAACAGCTATACAAGCTGCTGCAACTATTCTACAGCCGCCATTTTGACACTTATAGCCGCCATATTTTAGATCGTAGTCATTAAAGCTGCTGGAACCAATCTACAGTCGCCATTTTGAGTCTTATACCCGTCATCCCTTATATAACAGCTATACAAGCTGCTGGAACTGTTCTACAGCCGCCATTTTGAATCTTATAGCCCCCATTCTTTATATAACAACTATACAAGCTGTTGGAACTATTCTACAGTCGCTATTTTGAATCTTATAGGCGCCATACTTTTTATAACAGATATACAACCTGCTGGAACCATTCTACAGCCGCCATTTTGAGTCTGATAGACGTTATCCTTTATATCGTAGCCATTAAAGCTGCTGAAACCATTCTACAGCCGCCATTTCGAGTTTTATAGACACCATCCTTTATATAACAGAAATACAAGCTGCTCGAACCATTCTATTGTCGCCATTTTGCGTGTTATAGCCGCCAACCTTTATATAACAGCTATACAAGCCATTATGAGTCTTGCAGCCACCATCCTCTTTATAAGAGATATACAAGCTGTTGGAACCATTCTACTGCCGCCATTTTGAGTGCTATACCCGTCATCCTTTATATAACAGCTATACAAGCTGCTGGAACTATTCTACAGCCGCCATTTTGAATATTATTGCCGCCATCCTTTGGATTGTAGTCATTAAAGCTGCTGGAACCATTCTACAGACGCCATTTTGAGTGTTATAGCATCAATCCTTTAAGTAACATAAATACGAGCCACTGAATCCATTCTACAGCAACCATTTTGAGTCTTACAGCCGCCATTCTTTATATCGTAGCCATAAAAGCTGCTGCAACCATTCTCCAACCGCCATTTTGAGTGTTATAGCCACCTTTAAATAAGAGAAAAATAAGCTTCTGGAAGCATTCTACAGCCGCCATTTTAAGTGTTATAACCGCCTTCCTTTATATGACAGTTATACACGCTGCTGGAACCATTCTACAGCCGGCAATCTTAGTCTTACAGCCACCATTCTTTATATAACAGATATACAAGCTGCTGGAACCATTCTACAGCCGCCATTCTGAGTCTTATACCCGCCTTCCTTTATATGACAGTTTTACACGCTGCTGGAACTATTCTACAGCCGCCATTTTGAATCTTATAGCCGCCATCCTTTTTATAACAGATATACAAGCTGCTGGAACCATTCTACAGCCGCCATTTTGATTCCAATAGTCGCCATCCTTTATATCGAAGCCAATAAATCTGGTGGAACCATTCTACAGCCACCATTTCGAGTGTTCTAGACACCATCCTTCTTATAACAGTTATACAAGCTTCTGGAACCATTCTACAGCCGCCATTTTGATTCTTATAGTCGCCATCCTTTATATCGAAGCCATTCTACAGCCGCCATTTCGAGTGTTATAGATACCATCATTTATATAACGGAAATACAAAGTGGTGGAACCATTCTACAGTCGCCATTTTTCGTGTTATAGCCGCCAACCTTTATATAACAGCTATAGAAGCTGCTGGAACCATTCTATAGCCGCCATTATGAGTCTTACAGCCACAATTCTTTATATAACAGATATACAAGCTGCTTGAACCAGAACAGACCCCATTTTGAGACTTATACCCGTCATCCTTTATATAACAGCTATACAAGATGCTGGAACCATTCTACAGCCGCCATTTTGATTTCTATAGTCGCCATCCTTTATATCGAAGCCATTAAAGCTGGACGAACCATTCTACAGCCACCATTTCGAGTGTTATAGACACCATCCTTTATATAACAGAAATACAAGGTGCTGGAACCATTCTACAGTCGCCATTTTGCGTGTTATAGCCGCCAACCTTTATATAACAGCTATACAACCTGCTGGAACCATTATACAGCCGCCATTATGAGTCTTACAGCCACCATTCTTTATATAACAGATATACAAGCTGCTGGAACGATTCTATAGACCCCATTTTGAGACTTATACCCGTCATCCTTTATATAACAGCTATACAAGCTGCTGGAACTATTCTACAGCCGCCATTTTGAATCTTATAGCCGCCAACCTTTTTATAACAGATATACAAGCTGCTGGAACCATTCTACAGCCGCCATTTTGACTCTTATAGCCGCCATCCTTTAGATCGTAGTCATTAAAGCTGCTGGAACCATTCTACAGCCGCCATTTTCAGTCTTATACCTGCCATCCTTTATACTGTTCTACAGCCGCCATTTTGAATCTTATAGCCGCCATTGATTATATAACAGCTATACAAGATGCTGGAACCATTTTACAGCTGCCATTTCGAGTGTTATAGCCACCATCCTTTATATAACAGAAATACAAGCTGCTGACACCATTCTACAGCCGCCATTTTGAGTCTTATACCCGCCAACCATTACATAACAGCTATACAAGCTGCTGGAACCATTTTATCTTTTATATAACAGCTATACAAGCTGCTGGAACCATTCTACAGCCGCCATTTTGAGTCTTATACCCGCCTTCCTTTATATGACAGTTATACAAGCTGCTGGAACCATTCTACAGCCGCCATTTTGATTCCTATAGTCGCCATCCTTTATATCGAAGCCATTAAAGCTGGTGGAACCATTCTACAGCCACCATTTCGAGTGTTATAGACACCATCCTTTATATAACAGAAATACAAGCTGCTGGAACCATTCTACAGCCGCCATTATGAGTCTTATAGCCACCATTCTTTATATAACAGATATACAAGCTGCTGGTACCATTCTACAGACCCCATTTTGAGACTCATACCCGTCATCCTTTATATAACAGATATACAAGCTGCTGGAACTATTCTTCAGCCGCCATTTTGAGTGTTATAGCCGCCATCCTTTATATAACAGCTATACAAGCTGCTGGAACCATTCTACAGCCGCCATTATGAGTCTTACAGCCACCATCCTTTTTATAACAGATATACAAGCTGTTGGAACCATTCTACAGCCGCCATTTTGAGTCTTATACCCGCCTTCCTTTATATGACAGTTATACAAGCTGCTGGAACCATTCTACAGCCGCCATTTTGATTCCTATAGTCGCCATCCTTTATATCGAAGCCATTAAAGCTGGTGGAACCATTCTACAGCCACCATTTCGAGTGTTATAGACACCATCCTTTATATAACAGAAATACAAGCTGCTGGAACCATTCTACAGCCACCATTTCGAGTGTTATAGACACCATCCTTTATATAACAGAAATACAAGCTGCTGGAACCATTCTACAGCCACCATTTCGAGTGTTCTAGACACCATCCTTCTTATAACAGTTATACAAGCTTCTGGAACCATTCTACAGCCGCCATTTTGATTCTTATAGTCGCCATCCTTTATATCGAAGCCATTCTACAGCCGCCATTTCGAGTGTTATAGATACCATCATTTATATAACAGAAATACAAAGTGGTGGAACCATTCTACAGTCGCCATTTTTCGTGTTATAGCCGCCAACCTTTATATAACAGCTATAGAAGCTGCTGGAACCATTCTATAGCCGCCATTATGAGTCTTACAGCCACAATTCTTTATATAACAGATATACAAGCTGCTTGAACCAGAACAGACCCCATTTTGAGACTTATACCCGTCATCCTTTATATAACAGCTATACAAGATGCTGGAACCATTCTACAGCCGCCATTTTGATTTCTATAGTCGCCATCCTTTATATCGAAGCCATTAAAGCTGGACGAACCATTCTACAGCCACCATTTCGAGTGTTATAGACACCATCCTTTATATAACAGAAATACAAGGTGCTGGAACCATTCTACAGTCGCCATTTTGCGTGTTATAGCCGCCAACCTTTATATAACAGCTATACAACCTGCTGGAACCATTATACAGCCGCCATTATGAGTCTTACAGCCACCATTCTTTATATAACAGATATACAAGCTGCTGGAACGATTCTATAGACCCCATTTTGAGACTTATACCCGTCATCCTTTATATAACAGCTATACAAGCTGCTGGAACTATTCTACAGCCGCCATTTTGAATCTTATAGCCGCCAACCTTTTTATAACAGATATACAAGCTGCTGGAACCATTCTACAGCCGCCATTTTGACTCTTATAGCCGCCATCCTTTAGATCGTAGTCATTAAAGCTGCTGGAACCATTCTACAGCCGCCATTTTCAGTCTTATACCTTGTAGTGACCGGATTTTTCCTTTCAAATATTTACCCGTCAAAATGAAGGAAATTTATTTTTTTTTTAAATCAACCGCGCTTTCATGAAGAGCAAATAACAGAATGGTCGCACTGATACGATCATGGTCAACTTAATTGCAGGGTTGAGTTTCAGCTTTGAGTACAGTTATGATACCCACGCTGACATCGCCCAATGAAAAGATGCCACGTCGCAACATATGGGTAAAGAAGAGGGACTAATCACACCTAAGTTCTCTCACATCCTTTATTTAGATTCAGGTTTGTCTTCTTTCTGTAGGTCACGGTGAATTGGCACCTTAGTAATAGTAATAATATTAACACCACCTTTAACTTTTGGTAGTTAGTTTAGTTTTCAAAACGCGCATTAAATTTATTAATGATAGTGAGTGTGAAAAGGGGAGAAAGAACCACGACCAATCCGACGAGCTAGACCCGAGCATAGCAAGAATGCGCACCCTCGATCCTGATCACACTGTTGGTTTTACCATTTTTGTCATCTCAACAACTAAGGAGTTTATCGTATAACAATTCCGGAGGATACCACTCAGGCTAAAGACTTATCCTCAACCTTAGTGCCTTTACTTCTGAACGGGAGTTCTTTTAAAACGGGCGGTGTCCACTAACATCTTGGAGCCCTTTTAGATGTTCACTAGGTTGAGTGACAATTATAAACCAAAACCCATTCTGGTCACTACATATATTAATAATTGGCGCCCATCGTGGGACACGACCAATAAATCCATAAACAAATGATGGGTCGTCCCACCAAGCTCGAATAATCCATCCACATTTACAATTTTTTTTAGGAACAATTAAAGTTCCATTTGATTACAAGTTATTGTGCATATTCTAGGAAGTATTTTGGTATCGCGCACGAGTACGATCTTTGGAAATGCGATTGCAATCCCGAATTGAGGATTGGTCGACCAAGTGAGTTTCGTGATAGCCTAGCCTTAGATACATATTTCAGGAAATGCTATGGTAGTATAAATTTGGTTTTGATAGGCATGGAGGATTTATTTTGGAATTACTATGTTCTGGAGAGTTTCGGACATAGTCCAGTCATTCAAGCTTATCCACTCTCAAATCAGCAATAGGCATATTAGATACAGTACGACCAAAAAAAGAAAACAAACATTTAGATCAAGATAAAGGTTAGACATCTATGAAAAGTTGAGCAAGAGGAAAGACAGACTTTAGTGATAAAAGAAAATTTTTTTTTAATATTTAGTAAAATTTATTTGAACACAGACATTCAACATGTTTCGCAGTAATGAAAATATAGCCCAGCTGGCAATAGAAGATCCATTCTGCAGTATATGTAATGAGGTAATGAACGCGACGGATTTGATAGCAAACGCTCCATGTAAACACAGATTTCACAAGGAATGCCTTCTTGAGCATCTTAAGACAACTGCAGCCTGTCCGACATGTGCGACTAGTTGTATTCCCATACAGCTAACATTTTCCAACAACAATTTAGCAGCAGAATTACATTCACTAGCGATGGGGTCAGCAAGTGTTAATACTTCTAACGAAAATGTCCAAAGATCAGCTACAAAACACTACAGAGGCAAAGGCAGAGTCAAACACGGCAGCAAACCCGGAGTTAATACTAGATCACAACAAAAGCAAGTAGAAAGTAGACTTGATTGCCCACATTCACAGAACGCTTTCAATGCAAATTCGCAGGTCGAAATAACGAATTACATCAATTCGGCTTTAGACAGTCAGCAAGTAAGGATAGTGCAGGATTTGACCAATATATTAAGTCAGAATATTGAGTCGACTATACAAAAACATCTAGCTTCACTTCAACTTAGCCAACAACAAGCAACCAGACCAAGCCCCAATAGAGAAGAACCACAAACCTTCCAAAGATCAAGAGTAGACCTAGACAATTCAGGAACAAGCAGAGATCAGCTTAGATCACTTAGTTGTATTTCACCTGGAAAAGCGTCTAGCATTATCCAGACGTGGCGAATTAAGTTCGATGGTACAAAACAGGGTATGAGAATGGAAGATTTCATCTATCGAGTACGATCACTGACACGACAAAATTTAAATAACGACTATCAACTGTTATGTGATCATTTATATTTATTATTCGCGGGTAAAGCCAGCGATTGGTACTGGAAATTTCATAGTAATCATAGCAACCTTACCAGGGAAATATTTTGTGTCGAATTTCGCAAAAGATTTGAAGATGTAGAGACAGACTTAGATATTTGGGAAAAGATTAGAAAACGACGTCAAGGTGAAAACGAAGTTTTTGACGACTACCAGTATGCTATTGAAGACTTAAGCGATAGACTTCAACAAGGCATGTCAGAAGAACAATTGGTAGCACTCTTAATTAGAAATTCTAAATCCAGTCTTCATCATGAGTTACTCCATCTGAAAATCCCAAACAGGTCACAGTTACGAGTAGAGATACGCAAGCACGAACAGTTTTATAACGAAATTAAAACATTTAAACCACGCCCGCTCCGCTCATACGTTAACGAATTGACTGAAACCTATGAAAAGTCAGACCAAACAATTGATAAAGAATCATGTGAGGAAGTTCTTGCTATAACAGCAAACCCGTCTAGTCCAAAGTGTTGGAATTGTGACCAACACGGTCACCGTTTCGATGACTGCTTAGAACAGCGTAGAATCTTTTGTTACGGGTGCGGCGCTAAAGAGGTATTCAAGCCGCGATGCCCAAAATGTAATCCCACGGGAAACCGGATTTCGGGTGTGTTTCCCAAACATCACAAAGCACACCCGTAAAACCCGTCGAATATAGTTCTCAAATGGAAAATGAAGCTCAAGAAACACAGAAAAAGTCCATTTTAACTAAAAGAGAACCTTATCATATTCGTTTGCAAAACTACAATAAGGTACGCGAAAGGATATTTGCAGGAATAGATTATGTAAATTGTATTAGAAAACCCAGACGTTCAACTATACGGATAAGAAATTTTTGGAAAGCGATTCGCGCTAACCACCAAAAGATCGTTTCAACCATCTTTACTGAATCTGACGATCGAGTATATACGGAAATCACAATAGAAAACAGAAAATACAAAGCTTTGCTAGACTCAGGAGCGAACATTAGCTGTGTAGGCGGAATGGCTGCCAAAGAATTGTTAGACACCGGTAATTATAAAAAGTGTTCAGACAGAATCCAGACGGCGAATGGAACACCAAGTAAAATAGTAGGTAGACTTGAAACTAAAATTAAGTACAGACAAATCATTAAGACAGTAGAGTTATTCATAATTCCTGAACTTAAACAAGACGTTTATCTTGGAATTGATTTCTTTAGGAAGTTTGGTCTACTGGACCTTATCACTTCACCACTAGAAGTTACAGAATTGGATGTAGGATCAGATTACCCAGAAGAGCTACCAAAGTATCATAATTTATCACAAGAGCAACATAAACGACTGAATGTAATAATAGGAAACTTTCCATCATTCGAATTAGAAGGACTTGGCCGCACTAAGCTAATAGAGCATACGATCGATGTCGGTTCAGCAGTCCCGATAAAACAACGAACTTGGCCCGTATCACCTGCTAAAGAAAACCTTATGTTTCCTGAAGTAGATATGATGTTAGCCCTAGATGTTATTGAAGAATCGAACAGTCCCTGGAGCAGCAACTGCGTCCTGGTTCAGAAAGGAAGTAAAAATAGATTGTGTTTGGATTCACGTGAGGTTAGTCGAGTGACAAGGAAAGACGCTTACCCGCTACCGCACATCGACGGTATTTTAAGTCGTCTTCCCGCAGCACAATACATCACTGGTTTAGATATGAAACATGCATACTGGCAAATTTCTCTTGATGAGAAATCGCGTCAATATACTGCATTTTCTATTCCAAATCGACCGTTGTACCAATATAAAATGATGCCTTTTGGTCTTTGTAACGCAGCCCAAACTCTTTGTCGGTTAATGGACAAAGTAATACCACCTCAGTTACGTAATCAAGTTTTTGTATACCTTGACGATCTCTTGATCATGTCGGATACTTTTGATTCTCACTTACTTTTACTGCAAGAAATAGCATTATGTTTGCGAAAAGCTAATCTTACCATCAACATAAGGAAATCTAAATTTTGTATGCGTGAGATAAAATATCTTGGTTTTATTATTCGTGAAGGAAAATTAATGACCGATCCGGACAAGATAAAAGCCATTAAAGAATTTCCAACTCCGACAACCGTAAAACAGTTAAGACGATTTTTAGGATTGTCCGGCTGGTATCGTCGATTCGTCGAAAATTATGCCACCATTTCTTTCCCCCTTACAGAGTTATTGAAATCTAAAGGTCCCTTAAAGTGGAACGATTCGGCTTCTTTAGCTTTCGAAGACTTGAAAACGCGTTTAACCACCGCACCAATACTGATCACTCCAGACTTTTCAAAACAATTTATTTTGCTATGTGACGCAAGCACTGTTGGAATCGGATGCGTTTTAGCCCAAGAACGAGAAGGAATCGAGTTACCAATCTCTTACATGTCGGAAAAATTATCAAAAGCTCAGCGAAATTATTCAGTAACTGAACTAGAATGCTTAGCGGTAATCAAGGGTATTAAAAGTTTCGACCTTATATCGAAGGACAAGATTTTGTAGTTATCACAGATCACGCTTCACTCCAATGGTTAATGCGCCAGAAAGACCTATCAGGGAGACTCGCAAGATGGTCAATGAAGTTGCAATCATTTTCATTCCAAGTAATACACAGGCGAGGTTCCGAAAATGTAGTCGCTGACGCGTTATCTAGACAAAACGAGTTAGAGATATCGGAATTTGAAATGAGTACTTCTATTGTAGATATACAATCGGAATATTTCAAATCCGCGGAATATCTAGAACTGATAAAACATATTCAAAATAACCAATCTAAATTCCCTGATTTGAAAGTTATAGAAGGATTCGTTTACAAAAGAACCGTATTTAATAACGTCGTAGAGTCTCGAGAAGATATATCTTGGAAATTGTGGATTCCATCTGCCTTAGTACCAGACGTCTTGCGACAGGCCCATGATTTACCAAGTTCAGCTCATTGTGGAATGGCGAAAATGGTAGAAAAACTAAAACGATATTTATTTTGGCCACATATGGTGAGCCAAATAAGAGCTTACGTTTCCAATTGTGATATTTGTCGTTCAACGAAGAGTCCAAATATTGTTCTAAAACCCCCTATGGGAAAGCCTTTAGTTTCGGAACGTCCGTTTCAAAAACTTTATTTAGATCTCCTCGGCCCATATCCTAGAACCAAGAATGGAAACATCGGACTCATGGTAATCGTCGACCATAACACGAAGTTTCATTTTTTGAATCCCATAAAGAAATTCACTGCGCCAAGAATTTGTGAATTTTTGGAAAGAACAATATTTTACACTTTTGGTGTGCCCGAAGTCATTCTTACCGACAATGGATCCCAATTTAAATCAAGTTATTTCGAAGCCTTCTTAACAAGTTTTGGTGTATCGCATCGGTTTACGGCTATATACTCACCGCAAGCTAATGCCAGTGAAAGACTTAATCGATCTATTCTTTCCGCGATCCGTGCATATGTCGGAGAAGATCATACCAATTGGGATGTTCATCTCAACGCTATAAGTGGCGCGCTCCGAGCTAACATACATCGAAGCACCGGTTTTTCACCATATTTTCTTACGTTCGGTCAGAACATGATCCTTAACGGGAATGACTATACGCTGTTAAGAACATTAGATTTGTTAAAAGATGACACAAAGTTAACTTACCCTGATATTCTACAACTATCTAGACAAAAAGCACAAGAAAATATTGATCAGACCCACGGAAAAAATGCACAAAGATATAATTTACGTAGTAGAAATATACAACTCAACGTTGGTGATCAAGTTTATGCCAGGAATTTCACCCAGAGTAATGCCGCTAAAAAAGTTTTCGGCAAAATTGGCATCTGTTTTTGTACCGGCAACAGTAAAGAAGAAACGTAGTCCCTTTTATTACGAATTAGTAGACAACCACGGTAAGATCCTAGGAGTTTTTCACTTAAAGGATATTCAGGTCAAGAAAAAGTGAAGAAATCCTGTCTTGTTCAGATCATGCTGCTGTGATAAAAATCGCGCTTCATTATCTGTGGTGTAGTGACCGGATTTTTCCTTTCAAATATTTACCCGTCAAAATGAAGGAAATTTATTTTTTTAAATCAACCGCGCTTTCATGAAGAGCAAATAACAGAATGGTCGCACTGATACGATCATGGTCAACTTAATTGCAGGGTTGAGTTTCAGCTTTGAGTACAGTTATGATACCCACGCTGACATCGCCCAATGAAAAGATGCCACGTCGCAACATATGGGTAAAGAAGAGGGACTAATCACACCTAAGTTCTCTCACATCCTTTATTTAGATTCAGGTTTGTCTTCTTTCTGTAGGTCACGGTGAATTGGCACCTTAGTAATAGTAATAATATTAACACCACCTTTAACTTTTGGTAGTTAGTTTAGTTTTCAAAACGCGCATTAAATTTATTAATGATAGTGAGTGTGAAAAGGGGAGAAAGAACCACGACCAATCCGACGAGCTAGACCCGAGCATAGCAAGAATGCGCACCCTCGATCCTGATCACACTGTTGGTTTTACCATTTTTGTCATCTCAACAACTAAGGAGTTTATCGTATAACAATTCCGGAGGATACCACTCAGGCTAAAGACTTATCCTCAACCTTAGTGCCTTTACTTCTGAACGGGAGTTCTTTTAAAACGGGCGGTGTCCACTAACATCTTGGAGCCCTTTTAGATGTTCACTAGGTTGAGTGACAATTATAAACCAAAACCCATTCTGGTCACTACAACCTGCCATCCTTTATACTGTTCTACAGCCGCCATTTTGAATCTTATAGCCGCCATTGATTATATAACAGCTATACAAGATGCTGGAACCATTTTACAGCTGCCATTTCGAGTGTTATAGCCACCATCCTTTATATAACAGAAATACAAGCTGCTGACACCATTCTACAGCCGCCATTTTGAGTCTTATACCCGCCAACCATTACATAACAGCTATACAAGCTGCTGGAACCATTTTATCTTTTATATAACAGCTATACAAGCTGCTGGAACCATTCTACAGCCGCCATTTTGAGTCTTATACCCGCCTTCCTTTATATGACAGTTATACAAGCTGCTGGAACCATTCTACAGCCGCCATTTTGATTCCTATAGTCGCCATCCTTTATATCGAAGCCATTAAAGCTGGTGGAACCATTCTACAGCCACCATTTCGAGTGTTATAGACACCATCCTTTATATAACAGAAATACAAGCTGCTGGAACCATTCTACAGCCGCCATTATGAGTCTTATAGCCACCATTCTTTATATAACAGATATACAAGCTGCTGGTACCATTCTACAGACCCCATTTTGAGACTCATACCCGTCATCCTTTATATAACAGCTATACAAGCTGCTGGAACCATTCTACAGCCGCCATTATGAGTCTTACAGCCACCATCCTTTTTATAACAGATATACAAGCTGTTGGAACCATTCTACAGCCGCCATTTTGAGTCTTATACCCGCCTTCCTTTATATGACAGTTATACAAGCTGCTGGAACCAATCTACAGCCGCCATTTTGATTCCTATAGTCGCCATCCTTTATATCGAAGCCATTAAAGCTGGTGGAACCATTCTACAGCCACCATTTCGAGTGTTATAGACACCATCCTTTATATAACAGAAATACAAGCTGCTGGAACCATTCTACAGCCACCATTTCGAGTGTTATAGACACCATCCTTTATATAACAGAAATACAAGCTGCTGGAACCATTCTACAGCCACCATTTCGAGAGTTATAGACACCATCCTTTATATAAAGGATATAAAGGATAACAGAAATACAACCTGCTGGAACCATACTACAGCCGCCATTATGAGTCTTACAGCCACCATTCTTTATATAACAGATATACAAGCTGCTGGAACCATTCTACAGCCGCCATTTTGAGTCTTGTACCCGCCATTTTTTATATCGTAGACATAAAAGCTTCTGGAACCATTTTCCATCCGCCATTTAGAGTGTTATAGCCGCCATCCTTAATATAACAGCTATACAAGCTGCTGGAACCATTCTATCTTTTACATAACAGCTATACAAGCTGCTGGAACCAATCTACAGCCGCCATTTTGAATCTTATAGCCGCCATCCTTTTTATAACAGATATACAAGCTGCTGGAACCATTCTACAGCCGCCATTTTGAATCTTACAGCCGCCATCCATTATATCGTAGATATTAAAGCTGCTGGAACCATTCTACAGCCGCCATTTTCAGTCTTATACCCGCCATCCTTTATACTGTTCTACAGCCGCCATTTTGAATCTTATTGCTGCCATTGTTTATATAACAGCTATACAAGCTGCTGGAACCATTTGACAGCTGCCATTTCGAGTGTTATAACCACCATCCTTTATATAACAGATATACAAGCTGCTGGAACCATTCTACAGCCGCCATTTTGAGTCTTATACCCGCCATTTTTTATATCGTAGACATAAAAGCTTCTGGAACCATTTTCCATCAGCCATTTAGAGTGTTATAGCCGCCATCCTTTATATAACAGCTATACAAGCTGCTGGAACCATTGTATCTTTTATATAACAGCTATACAAGCTGCTGGAACCATTCTACAGCCGCCATTTTGAATCTTATAGCCGCTATCCTTTTTATAACAGATATTCAACCTGCTGGAACCATTCTACAGCCGCCATTTTGACTCTTATAGACGCCATTTTTTATATAACAGCTATACACGCTGCTGGAACCATTCTACAGCCGCCATTTTGAATCTTATAGCCGCCATCCACTATATCGTAGATATTAAAGCTGCGGGAACCATTCTACAGCCGCCATTTTCAGCCTTATACCCGCCGTCCTTTATACTGTTCTACAGCCGCCATTTTGAATCTTATAGCCGCCATTGTTTATATTACAGCTATACAAGCTGCTGGAACCATTTTACAGCTGCCATTTCGAGTGTTATAGCCCCCATCCTTTATATAACAGAAATACAAGCTGCTGGAACCATTCTACAGCCGCCATTTTGAGTCTTATACCCGCCATTTTTTATATCGTAAACATAAAAGCTTCTGGAACCATTTTCCATCCGCCATTTAGAGTGTTATAGCCGCCATCCTTTATATAACAGCTATATAAGCTGCTGGAACCATTCTACAGCCGCCATTATGAGTCTTATAGCCACCATCCTTTTTGTAACAGATATACAAGCTGTTGGAACCTTTCTACAGCCGCCATTTTGAGCCTTATACTCGCCTTCCTTTATATGACAGTTATACAAGCTGCTGGAACCATTATACAGCCGCCATTTTGATTCTTATAGTCGCCATCCTTTAGATCGAAGCCATTAAAGCTTGTGGAACCATTCTACAGCCACCATTTCGAGTGTTATAGAAACCAACCTTTATATAACAGAAATACCAGCTGCTGGAACCATTCTACAGTCGCCATTTTGCGTGTTATAGCCGCCAACCTTTATATAACAGCTATAGAAGCTGCTGGAAGCATTCTACAGCCGCCATTATGAACCTTACAACGACAATTCTTTATATAACAGATATACAAGCTGCTGGAACCCTTCTACAGACCCCATTTTGAGACTTATACCCGTTATCCTTTATATAACAGCTATACAAGCTGCTGGAACTATTCTACAGCCGCCATTTTGAATCTTATAGCCGCCATCCTTTTTATAACAGATATACAACCTGCTGGAACCATTCTACAGACGCCATTTTGAATCTTATAGACGCCATCCTTTAGATCGTAGTCATTAAAGCTGCTGGAACCATTCTACAGCCGCCATTTTGAGTGTTATAGCATCAATCCTTTATGTAACAGAAATACTAGCTGCTGGAACAATTCTATAGCAAACATTTTGAGTCTTGTAGCCGCCATTCTTTATATCGTAGTCATAAAAGCTGCTGGAACCATTTTCCATCCGCCATTTAGAGTGTTATAGCCACCATCCTTTATATAACAGAAATACAAGCTGCTGGAACCATTCTACAGCCGCCATTTTGAGTGTTATAGCCGCCATCCTTTATATAACAGCTATACAAGCTGCTGAACCATTCTACAGCCGCCATTATGAGTCTTACAGCCACCGTCCTTTTTATAACAGATATACAAGCTGTTGGAACCATTCTACAGCCGCCATTTTGATTCCTATAGTCGCCATATTTTATATCGAAGCCATTAAAGCTGGTCGAACCATTCTACAGCCACCATTTCGAGTGTTATAGACACCATCCTTTATATAACAGAAATACAAGCTGGTGGAACCATTCTACAGCCACCATTTCGAGTGTTATAGAACCCATCCTTTATATAACAGATATACAAGCTGTTGGAACCATTCTACAGCCGCCATTTTGAGTCTTATACCCGCCTTCCTTTATATGACAGTTATACACGCTGCTGGAACCATTCTACAGCCGCCATTTTGATTCTTATAGTCGCCATCCTTTATATCGAAGCCATTAAAGCTGGTGGTACCTTTCTACAGCCGCCATTTTGAGTGTTATAGCCGCCATCCTTTATATAACAGCTATACAAGCTGCTGGAACCATTCTACAGCCGCCATTATGAGACTTACAGCCACCATTCTTTTTATAACAGATATACAAGCTGTTGGAACCATTCTGCAGCCGCCATTTTGAGTCTTATACCCGCCTTCCTTTATATGACAGTTATACAAGCTGCTGGAACCATTCTACAGCCGCCATTTTGATTCCTATAGTCGCCATCGTTTATATCGAAGCCATTAAAGCTGGTGGAACCATTCTACAGCCACCATTTTGAGTGTTATAGACACCATCCTTTATATAACAGAAATACAAGCTGCTGGAACCATTCTACAGTCGCCATTTTGCGTGTTATAGCCGCCAACCTTTATATAACAGCTGTACAACCTGCTGGAACCATTCTACAGCCGCCATTATGAGTCTTACAGCCACCATTCTTTATATAATAGATATACAAGCTGCTGGAACCATTCTACAGACCCCATTTTGAGACTTATACCCGTCATCCTTTATATAACAGCTATACAAGCTGCTGGAACTATTCTACAGCCGCCATTTTGAATCTTATAGCCGCCAACCTTTTTATAACAGATATACAAGCTGCTGGAACCATTCTACAGCCGCCATTTTGACTCTTATAGCCGCCATCCTTTAGATCGTAGTCATTAAAGCTGCTGGAACCATTTTCCAGCCTCCATTTCGAGTGTTATAGCCACCTTTATATAAGAGAAAAACAAGCTGCTGGAAGCATTCTCAGCCGCCATTTTAAGTGTTATAACCGCCATCCTTTGTATACCAGCTATACAAGCTGCTGGAACCATTCTACAGCCGCCATTATGAGTCTTACAGCCACCATTCTTTATATAACAGATATATAGTTATATACATATAACTGCTTTACAACCTGCTGGAACCATTCTACTGCCGCCATTTTGAGTCTTGTAGCCGCCATCCATTATATCGTAGATATTAAAGCTGCTGGAACCATTCTACAGCCGCCATATTCAGTCTTACAACCGCCATCTTTTAGATGACAGCTGTATAACTGTCATATAAACTTGTATAAGTTGCTGGAACCATTCTACAACCGCCATTTTGAATCGTATAGCCGCCATCCTTTATATAACAGCTCTACAAGCTGCTGGAACTGTTCTACAGCCGCCATTTTGAATCTTATAGCCGCCACTCTTTATATAACAGCTACATAAGCTGCTGGAACCATTCTACAGCCGCCATTTTGATTCTTATAGTCGCCATCCTTCATATAACAGATATACAAGCTGCTGGAACCAATCTACAGCCGCCATTATGAGTGTTATAGCATCAATCCTTTATGTAACATAAATACGAGCTGCTGGAACCATTCTACAGCAACCATTTTGAGTCTTATAGCCGCCATTCTTTATATCGTAGCCATAAAAGCTGCTGGAACCAATCTACAGCCGCCATTTTGAGTGTTATAGCATCAATCCTTTATGTAACATAAATACGAGCTGCTGGAACCATTCTACAGCAACCATTTTGAGTCTTATAGCTGCCATGCTTTATATCATAGCCATAAAAGCTGCTGGAATCTTTTGAATCTTATAGCCGCCACTCTTTATATAACAGCTATACAAGCTGCTGGAACCATTCTACAGCCGCCATTTTGATTCTTATAGTCGCCATTTTTTATATCGAAGCCTTTAAAGCTGATGGAACCATTCTACAGCCGCCATTTCGAGTCTTATAGCCGCCATTTTTTATATCGTAGCCATAAAAGCTGCTGCAACCATTCTCCAACCGCCTTTTCAAGTGTTATAGCCACCTTTATATAAGAAAAAAACAAGCTGCTGGAACCATTCACCAACCGCCATTTCGAGTGTTATAGTCACCTTTATATAAAAGAAAAACAAGCTGCTGGAGGCATTCTACAGCCGCCATTTTGAATCTTATAGCCGCCATCTTTTTTGAACAGATATACAAGCTGCTGGAACCATTCTACAGCCGCCTTTTTGAATCTTATAGCCGCCATTCATTATATCGTAGATATTAAAGCTGCTGGAACCATTCTACAGCCGCAATTGTCAGTCTTATACCCGCCATCCTTTATACTGTTCTACAGCCGCCATTTTGAATCTTGTAGCCGCCATTGTTTATATAACAGCTATACAAGCTTGTGGAACCTTTTTACAGCTGCCATTTCGAGTGTTATAGCCACCATCCTTTATATAACAGAAATACAAGCTGCTGGAACCATTCTACAGCCACCATTTTGAGTCATAAAAGCTGCTGGAACCATTTACCATCCGCCATTCAGAGTGTTACAGCCACCATCCTTTATATAACAGAAATACAAGCTGCTGGAACCATTCTACAGCCGCCATTATGAGTCTTACAGCCACCATCCTTTTTATAACAGATATACAAGCTGTTGGAACCATTCTACAACCGCCATTTTGAGTGTAATACCCGTCATCCTTTATATAACATGTATACAAGCTGCTGGAACTGTTCTACAGCCGCCATTTTGAATATTATAGCCGCCATCCTTTTTATAACAGATATACAACCTGCTGGAACTATTCTACAGCCGTCATTTTGACTCTTATAGCCGCCATCCGTTAGATCGTAGCCACTAACGCTGCTGGAACCATTCTACAGCCGCCATTTTGAGTGTTATAGCCACCATCCTTTATGTAACAGAAATACGAGCTGCTGGAACCATTCTACAGCAACCATTTTGAGTCTTATAGCCGCCATTCTTTATATCGTAGCCATAAAAGCTGCTGCAACCATTCTCCAACCGCCATTTCGAGTGTTATAGCCACCTTTATATAAGAGAAAAACAAGCTGCTGCCATTTTAAGTGTTATCACCGCCATCCTTTATATACCAGCTATACAAGCTGCTGGAACCATTCTACAGCCGCCATTTTGAGTCTTGTAGCCGCCATCCATTATATCGTAGATATTAAAGCTGCTGGAACTATTCTACAGCCGCCATTTTAGTCTCATACCCGCCATCCTTTATACTGTTCTACAGCCGCCATTTTGAATCTTATAGCCGCCATTGTTTATACAACAGCTACACAAGCTGCTGGAACCATTTTACAGCTGCCATTTCGAGTGTTATAGCCACCATCCTTTATATAACAGAAATACAAGCTGCTGGAACCATTCAACAGCCGCCATTTTGAGTCTTATAGCCACCATCCTTTTTATAAAAGATATACAAGCTGTTGGAACCATTCTACAGTCGCCATTTTGAGTCTTATACCCGCCTTTCTTTATATGACAGTTATACACGCTGCTGGAACTATACCACAGCCGCCATTTTGAATCTTATAGCCGCCATCCACTATATCGTATACATTAAAGCTGCTGGAACCATTCTACAGCCGCCATTTTCAGTCTTATACCCGCCATCTTTTATACTGTTCTACAGCAGCCATTTTGAATCTTATAGCCGCTATTGTTTATATAACAGCTATACACGCTGCTGGAACTATTCTACAGCCGCCATTTTGAATCTTATAGCCGCCATCCACTATATCGTAGATATTAAAGCTGCTGGAACCATTCTACAGCCGCCATTTTCAGTCTTATAGCCGCCATCTTTTATACTGTTCTACAGCCGCCATTTTGAATCTTATAGCCGCCATTGCTTATATAACAGCTATACAAGCTGCTGGAACCATTTTACAGCTGCCATTTCGAGTGTTATAGCCACCATCCTTTATATAACAGAAATACAATCTGCTGGAACCATTTAACAGCCGCCATTTTGAGTCTTATACCCGCCATTTTTTATATCGTAACCATAAAAGCTTCTGGAACCATTTTCCATCCGCCATTTAGAGTGTTTTAGCCGCCATCCTTTATATAACAGCTATACAAGCTGCTGGAACCATTCTACAGCCGCCATTATGAGTCTTATAGCCAGCATCCTTTTTATAACAGAGATACAAGCTGTTGGAACCATTCTACAGCCGCCATTTTGAGTCTTATACCCGCCATCCTTTATATAACAGCTATACAAGCTGCTGGAACCATTCTACAGCCGCCATTATGAGTCTTATAGCCAGCATCCTTTTTATAACAGAGATACAAGCTGTTGGAACCATTCTACAGCCGCCATTTTGAGTCTTATACCCGCCTTCCTTTATATGACAGTTATACAAGCTGCTGGAACCATTCTACAGCCGCCATTATGAGTCTTATAGCCAGCATCCTTTTTATAACAGAGATACAAGCTGTTGGAACCATTCTACAGCCGCCATTTTGAGTCTTATACCCGCCTTCCTTTATATGACAGTTATACAAGCTGCTGGAACCATTCTACAGCCACCATTTTGAGTGTTATAGACACCATCCTTTATATAACAGAAATACAAGCTGCTGGAACCATTCTACAGTCGCCATTTTGCGTGTTATAGCCGCCTACCTTTACATAACAGCTATACAACCTGCTGGAACCATTCTACAGCCGCCATTATGAGTTATTACAGCCACCATTCTTTATATAACAGATATACAAGATGCTGGAACCATTCTACAGACCCCATTTTGAGACTTATACCCGTCATCCTTTATATAACAGCTATACAAGCTGCTGGAACTATTCTACAGCCGCCATTTTGAATCTTATAGCCGCCAACCTTTATATAACAGATATACAAGCTGCTGGAACCATTCTACAGCCACCATTTTGACTCTTATAGCTGCCATCCTTTAGATCGTAGTCATTAAAGCTGCTGGAACCATTCTCCAGCTGCCATTTCGAGTGTTATAGCCACCTTTATATAAGAGAAAAACAAGTTGCTGGAAGCATTCTCAGCCGCCATTTTAAGTGTTATAACCGCCATCCTTTATATACCAGCTATACAAGCTGCTGGAACCATTCTACAGCAGCCATTATGAGTCTTACAGCCACCATCCTTTATATAACTGCATTACAGCCTGCTGGAACCATTCTACTGCCGCCATTTTGAGCCTTGTAGCCGCCATCCATTATATCGTAGATATTAAAGCTGCTGGAACCATTCTACAGCCGCCATATTCAGTGTTACAACCGCCATCTTTTATATGACAGCTGTATAGCTGTCATAAAAACTTGTATAAGTTGCTGAAACCATTCTACAACCGCCATTTTGAATCTTATAGCCGCCATCCTTTATATAACAGCTATACAAGCTGCTGGAACTGTTCTACAGCCGCCATTTTGAATCTTATAGCCGCCACTCTTTATATAACAGCTATACAAGCTGCTGGAACCATTCTACAGCCGCCATTTTGATATACGAGCTGCTGGAACCATTCTACAGCAACCATTTTGAGTCTTATAGCCGCCATTCTTTATATCGTAGCCATAAAAGCTGCTGCAACCATTCTCCACCTTCATATAAGAGAAAAACAAGCTGCTGGAACCATTCTACAGCCGCCATTTTGATTCTTATAGTCGCCATCCTTTATATAACAGATATACGAGCTGCTGGAACCATTCTACAGCAACCATTTTGAGTCTTATAGCAGCCATGCTTTATATCGTAGCCATTAAAGCTGCTGGAACTATTCTACAGCCGCTGTTTTGAGTCTTATACCGGTAATCCTTTATATGACAGCTATACAAGCTGGTGGAAGCATTCTACAGCCGCCATTATGAGACTCACAGCCACCATCCTTTATTTAACAAATATACAACATGCTGGAATCATTCTACAGCCGCCATTTTGAGTCTTATACCCGTCATCCTTTATATAACAGCTATGCAAGCTGCTGGAACTGTTCTACAGCCACCATTTTGAATCTTATCGCCGCCACTCTTTATATAACAGCTATACAAGCTGCTGGAACCATTCTACAGCTGCCATTTTGATTCTTATAGTCGCCATCCTTTATATAACAGATATACAAGCTGCTGGAACCAATCTACAGCCGCCATTATGAGTGTTATAGCATCAATCCTTTATGTAGCCACCATTCTTTATACAACAGATATACAAGCTGCTGGAACCATTTTACAGACCCCATTTTGAATCTTATAGCCGCCATCCTTTTTATCGTATAATCCAACCGCCATTTCGAGTGTTATAGCCTCCTTTATATAAGAGAAAAACAAGCTTCTGGAAGCATTTTTCAGCCGCCATTTTAAGTGTTATAACCGCCATCCTTTATATACCAGCTATGCAAACTGTTGGAACCATTCTACAGCCGCCATTTTTAGCGTTATACCCGTCATCCTTTATATAACAGCTATACAACCTGCTGGAACCATTCTACAGCAACCATTTTGAGTCTTATAGCCGCCATTCTGTATATCGTAGCCATAAAAGCTGCTGGAACCATTCTACAGCCGCCATTTTGAGTGTTATAGCATCAATCCTTTATGTAACAGAAATACGAGCTGCTGGAACCATTCTACAGCAACTATTTTGAGAGTTATAGCCGCCATTCTTTATATCGTAGCCATAAAAGCTGCTGCAACCATTCTCCAACCGTCATTTCGAGTGTTATAGCCACCTTTATATAAGAGAAAAACAAGCTGCTGGAAGCATTCTACAGCCGCCATTTTAAGTGTTATAACCGCCATCCTTTATAAACCAGCTATACAAGCTGTTGGAACTATTCTACAGCCGCCATTTTGAGTGTTATACCCGTCATCCTTTATATAACAGCTATACAACCTGCTGGGACCATTCTACAGCAACCATTTTGAGTCTTATAGCCGCCATTTTTTATATCATAGCAATAAAAGCTGCTGCAACCATTCTCCAACCGCCATTTCGAGTGTTATAGTCACCTTTATATAAAAGAAAAACAAGCTGCTGGAAGCATTGTACAGCCGCCATTTTGAATCTTATAGCCGCCATCCTTTTTTAACAGATATACAAGCTGCTGGAAACATACTACAGCCGCCATTTTGAATCTTATAGCCGCCATTCATTATATCGTAGATATTAAAGCTGCTGGAACCATTCTACAGCCGCCATTGTCAGTCTTATACCCGCCATCCTTTATACTGTTCTACAGCCGCCATTTTGAATCTTATAGCCGCCATTGTTTATATAACAGCTATACAAGCTGCTGGAACCATTTTACAGCTGCCATTTCGAAAGTTATAGCCACCATCCTTTATATAACAGAAATACAAGCTGCTGGAACCATTCTACAGCCACCATTTTGAGTCTTATACCCGCCATTTTTTATATCGTAAACATAAAAGCTGCTGGAACCATTTACCATCCGCCATTTAGAGTGTTAGAGCCACCATCCTTTGTATAACAGAAATACAAGCTGCTGGAACCATTCTACAGCCGCCATTTTGAGTGTTATAGCCGCCATCCTTTATATAATAGCTATACAAGCTGCTGGAACCATTCTACAGCCGCCTTTATGAGTCTTACAGCCACCATCCTTTTTATAACAGATATACAAGGTGTTGGAACCATTCTACAACCGCCATTTTGAGTGTAATACCCGCCATTTTTTATACAAGCTGCTGGAACCATTCTACAGCCACCATTTTGAGTCTTATACCCGCCATTTTTTATATCGTAAACATAAAAGCTGCTGGAACCATTTACCATCCGCCATTTGGAGTGTTAGAGCCACCATCCTTTATATAACAGAAATACAAGCTGCTGGAACCATTCTACAGCCGCCATTATGAGTCTTACAGCCACCATCCTTTTTATAACAGATATACAAGCTGTTGGAACCATTCTACAACCGCCAATTTGAGTGTAATACCCGTCATCCTTTATTTAACAGATATACAAGCTGCTGGAACTATTCTACAGCCGCCATTTTGAATATTATAGCCGCCATCCTTTTTATAACAGACACACAACCTGCTGGAACCATTCTACAGCCGCCATTTTGACTCTTATAGCCGCCATCCTTTAAATCGTAGCCATTAACGCTGCTCGAACAATTCTACAGCCGCCATTTTGAGTGTTATAGCCACTATCCTTTTTATAACAGATATACAAGCTGTTGGAACCATTCTACAACCGCCAATTTGAGTGTAATACCCGTCATCCTTTATTTAACAGAATTACGAGCTGCTGGAACCATTCTACAGCAACCATTTTGAGTCTTATAGCCGCCATATCGTAGCCATAAAAGCTGCTGCAACCATTTTCCAACCGCCATTTCGAGTGTTATAGTCACCTTTATATAAGAGAAAAACAAGCTGCTGCCATTTTAAGTGTTATAACCGCCATCCTTTATATACCAGCTATACAAGCTGCTGGAACCATTTTACAGCCGCCATTTTGAGACTTCTAGTCGCCATCCATTATATCGTAGATATTAAAGCTGCTGGAACTATTCTACAGCCGCCATTTTAGTCTTATACCCGCCATCCTTTATACTGTTCTACAGCCGCCATTTTGAATCTTATAACCGCCATTTTTTATATAACAGCTATACACGCTGCTGGAACTATTCTACAGCCGCCATTTTGAATCTTATAGCCGCCATCCACTATATCGTAGATATTAAAGCTGTTGGAACCAATTTACAGCTGCCATTTCGAGTGTTTTAGCCACCATCCTTTATTTAACAGAAATACAAGCTGCTGGAACCATTCAACAGCCGCCATTTTGAGTCTTATACCCGCCATTTTTTATATCGTAACCATAAAAGCTTCTTGAACCATTTTCCATCCTCCATTTAGAGGGTTTCAGCCGCCATCCTTTATATAACAGCTATACAAGCTGCTGGAACCATTCTACAGCCGCCATTATGAGTCTTATAGCCACCATCCTTTTTATAACAGATATACAAGCTGTTGGAACCATTCTACAGTCGCCATTTTGAGTCTTATACCCGCCTTCCTTTATATGACAGTTATACACGCTGCTGGAACTATTCTACAGCCGCCATTCACTATATCGTAGATATTAAAGCTGCTGGAACCATTCTGCAGGCGCCATTTTCAGTCTTATACCCGCCATCCTTTATACTGTTCTACAGCCGCCATTTTGAATCTTATATCCGCCATTGTTTATATAACAGCTATACACGCTGCTGGAACTATTCTACAGCCGCCATTTTGAATCTTATAGCCGCCATCCACTATATCGTAGATATTAAAGCTGCTGGAACCATTCTACAGCCGCCATTTTTAGTCTTATAGCCACCATCCTTTTTATAACAGATATACAAGCTGTTGGAACCATTCTACAGTCGCCATTTTGAGTCTTATAGCCACCATCCTTTTTATAACAGCTATACAAGCTGCTGGAACTATTCTACAGCCGCCATTTTGAATCTCATAGCCGCCAACCTTTTTATAACAGATATACAAGCTGCTGGAACCATTCTACAGCCACCATTTAGACTCTTATAGCTGCCATCCTTTAGATCGTAGTCATTAAATCTGCTGGAACCATTCTCCAGCCGCCATTTCGAGTGTTATAGCCACCTTTATATAAGAGAAAAACAAGCTGCTGGAAGCATTCTCAGCCGCCATTTTAAGTGTTATAACCGCCATCCTTTATATACCAGCTATACAAGCTGCTGGAACTATTCTACAGCCGCCATTATGAGTCTTACAGCCACCATTCTTTATATAACTGCTTTACAACCTTCTGGAACCATTCTACTGCCGCCATTTTGAGTCTTGTAGCCGCCATCCCTTATATCGTAGATATTAAAGCTGCTGGAACCATTCTACAGCCGCCATATTCAGTCTTACAACCGCCATCTTTTACATGACAGCTGTATAGCTGTCATATAAACTTGTATAAGTTGCTGGAACCATTCTACAGCAACCATTTAGAGTCTTATAGCCGCCATTCTTTATATAACAGATATACAAGCAGCTGGAACTGTTCTACAGACGCCATTTTGAATCTTATAGCCGCCACTCTTTATATAACACCTATACAAGCTGCTGGAACCATTCTACAGCCACCATTTTGATTCTTATAGTCGCCATCCTTTATATAACAGATATACAAGCAGCTGGAACCAATCTACAGCCGCCATTTTGAGTGTTATAGCATCAATCCTTTATGTAACATAAATACGAGCTGCTGGAACCATTCTACAGCAACCATTTAGAGTCTTATAGCCGCCATTCTTTATATCGTAGCCATAAAAGCTGCTGCAACCATTCTCCAACCGCCATTTCGAGTGTTATAGCCACCTTTATATAAGAGAAAAACAAGCTGCTGGACCCATTCTACAGCCGCCATTTTGATTCTTATAGTCGCCATCCTTTATATAACAGATATACAAGCTGCTGGAACCAATCTACAGCCGCCATTTTGAGTGTTATAGCATCAATCCTTTATGTAACATAAATACGAGCTGCTGGAACAATTCTACAGCAATCATTTTGAGTCTTATAGCTGCCATGCTTTATATCGTAGCCATAAAAGCTGCTGGAACTATTCTACAGCCGCTCTTTTGAGTCTTATACCGGTAATCCTTTATATGACAGCTATACAAGCTTTATGTAACATAAATACGAGCTGCTGGAACAATTCTACAGCAACCATTTTGAGTCTTATAGCTGCCATGCTTTTTATCGTAGCCATAAAAACTGCTGGAACTATTCTACAGCCGCTCTTTTGAGTCTTATACCGGTAATCCTTTATATGACAGCTATACAAGCTGGTGGAAGCATTCTACAGCCGCCATTATGAGACTCACAGCCACCATCCTTTATATAACAAATATACAACCTGCTGGAATCATTCTACAGCCGCCATTTTGAGTCTTATAGCCGTCATCCTTTATATAACAAATATACAACCTGCTGGAATCATTCTACAGCCGCCATTTTGAGTCTTATACCCGTCATCCTTTATATAACAGCTATACAAGCTGCTGGAAACATTCTACAGCCGCCATTTTGAGTGTTATACCCGTCATCCTTTATATCGAAGCCTTTAAAGCTGCTGGAACCAATCTACAGCCGCCATTTTGATTCTTATAGTCGCCATCCTTTATATCGAAGCCTTTAAAGCTGATGGAACCATTCTCCAACCGCCATTTCGAGTGTTATAGCCACCTTTATATAAGAGAAAAACAAGCTGCTGGAAGCATTCTACAGCCGCCATTTTGAATCTTATAGCCGCCATCCTTTTTTAACAGATATACAAGCTGCTGGAACCATTCTACAGCCGCTATTTTGAGTCTTATAGCCGCCATTCATTATATCGTAGATATTAAAGCTGCTGGAACCATTCTACAGCCGCCATTGTCAGTCTTATACCCGCCATCCTTTATACTGTTTTACAGCCGCCATTTTGAATCTTATAGCCGCCATTGTTTATATAACAGCTATACAAGCTGCTGGAACCATTTTACAGCTGCAATTTCGAGTGTTCTAGCCACCATCCTTTATATAACAGAGATACAAGCTGCTGGAACCATTCTAAAGCCACCATTTTGAGTCTTATACCCGCCATTTTTTATATCGTAAACATAAAAGCTGCTGGAACCATTTACCATCCGCCATTTAGAGTGTTAGAGCCACCATGCTTTATATAACAGAAATACAAGCTGCTGGAACCATTCTACAGCCGCCATTTTGAGTGTAACAGTCGGCATCCTTTATATAATAGCTATATAAGCTGCTGGAACCATTCTACAGCCGCCATTATGAGTCTTACAGCCACCATCGTTTTTATAACAGATATACAAGCTGTTGGAACCATTCTACAACCGCCATTTTGAGTGTAATACCCGTCATCCTTTATTTAACAGATATACAAGCTGCTGGAACTATTCTACAACCGCCATTTTGAATATTATAGCCGCCATCCTTTTTATAACAGACACACAACCTGCTGGAACCATTCTACAGCCGCCATTTTGACTCTTATAGCCGCCATCCTTTAGATCGTAGCCATTAACGCTGCTCGAACCATTCTACAGCCGCCATTTTGAGTGTTATAGCCACTTTCCTTTATGTAACAGAAATACGAGCTGCTGGAACCATTCTACAGCAACCATTTTGAGTCTTATAGCCGCCATTCTTTATATCGTAGCCATAAAAGCTGCTGCAACCATTCTTCAACCGCAATTTCGAGTGTTATAGCCACCTATATATAAGAGAAAAACAAGCTGCTTGAAGCATTCTACACCCGCCATGAATCTTATAGCCGCCATTCTTTATATAGTAGCCATTAACGCTGCTCGAACCATTCTACAGCCGCCATTTTGAGTGTTATAGCCACTATCCTTTATGTAACAGAAATACGAGCTGCTGGAACCATTCTACAGCAACCATTTTGAGTCTTATAGCCGCCATTCTTTATATCGTAGCCATAAAAGCTGCTGCAACCATTCTCCAACCGCCATTTCGAGTGTTATAGCCACCTTTATATAAGAGAAAAACATACTGCTGGAAGCATTCTACAGCCGCCATTTTAAGTGTTATAACCGCCATCCTTTATATACCAGCTATACATGCTGCTGAAACCATTCTACAGCCGCCATTTTTAGCCTTGTAGCCGCCATCCACTATATCGTAGATATTAAAGCTGCTGGAACCAATTTACACCCCCATTTTCAGTCTTATACCCGCCATCCTTTATACTGTTCTACAGCCGCCATGTTGAATCTTATAGCCGCCATTGTTTATATAACAGCTACACAAGCTGCTGGAACCATTTTACAGCTGTCATTTTGAGTGTTATAGCCACCATCCTTTATATAACAGAAATACAAGCTGCTGGAACCATTCTATAGGCGCCATTTTGAGTCTTATACCCGCCATTTTTTATATCGTAGATATAAAAGCTGCTGGAACCATTTTCCATCCGCCATTTTAGTCTTATACCCGCCATCCTTTATACTGTTCTACAGCCGCCATTTTGAATCTTATAGACGCCATTTTTTATATAACAGCTATACACGCTGCAGGAACTATTTTACAGCCGCCATTTTGAATCTTATAGCCGCCATCCACTATATCGTAGATATTAAAGCTGCTGGAACCAATTTACACCCCCATTTTCAGTCTTATACCCGCCATCCTTTATACTGTTTTACAGCCGCCATTTTGAATTTTATAGCCGCCATTGTTTTTATAACAGCTACTCAAGCTGCTGGAACCATTTTACAGCTGCCATTTCGAGCGTTATAGCCACCATCCTTTATATAACAGAAATACAAACTGCTGGAACCATTCTATAGCCGCCATTTTGAGTCTTATACCCGCCATTTTTTATATCGTAGATATAAAAGCTGCTGGAACCATTTTCCATCCGCCATTTTAGTCTTATACCCGCCATCCTTTATACTGTTCTACAGCCGCCATTTTGAATCTTATAGCCGCCATTTTTTATATAACAGCTATACACGCTGCTGGAACTATTTTACAGCCGCCATTTTGAATCTTATAGCCGCCATCCACTATATCATAGATATTAAAGCTGCTGGAACCAATTTACACCCCCATTTTCAGTCTTATACCCGCCATCTTTTATACTGTTCCACAGCCGCCATTTTGAATCTTATAGCCGCCATTGTTTATATAACAGCTATACAACCTGCTGGAACCATTCTACAGCAACCATTTTGAGTCTTATAGCCGCCATTCTTTATATCGTAGCCATAGAAGCTTCTGGAACCATTCTACAGCCGCCATTTTGAGTGGTTTAGCATGAATCCTTTATGTAACAGAAATACGAGCTGCTGGAACCATTCTACAGCAACCATTTTGAGTCTTATAGCCGCCATTCTTTATATCGTAGCCATAAAAGCTGCTGCAACCATTCTCCAACCGCCATTTCGAGTGTTATAGCCTCCTTTATGTAAGAGAAAAACAGCTATACAAGCTGCTGGAACCATTCTACAGCCGCCATTATGAGTCTTACAGCCACCATCCTTTTTATAATAGATATACAAGCTGTTGGAACCATTCTACAACCGCCATTTTGAGTGTAATACCCGTCATCCTTTATTTAACAGATATACAAGCTGCTGGAACTATTCTACAGCCGCCATTTTGAATATTATAACAGCTACACAAGCTGCTGGAACCATTTTCCATCCGCCATTTAGAGTGTTATAGCCGCCATCCTTTATATAACAGCTATACAAGCTATTGGAACCATTCTACAGTCGCCATTTTGAGTCTTATACCCGCCTTCCTTTATATGACAGTTATACAAGCTGCTGGAACCATTCTACAGCCGCCATTTTGAGTCTTATACCCGCCATTTTTTATATCGTAGACATAAAAGCTGCTGGAACCATTTTCCATCCGCCATTTAGAGTGTTATAGACACCATCCTTTATATAACAGAAATACAAGCTGCTACCATTCTACAGTCGCCATTTTGCGTTTTATAGCCGCCAACCTTTATATAACAGCTATTCAAGCTGCTGGAACCATTCTACAGCCGCCAATATGAGTCTTACAGCCACAATTCTTTATATAACAGATATACAAGCTGCTGGAACTATTCTACAGCCGCCATTTTGAATCTTATAGCCGCCATCCTTTTTGTAACAGATATACAAACTGCTGGAACCATTCTACAGCCGCCCATTTGAGTGTTATAGCCGCTATCCTTTATATAACAGCTATACAGGCTGCTGGAACCATTCTACAGCCGCCATTATGAGTCTTACAGCCACCATCCTTTTTATAACAGACATACAAGCTGTTGGAACCATTCTACAGCCGCCATTTTGAGTCTTATACCCGCCGTCCCTTATATGACATTTATACAAGTTGTTGGAACCATTCAACAGCCGCCATTTTAAGTCTTATACCCGCCATTTTTTATATCGTAGACATAAAAGCTGCTGGAACCATTTTCCATCCGCCATTTAGAGTGTTATAGACACCATCCTTTATATAACAGATATACAAGCTGCTGGAACTATTCTACAGCCGCCATTTTGAATCTTATAGCCGCCATCCTCTTTGTAAAAGATATACAAGCTGCTGGAACTATTCTACAGCCGCCATTTTGAATCTTATAGCCGCCATCCTTTTTGTAACAGATATACAAACTGCTGGAACCATTCTACAGCCGCCCATTTGAGTGTTATAGCCGCTATCCTTTATATAACACCTATACAGGCTGCTGGAACCATTTTCCATCCGCCATTTAGAGTGTTATAGCCGCCATCCTTTATATAACAGCTATACAAGCTATTGGAACCATTCTACAGTCGCCATTTTGAGTCTTATACCCGCCTTCCTTTATATGACAGTTATACAAGCTGCTGGAACCATTCTACAGCCGCCATTTTGAGTCTTATACCCGCCATTTTTTATATCGTAGACATAAAAGCTGCTGGAACCATTTTCCATCCGCCATTTAGAGTGTTATAGACACCATCCTTTATATAACAGAAATACAAGCTGCTACCATTCTACAGTCGCCATTTTGCGTTTTATAGCCGCCAACCTTTATATAACAGCTATTCAAGCTGCTGGAACCATTCTACAGCCGCCAATATGAGTCTTACAGCCACAATTCTTTATATAACAGATATACAAGCTGCTGGAACTATTCTACAGCCGCCATTTTGACTCTTATAGCCGCCATCCTTTAGATCGTAGTCATTAAAGCTGCTGGAAACATTCTATAGCCGCCATTTTGAGTGTTATAGCATCAATCCTTTATGTAACAGAAACAGCTGCTGGAACCATTCTATAGCAACCATTTCGAGTCTTATAGCCGCCATTCTTTATATCGTAGCAATAAAAGCTGATGGAACCATTTTCCATCCGCCATTGAGAGTGTTATAGCCACCATCCTTTATATAACAGAAATACAAGCTGCTGGAACCATTCTACAGCCGCCCATTTGAGTGTTATAGCCGCTATACTTTATATAACAGCTATACAGGCTGCTGGAACCATTCTACAGCCGCCATTATGAGTCTTACAGCCACCATCCTTTTTGTAACAGACATACAAGCTGTTGGAACCATTCTACAGCCGCCATTTTGAGTCTTATACCCGCCGTCCCTTATATGACATTTATACAAGTTGTTGGAACCATTCAACAGCCGCCATTTTAAGTCTTATACCCGCCTTCCTTTATATGACAGTTATACCAGCTGCTGGAACCATTCTACAGCCGCCATTTTGATTCTTAGAGTCGCCATCATTTATATCGAAGCCATAAAAGCTGGTGGAACCATTCTGCAGCCGCCATTTCGAGTGTTATAGACACCATCCTTTATATAACAGAAATACAAACTGCTGGAACCACTCTACAGTCGCCATTTTGCGTGTTACAGCCGCCAATCTTTATATAACAGCTATACAACCTGCTGGAACCATTCTACAGCCGCCATTATGAGTCTTACAGCCACCATTCTTTATGTAACAGATGTACAAGCTGCTGGAACCATTCTACAGATCCCATTTTGAGACTTATACCCGTCATCCTTTCTATAACAGCTATACAAGCTGCTGAAACTATTCTACAGCCGCCATTTTGAATCTTATAGCCGCCAACCTTTTTATAACAGATATACAAGCTGCTGGAACCATTCTACAGCCGCCATTTTGACTCTTATAGCCGCCATCCTTTAGATCGTAGTCATTAAAGCTGCTGGAACCATTCTCCAGGCGCCATTTCGAGTGTTATAGCCACCTTTATATAAGACAAAAACAAGCTGCTGGAAGCATTCTACAGCCGCCATTTTGCGTGTTATAGCCGCCAACCTTTATATAACAGCTATACAACCTGCTGGAACCATTCTACAGCCGCCATTATGAGTCTTACAGCCACCATTCTTTATATAACAGATATACAAGCTGCTGGAACCATTCTACAGACCCCATTTTGAGACTTATACCCGTCATCCTTTCTATAACAGCTATAAAAACTGCTGGAACTATTCTACAGCCGCCATTTCGAATCTTAAAGCCGCCAACCTTTTTATAACAGATATACAAGCTGCTGGAACCATTCTACAGCCGCCAGTTTGACTCTTATAGCCGCCATCCTTTAGATCGTAGTCATTAAAGCTGCTGGAACCATTCTCCAGGCGCCATTTCGAGTGTTATAGCCACCTTTATATAAGACAAAAACAAGCTGCTGGAAGCATTCTACAGCCGCCATTTTGCGTGTTATAGCCGCCAACCTTTATATAACAGCTATACAACCTGCTGGAAGCATTCTACAGCCGCCATTTTAAGTGTTATAACCGCCATCCTTTATATACCAGCTATACAAGCTGCTGGAACCATTCTACAGCCGCCATTATGAGACTTACAGCCACCATCCTTTATATAACAAATATACAACCTGCTGGAGTCATTCTACAGCCGCCATTTTGAGTCTTATCGTCACCATCCCTTATTTAATCTTTTACAACCTGCTGAAACCATTCTACAGCCGCCATTTTGAGTCTTGTAGCCGCCATCCTTCATATCGTAGCCATTAAAGCTGCTGGAACCATTTTTCATCCGCCACTTTGAGTCTTATACCCGCCATCCGTTATATGACAGTTATACAAGCTGCTGGAACCATTCTACAACCGCCATTTTGAGTGTTATAGCCAGCATCCTTTATATGACAGCTATACAAGCTGCTGGAACCATTCTTCAGCCGTCATTTTGAGTCTTGTAGCCACCATCCTTTATATAACAGCTATACAAGCTGCTGGAACCATTCTACAGCCGGCATTTTGAGTCTTATAGCCGCCATCCGTTATATAAAAGTTATACGAGCTGCTGGAAGCGTTCTACAGCCGCTATTTTGAGTCTTATTACCGCCATCCTTTTTATAACAGATATACAACCTCCTGGAACCATTCTACAGCCGCCATTTTGAGTCTTATAGACGTTATCCTTTATATCGTAGCCATTAAAGATGCTGGAACCAATGTACAATGGTACAGCCGCCATTTTGAGTGTTATAGCCACTATCCCTTATATAACGGAAACATTTTGAGTCTTACAGCCGCCATTCTTTATATCGTAGCCATAAAAGCTGCTGGAACCATTTTCCATCAGCCATTTAGAATGTTATAGCCGCCATCCTTTATATAACAGCTATACAAGCTGCTGGAACCATTCTACAGCCGCCATTTTGAGTCTTATAGCTGTTACATCCTGTTATCCTTTATATCGTAGCCATAAAATCTGCTGGAAGTATTCTACAGCCGCCATTTCGAGTGTTATAGACAACATCCTTTATATAAGAGAAAAACAAGCTGCATGAAGCATTCTACAGCCGCCATTTTAAGTGTTATAGCCGCCATCCCTTATATACGAGCTATACAAGCTGCTGGAACCATTCTACAGCCGCCATTAGCAGTCTTACAGCCACTATCCTTAATATAATTGCTTTACAGCCTGCTTGAACCATTCTACAGCCGCCATTTTGAGTCTGATACCCGCCTTCCTTTATATGACAGTTATACAAGCTGCTGGAACCATTCTACAGCCGCCATTTTGATTCTTATAGTCGCCATCCTTTATATTGAAGCCATTAAAGCTGGTGGAACCATTCTACAGCCGCCATTTTGAGTCTGGTATCCGCCATCCTTTATATAACAGAAATACAAGCTGCTGGAACCATTCTATAGCCGCCATTTTGAGTGTTATAGCCGCCATCCTTTATATAACAGCTATACAAGCTGCTGGAACCATTCTATAGCCGCCATTATGAGTCTAACAGCCACCATTCTTTACATAACAGATATACAAACTGCTGGAACCATTCTACAGCCGTCATTTTGACTCTTGTAGCCGCCATCCTTTAGATCGTAGTCATTAAAGGTGCTAGAACCATTCTACAGCCGCCATTTTGAGTGTTATACCCGCCGTCCCTTATATGACATTTATACAAGTTGTTGGAACCATTCAACAGCCGCCATTTTAAGTCTTATACCCGCCTTCCTTTATATGACAGTTATACCAGCTGCTGGAACCATTCTACAGCCGCCATTTTGATTCTTAGAGTCGCCATCATTTATATCGAAGCCATAAAAGCTGGTGGAACCATTCTGCAGCCGCCATTTCGAGTGTTATAGACACCATCCTTTATATAACAGAAATACAAACTGCTGGAACCACTCTACAGTCGCCATTTTGCGTGTTATAGCCGCCAACCTTTATATAACAGCTATACAACCTGCTGGAACCATTCTACAGCCGCCATTATGAGTCTTACAGCCACCATTCTTTATGTAACAGATATACAAGCTGCTGGAACCATTCTACAGATCCCATTTTGAGACTTATACCCGTCATTCTTTCTATAACAGCTATACAAGCTGCTGAAACTATTCTACAGCCGCCATTTTGAATCTTATAGCCGCCAACCTTTTTATAACACATATACAAGCTGCTGGAACCATTCTACAGCCGCCATTTTGACTCTTATAGCCGCCATCCTTTAGATCGTAGTCATTAAAGCTGCTGGAACCATTCTCCAGGCGCCATTTCGAGTGTTATAGCCACCTTTATATAAGACAAAAACAAGCTGCTGGAAGCATTCTACAGCCGCCATTTTGCGTGTTATAGCCGCCAACCTTTATATAACAGCTATACAACCTGCTGGAACCATTCTACAGCCGCCATTATGAGTCTTACAGCCACCATTCTTTATATAACAGATATACAAGCTGCTGGAACTATTCTACAGCCGCCATTTCGAACCTTAAAGCCGCCAACCTTTTTATAACAGATATACAAGCTGCTGGAACCATTCTACAGCCGCCAGTTTGACTCTTATAGCCGCCATCCTTTAGATCGTAGTCATTAAAGCTGCTGGAACCATTCTCCAGGCGCCATTTCGAGTGTTATAGCCACCTTTATATAAGACAAAAACAAGCTGCTGGAAGCATTCTACAGCCGCCATTTTGCGTGTTATAGCCGCCAACCTTTATATAACAGCTATACAACCTGCTGGAAGCATTCTACAGCCGCCATTTTAAGTGTTATAACCGCCATCCTTTATATACCAGCTATACAAGCTGCTGGAACCATTCTACAGCCGCCATTATGAGACTTACAGCCACCATCCTTTATATAACAAATATACAACCTGCTGGAGTCATTCTACAGCCGCCATTTTGAGTCTTATCGTCACCATCCCTTATTTAATCTTTTACAACCTGCTGAAACCATTCTACAGCCGCCATTTTGAGTCTTGTAGCCGCCATCCTTCATATCGTAGCCATTAAAGCTGCTGGAACCATTTTTCATCCGCCACTTTGAGTCTTATACCCGCCATCCGTTATAAGACAGTTATACAAGCTGCTGGAACCATTCTACAACCGCCATTTTGAGTGTTATAGCCAGCATCCTTTATATGACAGCTATACAAGCTGCTGGAACCATTCTTCAGCCGTCATTTTGAGTCTTGTAGCCACCATCCTTTATATAACAGCTATACAAGCTGCTGGAACCATTCTACAGCCGGCATTTTGAGTCTTATAGCCGCCATCCGTTATATAAAAGTTATACGAGCTGCTGGAAGCGTTCTATAGCCGCTATTTTGAGTCTTATTGCCGCCATCCTTTTTATAACAGATATACAACCTCCTGGAACCATTCTACAGCCGCCATTTTGAGTCTTATAGACGTTATCCTTTATATCGTAGCCATTAAAGATGCTGGAACCAATGTACAATGGTACAGCCGCCATTTTGAGTGTTATAGCCACTATCCTTTATATAACGGAAACATTTTGAGTCTTACAGACGCCATTCTTTATATCGTAGCCATAAAAGCTGCTGGAACCATTTTCCATCAGCCATTTAGAATGTTATAGCCGCCATCCTTTATATAACAGCTATACAAGCTGCTGGAACCATTCTACAGCCGCCATTTTGAGTCTTATAGCTGTTACATCCTGTTATCCTTTATATCGTAGCCATAAAATCTGCTGGAAGTATTCTACAGCCGCCATTTCGAGTGTTATAGACAACATCCTTTATATAAGAGAAAAACAAGCTGAATGAAGCATTCTACAGCCGCCATTTTAAGTGTTATAGCCGCCATCCCTTATATACGAGCTATACAAGCTGCTGGAACCATTCTACAGCCGCCATTAGCAGTCTTACAGCCACTATCCTTAATGTAATTGCTTTACAGCCTGCTTGAACCATTCTACAGCCGCCATTTTGAGTCTGATACCCGCCTTCCTTTATATGACAGTTATACAAGCTACTGGAACCATTCTACAGCCGCCATTTTGATTCTTATAGTCGCCATCCTTTATATTGAAGCCATTAAAGCTGGTGGAACCATTCTACAGCCGCCATTTTGAGTCTGGTATCCGCCATACTTTATATAACAGAAATACAAGCTGCTGGAACCATTCTATAGCCGCCATTTTGAGTGTTATAGCCGCCATCCTTTATATAACAGCTATACAAGCTGCTGGAACCATTCTATAGCCGCCATTATGAGTCTAACAGCCACCATTCTTTACATAACAGATATACAAACTGCTGGAACCATTCTACAGCCGTCATTTTGACTCTTGTAGCCGCCATCCTTTAGATCGTAGTCATTAAAGCTGCTAGAACCATTCTACAGCCGCCATTTTGAGTGTTATAGCATCAATCCTTTATGTAACAGAAATACGAGCTGCTGGAACCATTCTCCAACCGCCATTTCGAGTGTTATAGCCACCTTTATATAAGAGAAAAACAAGCTGCTGGAAGCATTCTACAGCCGCCATTATGAGTCTTACACCCACCATCCTTTATATAACTGCTTTACAACCTGCTGGAACCATTCTACTGCCGCCATTTTGAGTGTTATAGACACCATCCTTTATATAACAGAAATACAAACTGCTGGAACCACTCTACAGTCGCCATTTTGCGTGTTATAGCCGCCAACCTTTATATAACAGCTATACAACCTGCTGGAACCATTCTACAGCCGCCATTATGAGTCTTACAGCCACCATTCTTTATGTAACAGATATACAAGCTGCTGGAACCATTCTACAGATCCCATTTTGAGACTTATACCCGTCATTCTTTCTATAACAGCTATACAAGCTGCTGAAACTATTCTACAGCCGCCATTTTGAATCTTATAGCCGCCAACCTTTTTATAACACATATACAAGCTGCTGGAACCATTCTACAGCCGCCATTTTGACTCTTATAGCCGCCATCCTTTAGATCGTAGTCATTAAAGCTGCTGGAACCATTCTCCAGGCGCCATTTCGAGTGTTATAGCCACCTTTATATAAGACAAAAACAAGCTGCTGGAAGCATTCTACAGCCGCCATTTTGCGTGTTATAGCCGCCAACCTTTATATAACAGCTATACAACCTGCTGGAACCATTCTACAGCCGCCATTATGAGTCTTACAGCCACCATTCTTTATATAACAGATATACAAGCTGCTGGAACTATTCTACAGCCGCCATTTCGAACCTTAAAGCCGCCAACCTTTTTATAACAGATATACAAGCTGCTGGAACCATTCTACAGCCGCCAGTTTGACTCTTATAGCCGCCATCCTTTAGATCGTAGTCATTAAAGCTGCTGGAACCATTCTCCAGGCGCCATTTCGAGTGTTATAGCCACCTTTATATAAGACAAAAACAAGCTGCTGGAAGCATTCTACAGCCGCCATTTTGCGTGTTATAGCCGCCAACCTTTATATAACAGCTATACAACCTGCTGGAAGCATTCTACAGCCGCCATTTTAAGTGTTATAACCGCCATCCTTTATATACCAGCTATACAAGCTGCTGGAACCATTCTACAGCCGCCATTATGAGACTTACAGCCACCATCCTTTATATAACAAATATACAACCTGCTGGAGTCATTCTACAGCCGCCATTTTGAGTCTTATCGTCACCATCCCTTATTTAATCTTTTACAACCTGCTGAAACCATTCTACAGCCGCCATTTTGAGTCTTGTAGCCGCCATCCTTCATATCGTAGCCATTAAAGCTGCTGGAACCATTTTTCATCCGCCACTTTGAGTCTTATACCCGCCATCCGTTATAAGACAGTTATACAAGCTGCTGGAACCATTCTACAACCGCCATTTTGAGTGTTATAGCCAGCATCCTTTATATGACAGCTATACAAGCTGCTGGAACCATTCTTCAGCCGTCATTTTGAGTCTTGTAGCCACCATCCTTTATATAACAGCTATACAAGCTGCTGGAACCATTCTACAGCCGGCATTTTGAGTCTTATAGCCGCCATCCGTTATATAAAAGTTATACGAGCTGCTGGAAGCGTTCTATAGCCGCTATTTTGAGTCTTATTGCCGCCATCCTTTTTATAACAGATATACAACCTCCTGGAACCATTCTACAGCCGCCATTTTGAGTCTTATAGACGTTATCCTTTATATCGTAGCCATTAAAGATGCTGGAACCAATGTACAATGGTACAGCCGCCATTTTGAGTGTTATAGCCACTATCCTTTATATAACGGAAACATTTTGAGTCTTACAGACGCCATTCTTTATATCGTAGCCATAAAAGCTGCTGGAACCATTTTCCATCAGCCATTTAGAATGTTATAGCCGCCATCCTTTATATAACAGCTATACAAGCTGCTGGAACCATTCTACAGCCGCCATTTTGAGTCTTATAGCTGTTACATCCTGTTATCCTTTATATCGTAGCCATAAAATCTGCTGGAAGTATTCTACAGCCGCCATTTCGAGTGTTATAGACAACATCCTTTATATAAGAGAAAAACAAGCTGAATGAAGCATTCTACAGCCGCCATTTTAAGTGTTATAGCCGCCATCCCTTATATACGAGCTATACAAGCTGCTGGAACCATTCTACAGCCGCCATTAGCAGTCTTACAGCCACTATCCTTAATGTAATTGCTTTACAGCCTGCTTGAACCATTCTACAGCCGCCATTTTGAGTCTGATACCCGCCTTCCTTTATATGACAGTTATACAAGCTACTGGAACCATTCTACAGCCGCCATTTTGATTCTTATAGTCGCCATCCTTTATATTGAAGCCATTAAAGCTGGTGGAACCATTCTACAGCCGCCATTTTGAGTCTGGTATCCGCCATACTTTATATAACAGAAATACAAGCTGCTGGAACCATTCTATAGCCGCCATTTTGAGTGTTATAGCCGCCATCCTTTATATAACAGCTATACAAGCTGCTGGAACCATTCTATAGCCGCCATTATGAGTCTAACAGCCACCATTCTTTACATAACAGATATACAAACTGCTGGAACCATTCTACAGCCGTCATTTTGACTCTTGTAGCCGCCATCCTTTAGATCGTAGTCATTAAAGCTGCTAGAACCATTCTACAGCCGCCATTTTGAGTGTTATAGCATCAATCCTTTATGTAACAGAAATACGAGCTGCTGGAACCATTCTCCAACCGCCATTTCGAGTGTTATAGCCACCTTTATATAAGAGAAAAACAAGCTGCTGGAAGCATTCTACAGCCGCCATTATGAGTCTTACACCCACCATCCTTTATATAACTGCTTTACAACCTGCTGGAACCATTCTACTGCCGCCATTTTGAGTGTTATAGACACCATCCTTTATATAACAGAAATACAAACTGCTGGAACCACTCTACAGTCGCCATTTTGCGTGTTATAGCCGCCAACCTTTATATAACAGCTATACAACCTGCTGGAACCATTCTACAGCCGCCATTATGAGTCTTACAGCCACCATTCTTTATGTAACAGATATACAAGCTGCTGGAACCATTCTACAGATCCCATTTTGAGACTTATACCCGTCATTCTTTCTATAACAGCTATACAAGCTGCTGAAACTATTCTACAGCCGCCATTTTGAATCTTATAGCCGCCAACCTTTTTATAACAGATATACAAGCTGCTGGAACCATTCTACAGCCGCCATTTTGACTCTTATAGCCGCCATCCTTTAGATCGTAGTCATTAAAGCTGCTGGAACCATTCTCCAGGCGCCATTTCGAGTGTTATAGCCACCTTTATATAAGACAAAAACAAGCTGCATTCTACAGCCGCCATTTTGCGTGTTATAGCCGCCAACCTTTATATAACAGCTATACAACCTGCTGGAACCATTCTACAGCCGCCATTATGAGTCTTACAGCCACCATTCTTTATATAACAGATATACAAGCTGCTGGAACCATTCTACAGACCCCATTTTGAGACTTATACCCGTCATCCTTTCTATAACAGCTATACAAGCTGCTGGAACTATTCTACAGCCGCCATTTTGAATCTTAAAGCCGCCAACCTTTTTATAACAGATATACAAGCTGCTGGAACCATTCTACAGCCGCCAGTTTGACTCTTATAGCCGCCATCCTTTAGATCGTAGTCATTAAAGCTGCTGGAACCATTCTCCAGGCGCCATTTCGAGTGTTATAGCCACCTTTATATAAGACAAAAACAAGCTGCTGGAAGCATTCTACAGCCGCCATTTTAAGTGTTATAACCGCCATCCTTTATATACCAGCTATACAAGCTGCTGGAACCATTCTACAGCCGCCATTTTGAATCTTACAGCCGCCATCCTTTATATAACAGATATAAAAAAGCTGCTGGAACCAATCTACAGTCGCCATTTTGGGTCTAATAGCTGCCATGCTTTATATCGTAGCCATAAAAGCTGCTGGAACTATTCTTATTTAAGAATAAACATCGTGTTCATCTGAACTGGCTTCACCAAATCAGATGCACTAATGAAATATACAAAACGAAACAAAAACATAAGTAAATCATAAAATTCATATGACAATTATTGCTTAATACCAAACAAAACATGCATCCACACTCTGTGGAAAACACTTAAGATTATAACAGCGTCGCGGTATCAAGTAACCAGCGCTGAGCATGAAATATAAACAATTTTGAACCCCCGAAAACGTGGGGCATTAGAATAAGTATTTTTTAAGAACAATTGTCGCTTCTTAGAGTTTAAGAGTTTTCAAATAAAATCAGTTCATATTTTGAATTCAACGAATGAAGACTGGGTTATTTTCTTTCTCTTTGGAAATCACTATTCAAAAAAAAAAACAAAAAAAAAAAAAAAAAAAGAAAAAAAAAAATTCAAGAGCCGCTCTTTTGAGTCTTATACCGGTAATCCTTTATATGACAGCTATACAAGCTGGTGGAACCATTCTACAGCCGCCATTATGAGACTTACAGCCACCATCCTTTATATAACAAATATACAACCTGCTGGAGTCATTCTACAGCCGCCATTTTGAGTCTTATCGTCACCATCCTTTATTTAATCTTTTACAACCTGCTGAAACCATTCTACAGCCGCCATTTTGAGTCTTGTAGCCGCCATCCTTCATATCGTAGCCATTAAAGCTGCTGGAACCATTTTTCATCCGCCACTTTGAGTCTTATACCCGCCATCCGTTATATGACAGTTATACAAGCTGCTGGAACCATTCTACAACCGCCATTTTGAGTGTTATAGCCAGCATCCTTTATATGACAGCTATACAAGCTGCTGGAACCATTCTTCAGCCGTCATTTTGAGTCTTGTAGCCACCATCCTTTATATAACAGCTATACAAGCTGCTGGAACCATTCTACAGCCGGCATTTTGAGTCTTATAGCCGCCATCCGTTATATAAAAGTTATACGAGCTGCTGGAAGCGTTCTACAGCCGCTATTTTGAGTCTTATTGCCGCCATCCTTTTTATAACAGATATACAACCTCCTGGAACCATTCTACAGCCGCCATTTTGAGTCTTATAGACGTTATCCTTTATATCGTAGCCATTAAAGATGCTGGAACCAATGTACAATGGTACAGCCGCCATTTTGAGTGTTATAGCCACCATCCTTTATATAACGGAAACATTTTGAGTCTTACAGCCGCCATTCTTTATATCGTAGCCATAAAAGCTGCTGGAACCATTTTCCATCCGCCATTTAGAATGTTATAGCCGCCATCCTTTATATAACAGCTATACAAGCTGCTGGAACCATTCTACAGCCGCCATTTTGAGTCTTATAGCTGTTACATCCTGTTATCCTTTATATCGTAGCCATAAAATCTGCTGGAAGTATTCTACAGCCGCCATTTCGAGTGTTATAGACAACATCCTTTACATAAGGGAAAAACAAGCTGCATGAAGCATTCTACAGCCGCCATTTTAAGTGTTATAGCCGCCATCCCTTATATACGAGCTATACAAGCTGCTGGAACCATTCTACAGCCGCCATTAGCAGTCTTACAGCCACTATCCTTAATATAATTGCTTTACAGCCTGCTTGAACCATTCTACAGCCGCCATTTTGAGTCTGATACCCGCCTTCCTTTATATGACAGTTATACAAGCTGCTGGAACCATTCTACAGCCGCCATTTTGATTCTTATAGTCGCCATCCTTTATATTGAAGCCATTAAAGCTGGTGGAACCATTCTACAGCCGCCATTTTGAGTCTGGTATCCGCCATCCTTTATATAACAGAAATACAAGCTGCTGGAACCATTCTATAGCCGCCATTTTGAGTGTTATAGCCGCCATCCTTTATATAACAGCTATACAAGCTGCTGGAACCATTCTACAGCCGCCATTATGGGTCTTACAGCCACCATCGTTTATATAATAGCTTACAGCCTGCTTAAACCATTCTACAGCCGCCATTTTGAGTCTTATACCCGCCTTCGTTTATATGACAGTTATACAAGCTGTTGGAACCATTCTACAGCCGCCATTTTGAGTCTTATACCAGCCTTCCTTTATATGACAGTTATACAAGCTGCTGGAACCATTCTACAGCCGCCATTTTGATTCTTATAGTCGCCATCCTTTATATCGAAGCCATTAAAGCTGGTGGAACCATTCTACAGCCCCCATTTCGAGTCTTATAGACACCATCCTTTATATAACAGAAATACAAGCTGCTGGAACCATTCTACAGTCGCCATTTTGCGTGTTATAGCCGCCAACCTTTATATAACAGCTATACAAGCTGCTGGAACCATTCTGTAGCCGCCATTATGAGTCTAACAGCCACCATTCTTTACATAACAGATATACAAACTGCTGGAACCATTCTACAGCCGTCATTTTGACTCTTGTAGCCGCCATCCTTTAGATCGTAGTCATTAAAGCTGCTAGAACCATTCTACAGCCGCCATTTTGAGTGTTATAGCATCAATCCTTTATGTAACAGAAATACGAGCTGCTGGAACCATTCTCCAACCGCCATTTCGAGTGTTATAGCCACCTTTATATAAGAGAAAAACAAGCTGCTGGAAGCATTCTACAGCCGCCATTATGAGTCTTACACCCACCATCCTTTATATAACTGCTTTACAACCTGCTGGAACCATTCTACTGCCGCCATTTTGAGTCTGATACCCGCCTTCCTTTATATGACAGTTATACAAGCTGCTGGAACCATTCTACAGCCGCCATTTTGAGTCTTATACCGGCCTTCCTTGATTTTTATAGTCGCTTTTTGATTCTTATAGTCGCCATCCTTTATATTGAAGCCATTAAAGCTGGTGGAACCATTCTACAGGCACCATTTTGAGTCTGGTATCCGCCATCCTTTATATAACAGAAATACAAGCTGCTGGAACCATTCTATAGCCGCCATTTTGAGTGTTATAGCCGCCATCCTTTATATAACAGCTATACAGCCATCCTTTATATCGAAGCCATTAAAGCTGGTGGAACCATACAGCTACAGCCCCCATTTCGAGTATAATAGACACCATCCTTTATATAACAGAAATACAAGCTGCTGGAACCCTTCTACAGTCGCCATTTTGCGTGTTATAGCCGCCAACCTTTATATAACAGCTATACAAGCTGCTGGAACCATTCTATAGCCGCCATTATGAGTGTTATAGCCAGCATCCTTTATATGACAGCTACACAAGCTGCTGGAACCATTCTTCAGCCGTCATTTTGAGTCTTGTAGCCACCATCCTTTATATAACAGCTATACAAGCTGCTGGAACCAGCCGGCATTTTGAGTCTTATAGCCGCCATCCGTTATATAAAAGTTATACGAGCTGCTGGAAGCGTTCTACAGCCGCTATTTTGAGTCTTATTGCCGCCATCCTTTTTATAACAGATATACAACCTCCTGGAACCATTCTACAGCCGCCATTTTGAGTCTTATAGACGTTATCCTTTATATCGTAGCCATTAAAGATGCTGGAACCAATGTACAATGGTACAGCCGCCATTTTGAGTGTTATAGCCACTATCCTTTATATAACGGAAACATTTTGAGTCTAACAGCCGCCATTCTTTATATCGTAGCCATAAAAGCTGCTGGAACCATTTTCCATCCGCCATTTAGAACGTTATAGCCGCCATCCTTTATATAACTGCTATACAAGCTGCTGGAACCATTCTACAGCCGCCATTTTGAGTCTTATAGCTGTTACATCCTGTTATCCTTTATATCGTAGCCATAAAATCTGCTGGAAGTATTCTACAGCCGCCATTTCGAGTGTTATAGACACCATCCTTTATATAACAGAAATACAAGCTGCTGGAACCATTCTACAGTCGCCATTTTGCGTGTTATAGCCGCCAACCTTTATATAACAGCTATACAAGCTGCTGGAACCATTCTATAGCCGCCATTATGAGTCTAACAGCCACCATTCTTTACATAACAGATATACAAACTGCTGGAACCATTCTACAGCCGTCATTTTGACTCTTGTAGCCGCCATCCTTTAGATCGTAGTCATTAAAGCTGCTAGAACCATTCTACAGCCGCCATTTTGAGTGTTATAGCATCAATCCTTTATGTAACAGAAATACGAGCTGCTGGAACCATTCTCCAACCGCCATTTCGAGTGTTATAGCCACCTTTATATAAGAGAAAAACAAGCTGCTGGAAGCATTCGACAGCCGCCATTATGAGTCTTACAGCCACCATCGTTTATATAACTGCTTTACAACCTGCTGGAACCATTCTACTGCCGCCATTTTGAGTGTTATAGACACCATCCTTTATATAACAGAAATACAAACTGCTGGAACCACTCTACAGTCGCCATTTTGCGTGTTATAGCCGCCAACCTTTATATAACAGCTATACAACCTGCTGGAACCATTCTACAGCCGCCATTATGAGTCTTACAGCCACCATTCTTTATGTAACAGATATACAAGCTGCTGGAACCATTCTACAGATCCCATTTTGAGACTTATACCCGTCATCCTTTCTATAACAGCTATACAAGCTGCTGAAACTATTCTACAGCCGCCATTTTGAATCTTATAGCCGCCAACCTTTTTATAACAGATATACAAGCTGCTGGAACCATTCTACAGCCGCCATTTTGACTCTTATAGCCGGCATCCTTTAGATCGTAGTCATTAAAGCTGCTGGAACCATTCTCCAGGCGCCATTTCGAGTGTTATAGCCACCTTTATATAAGACAAAAACAAGCTGCTGGAAGCATTCTACAGCCGCCATTTTGCGTGTTATAGCCGCCAACCTTTATATAACAGCTATACAACCTGCTGGAACCATTCTACAGCCGCCATTATGAGTCTTACAGCCACCATTCTTTATATAACAGATATACAAGCTGCTGGAACCATTCTACAGACCCCATTTTGAGACTTATACCCGTCATCCTTTCTATAACAGCTATACAAGCTGCTGGAACTATTCTACAGCCGCCATTTCGAATCTTAAAGCCGCCAACCTTTTTATAACAGATATACAAGCTGCTGGAACCATTCTACAGCCGCCAGTTTGACTCTTATAGCCGCCATCCTTTAGATCGTAGTCATTAAAGCTGCTGGAACCATTCTCCAGGCGCCATTTCGAGTGTTATAGCCACCTTTATATAAGACAAAAACAAGCTGCTGGAAGCATTCTACAGCCGCCATTTTAAGTGTTATAACCGCCATCCTTTATATACCAGCTATACAAGCTGCTGGAACCATTCTACAGCCGCCATTTTGAATCTTACAGCCGCCATCCTTTATATAACAGATATAAAAAGCTGCTGGAACCAATCTACAGTCGCCATTTTGGGTCTAATAGCTGCCATGCTTTATATCGTAGCCATAAAAGCTGCTGGAACTATTCTTATTTAAGAATAAACATCGTGTTCATCTGAACTGGCTTCACCAAATCAGATGCACTAATGAAATATACAAAACGAAACAAAAACATAAGTAAATCATAAAATTCATATGACAATTATTGCTTAATACCAAACAAAACATGCATCCACACTCTGTGGAAAACACTTAAGATTATAACAGCGTCGCGGTATCAAGTAACCAGCGCTGAGCATGAAATATAAACAATTTTGAACCCCCCGAAAACGTGGGGCATTAGAATAAGTATTTTTTAAGAACAATTGTCGCTTCTTAGAGTTTAAGAGTTTTCAAATAAAATCAGTTCATATTTTGAATTCAACGAATGAAGACTGGGTTATTTTCTTTCTCTTTGGAAATCACTATTCAAAAAAAAAAAAAACAAAAAACAAAAAAAAAAAGAAAAAAAAAAAAATTCAAGAGCCGCTCTTTTGAGTCTTATACCGGTAATCCTTTATATGACAGCTATACAAGCTGGTGGAACCATTCTACAGCCGCCATTATGAGACTTACAGCCACCATCCTTTATATAACAAATATACAACCTGCTGGAGTCATTCTACAGCCGCCATTTTGAGTCTTATCGTCACCATCCTTTATTTAATCTTTTACAACCTGCTGAAACCATTCTACAGCCGCCATTTTGAGTCTTGTAGCCGCCATCCTTCATATCGTAGCCATTAAAGCTGCTGGAACCATTTTTCATCCGCCACTTTGAGTCTTATACCCGCCATCGGTTATATGACAGTTATACAAGCTGCTGGAACCATTCTACAACCGCCATTTTGAGTGTTATAGCCAGCATCCTTTATATGACAGCTATACAAGCTGCTGGAACCATTCTTCAGCCGTCATTTTGAGTCTTGTACCCACCATCCTTTATATAAGAGCTATACAAGCTGCTGGAACCATTCTACAGCCGGCATTTTGAGTCTTATAGCCGCCATCCGTTATATAAAAGTTATACGAGCTGCTGGAAGCCTTCTACAGCCGCTATTTTGAGTCTTATTGCCGCCATCCTTTTTATAACAGATATACAACCTCCTGGAACCATTCTACAGCCGCCATTTTGAGTCTTATAGACGTTATCCTTTATATCGTAGCCATTAAAGATGCTGGAACCAATGTACAATGGTACAGCCGCCATTTTGAGTGTTATAGACACTATCCTTTATATAACGGAAACATTTTGAGTCTTACAGCCGCCATTCTTTATATCGTAGCCATAAAAGCTGCTGGAACCATTTTCCATCCGCCATTTAGAATGTTATAGCCGCCATCCTTTATATAACAGCTATACAAGCTGCTGGAACCATTCTACAGCCGCCATTTTGAGTCTTATAGCTGTTACATCCTGTTATCCTTTATATCGTAGCCATAAAATCTGCTGGAAGTATTCTACAGCCGCCATTTCGAGTGTTATAGACAACATCCTTTATATAAGAGAAAAACAAGCTGCATGAAGCATTCTACAGCCGCCATTTTAAGTGTTATAGCCGCCATCCCTTATATACGAGCTATACAAGCTGCTGGAACCATTCTACAGCCGCCATTAGCAGTCTTACAGCCACTATCCTTAATATAATTGCTTTACAGCCTGCTTGAACCATTCTACAGCCGCCATTTTGAGTCTGATACCCGCCTTCCTTTATATGACAGTTATACAAGCTGCTGGAACCATTCTACAGCCGCCATTTTGAGTCTTATACCAGCCTTCCTTGATTTTTATAGTCGCTTTTTGATTCTTATAGTCGCCATCCTTTATATTGAAGCCATTAAAGCTGGTGGAACCATTCTACAGCCGCCATTTTGAGTCTGGTATCCGCCATCCTTTATATAACAGAAATACAAGCTGCTGGAACCATTCTATAGCCGCCATTTTGAGTGTTATAGCCGCCATCCTTTATATAACAGCTATACAAGCTGCTGGAACCATTCTACAGCCGCCATTATGAGTCTTACAGCCACCATCGTTTATATAATTGCTTACAGCCTGCTTAAACCATTCTACAGCCGCCATTTTGAGTCTTATACCCGCCTTCGTTTATATGACAGTTATACAAGCTGTTGGAACCATTCTACAGCCGCCATTTTGAGTCTTATACCAGCTTTCCTTTATATGACAGTTATACAAGCTGCTGGAACCATTCTACAGTCGCCATTTTGCGTGTTATAGCCGCCAACCTTTATATAACGGCTATAGAAGCTGGTGGAAGTATTCTACAGCCGCCATTTCGAGTGTTATAGACAAGATCCTTTATATAAGAGAAAAATAAGCTGCAGGAAGCATTCTACAGTCGCCATTTTGCGTGTTATAGCCGCCAACCTTTATATAACAGCTATACAAGCTGCTGGAACCATTCTATAGCCGCCATTATGAGTCTAACAGCCACCATTCTTTACATAACAGATATACAAACTGCTGGAACCATTCTACAGCCGTCATTTTGACTCTTGTAGCCGCCATCCTTTAGATCGTAGTCATTAAAGCTGCTAGAACCATTCTACAGCCGCCATTTTGAGTGTTATAGCATCAATCCTTTATGTAACAGAAATACGAGCTGCTGGAACCATTCTCCAACCGCCATTTCGAGTGTTATAGCCACCTTTATATAAGAGAAAAACAAGCTGCTGGAAGCATTCTACAGCCGCCATTATGAGTCTTACACCCACCATCCTTTATATAACTGCTTTACAACCTGCTGGAACCATTCTACTGCCGCCATTTTGAGTCTTGTAGCCGCCTTCCATTATATTGTCGATATTAAAGCTGCTGGAACCATTCTACAGCCGCCATTATGAGTCTTACAGCCACCATCCTTTGTATAACTGCTTTACAACCTGCTGGAACCATTCTACTGCCGCCATTTTGAGTCTTGTAGCCGCCATCTATTATATTGTAGATATTAAAGCTGCTGGAACCATTCTTGCATTCTTTGAGTCTTATACCGGTAATCCTTTATATGACAGCTATACAAGCTGCTGGAACCATTCTACAGCCGCCATTATGAGACTCACAGCCATCATCCTTTATGTAACAAATATACAACCTGCTGGAATATATACCCGTCATCCTTTCTATAACAGATATACAACCTGCTGGAACCATTCTACAGCCGCCATTTTGATTCTTATAGTCGCCATCCTTTATATCGAAGCCATTAAAGCTGGTGGAACCATTCTATAGCCCTCATTTCGAGTGTTATAGACACCATCCTTTATATAACAGAAATACAAGCTGCTGGAACCATTCTACAGTCGCCATTTTGCGTGTTATAGCCGCCAACCTTTATATAACAGCTATACAAGCTGCTGGAACCATTCTATAGCCGCCATTATGAGTCTAACAGCCACCATTCTTTACATAACAGATATACAAACTGCTGGAACCATTCTACAGCCGTCATTTTGACTCTTGTAGCCGCCATCCTTTAGATCGTAGTCATTAAAGCTGCTAGAACCATTCTACAGCCGCCATTTTGAGTGTTATAGCATCAATCCTTTATGTAACAGAAATACGAGCTGCTAGAACCATTCTCCAACCGCCATTTCGAGTGTTATAGCCACCTTTATATAAGAGAAAAACAAGCTGCTGGAAGCATTCTACAGCCGCCATTATGAGTCTTACACCCACCATCCTTTATATAACTGCTTTACAACCTGCTGGAACCATTCTACTGCCGCCATTTTGAGTCTTGTAGCCGCCATCCATTATATTGTCGATATTAAAGCTGCTGGAACCATTCTACAGCCGCCATTATGAGTCTTACAGCCACCATCCTTTGTATAACTGCTTTACAACCTGCTGGAACCATTCTACTGCCGCCATTTTGAGTCTTGTAGCCGCCATCTATTATATTGTAGATATTAAAGCTGCTGGAACCATTCTTGCATTCTTTGAGTCTTATACCGGTAATCCTTTATATGACAGCTATACAAGCTGCTGGAACCATTCTACAGCCGCCATTATGAGACTCACAGCCATCATCCTTTATGTAACAAATATACAACCTGCTGGAATATATACCCGTCATCCTTTCTATAACAGATATACAACCTGCTGGAACCATTCTACAGCCGCCATTTTGAATCTTATAGCCGCCATTCATTTTATAACAGCTATACAAGCTGCAGGATCCATTCAACAGCCTTCATTTTGAGTCTTATTATCGCCATCCCGTATATAAAAGTTATACAATCTGCTGGAACCGTTCTACAGCCGCCATTTTGAGTCTTATTGCCGCCATCCCTTATATAAAAGTTATACAAGCTGCTGGAACCGTTCTTCAGCCGCCATTTTGAGTCTTATACCAGCCTTCCTTTATATGACGGTTATACAAGCTGCTGGAACCATTCTACAGCCGCCATTTTGATTGTTATATTCGCCATCCTTTATATCGAAGCCATTAAAGCTGGTGGAACCGTTCTACAGCCCCCATTTCGAGTGTTATAGACACCATCCTTTATATAACAGAAATACAAGCTGCTGGAACCATTCTACAGTCGCCATTTTGCGTGTTATAGTCGCCAACCTTTATATAACGGCTATAGAAGCTGGTGGAAGTATTCTACAGCCGCCATTTCGAGTGTTATAGACAAGATCCTTTATATAAGAGAAAAATAAGCTGCAGGAAGCATTCTACAGCCGCCATTTTGCGTGTTATAGCCGCCAACCTTTATATAACAGCTATACAAGCTGCTGGAACTATTCTACAGCCGCCATCCTTTTTATAACAGATATACAACCTGCTGGAACTATTCTACAGCCGCCATTTTGAATCTTATAGCCGCCATCCTTTATATAACAGCTATACAAGCTGCTGGAACCATTCATTTTGAGTCCTATAGTCGCCATCCCCTATATAAAAGTTATACAAGCTGCTGGAACCGTTCTACAGCCGCCATTTTGAGTCTTATAGCCGCCATCCCTTATATGAAAGTTATACAAGCTGCTGGAACCGTTCTACAGCCGCCATTTTGAGTCTTATAGCCGCCATCCTTTTTATAACAGATATACAACCTGCTCGAACCATTCTACAGCCGCCATTTTGAGTCTTATAGACGTTATCCTTTATATCGTAGCCAATGTACAATGGTACAGCCGCCATATTTAGCGCTATAGCCACTATCTTCTATATAACAGAAATATTTTGAGTCTTTTAGCCGCCATTCTTTATATCGTAGCCATAAAAGCTGATGGAACCATTTTCCATCCGCCATTTAGAGTGTTATAGCCACCATCCTTTATATAACAGAAATACCAGCTGCTGGAACCATTCTACAGCCGCCATTTTGAGTCTTATACCCGCCTTTCTTTATATGACAGTTATACAAGCTGCTGGAACCATTCTACAGCCGCCATTTTGATTCTTATAGTCGCCATCCTTTATATCGAAGCCATTAAAGCTGGTGGAACCACTCTACAGCCGCCTTTTCGAGTGTTATAGACACCATCCTTTATATAAGAGAAAAATAAGCTGCATGAAGCATTCTACAGCCGCCATTTTAAGTGTTATAGCCGCCATCCTTTATATAACAGCTATACAAGCTGCTGGAACCATTCAACAGCCTTCATTTTGAGTCTTATAGTCGCCATCCCCTATATAAAAGTTATACAAGCTGCTGGAACCGTTCTACAGCCGCCATTTTGAGTCTTATAGCCGCCATCCCTTATATAAAAGCTATACAAGTTGCTGGAACCGTTCTACAGCCGCCATTTTGAGTCTTATAGCCGCTATCCTTTTTATAACAGATATACAACCTGCTGGAACCTTTCTACAGCCGCCATTTTGAGTCTTATAGACTTTATCCTTTATATCGTAGCCATTAAAGCTGCTGAAACCAAAGTACAATGGTACAGCCGCCATAGTGAGTGTTATAGCCACTATCCTCTATATAACAGAAACATTTTGAGTCTTATAGCCGCCATTCTTTACATCGTAGCCATAAAAGCTGCTGGAATCATTTTCCATCCGCCATTTAGAGTGTTATAGCCACCATCCTTTATATAACAGAAATACAAGCTGCTGGAACCATTCTACAACCACCTTTTTGAGTCTTATAGCTGTTATCCTTTATATCGTAGCCATAAAATCTGCTGGAAGAATTCTACAGCCAAAATTTCGAGTGTAGACAAGATCCTTTATATAAGAGAAAAATAAGCTGCAGGAAGCATTCTACAGCCGCCATTTTAAGTGTTATAGCCGCCTTCCTTTATAAGACAGTTATACAAGCTGTTGGAACCATTCTACAGCCGCCATTAAGAGTCTTATACCCGTGGCCCTTATATAACAGCTATACAAGCTGCTGAAACCCTTTTACAGCCGCCATCCTTTTTATAACAGATATACAACCTGCTCGAACCATTCTAAAGCCGCCATTTTGAGTCTTTTATATAACAGAAATACAAGCTGCTGAAGCTGCTACAAGCTACAGCCGCCATTTTGAGTGTTATAGCCGCCATCCTTTATATAACAGCTATACAAGCTGCTGGAACCATTCTACAGCCGCCAATATGAGTCTTACAGCCAACATCCTTTTTATAACAGATATACAAGCTGTTGGAAACATTCTACAGCCGCCATTTTGAGTCTTATACCCGCCTTCATTTATAAGACAGTTATACAAGCTGTTGGAACCACTCTACAGCCGCCATTTTGAGTCTTATACCCGCCTTCCTTTATATGACAGTTATAAAAGCTGCTGGAACAATTCTACAGCCCCCATTTTGATTCTTATAGACGCCATCCTTTATATCGAAGCCATTAAAGCTGGTGCAACCATTCTACAGCGGCCATTTCGAGTGTTATAGACACCATCCTTTATAAAACAGAACTACAAGCTGCTAGAACCATTCTACAGTCGCCATTTTGCGTGTTATAGCCGCCAACCTTTATATAACAGATATACAAGCTGCTGGAACCATTCTACAGCCGCCATTATGAGTCTTACAGCCACCATTCTTTATATAACAGATATACAAGCTGCTGGAACCATTCTACAGACCCCATTTTGAGACTTATACTCGTCATCCTTTATATAACAGCTATACAAGCTGCTGGAACTATTCTCCAGTCGCCATTTTGAGTGTTACAGCCGCCATCCTTTATATAACAGCTATACAAGCTGCTGGAACCATTCTACAGCCGCCATTTTGAGTTTTATAGCTGTTATCCTTTATATCGTAGCCATAAAATCTGCTGGTAGTATTCTACAGCCGCCATTTCGAGTGTTATAGACAACATCCTTAATATAAGAGAAATACAAGCTGCTGGAACCATTACACAGCCGCCATTTTGAGTCTTATAGCTGTTATGCTTTATATCGTAGCCATAAAAGCTGCTGGAACTATTCTAGAGCCTCTCTTTTAAGTCTTATACCGGTAATCCTTTACATGACGGCTATACAAGCTGCTGGAACCATTCTACAGCCGCCATTATGAGACCCTCAGCGACAATCCTTTATATAACAAATATACAACCTACTGGAATCATTCTACAGCCGCCATTTTTAGTCTTATACCCGCCATTCTTTATATGACAGCTATACAAGTTTCTGGAACCATTCTACAACCGTCATTTTCAGTGTTATGGCCGCCACCCTTTATATAACAGCTATACAAGCTGCTGGAACCATTCTACAGCCGCCATTATGAGTCTTATACCCGTGACCCTTATATAACAGCTATACAAGATGCTGGAACCATTCTAAAGCCGCCATTATGAGTCTTATACCCGTGACCCTTATATAACAGCTATACATGCTGCTGGAACCATTCTACAGCCGCCATTATGAGTGTTATAGCCGCCATCCCTTACATACCAGCTATACAAGCTGCTTGAACCATTCTACCGCCGCCATTACGAGTATTACAGCCACAATCCTTTATATAACTGCTTGACAGCCTGCTGGAACCATTCTACAGCCGCCATTTTGAGTCTTGTAACCGCCATCCTTTATATCGTAGCCATTAAAGCTGCTGGAATCATTCTATAGCCGCCATTTTCAGTCTTATACCCGCCATTCTTTATATGACAGCTATACAAGTTTCTGGAACCATTCTACAACGGTCATTTTGAGTCTTATACCCGTCATCCTTTATATAACACCTATACAAGCTGCTGGAACTATTCTCCAGTCGCTATTTTGAGTGTTACAGCCGCCATCCTTTATAAAACAGCTATACAAGCTGCTGGAACCATTCTACAACCGCCATTTTGAGTCTTATAGCTGTTATCCTTTATATCGTAGTCATAAAATCTGCTGGAAGTATTCTACAGCCGCCATTTCGAGTGTTATAGACAACATTCTTAATATAAGAGAAATACATGCCGCTGGAACCATTCCACAGCCGCCATGTTGAGTCTTATAGCTGTTATGCTTTATATCGTAGCCATAAAAGCTGCTGGAACTATTCTAGAGCCGCTCTTTTGAGTCTTATACCGGGAATCCTTTATATGACAGCTATACAAGCTGCTGGAACCGTTCTACAGCCACCATTATGAGACCCTCAGCGACCATCCTTTATACAACAAATATACAAACTGCTGGAATCATTCTACAGCCGCCATTTTCAGTCTTATACCCGCCATTCTTTATATGACAGCTATACAAGTTTCTGGAACCATTCTACAACCGTCATTTTCAGTGTTATAGCCGTCATTCCGTATATAACAGCTATACAAGCTGCTGGAACCATTCTACAGCCGCCATTATGAGTCTTATACCCGTGAACCTTATATAACAGCTACACAAGCTGCTGGAACCATTCCACAGCCGCCATTATGAGTCTTATACCCGTGGCCCTTATATAACAGCTATACAAGCTGCTGGAACCATTCTAAAACCGTCATTTTGAGTGTTATAGCCGCCATCCCTTATATACCAGCTATACAAGCTGCTGGAACCATTCTACCGCCGCCATTACGAGTCTTGCAGCCACCATCCTTTATATAACTGCTTTACAGGCTGCTGGAACCATTCTATAGCCGCCATTTTTAGTCTTATACCCGCCATTCTTTATATGACAGCTATACAGGTTTCTTGAACCATTCTACAACCGTCATTTTGAGTGTTATAGCCACCATCCTTTATATAACAGAAATACAAGCTGCTTGAACCATTTTTCAGCCGCCATTTTGAGTGTTATAGCCGCCATCCTTTATATAACAGCTTTACAAGCTGCTGGAACCATTCTACAACCACCATTTTGAGTCTTATAGCTGTTATATTTTATATCGTAGCCATAAAATCTGCTGGAAGTATTCTACAGCCGCCATTTCGAGTGTTATAGACAAGATCCTTTATATAAGAGAAAAATAAGCTGCAGGAAGCATTCTACAGCCGCCATTTTAAGTATTATAGCCGCCATCCCTTATATACCAGCCATGGAAGCTGCATTATGAGTCTTACAGCCACTATCCTCTATATAACTGCTTTACAGCCTGCTGGAACCATTCTACAGCCGCCATTTTGAGTCTTGTATCCGCCATCCTTTATATGACAGCTATACAAGTTTCTGGAACCATTCTACAACTGTCATTTTGAGTGTTATAGCCGGCATCCTTTATATAACAGCTATACAAGCTGCTGGAACCATTCAACAGCCGCCATTATGAGTCTTATACCCGTGACCCTTATATAACAGTTATACAAGCTGCTGGAACCCTTTTACAGCTGCCATTTCGAGTGTTATAGCCACCATCCTTTATATGACAGCTGTACAAGTTTCTGGAACCATTCTACAGCCGTCATTTTGAGTGTTATAGCCGCCATTCTTCATATAACAGCTATACAAGCTGCTGGAACCATTCTACAGCCGCCATTATGAGTCTTATACCCGTGACCCTTATATAACATCTATACAAGCTGCTGGAACCCTTTTACAGCTGCCATTTCGAGTGTTACAGCCACCATCCTTTATATAAGAAAAATACAAGCTGCAGGAAGCATTCTACAACTGCCATTTCGAGTGTAATAGCCACCATCCTTTATATAACAGCTATACAAGCTGCTGGAACTATTCTACAGTCGCCATTTTGAGTGTTACAGCCGCCATCCTTTATATAACAGCTATACAAGCTGCTGGAAGTATTCTACAGCCGCCATTTCGAGTGTTATAGACAACATCCATTCCACAGCCGCCATTTTGAGTCTTATAGCTGTTATCCTTTATATCGTAGCCATAAAAGCTGCTGGAACTATTCTAGAGCCGCTCTTTTGAGTCTTATACCGGTAATCCTTTATATGACAGCTATACAAGCTGCTGGAACCATTCTACAACCACCATTTTGAGTCTTATAGCTGTTATATTTTATATCGTAGACATAAAATCTGCTGGAAGTATTCTACAGCCGCCATTTTCAGTCTTATACCCGCCATTCTTTATATAAAAGCTATACAAGTTTCTGGAACCATTCTACAACCGTCATTTTGAGTGTTATAGCCACAATCCTTTATATAACAGAAATACTAGCTGCTGGAACCATTTTTCAGCCGCCATTTTGAGTGTTATAGCCGCCATCCTTTATATAACAGCTATACAAGCTGCTGGAACCATTCTACAGCCGCCATTATGAGTCTTATACCCGTGACCCTTATATAACAGCTACACAAGCTGCTGGAACCCTTTTACAGCTGCCATTTGGAGTGTTATAGCCGCCATCCTTTATATAACAGCTATACAAGCTGCTGGAACCATTCCACAGCCGCCATTATGAGTCTTATACCCGTGACCCTTATATAACAGCTATACAAGCTGCTGGAACCCTTTTACAGCTGCCATTTCGAGTGTTATAGACACCATCCTTTTTATAACAGATATACAAGCTGTTGGAACCATTCTACAGCCGCCATTTGGAGTGTTATACCCGCCTTCCTTTATAAGACAGTTATACAAGCTTCTGTAACCATTCTACAGTCGCCATTTTGCGTGTTATAGCCGCCAACCTTTATATAACAGATAGACAAGCTGCTGGAACCATTCTACAGCCGCCATTACAGCTGCTGGAACTATTCTACAGCAACCATTTTGAGTCTTATAGCCGCCATTCTTTATATCGTAGCCATAAAAGCTGCTGGAACCATTCTACAGCCGCCATTTTGAGTGTTATAGCATCAATCCTTTATGTAACAGAAATACGAGCTTCTGAAACCATTCTACAGCAACCATTTTGAGTCTTATAGCCGCCATTCTTTATATCGTAGCCATAAAAGCTGCTGCAACCATTCTCCAACCGCCATTTCGAGTGTTATAGCCACCTTTATATAAGAGAAAAACAAGCTGCTGGAAGCATTATACAGCCGCCATTTTAAGTGTTATAACCGCCATCCTTTATATACCAGCTATACAAGCTGTTGGAACCATTCTACAGCCGCCATTTTGAGTGTTATACCCGTCATCCTTTATATAACAGCTATACAACCTGCTGGGACCATTCTACAGCAACCATTTTGAGTCTTATAGCCGCCATTTTTTATATCGTAGCCATAAAAGCTGCTGCAACCATTCTCCAACCGCCTTTTCAAGTGTTATAGCCACCTTTATATAAGAAAAAAACAAGCTGCTGGAACCATTCACCAACCGCCATTTCGAGTGTTATAGTCACCTTTATATAAAAGAAAAACAAGCTGCTGGAGGCATTCTACAGCCGCCATTTTGAATCTTATAGCACCCATCCTTTTTTTAACAGATATACAAGCTGCTGGAACCATTCTACAGCCGCCTTTTTGAATCTTATAGCCGCCATTCATTATATCGTAGATATTAAAGCTGCTGGAACCATTCTACAGCCGCCATTGTCAGTCTTATACCCGCCATGCTTTATACTGTTCTACAGCCGCCATTTTGAATCTTGTAGCCGCCATTGTTTACATAACAGCTAAACAAGCTGCTGGAACCTTTTTACAGCTGCCATTTCGAGTGTTATAGCCACCATCCTTTATATAACAGAAATACAAGCTGCTGGAACCATTCTACAGCCACCATTTTGAGTCTTATACCCGCCATTTTTTATATCGTAAACATAAAAGCTGCTGGAACCATTAACCATCCGCCATTTAGAGTGTTAGAGCCACATCCTTTATATAACAGAAATACAAGCTGCTGGAACCATTCTACAGCCGCCATTTTGAGTGTTATAGCCGCCATCCTTTATATAATAGCTATACAAGCTGCTGGAACCGTTCTACAGGCGCCATTATGAGTCTTACAGCCACCATCCTTTTTATAACAGATATACAAGCTGTTGGAACCATTCTACAACCGCCATTTTGAGTGTAATACCCGTCATCCTTTATATAACAGGTATACAAGCTGCTGGAACTGTTCTACAGCCGCCATTTTGAATATTATAGCCGCCATCCTTTTTATAACAGATATACAACCTGCTGGAACTATTCTACAGCCGCCATTGACATTATGAGTCTTATACCCGTGACCCTTATATAACATCTATACAAGCTGCTGGAACCCTTTTACAGCTGCCATTTCGAGTGTTACAGCCACCATCCTTTATATAAGAAAAATACAAGCTGCAGGAAGCATTCTACAACTGCCATTTCGAGTGTAATAGCCACCATCCTTTATATAACAGCTATACAAGCTGCTGGAACCATTCTACAGCCGCCATTTTGAGTCTTATAGCTGTTATCCGTTATATCGTAGCCATAAAATCTGCTGGAAGTATTCTACAGCCGCCATTTCGAGTGTTATAGACAACATCCATTCCACAGCCGCCATTTTGAGTCTTATAGCTGTTATCCTTTATATCGTAGCCATAAAAGCTGCTGGAACTATTCTAGAGCCGCTCTTTTGAGTCTTATACCGGTAATCCTTTATATGACAGCTATACAAGCTGCTGGAACCATTCTACAACCACCATTTTGAGTCTTGTAGCTGTTATATTTTATATCGTAGACATAAAATCTGCTGGAAGTATTCTACAGCCGCCATTTTCAGTCTTATACCCGCCATTCTTTATATAAAAGCTATACAAGTTTCTGGAACCATTCTACAACCGTCATTTTGAGTGTTATAGCCACAATCCTTTATATAACAGAAATACTAGCTGCTGGAACCATTTTTCAGCCGCCATTTTGAGTGTTATAGCCGCCATCCTTTATATAACAGCTATACAAGCTGCTGGAACCATTCTACAGCCGCCATTATGAGTCTTATACCCGTGACCCTTATATAACAGCTACACAAGCTGCTGGAACCCTTTTACAGCTGCCATTTGGAGTGTTATAGCCGCCATCCTTTATATAACAGCTATACAAGCTGCTGGAACCATTCCACAGCCGCCAGTATGAGTCTTATACCCGTGAACCTTATATAACAGCTATACAAGCTGCTGGAACCCTTTTACAGCTGCCATTTCGAGTGTTATAGACACCATCCTTTTTATAACAGATATACAAGCTGTTGGAACCATTCTACAGCCGCCATTTTGAGTCTTATAGCTGTTATCCGTTATATCGTAGCCATAAAATCTGCTGGAAGTATTCTACAGCCGCCATTTCGACTGTTATAGACAACATCCATTCCACAGCCGCCATTTTGAGTCTTATAGCTGTTATCCTTTATATCGTAGCCATAAAAGCTGCTGGAACTATTCTAGAGCCGCTCTTTTGAGTCTTATACCGGTAATCCTTTATATGACAGCTATACAAGCTGCTGGAACCATTCTACAACCACCATTTTGAGTCTTGTAGCTGTTATATTTTATATCGTAGACATAAAATCTGCTGGAAGTATTCTACAGCCGCCATTTTCAGTCTTATACCCGCCATTCTTTATATAAAAGCTATACAAGTTTCTGGAACCATTCTACAACCGTCATTTTGAGTGTTATAGCCACAATCCTTTATATAACAGAAATACTAGCTGCTGGAACCATTTTTCAGCCGCCATTTTGAGTGTTATATCCGCCATCCTTTATATAACAGCTATACAAGCTGCTGGAACCATTCTACAGCCGCCATTATGAGTCTTATACCCGTGACCCTTATATAACAGCTACACAAGCTGCTGGAACCCTTTTACAGCTGCCATTTGGAGTGTTATAGCAGCCATCCTTTATATAACAGCTATACAAGCTGCTGGAACCATTCCACAGCCGCCAGTATGAGTCTTATACCCGTGACCCTTATATAACAGCTATACAAGCTGCTGGAACTATTCTACAGTCGCCATTTTGAGTGTTACAGCCGCCATCCTTTATATAACAGCTATACAAGCTGCTGGAACCATTCTACAGCCGCCATTTTGAGTCTTATAGCTGTTATCCGTTATATCGTAGCCATAAAATCTGCTGGAAGTATTCTACAGCCGCCATTTCGAGTGTTATAGACAACATCCATTCCACAGCCGCCATTTTGAGTCTTATAGCTGTTATCCTTTATATCGTAGCCATAAAAGCTGCTGGAACTATTCTAGAGCCGCTCTTTTGAGTCTTATACCGGTAATCCTTTATATGACAGCTATACAAGCTGCTGGAACCATTCTACAACCACCATTTTGAGTCTTGTAGCTGTTATATTTTATATCGTAGACATAAAATCTGCTGGAAGTATTCTACAGCCGCCATTTTCAGTCTTATACCCGCCATTCTTTATATAAAAGCTATACAAGTTTCTGGAACCATTCTACAACCGTCATTTTGAGTGTTATAGCCACAATCCTTTATATAACAGAAATACTAGCTGCTGGAACCATTTTTCAGCCGCCATTTTGAGTGTTATAGCCGCCATCCTTTATATAACAGCTATACAAGCTGCTGGAACCATTCTACAGCCGCCATTATTAGTCTTATACCCGTGACCCTTATATAACAGCTACACAAGCTGCTGGAACCCTTTTACAGCTGGCATTTGGAGTGTTATAGCCGCCATCCTTTATATAACAGCTATACAAGCTGCTGGAACCATTCCACAGCCGCCAGTATGAGTCTTATACCCGTGAACCTTATATAACAGCTATACAAGCTGCTGGAACCCTTTTACAGCTGCCATTTCGAGTGTTATAGACACCATCCTTTATATAACAGATATACAAGCTGTTGGAACCATTCTACAGCCGCCATTTGGAGTGTTATACCCGCCTTCCTTTATAAGACAGTTATACAAGCTTCTGTAACCATTCTACAGTCGCCATTTTGCGTGTTATAGCCGCCAACCTTTATATAACAGATATACAAGCTGCTGGAACCATTCTACAGCCGCCATTATGAGTCTTACAGCCACCATTCTTTATATAACAGCTATACAACTTGCTGGAACTATTCTACAGCAACCATTTTGAGTCTTATAGCCGCCATTCTATATATCGTAGCCATAAAAGCTGCTGGAACCATTCTACAGCCGCCATTTTGAGTGTTATAGCATCAATCCTTTATGTAACAGAAATACGAGCTTCTGAAACCATTCTACAGCAACCATTTTGAGTCTTATAGCCGCCATTCTTTATATCGCCATTTCGAGTGTTATAGCCACCTTTATATAAGAGAAAAACAAGCTGCTGGAAGCATTATACAGCCGCCATTTTAAGTGTTATAACCGCCATCCTTTATATACCAGCTATACAAGCTGTTGGAACCATTCTACAGCCGCCATTTTGAGTGTTATACCCGTCATCCTTTATATAACAGCTATACAACCTGCTGGGACCATTCTACAGCAACCATTTTGAGTCTTATAGCCGCCATTTTTTATATCGTAGCCATAAAAGCTGCTGCAACCATTCTCCAACCGCCTTTTCAAGTGTTATAGCCACCTTTATATAAGAAAAAAACAAGCTGCTGGAACCATTCACCAACCGCCATTTCGAGTGTTATAGTCACCTTTATATAAAAGAAAAACAAGCTGCTGGAGGCATTCTACAGCCGCCATTTTGAATCTTATAGCACCCATCCTTTTTTAACAGATATACAAGCTGCTGGAACCATTCTACAGCCGCCTTTTTGAATCTTATAGCCGCCATTCATTATATCGTAGATATTAAAGCTGCTGGAACCATTCTACAGCCGCCATTGTCAGTCTTATACCCGCCATGCTTTATACTGTTCTACAGCCGCCATTTTGAATCTTGTAGCCGCCATTGTTTACATAACAGCTAAACAAGCTGCTGGAACCTTTTTACAGCTGCCATTTCGAGTGTTATAGCCACCATCCTTTATATAACAGAAATACAAGCTGCTGGAACCATTCTACAGCCACCATTTTGAGTCTTATACCCGCCATTTTTTATATCGTAAACATAAAAGCTGCTGGAACCATTAACCATCCGCCATTTAGAGTGTTAGAGCCACATCCTTTATATAACAGAAATACAAGCTGCTGGAACCATTCTACAGCCGCCATTTTGAGTGTTATAGCCGCCATCCTTTATATAATAGCTATACAAGCTGCTGGAACCGTTCTACAGGCGCCATTATGAGTCTTACAGCCACCATCCTTTTTATAACAGATATACAAGCTGTTGGAACCATTCTACAACCGCCATTTTGAGTGTAATACCCGTCATCCTTTATATAACAGGTATACAAGCTGCTGGAACTGTTCTACAGCCGCCATTTTGAATATTATAGCCGCCATCCTTTTTATAACAGATATACAACCTGCTGGAACTATTCTACAGCCGCCATTTTGACTCTTATAGCCGCCATCCTTTAGATCGTAGCCATTAACGCTGCTGGAACCATTCTACAGCCGCCATTTTGAGTGTTATAGCCACTATCCTTTATGTAACAGAAATACGAGCTGTTGGAACCATTCTACAGCAACCATTTTTAGTCTTATAGCCGCCATTCTTTATATCGTAGCCATAAAAGCTGCTGCAACCATTCTCCAACCGCCATTTCGAGTGTTATAGCCACCTTTATATAAGAGAAAAACAAGCTGCTGCCATTTTAAGTGTTATCACCGCTATTCTTTATATACCAGCTATACAAGCAGCTGGAACCATTCTACAGCCGCCATTTTGAGTCTTGTAGCCCCCATCCATTATATCGTAGATATTAAAGCTGCTGGCACTATTCTACAGCCGCCATTTTAGTCTTATACCCGCCATCCTTTATACTGTTCTACAGCCGCCATTTTGAATCTTATTGCCGCCATTTTTTATATAACAGCTATACACGTTGCTGGAACTATTCTACTGCCGCCATTTTGAATCTTATAGCCGCCATCCACTATATCGTATATATTAAAGCTGCTGGAACCATTCTACAGCCGCCATTTTCAGTCTTATACCCGCCATCTTTTATACTGTTCTACAGCCGCCATTTTGAATCTTATAGCCGCCATTGTTTATATAACAGCTATACACGCTGCTGGAACTATTCTACAGCCGCCATTTTGAATCTTATAGCCGCCATCCACTATATCGTAGATATTAAAGCTGCTGGAACCATTCTACAGCCGCCATTTTCAGTCTTATACCCGCCATCCTTTATACTGTTCTACAGCCGCCATTTTGAATCTTATAGCCGCCATTGTTTATATAACAGCTATACAAGCTGCTGGAACCATTTTACAGCTGCCATTTCGAGTGTTATAGCCACCATCCTTTATGTAACAGAAATACAAGCTGCTGGAACCATTCAACAGCCGCCATTTTGAGTCTTATACCCGCCATTTTTTATATCGTAACCATAAAAGCTTCTGGAACCATTTTCCATCCGCCATTTAGAGTGTTTTAGCCGCCATCCTTTATATAACAGCTATACAAGCTGCTGGAACCATTCTACAGCCGCTATTATGAGGCTTATAGCCACCATTCTTTTTATAACAGATATACAAGCTGTTGGAACCATTCTACAGCCGCCATTTTGAGTCTTATACCCGCCCTCCTTTATATGACAGTTATACAAGATGCTGGAACCATTCTACAGCCGCCATTTTGATTCTCATAGATTCTTATAAGCCATTAAAGCTGGTGGAACCATTCAACAGCCACCATTTCGAGTGTTATAGACACCATCCTTTATATAACAGAAATACAAGCTGCTGGAACCATTCTACAGTCGCCATTTTGCGTATTATAGCCGCCTACCTTTACATAACAGCTATACAACCTGCTGGAACCATTCTACAGCCGCCATTATGAGTCTTACAGCCACCATTCTTTATATAACAGATATACAAGCTGCTGGAACCATTCTACAGACCCCATTTTGAGACTTATACCCGTCATCCTTTATATAACAGCTATACAAGCTGCTGGAACTATTCTACAGCCGCCATTTTGAATCTTATAGCCGCCAACCTTTTTATAACAGATATACAAGCTGCTGGAACCATTCTACAGCCACCATTTTGACTCTTATAGCTGCCATCCTTTAGATCGTAGTCATTAAAGCTGCTGGAACCATTCTCCAGCCGCCATTTCGAGTGTTATAGCCACCTTTATATAAGAGAAAAACAAGCTGCTGGAAGCATTCTCAGCCGCCATTTTAAGTGTTATAACCGCCATCCTTTATATACCAGCTATACAAGCTGCTGGAACCATTCTATTGCCGCCATTTTGAGCCTTGTAGCCGCCATCCATTATATCGTAGATATTAAAGCTGCTGGAACCATTCTACAGCCGCCATATTCAGTCTTACAACCGCCATCTTTTGTATAAGTTGCTGGAACCATTCTACAACGGCCATTTGGAATCTTATAGCCGCCATCCTTTATATAACAGCTATACAAGCTGCTGGAACTGTTCTACAGCCGCCATTTTGAATCGTATAGCCGCCACTCTTTATATAACAGCTATACAAGCTGCTGGAACCATTCTACAGCCGCCATTTTGATATACAAGCTGCTGAAACCAATCTACAGCCGCCATTATGAGTGTTATAGCATCAATCCTTTATGTAACATAAATACGAGAGCTGGAACCATTCTACAGCAACCATTTTGAGTCTTATAGCCGCCATTCTTTATATCGTAGCCATAAAAGCTGCTGCAACCATTCTCCAACCGCCATTTTGAGTGTTATAGCCACCTTCATATAAGAGAAAAACAAGCTGCTGGAACCATTCTACAGCCGCCATTTTGATTCTTATAGTCGCCATCCTCTATATAACAGATATACAAGCTGCTGGAACCAATCTACAGCCGCCATTTTGAGTGTTATAGCATCAATCCTTTATGTAACATAAATACGAGCTGCTGGAACCATTCTACAGCAACCATTTTGAGTCTTATAGCTGCCATGCTTTATATCGTAGCCATAAAAGCTGCTGGAACTATTCTACAGCCGCTCTTTTGAGTCTTATACCGGTAATCCTTTATATGACAGCTATACAAGCTGGTGGAAGCATTCTACAGCCGCCATTATGAGACTTACAGCCACCATCCTTTGTATAACAAATATACAACATGCTGGAATCATTCTACAGCCGCCATTTTGAGTCTTATACCCGTCATCCTTTATATAACAGCTATACAAGCTGCTGGAACTGTTCTTCAGCCACCATTTTGAATCTTATAGCCGCCACTCTTTATATAACAGCTATACAAGCTGCTGGAACCATTCTACAGCCGCCATTTTGATTCTTATAGTCGCCATCCGTTATATAACAGATATACAAGCTGCTGGAACCAATCTACAGCCGCCATTATGAGTGTTATAGCATCAATACTTTATGTAACATAAATACGAGCTGCTGGAACCATTCTACAGCAACCATTTTGAGTCTTACAGCCACCATTCTTTATACAACAGATATACAAGCTGCTGGAACCATTTTACAGACCCCATTTTGAATCTTATAGCCGCCATCCTTTTTATCGTATAATCCAACCGCCATTTCGAGTGTTATAGCCTCCTTTATATAAGAGAAAAACAAGCTTCTGGAAGCATTTTTCAGCCGCCGTTTTAAGTGTTATAACCGCCATCCTTTATATACCAGCTATGCAAACTGTTGGAACCATTCTACAGCCGCCATTTTTAGTGTTATACCCGTCATCCTTTATATAACAGCTATACAACCTGCTGGAACTATTCTACAGCAACCATTTTGAGTCTTATAGCCGCCATTCTTTATATCGTAGCCATAAAAGCTGCTGGAACCATTCTACAGCCGCCATTTTGAGTGTTATAGCCACTATCCTTTATGTAACAGAAATACGAGCTGCTGGAACCATTCCACAGCAACCATTTTGAATGGCCATTTTTTATATCGTAGCCATAAAAGCTGCTGCAACCATTCTCCAACCGCTATTTCGAGTGTTATAGCCACCTTTATATAAGAGAAAAACAGCTATACAAGCTGCTGGAAGGATTCTACAGCCGCCATTTTAAGTGTTATAACCGCCATCCTTTATATACCAGCTATACAAGTTGTTGGAACTATTCTAGAGCCGCCATTTTGAGTGTTATACCCGTCATCCTTTATATAACAGCTATACAACCTGCTGGGACCATTCTACAGACACCATTTTGAGTCTTATAGCCGCCATTTTTTATATCGTAGCAATAAAAGCTGCTGCAACCATTCTCCAACCGCCTTTTCGAGTGTTATATAAGAAAAAAACAAGCTGCTGTAACCATTCTCCAACCGCCATTTCGAGTGTTATAGTCACCATTATATAAGAGAAAAACAAGCTGCTGGAAGCATTCTACAGCCGCCATTTTGAATCTTATAGCCGCCATCCTTTTTTAATAGATATACAAGCTGCTGGAACCAGCCGCTATTGTCAGTCTTATACCCGCCATCCTTTTTACTGTTCTACAGCCGCCATTTTGAATCTTATAGCCGCCGTTGTTTATATAACAGCTATACAAGCTGCTGGAACCATTTTACAGCTGCCATTTCGAAAGTTATAGCCACCATCCTTTATATAACAGAAATACAAGCTGCTGGAACCATTCTACAGCCACCATTTTGAGTCTTATACCCGCCATTTTTTATATCGTAAACATAAAAGCTGCTGGAACCATTAACCATCCGCCATTTAGAGTGTTAGAGCCACCATCCTTTATATAACATTAATACAAGCTGCTGGAACCATTCTACAGCCGCCATTTTGAGTGTTATAGCCGCCATCCTTTATATAATAGCTATACAAGCTGCTGGAACCATTCTACAGCCGTTATTATGAGTCTTACAGCCACCATCCTTTTTATAACAGATATGCAAGCTGATGGAACCATTCTACAACCGCCATTTTGAGTGTAATACCCGTCATCCTTTATTTAACAGATATACCAGCTGCTGGAACTATTCTACAGCCGCCATTTTGACTCCTATAGCCGCCATCCTTTAGATCGTAGCCATTAACGCTGCTCGAACCATTCTACAGCCGCCATTTTGAGTGTTATAGCCACTATCCTTTATGTAACAGAAATACGAGCTGCTGGAACCATTCTACAGCAACCATTTTGAATGGCCATTTTTTATATCGTAGCCATAAAAGCTGCTGCAACCATTCTCCAACCGCCTTTTCGAGTGTTATAGCAACCTTTATATATGAAAAAAACAAGCTGCTGTAACCATTCTCCAACCGCCATTTCGAGTGTTATAATTACCTTTATATAAGAGAAAAACAAGCTGCTGGAAGCATTCTACAGCCGCCATTTTGAATCTTATAGCCGCCATCCTTTTTTAACAGATAAACAAGCTGCTGGAACCATTCTACAGCCGCCATTTTGAATCTTATAGCCGCCATCCACTATATCGTAGATATTAAAGCTGCTGGAACCATTCTACAGCCGCCATTTTCAGTCTTATACCCGCCATCTTTAATACTGTTCTACAGCCGCCATTTTTAATCTTATAGCCGCCAATGTTTATATAACAGCTATACACGCTGCTGGAACTATTCTACAGCCGCCATTTTGAATGTTATAGCCGCCATCCACTATATCGTAGATATTAAAGCTGCTGGAACCATTCTACAGGCGCCATTTTCAGTCTTATAGCCGCCATCTTTTATACTGTTCTGCAGCCGCCATTTTGAATCTTATAGCCGCCATTGTTTATATAACAGCTATACAAGCTGCTGGAACCATTTTACAGCTGCCATTTCGAGTGTTATAGCCACCATCCTTTACATAACAGAAATACAAGCTGCTGGAACCATTCAACAGCCGCCATTTTGAGTCTTATACCCGGCATTTTTTATATCGTAACCATAAAAGCTTCTGGATCCATTTTCCATCCGCCATTTAGAGTGTTTTAGCCGACATCCTTTATATAACAGCTATACAAGCTGCTGGAACCATTCTACAGCCGCCCTTATGAGTCTTATAGCCACCATCCTTTTTATAACAGATATACAAGCTGTTGGAACCATTCTACAGCCGCCATTTTGAGTCTTATACCCGCCTTCCTTTATATGACAATTATACAAGCTGCTGGACCCATTCTACAGCCGCCATTTTGATTCTTATAGTCGCCATCCTTTATATCGAAGCCATTAAAGCTGGTGGAACCATTCAACAGCCACCATTTCGAGTGTTATAGACACCATCCTTTATATAACAGAAATACAAGCTGCTGGAACCATTCTACAGTCGCCATTTTGCGTGTTATAGCCGCCAACCTTTATATAACAGCTATACAACCTGCTGGAACCATTCTACAGCCGCCATTATGAGTCTTACAGCCACCATTCTTTATATAACAGATATACAAGCTGCTGGAACCATTCTACAGACCCCATTTTGAGACTTATACCCGTCATCCTTTATATAACAGCTATACAAGCTGCTGGAACTATTCTACAGCCGCCATTTTGAATATTATAGCCGCCAACCTTTTTATAACAGATATACAAGCTGCTGGAACCATTCTACAGCCACCATTTTGACTCTTATAGCTGCCATCCTTTAGATCGTAGTCATTAAAGCTGCTGGAACCATTCTCTAGCCGCCATTTCGAGTGTTATAGCCACCTTTATATAAGAGAAAAACAAGCTGCTGGAAGCATTCTCAGCCGCCATTTTAAGTGTTATAACCGCCATTCTATATATAAAGCTATACAAGCTGCTGGAACCATTCTACAGCCGCCATTATGAGTCTTACAGCCACCATCCTTTATATAACTGCTTTACAACCTGCTGTAACCATTCTACTGTCGCCATTTTCAGTCTTGTAGCCGCCATCTTTTATATGACAGCTGCATAGCTGTCATATAAACTTGTATAAGTTGCTGGAACCATTCTACAACCGCCATTTTGAATCTTATAGCCGCCATCCTTCATATAACAGCTATACAAGCTGCTGGAACTGTTCCACAGCCGCCATTTTGAATCTTATAGCCGCCACTCTTTATATAACAGCTATACAAGCTGCTGGAGCCATTCTACAGCCGCCATTTTGATTCTTATAGTCGCCATCCTTTATACAACAGATATACAAGCAGCTGGAACCAATCTACAGCCGCCATTTTGAGTGTTATAGCATCAATCCTTTATGTAACATAAATACGAGCTGCTGGAACCATTCTACAGCAACCATTTTGAGTCTTATAGCCGCCATTCTTTATATCGTAGCCATAAAAGCTGCTGCAACCATTCTCCAACCGCCATTTCGAGTGTTATAGCCACCTTTATATAAGAGAAAAACAAGCTGCTGGAATCATTCTACAGCCGCCATATTCAGTCTTACAACCGCCATCTTTTATATGACAGCTGCATAGCTGTCATATAAACTTGTATAAGTTGCTGGAACCATTCTACAACCGCCATTTTGAATCTTATAGCCGCCATCCTTTATATAACAGCTATACAAGCTGCTGGAACTGTTCCACAGCCGCCATTTTGAATCTTATAGCCGCCACTCTTTATATAACAGCTATACAAGCTGCTGGAACCATTCTACAGCCGCCATTTTCAGTCTTACAACCGCCATCTTTTATATGACAGCTGCATAGCTGTCATATAAACTTGTATAAGTTGCTGGAACCATTCTACAACCGCCATTTTGAATCTTATAGCCGCCATCCTTTATATAACAGCTATACAAGCTGCTGGAACTGTTCCACAGCCGCCATTTTGAATCTTATAGCCGCCACTCTTTATATAACAGCTATACAAGCTGCTGGAACCATTCTACAGCCGCCATTTTGATTCTTATAGTCGCCATCCTTTATATAACAGATATACAAGCAGCTGGAACCAATCTACAGCCGCCATTTTGAGTGTTATAGCATCAATCCTTTATGTAACATAAATACGAGCTGCTGGAACCATTCTACAGCAACCATTTTGAGTCTTATAGCCGCCATTCTTTATATCGTAGCCATAAAAGCTGCTGCAACCATTCTCCAACCGCCATTTCGAGTGTTATAGCCACCTTTATATAAGAGAAAAACAAGCTGCTGGAATCATTCTACAGCCGCCATTTTGATTCTTATAGTCGCCATCCTTTATATAACAGATATACAAGCTGCTGGAACCGATCTACAGCCGCCATTTTGAGTGTTTTAGCATCAATCCTTTATGTAACATAAATACGAGCTTCTGGAACAATTCTACAGCAACCATTTTGAGTCTTATAGCTGCCATGCTTTATATCGTAGCCATAAAAGCTGCTGGAACTATTCTACAGCCGCTTTTTTGAGACTTATACCGGTAATCCTTTATATGACAGCTATACAAGCTTTATGTAACATAAATACGAGCTGCTGGAACAATTCTACAGCAACCATTTTGAGTCTTATAGCTGCCATGCTTTATATCGTAGCCATAAAAGCTGCTGGAACTATTCTACAGCCGCTCTTTTGAGTCTTATACCGGTAATCCTTTATATGACAGCTATACAAGCTGGTGGAAGCATTCTACAGCCGCCATTATGAGACTCACAGCCACCATCCTTTATATAACAAATATACAACCTGCTGGAATCATTCTACAGCCGCCATTTTGAGTCTTATACCCGTCATCCTTTATATAATCCTTTATATGACAGCTATACAAGCTGGTGGAAGCATTCTACAGCCGCCATTATGAGACTCCTTTATATAACAAATATGCAACCTGCTGGAATCATTCTACAGCCGCCATTTTGAGTCTTATACCCGTCATCCCTTATATAACAGCTATACAAGCTGCTGGAACCATTCTTCAGCCGCCATTTTGATTCTTATAGTCGCCATCCTTTATATCGAAGCCTTTAAAGCTGATGGAACCATTCTACAGCCGCCATTTCGAGTGTTATAGACACCATCCTTTATACCATTCTATAGTCGCCATTTTGCGTGTTATAGACGCCAACCTTTATATAACAGCTAAACAAGCCATTATGAGTCTTACAGCCACCATTCTTTATATAACAGATATACAAGCTGCTAGAACCATTCTACAGACCCCATTTTGAATCTTATAGTCGCCATCCTTTTTATCGTAGCCATAAAAACTGCTGCAACCATCCTCCAACCGCCATTTCGAGTGTTAAAGCCACCTTTATGTAAGAGAAAAACAAGCTTCTGGAAGCATTTTTCAGCTGCCATTTTAAGTGTTATAACCGCCATCCTTTATATACCAGCTATGCAAGCTATATAACAGCTATACAACCTGCTGGAACCATTCTGCAGCAACCATTTTGAATGGCCATTTTTTATATCGTAGCCATAAAAGCTGCTGCAACCATTCTCCATCCGCCTTTTCGAGTGTTATAGCCACCTTTATATAAGAAAAAAACAAGCTGCTGGAAGCATTCTACCTCCGCCATTTTTAGTCTTGTAGCCGCCATCCACTATATCGTAGATATTAAAGCTGCTGGAACCAATTTACACCCCCATTTTCAGCCTTATACCGCCATCCTTTATACTGTTCTACAGCCGCCATTTTGAATCTTATAGCCGCCATTGTTTATATAACAGCTACACAAGCTGCTGGAACCATTTTACAGCTGCCATTGCGAGTGTTATAGCCACCATCCTTTATATAACAGAAATACAAGATGCTGGAACCATTCTATAGCCGCCATTTTGAGTCTTATACCCGCCATTTTTTATATCGTAGATATAAAAGCTGCTGGAACCATTTTCCATCCGCCATTTTAGTCTTATACCCGCCATCCTTTATATTGTTCTTCAGCCGCCATTTTGAATCTTTAAGCCGCTATTTTTTATATAACACCTATACACGCTGCTGGAACTATTTTACAGCCGCCATTTTGAATCTTATAGCCGCCATCCACTATATCGTAGATATTAAAGCTGCTGGAACCAATTTACACCCCCATTTTCAGTCTTATACCCGCCATCCTTTATACTGTTCTACAGCCGCCATTTTGAATCTTATAGCCGCCATTGTTTATATAACAGCTATACAACCTGCTGGAACCATTCTACAGCAACCATTTTGAGTCTTATAGCCGCCATTCTTTATATCGTAGCCATAGAAGCTGCTGGAACCATTCTACAGCCGCCATTTTGAGTGTTGTAGCATCAATCCTTTATGTAACAGAAATACGAGCTGCTGGAACCATTCTACAGCAACCATTTTGAGTCTTATAGCCGCCATTCTTTATATCGTAGCCATAAAAGCTGCTGCAACCATTCTCCAACCGCCATTTCGAGTGTTATAGCCACCTTTATATAAGAGAAAAACAGCTATACAAGCTGCTGGAACCATTCTACAGCCGCCAATATGAGTCTTACAGCCACAATTCTTTATATAACAGATATACAAGCTACTGGAACCATTCTACAGACCCCATTTTGAGACTTATACCCGTCATCCTTTATATAACAGCTATACAAGCTGCTGGAACTATTCTACAGCCGCCATTTTGAATCTTATAGCCGCCATCCTTTTTGTAACAGATATACAATCTGCTGGAACCATTCTACAGCCGCCATTTTGACTCTTATAGCCGCCATCGTTTAGATCGTAGTCATTAAGCTGCTGGAACCATTCTACAGCCGCCATTTTGAGTGTTATAGCATCAATCCTTTATGTAACAGAAACAGCTGCTGGAACCATTCTACAGCAACCATTTCAAATCTTATAGCCGCCATTCTTTATATCGTAGCAATAAAAGCTGATGGAACCATTTTCCATCCGCCATTGAGAGTGTTATAGCCACCATCCTTTATATAACAGAAATACAAGCTGCTGGAACCATTCTACAGCCGCTTATCCTTTATATAACAGCTATACAGGCTGCTGGAACCATTCTACAGCCGCCATTATGAGTCTTACAGCCACCATCCTTTTTATAACAGACATACAAGCTGTTGGAACCATTCTACAGCCGCCATTTTGAGTCTTATACCCGCCGTCCTTTATATGACATTTATACAAGTTGTTGGAACCATTCAACAGCCGCCATTTTGAGTCTTATACCCGCCTTCCTTTATATGACAGTTATACCAGCTGCTGGAACCATTCTACAGCCGCCATTTTGATTCTTATAGTCGCCATCATTTATATCGAAGCCATAAAAGCTGGTGGAACCATTCTGCAGTTGCCATTTCGAGTGTTATAGACACCATCCTTTATATAACAGAAATACAAACTGCTGGAACCATTCTACAGTCGCCATTTTGCGTGTTATAGCCGCCAACCTTTATATAACAGCTATACAACCTGCTGGAACCATTCTACAGCAGCCATTATGAGTCTTACAGCCACCATTCTTTATATAACAGATATACAAGCTGCTGGAACCATTCTACAGACCCCATTTTGAGACTTATACCCGTCATCCTTTCTATAACAGCTATACAAGCTGCTGGAACTATTCTACAGCCGCCATTTCGAATCTTATAGCCGCCAACCTTTTTATAACAGATATACCAGCTGCTGGAACCATTCTACAGCCGCCATTTTGACTCTTATAGCCGCCATCCTTTAGATCGTAGTCATTAAAGCTGCTGGAACCATTCTCCAGGCGCCATTTCGAGTGTTATAGCCACCTTTATATAAGACAAAAACAAGCTGCTGGAAGCATTCTACAGCCGCCATTTTAAGTGTTATAACCGCCATCCTTTATATACCAGCTATACAAGCTGCTGGAACCATTCTACAGCCGCCATTATGAGACTTACAGCCACCATCCTTTATATAACAAATATACAACCTGCTGGAGTCATTCTACAGCCGCCATTTTGCGTGTTATAGCCGCCAACCTTTATATAACAGCTATACAACCTGCTGGAACCATTCTACAGCCGCCATTATGAGTCTTACAGCCACCATTCTTTATATAACAGATATACAAGCTGCTGGAACCATTCTACAGACCCCATTTTGAGACTTATACCCGTCATCCTTTCTATAACAGCTATACAAGCTGCTGGAACTATTCTACAGCCGCCATTTCGAATCTTAAAGCCGCCAACCTTTTTATAACAGATATACAAGCTGCTGGAACCATTCTACAGCCGCCAGTTTGACTCTTATAGCCGCCATCCTTTAGATCGTAGTCATTAAAGCTGCTGGAACCATTCTCCAGGCGCCATTTCGAGTGTTATAGCCACCTTTATATAAGACAAAAACAAGCTGCTGGAAGCATTCTACAGCCGCCATTTTAAGTGTTATAACCGCCATCCTTTATATACCAGCTATACAAGCTGCTGGAACCATTCTACAGCCGCCATTTTGAATCTTACAGCCGCCATCCTTTATATAACAGATATAAAAAGCTGCTGGAACCAATCTACAGTCGCCATTTTGGGTCTAATAGCTGCCATGCTTTATATCGTAGCCATAAAAGCTGCTGGAACTATTCTTATTTAAGAATAAACATCGTGTTCATCTGAACTGGCTTCACCAAATCAGATGCACTAATGAAATATACAAAACGAAACAAAAACATAAGTAAATCATAAAATTCATATGACAATTATTGCTTAATACCAAACAAAACATGCATCCACACTCTGTGGAAAACACTTAAGATTATAACAGCGTCGCGGTATCAAGTAACCAGCGCTGAGCATGAAATATAAACAATTTTGAACCCCCGAAAACGTGGGGCATTAGAATAAGTATTTTTTAAGAACAATTGTCGCTTCTTAGAGTTTAAGAGTTTTCAAATAAAATCAGTTCATATTTTGAATTCAACGAATGAAGACTGGGTTATTTTCTTTCTCTTTGGAAATCCCTATTCATTTTGGTCCTTCGAAAAAAGGAACTCTGTAGTTTTCCCCCACCAGTGGTAAGAGACCTCTGCGGACCAAAATGAATAGCTGATCTCAGCTAAAGGTTGCAAAAATAAAATAACTCTGTTCTCCCCCACCAGTGGTATGAGACAGAGTATAAAAACAAAAAGCAAAATATTGCTTAATATATAAAAGTGCGTGCGACCGAGTTAAATAAGGCAGTTTGGCTAGTCGAGCAATTGCAATAATTTTGGCGGCGTCAAAAAAATAATTACAGAATTGATGTGTGGCGTATTCAAAGCCTTAATATCGAAAAAAAAAGATAAAAGTGTATATGTAGTTGCAAGTCGGCAAGTACAAACAGAAGCGGAGCAACAAGATAGTTGCAAAGAAGAGGCAGCTACGACGAGAAAATCTGAGCTGAAAAGCTGAAAAGCTGAGCAACGACACAGCAAAAAAAAACCAGAGGGTCGGGGCTAACTTCGACCGCGTCAAAGTTTGTATACCCTTGCAAGTTTGTTGGCAACTCTTTTATCTAAACTAACTGTTTTATCTAGAAAGGGTAATGTTTGTGAAAGAACGGCCTTCAATCTTAGCATAGGATATAACGAACTTTCTGATGAAAGTCACTGTTTTTCACCGATCCTTCCTATGGGAGCTATATGATATAGTTACCCGATCTTTACCAAATTCGGCACAGTCATTAACAGATATATTAAACTGACAAATGTTAAATTTGAAAGCAATCGCATCAAACGTAACGAAGTTTTTGACAAAAGTCACTGTTTTTGAGCGATCGTTCCTATGGGAGCTATATGATATAGTCACCCGATCTTGATCAAATTTGGCACAGTGGTTTATAGTTACAATAAACTTACTTATAATTAATTTCACGACAATAGCTTAAAAAGTAACGAAGTTATTGAGAAAAGTCACTGTTCGTGACTTTGCCGTTTGTATGGGAGCTATATGATATAGTCACCCGATCTTGATCAAATTTGGCACAATTATTAATAAGAACACAAAACTGACCAATACCAACTTTTATGGCAATTGCTGATAAAATAACGAAGTTATTGAGAAAAGTCACTGTTCGTGACTTTGCCGTTTGTATGGGAGCTATATGATACAGTGGTCCGATCCGACTGAATCCGAGATATACAAACCCTGCAGTATATACAAAATTTCAGCTCTGTAGCTAGTTCGCATCGATCCAGACGGACGGACGGACGGACATGGTTATTTGAACTCGTCTCGTCGTGCTGATCAAGAATATATATACTTTATATGGTCGGAGATGCTTCCTTCTATGCGTTGCACACTTCTGACCAAAAATAATATACCCTTTTTGCAAGTCTTGTAGCCACCATCCTTTTATAACAGAAATACAAGTTGCTGGAACCTCTTTACAGCCGTCATTTTGAGTCTTGTAACCGCAATCATTTATATAACAGCTATACAAACTGCTGGAACCATTTTACCTCCGACGTTTTGAGCCTTATGAACGCCATCCTTTATATAACAGCTTTACATTTATATAACAGCTATACAAACTGCTGGAACCATTCTACAACCACCATTTTTAGTCTTATAGCCGCCATCCTTTATATAACAGCTTTACAAGCTGCTGCAACCATTTTACAGCCGACGTTTTGAGCCTTATACCCGCCATCCTTTATTAATAACAGCTTTACCAGCTTCTGGAACCATTCTTCAGCCGTCATTTTGAGTCTTGTAGCCGCCATCCATTATATTGTCGATATTAAAGCTGCTGGAACCATTCTACAGCCGCCATTATGAGTCTTACAGCCACCATCCTTTATATAACTGCTTTACAACCTGCTGGAACCATTCTACTGCCGCCATTTTGAGTCTTGTAGCCGCCATCTATTATATTGTAGATATTAAAGCTGCTGGAACCATTCTACAGCCGCCATTTTCAGTCTTATACCCGCCATCCATTATATGACAGCTATACAAGTTGCTGGAACCATTCCACAACCGCCATTTTGAATCAACAGTCGCCATTTTGAGTCTTATAGCTGCCATGCTTTATATCGTAGCCATAAAAGCTGCTGGAACTATTCTAGAGCCGCTCTTTTAAGTCTTATACCGGTAATCCTTTATATGACAGCTATACAAGCTGCTGGAACCATTCTACAGCCGCCATTATGAGACTCACAGCCACCATCCTTTATGTAACAAATATACAACCTGCTGGAATAATTCTACAGCCGCCATTTTGAGTCTTATACCCGTCATCCTTTTTATAACAGATATACAACCTGCTGGAACTATTCTACAGCCGTAGTCATAAAAGCTGCTGGAACCATTCTACAGCCGCCATTTTGACTCTTATAGCCGCCATCGTTTAGATCGTAGTCATTAAAGCTGCTGGAACCATTCTACAGCCGCCATTTTGAGTGTTATAGCATCAATCCTTTATGTAACAGAAACAGCTGCTGGAACCATTCTACAGCAACCATTTCGAGTCTTATAGCCGCCATTCTTTATATCGTAGCAATAAAAGCTGATGGAACCATTTTCCTTTATATAACAGAAATACAAGCTGCTGGAACCATTCTACAGCCGCTTATCCTTTATATAACAGCTATACAGGCTGCTGGAACCATTCTACAGCCGCCATTATGAGTCTTACAGCCACCATCCTTTTTATAACAGACATACAAGCTGTTGGAACCATTCTACAGCCGCCATTTTGAGTCTTATACCCGCCGTCCTTTATATGACATTTATACAAGTTGTTGGAACCATTCAACAGCCGCCATTTTGAGTCTTTTACCCGCCTTCCTATATATGACAGTTATACCAGCTGCTGGAACCATTCTACAGCCGCCATTTTGATTCTTATAGTCGCCATCATTTATATCGAAGCCATAAAAGCTGGTGGAACCATTCTGCAGTTGCCATTTCGAGTCTTACAGCCACCATTCTTTATATAACAGATATACAAGCTGCTGGAACCATTCTACAGACCCCATTTTGAGACCCCATGACTACGATAGTCATTAAAGCTGCTGGAACCATTTTCCAGGCGCCATTTCGAGTGTTATAGCCACCTTTATATAAGACAAAAACAAGCTGCTGGAAGCTTTCTACAGCCATTTTGCGTGTTATAGCCGCCAACCTTTATATAACAGCTATACAACCTGCTGGAACCATTCTACAGCCGCGATTATGAATCTTACAGCCACCATTCTTTATATAACAGATATACAAGCTGCTGGAACCATTCTACAGACCCCATTTTGAGACTTATACCCGTCATCCTTTCTATAACAGCTATACAAGCTGCTGGAACTATTCTACAGCCGCCATTTTTAATCTTATAGCCGCCAACCTTTTTATAACAGATATACCAGCTGCTGGAACCATTCTACAGCCGCCATTTTAACTCTTATAGCCGCCATCCTTTAGATCGTAGTCATTAAAGCAGTGACGGACGGACATGGTTATTTGAACTCGTCTCGTCGTGCTGATCAAGAATATATATACTTTATATGGTCGGAGATGCTTCCTTCTATGCGTTGCACACTTCTGACCAAAATTAATATACCCTTTTTGCAAGTCTTGTAGCCACCATCCTTTTATAACAGAAATACAAGTTGCTGGAACCTCTTTACAGCCGTCATTTTGAGTCTTGTAACCGCAATCATTTATATAACAGCTATACAAACTGCTGGAACCATTTTACCTCCGACGTTTTGAGCCTTATGAACGCCATCCTTTATATAACAGCTTTACATTTATATAACAGCTATACAAACTGCTGGAACCATTCTACAACCACCATTTTTAGTCTTATAGCCGCCATCCTTTATATAACAGCTTTACAAGCTGCTGCAACCATTTTACAGCCGACATTTTGAGCCTTATACCCGCCATCCTTTATTAATAACAGCTTTACCAGCTTCTGGAACCATTCTTCAGCCGTCATTTTGAGTCTTGTAGCCGCCATCCATTATATTGTCGATATTAAAGCTGCTGGAACCATTCTACAGCCGCCATTATGAGTCTTACAGCCACCATCCTTTATATAACTGCTTTACAACCTGCTGGAACCATTCTACTGCCGCCATTTTGAGTCTTGTAGCCGCCATCTATTATATTGTAGATATTAAAGCTGCTGGAACCATTCTACAGCCGCCATTTTCAGTCTTATACCCGCCATCCATTATATGACAGCTATACAAGTTGCTGGAACCATTCCACAACCGCCATTTTGAATCAACAGTCGCCATTTTGAGTCTTATAGCTGCCATGCTTTATATCGTAGCCATAAAAGCTGCTGGAACTATTCTAGAGCCGCTCTTTTAAGTCTTATACCGGTAATCCTTTATATGACAGCTATACAAGCTGCTGGAACCATTCTACAGCCGCCATTATGAGACTCACAGCCACCATCCTTTATGTAACAAATATACAACCTGCTGGAATAATTCTACAGCCGCCATTTTGAGTCTTATACCCGTCATCCTTTTTATAACAGATATACAACCTGCTGGAACTATTCTACAGCCGTAGCCATAAAAGCTGCTGGAACTATTCTAGAGCCGCTCTTTTAAGTCTTATACCGGTAATCCTTTATATGACAGCTATACAAGCTGCTGGAACCATTCTACAGCCGCCATTATGAGACTCACAGCCACCATCCTTTATATAACAAATATACAACCTGCTAGAATCATTCTACAGCCGCCATTTTGAGTCTTATACCCGTCATCCTTTATATAACAGCTATACAAGCTGCTGGAACTGTTCTACAGCCGCCATTTTGAATCTTATAGCCGCCACTCTTTATATAACAGCTATACACGCTGCTGGAACTATTCTACAGCCGCCATCCTTTTTATAACAGATATACAAGCGGTTGGAACCATTCTACCGCTGCCATTTTGAGTCTAATACCCGCCTTCCTAGCTGTTGGAACCATTCTACAGCCTCCATTTTGAGTCTTATACCCGCCGCCCTTTATATGACAGTTATACAAGCTGCTGGAACCATTCTACAGCCGCCATTTTGATTCTTATAGTCGCCATCCTTTATATCGGAGCCATTAAAGCTGGTGGAACCATTCTACAGCCGCCATTTCGAGTGTTATAGACACCATCCTTTATATAACAGAAATACAAGCTGGAACGATTCTACAGTCGCCATTTTGCGTGTTATAACCGCAAACCTTTATTTAACAGCGATAAAACAGCTGGAACCATTCTACAGCCGCCATTATGAGTCTTATAGCCACCATTCTTTATATAACAGATTTACAAGCTGCTGGAACCATTCTTCAGACCCCATTTTGGGTCTTATACCGGTAATCCTTTATATGACAGCTATACAAGCTGCTGGAACCATTCTACAGCCGCCATTATGAGACTCACAGCCACCATCCTTTATGTAACAAATATACAACCTGCTGGAATAATTCTACAGCCGCCATTTTGAGTCTTATACCCGTCATCCTTTATATAACAGCTATACAAGCTGCTGGATCTGTTCTACAGCCGCCATTTTGAATCTTATACCCGCCACCCTTTATATAACAGCTATACACGCTGCTGGTACTATTCTACAGCCGCCATCCTTTTTATAACAGATATACAACCTACTGGAACTATTCTACAGCCGCCATTTTGAATCTTATAGCCGCCATCCTTTTTAATACAGATATAAAACCTGCTGGAACCATTCAACAGCCTTCATCTTATATTCACCATCTATTATATAAAAGTTATACAAGCTGCTGGAACCGTTCTACAGCCGCCATTTTGAGTCTTGTACCAGCCTTCCTTTATATGACAGTTATACAAGCTGCTGGAACCATTCTACAGCCGCCATTTTGATTCTTATAGTCGCCATCCTTTATATCGAAGCCATTAAAGCTGGTGGAACCATTCTACGCCGCCATTTTGAGTGTTATAGCATCAATCCTTTATGTAACAGAAATACGAGCTGCTGGAACCATTCTACAGCAACCATTTTGAGTCTTATAGCTGCCATTCTTCATATCGTAGCCATAAAAGCTGCTGGAACCATTCTCCAACCGCCATTTCGAGTGTTATAGCCACCTTTATATAAGAGAAAAACAAGCTGCTGGAAGCATTCTACAGCCGCCATTATGAGTCTTACACCCACCATCCTTTATATAACTGCTTTACAACCTGCTGGAACCATTCTACTGCCGCCATTTTGAGTCTTGTAGCCGCCATCCATTATATTGTCGATATTAAAGCTGCTGGAACCATTCTACAGCCGCCATTTTCTGCTGGAACTATTCTAGAGCCGCTCTTTTAAGTCTTATACCTGTAATCCTTTATATGACAGCTATACAAGATGCTGGAACCATTCTACAGCCGCCATTATGAGACTCACAGCCACCATCCTTTATATAACAAATATACAACCTGCTAAAATCATTCTACAGCCGCCATTTTGAGTCTTATACCCGTCATCCTTTATATAACAGCTATACAAGCTGCTGGAACTGTTCTACAGCCGCCATTTTTAATCTTATAGCCGCCACTCTTTATATAACAGCTATACACGCTGCTGGAACTATTTACAGCCGCCATCCTTTTTATAACAGATATACAAGCGGTTGGAACCATTCTACCGCTGCCATTTTGAGTCTTATACCCGCCTTCCTAGCTGTTGGAACCATTCTACAGCCTCCATTTTGAGTCTTATACCCTTATATGACAGTTATACAAGCTGCTGGAACCATTCTACAGCCGCCATTTTGATTCTTATAGTCGCCATCCTTTATATCGGAGCCATTAAAGCTGGTGGAACCATTCTACAGCCGCCATTATGAGTCTTATAGCCACCATTCTTTATATAACAGATATACAAGCTGCTGGAACCATTCTTCAGACCCCATTTTGGGTCTTATACCGGTAATCCTTTATATGACAGCTATACAAGCTGCTGGAACCATTCTACAGCCGCCATTATGAGACCCACAGCCACCATCCTTTATGTAACAAATATACAACCTGCTGGAATAATTCTACAGCCGCCATTTTGAGTCTTATACCCGTCATCCTTTTTATAACAGATATACAACCTGCTGGAACTATTCTACAGCCGCCATTTTGAGTCTTATACCCGTCATCCTTTTTATAACAGATATACAACCTGCTGGAACCATTCAACAGCCGCCATTTTGAGTCTTATTGCCGCCATCCCTCATAAAAAAAATATACAAGCTTTATATCGTAGCCATTAAAGCTGCTGGAACCAATGTACAATGGTATAGCCGCCATTTTGAGTGTTATAGCCAGTATCCTTTATATAACAGAAACATTTTGAGTCTTATAGCCGCCATTCTTTATATCGTAGCCATAAAAGCTGCTGGAACCATTTTCCATCCGCCATTTAGAGTGTATAGCCACCATCCTTTATATAACAGAAATACAAGCTGCTGGAAACATTCTACAGCCGCCATTTTGAGTGTTATAGCCAACTTTATATAAGAGAAAAACAAGCTGCTGGAACCATTCTACAGCCGCCATTATGACACTTACAGCCACCATCCTTTATATAACAAATATACAACCTGCTAGAATCATTCTACAGCCGCCATTTTGAGTCTTATACTCGTCATCCTTTATATAACAGGTATACAAGCTGCTGGAACTGTTCTACAGCCGCCATTTTGAATCTTATAGCCGCCACTCTTTATATAACAGCTATACACGCTGCTGGAACTATTCTACAGCCGCCATCCTTTTTATAACAGATATACAAGCGGTTGGAACCATTCTACCGCTGCCATTTTGAGTCTTATACCCGCCTTCCTAGCTGTTGGAACCATTCTACAGCCTCCATTTTGAGTCTTATACCCGCCGTCCTTTATATGACAGTTATACAAGCTGCTGGAACCATTCTACAGCCGCCATTTTGATTCTTATAGTCGCCATCCTTTATATCGGAGCCATTAAAGCTGGTGGAACCATTCTACAGCCGCCATTTCGAGTGTTATAGACACCATCCTTTATATAACAGAAATACAAGCTGGAACGATTCTACAGTCGCCATTTTGCGTGTTATAACCGCAAACCTTTATTTAACAGCGATAAAACAGCTGGAACCATTCTACAGCCGCCATTATGAGTCTTATAGCCACCATTCTTTATATAACAGATATACAAGCTGCTGGAACCATTCTTCAGACCCCATTTTGGGACCTTTACCCGTCATCCTTTATATAACAGCTATACAAGCTGCTGGAACCATTCTACAGCCGCCAATATGAGACTTACAGCCACCATCCTTTATATAACAAATATACAACCTGATGGAATCATTCTACAGCCGCCATTTTGAGTCTTATACCCGTCATCCTTTATATAACAGCTATACAAGCTGCTGGATCTGTTCTACAGCCGCCATTTTGAATCTTATACCCGCCACCCTTTATATAACAGCTATACACGCTGCTGGTACTATTCTACAGCCGCCATCCTTTTTATAACAGATATACAACCTGCTGGAACTATTCTACAGCCGCCATTTTGAATCTTATAGCCGCCATCCTTTTTAATACAGATATAAAACCTGCTGGAACCATTCAACAGCCTTCATCTTATATTCACCATCTATTATATAAAAGATATACAAGCTGCTGGAACCGTTCTACAGCCGCCATTTTGAGTCTTATAGCCGCCATCCCTTATATAAAAGTTATACAAGCTGCTGGAACCGTTCTACAGCCGCCTGTTTGTGTCTTATAGCCGCCATCCTTTTTAGAACAGATATAAAACCTGCTGGAACCATTCAACAGCCTTCATCTTATATTCACCATCTCTTATATAAAAGTTATACAAGCTGCTGGAACCGTTCTACAGCCGCCTGTTTGTGTCTTATAGCCGCCATCCTTTTTAAAACAGATATAAAACCTGCTGGAACCATTCAACAGCCTTCATCTTATATTCACCATCTCTTATATAAAAGTTATACAAGCTGCTGGAACCGTTCTACAGCCGCCATTTTGAGTCTTATACCCGTCATCCTTTATATAACAGCTATACAAGCTGCTGGATCTGTTCTACAGCCGCCATTTTGAATCTTATACCCGCCACCCTTTATATAACAGCTATACACGCTGCTGGTACTATTCTACAGCCGCCATCCTTTTTATAACAAATATACAACCTGCTGGAACTATTCTACAGCCGCCATTTTGAATCTTATAGCCGCCATCCTTTTTAATACAGATATAAAACCTGCTGGAACCATTCAACAGCCTTCATCTTATATTCACCATCTCTTATATAAAAGTTATACAAGCTGCTGGAACCGTTCTACAGCCACCTTTTTGAGTCTTATAGACGTTATCCTTTATATCGTAGCCATTAAAGCTGCTGGAACCAATGTACAATGGTACAGCCGCCATTTTTAGTGTTATAGCCACTATCCTCTATATAACAGAATTATTTTGAGTCTTATACCCGTCATTCTTTACATCGTAGCCATAAAAGCTGCTGGAACCATTTTCCATCCGCCATTTAGAGTGTTATAGCCACCATCCTTTTTATAACAGAAATACCAGCTGCTGGAACCATTCTACAGCCGCCATTTTAAGTCTTATACCCGCCTTCCTTTATATGACAGTTATACAAGCTGCTGGAACCATTCTACAGCCGCCATTTTGATTCTTATAGTTGCCATCCTTTATATCGAAGCCATTAAAGCTGGTGGAACCACTCTACAGCCGCCTTTTTGAGTGTTATAGACACCATCCTTTATATAAGAGAAAAATAAGCTGCAGGAAGCATTCTACAGCTGCCATTTTAAGTGTTATAGCCGCCATCCTTTATATAACAGCTATACATGCTGCTGGAACCATTCAACAGCCTTCATTTTGAGTCTTATAGTCGCCATCCCCTATATAAAAGTTAAACAAGCTGCTGGAACCGTTCTACAGCCGCCATTTTGAGTCTTATAGCCGCCATCCCTTATATAAAAGCTATACAAGTTGCTGGAACCGTTCTACAGCCGCCATTTTGATTCTAATAGCCGCCATCCTTTTTAAAACAGATATACAACCTGCTGGAACCATTCTACAGCCGCCATTTTGAGTCTTATAGACGTTATCCTTTATATGGTAGCCATTAAAGCTGCTGGAACCAAAGTACAATGGTACAGCCGCCATATTGAGTGTTATAACCACTATCCTCTATATAACAGAAACATTTTGAGTCTTATAGCCGCCATCCTTTATATAACAGAAATACAAGCTGCTGGAACCATTCTACTATCACCTTTTTGAGTCTTATAGCTGTTATCCTTTATATCGTAGCCATAAAATCTGCTGGAAGAATTCTACAGCCGAAATTTCGAGTGTTATAGACAAGATCCTTTATATAAGAGAAAAATAAGCTGCAGGAAGCATTCTAAAGCCGCCATTTTAAGTGTTATAGCCGCCTTCCTTTATAAGACAGTTATACAAGCTGTTGGAACCATTCTACAGCCGCCATTAAGAGTCTTATACCCGTGGCCCTTATATAACAGCTATACAAGCTGCTGAAACCCTTTTACAGCCGCCATTTTGAGTCTTATAGCCGCCATCCTTTTTATAACAGATATACAACCTGCTCGAACCATTCTAAAGCCGCCATTTTGAGTCTTATAGACGTTATCCTTTATATCGTAGCCATATAGCCGCCATTCTATATATCGTAGCCATAAAAGCTGATGGAACCATTTTTCATCCGCCATTTAGAGTGTTATAGCCACCATCCTTTATATAACAAATATACAACCTGGTGGAATCGTCAACAGCCGCCATTTTCAGTCTTATACCCGCCATTCTTTATATGACAGCTATACAACTTTCTGGAACCATTCTACAGCCGCCATTATGAGTCTTATATAACAGCTATACAAGCTGCTGGAACCATTCTACAGCTGCCATTTCGAGTGTTATAACCACCATCTTTTATATGACAGAAATACAAGCTGCTGGAACCATTCTACAGCCGCCATTTTCAGTCTTATACCCGCCATTCTTTATATCGTAGACCTAAAAGCTGCCGGAACCATTTTCCATCCGCCATTAAGAGTGTTATAGCCACCATCCTTTATATAACAGAAATACAAGCTGCTGAAGCTGTACAAGCTACAGCCGCCATTTTGAGTGTTATAGCCGCCATCCTTTATATAACAGCTATACAAGCTGCTGGAACCATTCTACAGCCGCCATTATGAGTCTTACAGCCACCATCCTTTTTATAACAGATATACAAGCTGTTGGAAACATTCTACAGCCGCCATTTTGAGTCTTATACCCGCCTTCCTTTATAAGACAGTTATACAAGCTGTTGGAACCATTCTACAACCACTATTTTGGGTCTTATATCCGCCTTCCTTTATATGACAGTTATAAAAGCTGCTGGAACAATTCTACAGCCCCCATTTTGATTCTTATAGACGCCATCCTTTAAATCGAAGCCATTAAAGCTGGTGCAACCATTCTACAGCGGCCATTTCGAGTGTTATAGACACCATCCTTTATAAAACAGAAATACAAGCTGCTAGAACCATTCTACAGTCGCCATTTTGCGTGTTATAGCCGCCAACCTTTATATAACAGATATACAAGCTGCTGGAACCATTCTACAGCCGCCATTATGAGTCTTACAGCCACCATTCTTTATATAACAGATATATAAGCTGCTGGAACCATTCTACAGACCCAATTTTGAGACTTATACCCGTCATCCTTTATATAAGAGCTATACAAGCTGCTGGAACTATTCTCCAGTCGCCATTTTGAGTGTTACAGCCGCCATCCTTTATATAACAGCTATACAAGCTGCTGGAACCATTCTACAGCCGCCATTTTGAGTCTTATAGCTGTTATCCTTTATATCGTAGCCATAAAATCTGCTGGAAGTATTCTACAGCCGCCATTTCGAGTGTTATAGACAAGATCCTTTATATAAGAGAAAAATAAGCTGCAGGAAGCATTCTACAGGCGCCATTTTAACTATTATAGCCGCCATCCCTTATATACCAGCCATGCAAGCTGCATTATGAGTCTTACAGCCACTATCCTCTATATAACTGCTTTACAGCCTGCTGGAACCATTCTACAGCCGCCATTTTGAGTCTTGTATCCGCCATCCTTTATATGACAGCTATACAAGTTTCTGGAACCATTCTGCAACAGTCATTTTGTGTGTTATAGCCGCCATCCTTTATATAACAGCTATACAAGCTGCTGGAACCATTCTACAGCCGCCATTATGAGTCTTATACCCGTGACCCTTATATAACAGTTATACAAGCTGCTGGAACCCTTTTACAGCTGCCATTTCGAGTGTTATAGCCACCATCCTTTATATAAGAGAAATACAAGCTGCTGGAACCGTTCTACAGCCGCCATTTTGAGTCTTATAGCTGTTATCCCTTTATATCGTAGCCATAAAAGCTGCTGGAACCATTCTACAGTAGCCATTATGAGTCTTATACCCGTGACCCTTATATAACAGCTATACAAGCTGCTGGAACCCTTTTACAGCTGCCATTTTGAGTGTTATAGCCGCCATCCCTTATATACCAGCTATACAAGCTGCTGGAACCATTCTACCGCCGCCATTACGAGTCTTACAGCCACCATCCTTTATATAACTGCTTTACAGCCTGCTGGAACCATTCTACAGCCGCCAATTTGAGTCTTGTATCCGCCATCCTTTCTATCGTAGCCATTAAAGCTGCTGGAACCATTCTACAGCCGCCATTTTGAGTCTTATACCCGTGACCCTTATATAACATCTATACAAGCTGCTGGAACCCTTTTACAGCTGCCATTTCGAGTGTTATAGCCACCATCCTTTATATAAGAAAAATACAAGCTGCAGGAAGCATTCTACAACTGCCATTTCGAGTGTAATAGCCACCATCCTTTATATAACAGCTATACAAGCTGCTGGAACTATTCTACAGTCGCCATTTTGAGTGTTACAGCCGCCATCCTTTATATAACAGAAATACAAGCTGCTGGAACCATTTTTCAGCCGCCATTTTGAGTGTTATAGCCGCCATCCTTTATATAACAGCTTTACAAGCTGATGGAACCATTCTACAACCACCATTTTGAGTCTTATAGCTGTTATATTTTATATCGTAGCCATAAAATCTGCTGGAAGTATTCTACAGCCGCCATTTCGAGTGTTATAGACAACATCCTTAATATAAGAGAAATACAAGCTGCTGGAACCATTCCACAGCCGCCATTTTGAGTCTTATACCCGCCTTCCTTTATATGGCAGTTATAAAAGCTGCTGGAACAATTCTACAGCCCCCATTTTGATTCTTATAGACGCCATCCTTTATATCGAAGCCATTAAAGCTGGTGCAACCATTCTGCAGCTGCCATTTCGAGTGTTATAGCCACCATCCTTTATGTAAGAGATATACAAGCTGCTGGAACCATTCTAAAGCCGCCATTTTGAGTCTTGTATCCGCCATCCTTTATATGACAGCTATACAAGTTTCTGGAACCATTCTACAACCGTCATTTTGAGTCTTATAGCCGCCATTCTTCATATAACAGCTATACAAGCTGCTGGAACCATTCTACAGCCGCCATTATGAGTCTTATACCCGTGACCCTTATATAACATCTATACAAGCTGCTGGAACCCTTTTACAGCTGCCATTTCGAGTGTTATAGCCACCATCCTTTATATAAGAAAAATACAAGCTGCAGGAAGCATTCTACAACTGCCATTTCGAGTGCAATAGCCACCATCCTTTATATAACAGCTATACAAGCTGCTGGAACTATTCTACAGTCGCCATTTTGAGTGTTACAGCCGCCATCCTTTATATAACAGCTACACAAGCTGCTGGAACCATTCTACAGCCGCCATTTTGAGTGTTATAGCCGCCATCCTTTATATAACAGCTATACAAGCTGCTGGAACCATTCTACAGCCGCCATTATGAGTCTTATACCCGTGACCCTTATATAACATCTATACAAGCTGCTGGAACCCTTTTACAGCTGCCATTTCGAGTGTTATAGCCACCATCCTTTATATAAGAAAAATACAAGCTGCAGGAAGCATTCTACAACTGCCATTTCGAGTGTAATAGCCACCATCCTTTATAAACCAGCTATACAAGTTTCTTGAACTATTCTACAACCGTCATTTTGAGTGTTATAGCCACCATCCTTTATATAACAGAAATACTAGCTGCTGGAACCATTTTTCAGCCGCCATTTTGAGTGTTATAGCCGCCATCCTTTATATAACAGCTATACAAGCTGCTGGAACCATTCTACAGCCGCCATTATGAGTCTTATACCCGTGACCCTTATATAACAGCTATACAAGCTGCTGGAACCTTTTTACAGCTGCCATTTGGAGTGTTATAGCCGCCATCCTTTATATAACAGCTATACAAGCTGCTGGAACCATTCTACAGCCGCCATTATGAGTCTTATACCCGTGACCCTTATATAACAGCTATACAAGCTGCTGGAACCCTTTTACAGCTGCCATTTCGAGTGTTATAGACACCATCCTTTTTATAACAGATATACAAGCTGTTGGAACCATTCTACAGCCGCCATTTTGAGTGTTATACCTGCCTTCCTTTATAAGACAGTTATACAAGCTTCTGTAACCATTCTACAGTCGCCATTATGCGTGTTATAGCCGCCAAACTTTATATAACAGATATACAAGCTGCTGGAACCATTTTACAGCCGCCATTATGAGTCTTACAGCCACCATTCTTTATATAACAGATATACAAGCTGCTGGAACCATTCTACAGACCCCATTTTGAGACTTATACCCGTCATCCTTTATATAACAGCTATACAAGCTGCTGGAACTATTCTCCAGTCGCTATTTTGAGTGTTACAGCCGCCATCCTTTATATAACAGCTATACAAGCTGCTGGAACCATTCTTTTATATCGTAGCCATAAAATCTGTTGGAAGTATTCTACAGCCGCCATTTCGAGTGTTATAGACAACATTCTTAATATAAGAGAAATACATGCTGCCGGAACCATTCCACAGCCGCCATTTTGAGTCTTATAGCTGTTATCCTTTATATCGTAGCCATAAAAGCTGCTGGAACTATTCTAGAGCCGCTCTTTTGAGTCTTATAACGGTAATCCTTTATATGACAGCTATACAAGCTGCTGGAACCATTCTACAGCCGCCATTATGAGACCCTCAGCGACCATCCTTTATATAACAAATATACAAACTGCTGGAATCATTATACAGCCGCCATTTTCAGTCTTATACCCGCCATTCTTTATATGACAGCTATACAAGTTTCTGGATAGCCGCCATCCCGTATATAACAGCTATAAAAGCTGCTGGAACCATTCTACAGCCGCCATTATGAGTCTTATACCCGTGACCCTTATATAACAGCTATACAAGCTGCTGGAACCATTCTACAGCCGCCATTATGAGTCTTATACCCGTGGCCCTTATATAACAGCTATACAAGCTGCTGGAACCATTCTACAACCGTCATTTTGAGTGTTATAGCCGCCATCCCTTATATACCAGCTATACAAGCTGCTGGAACCATTCTACCGCCGCCCTTACGAGTCTTGCAGCCACCATCCTTTATATAACTGCTTTACAGCCTGCAGGAACCATTCTACAGCCGCCATTTTGAGTCTTGTATCCGCCATCCTTTATATCGTAGCCATTAAAGCTGCTGGAACCATTCTACAGCCGCCATTTTCAGTCTTATACCCGCCATTCTTTATATGACAGCTATACAAGTTTCTGGAACCATTCTACAACCGTCATTTTGAGTGTTATAGCCACCATCCTTTATATAACAGAAATACAAGCTGCTGGAACCATTTTTCAGCCGCCATTTTGAGTGTTATAGCCGCCATCCTTTATATAACAGCTTTACAAGCTGCTGGAACCATTCTACAACCACCATTTTGAATCTTATAGCTGTTATATTTTATATCGTAGCCATAAAATCTGCTGGAAGTATTCTACAGCCGCCATTTCGAGTGTTATAGACAAGATCCTTTATATAAGAGAAAAATAAGCTGCAGGAAGCATTCTACAGCCGCCATTTTAAGTATTATAGCCGCCATCCCTTATATACCAGCCATTCAAGCTGCATTATGAGTCTTACAGCCACTATCCTTTATATAACTGCTTTACAGCCTGTTGGAACCATTCTACAGCCGCCATTTTCAGTCTTGTATCCGCCATCCTTTATATGACAGCTATACAATTTTCTGGAACCATTCTACAACTGTCCTTTTGAGTGTTATAGCCGCCATCCTTTATATAACAGCTATACAAGCTGCTGGAACTATTCTACAGCCGCCATTATGAGTCTTATACCCGTGACCCTTATATAACAGCTATACAAGCTGCTGGAACCATTTTACAGTTGCCATTTCGAGTGTTATAGCCACCATCCTTTATGTAAGAGAAATACAAGCTGCTGGAACCATTCTACAGCCGCCATTTTGAGTCTTATAGCTGTTATCCCTTATATCGTAGCCATAAAAGCTGCTGGAACCATTCTACAGTAGCCATTATGAGTCTTATACCCGTGACCCTTATATAACAGCTATACAAGGTGCTGGAACCCTTTTACAGCTGCCATTTCGAGTGTTATAGCCACCATCCTTTATATAAGAGAAATACAAGCTGCTGGAACCATTCTACAGCCGCCATTTTGAGTCTTGTATACGCCATCCTTTATATGACAACTATACAAGTTTCTGGAACCATTCTACAACCGTCATTTTGAGTGTTATAGCCGCCATTCTTCATATAACAGCTATACAAGCTGCTGGAACCATTCTACAGCCGCCATTATGAGTCATACCCGTGACCCTTAAATAACATCTATACAAGCTGCAGGAACCCGTTTACAGCTGCCATTTCGAGTGTTATAGCCACCATCCTTTATATAAGAAAAATACAAGCTGCAGGAAACATTCTACAACTTCCATTTCGAGTGTAAAAGCCACCATCCTTTATATAACAGCTATACAAGCTGCTGGAACTATTCTACGGTCGCCATTTTGAGTGATACAGCCGCCATCCTTAATATAACAGCTATACAAGCTGCTGGAACCATTCTACAGCCGCCATTTTGAGTCTTATAGCTGTTATCCGTTATATCGTAGCCATAAAATCTGTTGGAAGTATTCTACAGCCGCCATTTCGAGTGTTATAGACAACATCCATTCCACAGCCGCCATTTTGAGTCTTATAGCTGTTATCCTTTATATCGTAGCCATAAAAGCTGCTGGAACTATTCTGGAGCCGCTCTTTTGAGTCTTATACCGGTAATCCTTTATTTGACAGCTATACAAGCTGCTGGAACCATTCTACAACCGTCATTTTGAGTGTTACAGCCGCCATCCCTTATATACCAGCTATACAAGCTGCTGGAACCATTCTACCACCGCCATTACGAGTCTTACAGCCACCATCCTTTATATAACTGCTTTACAGCCTGCTGGAACCATTCTACAGCCGCCATTTTGAGTCTTGTATCCACCATCTTTTATATCGTAGCCATTAAAGCTGCTGGAACCATTCTACAGCCGCCATTTTGAGTCTTATACCCGCCATTCTTTATATGACAGCTACACAAGTTTCTGGAACCATTCTACAACCGTCATTTTGAGTGTTATAGCCACCATCCTTTATATAACGAAATACAAGCTGCTGGAACCATTTTTCAGCCGCCATTTTGAGTCTTATAGCCGCCATTCTTTTTATAACAGATATAAAACCAGCTGGAACCATTCTACAGCCGCCATTTTGAATCTTATAGACGTTATCCTTTATATTGTAGCCATAAAGGCTGCTGGAACTATTCTAGAGCCGCTCTTTTGAGTCTTATACCGGTAATCCTTTATATGACAGCTATACAAGCTGCTGGAACCATTCTACAGCCGCCATTATGAGACCCTCAGCCACCATCCTTTATATAACAAATATACAACCTGCTGGAATCATTCTACAGCCGCCATTTTGAGTGTTATAGCCGCCATCCTTTATATAACAGCTATACAAGCTGCTGGAACCATTCTACAACCACCATTTTGAGTCTTATAGCTGTTATATTTTATATCGTAGACATAAAATAAGCTGGAAGTATTCTACAGCCGCCATTGTGAGTCTTGTATCCGCCATCCTTTATATCGTAGCCATTAAAGCTGCTGGAACCATTCTACAGCCGCCATTTTCAGTCTTAAACCCGCCATTCTTTATATGACAGCTATACAAGTTTCTGGAACCATTCTACAACCGTCATTTTGAGTGTTATAGCCACCATCCTTTATATAACAGAAATACAAGATGCTGGAACCATTTTTCAGCCGCCATTTTGAGTGTTATAGCCGCCATCCTTTATATAACAGCTATACAAGCTGCTGGAACCATTCTACAACCACCATTTTAAGTCTTATAGCTGTTATATTTTATATCGTAGACATAAAATCTGCTGGAAGTATTCTACAGCCGCCATTTTGAGTCTTGTATCCGCCATCCTTTATATCGTAGCCATTAAAGCTGCTGGAACCATTTTTCAGCCGCCATTTTGAGTGTTATAGCCACCATCCGTTATATAACAAAAATACAAGCTGCTGGAACCGTTGTTCAGCCGCCATTTTGAGTCTTATAGCCGCCATCCTTTATATAACAGCTATACAAGATGCTGGAACCATTCTACAGCCGCCATTAGGAGTCTTATACCCGTGACCCTTATATAACAGCTATACAAGCTGCTGGAACCATTCTACCGCCGCCATTACGAGTCTTACAGCCACCACCTTTATATAACAAATATACAACCTGCTGGAATCATTCTACAGCCGCCATTTTGAGTGTTATAGCCGCCATCCTTTATATAACAGCTATACAAGCTGCTGGAACCATTCTACAGCCGCCATTTTCAGTCTTAAACCCGCCATTCTTTATATGACAGCTATACAAGTTTCTGGAACCATTCTACAACCGTCATTTTGAGTGTTATAGCCACCATCCTTTATATAACAGAAATACAAGCTGCTGGAACCATTTTTCAGCCGCCATTTTGAGTGTTATAGCCGCCATCCTTTATATAACAGCTATACAAGCTGCTGGAACCATTCTACAGCCACCATTTTAAGTCTTATAGCTGTTATATTTTATATCGTAGACATAAAATCTGCTGGAAGTATTCTACAGCCTCCATTTTGAGTTTTGAACCCGCCATCCTTTATATCGTAGCCATTAAAGCTGCTGGAACCATTTTTCAGCCGCCATTTTGAGTGTTACAGCCACCATCCTTTATATAACAGAAATACAAGCTGCTGGAACCATTTTTCAGCCGCCATTTTGAGTCTTATAGCCGCCATCCTTTATATGACAGCTATACAAGCTGCTGGAACCATTCTACAGCCGCCATTATGAGTCTTATACCCGTGACCCTTATATAACAGCTATACAAGCTGCTGGAACCATTCTACAGCCGCCATTTTGGGTCTTTTACCCGCCATTCTTTATATGACAGCTATACAAGTTTCTGAAACCATTCTACAACCGTCATTTTGAGTGTTATAGCCACCATCCTTTATATAACGAAATACAAGCTGCTGGAACCATTTTTCAGCCGCCATTTTAAGTCTTATAGCCGCCATTCTTTTTATAACAGATATAAAACCAGCTGGAACCATTCTACAGCCGCCATTTTGAATCTTATAGACGTTATCCTTTATATTGTAGCCATAAAGGCTGCTGGAACTATTCTAGAGCCGCTCTTTTGAGTCTTATACCGGTAATCCTTTATATGACAGCTATACAAGCTGCTGGAACCATTCTACAGCCGCCATTATGAGACCCTCAGCCACCATCCTTTATATAACAAATATACAACCTGCTGGAATCATTCTACAGCCGCCATTTTGAGTTTTATAGCCGCCATCCTTTATATAACAGCTATACAAGCTGCTGGAACCATTCTACAACCACCATTTTGAGTCTTATAGCTGTTATATTTTATATCGTAGCCATAAAATCTGCTGGAAGTATTCTACAGCCGCCATTTCGAGTGTTATAGACAACATCCTTTATATAAGAGAAAAATAAGCTGCAGGAAGCATTCTACAGGCGCCATTTTAACTATTATAGCCGCCATCCCTTATATACCAGCCATGCAAGCTGCATTATGAGTCTTACAGCCACTATCCTCTATATAACTGCTTTACAGCCTGCTGGAACCATTCTACAGCCGCCATTTTGAGTCTTGTATCCGCCATCCTTTATATGACAGCTATACAAGTTTCTGGAACCATTCTGCAACAGTCATTTTGTGTGTTATAGCCGCCATCCTTTATATAACAGCTATACAAGCTGCTGGAACCATTCTACAGCCGCCATTATGAGTCTTATACCCGTGACCCTTATATAACAGTTATACAAGCTGCTGGAACCCTTTTACAGCTGCCATTTCGAGTGTTATAGCCACCATCCTTTATATAAGAGAAATACAAGCTGCTGGAACCGTTCTACAGCCGCCATTTTGAGTCTTATAGCTGTTATCCCTTTATATCGTAGCCATAAAAGCTGCTGGAACCATTCTACAGTAGCCATTATGAGTCTTATACCCGTGACCCTTATATAACAGCTATACAAGCTGCTGGAACCCTTTTACAGCTGCCATTTTGAGTGTTATAGCCGCCATCCCTTATATACCAGCTATACAAGCTGCTGGAACCATTCTACCGCCGCCATTACGAGTCTTACAGCCACCATCCTTTATATAACTGCTTTACAGCCTGCTGGAACCATTCTACAGCCGCCAATTTGAGTCTTGTATCCGCCATCCTTTCTATCGTAGCCATTAAAGCTGCTGGAACCATTCTACAGCCGCCATTTTGAGTCTTATACCCGTGACCCTTATATAACATCTATACAAGCTGCTGGAACCCTTTTACAGCTGCCATTTCGAGTGTTATAGCCACCATCCTTTATATAAGAAAAATACAAGCTGCAGGAAGCATTCTACAACTGCCATTTCGAGTGTAATAGCCACCATCCTTTATATAACAGCTATACAAGCTGCTGGAACTATTCTACAGTCGCCATTTTGAGTGTTACAGCCGCCATCCTTTATATAACAGAAATACAAGCTGCTGGAACCATTTTTTCAGCCGCCATTTTGAGTGTTATAGCCGCCATCCTTTATATAACAGCTTTACAAGCTGATGGAACCATTCTACAACCACCATTTTGAGTCTTATAGCTGTTATATTTTATATCGTAGCCATAAAATCTGCTGGAAGTATTCTACAGCCGCCATTTCGAGTGTTATAGACAACATCCTTAATATAAGAGAAATACAAGCTGCTGGAACCATTCCACAGCCGCCATTTTGAGTCTTATACCCGCCTTCCTTTATATGGCAGTTATAAAAGCTGCTGGAACAATTCTACAGCCCCCATTTTGATTCTTATAGACGCCATCCTTTATATCGAAGCCATTAAAGCTGGTGCAACCATTCTGCAGCTGCCATTTCGAGTGTTATAGCCACCATCCTTTATGTAAGAGATATACAAGCTGCTGGAACCATTCTAAAGCCGCCATTTTGAGTCTTGTATCCGCCATCCTTTATATGACAGCTATACAAGTTTCTGGAACCATTCTACAACCGTCATTTTGAGTCTTATAGCCGCCATTCTTCATATAACAGCTATACAAGCTGCTGGAACCATTCTACAGCCGCCATTATGAGTCTTATACCCGTGACCCTTATATAACATCTATACAAGCTGCTGGAACCCTTTTACAGCTGCCATTTCGAGTGTTATAGCCACCATCCTTTATATAAGAAAAATACAAGCTGCAGGAAGCATTCTACAACTGCCATTTCGAGTGCAATAGCCACCATCCTTTATATAACAGCTATACAAGCTGCTGGAACTATTCTACAGTCGCCATTTTGAGTGTTACAGCCGCCATCCTTTATATAACAGCTACACAAGCTGCTGGAACCATTCTACAGCCGCCATTTTGAGTGTTATAGCCGCCATCCTTTATATAACAGCTATACAAGCTGCTGGAACCATTCTACAGCCGCCATTATGAGTCTTATACCCGTGACCCTTATATAACATCTATACAAGCTGCTGGAACCCTTTTACAGCTGCCATTTCGAGTGTTATAGCCACCATCCTTTATATAAGAAAAATACAAGCTGCAGGAAGCATTCTACAACTGCCATTTCGAGTGTAATAGCCACCATCCTTTATAAACCAGCTATACAAGTTTCTTGAACTATTCTACAACCGTCATTTTGAGTGTTATAGCCACCATCCTTTATATAACAGAAATACTAGCTGCTGGAACCATTTTTCAGCCGCCATTTTGAGTGTTATAGCCGCCATCCTTTATATAACAGCTATACAAGCTGCTGGAACCATTCTACAGCCGCCATTATGAGTCTTATACCCGTGACCCTTATATAACAGCTATACAAGCTGCTGGAACCTTTTTACAGCTGCCATTTGGAGTGTTATAGCCGCCATCCTTTATATAACAGCTATACAAGCTGCTGGAACCATTCTACAGCCGCCATTATGAGTCTTATACCCGTGACCCTTATATAACAGCTATACAAGCTGCTGGAACCCTTTTTACAGCTGCCATTTCGAGTGTTATAGACACCATCCTTTTTATAACAGATATACAAGCTGTTGGAACCATTCCTACAGCCGCCATTTTGAGTGTTATACCTGCCTTCCTTTATAAGACAGTTATACAAGCTTCTGTAACCATTCTACAGTCGCCATTATGCGTGTTATAGCCGCCAAACTTTATATAACAGATATACAAGCTGCTGGAACCATTTTACAGCCGCCATTATGAGTCTTACAGCCACCATTCTTTATATAACAGATATACAAGCTGCTGGAACCATTCTACAGACCCCATTTTGAGACTTATACCCGTCATCCTTTATATAACAGCTATACAAGCTGCTGGAACTATTCTCCAGTCGCTATTTTGAGTGTTACAGCCGCCATCCTTTATATAACAGCTATACAAGCTGCTGGAACCATTCTTTTATATCGTAGCCATAAAATCTGTTGGAAGTATTCTACAGCCGCCATTTCGAGTGTTATAGACAACATTCTTAATATAAGAGAAATACATGCTGCCGGAACCATTCCACAGCCGCCATTTTGAGTCTTATAGCTGTTATCCTTTATATCGTAGCCATAAAAGCTGCTGGAACTATTCTAGAGCCGCTCTTTTGAGTCTTATAACGGTAATCCTTTATATGACAGCTATACAAGCTGCTGGAACCATTCTACAGCCGCCATTATGAGACCCTCAGCGACCATCCTTTATATAACAAATATACAAACTGCTGGAATCATTATACAGCCGCCATTTTCAGTCTTATACCCGCCATTCTTTATATGACAGCTATACAAGTTTCTGGATAGCCGCCATCCCGTATATAACAGCTATAAAAGCTGCTGGAACCATTCTACAGCCGCCATTATGAGTCTTATACCCGTGACCCTTATATAACAGCTATACAAGCTGCTGGAACCATTCTACAGCCGCCATTATGAGTCTTATACCCGTGGCCCTTATATAACAGCTATACAAGCTGCTGGAACCATTCTACAACCGTCATTTTGAGTGTTATAGCCGCCATCCCTTATATACCAGCTATACAAGCTGCTGGAACCATTCTACCGCCGCCCTTACGAGTCTTGCAGCCACCATCCTTTATATAACTGCTTTACAGCCTGCAGGAACCATTCTACAGCCGCCATTTTGAGTCTTGTATCCGCCATCCTTTATATCGTAGCCATTAAAGCTGCTGGAACCATTCTACAGCCGCCATTTTCAGTCTTATACCCGCCATTCTTTATATGACAGCTATACAAGTTTCTGGAACCATTCTACAACCGTCATTTTGAGTGTTATAGCCACCATCCTTTATATAACAGAAATACAAGCTGCTGGAACCATTTTTCAGCCGCCATTTTGAGTGTTATAGCCGCCATCCTTTATATAACAGCTTTACAAGCTGCTGGAACCATTCTACAACCACCATTTTGAATCTTATAGCTGTTATATTTTATATCGTAGCCATAAAATCTGCTGGAAGTATTCTACAGCCGCCATTTCGAGTGTTATAGACAAGATCCTTTATATAAGAGAAAAATAAGCTGCAGGAAGCATTCTACAGCCGCCATTTTAAGTATTATAGCCGCCATCCCTTATATACCAGCCATTCAAGCTGCATTATGAGTCTTACAGCCACTATCCTTTATATAACTGCTTTACAGCCTGTTGGAACCATTCTACAGCCGCCATTTTCAGTCTTGTATCCGCCATCCTTTATATGACAGCTATACAATTTTCTGGAACCATTCTACAACTGTCCTTTTGAGTGTTATAGCCGCCATCCTTTATATAACAGCTATACAAGCTGCTGGAACTATTCTACAGCCGCCATTATGAGTCTTATACCCGTGACCCTTATATAACAGCTATACAAGCTGCTGGAACCATTTTACAGTTGCCATTTCGAGTGTTATAGCCACCATCCTTTATGTAAGAGAAATACAAGCTGCTGGAACCATTCTACAGCCGCCATTTTGAGTCTTATAGCTGTTATCCCTTATATCGTAGCCATAAAAGCTGCTGGAACCATTCTACAGTAGCCATTATGAGTCTTATACCCGTGACCCTTATATAACAGCTATACAAGGTGCTGGAACCCTTTTACAGCTGCCATTTCGAGTGTTATAGCCACCATCCTTTATATAAGAGAAATACAAGCTGCTGGAACCATTCTACAGCCGCCATTTTGAGTCTTGTATACGCCATCCTTTATATGACAACTATACAAGTTTCTGGAACCATTCTACAACCGTCATTTTGAGTGTTATAGCCGCCATTCTTCATATAACAGCTATACAAGCTGCTGGAACCATTCTACAGCCGCCATTATGAGTCATACCCGTGACCCTTAAATAACATCTATACAAGCTGCAGGAACCCGTTTACAGCTGCCATTTCGAGTGTTATAGCCACCATCCTTTATATAAGAAAAATACAAGCTGCAGGAAACATTCTACAACTTCCATTTCGAGTGTAAAAGCCACCATCCTTTATATAACAGCTATACAAGCTGCTGGAACTATTCTACGGTCGCCATTTTGAGTGATACAGCCGCCATCCTTAATATAACAGCTATACAAGCTGCTGGAACCATTCTACAGCCGCCATTTTGAGTCTTATAGCTGTTATCCGTTATATCGTAGCCATAAAATCTGTTGGAAGTATTCTACAGCCGCCATTTCGAGTGTTATAGACAACATCCATTCCACAGCCGCCATTTTGAGTCTTATAGCTGTTATCCTTTATATCGTAGCCATAAAAGCTGCTGGAACTATTCTGGAGCCGCTCTTTTGAGTCTTATACCGGTAATCCTTTATTTGACAGCTATACAAGCTGCTGGAACCATTCTACAACCGTCATTTTGAGTGTTACAGCCGCCATCCCTTATATACCAGCTATACAAGCTGCTGGAACCATTCTACCACCGCCATTACGAGTCTTACAGCCACCATCCTTTATATAACTGCTTTACAGCCTGCTGGAACCATTCTACAGCCGCCATTTTGAGTCTTGTATCCACCATCTTTTATATCGTAGCCATTAAAGCTGCTGGAACCATTCTACAGCCGCCATTTTGAGTCTTATACCCGCCATTCTTTATAAGACAGCTACACAAGTTTCTGGAACCATTCTACAACCGTCATTTTGAGTGTTATAGCCACCATCCTTTATATAACGAAATTCAAGCTGCTGGAACCATTTTTCAGCCGCCATTTTGAGTCTTATAGCCGCCATTCTTTTTATAACAGATATAAAACCAGCTGGAACCATTCTACAGCCGCCATTTTGAATCTTATAGACGTTATCCTTTATATTGTAGCCATAAAGGCTGCTGGAACTATTCTAGAGCCGCTCTTTTGAGTCTTATACCGGTAATCCTCTATATGACAGCTATACAAGCTGCTGGAACCATTCTACAGCCGCCATTATGAGACCCTCAGCCACCATCCTTTATATAACAAATATACAACCTGCTGGAATCATTCTACAGCCGCCATTTTGAGTGTTATAGCCGCCATCCTTTATATAACAGCTATACAAGCTGCTGGAACCATTCTACAACCACCATTTTGAGTCTTATAGCTGTTATATTTTATATCGTAGACATAAAATAAGCTGGAAGTATTCTACAGCCGCCATTGTGAGTCTTGTATCCGCCATCCTTTATATCGTAGCCATTAAAGCTGCTGGAACCATTCTACAGCCGCCATTTTCAGTCTTAAACCCGCCATTCTTTATATGACAGCTATACAAGTTTCTGGAACCATTCTACAACCGTCATTTTGAGTGTTATAGCCACCATCCTTTATATAACAGAAATACAAGATGCTGGAACCATTTTTCAGCCGCCATTTTGAGTGTTATAGCCGCCATCCTTTATATAACAGCTATACAAGCTGCTGGAACCATTCTACAACCACCATTTTAAGTCTTATAGCTGTTATATTTTATATCGTAGACATAAAATCTGCTGGAAGTATTCTACAGCCGCCATTTTGAGTCTTGTATCCGCCATCCTTTATATCGTAGCCATTAAAGCTGCTGGAACCATTTTTCAGCCGCCATTTTGAGTGTTATAGCCACCATCCGTTATATAACAAAAATACAAGCTGCTGGAACCGTTGTTCAGCCGCCATTTTGAGTCTTATAGCCGCCATCCTTTATATAACAGCTATACAAGATGCTGGAACCATTCTACAGCCGCCATTAGGAGTCTTATACCCGTGACCCTTATATAACAGCTATACAAGCTGCTGGAACCATTCTACCGCCGCCATTACGAGTCTTACAGCCACCATCCTTTATATAACAAATATACAACCTGCTGGAATCATTCTACAGCCGCCATTTTGAGTGTTATAGCCGCCATCCTTTATATAACAGCTATACAAGCTGCTGGAACCATTCTACAGCCGCCATTTTCAGTCTTAAACCCGCCATTCTTTATATGACAGCTATACAAGTTTCTGGAACCATTCTACAACCGTCATTTTGAGTGTTATAGCCACCATCCTTTATATAACAGAAATACAAGCTGCTGGAACCATTTTTCAGCCGCCATTTTGAGTGTTATAGCCGCCATCCTTTATATAACAGCTATACAAGCTGCTGGAACCATTCTACAGCCACCATTTTAAGTCTTATAGCTGTTATATTTTATATCGTAGACATAAAATCTGCTGGAAGTATTCTACAGCCTCCATTTTGAGTTTTGAACCCGCCATCCTTTATATCGTAGCCATTAAAGCTGCTGGAACCATTTTTCAGCCGCCATTTTGAGTGTTACAGCCACCATCCTTTATATAACAGAAATACAAGCTGCTGGAACCATTTTTCAGCCGCCATTTTGAGTCTTATAGCCGCCATCCTTTATATGACAGCTATACAAGCTGCTGGAACCATTCTACAGCCGCCATTATGAGTCTTATACCCGTGACCCTTATATAACAGCTATACAAGCTGCTGGAACCATTCTACAGCCGCCATTTTGGGTCTTTTACCCGCCATTCTTTATATGACAGCTATACAAGTTTCTGAAACCATTCTACAACCGTCATTTTGAGTGTTATAGCCACCATCCTTTATATAACGAAATACAAGCTGCTGGAACCATTTTTCAGCCGCCATTTTAAGTCTTATAGCCGCCATTCTTTTTTATAACAGATATAAAACCAGCTGGAACCATTCTACAGCCGCCATTTTGAATCTTATAGACGTTATCCTTTATATTGTAGCCATAAAGGCTGCTGGAACTATTCTAGAGCCGCTCTTTTGAGTCTTATACCGGTAATCCTTTATATGACAGCTATACAAGCTGCTGGAACCATTCTACAGCCGCCATTATGAGACCCTCAGCCACCATCCTTTATATAACAAATATACAACCTGCTGGAATCATTCTACAGCCGCCATTTTGAGTTTTATAGCCGCCATCCTTTATATAACAGCTATACAAGCTGCTGGAACCATTCTACAACCACCATTTTGAGTCTTATAGCTGTTATATTTTATATCGTAGACATAAAATAAGCTGGAAGTATTCTACAGCCGCCATTTTGAGTCTTGTATCCGCCATCCTTTATATCGTAGCCATTATAGCTGCTGGAACCATTCTACAGCCGCCATTTTCAGTCTTATAGCTGTTATATTTTATATCGTAGACATAAGATCTGCTGGAAGTATTCTACAGCCGCCATTTTGAGTCTTGTATCCGCCATCCTTTATATCGTAGCCATTAAAGCTGCTGGAACCATTTTTCAGCCGCCATTTTGAGTGTTATAGCCACCATCCTTTTTATAACAAAAATACAAGCTGCTGGAACCGTTTTTCAGCCGCCATTTTGAGTCTTATAGCCGCCATCCTTTATATAACAGATATACAAGCTGCTGGAACCATTCTACAGCCGCCATTATGAGTCTTATACCCGTGACCCTTATATAACAGTTATACAAGCTGCTGGAACCATTCTACAGCCGCCATTATGAGTCTTATTCCCGTGACCCTTATATAACAGCTATACAAGCTGCTGGAACCCTTTTACAGCTGCCATTTTGAGTGTTATAGCCGCTATCCCTTATATACCAGCTATACAAGCTGCTGGAACCATTCTACCGCCGCCATTACGAGTCTTACAGCCACCATCCTTTATATAACTGCTTTACAGCCTGCTGGAACCATTCTACAGCCGCCAATTTGAGTCTTGTATCCGCCATCCTTTATATCGTAGCCATTAAAGCTGCTGGAACCATTCTACAGCCGCCATTTTGAGTCTTATACCCGTGACCCTTATATAACATCTATACAAGCTACTGGAACCCTTTTACAGCTGCCATTTCGAGTGTTATAGCCACCATCCTTTATATAAGAAAAATACAAGCTGCAGGAAGCATTCTACAACTGCCATTTCGAGTGTAATAGCCACCATCCTTTATATAACAGCTATACAAGCTGCTGGAACTATTCTACAGTCGCCATTTTGAGTGTTACAGCCGCCATCCTTTATATAACAGAAATACAAACTGCTGGAACCATTTTTCAGCCGCCATTTTGAGTGTTATAGCCGCCATCCTTTATATAACAGCTATACAAGCTGCTGGAACCATTCTACAACCACCATTTTGAGTCTTATAGCTGTTATATTTTATATCGTAGACATAAAATCTGCTGGAAGTATTCTACAGCCGCAATTTTGAGTCTTGTATCCGCCAACCTTTATATCGTAGCCATTAAAGCTGCTGGAACCATTTTTCAGCCGCCATTTCGAGTGTTATAGCCACCATCCTTTATATAAGAAAAATACAAGCTGCAGGAAGCATTCTACAACTGCCATTTCGAGTGTAATAGCCACCATCCTTTATATAACATCTATACAAGCTGCTGGAACTATTCTACAGTCGCCATTTTGAGTGTTACAGCCGCCATCCTTTATATAACAGCTATACAAGCTGCTGGAACCATTCTACAGCCGCCATTTTGAGTCTTATAGCTGTTATCCGTTATATCGTAGCCATTTAATCTGCTGGAAGTATTCTACAGCCGCCATTTCGAGTGTTATAGACAACATCCATTCCACAGCCGCCATTTTGAGTCCTTTAGCTGTTATCCTTTATATCGTAGCCATAAAAGCTGCTGGAACTATTCTAGAGCCGCTCTTTTGAGTCTTATACCGGTAATCCTTTATATGACAGCTATACAAGCTGCTGGAACCATTCTACAGCCGCCATTATGAGACCCTCAGCCATCATCCTTTATATAACAAATATACAACCTGCTGGAATCATTCTACAGCCGCCATTTTCAGTCTTATACCCGCCATTCTTTATATGACAGCTATACAAGTTTCTGGAACCATTCTACAACCGTCATTTTGAGTGTTATAGCCACCATCCTTTAAATAACAGAAATACTAGCCGCTGGAACCATTTTTCAGCCGCCATTTTGAGTGTTATAGCCGTAATCCTTTATATAACAGCTATATAAGCTGCTGGAACCATTCTACAGCCGCCATTATGAGTCTTATACCCGTGACCCTTACATAACAGCTATACAAGCTGCTGGAACCCTTTTACAGCTGCCATTTGGAGTGTTATAGTCACCATCCTTTATATAAGAAAAATACAAGCTGCAGGAAGCATTCTACAACTGCCATTTCGAGTGTAATAGCCACCATCCTTTATATAACTGCTTTACAGCCTGCTGTAACCATTCTACAGCCGCCATTTTGAGTCTTGTATCCACCATCCTTTATATCGTAGCCATTATAGCTGCTGGAACCATTCTACAGCCGCCATTTTAAGTCTTATACCCGCCATTCTTTATATGACAGCTATACAAGTTTCTGGAACCATTCTACAACCGTCATTTTGAGTGTTATAGCCACCATCCTTTATATAACGAAATACAAGCTGCTGGAACCATTTTTCGGCCGCCATTTTAAGTCTTATAGCCGCCATTCTTTTTATAACAGATATAAAACCAGCTGGAACCATTCTACAGCCGCCATTTTGAATCTTATAGACGTTATCCTTTATATTGTAGCCATAAAGGCTGCTGGAACTATTCTAGAGCCGCTCTTTTGAGTCTTATACCGGTAATCCTTTATATGACAGCTATACAAGCTGCTGGAACCATTCTACAGCCGCCATTATGAGACCCTCAGCCACCATCCTTTATATAACAGATATAAAACCAGCTGGAACCATTCTACAGCCGCCATTTTGAATCTTATAGACGTTATCCTTTATATTGTAGCCATAAAGGCTGCTGGAACTATTCTAGAGCCGCTCTTTTGAGTCTTATACCGGTAATCCTTTATATGACAGCTATACAAGCTGCTGGAACCATTCTACAGCCGCCATTATGAGACCCTAGGCCACCATCCTTTATATAACAAATATACAACCTGCTGGAATCATTCTACAGCCGCCATTTTGAGTGTTATAGCCGCCATCCTTTATATGACAGCTATACAAGCTGCTGGAACCATTCTACAACCACCATTTTGAGTCTTATAGCTGTTATATTTTATATCGTAGACATAAAATCTGCTGGAAGTATTCTACAGCCGCCATTTTCAGTCTTATACCCGCCATTCTTTATATAAAAGCTATACAAGTTTCTGGAACCATTCTACAACCGTCATTTTGAGTGTTATAGCCACCATCCTTTATATAACAGAAATACAAGCTGCTGGAACCATTTTTCAGCCGCCATTTTGAGTCTTATAGCCGCCATCCCTTATATACCAGCTATACAAGCTGCTGGAACCATTCTACCGCCGCCATTACGAGTCTTATACCCGTGACCCTTATATAACAGCTATACAAGTTTCTGGAACCATTCTACAACCGTCATTTTGAGTGTTATAGCCACCATCCTTTATATAACAGAAATACTAGCTGCTGGAACCATTTTTCAGCCGCCATTTTGAGTGTTATAGCCGCCATCCTTTATATAACAGCTATACAAGCTGCTGGAACCATTCTACAGACGCCATTATGAGTCTTATACCCGTGACCCTTATATAACATCTATACAAGCTGCTGGAACCCTTTTACAGCTGCCATTTCGAGTGTTATAGTCACCATCCTTTATATAAGAAAAATACAAGCTGCAGGAAGCATTCTACAACTGCCATTTCGAGTGTAATAGCCACCATCCTTTATATAACTGCTTTACAGCCTGCTGTAACCATTCTACAGCCGCCATTTTGAGTCTTGTATCCACCATCCTTTATATCGTAGCCATTAAAGCTGCTGGAACCATTCTACAGCCGCCATTTTGAGTCTTATACCCGCCATTCTTTATATGACAGCTATACAAGTTTCTGGAACCATTCTACAACCGTCATTTTGAGTGTTATAGCCACCATCCTTTATATAACGAAATACAAGCTGCTGGAACCATTTTTCGGCCGCCATTTTAAGTCTTATAGCCGCCATTCTTTTTATAACAGATATAAAACCAGCTGGAACCATTCTACAGCCGCCATTTTGAATCTTATAGACGTTATCCTTTATATTGTAGCCATAAAGGCTGCTGGAACTATTCTAGCGCCGCTCTTTTGAGTCTTATACCGGTAATCCTTTATATGACAGCTATACAAGCTGCTGGAACCATTCTACAGCCGCCATTATGAGACCCTCAGCCACCATCCTTTATATAACAGATATAAAACCAGCTGGAACCATTCTACAGCCGCCATTTTAAATCTTATAGACGTTATCCTTTATATTGTAGCCATAAAGGCTGCTGGAACTATTCTAGAGCCGCTCTTTTGAGTCTTATACCGGTAATCCTTTATATGACAGCTATACAAGCTGCTGGAACCATTCTACAGCCGCCATTATGAGACCCTAGGCCACCATCCTTTATATAACAAATATACAACCTGCTGGAATCATTCTACAGCCGCCATTTTGAGTGTTATAGCCGCCATCCTTTATATGACAGCTATACAAGCTGCTGGAACCAATCTACAACCACCATTTTGAGTCTTATAGCTGTTATATTTTATATCGTAGACATAAAATCTGCTGGAAGTATTCTACAGCCGCCATTTTGAGTCTTGTATCCGCCATCCTTTATATCGTAGCCATTAAAGCTGCTGGAACCATTCTACAGCCGCCATTTTCAGTCTTATACCCGCCATTCTTTATATGACAGCTATACAAGTTTCTGGAACTATTCTACAACCGTCATTTTGAGTGTTATAGCCACCATCCTTTACATAACAGAAATACAAGCTGCTGGAACCATTTTTCAGCCGCCATTTTGAGTGTTATAGCCGCCATCCTTTATATAACAGCTATACAAGCTGCTGGAACCATTCTACAACCACCATTTTGAGTCTTATAGCTGTTATATTTTATATCGTAGACATAAAATCTGCTGGAAGTATTCTACAGCCGCCATTTTCAGTCTTATACCCGCCATTCTTTATATAAAAGCTATACAAGTTTCTGGAACCATTCTACAACCGTCATTTTGAGTGTTATAGCCACCATCCTTTATATAACAGAAATACAAGCTGCTGGAACCATTTTTCAGCCGCCATTTTGAGTCTTATAGCCGCCATCCTTTATATAACAGCTATACAAGCTGCTGAACCCATTTTACAGCCGCCATTATGAGTCTTATACCAGTGACCCTTATATAACAGCTATACAAGCTGCTGGAACCCTTTTACAGCTGCAATTTGGAGTGTTATAGCCGCCATCCTTTATATAACAGCTATACAAGCTGCTGGAACCATTCTACAGCCGCCATTATGAGTCTTATACCCGTGACCCTTATATAACAGCTATACAAGCTGCTGGAACCATTCTACAACCGTCATTTTAAGTGTTATAGCCGCCATCCCTTATATACCAGCTATACAAGCTGCTGGAACCATTCTACAGCCGCCATTACGAGTCTTACAGCCACCATCCTTTATATAACTGCTTTACAGCCTGCTGGAACCATTCTACAGCCGCCATTTTGAGTCTTGTATCCGCCATCCTTTATATCGTAGCCATTAAAGCTGCTGGAACCATTCTACAGCCGCCATTTTCAGTCTTATACCCGCCATTCTTTATATGACAGCTATACAAGTTTCTGAAACCATTCTACAACCGTCATTTTGAGTGTTATAATAGAAATACAAGCTGCTGGAACCATTTTTCAGCCTCCATTTTGAGTGTTATAGCCGCTATCCTTTATATAACAGAAATACAAACTGCTGGAACCATTCTACAACCACCATTTTGAATCTTATAGCTGTTATATTTTATATCGTAGCCATAAAATCTGCTGGAAATATTCTACAGCCGCCATTTCGAGTGTTATAGACAAGATCCTTTATATAAGAGAAAAATAAGTTTCAGGAAGCATTCTACAGCCGCCATTTTAAGTGTTATAGCCGCCAACCCTTATATACCAGCCATGCAAGCTGCATTATGAGTCTTACAGCCACTATCCTTTATATAACTGCTTTACAGCCTGCTGGAACCATTCTACAGCCGCCATTTTGAGTCTTGTATCCGCCATCCTTTATATGACAGCTGTACAAGTTTCTGGAACCATTCTACAACCGCCATTTTGAGTGTTATAGCCGCCATCCTTTATATAACAGCTATACAAGCTGCTGGAACCATTCTACAGCCGCCATTATGAGTCTTATACCCGTGACCCCTATATAACAGCTATACAAGCTGCTGGAACCCTTTTACAGCTGCCATTTCGAGTGTTATAGCCACCATCCTTTATAAAGGAGAAATACAAGCTGCTGGAACCATTCTACAGCCGCAATTTTGAGTCTTATAGCTGTTATGCTTTATATCGTAGCCATAAAAGCTGCTGGAACCATTCTACAGTAGCCATTATGAGTCTTATACCCGTGACCCTTATATAACAGCTATACAAGCTGCTGGAACCCTTTTACAGCTGCCATTTCGAGTGTTATAGCCACCATCCTTTATATAAGAGAAATACAAGCTGCTGGAACCATTCTACAGCCGCCATTTTGAGTCTTGTATCCGCCATCCTTTATATGACAGCTATACAAGTTTCTGGAACCATGCTACAACCGTCATTTTGAGTGTTATAGCCGCCATACAAGCTGCTGGAACCATTCTACAGCCGCCATTATGAGTCTTATACCCGTGGCCCTTATATAACAGCTATTCAAGCTGCTGGAACCCTTTTATAGCTGCCATTTCGAGTGTTATAGCCACCATCCTTTATATAAGAAAAATACAAGCTGCAGGAAGCATTCTACAGCTGCCATTTCGAGTGTTATAGCCACCATCATTTATACAAGAGAAATACAAGCTGCTGGAACCATTTTACAGCCGCCATTTTGAGTCTTATAGCTGTTATCCTTTATATCGAAGCCATTAAAGCTGGTGGAACCATTCTACGGCCGCCATTTTCAGTCTTATACCCGCCATTCTTTATATACAAGCTCCTGGAACCTTTCTACAACCATCATTTTGAGTCTTATATGTAGCTGTTATCCTTTATATCGTAGCCATAAAAGCTGCTGGAACTATTCTAGAGCCGCTCTTTTGAGTCTTATACCGGTAATCCTCTTATGACAGCTATACAAGCTGCTGGAACCATTCTACAACCGTCAGTTTGAGTGTTATTGCCGCCATTCTTTATATAACAATTATACAACCTGCTGGAATCATTCTACAGCCGCCATTTTCAGTCTTATACCCGCCATTCTTTATATGACAGCTATACAAGTTTCTGGAACCATTCTACAACCGTCAGTTTGAGTGTTATAGCCGCCATTCTTTATATAACAGCTATACAAGCTGCTGGAACCATTCTACAGCCGCCATTATGAGTCTTATACCCGTGACCCTTATATAACAGCTATACAAGCTGCTGAAACCATTCTACAGCCGCCATTATGAGTCTTGTACCCGTGACCCTTATATAACAGCTATACAAGCTGCTGGAACCATTCTACAACCGTCATTTTGAGTGTTATATCCGCCATCCCTTATATACCAGCTATACAAGCTGCTGGAACCATTCTATAGCCGCCATTATTAGTCTTATACCCGTGACCCTTATATAACAGATATACAAGCTGCTGGAACCCTTTTACAGCTGCCATTTCGAGTGTTATAGCCACCATCCTTTATATAAGAAAAATACAAGCTGCAGGAAGCATTCTACAGCGGCCATTTCGAGTGTTATAGACACCATCCTTTATAAAACAGAAAAACAAGCTGCTGGAACCATTCTACAGTCGCCATTTTGCGTGCTATAGCCGCCAACCTTTGTATAACAGCTATACAAGCTGCTGGAACCATACTACAGCCGCCATTATGAGTCTTACAGCCACCATTCTTTATATAACAGATATACAAGCTGCTGGAACCATTCTACAGACCCCATTTTGAGTGTTATAGCCATCATCCTTTATATAACAGCTATACAAGCTGCTGGAACTATTCTACAGCCGCCATTTTGAGTGTTACAGCCGCCATCCTTTATATAACAGCTATACAAGCTGCTGGAACCATTCTACAGCCGCCATTTAAGCCTTATTGCTGTTATCCTTTATATCGTAGCCATAAAATCTGCTGAAAGTATTCTACAGCCGCCATTTCGAGTGTTATAGACAACATCCTTTATATAAGAGAAATACAAGCTGCTGGAACCATTCTACAGCCGCCATTGTGAGTCTTTTAGCTGTTATCCTTTATATCGTAGCCATAAAAGCTGCTGGAACTATTCTAGAGCCGCTCTTTTGAGTCTTACACCGGTAATCCTCTATATGACAGCTATACAAGCTGCTGGAACCATTCTACAGCCGCCATTATGAGCCCACCACCATCCTTTATATAACAAATATACAACCTGCTGGAATCATTCTACAGCCGCCATTTTCAGTCTTATACCCGCCATTCTTTATATGACAGCTATACAAGTTTCTAGAACCATTCTACAACCGTCATTTTGAGTGTTATAGCCGCCATCCTTTATATAACAGCTATACAAGCTGCTGGAACCATTCTACAGCCGCCATTATGAGTCTTACAGCCACCATCCTTTATATAACTGATTTACAGCCTGCTGGAACCATTCTACAGCCGCCATTTTGAGTCTTGTATCCGCCATCCTTTATATCGTAGCCATTAAAGCTGCTGGAACCATTCTACAGCCGCCATTGTGAGTCTTATACCCGTGACCCTTATATAACATCTATACAAGCTGCTGGAACCCTTTTACAGCTGCCATTTCGAGTGTTATAGCCACCATCCTTTATATAAGAAAAATACATGCTGCAGGAAGCATTCTACAACTGCCATTTCGAGTGTAATAGCCACCATCCTTTATATAACAGCTATACAAGCTGCTGGAACTATTCTACAGTCGCCATTTTGAGTGTTACAGCCGCCATCCTTTTTATAACAGAAATACAAGCTGCTGGAACCATACTACAGCCGCCATTATGAGTCTTACAGCCACCATTCTTTATATAACAGATATACAAGCTGCTGGAACCATTCTACAGTCGCCATTTTGCGTGCTATAGCCGCCAACCTTTGTATAACAGCTATACAAGCTGCTGGAACCATACTACAGCCGCCATTATGAGTCTTACAGCCACCATTCTTGATATAACAGATATACAAGCTGCTGGAACCATTCTACAGTCGCCATTTTGCGTGCTATAGCCGCCAACCTTTGTATAACAGCTATACAAGCTGCTGGAACCATACTACAGCCGCCATTATGAGTCTTACAGCCACCATTCTTTATATAACAGATATACAAGCTGCTGGAACCATTCTACAGACCCCATTTTGAGTGTTATAGCCATCATCCTTTATATAACAGCTATACAAGCTGCTGGAACTATTCTACAGCCGCCATTTTGAGTGTTACAGCCGCCATCCTTTATATAACAGCTATACAAGCTGCTGGAACCATTCTACAGCCGCCATTTGAGCCTTATAGCTGTTATCCTTAATATCGTAGCCATAAAATCTGCTGAAAGTATTCTACAGCCGCCATTTCGAGTGTTATAGACAACATCCTTTATATAAGAGAAATACAAGCTGCTGGAACCATTCTACAGCCGCCATTGTGAGTCTTTTAGCTGTTATCCTTTATATCGTAGCCATAAAAGTTGCTGGAACTATTCTAGAGCCGCTCTTTTGAGTCTTACACCGGTAATCCTCTATATGACAGCTATACAAGCTGCTGGAACCATTCTACAGCCGCCATTATGAGACCCATCCTTTATATAACAAATATACAACCTGCTGGAATCATTCTACAGCCGCCATTTTCAGTCTTATACCCGCCATTCTTTATATGACAGCTATACAAGTTTCTGGAACCATTCTACAACCGTCATTTTGAGTGTTATAGCCGCCATCCTTTATATAACAGCTATGCAAGCTGCTGGAACCATTCTGCAGCCGCCATTATGAGTCTTATACCCGTGACCCCTATATAACAGCTATACTAGCTGCTGGAACCCTTTTACAGCTGCCATTTCGAGTGTTATAGCCACCATCCTTTATAAAGGAGAAATACAAGCTGCTGGAACCATTCTACAGCCGCAATTTTGAGTCTGCTGGAACCATTCTACAGCCGCCATTATGAGTCTTACAGCCACCATCCTTTATATAACTGCTTTACAGCCTGCTGGAACCATTCTACAGCCGCCATTTTGAGTCTTGTATCCGCCATCCTTTATATGACAGCTGTACAAGTTTCTGGAACCATTCTACAACCGCCATTTTGAGTGTTATAGCCGCCATCCTTTATATAACAGCTATGCAAGCTGCTGGAACCATTCTGCAGCCGCCATTATGAGTCTTATACCCGTGACCCCTATATAACAGCTATACAAGCTGCTGGAACCCTTTTACAGCTGCCATTTCGAGTGTTATAGCCACCATCCTTTATAAAGGAGAAATACAAGCTGCTGGAACCATTCTACAGCCGCAATTTTGAGTCTTATAGCTGTTATGCTTTATATCGTAGCCATAAAAGCTGCTGGAACCATTCTACAGTAGCCATTATGAGTCTTATACCCGTGACCCTTATATAACAGCTATACAAGCTGCTGGAACCCTTTTACAGCTGCCACTTCGAGTGTTATAGCCACCATCCTTTATATAAGAGAAATACAAGCTGCTGGAACCATTCTACAGCCGCCATTTTGAGTCTTGTATCCGCCATCCTTTATATGACAGCTATACAAGTTTCTGGAACCATGCTACAACCGTCATTTTGAGTGTTATAGCCGCCATCCAAGCTGCTGGAACCATTTTTCAGCCTCCATTTTAAGTGTTATACCCGTGACCCTTATATAATAGCTATACAAGCTGCTGGAACCCTTTTACAGCTGCCATTTCGAGTGTTATAGCCACCATCCTTTATATAAGAAAAATACAAGCTGCAGGAAGCATTCTACAGCTGCCATTTCGAGTGTTATAGCCACCATCATTTATATAAGAGAAATACAAGCTGCTGGAACCATTTTACAGCCGCCATTTTGAGTCTTATAGCTGTTATCCTTTATATCGAAACCATTAAAGCTGGTGGAACCATTCTACGGCCGCCATTTTCATTCTTATACCCGCCATTCTTTATATACAAGCTCCTGGAACCTTTCTACAACCATCATTTTGAGTCTTATATGTAGCTGTTATCCTTTATATCGTAGCCACAAAAGCTGCTGGAACTATTCTAGAGCCGCTCTTTTGAGTCTTATACCGGTAATCCTCTTATGACAGCTATACAAGCTGCTGGAACCATTCTACAGCCGCCATTATGAGACCCTCAGCCACCATCCTTTATATAACAAATATACAACCTGCTGGAATCATTCTACAGCCGCCATTTTCAGTCTTATACCCGCCATTCTTTATATGACAGCTATACAAGTTTCTGGAACCATTCTACAACCGTCAGTTTGAGTGTTATAGCCGCCATTCTTTATATAACAGCTATACAAGCTGCTGGAACCATTCTACAGCCGCCATTATGAGTCTTATACCCGTGACCCTTATATAACAGCTATACAAGCTGCTGAAACCATTTTACAGCCGCCATTATGAGTCTTGTACCCGTGACCCTTATATAACAGCTATACAAGCTGCTGGAACCATTCTACAACCGTCATTTTGAGTGTTATATCCGCCATCCCTTATATACCAGCTATACAAGCTGCTGGAACCATTCTACAGCCGCCATTATGAGTCTTATACCCGTGACCCTTATATAACAGACATACAAGCTGCTGGAACCCTTTTACAGCTGCCATTTCGAGTGTTATAGCCACCATCCTTTATATAAGAAAAATACAAGCTGCAGGAAGCATTCTACAGCGGCCATTTCGAGTGTTGCCGCCATTACGAGTCTTACAGCCACCATTCTTTATATAACAGCTGCTGGAACCATTCTACAGACCCCATTTTGAGTGTTATAGCCATCATCCTTTATATAACAGCTATACAAGCTGCTGGAACTATTCTACAGCCGCCATTTTGAGTGTTACAGCCGCCATCCTTTATATAACAGCTATACAAGCTGCTGGAACCATTCTACAGCCGCCATTTGAGCCTTATAGCTGGTATCCTTTATATCGTAGCCATAAAATCTGCTGAAAGTATTCTACAGCCGCCATTTCGAGTGTTATAGACAACATCCTTTATATAGGAGAAATACAAGCTGCTGGAACCATTCTACAGCCGCCGTTGTGAGTCTTATAGCTGTTATCCTTTATATCGTAGCCATAAAAGCTGCTGGAACTATTCTAGAGCCGCTCTTTTGAGTCTTACACCGGTAATCCTCTATATGACAGCTATACAAGCTGCTGGAACCATTCTACAGCCGCCATTATGAGACCCGCAGCGACCATCCTTTATATAACAAATATACAACCTGCTGGAATCATTCTACAGCCGCCATTTTCAGTCTTATACCCGCCATTCTTTATATGACAGCTATACAAGTTTCTGGAACCATTCTACAACCGTCATTTTGAGTGTTATAGCCGCCATCCTTTATATAACAGCTATACAAGCTGCTGGAACCATTCTACAGCCGCCATTATGAGTCTTACAGCCACCATCCTTTATATAACTGCTTTACAGCCTGCTGGAACCATTCTACAGCCGCCATTTTCAGTCCCATTCTACAACCGTCATTTTGAGTGTTATAGCCCCCACATCCTTTATATAACAGAAATACAAGCTGCTGGAACCATTTTTCAGCCGCCATTTTGAGTGTTACAGCCGCCATTTCGAGTGTAATAGACAAGATCCTTTATATAAGAGAAAAATAAGCTGCAGGCATCATTCTTCAGCCGCCATTTTAAGTGTTATAGCCACCATCCCTTATATACCAGCCATGCAAGCTGCACTATGAGTCTTACAGCCACTCTCCTTTATATAACTGCTTTACAGCCTGCTGGAACCATTCTACAGCCGCCATTTTGAGTCTTGTATCCGCCATCCTTTATATCGTAGCCATTAAAGTTGCTGGAACCATTCTACAGCCGCCATTTTGAGTCTTATACCCGTGACCCTTATATAACATCTATACAAGCTGCTGGAACCCTTTTACAGCTGCCATTTCGAGTGTTATAGCCACCATCCTTTATATAAGAAAAATACATGCTGCAGGAAGCATTCTACAACTGCCATTTCGAGTGTAATAGCCACCATCCTTTATATAACAGCTATACAAGCTGCTGGAACTATTCTACAGTCGCCATTTTGAGTGTTACAGCCGCCATCCTTTTTATAACAGAAATACAAGCTGCTGGAACCATACTACAGCCGCCATTATGAGTCTTACAGCCACCATTCTTTATATAACAGATATACAAGCTGCTGGAACCATTCTACAGTCGCCATTTTGCGTGCTATAGCCGCCAACCTTTGTATAACAGCTATACAAGCTGCTGGAACCATACTACAGCCGCCATTATGAGTCTTACAGCCACCATTCTTTATATAACAGATATACAAGCTGCTGGAACCATTCTACAGTCGCCATTTTACGTGCTATAGCCGCCAACCTTTGTATAACAGCTATACAAGCTGCTGGAACCATACTACAGCCGCCATTATGAGTCTTACAGCCACCATTCTTTATATAACAGATATACAAGCTGCTGGAACCATTCTACAGACCCCATTTTGAGTGTTATAGCCATCATCCTTTATATAACAGCTATACAAGCTGCTGGAACTATTCTACAGCCGCCATTTTGAGTGTTACAGCCGCCATCCTTTATATAACAGCTATACAAGCTGCTGGAACCATTCTACAGCCGCCATTTGAGCCTTATAGCTGTTATCCTTAATATCGTAGCCATAAAATCTGCTGAAAGTATTCTACAGCCGCCATTTCGAGTGTTATAGACAACATCCTTTATATAAGAGAAATACAAGCTGCTGGAACCATTCTACACCCGCCATTGTGAGTCTTATAGCTGTTATCCTTTATATCGTAGCCATAAAAGCTGCTGGAACTATTCTAGAGCCGCTCTTTTGAGTCTTATACCGGTAATCCTCTATATGACAGCTATACAAGCTGCTGGAACCATTCTACAGCCGCCATTCTGAGACCCGTAGCCACCATCCTTTATATAACAAATATACAACCTGCTGGAACCATTCTACAACCACCATTTTGAGTCTTATAGCTGTTATATTTTATATCGTAGCCATAAAATCTGCTGGAAGTATTCTACAGCCGCCATTTCGAGTGTTATAGACAAGATCCTTTATATAAGAGAAAAATAAGCTGCAGGCATCATTCTACAGCCGCCATTTTAAGTGTTATAGCCACCATCCCTTATATACCATCCATGCAAGCTGTATTATGAGTCTTCAAGCCACTATCCTTTATATAACTGCTTTACAGCCTGCTGGAACCATTCTACAGCCGCCATATTGAGTCTTGTATCCGCCATCCTTTATATGACAGCTATACAAGTTTCTGGAACCATTCTACAACCGTCATTTTGAGTGTTATAGCCGCCATCCTTTATATAACAGCTATACAAGCTGCTGGAACCATTCTACAGCCGCCATTATGAGTCTTATACCCGTGACCCTTATATAACAGCTATACAAGCGGCTGGAACCATTTTACAGCTGCCATTTCGAGTGTTATAGCTACCATCTTTTATATAACAGCTGTACAAGCTGCTGGAACCATTCTACAGCCGCAATTATGAGTCTTATACCCGTGACCCTTATATAACAGCTATACAAGCTGCTGGAACCATTCTACAACCGTCATTTTGAGTGTTATAGCCGCCATCCCTTATGTACCAGCTATACAAGCCGCTGGAACCATTCTATAGCCGCTATTTTGAGTCTTATAGCTGTTATCCCTTATATCGTAGCCATAAAAGCAGCTGGAACTATTCTAGAGCCGCTCTTTTGAGTCTTATACCGGTAATCCTGGAACCATTCTACAGCCGCAATTTTGAGTCTTATAGCTGTTATCCCTTTTATCGTAGCCATAAAAGCTGCTGGAACCATTCTACAGTAGCCATTATGAGTCTTATACCCGTGACCCTTATGTAACAGCTATACAAGCTGCTGGAACCCTTTTACAGCTGCCATTTCGAGTGTTATAGCCACCATCCTTTATATAAGAGAAATACAAGCTCCTGGAACCGTTCTACAGCCGCCATTTTGAGTCTTGTATCCGCCATCCTTTATATGACAGCTATACAAGTTTCTGGAACCATTCTACAACCGTCATTTTGAGTGTTATAGCCGCCATACAAGCTGCTGGAACCATTCTACAGCCGCCATTATGAGTCTTATACCCGTGACCCTTATATAACAGCTATACAAGCTGCTGGAACCCTTTTACAGCTGCCATTTCGAGTGTTATAGCCACCATCCTTTATATAAGAAAAATACAAGCTGCAGGAAGCATTCTACAGCTGCCATTTCGAGTGTTATAGCCACCATCCTTTATATAAGAGAAATACACGCTCCTGGAACCATTCTACAGCCGCCATTTTGAGTCTTGTATCCGCCATCCTTTATATGACAGCTATACAAGTTTCTGGAACCATTCTACAACCGTCATTTTGAGTGTTATAGCCGCCATCCAAGCTGCTGGAACCATTCTACAGCCGCCATTATGAGTCTTATACCCGTGACCCCTATATATCAGCTATACAAGCTGCTGGAACCCTTTTACAGCTGCCATTTCGAGTGTTATAGCCACCATCCTTTATATAAGAAAAATACAAGCTGCAGGAAGCATTCTACAGCTGCCATTTCGAGTGTTATAGCCACCATCATTTATATAAGAGAAATACAAGCTGCTGGAACCATTTTACAGCCGCCATTTTGAGTCTTATAGCTGTTATCCTTTATATCGTAGCCATAAAAGCTGCTGGAACTATTCTAGAGCCGCTCTTTTGAGTCTTATACCGGTAATCCTCTTATGACAGCTATACAAGCTGCTGGAACCATTCTACAGCCGCCATTATGAGACCCGTAGCCACCATCCTTTATATAACAAATATACAACCTGCTGGAACCATTCTACAACCACCATTTTGAGTCTTATAGCTGTTATATTTTATATCGTAGCCATAAAATCTGCTGGAAGTATTCTACAGCCGCCATTTCGAGTGTTATAGACAAGATCCTTTATATAAGAGAAAAATAAGCTGCAGGCATCATTCTACAGCCGCCATTTTAAGTGTTATAGCCACCATCCCTTATATACCAGCCATGCAAGCTGCATTATGAGTCTTCAAGCCACTATCCTTTATATAACTGCTTTACAGCCTGCTGGAACCATTCTACAGCCGCCATATTGAGTCTTGTATCCGCCATCCTTTATATGACAGCTATACAAGTTTCTGGAACCATTCTACAACCGTCATTTTGAGTGTTATAGCCGCCATCCTTTATATAACAGCTATACAAGCTGCTGGAACCATTCTACAGCCGCCATTATGAGTCTTATACCCGTGACCCTTATATAACAGCTATACAAGCGGCTGGAACCATTTTACAGCTGCCATTTCGAGTGTTATAGCTACCATCTTTTATATAACAGCTGTACAAGCTGCTGGAACCATTCTACAGCCGCAATTATGAGTCTTATACCCGTGACCCTTATATAACAGCTATACAAGCTGCTGGAACCATTCTACAACCGTCATTTTGAGTGTTATAGCCGCCATCCCTTATGTACCGGCTGTACAAGCTGCTGGAACCATTCTATAGCCGCCATTATGAGTCTTATACCCGTGACCCTTATATAACAGCTATACAAGCTGCTGAAACCATTCTACAACCATTTTGAGTGTTATATCCGCCATCCCTTATATACCAGCTATACAAGCTGCTGGAACCATTCTACAGCCGCCATTATGAGTCTTATACCCGTGACCCTTATATAACAGATATACAAGCTGCTGGAACCCTTTTACAGCTGCCATTTCGAGTGTTATAGCCACCATCCTTTATATAAGAAAAATACAAGCTGCAGGAAGCATTCTACAGCGGCCATTTCGAGTGTTATAGACACCATCCTTTATAAAACAGAAAAACAAGCTGCTGGAACCATTCTACAGTCGCCATTTTGCGTGCTATGCTGCTGGAACCATACTACAGCCGCCATTATGAGTCTTACAGCCACCATTCTTTATATAACAGATATACAAGCTGCTGGAACCATTCTACAGACCCCATTTTGAGTGTTATAGCCATCATCCTTTATATAACAGCTATACAAGCTGCTGGAACTATTCTACAGCCGCCATTTTGAGTGTTACAGCCGCCGTCCTTTATATAACAGCTATACAAGCTGCTGGAACCATTCTACAGCCGCCATTTGAGCCTTATAGCTGTTATCTTTTATATCGTAGCCATAAATGCTACTGCCGCCATTTTGAGTCTTATGGACGCCATCCTTTAGATAACAACTATAGAGCTGCTGGAACAGTTCTACTGCCGCCATTTTAAGTCTTATAGCGGCCATCCCTTAGATAACAGCTACACAATCTGCTAGAACCATAATACAGCCGCAATACTGAGTCTTATAGCCGACATCCTTTATATAACAGCTATATAAGCTGCTGGAACCATTCTACAGCCGCCATTTGAAGTCTTATAGCCGCCATACCTCATATAACGGATATAGAAGCTGCAGGAAGCATAATTCAACCGCCATTTTGAGTCTTATAGCCGCCATCCTTTATATACAGCTATACAAGCTGCTGAAACCGTTCTACTTCCACCATTTTAAGTGTTATAGCCGCCATTTTTTAGATAACAGCTATAGAAGCTGCTGTAACCATTCTACAGCCGAAGTTTTAAGTCTTAAAGCCGCCATCCTTTAGATAACAAGTATAGAAGCTGCTGGAACAGTTCTACTGCCGCCATTTTAAGTCTTATAGCGGCCATCCGCCGCTATACTGAGTCTTATAGCCGACATCCTTTATATAACAGCTATACAAGCTGCTGGAACCGTAATATAGCCGGCACTTTGAGTCTTATAGCCGCCATACCTCATATAACGGATATAGAAGCTGCAGGAAGCATAATACAACCGCCATTTTGAGTCTTATAGCTGCCATCCTTTATATAATAGTTATACAAGCTACTGAAACCGTTCTACTGCCGCCATTTTGAGTCTTTTAGACGCCATACCTCATATAACGGATATAGAAGCTGCTGGAACCATTCTACAGCCGCCATTTGAGCCTTATAGCTGTTATCTTTTATATCGTAGCCATAAATGCTACTGCCGCCATTTTGAGTCTTATGGACGCCATCCTTTAGATAACAACTATAGAGCTGCTGGAATAGTTCTACTGCCGCCATTTTAAGTCTTATAGCGGCCATCCCTTAGATAACAGCTACACAATCTGCTAGAACCATAATACAGACGCAATACTGAGTCTTATAGCCGACATCCTTTATATAACAGCTATACAAGCTGCTGAAACCGTAATATAGCCGCCACTTTGAGTCTTATAGCCGCCATCCTTTATATAACAGCTACACAATCTGCTAGAACCATAATACAGCCACCATTTTAAGTGTTATAGCCGACATGCTTTATATAACAGCTATATAAGCTGCTGGAACCATTCTACAGCCGCCATTTGAAGTCTTATAGCCGCCATACCTCATATAACGGATATAGAAGCTGCAGGAAGCATAATTCAACCGCCATTTTGAGTCTTATAGCCGCCATCCTTTATAAACAGCTATACAAGCTGCTGAAACCGTTCTACTTCCACCATTTTAAGTCTTATAGCCGCCATTTTTTAGATAACAGCTATAGAAGCTGCTGTAACCATTCTACAGCCGAAGTTTTAAGTCTTAAAGCCGCCATCCTTTAGATAACAAGTATAGAAGCTGCTGGAACAGTTCTACTGCCGCCATTTTAAGTCTTATAGCGGCCATCCGCCGCTATACTGAGTCTTATAGCCGACATCCTTTATATAACAGCTATACAAGCTGCTGGAACCGTAATATAGCCGGCACTTTGAGTCTTATAGCCGCCATCCTTTATATAACAGCTACACAATCTGCTAGAACCATAATACAGCCACCATTTTGAGTGTTATAGCCGACATGCTTTATATAACAGCTATACAAGCTGCTGGAACCATAATATAGCCGCCATTTGAAGTCTTATAGCCGCCATACCTCATATAACGGATATAGAAGCTGCAGGAAGCATAATACAACCGCCATTTTGAGTCTTATAGCTGCCATCCTTTATATAATAGTTATACAAGCTACTGAAACCGTTCTACTGCCGCCATTTTGAGTCTTTTAGACGCCATACCTCATATAACGGATATAGAAGCTGCAGGAAGCCTAATACAACCGCCATTTTGAGTCTTATAGCTGCCATCCTTTATATAATAGTTATACAAGCTGCTGAGACCGTTCTATCGACGCCATTTTGAGTCTTATAGCCGCCACCCTTTAGATAACAGCTATAGAAGCTGCTGAAACCCCTCTACTGCCGCCATTATAAGTCTAATAGCGGCCATCCTTTATATAACAGCTATAGAAGCTGCTGGAACCATAATACAGCCGCTATACTGAGTCTTATAGCCGACATCCTTTATATAACAGCTATACAAGCTGCTGGAACCATAATATAGCCGCCACTTTGAGTCTTATAGCCGCCATCCTTTATATAACAGCTACACAATCTGCTAGAACCATAATACAGCCACCATTTTGAGTGTTATAGCCGACATGCTTTATATAACAGCTATATAAGCTGCTGGAACCATTCTACAGCCGCCATTTGAAGTCTTATAGCCGCCATACCTCATATAACGGATATAGAAGCTGCAGAAAGCATAATACAACCGCCATTTTGAGTCTCATAGCCGCCATCCTTTAGATAACAGCTATAGAAGCTGCTGAAACCCCTCTACTGCCGCCATTTTAAGTCTAAAAGCGGCCATCCTTTATATAACAGCTACACAATCTGCTACAACCATAATACAGCCGCTATTCTGAGTCTTATAGCCGACATCCTTTATATAACAGCTATACAAGCTGCTGGAACCATAATATAGCCGCCATTTTGAGTCTTATAGCCGAAATCCTTTATATAACAGCTATTAAAGCTGCTGAAACCATAACACAGCCGCCATTTTGAGTCTTATAGCCGACATACTTTATATAACAGCTATATAAGCTGCTGGAACCATTCTACAGCCGCCATTTGAAGTCTTATAGCCGCCATACCTCATATAACGGATATAGAAGCTGCAGGAAGCATAATACAACCGCCATTTTGAGTCTTATAGCTGCCATCCTTTATATAATAGTTGTTCACGCCACCGGGTGAACAGCAGAGAGTGAGGGGTAGGGTTTTTCCCAAAACGGAATGCGGTCATACTGAGGAGGGTGACGAAGCGCTCTCCTGTAAATCGCCATCATAACTCGAGTACGAAATTTCAACCCGAACACCCGTTCTTTTTTTCCATTGAATTTTTCCTCCTTTCGAATTGTATATATTTTAACCCGAGACATTTTCGTGTGTGTCGGGCAACCTATGAATATTAATGAATAAAGTATAAGTTTTTGTAACCGAAGTTATCGCGCGTTATCAATTCACCACTCACTCACCACCCGAAGAAATTGGCACCCGCCAACCCCTTGTATTATAATTTGGATCCTTCCGCCCCGCCACAAACATTGGTCCTTCGAGCCGGATACCCTTCCGCTCTTCCAGCATGATTCGGCGGAATTCCTGATAAGTACAACATTTCTTATTAAAAATCCCATTCACATTATATCCGATTACATACTTATAAAAGTGTGAGGTTTCCCGCTCTTCCATAGCGACCTACACACTTTTGTTTACTTTATGTACATACCTGACCTGTTCCAAAGGTTACATGGTTTATGAAGTGTCTTTTTCCATTCTTTGAAATTCTGAATGTCTAAAAGTCCAATTGCATAACAATACATATGTATGTGTATGTATACATATATATACGTACATGTAAAAACAGCTGTTTTCTAACCTGCAAGTAAAAGTGTTTATAAAGTACCACTTACCTGTCCTTAAAGTGTAAAGCACACTCCACGGGCTGATCATTAGTCCAGCGGCATAAATTATTTATGCCAAATACTTTGTATATGCATACATATATATGTACATATGTAATAATTTTTGCCGCGGTAAGCTCACTCATACGACATACTTACATATTTACATATGTATGTACATATGTACATACATATGTATGTCCACATACAATTTGATTCCACCCACACAAAATAAATTGCAGCCATTCCGATTGGCTCTCCGCAATTTAATAATCGAAACCTACATAATTAAAGCAGGAAATCGTGATCTTCGTTAAACAATTTAAAATTAATTAAATTCATAAAACATAAACAACGGCAGAACAGCTGACTCCCGATCAGTGCTGACACTCAAGTCTCATCAGTGCTGACACTTGAGCCAAGCCGTGACTCGGTCACGACATCCATTTTTTCCATCGTGATTTTCGTATTGTGCAAAAAATATTTCAATCGACTAATTGAATTTAATTCGCAAAATATTTTCTAACGAAAAATAAGTACAATTTTATTTATATGGAATTAGTATTTTGTCTTGGTGCATTTTTGATTTCTTCCTCACAGATCCATGAAATTTATCTAGTCCGTTTAATGAAAATTAATTCCGGGTTTTTTTTGCCCTCCATTGAAAAGTAATCCTACTGATCTCAATTTCTCCATATTTTTGTTTTTCTTTTATACTCTTATAAATTTCAACAGATTTCCACATTGTATAAATTTTAATATCCCAGTGATTATATATCCTTATAATTATTCACACAACTGCGAGGAAAATTATAATTTCTTCTAATTTCATTTATCCATTGTGTTCATTAAAAAGAGGAGACATTTTTCCTTCTCACTCCTCTATCCTTAAATTATACAGTCCACTTACAGCTTCGTTTCGATTTCCTCGCTTGAGAGCTCTAATTCCAAGGAGTTTTTTGTTTCCATTCAATTCGTAATAGCTCAGAGAACACTCTACGATGTCTCTTTCCGACTTTGTTGCCGTGTGCGAGGCATTAACGGCGTTCGAGGCTCGCGAGGCCCAGGCTTTAGCGGACGATGTGCCACTCGTCTCCATTAAAATACACTTAGACCAGCTTAAGTCGCTTTGGGCACAAGTCGAGGCAGAGTTTTCACGATGTTATAAGGCCTTGACGGCGCAAAAGAAGGAAGATAGTCCGAAGCACATAGCTACAATTAAAGCTAAACATGAATATTGTTATATGGTATATGTTCGAGGCGGGACTTTGTTTGGAGAGCGAATCGAGCAGCTGTCAGCGAAAACGGTTCCCCTACCAGTCAGACTCTCCGTCGATTCCACCCATCAAAGCCACACAGTTCCCCGTGTGAAGTCGAAATCTTCAACGGAGACAGCCTGGCTTGGCCTACATTCCGTGATTTGTTTACCGCGATTTTTATCCATAATCCAAGCCTAACACAAGTGGAGAAACTGTACCACTTAAGTTGCAAAACTCGCGGTGAAGCCAGAGCCATTGTTTCTAGGTCACCCTTGACCAATGAAGGGTTCCAGTCCGCGTGGGATAACCTCACTGCGCGATACGAAAATAATCGATTATTGATTATGAGCCAAGCCAAGCAGCTTCTACAGATCCCAGCTGTAACCCAAGAGTCTGGCAAAGCGTTGAGAGAACTGCAGACGTCAATTCAAGGTTGCTTAACCGGTCTTGAGCTTTCCGGGGCTCGAACAGACAATTGGGATATCCTTCTCATAGCAATCTGTACGAGCAAAATGCCCAAAGCCACCCTTCTGTTGTGGGAACAGTCCGTTCCAAATAAGACCGCCGTCTCATCCTGGGACGACCTGAATCGATTCCTAACTGATCGCCACCGTGTACTAGAGGCCACAGATGTCCTTCAACCAAGCTCTAGCAGTCAGACCTTTCCTTCCGTAAGCCGAAAACCTACGGTAAGAGCTCAGGCCTTTCCCGCTCAAGTGCAAGAGAGCTCAGCACCTAATACTTGTATAATTCCGAATCCTGCGTCCTCCGATTATTCCAGCAGCCCTCATGTAAACGTGGGAAGTTACTTCGCCTCCACTCGCAACACTGGCCTCCTGGGTACAGCGAGGGTAACTATTCATCATCGTGGCAAGCAGTTTCAAATCCGCGCTTTGATTGATATGGGATCCGAAGCGTCCTTTATTTCCCAAAGAATGTTTGAATTGATTAATCCTCCAAGCTGCCAAGTATCAACTAGCATTCGCGGCATTGGGCAATGCGATGCTGGTAGCGGCGACAAAGTGTGCCGCTTACAGATTTCTCCTCCTGACGAACCGCTCCGACAGTTCCAAGCAGTCGCCGTTGTGCTGCCTAGGGTAGCAGAGGAACTTCCCTCCCGCGCCGTCCCGGATAAGGTTAAGCAGGATGCGCTGGACCTTCCGCTCGCTGATCCGCAATTTTACCAAAGGGCTCCTGTGGATTTGGTGCTTGGAGTCGAGCTCCTTCCCACTATCCTTGGGGAACGAATCATCAAGAATGTTGGTGATTCTTTCGTGGGAATCGAGACGATGTTCGGATGGGTTCTCTGTGGATCCGTTACTGATAAATCCAGTCGGTCTCGGTCCACCTCCTCCGGCAGTCCGAAGATGTCTCCAAGGACAGCAGCACCGTCCGATTTAGAATGCAGTTCCAATTGTTTCAGGTGCCGCGTTTGTCAAGGGGCACACGCGCTCCGTCAGTGCCGACAGTTTCGAGGACTACAAGCTGAAGACAGGTTACGGGTAGTCTTGGGCAACGGATACTGCCCGAACTGTTTGGCTCATGAGCATTCCAATGGCTCCTGCAGGAGCACAACAGGATGCCATCGTTGTGGCAAACAACACCACACGCTCTTACACAGCGACAGCTCAGTCGCGTACATCCAACCCAGAGAGCAAAGACCCGAAAGGCACCAGCCTTTCATTCGGACTTCTATCCAGAGGTCATCAGCCCTCGTGCCGCCTATTCCACCTGCATTCAAAGTTCCCCCTCCATCTCCACCCGTGTCTTGGCGATCCAGAACGCTGCCATCCCCCATCCTTAGACATGTCCAGCGAGGCAATTGCAACTTGTTGCAAGGGGGGCGGTATGTTCACGCCACCGGGTGAACAGCAGAGAGTGAGGGGTAGGGTTTTTCCCAAAACGGAATGCGGTCATACTGAGGAGGGTGACGAAGCGCTCTCCTGTAAATCGCCATCATAACTCGAGTACGAAATTTCAACCCGAACACCCGTTCTTTTTTTCCATTGAATTTTTCCTCCTTTCGAATTGTATATATTTTAACCCGAGACATTTTCGTGTGTGTCGGGCAACCTATGAATATTAATGAATAAAGTATAAGTTTTTGTAACCGAAGTTATCGCGCGTTATCAATTCACCATTCACTCACCACCCGAAGAAATTGGCACCCGCCAACCCCTTGTATTATAATTTGGATCCTTCCGCCCCGCCACAAACAATAGTTATACAAGCTGCTGAAACCGTTCTACTGCCGCCATTTTGAGTCTTATGGACGCCATCCTTTAGATAACAACTATAGAGCTGCTTGAACAGTTCTACTGCCGCCATTTTAAGTCTTATAGCGGCCATCCCTTAGATAACAGCTACACAATCTGCTAGAACCATAATACAGCCGCTATACTGAGTCTTATAGCCGACATCCTTTATATAACAGCTATACAAGCTGCTGAAACCGTAATATAGCCGCCACTTTGAGTCTTATAGCCGCCATCCTTTATATAACAGCTACACAATCTGCTAGAACCATAATACAGCCACCATTTTAAGTGTTATAGCCGACATGCTTTATATAACAGCTATATAAGCTGCTGGAAGCATAATTCAACCGCCATTTTGAGTCTTATAGCCGCCATCCTTTAGATACAGCTATACAAGCTGCTGAAACCGTTCTACTTCCACCATTTTAAGTCTTATAGCCGCCATTTTTTAGATAACAGCTATAGGAACCATTCTACAGCCGAAGTTTTAAGTCTTAAAGCCGCCATCCTTTAGATAACAGCTATACAAGCTGCTGAAACCGTTCTACTGCCGCCATTTTGAGTCTTATAGCCGCCATCCTTTAGATAACAGCTATAGAAGCTGCTGGATCCGTTCTACTGCCGCCATTTTTAGTCTTATAGCGGCCATCCTTTATATAACAGCTACAAAAGCTGCTAGAACCATAATACAGCCGCTATTCTGAGTCTTATAGCCGAAATCCTTTATATAACAGCTATACAAGCTGCTGGAACCATAATATAGCCGCCATTTGAAGTCTTATAGCCGCCATACCTCATATAACGGATATAGAAGCTGCAGGAAGCATAATACAACCGCCATTTTGAGTCTTATAGCCGCCATTCTTTAGATACAGCTATACAAGCTGCTGAAACCGTTCTACTTCCACCATTTTAAGTCTTATAGCCGCCATTTTTTAAAAAACAGCAATAGAAGCTGCTGTAACCATTCTACAGCCGGTTTTAAGTCTTATAGCCGCCATCCTTTAGATAACAGCTATACAAGCTGCTGGAACAATAATATAGCCGCCATTTTCAGTCTTATAGCGGCCATCCTTTAGATAACAGCTACACAATCTGCTAGAACCATAATACAGCCGCTATACTGAGTCTTATAGCCGACATCCTTTATATAACAGCTATACAAGCTGCTGGAACCGTAATATAGCCGCCACTTTGAGTCTTATAGCCGCCATCCTTTATATAAGAGCTACACAATCTGCTAGAACCATAATACAGCCACCATTTTGAGTGTTATAGCCGACATGCTTTATATAACAGCTATATAAGCTGCTGGAACCATTCTACAGCCGCCATTTGAAGTCTTATAGCCGCCATACCTCATGTAACGGATATAGAAGCTGCAGGAAGCATAATACAACCGCCATTTTGAGTCTTATAGCTGCCATCCTTTATATAATAGTTATACAAGCTGCTGAAGCCGTTCTACTGCCGCCATTTTGAGTCTTATGGACGCCATCCTTTAGATAACAACTATAGAACAGTTCTACTGCCGCCATTTTAAGTCTTATAGCGGCCATCCCTTAGATAACAGCTACACAATCTGCTAGAACCATAATACAGCCGCTATACTGAGTCTTATAGCCGACATCCTTTATATAACAGCTATACAAGCTGCTGGAACCGTAATATAGCCGCCACTTTAAGTCTTATAGCCGCCATCCTTTATATAAGAGCTACACAATCTGCTAGAACCATAATACAGCCACCATTTTGAGTGTTATAGCCGACATGCTTTATATAACAGCTATATAAGCTGCTGGAACCATTCTACAGCCGCCATTTGAAGTCTTATAGCCGCCATACCTCATATAACGGATATAGAAGCTGCAGAAAGCATAATACAACCGCCATTTTGAGTCTCATAGCCGCCATCCTTTAGATAACAGCTATAGAAGCTGCTGAAACCCCTCTACTGCCGCCATTTTAAGTCTTATAGCCGCCATTTTTATACCCTTGCAAAAAGGGTATATTAATTTTGGTCAGAAGTGTGCAACGCATAGAAGGAAGCATCTCCGACCATATAAAGTATATATATTCTTGATCAGCACGACGAGACGAGTTCAAATAACCATGTCCGTCCGTCCGTCCGTCCGTCCGTCCGTCCGTCCGTCCGTCCGTCCGTCCGTCCGTCCGTCCGTCTGTCCGTCCGTCTGGATCGATGCGAACTCCTCCTAGACCGTGAGAGCTACAGAGCTGAAATTTTGCACGTATGCTTGTATATACTGCAGGGTTTGTATATCTCGGATTCAGTCGGATCGGACCACTATATCATATAGCTCCCATACAAACGGCAAAGTCACGAACAGTGACTTTTCTCAATAACTTCGTTATTTTATAAGCAATTGCCATAAAAGTTGGTATTGGTCAGCTTTGTGTTCTCATTAATAATTGTGCCAAATTTGATCAAGATCGGGTGACTATATCATAAAGCTCCTATACAAACGGCAAAGTCACGAACAGTGACTTTTCTCAATAACTTCGTTACTTTTTAAGCTACTGTCGTGAAATTTAATATAAGTAAGTTTATTATAACTATAAACCACTGTGCCAAATTTGATCAAGATCGGGTGACTATATCATATAGCTCCCATAGGAACGATCGGTCAAAAACAGTGACTTTTGTCAATAACTTCGTTACTTTTGATGCGATTGCTTTCAAATTTAACATTTGTCAGTTTAATATATCTGTTAATGACTGTGACGAATTTGGTAAAGATCGGGTAACTATATCATATAACTCCCATAGGAAGGATCGGTGGAAAACAGTGACTTTCATCAGAAAGTTCGTTATATCCTATGCTAAGATTGAAGGCCCTTCTTTCGCAAACATTACCCTTTTTAGATAAAACAGTTAGCTTAGATAAAAGAGTGACTAACAAACTTGCAAGGGTATACAAACTTTGACGCGGTCGAAGTTAGCCCCGGCCCTCTGGTTTAGATAACAGCTATAGGAGCTGCTGTAACCATTCTACAGCCGAAGTTTTAAGTCTTAAAGCCGCCATCCTTTAGATAACAGATATACAAGCTGCTGAAACCGTTCTACTGCCGCCATTTTGAGTCTTATAGCCGCCATCCTTTAGATAACAGCTATAGAAGCTGCTGGATCCGTTCTACTGCCGCCATTTTTAGTCTTATAGCGGCCATCCTTTATATAACAGATACAAAAGCTGCTAGAACCATAATACAGCCGCTACTCTGAGTCTTATAGCCGAAATCCTTTATATAACAGCTATACAAGCTGCTGGAACCATAATATAGCCGCCATTTGAAGTCTTATAGCCGCCATACCTCATATAACGGATATAGAAGCTGCAGGAAGCATAATACAACCGCCATTTTGAGTCTTATAGCCGCCATTCTTTAGATACAGCTATACAAGCTGCTGAAACCGTTCTACTTCCACCATTTTAAGTCTTATAGCCATTTTTTAAAAAACAGCAATAGAAGCTGCTGTAACCATTCTACAGCCGAAGTTTTAAGTCTTATAGCCGCCATCCTTTAGATAACAGCTATACAAGCTGCTGGAACAATAATATAGCCGCCATTTTCAGTCTTATAGCGGCCATCCTTTAGATAACAGCTACACAATCTGCTAGAACCATAATACAGCCGCTATACTGAGTCTTATAGCCGACATCCTTTATATAACAGCTATACAAGCTGCTGGAACCGTAATATAGCCGCCACTTTGAGTCTTATAGCCGCCATCCTTTATATAACAGCTACACAATCTGCTAGAACCATAATACAGCCACCATTTTGAGTGTTATAGCCGACATGCTTTATAAAACAGCTATACAAGCTGCTGGAACCATAATATAGCCGCCATTTTGAGTGTTATAGCCGACATGCTTTATAAAACAGCTATATAAGCTGCTGGAACCATTCTACAGCCGCCATTTGAAGTCTTATAGCCGCCATACCTCATATAACGGATATAGAAGCTGCAGGAAGCATAATACAACCGCCATTTTGAGTCTTATAGCTGCCATCCTTTATATAATAGTTATACAAGCTGCTGAAACCGTTCTACTGCCGCCATTTTAAGTCTTATAGTGGCCATCCTTTAGATAACAGCTGCACAATCTGCTAGAACCATAATACAGCCGCTATTCTCAGTCTTATAGCCGACATCCTTTATATAACAGCTATACAAGCTGCTGGAACCGTAATATAGCCGCCACTTTGAGTCTTATAGCCGCCATCCTTTATATAACAGCTACACAATCTGCTAGAACCATAATACAGCCACCATTTTGAGTGTTATAGCCGACATGCTTTATAAAACAGCTATATAAGCTGCTGGAACCATTCTACAGCCGCCATTTGAAGTCTTATAGCCGCCATACCTCATATAACGGATATAGAAGCTGCAGGAAGCATAATACAACCGCCATTTTGAGTCTTATAGCCGCCATCCTTTAGATACAGCTATACAAGCTGCTGAAAACGTTCTACTTCCACCATTTTAAGTCTTATAGCCGCCATTTTTTAGATAACAGCTATAGACGCTGCTGTAACCATTCTACAGACGAAGTTTTAAGTCATATAGCCGCCATCCTTTAGATAACAGCTATACAAGCTGCTGAAACCGTTCTACTGCCGCCATTTTGAGTCTTATAGCCGCCATCCTTTAGATAACAGCTATACAAGCTGCTGGAACCGTTCTACTGCCACCATTTTAAGTCTTATAGCGGCCATCCTTTATATAACAGCTACAAAAGCTGCTAGAACCATAATACAGCCGCTATTCTGAGTCTTATAGCCGACATCCTTTATATAACAGCTATACAAGCTGCAGGAAGCATAATACAACTGCCATTTTGAGTCTTATAGACGCCATCCTTTAGATAACAGATATACAAGCTGCTGGAACAGTTCTACTGACGCCATTTTAAGTCTTATAGCCGCCATTTTTTAGATAACAGCTATAGACGCTGCTGTAACCATTCTACAGCCGAAGTTTTAAGTCATATAGCCGCCATCCTTTAGATAACAGCTATACAAGCTGCTGAAACCGTTCTACTGCCGCCATTTTGAGTCTTATAGCCGCCATCCTTTAGATAACAGCTACACAAGCTGCTAGAACCATAATACAGAAGCTATTCTGAGTCTTATAGCCGACATCCTTTATATAACAGCTATACAAGCTGCTGGAACCATAATTTAGCCGCCATTTTCAGTCGTATAGCCGCCATCCTTTAGATAATAGCTATACAAGCTGCTGAAACCGTTCTACTGCCGCCATTTTAAGTCTTATAGCCGCCATCCTTCAGATACAGCTATACAAGCTGCTGAAACCGTTCTACTGCCGCCATTTTGAGTCTTATAGCCGCCATCCTTTAGATAACAGATGTACAAGCTGCTGAGACCGATCTACTGCCGCCATTTTAAGTCTTATAGCCGCCATTTTTTAGATAACAGCTATACAAGCTGCTGAAACCGTTCTACTGCCGCCATTTTAAGTCTTATAGCCGCCATTTTTTATATAACAGCTATACAAGCTGCTGAAACCGTTCTACTGCCGCCATTTTGAGTCTTATAGCCGCCATCCTTAATATAACAGCTATAGAAGCTGCTGGAACCATAATACAGCCGCTATTCTGAGTCTTATAGCCGACATCCTTTATATAACAGCTATACAAGCTGCTGGAACCATAATTTAGCCGCCATTTTGAGTCGTATAGCCGCCATCCTTCAGATAACAGCTATACAAGCTGCTTAAACCGTTCTACTGCCGCCATTTTAAGTCTTTTAGCCGCCATCCTTTAGATACAACTACACAAGCTGCTGAGACCGTTCTACCGACGCCACTTTGAGTCTTATAGCCGCCATCCTTTATATAACAGCTATAGAAGCTGCTGAAACCCCTCTACTGACGCCATTTTATGTCTAATAGCGGCCATCCTTTATATAACAGCTACACAATCTGCTAGAACCATAATACAGCCGCTATACTGAGTCATAGAGACGACATCCTTTATATAACAGCTATACAAGCTGCTGGAATCGTAATATAGCCGCCACTTTGAGTCTTATAGCCGCCATCCTTTATATAACAGCTACACAATCTGCTAGAACCATAATACAGCCACCATTTTAAATGTTATAGCCGACATGCTTTATATAACAGCTATATAAGCTGCTGGAACCATTCTACAGCCGCCATTTTAAGTCTTATAGCCGCCATACCTCATATAACGGATATAGAAGCTGCAGGAAGCATAATACAACCGCCATTTTGAGTCGTAGAGCCGCCATCCTTTAAATAACAGCTATAGAAGCTGCTGAAACCCCTCTACTGCCGCCATTTTAAGTCTAATAGCGGCCATCCTTTATATAACAGCTACACAATCTGCTAGAACCATAATACAGCCGCTATTCTGAGTCTTATAGCCGACATCCTTTATATAACAGCTATACAAGCTGGAACCATAATATAGCCGCCATTTTGAGTCTTATAGCCTACATCCTTTATATAACAGCTATTAAAGCTGCTGAAACCATAATACATAGAAGCTGCAGAAAGCATAATACAACCGCCATTTTGAGTCTTATAGCTGCCATCCGTTATATAATAGTTATACAAGCTGCTGAAACCGTTCTACAGCCGCCATTTGAAGTCTTATAGCCGCCATACCTCATATAACGGATTTAGAAGCTGCAGGAAGCATAATACAACCGCCATTTTGAGTCTTATAGCCGCCATCCTTTAGATAACAGCTATAGAAGCTGCTGAAACCCCTCTACTGCCGCCATTTTAAGTCTAATAGCGGCCATTCTTTATACAACAGCTACACAATCTGCTAGATACATAATACAGCCGCTATTCTGAGTCTTATAGCCGACATCCTTTATATAACAGCTATACAAGCTGCTGGAACCATAATACAGCCGCCATTTTGAGTCTTATAGCCGACATCCTTTATACAACAGCTATTAAAGCTGCTGAAACCATAACACAGCCGCCATTTTGAGTCTTTTAGCCGACATACTTTATATTACAGCTATATAAGCTGCTGGAACCATTCTACAGCCGCCATTTGAAATCTTATAGCGGCCATAATACAACCGCCATTTTGAGTCTTATAGCTGCCATCCTTTATATAATAGTTATACAAGTTGCTGAAACCGTTCTACTACCGCCATTTTGAGTCTTATAGACGCCATCCTTTAGATAACAACTATAGAAGCTTCTGGAACAGTTCTACTGCCACCATTTTAAGTCTTATAGTGGCCATCCTTTAGATAACAGCTACACAATCTGCTAGAACCATAATACAGCCGCTATTCTCAGTCTTATAGCCGACATCCTTTATATAACAGCTATACAAGCTGCTGGAACCGTAATATAGCCGCCACTTTGAGTCTTATAGCCGCCATCATTTATATAACAGCTACACAATCTGCTAGAACCATAATACAGCCACCATTTTGAGTGTTATAGCCGACATGCTTTATATAACAGCTATATAAGCTGCTGGAACCATTCTACAGCCGCCATTTGAAGTCTTATAGCCGCCATACCTCATATAACGGATATAGAAGCTGCAGGAAGCATAATACAACCGCCATTTTGAGTCTTATAGTTGCCATCCTTTATATAATAGTTATACAAGCTACTGAAACCGTTCTACTGCCGCCATTTTGAGTCTTATAGCCGCCATCCTTTAGATACAGCTATACAAGCTGCTGAAACCGTTCTACTTCCACCATTTTAAGTCTTATAGCCGCCATTTTTTAGATAACAGCTATAGACGCTGCTGTAACCATTCTACAGCCGAAGTTTTAAGTCATATAGCCGCCATCCTTTAGATAACAGCTATACAAGCTGCTGAAACCGTTCTACTGCCGCCATTTTGAGTCTTATAGCCGCCATCCTTTAGATAACAGCTATAGAAGCTGCTGGAACCGTTCTACTGCCACCATTTTAAGTCTTATAGCGGCCATCCTTTATATAACAGCTACAAAAGCTGCTAGAACAATAATACAGCCGCTATTCTGAGTGTTATAGCCGACATCCTTTATATAACAGCTATACAAGCTGCTGGAACCATAATATAGCCGCCATTTGAAGTCTTATAGCCGCCATACCTCATATAACGAATATAGAAGCTGCAGGAAGCAAAATACAACCGCCATTTTGAGTCTTATAGCTTCCATCCTTTATATAATAGTTATACAAGCTACTGAAACCGTTCTACTGCCGCCATTTTGAGTCTTATAGACGCCATACCTCATATAACGGATATAGAAGCTGCAGGAAGCATATTACAACCGCCATTTTGAGTCTTATAGCCGCCATTCTATAGATAACAGTTCTACTGCCGCCATTTTAAGTCTTATAGTGGCCATCCTTTATATAACAGCTACATAAGCTGCTAGAACCCTTCTACTGTCGCCATTTTAAGTCTAATAGCGGCCATCCTTTATATAACAGCTACACAATCTGCTAGAACCATAATACAGCCGCTATTCTGAGTCTTATAGCCGACATCCTTTATATAACAGCTATACAAGCTGCTGGAACCATAATATAGCCGCCATTTTGAGTCTTATAGCCGACATCCTTTATATAACAGCTATTAAAGCTGCTGAAACCATAATACATAGAAGCTGCAGAAAGCATAATACAACCGCCATTTTGAGTCTTATAGCTGCCATCCTTTATATAATAGTTATACAAGCTGCTGAAACCGTTCTACAGCCGCCATTTGAAGTCTTATAGCCGCCATACCTCATATAACGGATATAGAAGCTGCAGGAAGCATATTACAACTGCCATTTTGAGTCTTATAGACGCCATCCTTTAGATAACAGCTATAGAAGCTGCTGGAACAGTTCTACTGACGCCATTTTAAGTCTTATAGCGGCTATACTTTAGATAACAGCTATACAAGCTGCTGAAACCCTTCTACTGCCGCCATTTTAAGTCTTATAGCCGCCATCCTTCAGATACAGCTATACAAGCTGCTGAAACCGTTCTACTGCCGCCATTTTGAGTCTTATAGCCGATATCCTTTAGATAACAGATATACAAGCTGCTGAGACCGATCTACTGCGGCCATTTTAAGTCTTATAGCCGCCATTTTTTTAGATAACAGCTATACAAGCTGCTGAAACCGTTCTACTGCCGCCATTTTAAGTCTTATAGCCGACATTTTTTAGATAACAGCTATACAAGCTGCTGAAACCGTTCTACTGCCGCCATTTTGAGTGCTATATCCGCCATCCTTTATATAACAGCTATAGAAGCTGCTGGAACCATAATACAGCCGCTATTCTGAGTCTTATAGCCGACATCCTTTATATAACAGCTATACAAGCTGCTGGAAGCATAATTTAGCCGCCATTTTGAGTCGTATAGCCGCCATCCTTTAGATAACAGCTATACAAGCTGCTGAAACCGTTCTACTGCCGCCATTTTGAGTCTTATAGCCGCCATCCTTTAGATAACAGCTAAAGAAGCTGCTGGAACGCTTCTACTGCCGCAATTTTAAGTCTTATAGCGGCCATCCTTTATATAACAGCTACACAATCTGCTAGAACCATAATACAGCCGCTATACTGAGTCTTATAGCCGACATCCTTTATATAACAGCTATACAAGCTGCTGGAACAGTAATATAGCCTGAAACCGTTCTACTTCCACCATTTTAAGTCCTATGGCCGCCATTTTTTAGATAACAGCTATAGAAGCTGCTGTAACCATTCTACAGCCGAAGTTTTAAGTCTTATAGCCGCCATCCTTTAGATAACAGCTATACAAGCTGCTGAAACCGTTCTACTGCCGCCATTTTGAGTCTTATAGCCGCCATCCTTTAGATAACAGCTATAGAAGCTGCTGGAACCGTTCTACTGCCTCCATTTTAAGTTTTATAGCGGCCATCCTTTATATAACAGCTACAAAAGCTGCTAGAACCATAATACAGCCGCTATTCTGAGTCTTATAGCCGACATCCTTCATATAACAGCTATACAAGCTGCTGGAACCATCGTATAGCCTCCATTCTTTGGATTACAGCTATACATGCTGCTTAAACCGTTCTACTGCCGCCATTTTAAGTCTTTTAGCCGCCATCCTTTAGATACAACTACACAAGCTGCTGAGACCGTTCTACCGACGCTATTTTGAGTCTTATAGCCGCCATCCTTTATATAACAGCTATAGAAGCTGCTGAAACCCGTCTACTGCCGCCATTTTAAGTCTAATAGCGGCCATCCTTTATATAACAGCTACACAATCTGCTAGAACCATAATACAGCCGCTATACTGAGTCTTATAGCCGACATCCTTTATATAACAGCTATACAAGCTGCTGGAATCGTAATATAGCCGCCACTTTGAGTCTTATAGCCGCCATCCTTTATATAACAGCTACACAATCTGCTAGAACCATAATACAGTCACCATTTTAAATGTTATAGCCGACATGCTTTATATAACAGCTATATAAGCTGCTGGAACCATTCTACAGCCGCCATTTGAAGTCTTATAGCCGCCATACCTCATATAACGGATATAGAAGCTGCAGGAAGCATAATACAACCGCCATTTTGAGTCGTAGAGCCGCCATCCTTTAGATAACAGCTATAGAAGCTGCTGAAACCCCTCTACTGCCGCTATTTAAAGTCTAATAGCGGCCATCCTTTATATAACAGCTACACAATCTGCTAGAACCATAATACAGCCGCTATTCTGAGTCTTATAGCCGACATCATTTATATAACAGCTATACAAGCTGCTGGAACCATAATATAGCCGCCATTTTGAGTCTTATAGCCGACATCCTTTATATAACAGCTATTAAAGCTGCTGGAACCATAATATAGCCGCCATTTTGAGTCTTATAGCCGACATCCTTTATATAACAGCTATTAAAGCTGCTGAAACCATAACACAGCCGCCATTTGAAGTCTTATAGCCGCCATACCTCATATAACGGATATAGAAGCTGCAGGAAGTATAATACAACCGCCATTTTGAGTCTTATAGCTGCCATCCTTTGTATAATAGTTATACAAGCTGCTGAAACCGTTCTACTGCCGCCATTTTGAGTCTTATAGACGCCATCCTTTAGATAACAACTATAGAAGCTGCTGGAACAGTTCTACTGCCGCCATTTTAAGTCTTATAGCGGCCATCCTTTAGATAACAGCTACACAATCTGCTAGAACCATAATACAGCCGCTATACTGAGTCTTATAGCCGACATCCTATATATAACAGCTATACAAGCTGCTGGAACCGTAATATAGCCGCCACTTTGAGTCTTATAGCCGTTATCCTTTATATAACAGCTACACAATCTGCTAGAACCATAATTCAGCCACCATTTTGAGTATTATGGCCGACATGCTTTATATAACAGCTATATAAGCTGCTGGAACCATTCTACAGCCGCCATTTGAAGTCTTATAGCCGCCATACCTCATATAACGGATATAGAAGCTGCAGGAAGCATAATACAACCGCCATTTTGAGTCTTATAGCCGCCATCCTTTAGATACAGCTAAACAAGCTGCTGAAACCGTTCCACTTCCACCATTTTAAGTCTTATAGCCGCCATTTTTTAGATAACAGCTAAAGAAGCTGCTGTAACCATTCTACAGCCGAAGTTTTAAGTCTTATAGCCGCCATCCTTTAGATAACAGCTACACAATCTGCTAGAACCATAATACAGCCACCATTTTAAGTGTTATAGCCGACATGCTTTATATAACAGCTATATAAGCTGCTGGAAGCATAATTCAACCGCCATTTTGAGTCTTATAGCCGCCATCCTTTAGATACAGCTATACAAGCTGCTGAAACCGTTCTACTTCCACCATTTTAAGTCTTATAGCCGCCATTTTTTAGATAACAGCTATAGGAGCTGCTGTAACCATTCTACAGCCGAAGTTTTAAGTCTTAAAGCCGCCATCCTTTAGATAACAGCTATACAAGCTGCTGAAACCGTTCTACTGCCGCCATTTTGAGTCTTATAGCCGCCATCCTTTAGATAACAGCTATAGAAGCTGCTGGATCCGTTCTACTGCCGCCATTTTTAGTCTTATAGCGGCCATCCTTTATATAACAGCTACAAAAGCTGCTAGAACCATAATACAGCCGCTATTCTGAGTCTTATAGCCGAAATCCTTTATATAACAGCTATACAAGCTGCTGGAACCATAATATAGCCGCCATTTGAAGTCTTATAGCCGCCATACCTCATATAACGGATATAGAAGCTGCAGGAAGCATAATACAACCGCCATTTTGAGTCTTATAGCCGCCATTCTTTAGATACAGCTATACAAGCTGCTGAAACCGTTCTACTTCCACCATTTTAAGTCTTATAGCCGCCATTTTTTAAAAAACAGCAATAGAAGCTGCTGTAACCATTCTACAGCCGGTTTTAAGTCTTATAGCCGCCATCCTTTAGATAACAGCTATACAAGCTGCTGGAACAATAATATAGCCGCCATTTTCAGTCTTATAGCGGCCATCCTTTAGATAACAGCTACACAATCTGCTAGAACCATAATACAGCCGCTATACTGAGTCTTATAGCCGACATCCTTTATATAACAGCTATACAAGCTGCTGGAACCGTAATATAGCCGCCACTTTGAGTCTTATAGCCGCCATCCTTTATATAAGAGCTACACAATCTGCTAGAACCATAATACAGCCACCATTTTGAGTGTTATAGCCGACATGCTTTATATAACAGCTATATAAGCTGCTGGAACCATTCTACAGCCGCCATTTGAAGTCTTATAGCCGCCATACCTCATATAACGGATATAGAAGCTGCAGAAAGCATAATACAACCGCCATTTTGAGTCTCATAGCTGCCATCCTTTAGATAACAGCTATAGAAGCTGCTGGAACCGTTCTACTGCCGCCATTTTAAGTCTTATAGCGGCCATCCTTTACATAACAGCTACAAAAGCTGCTAGAACCATAATACAGCCGCTATTCTGAGTCTTATAGCCGACATCCTTTATATAACAGCTATACAAGCTGCTGGAACCATAATATAGCCGCCATTTGAAGTCTTATAGCCGCCATACCTCATATAACGGATATAGAAGCTGCAGGAAGCATAAAACAACCGCCATTTTGAGTCTTATAGCTGCCATCCTTTACATAATAGTTATACAAGCTACTGAAACCGTTCTACTGCCGCCATTTTGAGTCTTATAGACGCCATACCTCATACAACGGATATAGAAGCTGCAGGAAGCATAATACAACCGCCATTTTGAGTCTTATAGCCGCCATCCTTTAGATAACAGCTATAGAAGCTGCTGGAACCGTTCTACTGCCGCCATTTTAAGTCTTATAGTGGCCATCCTTTATATAACAGCTACAAAAGCTGCTAGAACCCTTCTACTGCCGCCATTTTAAGTCTAATAGCGGCCATCCTTTATATAACAGCTATACAAGCTGCTAGAACCATAATATAGCCGCCATTTTGAGTCCTATAGCCGACATCCTTTATATAACAGCTATTAAAGCTGCTGAAACCATAATACAGCCGCCATTTTGAGTCTTATAGCCGTTATCCTTTATATAACAGCTACACAATCTGCTAGAACCATAATACTAATAGCGGCCATCCTTTATATAACAGCTACACAATCTGCTAGAACCATAATACAGCCGCTATTCTGAGTCTTATAGCCGACATCATTTATATAACAGCTATACAAGCTGCTGGAACCATAATATACCCGCCATTTTGAGTCTTATAGCCGACATCCTTTATATAACAGCTATTAAAGCTGCTGAAACCATAACACAGCCGCCATTTTGAGTCTTATAGCCGACATACTTTATATAACAGCTATATTAGCTGCTGCAACCATTCTACAGCCGCCATTTGAAGTCTTATAGCCGCCATACCTCATATAACGGATATAGAAGCTGCAGGAAGTATAATACAACCGCCATTTTGAGTCTTATAGCTGCCATCCTTTGTATAATAGTTATACAAGCTGCTGAAACCGTTCTACTGCCGCCATTTTGAGTCTTATAGACGCCATCCTTTAGATAACAACTATAGAAGCTGCTGGAACAGTTCTACTGCCGCCATTTTAAGTCTTATAGCGGCCATCCTTTAGATAACAGCTACACAATCTGCTAGAACCATAATACAGCCGCTATACTGAGTCGTATAGCCGACATCCTTTATATAACAGCTATACAAGCTGCTGGAACCGTAATATAGCCGCCACTTTGAGTCTTATAGCCGTTATCCTTTATATAACAGCTACACAATCTGCTAGAACCATAATACAGCCACCATTTTGAGTATTATAGTCGACATGCTTTATATAACAGCTATATAAGCTGCTGGAACCATTCTACAGCCGCCATTTGAAGTCTTATAGCCGCCATACCTCATATAACGGATATAGAAGCTGCAGGAAGCATAATACAACCGCCATTTTGAGTCTTATAGCCGCCATCCTTTAGATACAGCTAAACAAGCTGCTGAAACCGTTCCACTTCCACCATTTTAAGTCTTATAGCCGCCATTTTTTAGATAACAGCTATAGAAGCTGCTGTAACCATTCTACAGCCGAAGTTTTAAGTCTTATAGCCGCCATCCTTTAGATAACAGCTATACAAGCTGCTGAAACCGTTCTACTGCCGCCATTTTGAGTCTTATAGCCGCCATCCTTTAGATAACAGCTATAGAAGCTGCTGGAACCGTTCTACTGCCGCCATTTTAAGTCTTATAGCGGCCATCCTTTATATAACAGCTACAAAAGCTGCTAGAACCATAATACAGCCGCTATTCTGAGTCTTATAGCCGACATCCTTTATATAACAGCTATACAAGCTGCTGGAACCATAATATAGCCGCCATTTGAAGTCTTATAGCCGCCATACCTCATATAACGGATATAGAAGCTGCAGGAAGCATAAAACAACCGCCATTTTGAGTCTTATAGCCGCCATCCTTTAGATACAGCTAAACAAGCTGCTGAAACCGTTCTACTGCCACCATTTTGAGTCTTATAGACGCCATACCTCATACAACGGATATAGAAGCTGCAGGAAGCATAATACAACCGCCATTTTGAGTCTTATAGCCGCCATTCTTTAGATAACAGCTATAGAAGCTGCTGGAACCGTTCTACTGCCGCCATTTTAAGTCTTATAGTGGCCATCCTTTATATAACAGCTACAAAAGCTGCTAGAACCCTTCTACTGCCGCCATTTTAAGTCTAATAGCGGCCATCCTTTATATAACAGCTACACAATCTGCTAGAACTATAATACAGCCGCTATTCTGAGTCTTATAGCCGACATCCTTTATATAACAGCTATACAAGCTGCTAGAACCATAAAATAGCCGCCATTTTGAGTCCTATAGCCGACATCCTTTATATAACAGCTATTAAAGCTGCTGAAACCATAATACAGCCGCCATTTTGAGTCTTATAGCCGACGTACTTTATATAACAGCTATATAAGCTGCTGGAACCATTCTACAGCCGCCATACCTCATATAACGTATATAGAAGCTGCAGAAGGCATAATACAACCGCCATTTTGAGTCTTATAGCTGCCATCCTTTATATAATAGTTATACAAGCTGCTGAAACCGTTCTACAGCCGCCATTTGAAGTCGTATAGCCGCCATACCTCATATAACGGATATAGAAGCTGCAGGAAGCATAATACAACCGCCATTTTGAGTCTTATAGACGCCATCCTTTAGATAACAGCTATAGAAGCTGCTGGAACCGTTCTATTGCCGCCATTTTAAGTCTTATAGCGGCCATCCTTTAGATAACAGCTATACAAGCTGCTGAAACCGTTCTACTGCCGCCATTTTGAGTCTTATAGCCGTCATCCTTTAGATAACAGATATACAAGCTGCTGAGACCGATCTACTGCCGCCATTTTAAGTCTTATAGCCGCCATTTTCTAGATAACAGCTATACAAGCTGCTGAAACCGTTCTACTGCCGCCATTTTGAGTCTTATAGCCGCCATCCTTTATATAACAGCTATAGAAGCTGCTGGAACCGTTCTACTGCCGCCATTTTAAGTCTTATAGCGGCCATCATTTATATAACAGCTACACAAGCTGCTAGAACCATAATACAGAAGCTATTCTGAGTCTTATAGCCGACATCCTTTATATAACAGCTATACAAGCTGCTGGAACCATAATTTAGCCGCCATTTTCAGTCGTATAGCCGCCATCCTTTAGATAATAGCTATACAAGCTGCTGAAACCGTTCTACTGCCGCCATTTTAAGTCTTATAGCCGCCATCCTTCAGATACAGCTATACAAGCTGCTGAAACCGTTCTACTGCCGCCATTTTGAGTCTTATAGCCGCCATCCTTTAGATAACAGATGTACAAGCTGCTGAGACCGATCTACTGCCGCCATTTTAAGTCTTATAGCCGCCATTTTTTAGATAACAGCTATACAAGCCGCTGAAACCGTTCTACTGCCGCCATTTTAAGTCTTATAGCCGCCATTTTTTAGATAACAGCTATACAAGCTGCTGAAACCGTTCTACTGCCGCCATTTTGAGTCTTATAGCCGCCATCCTTTATATAACAGCTATAGAAGCTGCTGGAACCATAATACAGCCGCTATTCTGAGTCTTATAGCCGACATCCTTTATATAACAGCTATACAAGCTGCTGGAACCATAATATAGCCGCCATTTTGAGTCCTATAGCCGACATCCTTTATATAACAGCTATACAAGCTGCTGAAACCGTTCTACTGCCGCCATTTTGAGTCTTATAGCCGCCATCCTTTAGATAACAGATGTACAAGCTGCTGAAACCGTTCTACTGCCGCCCTTTTGAGTCTTATAGCCGCCATCCTTTAGATAACAGATGTACAAGCTGCTGAGACCGATCTACTGCCGCCATTTTAAGTCTTATAGCCGCCATTTTTTAGATAACAGCTATACAAGCTGCTGAAACCGTTCTACTGCCGCCATTTTAAGTCTTATAGCCGCCATTTTTTAGATAACAGCTATACAAGCTGCTGAAACCGTTCTACTGCCGCCATTTTGAGTCTTATAGCCGCCATCCTTTATATAACAGCTATAGAAGCTGCTGGAACCATAATACAGCCGCTATTCTGAGTCTTATAGCCGACATCCTTTATATAACAGCTACAAAAGCTGCTGGAACCATAATATAGCCGCCATTTTGAGTCTTATAGCCGCCATCCTTTAGATAACAGATGTACAAGCTGCTGAGACCGATCTACTGCCGCCATTTTGAGTCTTATAGCCGCCATCCTTTAGATAACAGATGTACAAGCTGCTGAGACCGATCTACTGCCGCCATTTTAAGTCTTATAGCCGCCATTTTTTAGATAACAGCTATACAAGCTGCTGAAACCGTTCTACTGCCGCCATTTTGAGTCTTATAGCCGCCATCCTTTAGATAACAGATGTACAAGCTGCTGAGACCGATCTACTGCCGCCATTTTAAGTCTTATAGCCGCCATTTTTTAGATAACAGCTATACAAGCTGCTGGAACCGTTCTATTGCCGCCATTTTAAGTCTTATAGCGGCCATCCTTTAGATAACAGCTATACAAGCTGCTGAAACCGTTCTACTGCCGCCATTTTGAGTCTTATAGCCGTCATCCTTTAGATAACAGATATACAAGCTGCTGAAACCGTTCTACTGCCGCCATTTTGAGTCTTATAGCCGCCATCCTTTATATAACAGCTATAGAAGCTGCTGGAACCGTTCTACTGCCGCCATTTTAAGTCTTATAGCGGCCATCATTTATATAACAGCTACACAAGCTGCTAGAACCATAATACAGAAGCTATTCTGAGTCTTATAGCCGACATCCTTTATATAACAGCTATACAAGCTGCTGGAACCATAATTTAGCCTCCATTTTGAGTCGTATAGCCGCCATCCTTTAGATAACAGCTATACAAGCTGCTGAAACCGTTCTACTGCCGCCATTTTAAGTCTTATAGCCGCCATCCTTCAGATACAGCTATACAAGGTGCTGAAACCGTTCTACTGCCGCCATTTTGAGTCTTATAGCCGCCATCCTTTAGATAACAGATATACAAGCTGCTGAGACCGATCTACTGCCGCCATTTTAAGTCTTATAGCCGCCATTTTTTAGATAACAACTATACAAGCTGCTGAAACCGTTCTACTGCCGCCATTTTAAGTCTTATAGCCGCCATTTTTTAGATAACAACTATACAAGCTGCTGAAACCGTTCTACTGCCGCCATTTTGAGTCTTATAGCCGCCATCCTTTATATAACAGCTATAGAAGCTGCTGGAACCATAATACAGCCGCTATTCTGAGTCTTATAGCCGACATCCTTTATATAACAGCTATACAAGCTGCTGGAACCATAAATTAGCAGCCATTTTGAGTCGTATAGCCGCCATCCTTTAGATAACAGCTATAGAAGCTGCTGAAACCGTTCTACTGCCGCCATTTTAAGTCTTATAGCCGCCATCCTTTAGATACAGCTATACAAGCTGCTGAAACCGTTCTACTGCCGCCATTTTGAGTCTTATAGCCGCCATCCTTTAGATAACAGGTAAAGAAGCTGCTGGAACGCTTCTACTGCAGCAATTTTAAGTCTTATAGCGGCCATCCTTTATATAACAGCTACACAATCTGCTAGAACCATAATACAGCCGCTATACTGAGTCTTATAGCCAACATCCTTTATATAACAGCTATACAAGCTGCTGGAACCGTAATATAGCCGCCACTATTAGTCTTATAGCCGCCATCCTTTAGATAACAGCTATACAAGCTGCTAGAACTATAATTCAGCCACCAATTTGAGTGTTATAGCCGACATGCTTTATATAACAGCTATAGAAGCTGCTGGAACCGTTCTACTGCCGCCATTTTAAGTCTTATATCCGCCATCCTTTAGATAACAGCTATAGAAGCTGCTGGAACAGTTCTACTGCCGCCATTTTAAGTCTTATAGCGGCCATCCTTTAGATACAACTATACAAGCTGCTGAGACCGTTCTACCGACGCAGATAGATAACAGCTATACAAGCTGCTGAAACCGTTCTACTGCCGCCGTTTTGAGTCTTATAGCCGCCATCCTTTAGATAACATCTATAGAAGCTGCTGGAACCGTTCTACTGCCTCCATTTTAAGTCTTATAGCGGCCATCCTTCATATAACAGCTACAAAAGCTGCTAGAACCATAATACAGCCGCTATTCTGAGTCTTATAGCCGACATCCTTTATATAACAGCTATACAAGCTGCTGGAACCATAATATAGCCGCCATTTGAAGTCTTATAGCCGCCATACCTCATATAACGGATATAGAAGCTGCAGGAAGCATAATACAACCGCCATTTTGAGTCTTATAGCTGCCATCCTTTATATAATAGTTATACAAGCTACTGAAACCGTTCTACTGCCGCCATTTGAAGTCTTATAGCCGCCATACCTCATATAACGGATATAGAAGCTGCAGGAAGCATAATACAACCGCCATTTTGAGTCTTATAGCCGCCATCCTTTAGATAACAGCTATACAAGCTGCTGAAACCGTTCTACTGCCGCCATTTTGAGTCTTATAGCCGCCATCCTTTATATAACAGCCATAGAAGCTGCTGAAACCCCTCTACTGCCGCCATTTTAAGTCTAATAGCGGCCATCCTTTATATAACAGCTACACAATCTGCTAGAACCACAATACAGCGGCTATTCTGAGTCTTATAGCCGCCATCCTCTATATAACAGCTATAGAAGCTGCTGGAACCGTTCTACTGCCGCCATTTTGAGTCTTATAGCCGCCATCCTTTAGATAACAGCTATAAAAGCTGCTGGAACCGTTCTACTGCCTCCATTTTGAGTCTTATAGCGGCCATCCTTTATATAACAGCTACAAAGCTGCTAGAACCATAATACAGCCGCTATTCTGAGTCTTATAGCCGACATCCTTTATATAACAGCTATACAAGCTGCTGGAACCATAATATAGCCGCCATTTGAAGTCTTATAGCCGCCATACCTCATATAACGGATATAGAAGCTGCAGGAAGCATAATACAACCGCCATTTTGAGTCTTATAGCTGCCATCCTATATATAATAGTTATACAAGCTACTGAAACCGTTCTACTGCCGCCATTTGAAGTCTTATAGCCGCCATACCTCATATAACGGATATAGAAGCTGCAGGAAGCATAATACAACCGCCATTTTGAGTCTTATAGCCGCCATCCTTTAGATAACAGCTATAGAAGCTGCTGGAACCGTTCTACTGCCTCCATTTTGAGTCTTATAGCGGCCATCCTTTATATAACAGCTACAAAAGCTGCTAGAACCATAATACAGCCGCCATTTTGAGTCTTATAGCCGACATACTTTATATAACAGCTATATAAGCTGCTGGAACCATTCTACAGCCGCCATTTGAAGTCTTATAGCCGCCATACCTCATATAACGGATATAGAAGCTGCAGGAAGCATAATACAACTTTTTGAGTCTTATAGCTGCCATCCTTTATATAATAGTTATACAAGCTGCTGAAACCGTTCTACTGCCGCCATTTTGAGTCTTATAGACGCCATCCTTTAGATAACAGCTATAGAAGCTGCTGGAACAGTTCTACTGCCGCCATTTTAAGTCTTATAGCGGCCATCCTTTAGATAACAGCTAAACAAGCTGCTGGAACCGTTCTATTGCCGCCATTTTAAGTCTTATAGCGGCCATCCTTTAGATAACAGCTATACAAGCTGCTGAAACCGTTCTACTGCCGCCATTTTGAGTCCTTTAGCCGCCATCCTTTAGATAACAGATATATAAGCTACTGAGACCGATCTACTGCCGCCATTTTAAGTCTTATAGCCGTAATTTTTTATATAACAGCTATACAAGCTGCCGAAACCGTTCTACTGCCGCCATTTTGAGTCTTATAGCCGCCATCCTTTATATAACAGCTATAGAAGCTGCTGGAACCGTTCTACTGCCGCCATTTTAAGTCTTATAGCGGCCATCCTTTATATAACAGCTACACAAGCTGCTAGAAACATAATACAGCCGCTATTCTGAGTCTTATAGCCGACATCCTTTATATAACAGCTATACAAGCTGCTGGAACCATAATTTAGCCGCCATTTTGAGTCGTATAGTCGCCATCCTTTAGATAACAGCTATACAAGCTGCTGAAACCGTTCTACTGCCGCCATTTTAAGTCTTATAGCCGACATACTTTATATAACAGCTATATAAGCTGCTGGAACCATTCTACAGCCGCCATTTGAAGTCTTATAGCCGCCATCCTTTAAATAATAGTTATACAATCTGCTGTAACCGTTCTACTGCCGCCATTTTGAGTCTTATAGACGCCATCCTTTAGATAACAGCTATAGAAGCTGCTGAAACCATTCTACTGCCGCCATTTTAAGTCTTATATCGGCCATCCTTTAGATAACAGCTATACAAGCTGCTGAAACCGTTCTACGGCCGCCATTTTAAGTCTTTTAGCCGCCATCCTTTAGATACAACTATATGTACAAGCTGCTGAGACCGTTCTACCGACGCCATTTTGAGTCTTATAGCCGACATACTTTATATAACAGCTATTTAAGCTGCTGGAACCAATCTACAGCCGCCATTTGAAGTCTTGTAGCCGCCATCCTTTAAATAATAGTTATACAAGCTGCTGAAACCGTTCTACTGCCGCCATTTTGAGTCTTATAGACGCCATCCTTTAGATAACAGCTATAGAAGCTGCTGAAACCATTCTACTGCCGCCATTTTAAGGCTTATAGCCGACATCCTTTATATAACAGCTATACAAGCTGCTTGAACCATAATTATCCGCCATTTTGAGTCGTATAGCCGCCATCCTTTAGATAACAGCTATACAAGCTGCTAAAACCGTTCTACTGCCGCCATTTTAAGTCTTATAGCCGACATACTTTATATAACAGCTATATAAGCTGCTGGAACCATTCTACAGCCGCCATTTGAAGTCTTATAGCCGCCATCCTTTAAATAATACTTATACAAGCTGCTGAAACCGTTCTACTGCCGCCATTTTGAGTCTTATAGACGCCATCCTTTAGATAACAGCTATAGAAGCTGCTGAAACCATTCTACTGCCGCCATTTTAAGTCTTATAGCGGCCATCCTTTAGATAACAGCTATACAAGCTGCTGAAACCCCTCTACTGCCGCCATTTTAAGTCTTATAGCGGCCATCCTTTATATAACAGCTACACAAGCTGCTAGAACCAATCTACAGCCGCCATTTTAAGTCTTATAGCCGCCATCCTTTAGATACAGCTATACAAGCTGCTGAAACCGTTCTACTGCCGCCATTTTGAGTCTTATAGCCGCCATCCTTTAGATAACAGGTAAAGAAGCTGCTGGAACGCTTCTACTGCAGCAATTTTAAGTCTTATAGCGGCCATCCTTTATATAACAGCTACACAATCTGCTAGAACCATAATACAGCCGCTATACTGAGTCTTATAGCCAACATCCTTTATATAACAGCTATACAAGCTGCTGGAACCGTAATATAGCCGCCACTATTAGTCTTATAGCCGCCATCCTTTAGATAACAGCTATACAAGCTGCTAGAACTATAATTCAGCCACCAATTTGAGTGTTATAGCCGACATGCTTTATATAACAGCTATAGAAGCTGCTGGAACCGTTCTACTGCCGCCATTTTAAGTCTTATATCCGCCATCCTTTAGATAACAGCTATAGAAGCTGCTGGAACAGTTCTACTGCCGCCATTTTAAGTCTTATAGCGGCCATCCTTTAGATACAACTATACAAGCTGCTGAGACCGTTCTACCGACGCAGATAGATAACAGCTATACAAGCTGCTGAAACCGTTCTACTGCCGCCGTTTTGAGTCTTATAGCCGCCATCCTTTAGATAACATCTATAGAAGCTGCTGGAACCGTTCTACTGCCTCCATTTTAAGTCTTATAGCGGCCATCCTTCATATAACAGCTACAAAAGCTGCTAGAACCATAATACAGCCGCTATTCTGAGTCTTATAGCCGACATCCTTTATATAACAGCTATACAAGCTGCTGGAACCATAATATAGCCGCCATTTGAAGTCTTATAGCCGCCATACCTCATATAACGGATATAGAAGCTGCAGGAAGCATAATACAACCGCCATTTTGAGTCTTATAGCTGCCATCCTTTATATAATAGTTATACAAGCTACTGAAACCGTTCTACTGCCGCCATTTGAAGTCTTATAGCCGCCATACCTCATATAACGGATATAGAAGCTGCAGGAAGCATAATACAACCGCCATTTTGAGTCTTATAGCCGCCATCCTTTAGATAACAGCTATACAAGCTGCTGAAACCGTTCTACTGCCGCCATTTTGAGTCTTATAGCCGCCATCCTTTATATAACAGCCATAGAAGCTGCTGAAACCCCTCTACTGCCGCCATTTTAAGTCTAATAGCGGCCATCCTTTATATAACAGCTACACAATCTGCTAGAACCACAATACAGCGGCTATTCTGAGTCTTATAGCCGCCATCCTCTATATAACAGCTATAGAAGCTGCTGGAACCGTTCTACTGCCGCCATTTTGAGTCTTATAGCCGCCATCCTTTAGATAACAGCTATAAAAGCTGCTGGAACCGTTCTACTGCCTCCATTTTGAGTCTTATAGCGGCCATCCTTTATATAACAGCTACAAAAGCTGCTAGAACCATAATACAGCCGCTATTCTGAGTCTTATAGCCGACATCCTTTATATAACAGCTATACAAGCTGCTGGAACCATAATATAGCCGCCATTTGAAGTCTTATAGCCGCCATACCTCATATAACGGATATAGAAGCTGCAGGAAGCATAATACAACCGCCATTTTGAGTCTTATAGCTGCCATCCTATATATAATAGTTATACAAGCTACTGAAACCGTTCTACTGCCGCCATTTGAAGTCTTATAGCCGCCATACCTCATATAACGGATATAGAAGCTGCAGGAAGCATAATACAACCGCCATTTTGAGTCTTATAGCCGCCATCCTTTAGATAACAGCTATAGAAGCTGCTGGAACCGTTCTACTGCCTCCATTTTGAGTCTTATAGCGGCCATCCTTTATATAACAGCTACAAAAGCTGCTAGAACCATAATACAGCCGCCATTTTGAGTCTTATAGCCGACATACTTTATATAACAGCTATATAAGCTGCTGGAACCATTCTACAGCCGCCATTTGAAGTCTTATAGCCGCCATACCTCATATAACGGATATAGAAGCTGCAGGAAGCATAATACAACTTTTTGAGTCTTATAGCTGCCATCCTTTATATAATAGTTATACAAGCTGCTGAAACCGTTCTACTGCCGCCATTTTGAGTCTTATAGACGCCATCCTTTAGATAACAGCTATAGAAGCTGCTGGAACAGTTCTACTGCCGCCATTTTAAGTCTTATAGCGGCCATCCTTTAGATAACAGCTAAACAAGCTGCTGGAACCGTTCTATTGCCGCCATTTTAAGTCTTATAGCGGCCATCCTTTAGATAACAGCTATACAAGCTGCTGAAACCGTTCTACTGCCGCCATTTTGAGTCCTTTAGCCGCCATCCTTTAGATAACAGATATATAAGCTACTGAGACCGATCTACTGCCGCCATTTTAAGTCTTATAGCCGTAATTTTTTATATAACAGCTATACAAGCTGCCGAAACCGTTCTACTGCCGCCATTTTGAGTCTTATAGCCGCCATCCTTTATATAACAGCTATAGAAGCTGCTGGAACCGTTCTACTGCCGCCATTTTAAGTCTTATAGCGGCCATCCTTTATATAACAGCTACACAAGCTGCTAGAAACATAATACAGCCGCTATTCTGAGTCTTATAGCCGACATCCTTTATATAACAGCTATACAAGCTGCTGGAACCATAATTTAGCCGCCATTTTGAGTCGTATAGTCGCCATCCTTTAGATAACAGCTATACAAGCTGCTGAAACCGTTCTACTGCCGCCATTTTAAGTCTTATAGCCGACATACTTTATATAACAGCTATATAAGCTGCTGGAACCATTCTACAGCCGCCATTTGAAGTCTTATAGCCGCCATCCTTTAAATAATAGTTATACAATCTGCTGTAACCGTTCTACTGCCGCCATTTTGAGTCTTATAGACGCCATCCTTTAGATAACAGCTATAGAAGCTGCTGAAACCATTCTACTGCCGCCATTTTAAGTCTTATATCGGCCATCCTTTAGATAACAGCTATACAAGCTGCTGAAACCGTTCTACGGCCGCCATTTTAAGTCTTTTAGCCGCCATCCTTTAGATACAACTATATGTACAAGCTGCTGAGACCGTTCTACCGACGCCATTTTGAGTCTTATAGCCGACATACTTTATATAACAGCTATTTAAGCTGCTGGAACCAATCTACAGCCGCCATTTGAAGTCTTGTAGCCGCCATCCTTTAAATAATAGTTATACAAGCTGCTGAAACCGTTCTACTGCCGCCATTTTGAGTCTTATAGACGCCATCCTTTAGATAACAGCTATAGAAGCTGCTGAAACCATTCTACTGCCGCCATTTTAAGGCTTATAGCCGACATCCTTTATATAACAGCTATACAAGCTGCTTGAACCATAATTATCCGCCATTTTGAGTCGTATAGCCGCCATCCTTTAGATAACAGCTATACAAGCTGCTAAAACCGTTCTACTGCCGCCATTTTAAGTCTTATAGCCGACATACTTTATATAACAGCTATATAAGCTGCTGGAACCATTCTACAGCCGCCATTTGAAGTCTTATAGCCGCCATCCTTTAAATAATACTTATACAAGCTGCTGAAACCGTTCTACTGCCGCCATTTTGAGTCTTATAGACGCCATCCTTTAGATAACAGCTATAGAAGCTGCTGAAACCATTCTACTGCCGCCATTTTAAGTCTTATAGCGGCCATCCTTTAGATAACAGCTATACAAGCTGCTGAAACCCCTCTACTGCCGCCATTTTAAGTCTTATAGCGGCCATCCTTTATATAACAGCTACACAAGCTGCTAGAACCATAATACAGCCGCTATTCTGAGTCTTATAGCCGACATCCTTTATATAACAGCTATACAAGCTGCTGAAACCATAATTTAGCCGCCATTTTGAGTCGTATACCCGCCATCCTTTAGATAACAGCTATACAAGCTGCTGAAACCGTTCTACTGCCGCCATTTTAAGTCTTATAGCGGCCATCCTTTATATAACAGCTACACAAGCTGCTAGAACCATAATACAGCCGCTATTCTGAGTCTTATAGCCGACATCCTTTATATAACAGCTATACAAGCTGCTGGAACCATAATTTGGCCGCCATTTTGAGTCGTATAGCCGCCATCCTTTAGATAACAGCTATACAAGCTAATGAAACCGTTCTACTGCCGCCATTTTAAGTCTTATAGCCGCCATACCTCATATAACGGATATAGAAGCTGCAGAAAGCATAATACAACCGCCATTTTGAGTCTTATAGCTGCCATCCTTTATATAATAGTTGTACAAGCTGCTGAAACCGTTCTACTGCCGCCATTTTAAGTCTTATAGCGGCCATCCTTTAGATAACAGCTAAATAAGCTGCTGGAACCGTTCTGTTGCCCCCATTTTAAGTTTTATAGCGGCCATCCTTTAGATAACAGCTATACAAGCTGCTGAAACCGTTCTACTGCCGCCATTTTGAGTCTTATAGCCGCCATCCTTTATGTAACAGCTACACAAGCTGCTAGAACCATAATACAGCCGCTATTCTGAGTCTTATAGCCGACATCCTTTATATAACAGCTATACAAGCTGCTGGAACCATAATTTAGCCGCCATTTTGAGTCGTATATCCGCCATCCTTTAGATAACAGCTATACAAGCTGCTGAAACCGTTCTACTGTCGCCATTTTAAGTCTTATAGCCGCCATCCTTTAGATACAGCTATACAAGCTGTTGAAACCGTTCTACTGCCGCCATTTTAAGTCTTATAGCCGCCATCCTTTAGATACAGCTATACAAGCTGTTGAAACCGTTCTACTGCCGCCATTTTGAGTCTTATAGCCGCCATCCTTTAGATATCAGCTAAAGAAGCAGCTGGAACGCTTCTACTGCCGCAATTTTAAGTCTTATAGCGGCCATCCTTTATATAATAGCTACACAATCTGCTAGAACCATAATAGAGCCGCTATACTGAGTCTAATAGCCGACATCCTTTATATAACAGCTATACAAGCTGCTGGAACCGTAATGTAGCCGCCACTTTGAGTCTTATAGCAGCCATCCTTTAGATAACAGCTATACAAGCTGCTAGAACTATAATTCAGCCACCGTTTTGAGTGTTATAGCCGACATACTTTATATAACAGCTATATAAGCTGCTGGAACCATTCTACAGCCGCCATTTGAAGTCTTATAGCCGCCATACCTCATATTACGGATATAGAAACTGCAGAAAGCATAATATAACCGCCGTTTTAAGTCTTATAGCCGCCATCCTTTAGATACAACTATACAAGCTGCTGAAACCGTTCTACCGACGCCATTTTGAGTCTTATAGCCGCCATCCTTTAGATAATAGTTATACAAGCTGCTGGATCCGTAATACAGACGCTATTTTGAGTCTGATAGCCGACATCCTTTATATAACAGCTGTAGAAGCTGCTGGAACCGTTCCACTAGCGTAATTTTGAGTCTCATAGCAGCCATTCTTTATAGAATAGCTATACAAGCTGCTGGAACCATAAAATAGCCGCCATTTTGAGTCTTATAGCCGACATCCTTTATAAAACAGCTATACAAGCTGCTGGTACCATAATACAGCCGCCATTTTGAGTCTTGTAGCCGCCATCCATTATATAATAGTTATACAAGCTGCTGGAACTGTTCTACTGCTGCCATTTTGAGTCTTATAGCCGCCATCCTTTAGATAACAGCTATAGAAGCTGCTGGAACCATTCTTTTGCCGCCATTTTGAGTCTTATAGCCGCCGTCCTTTATATAACAGCTATTAAAGCTGCTGGAACCATAATACAGCCGCTATTTTGAGTCTGATAGCCGACATCCTTTATATAACAGCTGAAGAAGCTGCTGGATCCTTTCCACTGACGTAATTTTGAGTCCCATAGCAGTGGTCCTTTATATAACAGCTATACAAGCTGATGGAACCATAATACAACCGCAATTTTGAGTATTATAGCCGCCATCCTTTATATAATAGTTTTACAAGCTGCTGGAACCATCATGCAGCCGCCATTTTGAGTCTTATAGCCGACATCCTTTATATAACAGCTAAACAAGCTGCTGGAACCATAACCGACTGCCTTTATGTAACAGTTATTAAAGCTGCTGGAACCATAATACAGCCGCATTTTGAGTCTTATAGCCGACATCCTTTATATAACAGCTATAAAAGCTGCTGACACCATACAGCAGCCGCCATTTTAAGTTTTATAGCTGCCATACCTTATATAACGGATATAGAAGCTGCAGGAAGCATAATACAACCGCCATTTTGAGTCTTATAGCTGTCATCCTTTATATAATAGTTATACAAGCTGCTGGAACAAAAATACAGCCGCATTTTGAGTCTTATAGCCGATATCTTCTATATAACAGCTATAAAAGCTGCTGACACCATACAGCAGCCGCCATTTTAAGTTTTATAGCTGCCATACCTTACATAACGGATATAGAAGCTGCAGGATGCATAATACAACCGCCATTTTGAGTCTTATAGCTGTCATTCTTTATATAATAGTTATACAAGCTGCTGGAACAAAAATACAGCCGCCATTTTCAGTCTTAGAGCCGCCATCCTTTAAATATCAGCTATAGAAGCTGCTGGAACCGTTCTACTTCCGCCATTTTAAGTCTTATAGCGGCCATTCTTTAGATAACAGCTACACAAGCTGCTAGAACCATAATACCGCCGCTATTCTGAGTCTTATAGCCGACATCCTTCATATAACAGCTATACAAGCTGCTGGAACCATAATACAGACGCCATTTTGAGTCTTATAGCCGACATACTTTATATAACACATATATAAGCTGCTGGAATCATTCTACAGCCGCCATTTGAAGTCTTATAATGGCCATCATTTAGATAACAGCTATGCAAGCTGCTGAAACCGTTCTACTGCCGCCATTTTGAGTCTTATAGCCGCCATCCCTTAGATAACAGCTATACAAGCTGCTGAAACCGTTCTACTGCCGCCATTTTGAGTCTTATAGCCGCCATCCTTTTGATAACAGCTATAGAAGCTGTTGGAATCGTTCTACTGCCGCCATTTTAAGTCTCATAGCGGCCATCATTTAGATAACAGCTATACAAGCTGCTGAAACCGTTCTACTGCCGCCATTTTAAGTCTCATAGCGGCCATCCTTTAGATAACAGCTATAGAAGCTGCTGGAACCGTTCTTCTGTTGCCATTTTAAGTCTTATAGCGGCAATCCTTTATATAACAGCTACACAAGCTGCTAGAACCATAAAACAGCCGCTATTCTGAGTCTTATAGCCGACATCCTTTATATAACAGCTATACAAGCTGCTCGAACCGTTCTACTGCCGCCATTTTAAGTCTTATAGCCGCCATTTTTTAGACAACAGCTATAAAAGCTGCTGAAACCGTTCTACTGCCGCCATTTTGAGTCTTATTGCCGCAATTCTTTAGATAACAGCTATAGAAGCTACTGGAACCGTTCTACTGCCGCCATTTTAAGTCTTATAGCGGCCATCCTTTATATAACAGCTACAAAAGCTGCTAGAACCATAATACAGCTGCTATTCTGAGTCTTATAGCCGACATCCTTTATATAACAGCTATACCAGCTGCTGGAACCATACTATAGCCGCCATTTTGAGTCGTATAGCCGCCATCCTTTAGATTACAGCTATACAAGCTGCTTAAACCGTTCTACTGTTTTAAGTCTTATAGCGGCCATCCTTTAGATAACAGCTATACAAGCTGCTCGAACCGTTCTACTGCCGCCATTTGAAGTCTTATAGCGGCCATCCTTTAGATAACAGCTATGCAAGCTGCTGAAACCGTTCTACTGCCGCCATTTTAAGTCTTATAGCCGCCATTTTTTAGATAACAGCTATAAAAGCTGCTGAAACCGTTCTACTGCCGCCATTTTGAGTCTTATTGCCGCAATTCTTTAGATAACAGCTATAGAAGCTGCTGGAACCGTTCTACTGCCGCCATTTTGAGTCTTATTGCCGCAATTCTTTAGATAACAGCTATAGAAGCTGCTGGAACCGTTCTACTGCCGCCATTTTAAGTCTTATAGCGGCCATCCTTTATATAACAGCTACACAATCTGCTAGAACCATAATACAGCCGCTATTCTGAGTCTTATAGCCGACATCCATTATATAACAGCTGTAAAAGCTGCTGGAACCATAATATAGCCGCCATTTTGAGTCTTATAGCCGACATCCTTTATATAACAACTATATAAGCCGCTGGAACCATTCTACAGCCGCCATTTTTAGTCTTATAGCCGCCATACCTCATATAACGGATATAGAAGCTGCAGGAAGCATAATACAACCGCCATTTTGAGTCTTATAGCTGCCATCCTTTATATAATAGTTATACAAGCTGCTGAAACCGTTCTACTGCCGCCATTATGAGTCTTATAAACGCCATCTATTAGATAGCAGCTATAAAATCTGCTGGAACCGTTCTACTGCCGCCATTTTAAGTCTTATAGCGGCCATCCTTTAGATAACAGCTAAACAAGCTGCTGGAACCGTTCTACTGTTTTAAGTCTTATAGCGGCCATCCTTCAGATAACATCTAAACAAGCTGCTGGAACCGTTCTACTGTTTTAAGTCTTATAGCGGCCATCCTTTAGATAACAGCTATACAAGCTGCTGGAACCGTTCTACTGCCGCCATTTTAAGGCTTATAGCGGCCATCCTTTATATAACAGCTATACAAGCTGCTGAAACCGTTCTACTGCCGCCATTTTGAGTCTTATAGCCGCCATCCTTTATATAACAGCTATAGAAGCTGCTGGAACCGTTCTACTGCCGCCATTTTAAGTCTTATAGCGGCCATCATTTAGATAACAGCTATACAAGCTGCTGAAAGCGTTCTACTGCCGCCATTTTAAGTCTCATAGCGGCCATCCTTTAGATAACAGCTATAGAAGCTGCTGGAACCGTTCTTATGTTGCCATTTTAAGTCTTATAGCGGCAATCCTTTATATAACAGCTACACAAGCTGCTAGAACCATAAAACAGCCGCTATTCTGAGTCTTATAGCCGACATCCTTTATATAACAGCTATACAAGCTGCTCGAACCGTTCTACTGCCGCCATTTGAAGTCTTATAGCGGCCATACTTTAGATAACAGCTATACAAGCTGCTGAAACCGTTCTACTGCCGCCATTTTAAGTCTTATAGCCGCCATTTTTTAGACAACAGCTATAAAAGCTGCTGAAACCGTTCTACTGCCGCCATTTTGAGTCTTATTGCCGCAATTCTTTAGATAACAGCTATAGAAGCTACTGGAACCGTTCTACTGCCGCCATTTTAAGTCTTATAGCGGCCATCCTTTATATAACAGCTACAAAAGCTGCTAGAACCATAATACAGCTGCTATTCTGAGTCTTATAGCCGACATCCTTTATATAACAGCTATACCAGCTGCTGGAACCATACTATAGCCGCCATTTTGAGTCGTATAGCCGCCATCCTTTAGATTACAGCTATACAAGCTGCTTAAACCGTTCTACTGTTTTAAGTCTTATAGCGGCCATCCTTTAGATAACAGCTATACAAGCTGCTCGAACAGTTCTACTGCCGCCATTTGAAGTCTTATAGCGGCCATCCTTTAGATAACAGCTATGCAAGCTTCTGAAACCGTTCTACTGCCGCCATTTTAAGTCTTATAGCCGCCATTTTTTAGATAACAGCTATAAAAGCTGCTGAAACCGTTCTACTGCCGCCATTTTGAGTCTTATTGCCGCAATTCTTTAGATAACAGCTATAGAAGCTGCTGGAACCGTTCTACTGCCGCCATTTTGAGTCTTATTGCCGCAATTCTTTAGATAACAGCTATAGAAGCTGCTGGAACCGTTCTACTGCCGCCATTTTAAGTCTTATAGCGGCCATCCTTTATATAACAGCTACACAATCTGCTAGAACCATAATACAGCCGCTATTCTGAGTCTTATAGCCGACATCCATTATATAACAGCTGTAAAAGCTGCTGGAACCATAATATAGCCGCCATTTTGAGTCTTATAGCCGACATCCTTTATATAACAACTATATAAGCCGCTGGAACCATTCTACAGCCGCCATTTGTAGTCTTATAGCCGCCATACCTCATATAACGGATATAGAAGCTGCAGGAAGCATAATACAACCGCCATTTTGAGTCTTATAGCTGCCATCCTTTATATAATAGTTACACAAGCTGCTGAAACCGTTCTACTGCCGCCATTATGAGTCTTATAGACGCCGTCTATTAGATAGCAGCTATAAAATCTGCTGGAACCGTTCTACTGCCGCCATTTTAAGTCTTATAGCGACCATCCTTTAGATAACAGCTAAACAAGCTGCTGGAACTGTTCTACTGTTTTAAGTCTTATAGCGGCCATCCTTCAGATAACATCTAAACAAGCTGCTGGAACCGTCCTACTGTTTTAAGTCTTATAGCGGCCATCCTTTAGATAACAGCTATACAAGCTGCTGGAACCGTTCTACTGCCGCCATTTTAGGGCTTATAGCGGCCATCCTTTATATAACAGCTAAACAAGCTGCTAGAACCATAATACAGCCGCTATTCTGAGTCTTATAGCCGACATCCTTTATATAACAGCTATACAAGCTGCTAGAACCATAATTTAGCCGCCATTTTGAGTCGTATAGCCGCCATCCACTAGATAACAGCTATACAAGCTGCTGAAACCGTTCTACTGCCGCCATTTTAAGTCTTATAGCCGCCATCCTTTAGATACAGCTATACAAGCTGCTGAAACCGTTCTTCTGCCGCCATTTTGAGTCGTATAGCCGCCATCCACTAGATAACAGCTATACAAGCTGCTGAAACCGTTCTACTGCCGCAATTTTAAGTCTTATAGCGGCCATCCCTTATATAACAGCTACACAATCTGCTAGAACCATAATACAGCCGCTATACTGAGTCTTATAGCCGACATCCTTTATATAACAGCTATACAAGCCGCTAGAACTATAATTCAGCCGCCATTTTTAGTCTTATAGCCGACATACTTTATATAACAGCTATATAAGCTGCTGGAACCATTCTACAGCCGCCATTTGAAGTCTTGTAGCCGCCATACCTCATATAACGGATATAGAAGCTGCAGAAAGCATAATACAACCGCCATTTTGAGTCTTATAGCCGTCTGAAACCGTTCTACTGCCGCCATTTTGAGTCTTATAGCCGCCATCCTTAAGATAACAGCTAATAAAGCTGCTAGAACGCTTCTACTGCCGCAATTTTAAGTCTTATAGCGGCCATCCTTTATATAACAGCTACACAATCTGCTAGAACCATAATACAGCCGCTATTCTGAGTCTTATAGCCGACATCTATTATATAATAGTTATACAAACTGCTGGATCCAAAATTTAGCCGCCATTTTGAGTCTTATAGCCGCCATCCTTTAGATAACAGCTATAGAAGCTGCTGGAACAGTTCTACTGCCGCCATTTTAAGTCTTATAGCGGCCATCCTTTATATAACAGCTACAAAAGCTGCTAGAACCATAAAACAGCCGCAATTCTGAGTCTTATAGCCGCCATCCTTTAGATTACAGCTAAACAAGCTGCTTAAACTGTTCTACTGCCGCCATTTTAAGTCTTATAGCCGCCATCCTTTAGATAACAGCTATACAAGCTGCTGAAACCGTTCTACCGACGCCATTTTGAGTCTTATAGCCGCCATCCTTTAGATAACAGCTATAGAAGCTGCTGGAACCCTTCTACTGCCGCCATTTTAAATCTAATAGCGGCCATCCTTTATATAACAGCTACACAATCTGCTAGAACATCCATTTTGAGTCGTATAGCCGCCATCCTTTAGATTACAGCTATACAAGCTGCTTAAACCGTTCTACTGTTTTAAGTCTTATAGCGGCCATCCTTTAGATAACAGCTATACAAGCTGCTCGAACCGTTCTACTGCCGCCATTTGAAGTCTTATAGCGGCCATCCTTTAGATAACAGCTATGCAAGCTGCTGAAACCGTTCTACTGCCGCCATTTTAAGTTATATAGCCGCCATTTTTTAGATAACAGCTATAAAAGCTGCTGAAACCGTTCTACTGCCGCCATTTTGAGTCTTATTGCCGCAATTCTTTAGATAACAGCTATAGAAGCTGCTGGAACCCTTCTACTGCCGCCATTTTGAGTCTTATTGCCGCAATTCTTTAGATAACAGCTATAGAAGCTGCTGGAACCGTTCTACTGCCGCCATTTTAAGTCTTATAGCGGCCATCCTTTATATAACAGCTACACAATCTGCTAGAACCATAATACAGCCGCTATTCTGAGTCTTATAGCCGACATCCTTTATATAACAGCTACACAAGCTGCTCGAACCGTTCTACTGCCGCCATTTGAAGTCTTATAGCGGCCATACTTTAGATAATCCTTTATATAACAGCTACACAAGCTGCTAGAACCATAAAACAGCCGCTATTCTGAGTCTTATAGCCGACATCCCTTATATAACAGCTATACAAGCTGCTCGAACCGTTCTACTGCCGCCATTTGAAGTCTTATAGCGGCCATACTTTAGATAACAGCTATACAAGCTGCTGAAACCGTTCTACTGCCGCCATTTTAAGTCTTATAGCCGCCATTTTTTAGACAACAGCTATAAAAGCTGCTGAAACCGTTCTACTGCCGCCATTTTGAGTCTTATTGCCGCAATTCTTTAGATAACAGCTATAGAAGCTGCTGGAACCGTTCTACTGCCGCCATTTTAAGTCTTATAGCGGCCATCCTTTATATAACAGCTACAAAAGCTGCTAGAACCATAATACAGCTGCTATTCTGAGTCTTATAGCCGACATCCTTTATATAACAGCTATACCAGCTGCTGGAACCATACTATAGCCGCCATTTTGAGTCGTATAGCCGCCATCCTTTAGATAACAGCTATAGAAGCTGCTGGAACCCTTCTACTGCCGCCATTTTAAATCTAATAGCGGCCATCCTTTATATAACAGCTACACAATCTGCTAGAACATCCTTTATATAACAGCTATACCAGCTGCTGGAACCATACTATAGCCGCCATTTTGAGTCGTATAGCCGCCATCCTTTAGATTACAGCTATACAAGCTGCTTAAACCGTTCTACTGTTTTAAGTCTTATAGCGGCCATCCTTTAGATAACAGCTATACAAGCTGCTCGAACCGTTCTACTGCCGCCATTTGAAGTCTTATAGCGGCCATCCTTTAGATAACAGCTATGCAAGCTTCTGAAACCGTTCTACTGCCGCCATTTTAAGTCTTATAGCCGCCATTTTTTAGATAACAGCTATAAAAGCTGCTGAAACCGTTCTACTGCCGCCATTTTGAGTCTTATTGCCGCAATTCTTTAGATAACAGCTATAGAAGCTGCTAGAACCGTTCTACTGCCGCCATTTTGAGTCTTATTGCCGCAATTCTTTAGATAACAGCTATAGAAGCTGCTGGAACCGTTCTACTGCCGCCATTTTAAGTCTTATAGCGGCCATCCTTTATATAACAGCTACACAATCTGCTAGAACCATAATACAGCCGCTATTCTGAGTCTTATAGCCGACATCCATTATATAACAGCTGTAAAAGCTGCTGGAACCATAATATAGCCGCCATTTTGAGTCTTATAGCCGACATCCTTTATATAACAACTATATAAGCCGCTGGAACCATTCTACAGCCGCCATTTGTAGTCTTATAGCCGCCATACCTCATATAACGGATATAGAAGCTGCAGGAAGCATAATACAACCGCCATTTTGAGTCTTATAGCTGCCATCCTTTATATAATAGTTACACAAGCTGCTGAAACCGTTCTACTGCCGCCATTATGAGTCTTATAGACGCCATCTATTAGATAGCAGCTATAAAATCTGCTGGAACCGTTCTACTGCCGCCATTTTAAGTCTTATAGCGGCCATCCTTTAGATAACAGCTAAACAAGCTGCTGGAACTGTTCTACTGTTTTAAGTCTTATAGCGGCCATCCTTCAGATAACATCTAAACAAGCTGCTGGAACGGTCCTACTGTTTTAAGTCTTATAGCGGCCATCCTTTAGATAACAGCTATACAAGCTGCTGGAACCGTTCTACTGCCGCCATTTTAAGGCTTATAGCGGCCATCCTTTATATAACAGCTATACAAGCTGCTAGAACCATAATTTAGCCGCCATTTTGAGTCGTATAGCCGCCATCCACTAGATAACAGCTATACAAGCTGCTGAAACCGTTCTACTGCCGCCATTTTAAGTCTTATAGCCGCCATCCCTTAGATACAGCTATACAAGCTGCTGAAACCGTTCTTCTGCCGCCATTTTGAGTCTTATAGCCGCCATCATTTAGATAACAGCTAAAGAAGCTGCTGGAACGCTTCTACTGCCGCAATTTTAAGTCTTATAGCGGCCATCCCTTATATAACAGCTACACAATCTGCTAGAACCATAATACAGCCGCTATACTGAGTCTTATAGCCGACATCCTTTATATAACAGCTATACAAGCCGCTAGAACTATAATTCAGCCGCCATTTTTAGTCTTATAGCCGACATCCTTTATATAACAACTATATAAGCCGCTGGAACCATTCTACAGCCGCCATTTGTAGTCTTATAGCCGCCATACCTCATATAACGGATATAGAAGCTGCAGGAAGCATAATACAACCGCCATTTTGAGTCTTATAGCTGCCATCCTTTATATAATAGTTATACAAGCTGCTGAAACCGTTCTACTGCCGCCATTATGAGTCTATAAGAGTCTAACGCCATCTATTAGATAGCAGCTATAAAATCTGCTGGAACCGTTCTACTGCCGCCATTTTAAGTCTTATAGCGGCCATCCTTTAGATAACAGCTAAACAAGCTGCTGGAACCGTTCTACTGTTTTAAGTCTTATAGCGGCCATCCTTCAGATAACATCTAAACAAGCTGCTGGAACCGTTCTACTGTTTTAAGTCTTATAGCGGCCATCCTTTAGATAACAGCTATACAAGCTGCTGAAACCGTTCTACTGCCGCCATTTTAAGTCTTATAGCCGCCATTTTTTAGACAACAGCTATAAAAGCTGCTGAAACCGTTCTACTGCCGCCATTTTGAGTCTTATTGCCGCTATTCTTTAGATAACAGCTATAGAAGCTGCTGGAACCGTTCTACTGCCGCCATTTTAAGTCTTATAGCGGCCATCCTTTATATAACAGCTACAAAAGCTGCTAGAACCATAATACAGCTGCTATTCTGAGTCTTATAGCCGACATCCTTTATATAACAGCTATACCAGCTGCTGGAACCATACTATAGCCGCCATTTTGAGTCGTATAGCCGCCATCCTTTAGATTACAGCTATACAAGCTGCTTAAACCGTTCTACTGTTTTAAGTCTTATAGCGGCCATCCTTTAGATAACAGCTATACAAGCTGCTCGAACCGTTCTACTGCCGCCATTTGAAGTCTTATAGCGGCCATCCTTTAGATAACAGCTATGCAAGCTTCTGAAACCGTTCTACTGCCGCCATTTTAAGTCTTATAGCCGCCATTTTTTAGATAACAGCTATAAAAGCTGCTGAAACCGTTCTACTGCCGCCATTTTGAGTCTTATTGCCGCAATTCTTTAGATAACAGCTATAGAAGCTGCTAGAACCGTTCTACTGCCGCCATTTTGAGTCTTATTGCCGCAATTCTTTAGATAACAGCTATAGAAGCTGCTGGAACCGTTCTACTGCCGCCATTTTAAGTCTTATAGCGGCCATCCTTTATATAACAGCTACACAATCTGCTAGAACCATAATACAGCCGCTATTCTGAGTCTTATAGCCGACATCCATTATATAACAGCTGTAAAAGCTGCTGGAACCATAATATAGCCGCCATTTTGAGTCTTATAGCCGACATCCTTTATATAACAACTATATAAGCCGCTGGAACCATTCTACAGCCGCCATTTGTAGTCTTATAGCCGCCATACCTCATATAACGGATATAGAAGCTGCAGGAAGCATAATACAACCGCCATTTTGAGTCTTATAGCTGCCATCCTTTATATAATAGTTACACAAGCTGCTGAAACCGTTCTACTGCCGCCATTATGAGTCTTATAGACGCCATCTATTAGATAGCAGCTATAAAATCTGCTGGAACCGTTCTACTGCCGCCATTTTAAGTCTTATAGCGGCCATCCTTTAGATAACAGCTAAACAAGCTGCTGGAACTGTTCTACTGTTTTAAGTCTTATAGCGGCCATCCTTCAGATAACATCTAAACAAGCTGCTGGAACGGTCCTACTGTTTTAAGTCTTATAGCGGCCATCCTTTAGATAACAGCTATACAAGCTGCTGGAACCGTTCTACTGCCGCCATTTTAAGGCTTATAGCGGCCATCCTTTATATAACAGCTAAACAAGCTGCTAGAACCATAATACAGCCGCTATTCTGAGTCTTATAGCCGACATCCTTTATATAACAGCTATACAAGCTGCTAGAACCATAATTTAGCCGCCATTTTGAGTCGTATAGCCGCCATCCACTAGATAACAGCTATACAAGCTGCTGAAACCGTTCTACTGCCGCCATTTTAAGTCTTATAGCCGCCATCCCTTAGATACAGCTATACAAGCTGCTGAAACCGTTCTTCTGCCGCCATTTTGAGTCTTATAGCCGCCATCATTTAGATAACAGCTAAAGAAGCTGCTGGAACGCTTCTACTGCCGCAATTTTAAGTCTTATAGCGGCCATCCCTTATATAACAGCTACACAATCTGCTAGAACCATAATACAGCCGCTATACTGAGTCTTATAGCCGACATCCTTTATATAACAGCTATACAAGCCGCTAGAACTATAATTCAGCCGCCATTTTTAGTCTTATAGCCGACATACTTTATATAACAGCTATATAAGCTGCTGGAACCATTCTACAGCCGCCATTTGAAGTCTTGTCATTTGTAGTCTTATAGCCGCCATACCTCATATAACGGATATAGAAGCTGCAGAAAGCATAATACAACCGCCATTTTGAGTCTTATAGCCGTCTGAAACCGTTCTACTGCCGCCATTTTGAGTCTTATAGCCGCCATCCTTTAGATAACAGCTAATAAAGCTGCTAGAACGCTTCTACTGCCGCAATTTTAAGTCTTATAGCGGCCATCCTTTATATAAAAGCTACACAATCTGCTAGAACCATAATACAGCCGCTATTCTGAGTCTTATAGCCGACATCTATTATATAATAGTTATACAAACTGCTGGAACCAAAATTTAGCCGCCATTTTGAGTCTTATAACCGCCATCCTTTAGATAACAGCTATAGAAGCTGCTGGAACAGTTCTACTGCCGCCATTTTAAGTCTTATAGCGGCCATCCTTTATATAACAGCTACAAAAGCTACTAGAACCATAAAACAGCCGCAATTCTGAGTCTTATAGCCGCCATTTTAAGTCTTATAGCCGCCATCCTTTAGATAACAGCTATACAAGCTGCTGAAACCGTTCTACCGACGCCATTTTGAGTCTTATAGCCGCCATCCTTTAGATAACAGCTATAGAAGCTACTGGAACCCTTCTACTGCCGCCATTTTAAATCTAATAGCGGCCATCCTTTATATAACAGCTACACAATCTGCTAGAACCATAATACAGCCGCTATTCTGAGTCTTATAGCCGACATCCTTTATATAACAGCTGTACAAGCTGCTGGAACCATAATATAGCCGCCATTTGGAGTCTTATAGCCGACATCCTTTATATAACAGCTATTAAAGCTGCTGAAACCATAATACAGCCGCCATTTTGAGTCTTATAGCCGACATACTTTATATAACAGCTATATGAGCTGCTGGAACCATTCTACAGCCGCCACTTGAAGTTTTATAGCCGCCATACCTCATATAACGGATATAGAAGCTGCAGGAAGCATAATACAACCGCCATTTTGAGTCTTATAGCTGCCATCCTTTGTATAACAGTTATACAAGCTGCTGAAACCGTTCTACTGCCGCCATTTTGAGTCTTATAGACGCCATCCTTTAGATAGCAGCTATAGAAGCTGCTGGAGCCGTTCTACTGCCGCCATTTTAAGTCTTATAGGGGCCATCCTTTAGATAACAGCTAAACACGCTGCTGGAACGGTTCTACTGTTTTAAGTCTTATAGCGGCCATCCCTTAGATAACAGCTATACAAGCTGCCGAAACCGTTCTACTGCCGCCATTTTGAGGCTTATAGACGCCATCCTTTATATAACAGCTATAGAAAGTGCTGGAACCGTTCTACTGCCGCCACTTTAAGTCTTATAGCGGCCATCCTTTATATAACAGCTACACTAGCTGCTAGAACCATAATACAGCCGCTATTCTGAGTCTTATAGCCGACATCCATTATATAACAGCTGTAAAAGCTGCTGGAACCATAATATAGCCGCCATTTTGAGTCTTATAGCCGCAATTCTTTAGATAACAGCTATAAAAGCTGCTGAAACCGTTCTACTGCCGCCATTTTGAGTCTTATTGCCGCAATTCTTTAGATAACAGCTATAGAAGCTGCTGGAACCGTTCTACTGCCGCCATTTTGAGTCTTATTGCCGCAATTCTTTAGATAACAGCTATAGAAGCTGCTGGAACCGTTCTACTGCCGCCATTTTAAGTCTTATAACGGCCATCCTTTATATAACAGCTACACAATCTGCTAGAACCATAATACAGCCGCTATTCTGAGTCTTATAGCCGACATCCATTATATAACAGCTGTAAAAGCTGCTGGAACCATAATATAGCCGCCATTTTGAGTCTTATAGCCGACATCCTTTATATAACAACTATATAAGCCGCTGGAACCATTCTACAGCCGCCATTTGTAGTCTTATAGCCGCCATACCTCATATAACGGATATAGAAGCTGCAGGAAGCATAATACAACCGCCATTTTGAGTCTTATAGCTGCCATCCTTTATATAATAGTTACACAAGCTGCTGAAACCGTTCTACTGCCGCCATTATGAGTCTTATAGACGCCATCTATTAAATAGCAGCTATAAAATCTGCTGGAACCTTTCTACTGCCGCCATTTTAAGTCTTATAGCGGCCATCCTTTAGATAACAGCTAAACAAGCTGCTGGAACTGTTCTACTGCTTTAAGTCTTATAGCGGCCATCCTTCAGATAACATCTAAACAAGCTGCTGGAACCGTCCTACTGTTTTAAGTCTTATAGCGGCCATCCTTTAGATAACAGCTATACAAGCTGCTGGAACCGTTCTACTGCCGCCATTTTAAGGCTTATAGCGGCCATCCTTTATATAACAGCTAAACAAGCTGCTAGAACCATAATACAGCCGCTATTCTGAGTCTTATAGCCGACATCCTTTATATAACAGCTATACAAGCTGCTAGAACCATAATTTAGCCGCCATTTTGAGTCGTATAGCCGCCATCCACTAGATAACAGCTGTACAAGCTGCTGAAACCGTTCTACTGCCGCCATTTTAAGTCTTATAGCCGCCATCCGTTAGATACAGCTATACAAGCTGCTGAAACCGTTCTTCTGCCGCCATTTTGAGTCTTATAGCCGCCATCATTTAGATAACAGCTAAAGAAGCTGCTGTAACGCTTCTACTGCCGCAATTTTAAGTCTTATAGCGGCCATCCCTTATATAACAGCTACACAATCTGCTAGAACCATAATACAGCCGCTATACTGAGTCTTATAGCCGACATCCTTTATATAACAGCTATACAAGCCGCTAGAACTATAATTCAGCCGCCATTTTTAGTCTTATAGCCGACATACTTTATATAACAGCTATATAAGCTGCTGGAACCATTCTACAGCCGCCATTTGAAGTCTTGTAGCCGCCATACCTCATATAACGGATATAGAAGCTGCAGAAAGCATAATACAACCGCCATTTTGAGTCTTATAGCCGTCTGAAACCGTTCTACTGCCGCCATTTTGAGTCTTATAGCCGCCATCCTTTAGATAACAGCTAATAAAGCTGCTAGAACGCTTCTACTGCCGCAATTTTAAGTCTTATAGCGGCCATCCTTTATATAACAGCTACACAATCTGCTAGAACCATAATACAGCCGCTATTCTGAGTCTTATAGCCGACATCTATTATATAATAGTTATACAAACTGCTGGAACCAAAATTTAGCCGCCATTTTGAGTCTTATAACCGCCATCCTTTAGATAACAGCTATAGAAGCTGCTGGAACAGTTCTACTGCCGCCATTTTAAGTCTTATAGCGGCCATCCTTTATATAACAGCTACAAAAGCTACTAGAACCATAAAACAGCCGCAATTCTGAGTCTTATAGCCGCCATCCTTTAGATTACAGCTAAACAAGCTGCTTAAACTGTTCTACTGCCGCCATTTTAAGTCTTATAGCCGCCATCCTTTAGATAACAGCTATACAAGCTGCTGAAACCGTTCTACCGACGCCATTTTGAGTCTTATAGCCGCCATCCTTTGGATAACAGCTATAGAAGCTGCTGGAACCCTTCTACTGCCGCCATTTTAAATCTAATAGCGGCCATCCTTTATATAACAGCTACACAATCTGCTAGAACCATAATACTGCCGCTATTCTGAGTCTTATAGCCGACATCCTTTATATAACAGCTGTACAAGCTGCTGGAACCATAATATAGCCGCCATTTGGAGTCTTATATCCGACATCCTTTATATAACAGCTATTAAAGCTGCTGAAACCATAATACAGCCGCCATTTTGAGTCTTATAGCCGACATACTTTATATAACAGCTATATGAGCTGCTGGAACCATTCTACAGCCGCCATTTGAAGTTTTATAGCCGCCATACCTCATATAACGGATATAGAAGCTGCAGGAAGCATAATACAACCGCCATTTTGAGTCTTATAGCTGCCATCCTTTGTATAACAGTTATACAAGCTGCTGAAACCGTTCTACTGCCGCCATTTTGAGTCTTATAGACGCCATCCTTTAGATAGCAGCTATAGAAGCTGCTGGAGCCGTTCTACTGCCGCCATTTTAAGTCTTATAGGGGCCATCCTTTAGATAACAGCTAAACACGCTGCTGGAACGGTTCTACTGTTTTAAGTCTTATAGCGGCCATCCCTTAGATAACAGCTATACAAGCTGCCGAAACCGTTCTACTGCCGCCATTTTGAGGCTTATAGACGCCATCCTTTATATAACAGCTATAGAAGCTGCTGGAACCGTTCTACTGCCGCCACTTTAAGTCTTATAGCGGCCATCCTTTATATAACAGCTACACTAGCTGCTAGAACCATAATACAGCCGCTATTCTGAGTCTTATAGCCGACATCCTTTATATAACAGCTATACAAGCTGCTGGAACCATAATATAGCCGCCACTTTGAGTCTTATAGCCGCCATCCTTTAGATAACAGCTATACAAGCTGCTAGAACTATAATTCAGCCGCCATTTTGAATCTTATAGCCGACATACTTTATATAATAGCTATATAAGCTGCTTGAACCATTCTACAGCCGCCATTTGAAGTCTTATAGCCGCCGTACCTCATATAACGGATATGGAAGCTGCAGGAAGTATAATACAACCGCCATTTTGAGTCTAATAGCCGCCATCCTTTAGATACAGGTTTACAAGCTGCTGAAACCGTTCTACTGCCGCCATTTTGATAAAGAAGCTGCTAGAACTGTAATACAGCCGCTATTTTGAGTCTTATAGCCGACATCTTTTAGATAACAGCCATACAAGCTACTGAAACCATAATGTAGCCGCCATTTTGCGTCTTATTGCCGCCATCCTTTAGATAACAGCTATACAAGCTGCTGAACCCGTTCTACTGCCGCCATTTTGAGTCTTATAGCCGCTATCCTTTAGTTAACAGCTATACAAGCTGCTGAACCCGTTCTACTGCCGCCATTTTCAGTCTTATAGCCGCCATCCTTTAGATAACAGCTATAGAATCTGCTGGAATCGTTCTACTGCCGCCATTTTAAGTCTTATAGCGGCTATCCTTTATATAACAGCTACACAAGCTGCTAGAACTATAATACAGCCGCTATTCTAAGTCTTTTAGCCGAAATCCTTTAGATTACAGCTATACAAGCTGCTGAAACCATAATATAGACGCCATTTTTTGAGTCTTATAGCCGCCATCCTTTAGATAACAGCTATACAAGCTGCTGAACCCGTTCTACTGCCGCCATTTTAAGTGTTATAGCCGCCATCCTTTAGATAACAGCTATACAAGCTGCTGAAACCGTTCTACTGCCGCCATTTAAGTCATATATTCTGAGTCTTATAGCCGACATCCTTTATATAATAGTTATACAAGCTGCTGGAACCGTTCTACTGCCGCCATTTTAAGTCTTATAGCGGCCATCCTTTAGATAACAGCTATACAAGCTGCTGAAACCATAATATAGCCGCCATTTTGAGTCTTATAGCCGCCATCCTTTAGATAACAGCTATACAAGCTGCTGAACCCGTTCTACTGCCGCCATTTTGAGTCTTATAGCCGCCATCCTTTAGATAACAGCTATACAAGCTGCTGAACCCGTTCTACTGCCGCCATTTTAAGTCTTATAGCGGCCATCCTTTATATAACAGCTACACAAGCGACTAGAACCATAATACAGCCGCTATTCTGAGTCTTATAGCCGACATCTTTTATATAACAGCTATACAAGCTGCTGGAACCGTTCTACTGCCACCATTTTGAATCTGATTGCCACAATTCTTTAGATAACAGCTATAGAAGCTGCTAGAACCGTTCTACTGCCGCCATTTTAAGTCTTATAGCGGCCATCCTTTATATAACAGCTACACAAGCGACTAGAACCATAATACAGCCGCTATTCTGAGTCTTATAGCCGACATCTTTTATATAACAGCTATACAAGCTGCTGGAACCGTTCTACTGCCACCATTTTGAATCTGATTGCCACAATTCTTTAGATAACAGCTATAGAAGCTGCTGGAACCGTTCTACTGCCGCCATTTTAAGTCTTATAGCGGCCATCCTTTATATAGCAGCTACACAAGCGACTAGAACCATAATACAGCCGCTATTCTGAGTCTTATAGCCGACATCTTTTATATAACAGCTATACAAGCTGCTGGAACCGTTCTACTGCCACCATTTTGAATCTGATTGCCACAATTCTTTAGATAACAGCTATAGAAGCTGCTGGAACCGTTCTACTGCCGCCATTTTAAGTCTTATAGCGGCCATCCTTTATATAACAGCTACAAAAGCTGCTAGAACCATAAAACAGCCGCAATTCTGAGTCATATAGCCGCCATCCTTTAGATTACAGCTATACAAGCTGCTGAAACCGTTCTACCGACGCCATTTTGAGTCTTATAGCCGCCATCCTTTAGATAACAGCTATAGATGCTGCTGGAACCCTTCTACTGCCGCCATTTTAAGTCTAATAGCGGCCATCCTTTATATAACAGCTACACAATCTGCTAGAACCATAATACAGCCGCTATTCTGAGTCTTATAGCCGACATCCTTTATATAACAGTTCTCCAAGGTGCTGGAACCATAATATAGCCGCCATTTTGAGTCTTATAGCCGACATCCTTTATATAACAGCTATTAAAGCTGCTGAAACCATAATACAGCCGCCATTTTGAGTCTTATAGCCAACATACTTTATATAACAGCTATACAAGCTGCTGAACCCGTTCTACTGCCGCCATTTTGAGTCTTATAGCCGCTATCCTTTAGTTAACAGCTATACAAGCTGCTGAACCCGTTCTACTGCCGCCATTTTCAGTCTTATAGCCGCCATCCTTTAGATAACAGCTATAGAATCTGCTGGAATCGTTCTACTGCCGCCATTTTAAGTCTTATAGCGGCTATCCTTTATATAACAGCTACACAAGCTGCTAGAACTATAATACAGCCGCTATTCTAAGTCTTTTAGCCGAAATCCTTTAGATTACAGCTATACAAGCTGCTGAAACCATAATATAGACGCCATTTTGAGTCTTATAGCCGCCATCCTTTAGATAACAGCTATACAAGCTGCTGAACCCGTTCTACTGCCGCCATTTTAAGTGTTATAGCCGCCATCCTTTAGATAACAGCTATACAAGCTGCTGAAACCGTTCTACTGCCGCCATTTAAGTCATATATTCTGAGTCTTATAGCCGACATCCTTTATATAATAGTTATACAAGCTGCTGGAACCGTTCTACTGCCGCCATTTTAAGTCTTATAGCGGCCATCCTTTAGATAACAGCTATACAAGCTGCTGAAACCATAATATAGCCGCCATTTTGAGTCTTATAGCCGCCATCCTTTAGATAACAGCTATACAAGCTGCTGAACCCGTTCTACTGCCGCCATTTTGAGTCTTATAGCCGCCATCCTTTAGATAACAGCTATACAAGCTGCTGAACCCGTTCTACTGCCGCCATTTTAAGTCTTATAGCGGCCATCCTTTATATAACAGCTACACAAGCGACTAGAACCATAATACAGCCGCTATTCTGAGTCTTATAGCCGACATCTTTTATATAACAGCTATACAAGCTGCTGGAACCGTTCTACTGCCACCATTTTGAATCTGATTGCCACAATTCTTTAGATAACAGCTATAGAAGCTGCTAGAACCGTTCTACTGCCGCCATTTTAAGTCTTATAGCGGCCATCCTTTATATAACAGCTACACAAGCGACTAGAACCATAATACAGCCGCTATTCTGAGTCTTATAGCCGACATCTTTTATATAACAGCTATACAAGCTGCTGGAACCGTTCTACTGCCACCATTTTGAATCTGATTGCCACAATTCTTTAGATAACAGCTATAGAAGCTGCTGGAACCGTTCTACTGCCGCCATTTTAAGTCTTATAGCGGCCATCCTTTATATAGCAGCTACACAAGCGACTAGAACCATAATACAGCCGCTATTCTGAGTCTTATAGCCGACATCTTTTATATAACAGCTATACAAGCTGCTGGAACCGTTCTACTGCCACCATTTTGAATCTGATTGCCACAATTCTTTAGATAACAGCTATAGAAGCTGCTGGAACCGTTCTACTGCCGCCATTTTAAGTCTTATAGCGGCCATCCTTTATATAACAGCTACAAAAGCTGCTAGAACCATAAAACAGCCGCAATTCTGAGTCATATAGCCGCCATCCTTTAGATTACAGCTATACAAGCTGCTGAAACCGTTCTACCGACGCCATTTTGAGTCTTATAGCCGCCATCCTTTAGATAACAGCTATAGATGCTGCTGGAACCCTTCTACTGCCGCCATTTTAAGTCTAATAGCGGCCATCCTTTATATAACAGCTACACAATCTGCTAGAACCATAATACAGCCGCTATTCTGAGTCTTATAGCCGACATCCTTTATATAACAGTTCTCCAAGGTGCTGGAACCATAATATAGCCGCCATTTTGAGTCTTATAGCCGACATCCTTTATATAACAGCTATTAAAGCTGCTGAAACCATAATACAGCCGCCATTTTGAGTCTTATAGCCGACATACTTTATATAACAGCTATATAAGCTGCTGGAACCATTCTACAGCCGCCATTTGAAGTTTTATAGACGCCATACCTCATATAACGAATATAGAAGCTGCAGGAAGCATAATACAACCGCCATTTTGAGTCTTATAGCTGCCATCCTTCATATAACAGTTATACAAGCTGCTGAAACCGTTCTACTGCCGCCATTTTGAGTCTTATAGGCGCCATCCTTTAGATAGCAGCTATAGAAGCTGCTGGAACCGTTCTACTGCCGCCATTTTAAGTCTTATAGGGGCCATCCTTTAGATACAACTATACAAGCTGCTGAAACCGTTCTACTGGCGCCATTTTGAGTCTTATAGCCGCCATCCTTTAGATAACAGCTATACAAGCTGCTGAACCCGTTCTACTGTCGCCATTTTGAGTCTGATAGCCGACATTCTTTATATAACAGCTATTAAAGCTGCTGAAATCATAATACAGCCGCCATTTTGAGTCTTATAGCCCACATACTTTATATAACATCTATATAAGCTGCTGGAACCATTCTACAGCCGCCATTTGAAGTCTTATAGCCTTGAAGTCTTACAGCGTCCATTCTGTAGATAACAGCTATACAAGCTGCTGGAACCATAATATAGCCGCCATTTTGAGTCTTATAGCCGACATCCTTTATATAACAGCTATTAAAGCTGCTAAAACCATAATACAGCCGCCATATAGACGACATACTTTAGATAACAGATATAGAAGCTGCTGGAACCATTCTACAGCCGCCATTTGAAGTCTTATAGCCGCCATACCTCATATAGCGGATATAGAAGCTGCAGGAAGTATAATACAACCGCCATTTTGAGTCTTAGAGCTGCCATCCTTTATATAATAGTTATATAAGCTGCTGAAACCGTTCTTTTGCCGCCATTTTGAGTCTTATAGACGCCATCCTTTAGATAACAGGGTAACGATCCTTTTTCGTCCTTCGGGATATTTACAATATCTCTTTGGCTAGGTTCGGCAAAACAAATTTATTTTGTGCCCCGGTGATTTCACCGTCATATCCAAACGAACCCACCAGTGATTTTGAATAAACATACATATAAGCATCAACAACTGAAATCAAAAGTGTTTTTAATTTTAATGAAGTAAGTAAGTCGTCTCGCTGACTTAGGTATACCATACACCAGTAAAACAAATATTTCAAATTTGTAATAACAAATGCATTTTGCCTATTTCAAAAAAATTCTGTTCACATGCTTTTTACAAGCATATCTTAGTATCTCACTCACTCATGCATCTGAGCACCCTAGCGCCACCACCCGCCAACGGCCAACTCCGGCCTTATGGGAAAACGTTTATATGCATAACTTGGCTATTTTTTGTCCGATTTTGATTAAATTTGGTATTTTGCTGGGTATTAGTATCAAATTCAAGTGTGCCAAATTTGATTTCACAAGGTAAAAAATTACGGGAGATAATCGAGTTTTTCAAATTGCGGGGGCGGAAAGGGGCGTGGCAAAATCTTTATACATACAAAATGTGCGCATTTACTAAGCAAATATACGTACCAAATATGGTGTCTCTAGCTGCAATAGTTTTTGAGATAAACGTTTTTTTTTAATTGCGGGGGCGGAAAGGGGCGTGGCAAAATCTTTATAATTACAAAATGAGCGCATTTACTAAGCAAATATACATACCAAATATGGTGTCTCTAGCTGCAATAGTTTTTGAGATAAACGTTTTTTTTGAATTGCGGGGGCGGAAAGGGGCGTGGCAAAATTTTGAAATAAACTCGATCACTCTACATACTACATGAGCCTACATACCAAATTTGGTAGCTCTATCTCTTATAGTCTCTGAGATCTAGGCGTTCATACGGACGGACAGACGGACGGACGGACGGACGGACGGACAGACGGACGGACAGACGGACATGGCTATATCGACTCGGCTGTTGATACTGATCAAGAATATATATACTTTATGGGGTCGGAAAAGCTTCCTTCTGCCTGTTACATACATTTTGGCGACTTTAATATACCATTTCACCCTATGGGTGTATGGTATAAAAACACGTTTGATTTCAGTTGTTGATGCTTATATGTATGTTTATTCAAAATCACTGGTGGGTTCGTTTGGATATGACGGTTTCTCTACGGTAGTTCTGGACTTGGACAGCGTTGGTGAGTCACTTCCCTCGTCCCTCGTCGTCCCTTCTCGCCTTCCTCTTGCTCCTGTAGCCGTTGCTGGTTATCGTCTCGGCCTGTATCGTGTGCTCGACTTGTATTCCACACCTCTGCACCCCTTTCTCTATACTCGTTGAGACGGCTTTTGCTTTATGGCTTTGGGCCAAATCCCGTAGCTATTATCACGAAGCAGGATATTCCTCAGCAATTGGTACTCATCAGAATATATAGATCCTGGAATCTCGGCAATAGGATATATCCTCGTGCCTACCACTGACTTTGGATACTCCTAGAAATGCTTGGCTTCTCTCAAATTTACTCTAGCTTGGGTACGGTGTTTGTTGTCCTAATTTAAGGACTTGTTGCTATCTGGTGAACTGGTCAGGTTACTCGTAAGGCCTGTATAGTTCCTAGTTTTTCCTTTGCTCCTTGTGTTTCTTGAGTTAAGTTCTTAAGGTTACTCGTAAGGCCTTAATTACTTGTTACTTGATCACGACTTGATGACTTGATGATTACTCTGATTTGTGCCGCCTTTATATAGGCAGCTCCTCTGGCCTCAGGCACTGGCTGGTGTAATACCGCTATACAGCTGGTAATTTTCCATCGGCCGTCTACTTTCACCCACGCATCCACTTGTTGCCATGCGTGGTGAAAGTCCCGTATTCCTGACGCACATGTGTCCTTTGTGGCTGCGCGCCCATTCATTTCCTTGTCCTTGTCAGCTCCCTTGTATCTATGTGCTTCCATCACTTTCACCCATTGGCGTCGCCTTTCCATTGGCCGCCAATCGTATCCCGTTGACTTTCTCTGCTTTCTTTCTCTGTCAGCGCTGCCGTTGCCCGTCGATCCCTTTGATCCACTCGTCATACCCAATTTCGCCCATATTCTTTGCATATTATATTTATATACATATATACTAGTATATATTAGCCTGATTAATTTAATATATAACATTGTTCGATTTCGCATGCGATGCACTTTCATACGCATATCGTATCTATTAGATAGAGGGCTTCCCCATTGTTCATCCCTCCCCCTTCGGTTTGCATATTCCCCTATCCAATCCACAAACCATTATCGTTTCATATATTCATGCATGCCCCGCACCCGTCTCACGGGCTTGCTTGGCCCTCACTTTTGTTCTCTTTCGCTCACAAGATTTTTGGCTGCTCGCAATCTATCTGCTTTCGTTCTCATGCGCGTGACGTAGGCAGAGAGCACCCTATTGGCCACCGGTGCTCTCCCTCGCTGTCACTCACGCATAGTGTACGTGTAACGTGCGTGTATGCTTATTCAGCGTATACTCATAAGCCCAGTATGCTAATGCATGCATCTCTATATTTGCCTCTCTGTGCTCTTGATTTATCTTATGAGGCCAATGCCCTCTTTTTGCATGCAATTACGCCCTCAAGCCTGGTTTCATTTACTCTTATACAGCCGATATTATGCATTATGCCTCCCACGCATCTTCCCGCTTGTACGAAATTGCCAGCGGTCGCATGCGGTTCGATCGGTCATGTTTGATCGTAAATCATGGGTTCGAGTTGATTCGATCGAGCCATGTTGGACTTGGTTGCCCATCGCATGTGGGTGCATATCGGTTTTTGGCATTATGCTTCCCACGCATCTTCCCGCTTGTACGAAATCGCCAGCGGTCGCATGCGGTTCGATCGGTCATGTTTGATCGTAAATCATGGTTTCGAGTTGATTCGATCGAGCCATGTTGGACTTGGTTGCCCATCGCATGTGTGCTTGTATGCTTCCCACGCATCTTCCCGCTTGTACGAAATCGCCAGCGGTCAAGTTTGATCGTAGACCACTTATATTGAATCGGTTCGAACTATCAGCAGCAGGTTCGGTCGTATATCGTATGTTTGGTTTGTGTCTCGGCTGTATCTTGTATCTGGTGCATCCTTTGCACCGTTGGATTGTGTTGCTGCTGGCTTGTTGTGTGGGATATTATAATTAATTATAATGTTCCTCACACTCCCCCCCTTCTTCGGGAGGGATTTGCCTTCCCCTGTCCCTTGTACTTTGTGTTTGTTTTATGTATGTCTATTTTCTTTCATTTCCGTATTTGTGCATTGTTTTTCCTTCCAAACAAGCAAACAAAAAAAAAAACAAAACAACAAAAGACCAAAAAAAAAAAAAAAAGGAACAAAGGTATTATCCTTTTTTTTTTTTTTGGTCTTTTGTTGTTTTGTTTTTGCTTTTTTGTTTGCTTGTTTTTGTTTTTGTGACTCAGCTCGCATCTTTTATTGGCCATTTGGCATCTTCTATTATCCCCCCTTATTATACCCGTCGCTCCCTATAAACCCTAGCTACCCCTTGCGATATCCTAATCCTATACCTAACTTGCCCCGCCCATACAATTCTTACTACCCTCGGCCTTCCTTGTTGTATTAATTGATCTACAATTTGATCCACCACCTCTGGCCATTCCTCTCGCTCTACCGCCTCAAATCTCTCCTGCCCGTATGGCATTGGGCATGAGCTTTGGCCAATATGGGCCGAGCACTGTCGTTGTGCCCCGTGGGTGCAGACATTTGTCTGATCATTGCCGGTCTTGGCCACACCCACGGGCAATCTTGGCATTCGAGCTGCAGTTGCTGATGCTGCTGTTGCTGATACCGCTGTTGCTGTTGCTGCTGTCGCTGTTGCTGCTGTTGCTGTTGCTGCTGATGCTGCTGTTGCTGCTGATGCTGCTGTTGGTGCAGTTGTCGCTGCTGTTGTTGCAGTTGTTGCTGCTGTTGCTGCTGTTGCTGTTGATGCTGTTGTTGTTGCAGTTGTTGCTGCTGCTGCTGCTGTTGCTGTTGCTGCTGTTGTTGTTGCAGTTGTCGCTGCTGTCGCTGCTTTTGTTGCAGTTGTTGATGCTGTTGCTGCTGTTGATGTTGTTGTTGTTGCAGTGGTTGCTGCTAATGCTGCTGTTGCTGTTGCTGCTGTTGTTGTTGCAGTTGTCGCTTCATTGCTTCCGCCAGCCGCTCCCTGGCCTTGCCAGCTGTTCCGCCTCCTGGTGGTTTTTCTCCCATGCCAGCAGATCCCTCTCGGCCTCCCTCTGCTGCAGGATCTTCTGCCGCCACCAACTCATCCATTGCTGGTTCTCAAGAATGGCCCGTTGTCCAGCCCAGTCAGTCTCCTCCGGCGCGAGTGGAGGTGGACTGGCTACTCCATCAGACGCACCTTCATCAGCCACGGCCATCCCCGCCGTTTCGCTGGCCTCTGACATTGAGTCCACCATACGAAACGGCGTTGATGGCCGCGCTGGCTCCCACAATCTTGCCGGAGGCTCGTGCACCTCCTCCTGTAGCCATGTCGCATACTCCGGGCTGTTTCTTGCTCTTCCTGATGCGACACTCTCCTCGTCGCATTCGTTCTCGTCTCGAGCCATCATCCTGATCACATCATCAAGCTCCCTCCACACCGCTTCTTCGTCAGTGTCGACATCCCGGAGCCGGTCTGATGTCACCGACTCCGCGACACTCTCCTCCTCCGTCATGAATCCACTATCTTCTCCGTCTGTGGATATGCCACCACGGAGCCGGTCTGCCACCACCGACTCCGCATCACTTCCCTCCACCGTAGTGAAGCCACTATCCCACTCCTCGTCCTCATCGACCTCCTCATCCGAAGAGGCAACGATGTCTGGAATTATGTCCAGATCATCGTCTTCGGACTCCCCTTCGGACCAGTGCCGCACCAGGTGGAACTACGCCTTCATCTTGGCCATTATCATTCTGATAAAAATTCATTGTTTGGTTTTTTTTTTTTCTTTTTTAGGTGTTTACTCTCGGAGCTTTCGACTTTGAGTGTTTCATGACTAGGATTCTTGCATGCAGGAAACCTTGCATCTTTGATACTTGTTAAGTTTTTACCGCTATTCAAGACTTTGGATTCTCTATTCCAACGATCGTCGCCGAATATTTTGATGCCCCTTCGATGCTCCACTAATACTCGTGTATTACCGCGCGCATATGTATTTGTGTCGCGATGCTGCACGATTACATGCTTAATCTCATGCGCATGTGTAGGTGTGTTCCCCTCCCTTTTCTTTTTTTGTGCACTCATACCATTACGTGTGCTCCAATTCACCATTACATGCGTAATATCGTGCGCATGTGTAGGCATTGACTCCCTTTGATTGTTTGATCGTTTTGTGTTTTGCTGCCGGTTTTTTTTTTTTGCTATTTTCTATTTTCTCATGCATATTTGATTATCTGTATATTTACGATATTCGCATATCTTTATCTTGTTCCGGTATGCGGTTTGCGACTTTGCTATTCTGCTGTTCCTATTTACATCATTCCAACGCACTTTGTGATTTTCAGCTCTATGTTATGTGATTTTGTATGATTTCGATGCATTTCGAGATTTTTGGCTCTGTGTCATGTTTCTGAGTTCTCTGCTCAGCCGGCCGGTCTGTGCAGATTTCTCGCTGCCATGTCATCAGAGTCGTCCATACTCATTGTTCATCTAGTTTCTTGCCATCTGTTTGTTCACATATTTGTTGTTTCATCTGACTGATATGTGCTTGCCTGGTTTTTCCTGTTTCTTTGTGCCGTAATTTACATATAACTGGAGACAAAAAACCTGTCACTTCATTTGGGCCTCCAAATCTTGGTGCCAACTTTGCTGCAAATCCTTCGGCCGCATTCGAGAGATCGAGAGATCTTTTGCCCATACTGTGGTTCCAATTGTTGGTCTCCACTCTCTCCTCCTTAGGTTATAGTGACGTGCCTGATCTTGTGCCGCAGTCTCCAGATTACGTCTTATTAGCTCGAACAGCTCTTGCATTTGTTTTGCCTTCGCCTCTGGAGGTACGCTTTGCTTTCCTGTGCCTGTCGTGATACTATCGTATATCGCGCCTGGCATTCTGGGTTCACGTCCTTGTATCACAAATGCTGGCGTAAATCCCGTTGACTCTGATTGACTAGTATTTACAGCCAGTGTTATTTCCGGTCAGCTCTCATCCCAATTCCGTTGATTTTCACCGGTAAACTGAGCAATACTTGTTTTCACTGTTCTGTTTGCCCTTTCGGTTGCGTTTTCTTGTGGTGTGTATGGTGCTGTTAATTGGTGTTGGCATCCCCATTCCTCTAGCATTTTCTTGAATGTTCTGCTAGTGAATTGGACTCCATTGTCCGTTATTACCACTTTAGGAACTCCAAATCTCGACAGAATCCTTTCCCTAAAGGCCTTGATTAGATTCTCCGCAGTTGCCTTTCGCATGGGTATCAGTTCTGTCCATTTTGAAAATCGGTCAATGATTACTAGTAACATTGAGTTTCCATGTTTTGACCGTGCATCCCATTGTCAACAGTTCGTCGACCTTTGCGTTGATTTCTCCCTGTATTTTTGGATTTTTCGGGTAATACCTTTGTTTTATTGGTATATCATCCTTCATTGTGATCCTGTGTATCCCCACTTTTGATGATCCCTTGATTTTCCCCAATTCCATTAGTTCGTGTTCTAGAAACCTGTGTATTTCTGTTTGCTCTTCCTTCTGTGTCACCACGATCGATATGCGTTCGGTTATCCTGCCCTGCATCCTCTTCACCGTTGAAATTTTTATCCTGAGAGCCTTAAGAAATTCCATCCTAAGATTATAGCATCTATTCCGTCTGGCATGATGAGAAATGTTATGTTCATTTCTTTGTTTCCGAATCGAACGTATCCTGTCCACTGCTCGTTGATGTCTCTCACCTTCCCGTCCGCCATGTATACTTGCTTGTTCGTGGTCTCTTGGTCTCCTTTGTGTTCTACCGTTTCCAACATTTGTTTGCTGATAAAACTGCTCGTGGCTCCGGAGTCAATTGTTGCTTTAACCTGGACTCCTGCTACTTCGATAATTGCTGACAATTGATCCTCTTCCTCTATTAGTTGGCATATTAGTGGTGAGGAGCTTGTTGGCTGGGTCCCTGCTCGCCCCTGATAGGCTGGAATCGCCTTTCGTTTCCCGAACTCCAACAACATTCTTTTGTTCTTTTGTTGCATTTTTGATTGTTGCATTCCCTTGCCCAGTGTCCGGTTCCCCCGGATCTGCGGCATGCCTGGTTTGGGTTCAAGACTCTTCCCTCCTTGATGTTTTTATTTTCTTGGCTTGGTCTTGAACTGTTCTCCACGCTGTTGTCTTGGCATCTTCGGCACTGTGTGACTGGTGGTCCGTAATTATTTCCTCCTCTGTGGCTTGATTGGTTATTGTGTGTTCTTTGAGCATTGTTTGGGCGATGGAACTCTGATCGTTCTTGTTCAACCATCTCATGTTCCTCTGCCAAGTGCATCAGCTCATCTAGGTTTCTGACTCTGTGCGGCCGAACGAATATCCTCAAATCTGGAGTGCAATTTTCTAATATAACCTCTAATTGCTTGTACTCTGGTATTTCATTGTTTGCATGTCGACCATATAGTCCTTGAAATACTCGTTTCTGTTTTGTTTGCGATTTTTCACTTGATCAGCCAATTTGTTATTCTTTATACTTCCTTCCTCTCGGCAGGAAGTATTTCTTGAAGCCCTCAACGAACTCCGTCCACGATCACCACTGCTTATTGTTCATTTCAGTAGTTCTGGCATTGCTCTTGGGATCATGTCCAGCTCGATGCCATACATGTCTGCTGACCACTCGATTTGTTCTATAAACTCTAGCGGTCTGGAATTGCCATCGTATTCGGTGGTCCGGTGTCGCTTTCTTGGGGTCTATCGTTTGTCTCCTTAAGTCCCTCTTTGTGTCGGTGCTGTCTAATGCTCCTTCGCTTCCCCATTTTGGTGGTGCAAATGGAGGAATCGCTAGCGTAGCGATATTTATTTTTTTGAACTGCTCGGCCTCCTTGTTCTCACCATTCTCGCCTGACTGTGCTGCGCTTGTTTCTGGTTTTTGCTTGGACATTTTTGTGAACTTGAGTTCTAATCTTCTTATCTCTTCTCTCCACTCTGGATCAGACTCGTTGTTGTCTATCCATTCGCCGAGTTGTTTTCTCATTTTTCACCAGTATAGCACGTTGGGCGCCAGTTGTAACGATACTTTTTTGTCCTTCGGGATATTTACAATATCTCTTGGGCTAGGTTCGGCACAACAAATTTATTTTGTGCCCCGGTGAAATTAAAAACACGTTTGAGTTCAGTTGTTGATGCTTATATGTATGTTTATTCAAAATCACTGGTGTGTTCGTTTGGATATGACGGTTTCTCTACGGTAGTTCTAGACTTGGACAGCGTTGATGAGTCACTTCGAATCCCTCGTCGTCCCTTCTCGCCTTCCTCTTGCTCCTGTAGCCGTTGCTGGTTATCGTCTCGGCCTGTATCGTGTGCTCGACTTGTATTCTACACCTCTGCACCCCTTTCGCTATGCTCGTTGAGATGGCTTTTGCTTTATGGCTTTGGGACAAATCCCGTAGCTATTATCACGAAGCAGGATGTTCCTCAGCAATTGGTACTCATCAGAATATATAGATCCTAGAATCTCGGCAGTAGGATATATCCTCGTGCCTACCACTGACATTGAATACTCCTAGAAATGCTTGGCTTCTCTCAAATTTACTCCAGCTTGGGTACGGTGTTTGTTGTCCTAATTTAAGGACTTGTTGCTATCTGGTGAACTGGACAGGTTACTCGTAAGGCCTGTATAGTTCCTAGTTTTTCCTTTGCTCCTTGTGTTTCTTGAGTTAAGTTCTTAAGGTTACTCGTAAGGCCTTAATTACTTGTTACTTGATCACGACTTGATGACTTGATGATTACTCTGATTTGTGCCGCCTTTATATAGGCAGCTCCTCTGGCCTCAGGCACTGGCTGGGGTAATACCGCTATACAGCTGGTAATTTTCCATCGGTCGTCTACTTTCATGCGTGGTAAAAGTATCGTATTCCTGACGCATATGTGTCCACTTTCTTTGTGGCTGCGCGCCCATTCATTTCCTTGTCCTTGTCTAGCTCCCTTGTATCTATGTGCTTCCATCACTTTCACCCATTGGCGTCGCCTTTCTATTGGCCGCCAATCGTATCCCGTTGACTTTCTCTGCTTTCTTTCTCTGTCAGCGCTGCCGTTGCCCGTCGCTCCCTTTGATCCACTCGTCATACCCAATTTCGCCCATATTCTTTCCATATTATATTCATATACATATATACTAGTTGTATTAATTTAAACTATTGTTTAATAATAATTAGCCTGATTAATTTAATATATAACATTGTTCGATTTCCCATGCAATGCACTTTCATACGCATATCGTATCTATTAGATAGAGGGCTTCCCCATTGTTCATCCCTCCCCCTTCGGTTTGCATATTCCCCTATCCAATCCACAAACCATTATCGTTTCATATATTCATGCATGCCCCGCACCCGTCTCTCGGGCTTGCTTGGCCCTCACTTTTGTTCTCTTTCGCTCACAAGATTTTTGGCTGCTCGCAATCTAACTGCTTTCGTTCTCATGTGCGTGACGTAGGCAGAGAGCACCCTATTGGCCACCGGTGCTCTCCGTCGCTGTCACTCACGCATAGTGTACGTGTAACGTGCGTGTAAGCTTATTCAGCGTATACTCATAAGCCCAGTATGCTAATGCATGCATCTCTATATCTGCCTCTCTGTGCTCTTGATTTATCTTATGAGGCCAATGCCGCATCTTCCCGCTTGTACGAAATTGCCAGCGGTCGCATGCGGTTCGACCGGTCAAGTTTGATCGTAAATCATGGGTTCGAGTTGATTCGATCGAGCCATGTTGGACTTGGTTGCCCATCGCATGTGGGTGCATATCGGTTTTTGGCATTATGCTTCCCACGCATCTTCCCGCTTGTACGAAATCGCCAGCGGTCGCATGCGGTTCGATCGGTCATGTTTGATCGTAAATCATGGTTTCGAGTTGATTCGATCGAGCCATGTTGGACTTGGTTGCCCATCGCATGTGTGCTTGTATGCTTCCCACGCATCTTCCCGCTTGTACGAAATCGCCAGCGGTCAAGTTTGATCGTAGACCACTTATATTGAATCGGTTCGAACTATCAGCAGCAGGTTCGGTCGTATATCGTATGTTTGGTTTGTGTCTCGGCTGTATCTTGTATCTGGTGCATCCTTTGCACCGTTGGATTGTGTTGCTGCTGGCTTGTTGTGTGGGATATTATAATTAATTATAATGTTCCTCACACTCCCCCCCTTCTTCGGGAGGGATTTGCCTTCCCCTGTCCCTTGTACTTTGTGTTTGTTTTATGTATGTCTATTTTCTTTCATTTCCGTATTTGTGCATTGTTTTTCCTTCCAAACAAGCAAACAAAAAAACAAAAACAAAACAACAAAAGACCAAAAAAAAAAAAAAAGGAACAAAGGTATTATCCTTTTTTATACCATACACCCATAGGGTGAAATGGTATATTAAAGTCGCCAAAATGTATGTAACAGGCAGAAGGAAGCTTTTCCGACCCCATAAAGTATATATATTCTTGATCAGTATCAACAGCCGAGTCGATCTAGCCATGTCCGTCTGTCCGTCCGTCTGTCCGTCCGTCCGTCCGTCCGTCCGTCCGTCCGTCCGTCTGTCCGTCCGTATGAACGCCTAGATCTCGGAGACTATAAGAGATAGAGCCACCAAATTTAGAATGTAGGCTCGTGTAGTATGTAGAGTGATCGAGTTTGTTTCAAATTTTTGCCACGCCCCTTTCCGCCCCCGCAATTAAAAAAAAACGTTTATCTCAAAAACTATTGCAGCTAGAGACACCATATTTAGTATGTATATTTGCTTAGTAAATGCGCTCATTTTGTAATTATACAGATTTTGCCACGCCCCTTTCCGCCTCCGCAATTTAAAAAAAACGTTTTTCTCAAAAACTATTGCAGCTAGAGACACCATATTTAGTATGTATATTTGCTTAGTAAATGCGCTCAATTTGTAATTATACAGATTTTGCCACGCCCCTATCCGCCCCCGAAATTTTAAAAACTCGATTATCTCCCGTAATTTTTCACCTTGTGGAATCAAAGTTGGCACACTTGAAATTGATACTAATATCCAGCAAAATACCAAATTTGATCAAAATCGGACAAAAAATAGCCAAGTTATGCATAAAACCGTTTTTCCATAAGGCCGGAGTTGGCCGTTGCCGGGTGGGGCGCTAGGGTGCTCAAATGCATGAGTGAGTGAGATACTAAGATATGCTTGTAAAAAGCATGTGAACAGAACTTTTTTAAAATAGGCAAATGCATTTGTTATAACAAATTTGAAATATTTGTTTTACTGGTGTATGGTATACCTAAGTCGGCGAGACGACTTACTTACTTCATTTTTTTTTGGTCTTTTGTTGTTTTGTTTTTGCTTTTTTGTTTGCTTGTTTTTGTTTTTGTGACTCAGCTCGCATCTTTTATTGGCCATTTGGCATCTTCTATTATCCCCCCTTATTATACCCGTCGCTCCCTATAAACCCTAGCTACCCCTTGCGATATCCTAATCCTATACCTAACTTGCCCCGCCCATACAATTCTTACTACCCTCGGCCTTCCTTGTTGTATTAATTGATCTACAATTTGATCCACCACCTCTGGCCATTCCTCTCGCTCTACCGCCTCAAATCTCTCGTGCCCGTATGGCATTGGGCATGAGCTTTGGCCAATATGGGCCGAGCACTGTCGTTGTGCCCCGTGGGTGCAGACATTTGTCTGATCATTGCCGGTCTTGGCCACACCCACGGGCACTCTTGGCATTCGAGCTGCAGTTGCTGATGCTGCTGTTGCTGATACCGCTGTTGCTGTTGCTGCTGTCGCTGTTGCTGCTGTTGCTGTTGCTGCTGATGCTGCTGTTGCTGCTGATGCTGCTGTTGGTGCAGTTGTCGCTGCTGTTGTTGCAGTTGTTGCTGCTGTTGCTGCTGTTGCTGTTGATGCTGTTGTTGTTGCAGTTGTTGCTGCTGCTGCTGCTGTTGCTGTTGCTGCTGTTGTTGTTGCAGTTGTCGCTGCTGTCGCTGCTTTTGTTGCAGTTGTTGATGCTGTTGCTGCTGTTGATGTTGTTGTTGTTGCAGTGGTTGCTGCTAATGCTGCTGTTGCTGTTGCTGCTGTTGTTGTTGCAGTTGTCGCTTCATTGCTTCCGCCAGCCGCTCCCTGGCCTTGCCAGCTGTTCCGCCTCCTGGTGGTTTTTCTCCCATGCCAGCAGATCCCTCTCGGCCTCCCTCTGCTGCAGGATCTTCTGCCGCCACCAACTCATCCATTGCTGGTTCTCAAGAATGGCCCGTTGTCCAGCCCAGTCAGTCTCCTCCGGCGCGAGTGGAGGTGGACTGGCTACTCCATCAGCCGCACCTTCATCAGCCACGGCCATCCCCGCCGTTTCGCTGGCCTCTGACATTGAGTCCACCATACGAAACGGCGTTGATGGCCGCGCTGGCTCCCACAATCTTGCCGGAGGCTCGTGCACCTCCTCCTGTAGCCATGTCGCATACTCCGGGCTGTTTCTTGCTCTTCCTGATGCGACACTCTCCTCGTCGCATTCGTTCTCGTCTCGAGCCATCATCCTGATCACATCATCAAGCTCCCTCCACACCGCTTCTTCGTCAGTGTCGACATCCCGGAGCCGGTCTGATGTCACCGACTCCGCGACACTCTCCTCCTCCGTCATGAATCCACTATCTTCTCCGTCTGTGGATATGCCACCACGGAGCCGGTCTGCCACCACCGACTCCGCATCACTTCCCTCCACCGTAGTGAAGCCACTATCCCACTCCTCGTCCTCATCGACCTCCTCATCCGAAGAGGCAACGATGTCTGGAATTATGTCCAGATCATCGTCTTCGGACTCCCCTTCGGACCAGTGCCGCACCAGGTGGAACTACGCCTTCATCTTGGCCATTATCATTCTGATAAAAATTCATTGTTTGGTTTTTTTTTTTTCTTTTTTAGGTGTTTACTCTCGGAGCTTTCGACTTTGAGTGTTTCATGACTAGGATTCTTGCATGCAGGAAACCTTGCATCTTTGATACTTGTTAAGTTTTTACCGCTATTCAAGACTTTGGATTCTCTATTCCAACGATCGTCGCCGAATATTTTGATGCCCCTGCGATGCTCCACTAATACTCGTGTATTACCGCGCGCATATGTATTTGTGTCGCGATGCTGCACGATTACATGCTTAATCTCATGCGCATGTGTAGGTGTGTTCCCCTCCCTTTTCTTTTTTTGTGCACTCATACCATTACGTGTGCTCCAATTCACCATTACATGCGTAATATCGTGCGCATGTGTAGGCATTGACTCTCTTTGATTGTTTGATCGTTTTGTGTTTTGCTGCCGGTTTTTTTTTTTTTTTTGCTATTTTCTATTTTCTCATGCATATTTGATTATCTGTATATTTACGATATTCGCATATCTTTATCTTGTTCCGGTATGCGGTTTGCGACTTTGCTATTCTGCTGTTCCTATTTACATGATTCCAACGCACTTTGTGATTTTCAGCTCTATGTTATGTGATTTTGTATGATTTCGATGCATTTCGAGATTTTTGGCTCTGTGTCATGTTTCTGAGTTCTCTGCTCAGCCGGCCGGTCTGTGCAGATTTCTCGCTGCCATGTCATCAGAGTCGTCCATACTCATTGTTCATCTAGTTTCTTGCCATCTGTTTGTTCACATATTTGTTGTTTCATCTGACTGATATGTGCTTGCCTGGTTTTTCCTGTTTCTTTGTGCCGTAATTTACATATAACTGGAGACAAAAAACCTGTCACTTCATTTGGGCCTCCAAATCTTGGTGCCAACTTTGCTGCAAATCCTTCGGCCGCATTCGAGAGATGGTGTTCTTTTGCCCATACTGTGGTTCCAATTGTTGGTCTCCACTCTCTCCTCCTTAGGTTATAGTGACGTGCCTGATCTTGTGCCGCAGTCTCCAGATTACGTCTTATTAGCTCGAACAGCTCTTGCATTTGTTTTGCCTTCGCCTCTGGAGGTACGCTTTGCTTTCCTGTGCCTGTCGTGATACTATCGTATATCGCGCCTGGCATTCTGGGTTCACGTCCTTGTATCACAAATGCTGGCGTAAATCCCGTTGACTCTGATTGACTAGTATTTACAGCCAGTGTTATTTCCGGTCAGCTCTCATCCCAATTCCGTTGATTTTCACCGGTAAACTGAGCAATACTTGTTTTCACTGTTCTGTTTGCCCTTTCGGTTGCGTTTTCTTGTGGTGTGTATGGTGCTGTTAATTGGTGTTGGCATCCCCATTCCTCTAGCATTTTCTTGAATGTTCTGCTAGTGAATTGGACTCCATTGTCCGTTATTACCACTTTAGGAACTCCAAATCTCGACAGAATCCTTTCCCTAAAGGCCTTGATTAGATTCTCCGCAGTTGCCTTTCGCATGGGTATCAGTTCTGTCCATTTTGAAAATCGGTCAATGATTACTAGTAACATTGAGTTTCCATGTTTTGACCGTGCATCCTATTGTCAACAGTTCGTCGACCTTTGCGTTGATTTCTCCCTGTATTTTTGGATTTTTCGGGTAATACCTTTGTTTTATTGGTATATCATCCTTCATTGTGATCCTGTGTATCCCCACTTTTGATGATCCCTTGATTTTCCCCAATTCCATTAGTTCGTGTTCTAGAAACCTGTGTATTTCTGTTTGCTCTTCCTTCTGTGTCACCACGATCGATATGCGTTCGGTTATCCTGCCCTGCATCCTCTTCACCGTTGAAATTTTTATCCTGAGAGCCTTAAGAAATTCCATCCTAAGATTATAGCATCTATTCCGTCTGGCATGATGAGAAATGTTATGTTCATTTCTTTGTTTCCGAATCGAACGTATCCTGTCCACTGCTCGTTGATGTCTCTCACCTTCCCGTCCGCCATGTATACTTGCTTGTTCGTGGTCTCTTGGTCTCCTTTGTGTTCTACCGTTTCCAACATTTGTTTGCTGATAAAACTGTTCGTGGCTCCGGAGTCAATTGTTGCTTTAACCTGGACTCCTGCTACTTCGATAATTGCTGACAATTGATCCTCTTCCTCTATTAGTTGGCATATTAGTGGTGAGGAGCTTGTTGGCTGGGTCCCTGCTCGCCCCTGATAGGCTGGAATCGCCTTTCGTTTCCCGAACTCCAACAACATTCTTTTGTTCTTTTGTTGCATTTTTGATTGTTGCATTCCCTTGCCCAGTGTCCGGTTCCCCCGGATCTGCGGCATGCCTGGTTTGGGTTCAAGACTCTTCCCTCCTTGATGTTTTTATTTTCTTGGCTTGGTCTTGAACTGTTCTCCATGCTGTTGTCTTGGCATCTTCGGCACTGTGTGACTGGTGGTCCGTAATTATTTCCTCCTCTGTGGCTTGATTGGTTATTGTGTGTTCTTTGAGCATTGTTTGGGCGATGGAACTCTGATCGTTCTTGTTCAACCATCTCATGTTCCTCTGCCAAGTGCATCAGCTCATCTAGGTTTCTGACTCTGTGCGGCCGAACGAATATCCTCAAATCTGGAGTGCAATTTTCTAATATAACCTCTAATTGCTTGTACTCTGATATTTCATTGTTTGCATGTCGACCATATAGTCCTTGAAATACTCGTTTCTGTTTTGTTTGCGATTTTTCACTTGATCAGCCAATTTGTTATTCTTTATACTTCCTTCCTCTCGGCAGGAAGTATTTCTTGAAGCCCTCAACGAACTCCGTCCACGATCACCACTGCTTATTGTTCATTTCAGTAGTTCTGGCATTGCTCTTGGGATCATGTCCAGCTCGATGCCATACATGTCTGCTGACCACTCGATTTGTTCTATAAACTCTAGCGGTCTGGAATTGCCATCGTATTCGGTGGTCCGGTGTCGCTTTCTTGGGGTCTATCGTTTGTCTCCTTAAGTCCCTCTTTGTGTCGGTGCTGTCTAATGCTCCTTCGCTTCCCCATTTTGGTGGTGCAAATGGAGGAATCGCTAGCGTAGCGATATTTATTTTTTTGAACTGCTCGGCCTCCTTGTTCTCACCATTCTCGCCTGACTGTGCTGCGCTTGTTTCTGGTTTTTGCTTGGACATTTTTGTGAACTTGAGTTCTAATCTTCTTATCTCTTCTCTCCACTCTGGATCAGACTCGTTGTTGTCTATCCATTCGCCGAGTTGTTTTCTCATTTTTCACCAGTATAGCACGTTGGGCGCCAGTTGTAACGATACTTTTTTGTCCTTCGGGATATTTACAATATCTCTTGGGCTAGGTTCGGCACAACAAATTTATTTTGTGCCCCGGTGAAATTAAAAACACGTTTGAGTTCAGTTGTTGATGCTTATATGTATGTTTATTCAAAATCACTGGTGTGTTCGTTTGGATATGACGGTTTCTCTACGGTAGTTCTAGACTTGGACAGCGTTGATGAGTCACTTCGAATCCCTCGTCGTCCCTTCTCGCCTTCCTCTTGCTCCTGTAGCCGTTGCTGGTTATCGTCTCGGCCTGTATCGTGTGCTCGACTTGTATTCTACACCTCTGCACCCCTTTCGCTATGCTCGTTGAGATGGCTTTTGCTTTATGGCTTTGGGACAAATCCCGTAGCTATTATCACGAAGCAGGATGTTCCTCAGCAATTGGTACTCATCAGAATATATAGATCCTAGAATCTCGGCAGTAGGATATATCCTCGTGCCTACCACTGACATTGAATACTCCTAGAAATGCTTGGCTTCTCTCAAATTTACTCCAGCTTGGGTACGGTGTTTGTTGTCCTAATTTAAGGACTTGTTGCTATCTGGTGAACTGGACAGGTTACTCGTAAGGCCTGTATAGTTCCTAGTTTTTCCTTTGCTCCTTGTGTTTCTTGAGTTAAGTTCTTAAGGTTACTCGTAAGGCCTTAATTACTTGTTACTTGATCACGACTTGATGACTTGATGATTACTCTGATTTGTGCCGCCTTTATATAGGCAGCTCCTCTGGCCTCAGGCACTGGCTGGGGTAATACCGCTATACAGCTGGTAATTTTCCATCGGTCGTCTACTTTCATGCGTGGTAAAAGTATCGTATTCCTGACGCATATGTGTCCACTTTCTTTGTGGCTGCGCGCCCATTCATTTCCTTGTCCTTGTCTAGCTCCCTTGTATCTATGTGCTTCCATCACTTTCACCCATTGGCGTCGCCTTTCTATTGGCCGCCCATCGTATCCCGTTGACTTTCTCTGCTTTCTTTCTCTGTCAGCGCTGCCGTTGCCCGTCGCTCCCTTTGATCCACTCGTCATACCCAATTTCGCCCATATTCTTTCCATATTATATTCATATACATATATACTAGTTGTATTAATTTAAACTATTGTTTAATAATAATTAGCCTGATTAATTTAATATATAACATTGTTCGATTTCCCATGGAATGCACTTTCATACGCATATCGTATCTATTAGATAGAGGGCTTCCCCATTGTTCATCCCTCCCCCTTCGGTTTGCATATTCCCCTATCCAATCCACAAACCATTATCGTTTCATATATTCATGCATGCCCCGCACCCGTCTCTCGGGCTTGCTTGGCCCTCACTTTTGTTCTCTTTCGCTCACAAGATTTTTGGCTGCTCGCAATCTAACTGCTTTCGTTCTCATGTGCGTGACGTAGGCAGAGAGCACCCTATTGGCCACCGGTGCTCTCCCTCGCTGTCACTCACGCATAGTGTACGTGTAACGTGCGTGTAAGCTTATTCAGCGTATACTCATAAGCCCAGTATGCTAATGCATGCATCTCTATATCTGCCTCTCTGTGCTCTTGATTCATCTTATGAGGCCAATGCCGCATCTTCCCGCTTGTACGAAATTGCCAGCGGTCGCATGCGGTTCGACCGGTCAAGTTTGATCGTAAATCATGGGTTCGAGTTGATTCGATCGAGCCATGTTGGACTTGGTTGCCCATCGCATGTGGGTGCATATCGGTTTTTGGCATTATGCTTCCCACGCATCTTCCCGCTTGTACGAAATCGCCAGCGGTCGCATGCGGTTCGATCGGTCATGTTTGATCGTAAATCATGGTTTCGAGTTGATTCGATCGAGCCATGTTGGACTTGGTTGCCCATCGCATGTGTGCTTGTATGCTTCCCACGCATCTTCCCGCTTGTACGAAATCGCCAGCGGTCAAGTTTGATCGTAGACCACTTATATTGAATCGGTTCGATCTATCAGCAGCAGGTTAAGTCGTATATCGTATGTTTGGTTTGTGTCTCGGCTGTATCTTGTATCTGGTGCATCCTTTGCACCGTTGGATTGTGTTGCTGCTGGCTTGTTGTGTGGGATATTATAATTAATTATAATGTTTCTCACAACAGCTATAGAAGCTGCTGGAACCGTTCTACTGCCGCCATTTTGAGTCTTATAGCGGCCATCGTTTAGATAACAGTTAAACAAGCTGCTGGATCCGTTCTACTGCCGCCATTTTAAGGTTTATAGCCGCCATCCTTTAGATAACAGCTATACAAGCTGCTGAAACCGTTCTACTGCAGCCATTTTGAGTCTTATAGCCGCGATCCTTTAGATAACAGATATACGTGATGCTGAGACCGATCTACTGCCGCCATTTTAAGTCTTATTGCGGCAATCCTTTATATAACAGCTACACAAGCTGCTAGAACCATAATACAGCCGCTATTCTGAGCTCTACATCCGCCATTTTGAGTCTTATAGCCGCCATCCTTTAGATAACAGATATACAAGCTGCTGAGACCAATCTACTGCCGCCATTTTAAGTCTTATAGCGGCCATCCTTTATATAACAGCTACACAAGCTGCTAGAACCATAATACAGCCGCTATTCTGAGTCTTATAGCCGATATCCTTTATATAACAGCTATACAAGCTGCTGGAACCATAATATAGCCGCCATTTTGAGTCGTATAGCCGCCATCCTTTAGATAACAGCTTTACAAGCTGCTGAAACTGTTCTACTGCCGCCATTTTAAGTCTTATAGCCGACATCCTTTAGATACAGCTATACAAGCTGCTCAAACCGTTCTACTGCCGCCATTTTGAGTCTTATAGCCGCCATCCCTTAGATAACAGCTATAGAATCTGCTAGAATCGTTTTACTGCCGCCATTTTAAGTCTTATAGCTATACAAGCTACTGAAACCATAATATAGCCGCCACTTTGAGTCTTATAGCCGCCATCCTTTAGATAACAGCTATTAAAGCTGCTGGAACCATTCTACAGCCGCCATTTGAAGTCTTATAGCCGCCATACCTCATATAACGGATATAGAAGCTGCAGGAAGCATAATACAACCGCCATTTTGAGTCTTATAGCTGCTATCCTTTATATAATAGGTTTACAAGCTGCTGGAACCAAAATACAGCCGCCATTTTGAGTCTTATAGCCGCCATACTTTAGATAACAGCCATAGAAGCTGCTAGAACTATAATACAGCCGCTATTCTGAGTCTTATAGCCGAAATCTTTTAGATAACAGCTATACAAGCTGCTGAAACCATAATATAGCCGCCATTTTGAGTCTTATAGCCGCCATCCTTTAGATAACAGCTATACAAGCTGCTGAACCCGTTCTACTGCCGCCATTTTGAGTCTTATAGCCGCCATCCTTTAGATAACAGCTATACAAGCTGCTGAGCCCGTTCTACTGCCGCCATTTTAAGTCTTATAGCCGCCATCCTTTAGATACAACTATACAAGCTGCCGTTCTACTGCCGCCATTTTGAGTCTTATAGCCGCCAGCCTTTAGATAACAGCTATAGAATCTGCTGGAATCGTTCTACTGCCGCCATTTTAAGTCTTATAGCGGCCATCCCTTATATAACAGCTACATAAGCTGCTAGAACTATAATACAGATGCTATTCTGAGTCTTATAGCCGACATCCTTTAAATAACAGCTATACAAGCTACTGAAACCATAATATAGCCGCCACTTTGAGTCTTATAGCCGCCATCCTTTAGATAACAGCTATACAAGCTGCTGAAATCGTTCTACTGCCGCCATTTTGAGTCTTATAGCCGCCATCCTTTAGATAACAGCTATACAAGCTGCTGAACCCGTTCTACTGCCGCCATTTTGAGTCTTATAGCCGCCATCCTTTAGATAAAAGCTATAGAATCCGTTGGAATCGTTCTACTGCCGCCATTTTAAGTCTTATAGCGGCTATCCTTTATATAACAGCTACACAAGCTGCTAGAACTATAACACAGCCGCTTTTCTGAGTCTTTTAGCCGACCTCCTTTAGATAACAGCTATACAAGCTGCTGAAACCATAATATAGCCGCCATTTTGAGTCTTATAGCCCCCATCCTTTAGATAACAGCTATACAAGCTGCTGAAACCGTTCTACTGCCGCCATTTTAAGTCTTATAGCCGCCATCCTTTATATAACAGCTACACAAGCTGCTAGAACCATAATACAGCCGCTATTCTGAGTCTTATAGCCGACATCCTTTATTTAACAGCTTTACAAGCTGCTGGAACCATAATATAGCCGCTACTTTGAGTCGTATAGCCGCCATCCTTTAGATTACAGCTATACAAACTGCTCAAACCGATCTACTGCCGCCATTTTAAGTCTTATTGCCGCCATCCTTTAGATACAACTATACAAGCTGCTGAATTCGTTCTACTGGCTCCATTTTGAGTCTTATAGCCGCCATCCTTTAGATAACAGCTATTCAAGCTGCTGAACCCGTTCTACTGCCGCCATTTTGAGTCTTATAGCCGCCATCCTTTAGATAACAGCTATACAAGCTGCTGAGCCCGTTCTACTGCTGCCATTTTAAGTCTTATAGCCGCCATCCTTTAGATACAACTATACAAGCTGCCGTTCTACTGCCGCCATTTTGAGTCTTATAGCCGCCAGCCTTTAGATAACAGCTATAGAATCTGCTGGAATCGTTCTACTGCCGCCATTTTAAGTCTTGTAGCCGCCATCCTTTAGATAACATCTATAGAAGCATCCATTCTACTGCCGCCATTTTAAGTCTTATAGCGGCCATCCTTTATATAACAGCTACACAAGCTGCTAGAACCATAATTCCGCCGCTATTCTGTCACATAGCCGACATCCTTAATATAACAGCTATACAAGCTGCTGGAACCATAATATAGCCGCCATTTTAAGTCTTATAGCCGACATCCTTTAGATAACAGATACACAAGCTGCTAGAACTATAATACAGCCGCTATTCTGAGTCTTATAGCCGACATCTTTTAGATAACAGCTATACAAGCTGCTGAAACCATAATATAGCCGCCATTTTGAGTCTTATAGCCGCCATCCTTTAGATAACAGATATACAAACTGCTGAAACCGTTCTACTGCCGCCATTTTGAGTCTTATAGCCAACATCCTTTAGATAACAGTTATACAAGCTGCTGAATCCGTTCTACTGTCGCCATTTTGAGTCTTGTAGCCGCCATCCTTTAGATAACATCTATAGAAGCTGCTGGAACCATTCTACTGCCGCCATTTTAAGTCTTATAGCGGCCATCCTTTATATAACAGCTACACAAGCTGCTAGAACCATAATTCGCCGCTATTCTGTCTTATAGCCGACATCCTTAATATAACAGCTATACAAGTTGCTGAAACCATAATATAGCCGCCATTTTGAGTCTTATAGCCGCCATCCTTTAGATAACAGATATACAAACTGCTGAAACCGTTCTACTGCCGCCATTTTGAGTCTTATAGCCAACATCCTTTAGATAACAGTTTTACAAGCTGCTGAATCTGTTCTACTGTCGCCATTTTGAGTCTTGTAGCCGCTATCCTTTAGATAACATCTATAGAAGCTGCTGGAACCATTCTACTGCCGCCATTTTAAGTCTTATAGCGGCCATCCTTTATATAACAGCTACACAAGCTGCTAGAACCATAATTCCGCCGCTATTCTGTCTTATAGCCGACATCCTTAATATAACAGCTATACAAGCTGCTGGAACCATAATATAGCCGCCATTTTAATTCTTATAGCCGACATCCTTTAGATAACAGCTACACAAGCTGCTAGAACTATAATACAGCCGCTATTCTGAGTCTTATAGCCGACATCTTTTAGATAACAGCTATACAAGCTGCTGAAACCATAATATAGCCGCCATTTTGAGTCTTATAGCCGCCATCCTTTAGATAACAGATATACAAACTGCTGAAACCGTTCTACTGCCGCCATTTTGAGTCTTATAGCCAACATCCTTTAGATAACAGTTATACAAGCTGCTGAATCCGTTCTACTGTCGCCATTTTGAGTCTTGTAGCCGCCATCCTTTAGATAACATCTATAGAAGCTGCTGGAACCATTCTACTGCCGCCATTTTAAGTCTTATAGCGGTCATCCTTTATATAACAGCTACACAAGATGCTAGAACCATAATTCGCCGCTATTCTGTCTTATAGCCGACATCCTTAATATAACAGCTATACAAGCTGCTGGAACCATAATATAGCCGCCATTTTAAGTCTTATAGCCGACATCCTTTAGATAACAGCTACACAAGCTGCTAAAACTAAAGTTCAGCAGCTATTCTGAGTCTTATAGCCGACATCCTTTAGATAACAGCTATACAAGCTGCTGAAACCATAATATAGCCGCCATTTTGAGTCTTATAGCCGCCATCCTTTAGATACAACTATACAAGCTGCTGAAACCGTTCTACTGCCACCATTTTAAGTCTTATAGCGGACATTCTTTAGATAACAGCTATAGAAGCTGCTGGAACCGTTCTACTGCCGCCATTTTGAGTCTTATACCCGCCATCCTTTACATAACAGCTATACAAACTGCTGAATCCGTTCTACTGCTGCCATTTTGAGCCATTCTTTAAATAACAGCTATAGAAGCAGCTGGAACCGTTTCATTGTCGCCATTTTGAGTCTCATAGCAGCCATTCTTTAAATAACAGCTACCATTCTTTAAATAACAGCTACAAAAGCTGCTGGAAACATAGTACGGCCGCCATTTTGAGTCTTATAGCCGCCATCCTTTAGATAACAGCTATAGAAGCTGCTAGAACTATAATACAGCCGCTATTCTGAGTCTTATAGCCGACATCTTTTAGATAACAGCTATACAAGCTGCTGAAACCATAATATAGCCGCCATTTTGAGTCTTATAGCCGCCCTCCTTTAGATAACAGCTATACAAGCTGCTGAACCCGTTCTACTGCCGCCATTTTGAGTCTTATAGCCGCCATCCTTTAGATAACAGCTATACAAGCTGCTGAGCCCGTTCTACTGCCGCCATTTTAAGTCTTATAGCCGCCATCCTTTAGATACAACTATACAAGCTGCCGTTCTACTGCCGCCATTTTGAGTCTTATAGCCGCCAACCTTTATATAACAGCTACACAAGCTGCTAGAACCATAATACAGCCGCTATTCTGAGTCTTATAGCCGACATCCTTTATTTAACAGCTATACAAGCTGCTGGAACCATAATATAGCCGCTACTTTGAGTCGTATAGCCGCCATCCTTTAGATTACAGCTATACAAACTGCTGAAACCGATCTACTGCCGCCATTTTAAGTCTTATTGCCGCCATCCTTTAGATACAACTATACAAGCTGCTGAATTCGTTCGACTGGCGCCATTTTGAGTCTTATAGCCGCCATCCTTTAGATAACAGCTATACAAGCTGCTGAACCCGTTCTACTGCCGCCATTTTGAGTCTTATAGCCGCCATCCTTTAGATAACAGCTATAGAATCTGCTGGAATCGTTCTACTGCCGCCATTTTGAGTCTTATAGCCAACATCCTTTAGATAACAGTTATACAAGCTGCTGAAACCGTTCTATTGGCGCCATTTTGAGTCTTATAGCCGCCATCCTTTCTATAACAGCTATACAAACTGCTTATAGCCGCCATCCTATAGATACAACTATACAAGCTTCTGAATTCGTTCTACTGGCGCCATTTTGAGTCTTATAGCCGCCATTCTTTATATAACAGCTACACAAGCTGCTAGAACTATAATACAGCCGCTATTCTGAGTCTTATAGCCGACATCCTTTAGATAACAGCTATACAAGCTTCTGAAACCATAATATAGCCGCCATTTTGAGTCTTATAGACGCCATCCATTAGATAACAGCTATAAAAGCTGCGAGAACTATAATTCAGCCGCTATTGTGAGTCTTAAAGCCGCCATCCTTTAGATAACAGATATACAAACTGCTGAAACCGTTCTACTGCCGCCATTTTGAGTCTTATAGCCAACATCCTTTCGATAACAGTTATACAAGCTGCTGAATCCGTTCTACTGTCGCCATTTTGAGTCAGTTAACAGTTATACAAGCTGCTGAATCCGTTCTACTGTCGCCATTTTGAGTCTTGTAGCCGCCATCCTTTAGATAACGTCTATAGAAGCTGCTGGAACCATTCTACTGCCGCCATTTTAAGTCTTATAGCGGCCATCCTTTATATAACAGCTACACAAGCTGCTAGAACCATAATTCCGCCGCTATTCTGTCTTATAGCCGACATCCTTAATATAACAGCTATACAAGCTGCTGGAACCATAATATAGCCGCCATTTTAAGTCTTATAGCCGACATCCTTTAGATAACAGCTACACAAGCTGCTAAAACTAAAGTTCAGCCGCTATTCTGAGTCTTATAGCCGACATCCTTTAGATAACAGCTATACAAGCTGCTGAAACCGTTCTACTGCCGCCATTTTGAGTCTTATATCCATCCTTTACATAACAGCTATACAAACTGCTGAATCCGTTCTACTGCTGCAATTTTGAGCCATTCTTTAAATAACAGCTATATAAGCAGCTGGAACCGTTTCATTGTCGCCATTTTGAGTCTCATAGCAGCCATTCTTTAAATAACAGCTACCATTCTATAAATAACAGCTACAAAAGCTGCTGGAAACATAGTACGGCCGCCATTTTGAGTCTTATAGCCGCCATCCTTTATATAATATTTATACAAGCTGCTGGAACCGTTCTACTGGCGCCATTTTAAGTCTTATAGCCGCCATCCTTTATAAGACATTTATACAAGCTGCTGGACCAATAATACAGCCGCCATTTTGGGTCTTTTAGCCACCATCCTTTATATAATAATTATACCAGCTGCTGGAAACATAATACAGCCGCCATTTTAAGTCTTATAGCCGACATCCTTTAGATAACAGCTACACAAGCTGCTAAAACTAAAGTTCAGCCGCTATTCTGAGTCTTATAGCCGTCATCTTTTAGATAACAGCTATACAAGCTGCTGAAACCGTTCTACTGCCGCCATTTTGAGTCTTATAGCCGACATCCTTTAGATAACAGCTATACAAGCTGCTGAAACCGTTCTACTGCCGCCATTTTGAGTCTTATAGCCGCCATCCTTTAGATAACAGCTATAGAAGCTGCTGGAACCGTTCTACTGAGGCCATTTTACGTCTTATAGCGGCCATCCTTTATATAACAGCTATACAAGCTGCTGAAACCGTTCTATTGCCGCCATTTTGAGTCTTATAGCCGCCATCCTTTAGATAACAGCTATAGAATCCGCTGCAATCGTTCTACTGCCGCCATTTTAAGTCTTATAGCGGCTATCACTTATATAATAGCTACACAAGCTTCTAGAACTATAATACAGCCGCTATTCTGGGTCTTCTAGCCGCCATCCTTTATATAACAGCTACAAAAGCTGCTAGAACCATAATACAGCCGCTATTCTGTCTTATAGCCGACATCCTTTATATGACAGCTATACAATCTGCTGGAACCATAATATAGCCGCCATTTTGAGTCATATAGCCGACATCCTTTAGATAACAGCTATACAAGCTGCTGAACCCGTTCTACTGCCGCCATTTTAAGTCTTATATCCGCCATCCTTTATATATAAGCTGCACAAGCTGCTAGAACCATAATACAGCCGCTATTCTGAATCTTATAGCCGACATCCTTTATATGACAGCTATACAAGCTGCTGGAACCATAATATAGCCGCCATTTTGAGTCGTATAGCCGCCATCCTTTAGATTACATCCTTTATATAACAGCTACAAAAGCTGCTAGAACCATTATACAGCCGCTATTCTGAGTCTTATAGCCGACATCCTTTATATAACAGCTATACAAGCTGCTGGAACCATAATATAGCCGCCATTTTGAGTCGTATAGCCGCCATCCTTTAGATAACAACTATACAAGCTGCTTAAACCGTTCTACTGCCGCCATTTTACGTCTTATAGCTTCCATCCTTTATATAACAGCTATACAAGCTGCTGAAACCGTTCTTCTGCCGCCATTTTGAGACTTATAGCCGCCATCCTTTAGATAACAGCTACACAAGCTGCTGAAACCGTTCTACTGCCGCCATTTTGAGTCTTATAGCCGCCATCCTTTATATTACAGCTATAGAAGCTGCTGGAACCGTTCTACTGCCGCCATTTTAAGTCTTATAGCGGCCATCGTTTATATAACAGCTACACAAGCTGCTAGAACTATAATACAGCCGCTATTCTGAGTCTTATAGTTGACATCCTTTATACAATAGTTATACAAGCTACTGAAACCATAATATAGCCTCCATTTTGAGTCTTATAGCCGACATCCTTTATATGACAGTTATACAAGCTGCTGGAACCATAATATAGCCGCCATTTTGAGTCGTATAGCCGCCATCCTTTAGATTACATCCTTTATATAACAGCTACAAAAGCTGCTAGAACCATAATACAGCCGCTATTCTGAGTCTTATAGCCGCCATCCTTTAGATAACAGCTATACAAGCTGCTGAACCCGTTCTACTGCCGCCATTTTAAGTCTTATAGCCGCCATCCTTTAGATTACAACTATACAAGCTGCTTAAACCGTTCTACTGCCGCCATTTTAAGTCTTATAGCCGCCATCCTTTAGATACAACTTTTCAAGCTGCTGAAACCGTTCTACTGACGCCATTTTAAGTCTTATAGCCGCCATCCTTTAGATAACAGCTATACAAGCTGCTGAACCCGTTCTACTGCCGCCATTTTAAGTCGTATAGCCGCCATCCTTTAGATTACAACTATACAAGCTGCTTAAACCGTTCTACTGCCGCCATTTTAAGTCGTATAGCCGCCATCCTTTAGATACAACTTTTCAAGCTGCTGAAACCGTTCTACTGACGCCATTTTAAGTCTTATAGCCGCCATCCTTTAGATAACAGCTATACAAGCTGCTGAACCCGTTCTACTGCCGCCATTTTGATTCTTATAGCCGCCATCCTTTATATAATAGTTATACAAGCTGCTGGAACCGTTCTACTGCCGCCATTTTAAGTCTTATAGCCGACATCCTTTAGATAACAACTATACAAGCTGCTTAAACCGTTCTACTGCCGCCATTTTAAGTCTTATAGCCGCCATCCTTTAGATACAACTTTTCAAGCTGCTGAAACCGTTCTACTGCCGCCATTTTAAGTCTTATATCCGCCATCCTTTATATATAAGCTACACAAGCTGCTAGAACCATAATACATCGGCTATTCTGAGTCTTATAGCCGACATCCTTTATATGACAGCTGTACAAGCTGCTGGAACCATAATATAGCCGCCATTTTGAGTCATATAGCCGCCATCCTTTAGATTTTATCCTTTATATAACAGCTACAAAAGCTGCTAGAACCATAATACAGCCGCTATTCTGAGTCTTATAGCCGACATCCTTTATATAACAGCTATACAAGCTGCTGGAACCATAATATAGCCGCCATTTTAAGTCGTATAGCCGCCATCCTTTAGATTACAACTATACAAGCTGCTTAAACCGTTCTACTGCCGCCATTTTAAGTCTTATAGCCGCCATCCTTTAGATACAACTTTTCAAGCTGCTGAAACCGTTCTACTGCCGCCATTTTAAGTCTTATATCCGCCATCCTTTATATATAAGCTACACAAGCTGCTAGAACCATAATACAGCCGCTATTCTGAGTCTTATAGCCGACATCCTTTATATGACAGCTATACAAGCTGCTGGAACCATAATATAACCGCCATTTTGAGTCATATAGCCGCCATCCTTTAGATTTTATCCTTTATATAACAGCTACAAAAGCTGCTAGAACCATAATGCAGCCGCTATTCTGAGTCTTATAGCCGACATCCTTTATATAACAGCTATACAAGCTGCTGGTACCATAAAATAGCCGCCATTTTGAGTCGTATAGCCGTCATCCTTTAGATTACAACTATACAAGCTGCTTAAACCGTTCTACTGCCGCCATTTTAAGTCTTATAGCCGCCATCCTTTAGATAACAGCTATACAAGCTGCTGAACACGTTCTACTGCCGCCATTTTAAGTCGTATAGCCGCCATTCTTTAGATAACAGCTATACAAGCTGCTGAACCCGTTCTACTGCCGCCATTTTAAGTCGTATAGCCGCCATCCTTTAGATTACAACTTTTCAAGCTGCTGAAACCGTTCTACTGACGCCATTTTAAGTCTTATAGCCGCCATCCTTTAGATAACAGCTATACAAGCTGCTGAACCCGTTCTACTGCCGCCATTTTGAGTCTTATAGCCGCCATCCTTTATATAATAGTTATACAAGCTGCTGGAACCGATCTACTGCCGCCATTTTAAGTCTTATAGCCGACATCCTTTAGATAACAGCTATACAAGCTTCTGAAACCGTTCTACTGCCGCCATTTTGAGTCTTATAGCCGACATCCTTTAGATAACAACTATACAAGCTGCTTAAACCGTTCTACTGCCGCCATTTTAAGTCTTATAGCCGCCATCCTTTAGATACAACTTTTCAAGCTGCTTAAACCGTTCTACTGCCGCCATTTTAAGTCTTATAGCCGCCATCCTTTAGATACAACTTTTCAAGCTGCTGAAACCGTTCTACTGACGCCATTTTAAGTCTTATAGCCGCCATCCTTTATAAGACATTTATACAAGCTGCTGGACCAATAATACAGCCGCCATTTTGGGTCTTTTAGCCACCATCCTTTATATAATAATTATACCAGCTGCTGGAAACATAATACAGCCACCATTTTGAGTCTTATAGCCGCCATCCTTTATATAATAGTTGTACAAGCTGCTGGAACCGTTCTACTGCCGCCATTTTAAGTCTTATATCCGACATCCTTTAGATAACAGCTATACAAGCTGCTGAAACCGTTCTACTGCCGCCATTTTGAGACTTATAGCCGCCATCCTTTAGATAACAGCTATACAAGCTGCTGAAACCGTTCTACTGCCGCCATTTTGAGTCTTATAGCCGCCATCCTTTAGATTACAGCTATACGAACTGCTGAAACCGTTCTACTGCCGCCATTTTAAGTCTTATATCCGCCATCCTTTATATATAAGCTACACAAGCTGCTAGAACCAAAATACAGCCACTATTCTGAGTCTTATAGCCGACATCCTTTATATGACAGCTATACAAGCTGCTGGAACCATAATATAGCCGCCATTTTGAGTCGTATAGCCGCCATCCTTAAGATTACATCCTTTATATAACAGCTACAAAAGCTGCTAGAACCATAATACAGCCGCTATTCTGAGTCTTATAGCCGACATCCTTTATATAACAGCTATAGATAGATACAACTTTTCAAGCTGCTGAAACCGTTCTACTGACGCCATTTTAAGTCTTATAGCCGCCATCCTTTATAAGACATTTATACAAGCTGCTGGACCAATAATACAGCCGCCATTTTGGGTCTTTTAGCCACCATCCTTTATATAATAATTATACCAGCTGCTGGAAACATAATACAGCCTACTGCCGCCACTTTGAGTCTTATAGCCGCCATCCTTTAGATAACAGCTATACAAGCTGCTGAACCCGTTCTACTGCCGCCATTTTAAGTCTTATAGCCACCATCCTTTAGATAACAGCTATAGAATCCGCTGCAATCGTTCTACTGCTGCCATTTTAAGTCTTATAGCGGCTATCATTTATATAATAGCTACACAAGCTGCTAGAACTATAATACAGCCGCTATTCTGGGTCTTTTAGCCGAGATCCTTTTGATAACAGCTATACAAGCTGCTGAAACCATAATATAGCCGCCATTTTGAGTCTTATAGCCGCCATATTTTAGATAACAGCTATACAAGCTGCTGAAACCGTTCAACTGCCGCCATTTTAAGTCCTGTAGCCGCCATCCTTTATATAACAGCTACAAAAGCTGCTAGAACCATAATACAGCTGCTATTCTAAGTCTTATAGCCGACATCCTTTATATGACAGCTATACAATCTGCTGGAACCATAATATAGCCGCCATTTTGAGTCGTATAGCCGACATCCTTTAGATTACAGCTATACAAGCTGCTGAACCCGTTCTACTGCCGCCATTTTAAGTCTTATATCCGCCATCCTTTATATATAAGCTACACAAGCTGCTAGAACCATAATACAGCCGCTATTCTGAATCTTATAGCCGACATCCTTTATATGACAGCTATACAAGCTGCTGGAACCATAATATAGCCGCCATTTTGAGTCGTATAGCCGCCATCCTTTAGATTACATCCTTTATATAACAGCTACAAAAGCTGCTAGAACCATAATACAGCCGCTATTCTGAGTCTTATAGCCGACATCCTTTATATAACAGCTATACAAGCTGCTGGAACCATAATATAGCCGCCATTTTGAGTCGTATAGCAGCCATCCTTTAGATTACAACTATACAAGCTGCTTAAACCGTTCTACTGCCGCCATTTTACGTCTTATAGCGGCCATCCTTTATATAACAGCTATACAAGCTGCTGAAACCGTTCTTCTGCCGCCATTTTGAGACTTATAGCCGCCATCCTTTAGATAACAGCTATACAAGCTGCTGAAACCGTTCTACTGCCGCCATTTTGAGTCTTAAAGCCGCTATCCTTTATATTACAGCTATAGAAGCTGCTGGAACCGTTCTACTGCCGCCATTTTAAGTCTTATAGCGGCCATCGTTTATATAACAGCTATACAAGCTGCTGAACCCGTTCTACTGCCGCCATTTTAAGTCTTATAGCCGCCATCCTTTAGATACAACTTTTCAAGATGCTGAAACCGTTCTACTGACGCCATTTTAAGTCTTATAGCCGCCATCCTTTAGATAACAGCTATACAAGCTGCTGAACCCGTTCTACTGCCGCCATTTTGATTCTTATAGCCGCCATCCTTTATATAATAGTTATACAAGCTGCTGGAACCGTTCTACTGCCGCCATTTTAAGTCTTATAGCCGACATCCTTTAGACAACAACTATACAAGCTGCTTAAACCGTTCTACTGCCGCCATTTTAAGTCTTATAGCCGCCATCCTTTAGATACAACTTTTCAAGCTGCTGAAACCGTTCTACTGCCGCCATTTTAAGTCTTATATCCGCCATCCTTTATATATAAGCTACACAAGCTGCTAGAACCATAATACATCCGCTATTCTGAGTCTTATAGCCGACATCCTTTATATGACGGCTGTACAAGCTGCTGGAACCATAATATAGCCGCCATTTTGAGTCATATAGCCGCCATCCTTTAGATTTTATCCTTTATATAACAGCTACAAAAGCTGCTAGAACCATAATACAGCCGCTATTCTGAGTCTTATAGCCGACATCCTTTATATAACAGCTATACAAGCTGCTGGAACCATAATATAGCCGCCATTTTGAGTCGTATAGCCGCCATCCTTTAGATTACAACTATACAAGCTGCTTAAACCGTTCTACTGCTGCCATTTTAAGTCTTATAGCCGCCATCCTTTAGATACAACTTTTCAAGCTGCTGAAACCGTTCTACTGCCGCCATTTTAAGTCTTATATCCGCCGTCCTTTATATATAAGCTACACAAGCTGCTAGAACCATAATACAGCCGCTATTCTGAGTCTTATAGCCGACATCCTTTATATGACAGCTATACAAGCTGCTGGAACCATAATATAGCCGCCATTTTGAGTCATATAGCCGCCATCCTTTAGATTTTATCCTTTATATAACAGCTACAAAAGCTGCTAGAACCATAATGCAGCCGCTATTCTGAGTCTTATAGCCGACATCCTTTATATAACAGCTATACAAGCTGCTGGAACCATAAAATAGCCGCCATTTTGAGTCGTATAGCCGCCATCCTTTAGATTACCACTATACAAGCTGCTTAAACCGTTCTACTGCCGCCATTTTAAGTCGTATAGCCGCCATCCTTTAGATTACAACTTTTCAAGCTGCTGAAACCGTTCTACTGACGCCATTTTAAGTCTTATAGCCGCCATCCTTTAGATAACAGCTATACAAGCTGCTGAACCCGTTCTACTGCCGCCATTTTAAGTCGTATAGCCGCCATCCTTTAGATTACAACTTTTCAAGCTGCTGAAACCGTTCTACTGACGCCATTTTAAGTCTTATAGCCGCCATCCTTTAGATAACAGCTATACAAGCTGCTGAACCCGTTCTACTGCCGCCATTTTGAGTCTTATAGCCGCCATCCTTTAGATAACAGCTATACAAGCTGCTGAACCCGTTCTACTGCCGCCATTTTAAGTCGTATAGCCGCCATCCTTTAGATAACAGCTATACAAGCTGCTGAACCCGTTCTACTGCCGCCATTTTAAGTCGTATAGCCGCCATCCTTTAGATTACAACTTTTCAAGCTGCTGAAACCGTTCTACTGACGCCATTTTAAGTCTTATAGCCGCCATCCTTTAGATAACTGCTATACAAGCTGCTGAACCCGTTCTACTGCCGCCATTTTGAGTCTTATAGCCGCCATCCTTTAGATAACAGCTATACAAGCTGCTGAACCCGTTCTACTGCCGCCATTTTAAGTCGTATAGCCGCCATCCTTTAGATAACAGCTATACAAGCTGCTGAACCCGTTCTACTGCCGCCATTTTAAGTCGTATAGCCGCCATCCTTTAGATTACAACTTTTCAAGCTGCTGAAACCGTTCTACTGACGCCATTTTAAGTCTTATAGCCGCCATCCTTTAGATAACAGCTATACAAGCTGCTGAACCCGTTCTACTGCCGCCATTTTGAGTCTTATAGCCGCCATCCTTTATATAATAGTTATACAAGCTGCTGGAACCGATCTACTGCCGCCATTTTAAGTCTTATAGCCGACATCCTTTAGATAACAGCTATACAAGCTGCTGAAACCGTTCTACTGCCGCCATTTTGAGTCTTATAGCCGACATCCTTTAGATAACAACTATACAAGCTGCTTAAACCGTTCTACTGCCGCCATTTTAAGTCTTATAGCCGCCATCCTTTAGATACAACTTTTCAAGCTGCTGAAACCGTTCTACTGACGCCATTTTAAATCTTATTGCCGCCATCCTTTATAAGACATTTATACAAGCTGCTGGACCAATAATACAGCCGCCATTTTGGGTCTTTTAGCCACCATCCTTTATATAATAATTATACCAGCTGCTGGAAACATAATACAGCCACCATTTTGAGTCTTATAGCCGCCATCCTTTATATAATAGTTGTACAAGCTGCTGGAACCGTTCTACTGCCGCCATTTTAAGTCTTATAGCCGACATCCTTTAGATAACAGCTATACAAGCTGCTGAAACCGTTCTACTGCCGCCATTTTGAGACTTATAGCCGCCATCCTTTAGATAACAGCTATGCAAGCTGCTGAAACCGTTCTACTGCCGCCATTTTGAGTCTTATAGCCGCCATCCTTTAGATTACAGCTATACGAACTGCTGAAACCGTTCTACTGCCGCCATTTTAAGTCTTATATCCAAAATACAGCCGCTATTCTGAGTCTTATTGCCGACATCCTTTATATGACAGCTATACAAGCTGCTGGAACCATAATATAGCCGCCATTTTGAGTCGTATAGCCGCCATCCTTTAGATTACATCCTTTATATAACAGCTACAAAAGCTGCTAGAACCATAATACAGCCGCTATTCTGAGTCTTATAGCCGACATCCTTTATATAACAGCTATACAAGCTGCTGGAACCATAAAATAGCCGCCATTTTGAGTCGTATAGCCCCCATCCTTTAGATTACAACTACACAAGCTGCTTAAACCGTTCTACTGCCGCCATTTTAAGTCTTATAGCCGCCATCCTTTAGATACAACTTTTCAAGCTGCTGAAACCGTTCTACTGACGCCATTTTAAGTCTTATAGCCGCCATCCTTTATAAGACATTTATACAAGCTGCTGGACCAATAATACAGCCGCCATTTTGGGTCTTTTAGCCACCATCCTTTATATAATTTTTATACCAGCTGCTGGAAACATAATACAGCCACCATTTTGAGTCTTATAGCCGCCATCCTTTATATAATAGTTGTACAAGCTGCTGGAACCGTTCTACTGCCGCCATTTTAAGTCTTATAGCCGACATCCTTTAGATAACAGCTATACAAGCTGCTGAAACCGTTCTACTGCCGCCATTTTGAGTCTTATAGCCGACATCCTTTAGATAACTACTATACAAGCTGCTTAAACCGTTCTACTGCCGCCATTTTAAGTCTTATAGCCGCCATCCTTTAGATACTACTTTTCAAGCTGCTTAAACCGTTCTACTGCCGCCATTTTAAGTCTTATAGCCGCCATCCTTTAGATACAACTTTTCAAGCTGCTGAAACCGTTCTACTGACGCCAATTTAAGTCTTATAGCCGCCATCCTTTATAAGACATTTATACAAGCTGCTGGACTAATAATACAGCCGCCATTTTGGGTCTTTTAGCCACCATCCTTTATATAATAATTATACCAGCTGCTGGAAACATAATACAGCCACCATTTTGAGTCTTATAGCCGCCATCCTTTATATAATAGTTGTACAAGCTGCTGGAACCGTTCTACTGCCGCCATTTTAAGTCTTATAGCCGCCATCCTTTAGATACAACTTTTCAAGCTGCTTAAACCGTTCTTCTGCCGCCATTTTAAGTCTTATAGCCGCCATCCTTTAGATACAACTTTTCAAGCTGCTGAAACCGTTCTACTGACGCCATTTTAAGTCTTATAGCCGCCATCCTTTATAAGACATTTATACAAGCTGCTGGACCAATAATACAGCCGCCATTTTGGGTCTTTTTAGCCACCATCCTTTATATAATAATTATACCAGCTGCTGGAAACATAATACAGCCACCATTTTGAGTCTTATAGCCGCCATCCTTTATATAATAGTTGTACAAGCTGCTGGAACCGTTCTACTGCCGCCATTTTAAGTCTTATAGCCGCCATCCTTTAGATACAACTTTTCAAGCTGCTGAAACCGTTCTACTGCCGCCATTTTAAGTCTTATATCCGCCATCCTTTATATATAAGCTACACAAGCTGCTAGAACCATAATACAGCCGCTATTCTGAGTCTTATAGCCGACATCCTATATATGACAGCTATACAAGCTGCTGGAACCATAATATAGCCGCCATTTTGAGTCGTATAGCCGCCATCCTTTAGATTTTATCCTTTATATAACAGCTACAAAAGCTGCTAGAACCATATTACAGCCGCTATTCTGAGTCTTATAGCCGCTATCCTTTAGATACAACTTTTCAAGCTGCTGAAACCGTTCTACTGCCGCCATTTTAAGTCTTATATCCGCCATCCTTTATATATAAGCTACACAAGCTGCTAGAACCATAATACAGCCGCTATTCTGAGTCTTATAGCCGCCATCCTTTATATAATAGTTATACAAGCTGCTGGAACCGATCTACTGCCGCCATTTTAAGTCTTATAGCCGACATCCTTTAGATAACAGCTATACAAGCTGCTGAAACCGTTCTACTGCCGCCATTTTGAGTCTTATAGCCGACATCCTTTAGATAACAACTATACAAGCTGCTTAAACCGTTCTACTGCCGCCATTTTAAGTCTTATAGCCGCCATCCTTTAGATACAACTTTTCAAGCTGCTGAAACCGTTCTACTGACGCCATTTTAAATCTTATTGCCGCCATCCTTTATAAGACATTTATACAAGCTGCTGGACCAATAATACAGCCGCCATTTTGGGTCTTTTTAGCCACCATCCTTTATATAATAATTATACCAGCTGCTGGAAACATAATACAGCCACCATTTTGAGTCTTATAGCCGCCATCCTTTATATAATAGTTGTACAAGCTGCTGGAACCGTTCTACTGCCGCCATTTTAAGTCTTATAGCCGACATCCTTTAGATAACAGCTATACAAGCTGCTGAAACCGTTCTACTGCCGCCATTTTGAGACTTATAGCCGCCATCCTTTAGATAACAGCTATGCAAGCTGCTGAAACCGTTCTACTGCCGCCATTTTGAGTCTTATAGCCGCCATCCTTTAGATTACAGCTATACGAACTGCTGAAACCGTTCTACTGCCGCCATTTTAAGTCTTATATCCGCCATCCTTTATATATAAGCTACACAAGCTGCTAGAACCAAAATACAGCCGCTATTCTGAGTCTTATTGCCGACATCCTTTATATGACAGCTATACAAGCTGCTGGAACCATAATATAGCCGCCATTTTGAGTCGTATAGCCGCCATCCTTTAGATTACATCCTTTATATAACAGCTACAAAAGCTGCTAGAACCATAATACAGCCGCTATTCTGAGTCTTATAGCCGACATCCTTTATATAACAGCTATACAAGCTGCTGGAACCATAAAATAGCCGCCATTTTGAGTCGTATAGCCCCCATCCTTTAGATTACAACTACACAAGCTGCTTAAACCGTTCTACTGCCGCCATTTTAAGTCTTATAGCCGCCATCCTTTAGATACAACTTTTCAAGCTGCTGAAACCGTTCTACTGACGCCATTTTAAGTCTTATAGCCGCCATCCTTTATAAGACATTTATACAAGCTGCTGGACCAATAATACAGCCGCCATTTTGGGTCTTTTAGCCACCATCCTTTATATAATTTTTATACCAGCTGCTGGAAACATAATACAGCCACCATTTTGAGTCTTATAGCCGCCATCCTTTATATAATAGTTGTACAAGCTGCTGGAACCGTTCTACTGCCGCCATTTTAAGTCTTATAGCCGACATCCTTTAGATAACAGCTATACAAGCTGCTGAAACCGTTCTACTGCCGCCATTTTGAGTCTTATAGCCGACATCCTTTAGATAACTACTATACAAGCTGCTTAAACCGTTCTACTGCCGCCATTTTAAGTCTTATAGCCGCCATCCTTTAGATACAACTTTTCAAGCTGCTTAAACCGTTCTACTGCCGCCATTTTAAGTCTTATAGCCGCCATCCTTTAGATACAACTTTTCAAGCTGCTGAAACCGTTCTACTGACGCCAATTTAAGTCTTATAGCCGCCATCCTTTATAAGACATTTATACAAGCTGCTGGACTAATAATACAGCCGCCATTTTGGGTCTTTTAGCCACCATCCTTTATATAATAATTATACCAGCTGCTGGAAACATAATACAGCCACCATTTTGAGTCTTATAGCCGCCATCCTTTATATAATAGTTGTACAAGCTGCTGGAACCGTTCTACTGCCGCCATTTTAAGTCTTATAGCCGCCATCCTTTAGATACAACTTTTCAAGCTGCTTAAACCGTTCTTCTGCCGCCATTTTAAGTCTTATAGCCGCCATCCTTTAGATACAACTTTTTCAAGCTGCTGAAACCGTTCTACTGACGCCATTTTAAGTCTTATAGCCGCCATCCTTTATAAGACATTTATACAAGCTGCTGGACCAATAATACAGCCGCCATTTTGGGTCTTTTTAGCCACCATCCTTTATATAATAATTATACCAGCTGCTGGAAACATAATACAGCCACCATTTTGAGTCTTATAGCCGCCATCCTTTATATAATAGTTGTACAAGCTGCTGGAACCGTTCTACTGCCGCCATTTTAAGTCTTATAGCCGCCATCCTTTAGATACAACTTTTCAAGCTGCTGAAACCGTTCTACTGCCGCCATTTTAAGTCTTATATCCGCCATCCTTTATATATAAGCTACACAAGCTGCTAGAACCATAATACAGCCGCTATTCTGAGTCTTATAGCCGACATCCTATATATGACAGCTATACAAGCTGCTGGAACCATAATATAGCCGCCGTTTTGAGTCGTATAGCCGCCATCCTTTAGATTTTATCCTTTATATAACAGCTACAAAAGCTGCTAGAACCATAATACAGCCGCTATTCTGAGTCTTATAGCCGCTATCCTTTAGATAACAGCTATACAAGCTGCTGAACCCGTTCTAATGCCGCCATTTTGAGTCTTATAGCCGCCATCCTTTGGATAACAGCTATAGAATCTGCTGGAATCGTTCTACTGCAGCCATTGTAAGTCTTATAGCGGCCATCCCTTATATAACAGCTACAAAAGCTGCTAGAACCATAATACAGCCGCTATTCTGAGTCTTATAGCCGACATCCTTTATATAACAGCTATACAAGCTGCTGGAACCATAATATAGCCGCCATTTTGAGTCGTATAGCCGCCATCCTTTAGATTACAACTATACAAGCTGCTTAAACCGTTCTACTGCCGCCATTTTAAGTCTTATAGCCGCCATCCTTTAGATACAACTTTTCAAGCTGCTGAAACCGTTCTACTGACGCCATTTTAAGTCTTATAGCCGCCATCCTTTATAAGACATTTATACAAGCTGCTGGACCGATAATACAGCCGCCATTTTTGGTCTTTTAGCCACCATCCTTTATATAATAATTATACCAGATGCTGGAAACATAATACAGCCGTCATTTTGAGTCTTATAGCCGCCATCCTTTATATAATAGTTATACATGCTACTGAAACCATAATATAGCCACCATTTTGAGTCTTATAGCCGCCACCTTAAGATAACAGGCATACAAGCTGCTGAAACCGTTCTACTGCCGCCATTTTAAGTCTTATAGCCGCCATTTTGAGTCTTATAGCCGCCATCCTTTAGATAACAGCTATAGAATATGCTGGAATCGTTCTACTGCCGCCATTTTAAATCTTATAGCGGCCATCCCTTATATAACAGCTACAAAATCTGCTAGAACCATAATACAGCCGCTATTCTGAGTCTTATAGCCGACATCCTTTATATAACAGCTACACAAGCTGCTGGACCCATAATATAGCCGCCATTTTGAGTCGTATAGCCGCCATCCTTTAGATTACAACTATACAAGCTGCTTAAACCGTTCTACTGCCGCCATTTTAAGTCTTATAGCCGCCATCCTTTAGATAACAGCTATACAAACTGCTGAAACCGTTCTACTGCCACCATTTTGAGTCGTATAGCCGCCATCCTTTAGATTACATCCTTTATATAACAGCTACAAAAGCTGCTAGAACCATAATACAGCCGCTATTCTGAGTCTTATAGCCGACATCCTTTATATAACAGCTATACAAGCTGCTGGAACCATAATATAGCCGCCATTTTGAGTCGTATAGCCGCCATCCTTTAGATTACAACTATACAAGCTGCTTAAACCGTTCTACTGCCGCCATTTTAAGTCTTATAGCCGCCATCCTTTAGATACAACTTTTCAAGCTGCTGAAACCGTTCTACTGACGCCATTTTAAGTCTTATAGCCGCCATCCTTTAGATAACAGCTATACAAGCTGCTGAACCCGTTCTACTGCCGCCATTTTGAGTCTTATAGACGCCATCCTTTGAATAACAGCTATAGAATCTGCTGGAATCGTTCTACTGCCGCCATTTTAAGTCTTATAGCGGCCATCCCTTATATAACAGCTACAAAAGCTGCTAGAACCATAATACAGCCGCTATTCTGAGTCTTATAGCCGACATCCTTTATATAACAGCTATACAAGCTGCTGGAACCATAATATAGCCGCCATTTTGAGTCGTATAGCCGCCATCCTTTAGATTACAACTATACAAGCTGCTTAAACCGTTCTACTGCCGCCATTTTAAGTCTTATAGCCGCCATCCTTTAGATACAACTTTTCAAGCTGCTGAAACCGTTCTACTGACGCCATTTTAAGTCTTATAGCCGCCATCCTTTAGATTACAACTATACAAGCTGCTTAAACCGTTCTACTGCCGCCATTTTAAGTTTATAGCCGCCATCCTTTAGATACAGCTATACAAGCTGCTGAAACCGTTCTACTGACGCCAATTTCAGTCTTATAGCTGCCATCCTTTAGATAACAGCTATACAAGCTGCTGAACCCGTTCTACTGGCGCCATTTTGAGTCTTATAGCCGCCATCCTTTAGATAACAGCTATACAAGCTGCTGAACCCGTTCTACTGGCGCCAATTTAAGTCTTATAGCCGCCATCCTTTATATAATAATTATACCAGCTGCTGGAAACATATTACAGCCGCCATTTTAAGTCTTATAGCCGACATCCTTTCGATAACAGCTACACAAGCTGCTAGAACTAAAGTTCAGCCGCTATTCTGAGTCTTATAGCCGACATCCTTTAGATAACAGCTATACAAGCTGCTGAAACCATAATATAGCCGCCATTTTGAGTCTTATAGCCAACATCCTTTATATAACAGCTATACAAGCTGCTGAAACCGTTCTACTACCGCCATTTTGAGTCTTATAGCCGCCATCCTTTAGATACAACTTTTCAAGCTGCTGAAACCGTTCTACTGACGCCATTTTAAGTCTTATAGCCGCCATCCTTTATAAGACATTTATACAAGCTGCTGGACCAATAATACAGCCGCCATTTTGGGTCTTTTAGCCACCATCCTTTATATAATAATTATACCAGCTGCTGGAAACATAATACAGCCGCCATTTTGAGTCTTATAGCCGCCATCCTTTATATAATAGTTATACAAGCTGCTGGAACCGTTCTACTGCCGCCATTTTAAGTCTTATAGCCGACATCCTTTAGATAACAGCTATACAAGCTGCTGAAACCGTTCTACTGCCGCCATTTTGAGACTTATAGCCGCCATCCTTTAGATAACAGCTATACAAGCTGCTGAAACCGTTCTACTGCCGCTATTTTGAGTCTTATAGCCGCCATCCTTTAGATTACAGCTATACAAACTGCTGAAACCGTTCTACTGCCGTCATTTTAAGTCTTATATCCGCCATCCTTTAGATACAACTATACAAGCTGCCGTTCTACTGGCGCCATTTTGAGTCTTATAGCCACCATCCTTTATATAATAATTATACCAGCTGCTGGAAACATAATACAGCCGCCATTTTGAGTCTTATAGCCGCCATCCTTTATATAATAGTTATACAAGCTGCTGGAACCGTTCTACTGCCGCCATTTTAAGTCTTATAGCCGTCATATTTTAGATAACAGCTATACAAGCTGCTGAAACCGTTCTACTGCCGCCATTTTGAGTCTTATAGCCGACATCCTTTAGATAACAGCTATACAAGCTGCTGAAACCGTTCTACTGCCGCCATTTTGAGTCTTATAGCCGCCATCCTTTAGATAACAGCTATAGAAGCTGCTGGAACCGTTCTACTGAGGCCATTTTACGTCTCATAGCGGCCATCCTTTATATAACAGCTATACAAGCTGCTGAAACCGTTCTACTGCCGCCATTTTGAGACTTATAGCCGCCATCCTTTAGATAACAGCTATACAAGCTGCTGAAACCGTTCTACTGCCGCCATTTTGAGTCTTATAGCCGCCATCCTTTAGATACAACTTTTCAAGCTGCTGAAACCGTTCTACTGACGCCATTTTAAGTCATATAGCCGTCATCCTTTATAAGACATTTATACAAGCTGCTGGACCAATAATACAGCCGCCATTTTGGGTCTTTTAGCCACCATCCTTTATATAAAAATTATACCAGCTGCTGGAAACATAATACAGCCGCCATTTTGAGTCTTATAGCCGCCATCCTTTATATAATAGTTATACAAGCTGCTGGAACCGTTCTACTGCCGCCATTTTAAGTCTTATAGCCGTCATATTTTAGATAACAGCTATACAAGCTGCTGAAACCGTTCTACTGCCGCCATTTTGAGTCTTATAGCCGACATCCTTTAGATAACAGCTATACAAGCTGCTGAAACCGTTCTACTGAGGCCATTTTACGTCTCATAGCGGCCATCCTTTATATAACAGCTATACAAGCTGCTGAAACCGTTCTACTGCCGCCATTTTGAGACTTATAGCCGCCATCCTTTGGATAACAGCTATAGAATCTGCTGGAATCGTTCTACTGCCGCCATTTTAAGTCTTATAGCGGCCATCCCTTATATAACAGCTACACAAGCTGCTAGAACCATAATACAGCCGCTATTCTGAGTCTCATAGCCGACATCCTTTATATGACAGCTATACAAGCTGCTGGAACCATAATATAGCCGCCATTTTGAGTCGTATAGCCGCCATCCTTTAGATTACATCCTTTATATAACAGCTACAGAAGCTGCTAGAACCATAATACAGCCGCAATTCTATGTCTTATAGCCGACATCCTTTATATTACAGCTATACAAGCTGCTGGAACCATAATATAGCCGCCATTTTGAGTCGTATAGCCGCCATCCTTTAGATTACATCCTTTATATAACAGCTACAAAAGCTGCTAGAACCATGCCGCTATTCCTTTAGATTACATCCTTTAGATTACAACTATACAAGCTGCTTAAACCGTTCTACTGCCGCCATTTTAAGTCTTATAGCCGCCATCCTTTAGATACAACTTTTCAAGCTGCTGAAACCGTTCTAATGACGCCATTTTAAGTCTTATAGCCGTCATCCTTTATAAGACATTTATACAAGCTGCTGGACCAATAATACAGCCGACATTTTGGGTCTTTTAGCCACCATCCTTTATATAATAATTATACCAGCTGCTGGAAACATAATACAGCCGCCATTTTGAGTCTTATAGCCGCCATCCTTTATATAATAGTTATACAAGCTGCTGAAACCGTTCTACTGCCGCCATTTTGAGTCTTATAGCCGACATCCTTTAGATAACAGCTATACAAGCTGCTGAAACCGTTCTACTGCCGCCATTTTGAGTCTTATAGCCGACATCCTTTAGATATCAGCTATAGAAGCTGCTGGAACCGTTCTACTGAGGCCATTTTACGTCTCATAGCGGCCATCCTTTATATAACAGCTATACAAGCTGCTGAAACCGTTCTACTGCCGCCATTTTGAGACTTATAGCCGCCATCTTTTAGATAACAGCTATACAAGCTGCTGAAACCGTTCTACTGCCGCCATTTTGAGTCTTATAGCCGCCATCCTTTATATTACACCTATAGAAGCTGCTGGAACCGTTCTACTGCCGCCATTTTAAGTCTTATAGCGGCCATCCTTTATATAACAGCTACACAAGCTGTTAGAACTATAATACAGCCGCTATTCTGAGTCTTATAGTTGACATACTTTATATAACAGCTATACAAGCTACTGAAACCATAATATAGCCGCCATTTTGAGTCTTATAGCCGCCACCTTTAGATAACAGGCATACAAGCTGCTGAACCCGTTCTACTGCCGCCATTTTGAGTCTTATAGCCGCCATCCCTTTAGATAACAGCTATACAAGCTGCTGAGCCCGTTCTACTGCCACCATTTTAAGTCTTATAGCCGCCATCCTTTAGATACAACTATACAAGCTGCCGTTCTACTGGCGCCATTTTGAGTCTTATAGCCGCCATCCTTTAGATAACAGCTATACAAGCTGCTGAACCCGTTCTACTGCCGCCATTTTGAGTCTTATAGCCGCCATCCTTTGGATAACAGCTATAGAATCTGCTGGAATCGTTCTACTACCGCCATTTTAGGTCTTATAGCCGCCATTTTGAGTCTTATAGCCGCCATCCTTTAGATAACAGCTATACAAGCTGCTGAACCCGTTCTACTGCCGCCATTTTGAGTCTTATAGCCGCCATCCCTTTAGATAACAGCTATACAAGCTGCTGAGCCCGTTCTACTGCCACCATTTTAAGTCTTATAGCCGCCATCCTTTAGATACAACTATACAAGCTGCTGAAACCGTTCTACTGGCGCCATTTTGAGTCTTATAGCCGCCATCCTTTAGATAACAGCTATACAAGCTACTGAACCCGTTCTACTGCCGCCATTTTGAGTCTTATAGCCGCCATCCTTTGGATAACAGCTATAGAATCTGCTGAGCCCGTTCTACTGCCACCATTTTAAGTCTTATAGCCGCCATCCTTTAGATACAACTATACAAGCTGCTGAAACCGTTCTACTGGCGCCATTTTGAGTCTTATAGCCGCCATCCTTTAGATAACAGCTATACAAGCTACTGAACCCGTTCTACTGCCGCCATTTTGAGTCTTATAGCCGCCATCCTTTGGATAACAGCTATAGAATCTGCTGGAATCGTTCTACTGCCGCCATTTTAAGTCTTATAGCGGCCATCCCTTATATAACAGCTACATATGCTGCTAGAACTATAATACAGCCGCTATTCTGAGTCTTATAGCCAACATCCTTTAAATAACAGCTATACAAGCTACTGAAAGCATAATATAGCCGCCACTTTGAGTCTTATAGCCGCCATCCTTTAGATAACAGCTATACAAGCTGCTAGAACTATAATTCAGCCGCTATTCTGAGTCTTATAGCCGACGTCCTTTAGATAACAGCTATACAAGCTACTGAAACCATAAAATAGCCGCCATCCTTTAGATAACAGATATCCAAGCTGCTGAAACCGTTCTACTGCCGCCATTTTGAGTCTTATAACCGCCATCCTTTAGATAACAGCTATACAAGCTGCTGAACCCGTTCTACTGCCGCCATTTTGAGTCTTATAGCCGCCATCCTTTAGATAACAGCTATAGAATCCGCTGCAATCGTTCTACTGCCGCCATTTTAAGTCTTATAGCGGCTATTCTTTATATAACAGCTACACAAGCTGCTAGAACTATAATACAGCCGCTATTCTGAGTCTTATAGTTGACATCCTTTATATAACAGATATACAAGCTACTGAAACCATAATATAGCCGCCATTTTGAGTCTTATAGCCGCCACCTTTAGATAACAGGCATACAAGCTGCTGAAACCGTTCTACTGCGGCCATTTTAAGTCTTATAGCCGCCATTTTGAGTCTTATAGCCGCCATCCTTTAGATAACAGCTATACAAGCTGCTGAACTCGATCTACTGCCGCCATTTTGAGTCCTATAGCCGCCATCCTTTAGATAACAGCTATACAAGCTGCTGAGCCCGTTCTACTGCCGCCATTTTAAGTCTTGTAGCCGCCATCCTTTAGATACAACTATACAAGCTGCCGTTCTACTGGCGCCATTTTGAGTCTTATAGCCGCCTTCCTTTAGATAACAGCTATACAAGCTGATGAAACCGTTCTACTGCCGCCATTTTGAGTCTTATAGCGGCTATCCTTTATATAACAGCTACACAAGCCGCTAGAACAATAATACAGCCGCTATTCTGAGTCTTTTAGCCAACATCCTTTAGATAACAGCTATACAAGCTGCTGAAACCATAATATAGCCGCCATTTTGAGTCTTATAGCCGCCATCCTTTAGATAACAGCTATTCAAGCTGCTGAAACCGTTCTACTGCCGCCATTTTAAGTCTTATAGCCGCCATCCTTTATATAACAGCTACAAAAGCTGCTAGAACCATAATACAGCCGCTATTCTGAGTCTTATAGCCGACATCCTTTATATAACAGCTATACAAGCTGCTGGAACCATAATATAGCCGCCATTTTAAGTCTTATAGCGGCCATTCTTTAGATAACAGCTATAGAAGCTGCTGGAACCGTTCTACTGCCGCCATTTTGAGTCTTATAGCCGCCATCCTTTACATAACACCTATACAAACTGCTGAATCCGTTCTACTGCTGCCATTTTGAGCCATTCTTTAAATAACAGCTATAGAAGCAGCTGGAACCGTTTCATTGTCGCCATTTTGAGTCTCATAGCAGGTATTCTTTAAATAACAGCTACCATTCGTTAAATAACAGGTACACAGGCTGCTGGAAACATAGTACAGCCGCCATTTTGAGTCTTATAGCCGCCATCCTTTGTATAATAGTTATACAAGCTGCTGGAACCGTTCTACTGCCGCCATTTTAAGTCTTATAGCCGCCATCCTTTATAAGACAGTTATACAAGCTGTGGACCAATAATACAGCCGCCATTTTGTGTCTTGTAGCCACCATCCTTTATATAATAATCATACCAGCTGCTGGAAACATAATACAGCCGCCATTTTGAGTCTTATAGCCGCTATCCTTTATATAGTAGTTATACAAGCTGCTGGAACCATAATACAGTCGCCATTTTGAGTCTTATAGCCGCCATCCTTTATATAATAGTTATACAAGCTGCTGGAACCGTTCTACTGCCGCCATTTTAAGTCTTATAGCCGTCATCTTTTAGATAACAGCTATACAAGCTGCTGAAACCGATCTACTACCGCCATTTTGAGTCTTATAGCCGCCATCCTTTAGATAACAGCTATAGAAGCTGCTGGAACCGTTCTACTGAGGCATTTTTACGTCTTATAGCGGCCATCCTTTAGATAACAGCTATACAAGCTGCTGAAACCGTTCTACTACCGCCATTTTGAGTCTTATAGCCGCCATCCTTTAGATAACAGCTATAGAAGCTGCTGGAACCGTTCTACTAAGGCAATTTTACGTCTTATAGCGGCCATCCTTTAGATAACAGCTATACAAGCTGCTAGAACTATAATACAGCCGCTATTCTGAGTCTTATAGTTGACATCCTTTATATAACAGCTATACAAGCTACTGAAACCATAATATAGCCGCCAACCTTTAGATAACAGGTATACAAGCTGCTGAAACCGATCTACTACCGCCATTTTGAGTCTTATAGCCGCCATCCTTTAGATAACAGCTATAGAAGCTGCTGGAACCGTTCTACTAAGGCAATTTTACGTCTTATAGCGGCCATCCTTTAGATAACAGCTATACAAGCTGCTGAAACCGTTCTACTGCCGCCATTTTGAGACTTATAGCCTCCATCCTTTAGATAACAGCTATACAAGCTGCTGGAACCGTTCTACTGCCGCCATTTTGAGTCTTATAGCCGCCATCCTTTATATTACAGCTATAGAAGCTGCTGGAACCGTTCTACTGCCGCCATTTTAAGTCTTCTAGCGCCCATCCTTTATATAACAGCTACACAAGCTGCTAGAACTATAATACAGCCGCTATTCTGAGTCTTATAGTTGACATCCTTTATATAACAGCTATACAAGCTACTGAAACCATAATATAGCCGCCAACCTTTAGATAACAGGTATACAAGCTGCTGAAACCGTTCTACTGCCGCCATTTTGAGTCTTATAGCCGCCATCCTTTATATTACAGCTATAGAAGCTGCTGGAACCGTTCTACTACCGCCATTTTATGTCTTCTAGCGGCCATCCTTTATATAACAGCTACACAAGCTGCTAGAACTATAATACAGCCGCTATTCTGAGTCTTATAGCCGACATCCTTTATATAACAGCTATACAAGCTGCTGGAACCATAATATAGCCGCCATTTTAGGTCTTATAGTGGCCATTCTTTAGATAACAGCTATAGAAGCTGCTGGAACCGTTCTACTGCCGCCATTTTGAGAATTATAGCCGCCATCCTTTACATAACACCTATACAAACTGCTGAATCCGTTCTACTGCTGCCATTTTGAGCCATTCTTTAAATAACAGCTATAGAAGCAGCTGGAACCGTTTCATTGTCGCCATTTTGAGTCTCATAGCAGGTATTCTTTAAATAACAGCTACCATTCGTTAAATAACAGGTACACAGGCTGCTGGAAACATAGTACAGCCGCCATTTTGAGTCTTATAGCCGCCATCCTTTGTATAATAGTTATACAAGCTGCTGGAACCGTTCTACTGCCGCCATTTTAAGTCTTATAGCCGCCATCCTTTATAAGACAGTTATACAAGCTGTGGACCAATAATACAGCCGCCATTTTGTGTCTTGTAGCCACCATCCTTTATATAATAATCATACCAGCTGCTGGAAACATAATACAGCCGCCATTTTGAGTCTTATAGCCGCTATCCTTTATATAATAGTTATACAAGCTGCTGGAACCATAATACAGTCGCCATTTTGAGTCTTATAGCCGCCATCCTTTATATAATAGTTATACAAGCTGCTGGAACCGTTCTACTGCCGCCATTTTAAGTCTTATAGCCGTCATCTTTTAGATAACAGCTATACAAGCTGCTGAAACCGATCTACTACCGCCATTTTGAGTCTTATAGCCGCCATCCTTTAGATAACAGCTATAGAAGCTGCTGGAACCGTTCTACTGAGGCAATTTTACGTCTTATAGCGGCCATCCTTTAGATAACAGCTATACAAGCTGCTGAAACCGTTCTACTGCCGCCATTTTGAGACTTATAGCCGCCATCCTTTAGATAACAGCTATACAAGCTGCTGGAACCGTTCTACTGCCGCCATTTTGAGTCTTATAGCCGCCATCCTTTATATTACAGCTATAGAAGCTGCTGGAACTGTTCTACTGCCGCCATTTTAAGTCTTCTAGCGGCCATCCTTTATATAACAGCTACACAAGCTGCTAGAACTATAATACAGCCGCTATTCTGAGTCTTATAGTTGACATCCTTTATATAACAGCTATACAAGCTACTGAAACCATAATATAGCCGCCAACCTTTAGATAACAGGTATACAAGCTGCTGAAACCGATCTACTACCGCCATTTTGAGTCTTATAGCCGCCATCCTTTAGATAACAGCTATAGAAGCTGCTGGAACCGTTCTACTAAGGCAATTTTACGTCTTATAGCGGCCATCCTTTAGATAACAGCTATACAAGCTGCTGAAACCGTTCTACTGCCGCCATTTTGAGACTTATAGCCGCCATCCTTTAGATAACAGCTATACAAGCTGCTGGAACCGTTCTACTGCCGCCATTTTGAGTCTTATAGCCGCCATCCTTTATATTACAGCTATAGAAGCTGCTGGAACCGTTCTACTGCCGCCATTTTAAGTCTTCTAGCGCCCATCCTTTATATAACAGCTACACAAGCTGCTAGAACTATAATACAGCCGCTATTCTGTGTCTTATAGTTGACATCCTTTATATAACAGCTATACAAGCTACTGAAACCATAATATAGCCGCCAACCTTTAGATAACAGGTATACAAGCTGCTGAAACCGTTCTACTGCCGCCATTTTGAGTCTTATAGCCGCCATCCTTTATATTACAGCTATAGAAGCTGCTGGAACCGTTCTACTACCGCCATTTTATGTCTTCTAGCGGCCATCCTTTATATAACAGCTACACAAGCTGCTAGAACTATAATACAGCCGCTATTCTGAGTCTTATAGTTGACATCCTTTATATAACAGCTATACAAGCTACTGAAACCATAATATAGCCGCCAACCTTTAGATAACAGCTATACAAGCTGCTGGAACCGTTCTACTGCCGCCATTTTGAGTATTATAGCCGCCATCCTTTATATTACAGCTATAGAAGCTGCTGGAACCGTTCTACTGCCGCCATTTTAAGTCTTCTAGCGGCCATCCTTTATATAACAGCTACACAAGCTGCTAGAACTATAATACAGCCGCTATTCCGAGTCTTATAGTTGACATCCTTTATATAACAGCTATACAAGCTACTGAAACCATAATATAGCCGCCAACCTTTAGATAACAGGTATACAAGCTGCTGGAACCGTTCTACTGCCGCCATTTTGAGTCTTATAGCCGCCATCCTTTATATTACAGCTATAGAAGCTGCTGGAACCGTTCTACTGCCGCCATTTTAAGTCTTCTAGCGGCCATCCTTTATATAACAGCTACACAAGCTGCTAGAACTATAATACAGCCGCTATTCTGAGTCTTATAGTTGACATGCTTTATATAACAGCTATACAAGCTACTGAAACCATAATATAGCCGCCAACCTTTAGATAACAGGTATACAAGCTGCTGGAACCGTTCTACTGCCGCCATTTTGAGTCTTATAGCCGCCATCCTTTATATTACAGCTATAGAAGCTGCTGGAACCGTTCTACTGCCGCCATTTTAAGTCTTCTAGCGGCCATCCTTTATATAACAGCTACACAAGCTGCTAGAACTATAATACAGCCGCTATTCTGAGTCTTATAGTTGACATCCTTTATATAACAGCTATACAAGCTACTGAAACCATAATATAGCCGGCAACCTTTAGATAACAGGTATACAAGCTGCTGGAACTGTTCTACTGCCGCCATTTTGAGTCTTATAGCCGCCATCCTTTATATTACAGCTATAGAAGCTGCTGGAACCGTTCTACTGCCGCCATTTTAAGTCTTCTAGCGGCCATCCTTTTTATAACAGCTACACAAGCTGCTAGAACGATAATACAGCCGCCATTTTGAGTCTTATAGCCGCCAACCTTTAGATAACAGGCATACAAGCTGCTGAAAGCGTTCTACTGCCGCCATTTTAAGTCTTATATCCGCCATCCTTTATATTACAGCTATAGAAGCTGCTGGAACCGTTCTACTGCCGCCATTTTAAGTCTTATAGCGGCCATCCTTTATATAACAGTTATACATACAGTCCGTTCTTTAAATAACAGCTATAGAAGCAGCTGGAACCTTTTCATTGCCGCCATTTTAAGTCTTATAGCGGCCATCCTTTAGATAATAGTTATACCAGCTGCTGGAAACATAATACAGCCGCCATTTTAAGTCTTATAGCCGCCATCCTTTATATAACAGTTATACAAGCTGCTGGAGCCGTTCTACTGCCGCCATTTTAAGTCTTATAGCCGTCATCCTTTAGATAACAGCTATACAAGCTGCTGAAACCGTTCTACTGCCGCCATTTTGAGTCTTATAGCCGACATCCTTTAGCTAACAGCTGTAGAAGCTGCTGGAACCGTTCTACAGCCGCCATTTTTAGACCTATAGCGGCCATGCTTTATATAACAGCTATAGAAGCTGCTGGAACCGTTCTACTGCCGCCATTTTGAGTCTTATAGCCGCCATCCTTTACATAACAGCTATACAAACTGCTGAATCCGTTCTACTGCTGCCATTTTCAGCCATTCTTTAAATAACAGCTATAGATGCAGCTGGAACCGTTTCATTGTCGCCATTTTGAGTCTCATAGCAGGCATTCTTTAAATAACAGCTACCATTCTTTAAATAACAGGTATACAAGCTGCTGGAAACATAGTACAGCTCCATTTTGAGTCTTATAGCCGCCATCCTTTGTGTAATAGTTATACAAGCTGCTGGAACCGATCTACTGCCGCCATTTTAAGTCTTATAGCCGCCATCCTTTATAAGACAATTATACAAGCTGTGGACCAATAATACAGCCGCCATTTTGAGTCTTGTAGCCACCATCCTTTATATAATAATTATACCAGCTGCTGGAAACATAATACAGCCGCCATTTTGAGTCTTATAGCCGCCATCCTTTATGTAATAGTTATACAAGCTGTGGACCAATAATACAGCCGCCATTTTGAGTCTCGTAGCCACCATCCTTTATATAATAATTATACCAGCTGCTGGAAACATAACACAGCCGCCATTTTAAGTCTTATAGCCGCCATCCTTTATATAATAGTTATACAAGCTGCTGGAACCATAATACAGTCGCCATTTTGAGTCTTATAGCCGCCATCCTTTGTATAATAGTTATACAAGCTGCTGGAACCGTTCTATTGCCGCCATTTTAAGTCTTATAGCCGTCATCTTTTAGATAACAGCTATACAAGCTGCTGAAACCGATCTACTACCGCCATTTTGAGTCTTATAGCCGCCATCCTTTAGATAACAGCTATAGAAGCTGCTGGAACCGTTCTACTGAGGCAATTTTTCGTCTTATAGCGGCCATCCTTTAGATAACAGCTATACAAGCTGCTGAAACCGTTCTACTGCCGCCATTTTGAGACTTATAGCCGCCATCCTTTAGATAACACCTATACAAGCTGCTGGAACCGTTCTACTGCCGCCATTTTGAGTCTTATAGCCGCCATCCTTTATATTACAGCTATAGAAGCTGCTGGAACCGTTCTACTGCCGCCATTTTAAGTCTTCTAGCGGCCATCCTTTATATAACAGCTACACAAGCTGCTAGAACTATAATACAGCCGCTACTCTGAGTCTTATAGTTGACATCCTTTATATAACAGCTATACAAGCTACTGAAACCATAATATAGCCGCCATTTTGAGTCTTATAGCCGCCAACCTTTAGATAACAGGCATACAAGCTGCTGAAACCGTTCTACTGCCGCCATTTTAAGTCTTATAGCCGCCATCCTTTTTATAACAGCTACACAAGCTGCTAGAACGATAATACAGCCGCCATTTTGAGTCTTATAGCCGTTAACCTTTAGATAACAGGCATACAAGCTGCTGAAACCGTTCTACTGCCGCCATTTTAAGTCTTATAGCCGCCATCCTTTATATTACAGCTATAGAAGCTGCTGGAACCGTTCTACTGCCGCCATTTTAAGTCTTATAGCGGCCATCCTTTATATAACAGTTATACATACAGTCCGTTCTTTAAATAACAGCTATAGAAGCAGCTGGAACCTTTTCATTGCCGCCATTTTAAGTCATAGCGGCCATCCTTTAGATAATAGTTATACCAGCTGCTGGAAACATAATACAGCCGCCATTTTAAGTCTTATAGCCGCCATCCTTTATATAACAGTTATACAAGCTGCTGGAGCCGTTCTACTGCCGCCATTTTAAGTCTTATAGCCGTCATCCTTTAGATAACAGCTATACAAGCTGCTGAAACCGTTCTACTGCCGCCATTTTGAGTCTTATAGCCGACATCCTTTAGCTAACAGCTGTAGAAGCTGCTGGAACCGTTCTACTGCCGCCATTTTTAGAATTATAGCGGCCATCCTTTATATAACAGCTATAGAAGCTGCTGGAACCGTTCTACTGCCGCCATTTTGAGTCTTATAGCCGCCATCCTTTACATAACAGCTATACAAACTGCTGAATCCGTTCTACTGCTGCCATTTTCAGCCATTCTTTAAATAACAGCTATAGATGCCGCTGGAACCGTTTCATTGTCGCCATTTTGAGTCTCATAGCAGGCATTCTTTAAATAACAGCTACCATTCTTTAAATAACAGGTATACAAGCTGCTGGAAACATAGTACAGCCGCCATTTTGAGTCTTATAGCCGCCATCCTTTGTATAATAGTTATACAAGCTGCTGGAACCGATCTACTGCCGCCATTTTAAGACTTATAGCCGCCATCCTTTATAAGACAGTTATACAAGCTGTGGACCAATAATACAGCCGCCATTTTGAGTCTTGTAGCCACCATCCTTTATATAATAATTATACCAGCTGCTGGAAACATAATACAGCCGCCATTTTGAGTCTTATAGCCGCCATCCTTTATATAATAGTTATACAAGCTGTGGACCAATAATACAGCCGCCATTTTGAGTCTTGTAGCCACCATCCTTTATATAATAATTATACCAGCTGCTGGAAACATAATACAGCCGCCATTTTGAGTCTTATAGCCGCCATCCTTGTATAATAGTTATACAAGCTGCTGGAACCACAATACAGTCGCCATTTTGAGTCTTATAGCCGCCATCCTTTGTATAATAGTTATACAAGCTACTGGAACCGTTCTACTGCCGCCATTTTAAGTCTTATAGCCGTCATCTTTTAGATAACAGCTATACAAGCTGCTGAAACCGATCTACTACCGCCATTTTGAGTCTTATAGCCGCCATCCTTTAGATAACAGCTATAGAAGCTGCTGTAACCGTTCTACTGAGGCAATTTTACGTCTTATAGCGGCCATCCTTTAGATAACAGCTATACAAGCTGCTGAAACCGTTCTACTGCCGCCATTTTGAGACTTATAGCCGCCATCCTTTAGATAACAGCTATACAAGCTGCTCGAACCGTTCTACTGCCGCCATTTTGAGTCTTATAGCCGCCATCCTTTATATTACAGCTATAGAAGCTGCTGGAACCGTTCTACTGCCGCCATTTTAAGTCTTCTAGCGGCCATCCTTTATATAACAGCTACACAAGCTGCTAGAACTATAATACAGCCGCTATTCTGAGTCTTATAGTTGACATCCTTTATATAACAGCTATACAAGCTACTGAAACCATAATATAGCCGCCATTTTGAGTCTTATAGCCGCCAACCTTTAGATAACAGGCATACAAGCTGCTGAAACCGTTCTACTGCCGCCATTTTAAGTCTTATAGCCGCCATCCTTTTTATAACAGCTACACAAGCTGCTAGAACGATAATACAGCCGCCATTTTGAGTCTTATAGCCGCCAACCTTTAGATAACAGCTATACAAGCTGCTGAAACCGTTCTACTGCCGCCATTTTGAGTCTTATAGCCGACATCCTTTAGCTAACAGCTGTAGAAGCTGCTGGAACCGTTCTACAGCCGCCATTTTTAGACCTATAGCGGCCATCCTTTATATAACAGCTATAGAAGCTGCTGGAACCGTTCTACTGCCGCCATTTTGAGTCTTATAGCCGCCATCCTTTACATAACAGCTATACAAACTGCTGAATCCGTTCTACTGCTGCCATTTTCAGCCATTCTTTAAATAACAGCTATAGATGCAGCTGGAACCGTTTCATTGTCGCCATTTTGAGTCTCATAGCAGGCATTCTTTAAATAACAGCTACAACTCTTTAAATAACAGGTATACAAGCTGCTGGAAACATAGTACAGCCGCCATTTTGAGTCTTATAGCCGCCATCCTTTGTGTAATAGTTATACAAGCTGCTGGAACCGATCTACTGCCGCCATTTTAAGTCTTATAGCCGCCATCCTTTATAAGACAATTATACAAGCTGTGGACCAATAATACAGCCGCCATTTTGAGTCTTGTAGCCACCATCCTTTATATAATAATTATACCAGCTGCTGGAAACATAATACAGCCGCCATTTTGAGTCTTATAGCCGCCATCCTTTATGTAATAGTTATACAAGCTGTGGACCAATAATACAGCCGCCATTTTGAGTCTCGTAGCCACCATCCTTTATATAATAATTATACCAGCTGCTGGAAACATAACACAGCCGCCATTTTAAGTCTTATAGCCGCCATCCTTTATATAATAGTTATACAAGCTGCTGGAACCATAATACAGTCGCCATTTTGAGTCTTATAGCCGCCATCCTTTGTATAATAGTTATACAAGCTGCTGGAACCGTTCTATTGCCGCCATTTTAAGTCTTATAGCCGTCATCTTTTAGATAACAGCTATACAAGCTGCTGAAACCGATCTACTACCGCCATTTTGAGTCTTATAGCCGCCATCCTTTAGATAACAGCTATAGAAGCTGCTGGAACCGTTCTACTGAGGCAATTTTACGTCTTATAGCGGCCATCCTTTAGATAACAGCTATACAAGCTGCAGAAACCGTTCTACTGCCGCCATTTTGAGACTTATAGCCGCCATCCTTTAGATAACAGCTATACAAGCTGCTGGAACCGTTCTACTGCCGCCATTTTGAGTCTTATAGCCGCCATCCTTTATATTACAGCTATAGAAGCTGCTGGAACCGTTCTACTGCCGCCATTTTAAGTCTTCTAGCGGCCATCCTTTATATAACAGCTACACAAGCTGCTAGAACTATAATACAGCCGCTACTCTGAGTCTTATAGTTGACATCCTTTATATAACAGCTATACAAGCTGCTGAAACCGTTCTACTGCCGCCATTTTGAGTCTTATAGCCGCCAACCTTTAGATAACAGGCATACAAGCTGCTGAAACCGTTCTACTGCCGCCATTTTAAGTCTTATAGCCGCCATCCTTTATATTACAGCTATAGAAGCTGCTGGAACCGTTCTACTGCCGCCATTTTAAGTCTTATAGCGGCCATCCTTTATATAACAGTTATACATACAGTCCGTTCTTTAAATAACAGCTATAGAAGCAGCTGGAACCTTTTCATTGCCGCCATTTTAAGTCTTATAGCGGCCATCCTTTAGATAATAGTTATACCAGCTGCTGGAAACATAATACAGCCGCCATTTTAAGTCTTATAGCCGCCATCCTTTATATAACAGTTATACAAGCTGCTGGAGCCGTTCTACTGCCGCCATTTTAAGTCTTATAGCCGTCATCCTTTAGATAACAGCTATACAAGCTGCTGAAACCGTTCTACTGCCGCCATTTTGAGTCTTATAGCCGACATCCTTTAGCTAACAGCTGTAGAAGCTGCTGGAACCGTTCTACTGCCGCCATTTTTAGAATTATAGCGGCCATCCTTTATATAACAGCTATAGAAGTTGCTGGAACCGTTCTACTGCCGCCATTTTGAGTCTTATAGCCGCCATCCTTTACATAACAGCTATACAAACTGCTGAATCCGTTCTACTGCTGCCATTTTCAGCCATTCTTTAAATAACAGCTATAGATGACGCTGGAACCGTTTCATTGTCGCCATTTTGAGTCTCATAGCAGGCATTCTTTAAATAACAGCTACCATTCTTTAAATAACAGGTATACAAGCTGCTGGAAACATAGTACAGCCGCCATTTTGAGTCTTATAGCCGCCATCCTTTGTATAATAGTTATACAAGCTGCTGGAACCGATCTACTGCCACCATTTTAAGACTTATAGCCGCCATCCTTTATAAGACAGTTATACAAGCTGTGGACCAATAATACAGCCGCCATTTTGAGTCTTGTAGCCACCATCCTTTATATAATAATTATACCAGCTGCTGGAAACATAATACAGCCGCCATTTTGAGTCTTATAGCCGCCATCCTTTATATAATAGTTATACAAGCTGTGGACCAATAATACAGCCGCCATTTTGAGTCTTGTAGCCACCATCCTTTATATAATAATTATACCAGCTGCTGGAAACATAATACAGCCGCCATTTTGAGTCTTATAGCCGCCATCCTTGTATAATAGTTATACAAGCTGCTGGAACCACAATACAGTCGCCATTTTGAGTCTTATAGCCGCCATCCTTTGTATAATAGTTATACAAGCTACTGGAACCGTTCTACTGCCGCCATTTTAAGTCTTATAGCCGTCATCTTTTAGATAACAGCTATACAAGCTGCTGAAACCGATCTACTACCGCCATTTTGAGTCTTATAGCCGCCATCCTTTAGATAACAGCTATAGAAGCTGCTGTAACCGTTCTACTGAGGCAATTTTACGTCTTATAGCGGCCATCCTTTAGATAACAGCTATACAAGCTGCTGAAACCGTTCTACTGCCGCCATTTTGAGACTTATAGCCGCCATCCTTTAGATAACAGCTATACAAGCTGCTGGAACCGTTCTACTGCCGCCATTTTGAGTCTTATAGCCGCCATCCTTTATATTACAGCTATAGAAGCTGCTGGAACCGTTCTACTGCCGCCATTTTAAGTCTTCTAGCGGCCATCCTTTATATAACAGCTACACAAGCTGCTAGAACTATAATACAGCCGCTACTCTGAGTCTTATAGTTGACATCCTTTTATATAACAGCTATACAAGCTGCTGAAACCGTTCTACTGCCGCCATTTTGAGTCTTATAGCCGCCAACCTTTAGATAACAGGCATACAAGCTGCTGAAACCGTTCTACTGCCGCCATTTTAAGTCTTATAGCCGCCATCCTTTATATTACAGCTATAGAAGCTGCTGGAACCGTTCTACTGCCGCCATTTTAAGTCTTATAGCGGCCATCCTTTATATAACAGTTATACATACAGTCCGTTCTTTAAATAACAGCTATAGAAGCAGCTGGAACCTTTTTCATTGCCGCCATTTTAAGTCTTATAGCGGCCATCCTTTAGATAATAGTTATACCAGCTGCTGGAAACATAATACAGCCGCCATTTTAAGTCTTATAGCCGCCATCCTTTATATAACAGTTATACAAGCTGCTGGAGCCGTTCTACTGCCGCCATTTTAAGTCTTATAGCCGTCATCCTTTAGATAACAGCTATACAAGCTGCTGAAACCGTTCTACTGCCGCCATTTTGAGTCTTATAGCCGACATCCTTTAGCTAACAGCTGTAGAAGCTGCTGGAACCGTTCTACTGCCGCCATTTTTAGAATTATAGCGGCCATCCTTTATATAACAGCTATAGAAGTTGCTGGAACCGTTCTACTGCCGCCATTTTGAGTCTTATAGCCGCCATCCTTTACATAACAGCTATACAAACTGCTGAATCCGTTCTACTGCTGCCATTTTCAGCCATTCTTTAAATAACAGCTATAGATGACGCTGGAACCGTTTCATTGTCGCCATTTTGAGTCTCATAGCAGGCATTCTTTAAATAACAGCTACCATTCTTTAAATAACAGGTATACAAGCTGCTGGAAACATAGTACAGCCGCCATTTTGAGTCTTATAGCCGCCATCCTTTGTATAATAGTTATACAAGCTGCTGGAACCGATCTACTGCCACCATTTTAAGACTTATAGCCGCCATCCTTTATAAGACAGTTATACAAGCTGTGGACCAATAATACAGCCGCCATTTTGAGTCTTGTAGCCACCATCCTTTATATAATAATTATACCAGCTGCTGGAAACATAATACAGCCGCCATTTTGAGTCTTATAGCCGCCATCCTTTATATAATAGTTATACAAGCTGTGGACCAATAATACAGCCGCCATTTTGAGTCTTGTAGCCACCATCCTTTATATAATAATTATACCAGCTGCTGGAAACATAATACAGCCGCCATTTTGAGTCTTATAGCCGCCATCCTTGTATAATAGTTATACAAGCTGCTGGAACCACAATACAGTCGCCATTTTGAGTCTTATAGCCGCCATCCTTTGTATAATAGTTATACAAGCTACTGGAACCGTTCTACTGCCGCCATTTTAAGTCTTATAGCCGTCATCTTTAGATAACAGCTATACAAGCTGCTGAAACCGATCTACTACCGCCATTTTGAGTCTTATAGCCGCCATCCTTTAGATAACAGCTATAGAAGCTGCTGTAACCGTTCTACTGAGGCAATTTTACGTCTTATAGCGGCCATCCTTTAGATAACAGCTATACAAGCTGCTGAAACCGTTCTACTGCCGCCATTTTGAGACTTATAGCCGCCATCCTTTAGATAACAGCTATACAAGCTGCTGGAACCGTTCTACTGCCGCCATTTTGAGTCTTATAGCCGCCATCCTTTATATTACAGCTATAGAAGCTGCTGGAACCGTTCTACTGCCGCCATTTTAAGTCTTCTAGCGGCCATCCTTTATATAACAGCTACACAAGCTGCTAGAATTATAATACAGCCGCTATTCTGAGTCTTATAGTTGACATCCTTTATATAACAGCTATACAAGCTACTGAAACCATAATATAGCCGCCATTTTGAGTCTTATAGCCGCCAACCTTTAGATAACAGGCATACAAGCTGCTGGAACCGTTCTACTGCCGCCATTTTAAGTCTTATAGCCGCCATCCTTTTTATAACAGCTACACAAGCTGCTAGAACGATAATACAGCCGCCATTTTGAGTCTTATAGCCGCCAACCTTTAGATAACAGGCATACAAGCTGCTGAAACCGTTCTACTGCCGCCATTTTAAGTCTTATAGCCGCCATCCTTTATATAACAGCTACACAAGCTGCTAGAACCATAATACAGTCGCTTTGTGAGTCTTATAGCCGCCATCCTTTAGATAACAGATATTAAAGCTGCTGAAACCATAATACAGCCGCCATTTTGGGTCTTATAGCCGCCATCCTTTATATTACAGCTATAGAAGCTGCTGGAACCGTTCTACTGCCGCCATTTTAAGTCTTATAGCGGCCATCCTTTATATAACAGCTACACAAGCTGCTAGAACAATAATACAGCCGCTATTCTGAGTCTTATAGTTGACAGCATTTATATAACAGCTATACAAGCTACTGAAACCATAATATAGCCGCCATTTTGAGTCTTATAGCCGCCAACCTTTAGATAACAGGCATACAAACTGCTGAAACCGTTCTACTGCCGCCATTTTAAGTCTTATAGCCGCCATCCTTTTTATAACAGCTACACAAGCTGCTAGAACCATAATACAGCCGCTATTTGGAGTCTTATAGCCGCCATCTTTTATGTAACAGCTATATAAGCTGCTGGAAGCATTCTACTGCCGCCATTTGAAGTCGTATAGTAGCCATACCTCATATTGTAACATATAACCTGCTACACGTTTACTGCGAGCTGTTGGAAACTGGTAGAACCTATCAGGTGTACGCGCTGGTTTCGGCTCAAATTAGTCGGTGAGAAATGGGGGATGGGGGAATGGATAGACTACCCGCTCTGCTAGTAGAAAATTTTATTAATAAATTCGCGTACTAAGACTACTTATACTCGGTTTAACGTTTCGTACAAAAAAAAAGAAAAGAATAGAGAAAAGGATGAGAAGAGAACAGAAATACCGTCGTTTTTAGCGCAGCTGCTGTAAAAAGAAAGGGGTCAGATGTCAGTGACGCCCAAAAGAAAAATTCGCCCACCCTACCATGATCGCTGCACTAAAGCCAAAATATAAAATTACACAGCGATCCCTATGCCAAACCAATTTTTCAACCTAACTTACTTCGCATGATAAGCTTTTGCCAGAGGCGTGCCGAAAAAGGGGTTAAATAAAAATTTTCATCGAAGGTTAATCATGACCAAAAAAAATGACATAAAAAAAATTACAAAAGCAAAATGAAATAAAAGAAAAAAAATAAAATTGGCTTTGGAGAACACCAATGCATCAGAATTTTACGATTTAAAAAGATTAACTTTAAGATAACATTATATAAAAAAAATAAAAAAATCAAGGGCATAAATTATTTGCGCCCAAAATTAAAGAGTTACATTCATCATTAGGGCCTGGCGAAGATATTTAATTTTTTTTTTTTGTGGTTGGAGGCTATGCGGCAATCACCAGTAACCAAAAAAACAAAACAAACGCAAGCCAAGCGGCTACACATGAAAGCTTCGCTGGCTGATAATCATCTAAAGAAAAGCTTTTACTTATCACGCAAAGCAAGGGCGGTGGGGGGAGTCTCTCCTCTAGCCTAGAGAATCATATACTCTTTATTTTTTTTCCCCTCTTTTACGCCTGTCGCATCAGATCTCTTCTGGCCAAACGTCTGCGCCAAAATACTCCTTCTCGAGAGTCTGCTGCTCCCGTGGGCTTCGGTCCGTTTCGACGGGCGTGCCTCTCCTGCGCCTCTCTTAAGTTCGCTGTTAGACTTATACCATTATATCTAGTCTGTGGACTAGGTTTGAACCAGGACTAGGTTTAGACCAAAACTAGGTTTAGACCAAAACTAGGTTTAGACCAAAACTAGGTTTAGACCAAAACTAGGTTTAGACCAAAACTAGGTTTAGACCAAAACTAGGTGCCAATTCTAAAAAAAACACTCTTAGTACACACGCACTCAAAAGGCGCTTTTTTGCTAGTATTTACCATTTGATTTGGCACCGGATAAAAAAATATGTATATATGACTTTCTCTCAGCAATCTAATTCAGGCTGACATGTGCCTAAAAGATGAAAATTTATATTTTCCTAAATAAAATTTTTCCATAACTAATTTACGCGTTTGTATAACGCCGTACTTACATTCACTTTCTTAAGACAAATACTATCCTCCTTAGAAGAAAACTGCTTCGAATTCACAATTCATGCCGACTTTTTCACAGTCAGACTTTTTCCCAAAAAAATTCGTTTTCACTATCACTTTAACTTTTTTTTTTTTTTTGTGACCGCACTACTTGAAGATGACTTGAAAAAGAAAAGTCATTCCCATGGGGGCCGACATACTTGGCTAACTCTCTATCCATTAGTCCTCTTTGGACCCCTCTCTTCACCTCGATTACCCCTAAACTTCCCTGATCCCAACTTTAGAGGAGCCTAGGGGGCGCCACGAAAAACGCAAGAGAAAGTAATCGGATTGAAAAATTCAAAGAAAATTTTCTGATCACAACCAAAAAAATGAATCTCGAAATCGCAGTTCCTACTTTTCCCAAATTTTACATAGTAGACTAACATTCTGTTAGTTAGTATAACGCTAACTAACAATACAAGCAGCGCAAGCAGTGTAAGCAGTGAAAGCAGTGAACACGGTTACTATATGAAACTTATATTGCTCGCTTTTAGGGATAAAACGTTTATATGTCGTTTTAGTTATAGACAAAAAAATCATTCCTACTCTTATTTTTTTTATTTTCTTTCTAAATACAAACGGTTACAAGCGCTACTACAATATAACGGATATAGAAGCTACAGGAAGCATAATACAACTGCCATTTTGAGTCTTATAGCTGCCATCCTTTATATAATAGTTATACAAACTGCTGGAACCAAAATGCAGCCGCCATTTTGAGTCCTATAGCCGCCATCTTTTACATAAAAAGCTATAGAAGCTGCTAGAACCATTATACAGCCAAAGTTTTAAGTCTTATAGACGCCGTCCTTTACATAACAGCTATACAAACTGCTGAATCCGTTCTACTGCTGCCATTTTGAGTCTTATAGCCTCCGTTCTTTAAATAACAGCTATAGAAGCAGCTGGAACCGTTTCATTGCCGCCATTTTGAGTCTTATAACGGCCATCCTTTAGATAATAGTTATACCAGCTGCTGGAAACATAATACAGCCGCCATTTTAAGTCGTATAGCCGCCATCCTTTTGATAACAGCTAAACAAACTGCCGAAACCGTTCTACTGCCGCCATTTTGAGTCTTATAGCCGCCATCTTTTATGTAACAGCTATAGAAGCTACTGGAACCGTTCTACTGCCGCCATTTTAAGTCCTGTAGCGGCCATCCTTTATATAACAGCTACACAAGCTGCTAGAACCATAATACAGCCGCTATTCTGAGTTTTATAGCCGACATCCTTTATATAACAGCTATACGAGCCACTGCAATCATAATATAGCCGCCATTTTAAGTCTTATAGCCGACATCCTTTATATAACAGCTATTAAAGCTGTTGAAACCATAATACAGCCGCCATTTTGAGTCTTATATTCGACATACTTTATATAACAGCTATATAAGCTGCTGAAACCGTTCTACTGCCGCCATTTTGAGACTTATAGCCGCCATCCTTTAGATAACAGCTATACAAGCTGCTGGAACCGTTCTACTGCCGCCATTTTGAGTCTTATAGCCGCCATCCTTTATATTACAGCTATAGAAGCTGCTGGAACCGTTCTACTGCCGCCATTTTAAGTCTTCTAGCGGCCATCCTTTATATAACAGCTACACAAGCTGCTAGAACTATAATACAGCCGCTATTCTGAGTCTTATAGTTGACATCCTTTATATAACAGCTATACAAGCTACTGAAACCATAATATAGCCGCCATTTTGAGTCTTATAGCCGCCAACCTTTAGATAACAGGCATACAAGCTGCTGAAACCGTTCTACTGCCGCCATTTTAAGTCTTATAGCCGCCATCCTTTTTATAACAGCTACACAAGCTGCTAGAACGATAATACAGCCGCCATTTTGAGTCTTATAGCCGCCAACCTTTAGATAACAGGCATACAAGCTGCTGAAACCGTTCTACTGCCGCCATTTTAAGTCTTATAGCCGCCATCCTTTATATAAAAGCTACACAAGCTGCTAGAACCATAATACAGTCGCTTTGTGAGTCTTATAGCCGCCATCCTTTAGATAACAGATATTAAAGCTGCTGAAACCATAATACAGCCGCCATTTTGGGTCTTATAGCCGCCATCCTTTATATTACAGCTATAGAAGCTGCTGGAACCGTTCTACTGCAGCCATTTTAAGTCTTATAGCGGCCATCCTTTATATAACAGCTACACAAGCTGCTAGAACAATAATACAGCCGCTATTCTGAGTCTTATAGTTGACAGCATTTATATAACAGCTATACAAGCTACTGAAACCATAATATAGCCGCCATTTTGAGTCTTTGTAACATATAACCTGCTACACGTTTACTGCGAGCTGTTGGAAACTGGTAGAACCTATCAGGTGTACGCGCTGGTTTCGGCTCAAATTAGTCGGTGAGAAATGGGGGATGGGGGAATGGATAGACTACCCGCTCTGCTAGTAGAAAATTTTATTAATAAATTCGCGTACTAAGACTACTTATACTCGGTTTAACGTTTCGTACAAAAAAAAGAAAAGAATAGAGAAAAGGATGAGAAGAGAACAGAAATACCGTCGTTTTTTAGCGCAGCTGCTGTAAAAAGAAAGGGGTCAGATGTCAGTGACGCCCAAAAGAAAAATTCGCCCACCCTACCATGATCGCTGCACTAAAGCCAAAATATAAAATTACACAGCGATCCCTATGCCAAACCAATTTTTCAACCTAACTTACTTCGCATGATAAGCTTTTGCCAGAGGCGTGCCGAAAAAGGGGTTAAATAAAAATTTTCATCGAAGGTTAATCATGACCAAAAAAAATGACATAAAAAAAATTACAAAAGCAAAATGAAATAAAAGAAAAAAAATAAAATTGGCTTTGGAGAACACCAATGCATCAGAATTTTACGATTTAAAAAGATTAACTTTAAGATAACATTATATAAAAAAAATAAAAAAATCAAGGGCATAAATTATTTGCGCCCAAAATTAAAGAGTTACATTCATCATTAGGGCCTGGCGAAGATATTTAATTTTTTTTTTTTGTGGTTGGAGGCTATGCGGCAATCACCAGTAACCAAAAAAACAAAACAAACGCAAGCCAAGCGGCTACACATGAAAGCTTCGCTGGCTGATAATCATCTAAAGAAAAGCTTTTACTTATCACGCAAAGCAAGGGCGGTGGGGGGAGTCTCTCCTCTAGCCTAGAGAATCATATACTCTTTATTTTTTTTCCCCTCTTTTTACGCCTGTCGCATCAGATCTCTTCTGGCCAAACGTCTGCGCCAAAATACTCCTTCTCGAGAGTCTGCTGCTCCCGTGGGCTTCGGTCCGTTTCGACGGGCGTGCCTCTCCTGCGCCTCTCTTAAGTTCGCTGTTAGACTTATACCATTATATCTAGTCTGTGGACTAGGTTTGAACCAGGACTAGGTTTAGACCAAAACTAGGTTTAGACCAAAACTAGGTTTAGACCAAAACTAGGTTTAGACCAAAACTAGGTTTAGACCAAAACTAGGTTTAGACCAAAACTAGGTGCCAATTCTATAAAAAAAACACTCTTAGTACACACGCACTCAAAAGGCGCTTTTTTGCTAGTATTTACCATTTGATTTGGCACCGGATAAAAAAATATGTATATATGACTTTCTCTCAGCAATCTAATTCAGGCTGACATGTGCCTAAAAGATGAAAATTTATATTTTCCTAAATAAAATTTTTCCATAACTAATTTACGCGTTTGTATAACGCCGTACTTACATTCACTTTCTTAAGACAAATACTATCCTCCTTAGAAGAAAACTGCTTCGAATTCACAATTCATGCCGACTTTTTCACAGTCAGACTTTTTTCCCAAAAAAATTCGTTTTCACTATCACTTTAACTTTTTTTTTTTTTTTTTTGTGACCGCACTACTTGAAGATGACTTGAAAAAGAAAAGTCATTCCCATGGGGGCCGACATACTTGGCTAACTCTCTATCCATTAGTCCTCTTTGGACCCCTCTCTTCACCTCGATTACCCCTAAACTTCCCTGATCCCAACTTTAGAGGAGCCTAGGGGGCGCCACGAAAAACGCAAGAGAAAGTAATCGGATTGAAAATTCAAAGAAAATTTTCTGATCACAACCAAAAAAATGAATCTCGAAATCGCAGTTCCTACTTTTCCCAAATTTTACATAGTAGACTAACATTCTGTTAGTTAGTATAACGCTAACTAACAATACAAGCAGCGCAAGCAGTGTAAGCAGTGAAAGCAGTGAACACGGTTACTATATGAAACTTATATTGCTCGCTTTTAGGGATAAAACGTTTATATGTCGTTTTAGTTATAGACAAAAAAATCATTCCTACTCTTATTTTTTTTATTTTCTTTCTAAATACAAACGGTTACAAGCGCTACTACAAAACCCCCCCACTAAAATCACACTTACCTAATGGAAAGGGTGATACTCGCTTGAAACCGGGCAAACAAAAATTATTGCTTAATATCTTTCGCATGGAATTTGCCTACCACATGACCTTGTAGATTCTCTAACTCATAATACGCGTTGCCGAGCTTCCGTCTCACTCTCGCCTTCACGAACGGCGGCGCTAACTTGGAATTGAATCCTTTTGAGAAATTACTTTGCTGGAAGTTCCTACGAAATACCTCTTGTCCAACTGAAAAAGACACCTCGCGACTACGTAAATTATACAGCTTCTCATTCCGATCATGCTGTTTTCGTGACTCCTCTTTAGCTTTAGTTCCCATTATTTCGAAAGAGTCGTCCCTACTAAACGTCACAGCTCGATCCTCTAACAATTCTAAGTTCCGTAGCACTTGGTAAACGGACCCGTCGGTTACCATATGCTGACCAAATGCCATCCTATAGGGTGTTGTGTTTATCGCCGAATGAATAGTAGACCTCAAGGCACAAGCGATACTACTTAGCTTTTCGTCCCAATCAGACTGGCTTGGACTTACGTAAGCCTTTACTGCTGCCAATACCGACCGGTTTACTCTCTCCGACACGTTAGCCTGCGGAGCATACGCAGCCGTATATGTGTGACGCACTTTATACCTTTGCAATAGCTCATTAAAATGGTGTGCTCTAAATTGGGGCCCATTATCGGAAACTATAACCTCAGGTACCCCAAAACAATGAAAAAGATCCTCTTCTAGAAACTGTGTAACCACTTCTGCAGTAAACTTTTTTACCTTCTTTAGAAACGGAAATTTTGAGAAGTGGTCCACTACAATAAATATTCCAATATTGCCAGACTTGCTACGCGGGTAAGGACCCAAGAAATCCACATACAGTTTCTCGAAGAATCTTGACGTTTCACCCGACTTGCCTAATGGTGGCCTTAACGTATAATTCGGGTGTTTGGTGGCTTTACAAACTTCACATCTGTTTATAAACTCTTTAACTTCTGACACTAGATTTGGCCAGTAATAGTAGCGCCTAAGTTTTTCCAATGTCTTATTAATACCGCTGTGGGCCGCTAGTGGGCTTTCGTGAGCCGATTTCAACAACTGCTCCACTAATCCCCTTGGGAATCCATAGTTTCCAGCACTGATCATCTGCTAACTTCTCCCCAGGAAAATGCTCACTACGCCGATAAACCAAATTGCCCATTACTTTCACGTCAGGTACTGACTGGGGGTTTTTTCCGACCTTCGTCTTTAGCTCCACGTATTCGGGACTTAGAAAATGCACCGAATTGAGATCGATTCCTAAATCACTATCTAATACCGCTAAATCAGGGGTAAAAACTCTGGACAAAGCGTCTGGCACCACGTTTTTACTACCTTTTCGATGTGAAATGGTAAAATTAAATCCCTGAAGTTTCAAAGACCATCTGGCCAACCTAGAACTCAAGTCTGATTGACTCATTAACCACTTTAACGAAGCATGGTCGGTTATGATAGAAAATTCTTGACCCTCCACGTAGGCCCTATATTTTTTACTGCTAACACGGCTGCCAAACACTCTTTCTCTGTCACTGAGTAATTTCTTTGTGCCTGGTTCAGTTTTTTCGACATAAACGCAATGGGTACTTCGTCCTTATCCTCTGTTAACTGGGTTAGCACCGCGCCAACTCCCGTATGACTGGCGTCACAGTTTATGGAGAAAGGTTTTCTAAAATCGGGGGCTATGTAAAACTGGTGCCTGGCTTAAACGTGTTTTCAAGTCCTCGAATGCTGACTGAGCCTCTGACGTCCATATGAATTTACGCTTATGCTTTAAAGTATCAGTAATTGGAGACGCAATAGCAGCGTAATTTTGAATGAATTTGTGATACCAACCCGCCATTCCTAAAAAGCGCCGAACTTGTTTAACCGATTTTGGGGTGGGGAAATCGACTATGGCGGATATTTTATCTGGGTCTGTCTTAATAGTTCCCTCACCTACAATATGCCCTAGATACTTGACATTCTTTCTACAAAAATGGCTTTTCTCGACGTTTATAGTTAACCCTGCATCGGATATACATTTGGATAGCTCTGTAAGTAAAGTTATATGCTCGTCAAACGAATCTGAGACGATCAACAGATCATCTAAGTAGATAAATATCTGATGACGCCGCTGCGGTGGCACTATTTTATCCATGAGTTTGGACATGGTTTGTGCCGCGTTACATAATCCAAAAGGCATCACTTTGAAATGGTACAGGGGTCTACCTGCTACTGAAAAGGCTGTCTTATCCCGTGACTCGGGCTGTAAAGGAATTTGCCAATACGCGTCCTTCAAGTCGAGACTTGTGATATACTCGGCCTTAGGTAATCTGCTAAGGATGCCGTCTATGATTGGCATTGGGTAAGCATCCTTAACTGTAACGGCATTCACCCGTCTACTATCTATGCATAACCTATGTTTTCCTGGCTTACTCACCAACACCACGGGCGAAGACCAAGCACTTTGAGATTCCTCAATAACTCCTAATTTTAACATACGATCTAACTCTTCATATATCAATTGTTCTTTTGCCGGTGACATAGGATAGTGTCGCTGCTTAATTGGTGCTGCACCAGCAACATCTATTGAATGTGACAGCAGCTGCGTTTTCCCTAGTCCCAACTTAGCGAATGATGGAAACAAACCCATACATTCAGACAAACGTTGCTTCTGATTACTGTCTAACATTCGTTGCGCCGTATCCTCTACGCTTAAACTAGCTATCTGTATCGGTCCTACTGACAGTCCAGATGGTAATAAATCAAAAAGCGAGCCAAAAATCTATGCCTAAGTAAAGATCCTGGGTTAGCCCAGGGACTATATAAAATTTTAATATCTTACTATTTCCTCTAAAATTAACTTCAGTACTTATCTTTCCTACTATCTGCTGGGGTGTTCCATCTGCAGTATTTACTTTATTTGACATTGGCCTAATATTCTGTTTTACAGCCAATAATTCTTCGGCAAAACTGCCACCAACGCAACTTATGCTAGCCCCAGTATCCATGAGGCCACTTACTAATCTATTGAATAACTTTACCTCTGCATAAGGACGGATATCAAAAACATTGCCGACTACCGCCGAGGCTATTAGCTTTCGCTCTTTCTTAACACCTTTATTAAAAACCTTCCTTCGCTCTCTTGAACGAGTCTTTGACCAATAGATTCCTAATCTAGGTGACTCTACTGGTTCCGTTTCTGAACATTTAGATATTTCTTGTGATTTCTCATCGGAGATATGCGTAAATTCGGGCAAATATTCTTCTAACCCTTGTGTTTCCTCTAATCTGTATTGCTGGCCCTCGAGATCATCTGTTTGCGTGCACTTCTCCGAAGTGCACGGCCTGCCGTGTTTTTTGAATGGTCATTACAATGGGTACAAGATGGCTTATACGTATTTGGCTTCCCACAGCCATAGCAAAACACTCGCCGTTCTGCTACACACTCTTGATAGGGATGTCCCGCCGTATCACAGTTCCAACAAACCAAATTAACTGCTTCCACCACTGGCACGTCATCTTCTGCCTCAGATTCTTCTTCTGTTTGAATGCTCACTGCATTTACCATTCTCCTAGGCATTGGTCTTGGTGGTCCACCCAATGGTTTCCGTACTGTCTGCATAAAGGTTTCTCTAGTACGCACTAACTGCCTTAACTTAGAGACCGAAGCTATGGACTCATACAATAACTCATGCTGAATATCGGGCAAGAGATTAGCCCGAAGATGCTCTAGTAACTCAATCTCTGGTAACGGAGTAGACAGTTTGTCAGCTAGCGCCACTATCGCCTCGTAGAATTCGTCGAACGATTCTTTATCTCCCTGTCTGCGTTTGCTGATAGCAGCTTTAATATGCTGATCGGTACGCTCGTCTTTGAATTGTTCCCTCAAGGCTCTACATAAGTCTAGCCACTTGATGTGTGATACCTTCTTGTGGTATCTCCAAAACCACTCACTAGCATTCCCTTCAAACAAATTGCTAACATACCGCGACAGAACTACGAAATTACCTTCTAAAGCCTGATGGGTCATTGCTTCCGCTCTATAAATGAACTCGTCCACTGATATACCGGACTTGCCATTAAACCTTAACTTCCAACTACTTATAACCTGACTTATTCTGTCTGGTCTAAGCTCCAAAATGCTATTACCGTTGCTTGCCTGCTCACTAGCTGCTGTTGCTGATACTTGGCTACGTAAATTCGCTGCCTGTTGTGTACTTTCCTCAGCGTTCACCTGGTGTGTCGCTACTACTGAGTACAACCTCTGAAACCCATTTTCAAGCGCTTGTGTCAACAATTCCGTTTGTCTGACTGCTTGAATTTCCAGTCGCTCATTTTGCCGAGATGCAGCCGTCGCCATGGCATTCGCTATTAACCTTGCTAAATTCACGTCGCTATTCCTAACAGATTCGGCTGGCTCTACACTCTCATCTAACCTTCTTTCCTGGCTAACATCTCTCTGTGCCATTTCTGCCAGTAAGTTGGCCCTTTGCGCTGCTGATCTGGTTTGCACTCTTGCCTGATGGCTGGTCTGTGGTCCCCCACTAAGTGCTTCAGCTCCCTCTCCTTCCATACTCTGTAACGGCTGATCACAAGTGGGGCAAATTTCCCTACTACCGACGCGTATGTTGAAGCACGCTATGTGGAAGTGATGACCACAAGTAGTGCTCCGTAGCTGCGCCCTATACTGAATTGGTTTATCGCAGATAAGGCAAAGGGTATTGTCGTCCTGAATCGCGGCTAGATCTTCGCTGCTGTGCCTTACCGACATTTCTCAGAACAAAACCTGTACTTATTTGTTAACTAACTATGCTGAGGACTTCGCTCTTAAGATTTTAATCCCAGATCTGTTTAATTCCTAATGAAACTGTTTCCACTAAATTGTTTGATTAATAAAGTTATACTTATTATAATAATGTCGCAAAGAAATAAAGAAAATATAAAAAAAATTGAATAACTTTCATAAAAGTAATGAGGGGAATCATGCCATGTGTTAAAAAAAAATGGTTTGAGCAGCTGCTAAAATAACGATAAAAGAGGGCTTTAAGTATAATTGAAATTGCAGGTATGCCCTAGCTTATTGCCAAGTATCACATAACTCCTTATAATTTACCTAACTGCTTAAAGCAATAAACATTTTGTACCTAACTTGTAGGCAAATAAAAAACCAATAGTTCTAAGAAGTATTAACCGCTTGGAGGCTATAGTCTTTGACCATTGTTAAACCTGATCCAAAACGAGAAAAAAATACTCTTTCTGACTATCGAAAATTACCTGTGGCTACGCCGACAATCCTAAGCGCGGAGCCGAAAATATTTTAGAATTCAAGGCTGATCCAGCTGACCAATTGATTGTGCGTTGCCTTATTTTTCTTCTTGTTGGTGGTGTGGACATAGAGTTATGTCGAAACTTTTATGTACTCCGACTGACCACCCAATACAGTAAAGAATACTAGCGTTCGAAAACCGAGATATAAATACCCATAAGAAAAGCTGTTGTTGACTAAAATGTTGTCGTCGGGGCTCCCGAAACCGATTTGGCCCCACGTTTGGGCGCCAATTAATAAAATTATTAATACTTAACTAACTGTAACATATAACCTGCTACACGTTTACTGCGAGCTGTTGGAAACTGGTAGAACCTATCAGGTGTACGCGCTGGTTTCGGCTCAAATTAGTCGGTGAGAAATGGGGGATGGGGGAATGGATAGACTACCCGCTCTGCTAGTAGAAAATTTTATTAATAAATTCGCGTACTAAGACTACTTATACTCGGTTTAACGTTTCGTACAAAAAAAAAGAAAAGAATAGAGAAAAGGATGAGAAGAGAACAGAAATACCGTCGTTTTTTAGCGCAGCTGCTGTAAAAAGAAAGGGGTCAGATGTCAGTGACGCCCAAAAGAAAATTCGCCCACCCTACCATGATCGCTGCACTAAAGCCAAAATATAAAATTACACAGCGATCCCTATGCCAAACCAATTTTTCAACCTAACTTACTTCGCATGATAAGCTTTTGCCAGAGGCGTGCCGAAAAAGGGGTTAAATAAAAATTTTCATCGAAGGTTAATCATGACCAAAAAAAATGACATAAAAAAATTACAAAAGCAAAATGAAATAAAAGAAAAAAAATAAAATTGGCTTTGGAGAACACCAATGCATCAGAATTTTACGATTTAAAAGATTAACTTTAAGATAACATTATATAAAAAAATAAAAAAATCAAGGGCATAAATTATTTGCGCCCAAAATTAAAGAGTTACATTCATCATTAGGGCCTGGCGAAGATATTTAATTTTTTTTTTTTGTGGTTGGAGGCTATGCGGCAATCACCAGTAACCAAAAAAACAAAACAAACGCAAGCCAAGCGGCTACACATGAAAGCTTCGCTGGCTGATAATCATCTAAAGAAAAGCTTTTACTTATCACGCAAAGCAAGGGCGGTGGGGGGAGTCTCTCCTCTAGCCTAGAGAATCATATACTCTTTATTTTTTTTCCCCTCTTTTTACGCCTGTCGCATCAGATCTCTTCTGGCCAAACGTCTGCGCCAAAATACTCCTTCTCAGAGTCTGCTGCTCCCGTGGGCTTCGGTCCGTTTCGACGGGCGTGCCTCTCCTGCGCCTCTCTTAAGTTCGCTGTTAGACTTATACCATTATATCTAGTCTGTGGACTAGGTTTGAACCAGGACTAGGTTTAGACCAAAACTAGGTTTAGACCAAAACTAGGTTTAGACCAAAACTAGGTTTAGACCAAAACTAGGTTTAGACCAAAACTAGGTTTAGACCAAAACTAGGTGCCAATTCTATAAAAAAACACTCTTAGTACACACGCACTCAAAAGGCGCTTTTTTGCTAGTATTTACCATTTGATTTGGCACCGGATAAAAAATATGTATATATGACTTTCTCTCAGCAATCTAATTCAGGCTGACATGTGCCTAAAAGATGAAAATTTATATTTTCCTAAATAAAATTTTTCCATAACTAATTTACGCGTTTGTATAACGCCGTACTTACATTCACTTTCTTAAGACAAATACTATCCTCCTTAGAAGAAAACTGCTTCGAATTCACAATTCATGCCGACTTTTTCACAGTCAGACTTTTTTCCCAAAAAAATTCGTTTTCACTATCACTTTAACTTTTTTTTTTTTTTTTGTGACCGCACTACTTGAAGATGACTTGAAAAAGAAAAGTCATTCCCATGGGGGCCGACATACTTGGCTAACTCTCTATCCATTAGTCCTCTTTGGACCCCTCTCTTCACCTCGATTACCCCTAAACTTCCCTGATCCCAACTTTAGAGGAGCCTAGGGGGCGCCACGAAAAACGCAAGAGAAAGTAATCGGATTGAAAAATTCAAAGAAAATTTTCTGATCACAACCAAAAAAAATGAATCTCGAAATCGCAGTTCCTACTTTTCCCAAATTTTACATAGTAGACTAACATTCTGTTAGTTAGTATAACGCTAACTAACAATACAAGCAGCGCAAGCAGTGTAAGCAGTGAAAGCAGTGAACACGGTTACTATATGAAACTTATATTGCTCGCTTTTAGGGATAAAACGTTTATATGTCGTTTTAGTTATAGACAAAAAAAATCATTCCTACTCTTATTTTTTTTATTTTCTTTCTAAATACAAACGGTTACAAGCGCTACTACAATATAACGGATATAGAAGCTACAGGAAGCATAATACAACTGCCATTTTGAGTCTTATAGCTGCCATCCTTTATATAATAGTTATACAAACTGCTGGAACCAAAATGCAGCCGCCATTTTGAGTCCTATAGCCGCCATCTTTTACATAAAAGCTATAGAAGCTGCTAGAACCATTATACAGCCAAAGTTTTAAGTCTTATAGACGCCGTCCTTTACATAACAGCTATACAAACTGCTGAATCCGTTCTACTGCTGCCATTTTGAGTCTTATAGCCTCCGTTCTTTAAATAACAGCTATAGAAGCAGCTGGAACCGTTTCATTGCCGCCATTTTGAGTCTTATAACGGCCATCCTTTAGATAATAGTTATACCAGCTGCTGGAAACATAATACAGCCGCCATTTTAAGTCGTATAGCCGCCATCCTTTTGATAACAGCTAAACAAACTGCCGAAACCGTTCTACTGCCGCCATTTTGAGTCTTATAGCCGCCATCTTTTTATGTAACAGCTATAGAAGCTACTGGAACCGTTCTACTGCCGCCATTTTAAGTCCTGTAGCGGCCATCCTTTATATAACAGCTACACAAGCTGCTAGAACCATAATACAGCCGCTATTCTGAGTTTTATAGCCGACATCCTTTATATAACAGCTATACGAGCCACTGCAATCATAATATAGCCGCCATTTTAAGTCTTATAGCCGACATCCTTTATATAACAGCTATTAAAGCTGTTGAAACCATAATACAGCCGCCATTTTGAGTCTTATATTCGACATACTTTATATAACAGCTATATAAGCTGCTGAAACCGTTCTACTGCCGCCATTTTGAGACTTATAGCCGCCATCCTTTAGATAACAGCTATACAAGCTGCTGGAACCGTTCTACTGCCGCCATTTTGAGTCTTATAGCCGCCATCCTTTATATTACAGCTATAGAAGCTGCTGGAACCGTTCTACTGCCGCCATTTTAAGTCTTCTAGCGGCCATCCTTTATATAACAGCTACACAAGCTGCTAGAACTATAATACAGCCGCTATTCTGAGTCTTATAGTTGACATCCTTTATATAACAGCTATACAAGCTACTGAAACCATAATATAGCCGCCATTTTGAGTCTTATAGCCGCCAACCTTTAGATAACAGGCATACAAGCTGCTGAAACCGTTCTACTGCCGCCATTTTAAGTCTTATAGCCGCCATCCTTTTTATAACAGCTACACAAGCTGCTAGAACGATAATACAGCCGCCATTTTGAGTCTTATAGCCGCCAACCTTTAGATAACAGGCATACAAGCTGCTGAAACCGTTCTACTGCCGCCATTTTAAGTCTTATAGCCGCCATCCTTTATATAAAAGCTACACAAGCTGCTAGAACCATAATACAGTCGCTTTGTGAGTCTTATAGCCGCCATCCTTTAGATAACAGATATTAAAGCTGCTGAAACCATAATACAGCCGCCATTTTGGGTCTTATAGCCGCCATCCTTTATATTACAGCTATAGAAGCTGCTGGAACCGTTCTACTGCAGCCATTTTAAGTCTTATAGCGGCCATCCTTTATATAACAGCTACACAAGCTGCTAGAACAATAATACAGCCGCTATTCTGAGTCTTATAGTTGACAGCATTTATATAACAGCTATACAAGCTACTGAAACCATAATATAGCCGCCATTTTGAGTCTTATAGCCGCCAACCTTTAGATAACAGGCATACAAACTGCTGAAACCGTTCTACTGCCGCCATTTTAAGTCTTATAGCCGCCATCCTTTATATAACAGCTACACAAGCTGCTAGAACGATAATACAGCCGCTATTCTGAGTTTTATAGCCGACATCCTTTATATAACAGCTATACGAGCCACTGCAATCATAATATAGCCGCCATTTTAAGTCTTATAGCCGACATCCTTTATATAACAGCTATTAAAGCTGTTGATACCATAATACAGCCGCCATTTTGAGTCTTATATTCGACATACTTTATATAACAGCTATATAAGCTGCTGACACCATTCTACAGCCGCCATTCTGAGTTTTATAGCCGACATCCTTTATATAACAGCTATACGAGCCACTGCAATCATAATATAGCCGCCATTTTAAGTCTTATAGCCGACTTCCTTTATATAACAGCTATTAAAGTTGTTGAAACCATAATATAGCCGCCATTTGAAGTCTTACAGCCGCCATACCTAATATAACCGACATAGAAGCTGCAGGAAGCATAATACAACCGCCATTTTGAGTCTTATAGCCGCCATCCTATATATAATAATAATACTAGCTGCTGCAAACATAATACAGCCGCCATTTTGAGTCTTATAGCCGCCATCCGTTATATAATAGTTATAAAAGCTGCTGGAACCGTTCTACTGCCGCCATTTTAAGTCTTATAGCCGCCATCCTTTTGATAACAACTATACAAGCTGCTGAAACCGTTCTACTGCCGCCATTTTGAGTCTTATAGCCGCCGTTCTTCAAATAACAGCTATAGAAGCGGCTGGAACCGTTTCATTGTCGCCATTTTAAGTCTAATAGCAGACATTCTTTAAATAACAGCTATACAAGCTGCTGGAAACATAGTACAGCCGCCATTTTGAGTCTTATAGCCGCCATCCTTTAGATAACAGCTATAGAAGCTGCTGAAACCGTTCTTCTGCCGCCATTTTAAGTCTTATAGCGGCCATCCTTTATATAACAGCTACACAAGCTGCTAGAACCATAATACAGCCGCTATTCTGAGTCTAATAGCCGACATCCTTTATATAACGGCTATACAAGGTGCTGGAACCATAATATAGCCGCCATTTTGAGTCTTATAGCTGCCATCCTTTATATAATAGTTATACAAAATGCTGGAAGCAAAATACTGCCGCCATTTTGAGTCTTTTATATAAAAGCTATAGAAGCTGCTGGAACCATTCTACAGCCGAAGTTTTAAGTCTGATAGCCGCCATCCTTTACATGACAGCTATACAAACTGCTGAATCCGTTCTACTGCAGCCATTTTGAGTCTTATAGCCGCCGTTCTTTAAATAACAGCTATAGAAGTAGCTGGAACCGTTTCATTGTCGCCATTTTGAGTCTCATAACAGCCATTCTTTAAATAACAGCTATACAAGCTGCTGGAAACATAGTAAAGGCGCCATTTTGAGTCTTATAGCCGCCATCCTTTATATAATAATAATACTAGCTGCTGCAAACATAATACAGCCGATATTTTGAGTCTTATAGCCGCCATCCTTTATATAATAGTTATACAAGCTGCTGAAACCGTTCTACTGCCGCTATTTTAAGTCTTATAACCGCCATCCTTTAGATACAACTACACAAGCTGCTGAAACCGTTTTACTGCCGCCATTTTGAGTCTTATAGCCGCCGTTCTTCAAATAACAGCTATAGAAGCAGCTGGAACCGTTTCATTGTCGCCATTTTAAGTCTCATAGCAGACATTCATTAAATAACAGCTATACAAGCTGCTGGAAACATAGTACAGCCGCCATTTTGAGTCTTATAGCCGCCATCCTTAAATAACAGCTAAAGAAGCTGCTAGAACCATTCTACAGCCGAAGTTTTAAGTCTTATAGCAGCCATCCTTTACATAACAGCTATACAAACTCCTGAATCCGTTCTACTGCTACCATTTTGAGTCTTATAGCCGGCGTTCTTTAAATAACAGCTATAGAAGCAGCTAGAACCGTTTCATTGTCGCCATTTTGAGTCTCAAAGCAGCCATTCTTTAAATACCAGCTATACACGCTGCTGGAAACATAGTACAGCCGCCATTTTGAGTCTTATAGCCCACATCCATAAATAACAGCTAAAGAAGCTGCTGGAACCGTTCTACTGCCGCCATTTTAAGTCTTATAGCGGCCATCCTTTAGATAACAGCTATACAAGCTGCAAAAACCATTCTACTGCCGCCATTTTAAGTCTTATAGCCGCCATCCTTTGGATAACAGCTACACAAGCTGGTAGAACCATAATACAGCCGCTATTCTGAGTCTTATAGGCGACATCCTTTATATAACAGCTGTACAAGCTGCTGGAACCAAAATATATCCGCCATTTTGAGTCGTATAGCCGCCAACCTTTAGATAACAGCTATACAAGCTGCTGAAACCGTTCTACTGCCGCTATTTTAAGTCTTATAACCGCCATCCTTTAGATACAACTATACAAGCTGCTGAAACCGTTTTACTGCCGCCATTTTGAGTCTTATATAAAGCCGACATCCTTTATATAACAGCTATACAAGGTGCTGGAACCATAATATAGCCGCCATTTTGGGCCTTATAGCCGACATCCTTTATATAACAGCTATTAAAGCTGCTGAAACCATAATACAGCCGCCATTTTGAGTCTTATAGCCGACATACTTTATATAACAGCTTTATACGCTGCTGGAACCATTCTATAGCCGCCATTTTAAGTCTTATAGAAGCCATACCTCATATAACGAATATAGAAGCTGCAGGAAGCATAATACAACCGCCAATTTGAGTCTTATAGCTGCCATCCTTTATATAATAGTTATACAAACTGCTGGAACCAAAATACAGCCGCCATTTTGAGTCTTACAGCCGCCATCTTTTATATAAAAGCTATAGAAGCTGCTGGAACCATTCTCCAGCCGAAGTTTTAAGTCTGATAGCCGCCATCCTTTACATAACAGCTATACAAACTGCTGAATCCGTTCTATTGCTGCCATTTTGAGTCTTATAGCCGCCGTTTTTTAAATAACAGCTATAGAAGTAGCTGGAACCGTTTCATTGTCGCCATTTTGAGTCGCATAACAGCCATTCTTTAAATAACAGCTATACAAGCTGCTGGAAACATAGTACAGGCGCCATTTTAAGTCTTATAGCCGACATCCTTTATATAACAGCTATTAAAGCTGCTGAAACCATAATACAGCCGCCATTTTGAGTCTTATAGCCGACATACTTTATATAACAGCTTTATACGCTGCTGGAACCATTCTATAGCCGCCATTTTAAGTCTTATAGAAGCCATACCTCATATAACGAATATAGAAGCTGCAGGAAGCATAATACAACCGCCAAATTGAGTCTTATAGCTGCCATCCTTTATATAATAGTTGAACAAACTGCTGGAACCAAAATACAGCCGCCATTTTGAGTCTTATAGCCGCCATCTTTTATATAAAAGCTATAGAAGCTGCTGGAACCATTCTCCAGCCGAAGTTTTAAGTCTGATAGCCGCCATCCTTTACATAACAGCTATACAAACTGCTGAATCCGTTCTACTGTTGCCATTTTGAGTCTTATAGCCGCCGTTTTTAAAATAACAGCTATAGAAGTAGCTGGAACCGTTTCATTGTCGCCATTTTGAGTCTCAAAGCAGCCATTCTTTGAATACCAGCTATACACGCTGCTGGAAACATAGTACAGCCGCCATTTTGAGTCTTATAGCCCACATCCTTAAATAACAGCTAAAGAAGCTGCTGGAACCGTTCTACTGCCGCCATTTTAAGTCTTATAGCGGCCATCCTTTAGATAACAGCTATACAAGCTGCAAAAACCGTTCTACTGCCGCCATTTTAAGTCTTATAGCCGCCATCCTTTAGATAACAGCTACACAAGCTGCTAGAACCATAATACAGCCGCTATTCTGAGTCTTATAGGCGACATCCTTTATATAACAGCTGTACAAGCTGCTGGAACCAAAATATAGCCGCCATTTTGAGTCGTATAGCCGCCAACCTTTAGATAACAGCTATACAGGCTGCTGAAACCGTTCTACTGCCGCTATTTTAAGTCTTATAACCGCCATCCTTTAGATACAACTATACAAGCTGCTGAAACCGTTTTACTGCCGCCATTTTGAGTCTTATAGCCGCCGTTCTTCAAATAACAGCTATAGAAGCAGCTGGAACCGTTTCATTGTCGCCATTTTAAGTCTCATAGCAGACATTCTTTAAATAACAGCTATACAAGCTGCTGGAAACATAGTACAGCCGCCATTTTGAGTCTTATAGCCGCCATCCTTTATATAATAATAATACTAGCTGCTGCAAACATAATACAGCCGATATTTTGAGTCTTATAGCCGCCATCCTTTATATAATAGTTATACAAGCTGCTGGAACAGTTCTACTGCCGCCATTTTAAGTCTTATAATCCATCCTTTTGATAACAACTATACAAGCTGCTGAAACCGTTTTACTGCCGCCATTTTGAGTCTTATAGCCGCCGTTCTTCAAATAACAGCTATAGAAGCAGCTGGAACCGTTTCATTGTCGCCATTTTAAGTCTCATAGCAGACATTCTTTAAATAACAGCTTCACAAGCTGCTGGAAACATAGTACAGCCGCCATTTTGAGTCTTATAGCCGCCATCCTTTAGGTAACAGCTATAGAAGCTGCTGGAACCGTTCTACTGCCGCCATTTTAAGTCTTATAGCGGCCATCCTTTATATAACAGCTACACAAGCTGCTAGAACCATAATACAGCCGCTATTCTGAGTCTAATAGCCGACATCCTTTATATAACAGCTATACAATGTGCTGGAACCATAATATAGCCGCCATTTTGAGCCTTATAGCCGACATCCTTTATATAACAGCTATTAAAGCTGCTGAAACCATAATACAGCCGCCATTTTGAGTCTTATAGCCGACATACTTTATATAACAGCTTTATACGCTGCTGGAACCATTCTATAGCCGCCATTTTAAGTCTTATAGAAGCCATACCTCATATAACGAATATAGAAGCTGCAGGAAGCATAATACAACCGCCAAATTGAGTCTTATAGCTGCCATCCTTTATATAATAGTTATACAAACTGCTGGAACCAAAATACAGCCGCCATTTTGAGTCTTATAGCCGCCATCTTTTATATAAAAGCTATAGAAGCTGCTGGAACCATTCTCCAGCCAAAGTTTTAAGTCTGATAGCCGCCATCCTTTACATAACAGCTATACAAACTGCTGAATCCGTTCTACTGTTGCCATTTTGAGTCTTATAGCCGCCGTTTTTTAAATAACAGCTATAAAAGTAGCTGGAACCGTTTCATTGTCGCCATTTTGAGTCTCAAAGCAGCCATTCTTTAAATACCAGCTATACACGCTGCTGGAAACATAGTACAGCCGCCATTTTGAGTCTTATAGCCCACACCCTTAAATAACAGCTAAAGAAGCTGCTGGAACCGTTCTACTGCCGCCATTTTAAGTCTTATAGCGGCCATCCTTTAGATAACAGCTATACAAGCTGCAAAAACCGTTCTACTGCCGCCATTTTAAGTCTTATAGCCGCCATCCTTTAGATAACAGCTACACAAGCTGCTAGACCATAATACAGCCGCTATTCTGAGTCTTATAGGCGACATCCTTTATATAACAGCTGTACAAGCTGCTGGAACCAAAATATATCCGCCATTTTGAGTCGTATAGCCGCCAACCTTTAGATAACAGCTATACAAGCTGCTGAAACCGTTCTACTGCCGCTATTTTAAGTCTTATAACCGCCATCCTTTAGATACAACTATACAAGCTGCTGAAACCGTTTTACTGCCGCCATTTTGAGTCTTATAGCCGCCGTTCTTCAAATAACAGCTATAGAAGCAGCTGGAACCGTTTCATTGTCGCCATTTTAAGTCTCATAGCAGACATTCTTTAAATAACAGCTATACAAGCTGCTGGAAACATAGTACAGCCGCCATTTTGAGTCTTATAGGCGCCATCCTTAAATAACAGCTAAAGAAGCTGCTAGAACCATTCTACAGCCGAAGTTTTAAGTCTTATAGCGGCCATCCTTTACATAACAGCTATACAAACTGCTGAATCCGTTCTACTGCTACCATTTTGAGTCTTATAGCCGGCGTTCTTTAAATAACAGCTATAGAAGCAGCTAGAACCGTTTCATTGTCGCCATTTTGAGTCTCAAAGCAGCCATTCTTTAAATACCAGCTATACACGCTGCTGGAAACATAGTACAGCCGCCATTTTGAGTCTTATAGCCCACATCCTTAAATAACAGCTAAAGAAGCTGCTGGGACCGTTCTACTGCCGCCATTTTAAGTCTTATAGCGGCCATCCTTTAGATAACAGCTATACAAGCTGCAAAAACCATTCTACTGCCGCCATTTTAAGTCTTATAGCCGCCATCCTTTGGATAACAGCTACACAAGCTGGTAGAACCATAATACAGCCGCTATTCTGAGTCTTATAGGCGACATCCTTTATATAACAGCTGTACAAGCTGCTGGAACCAAAATATATCCGCCATTTTGAGTCGTATAGCCGCCAACCTTTAGATAACAGCTATACAAGCTGCTGAAACCGTTCTACTGCCGCTATTTTAAGTCTTATAACCGCCATCCTTTAGATACAACTATACAAGCTGCTGAAACCGTTTTACTGCCGCCATTTTGAGTCTTATAGCCGCCGTTCTTCAAATAACAGCTATAGAAGCAGCTGGAACCGTTTCATTGTCGCCATTTTAAGTCTCATAGCAGACATTCTTTAAATAACAGCTATACAAGCTGCTGGAAACATAGTACAGCCGCCATTTTGAGTCTTATAGCCGCCATCCTTAAATAACAGCTAAAGAAGCTGCTAGAACCATTCTACAGCCGAAGTTTTAAGTCTTATAGAGGCCATCCTTTACATAACAGCTATACAAACTGCTGAATCCGTTCTACTGCTACCATTTTGAGTCTTATAGCCGGCGTTCTTTAAATAACAGCTATAGAAGCAGCTAGAACCGTTTCATTGTCGCCATTTTGAGTCTCAAAGCAGCCATTCTTTAAATACCAGCTATACACGCTGCTGGAAACATAGTACAGCCGCCATTTTGAGTCTTATAGCCCACATCCTTAAATAACAGCTAAAGAAGCTGCTGGAACCGTTCTACTGCCGCCATTTTAAGTCTTATAGCGGCCATCCTTTAGATAACAGCTATACAAGCTGCAAAAACCATTCTACTGCCGCCATTTTAAGTCTTATAGCCGCCATCCTTTGGATAACAGCTACACAAGCTGGTAGAACCATAATACAGCCGCTATTCTGAGTCTTATAGGCGACATCCTTTATATAACAGCTGTACAAGCTGCTGGAACCAAAATATATCCGCCATTTTGAGTCGTATAGCCGCCAACCTTTAGATAACAGCTATACAAGCTGCTGAAACCGTTCTACTGCCGCTATTTTAAGTCTTATAACCGCCATCCTTTAGATACAACTATACAAGCTGCTGAAACCGTTTTACTGCCGCCATTTTGAGTCTTATAGCCGCCGTTCTTCAAATAACAGCTATAGAAGCAGCTGGAACCGTTTCATTGTCGCCATTTTAAGTCTCATTCTTTAAATAACAGCTATACAAGCTGCTGGAAACATAGTACAGCCGCCATTTTGAGTCTTATAGCCGCCATCCTTTAGGTAACAGCTATAGAAGCTGCTGGAACCGTTCTACTGCCGCCATTTTAAGTCTTATAGCGGCCATCCTTTATATAACAGCTACACAAGCTGCTAGAACCATAATACAGCCGCTATTCTGAGTCTAATAGCCGACATCCTTTATATAACAGCTATACAAGGTGCTGGAACCATAATATAGCCGCCATTTTGGGCCTTATAGCCGACATCCTTTATATAACAGCTATTAAAGCTGCTGAAACCATAATACAGCCGCCATTTTGAGTCTTATAGCCGACATACTTTATATAATAGCTTTATACGCTGCTGGAACCATTCTATAGCCGCCATTTTAAGTCTTATAGAAGCCATACCTCATATAACGAATATAGAAGCTGCAGGAAGCATAATACAACCGCCAATTTGAGTCTTATAGCTGCCATCCTTTATATAATAGTTATACAAACTGCTGGAACCAAAATACAGCCGCCATTTTGAGTCTTATAGCCGCCATCTTTTATATAAAAGCTATAGAAGCTGCTGGAACCATTCTCCAGCCGAAGTTTTAAGTCTGATAGCCGCCATCCTTTACATAACAGCTATACAAACTGCTAAATCCGTTCTACTGCTGCCATTTTGAGTCTTATAGCCGCCGTTTTTTAAATAACAGCTATAGAAGTAGCTGGAACCGTTTCATTGTCGCCATTTTGAGTCGCATAACAGCCATTCTTTAAATAACAGCTATGCAAGCTGCTGGAAACATAGTACAGGCGCCATTTTAAGTCTTATAGCCGCCATCCTTTAAAGCTGCTGAAACCGTTCTACTGCCGCCATTTTGAGTCTTATAGCCGCCATCCTTTAGATAACAGCTATACAAGCTGTTGAAACCGTTTTACTGCCGCCATTTTGAGTCTTATAGCCGCCATCCTTTATATTACAGCTATAGAAGCTGCTGGAACTGTTCTACTGCCGCCATTTTAAGTCTTATAGCGGCCATCCTTTATATAACAGCTACACAAGCTGCTAGAACCATAATACAGCCGCTATTCTGAGTCTTATAGCCGACATCCTTTATATAACAGCTATACAAGCTGCTGCAACCATAATATAGCCGTCATTATGAGTCTTATAGCGGCCATCCTTTATATAACAGCTACACAAGCTGCTAGAACCACAATACAGCCGCTATTCTGAGTCTTAAAGCCGACATCCTTTCTATATCAGCTATACAAGCTGCTGGAACCATAATACAGCCACCATTTTGAGTCTTATAGCGGCCATCCTTTATATAACAGCTACACAAGCTGCTAGAACCATAATACAGCCGCTATTCTGAGTCTTATAGCTGACATCCTTTAAATAACAACTATACAAGCTGCTGGAAACATAATATAGTCGCCATTTTGAGTCTTATAGCCGACATACTTTATATAACAGCTATATAAGCTGCTGGAACCATTCTACAGCCGCCTTTTGCAGTCTTATAGCCGCCATACCTCGTATAACGAATATAGAAGCTGCAGGAAGCTTAATACAACCGCCATTTTGAGTCTTATAGCTGCCATCCTTTATATAATAGTTATACAAGCTGCTGGAACCAAAATACTGCCGCCATTTTGGGTCTTATAGCCGCCATCTTTTATATAAAAGCTATAGAAGCTGCTGGAACCATTCTACAGCCGAAGTTTTAAGTCTTATAGCCGCCATCCTTTAGATAACAGCTATACAAACTGCTGAATCCGTTCTACTGCTGCCATTTTGAGTCTTATATCCGCCGTTCTTTAAATAACAGCTATAGAAGCAGCTGGAACCGTTTCATTGTCGCCATTTTAAGTCTCATAGCAGACATTCTTTAAATAACAGCTATACAAGCTGCTGTAAACATAGTACAGCCGCCATTTTGAGTCTTATAGCCGCCATCCTTTAGATAACAGCTATAGAAGCTGCTGAACCCGTTCTACTGCCGCCATTTTAAGTCTTATAGCGGTCATCCTTTATATAACAGCTACAGAAGCTTCTAGAACCATAATACAGCCGCTATTCTGAGTCATATACATTCTTTATATAACAGCTATACAAGCTGCTGGAACCATAATATAGCCGCCATTTTGAGTCTTATAGCCGCCATCCTTTATATAATAATAATACTAGCTGCTGCAAACATAATACAGCCGATATTTTGAGTCTTATAGCCGCCATCCTTTATATAATAGTTATACAAGCTGCTGAAACCGTTTTACTGCCGCCATTTTGAGTCTTATAGCCGCCGTTCTTCAAATAACAGCTATAGAAGCAGATGGAACCGTTTCATTGTCGCCATTTTAAGTCTCATAGCAGACATTCTTTAAATAACAGCTATACAAGCTGCTGGAAACATAGTACAGCCGCCATTTTGAGTCTTATAGCCGCCATCCTTTAGATAACAGCTATGGAAGCTGCTGAAACCATTCCACTGCTGCCATTTTAAGTCTTATAGCGGCCATCCTTTATATAACAGCTACACAAGCTGCTAGAACCATAATACAGCCGCCATTTTGAGTCTTATAGCCGACATACTTTATATAACAGCTTTATACGCTGCTGGAACCATTCTAAAGCCGCCATTTTAAGTCTTATAGAAGCCATACCTCATATAACGAATATAGAAGCTGCAGGAAGCATAATACAACCGCCAATATGAGTCTTATAGCTGCCATCCTTTATATAATAGTTATACAAACTGCTGGAACCAAAATACAGCCGCCATTTTGAGTCTTATAGCCGCCATCTTTTATATAAAAGCTATAGAAGCTGCTGGAACCATTCTACAGCCGAAGTTTTAAGTCTGATAGCCGCCATCCTTTACATAACAGCTATACAAACTGCTGAATCCGTTCTACTGCTGCCATTTTGAGTCTTATAGCCGCCGTTTTTTAAATAACAGCTATAGAAGTAGCTGGAACCGTTTCATTGTCGCCATTTTGAGTCGCATAACAGCCATTCTTTAAATAACAGCTATACAAGCTGCTGGAAACATAGTACAGGCGACATTTTAAGTCTTATAGCCGCCATCCTTTAGATAACAGCTATACAAGCTGCTGAAACCGTTCTACTGCCGCCATTTTGAGTCTTATAGCCGCCATCCTTTAGATAACAGCTATACAAGCTGTTGAAACCGTTCTACTGCCGCCATTTTGAGTCTTATAGCCGCCATCTTTTATATAAAAGCTATAGAAGCTGCTGGAACCATTCTACAGCCGAAGTTTTAAGTCTGATAGCCGCCATCCTTTACATAACAGCTATACAAACTGCTGAATCCGTTCTACTGCTGTCATTTTGAGTCTTATAGCCGCCGTTTTTTAAATAACAGCTATAGAAGTAGCTGGAACCGTTTCATTGTCGCCATTTTGAGTCGCATAACAGCCATTCTTTTAATAACAGCTATACAAGCTGCTGGAAACATAGTACAGGCGACATTTTAAGTCTTATAGCCGCCATCCTTTATATTACAGCTATAGAAGCTGCTGGAACTGTTCTACTGCCGCCATTTTAAGTCTTATAGCGGCCATCCTTTATATAACAGCTACACAAGCTGCTAATACAGCCGCTATTCTGAGTCTTATAGCCGACATCCTTTATATAACAGCTATACAAGCCGCTGCAACCATAATATAGCCGTCATTATGAGTCTTATAGCGGCCATCCTTTATATAACAGCTACACAACCTGCTAGAACCACAATACAGCCGCTATTCTGAGTCTTAAAGCCGACATCCTTTCTATATCAGCTATACAAGCTGCTGGAACCATAATACAGCCACCATTTTGAGTCTTATAGCGGCCATCCTTTATATAACAGCTACACAAGCTGCTAGAAAAATAATACAGCCCCTATTCTGAGTCTTATAGCTGACATCCTTTAAATAACAACTATACAAGCTGCTGGAAACATAATATAGTCGCCATTTTGAGTCTTATAGCCGACATCCTTTATATAACAGCTATTAAAGCTGCTGAAACCATAATACAGCCGCCATTTTGAGTCTTATAGCCGACATACTTTATATAACAGCTTTATACGCTGCTAGAACCATTCTATAGCCGCCATTTTAAGTCTTATAGAAGCCATACCTCATATAACGAATATAGAAGCTGCAGGAAGCATAATACAACCGTCAATTTGAGTCTTGTAGCTGCCATCCTTTATATAATAGTTATACAAACTGCTGGAACCAAAATACAGCCGCCATTTTGAGTCTTATAGCCGCCATCCTTTATATAAAAGCTATAGAAGCTGCTGGAACCATTCTACAGCCGAAGTTTTAAGTCTGATAGCCGCCATCCTTTACATAACAGCTATACAAACTGCTGAATCCGTTCTACTGCTGCCATTTTGAGACTTATAGCCGCCGTTTTTTAAATAACAGCTATAGAAGTAGCTGGAACCGTTTCATTGTCGCCATTTTGAGTCGCATAACAGCCATTCTTTAAATAACAGCTATACAAGCTGCTGGAAACATAGTACAGGCGCCATTTTAAGTCTTATAGCTGCCATCCTTTAGATAACAGCTATACAAGCTGCTGAAACCGTTCTACTGCCGCCATTTTGAGTCTTATAGCCGCCATCCTTTAGATAACAGCTATTCAAGCTGTTGAAACCGTTCTACTGCCGCCATTTTGAGTCTTATAGCCGACATCCTTTATATTACAGCTATAGAAGCTGCTGGAACTGATCTACTGCCGCCATTTTAAGTCTTATAGCGGCCATCCTTTATATAACAGCTACACAAGCTGCTAGAACCATAATACAGCCGCTATTCTGAGTCTTCTAGCCGACATCCTTTATATAACAGCTATACAAGCTGCTGCAACCATAATATAGCCGTCATTATGAGTCTTATAGCGGCCATCCTTTATATAACAGCTACACAAGCTGCTGGAAACATAATATAGTCGCCATTTTGAGTCTTATAGCCGACATACTTTATATAACAGCTATATAAGCTGCTGGAACCATTCTACAGCCGCCTTTTGCAGTCCTATAGCCGCCATACCTCGTATAACGAATATAGAAGCTGCAGGAAGCTTAATACAACCGCCATTTTGAGTCTTATAGCTGCCATCCTTTATATAATAGTTATACAAGCTGCTGGAACCATAATACAGCCACCATTTTGAGTCTTATAGCGGCCATCCTTTATATAACAGCTACACAAGCTGCTAGAACCATAATACAGCCGCTATTCTGAGTCTTATAGCTGACATCCTTTAAATAACAACTATACAAGCTGCTGGAAACATAATATAGTCGCCATTTTGAGTCTTATAGCCGACATACTTTATATAACAGCTATATAAGCTGCTGGAACCATTCTACAGCCGCCTTTTGCAGTCTTATAGCCGCCATACCTCGTATAACGAATATAGAAGCTGCAGGAAGCTTAATACAACCGCCATTTTGAGTCTTATAGCTGCCATCCTTTATATAATAGTTATACAAGCTGCTGGAACCAAAATACAGCCGCCATTTTTAGTCTTATAGCCGCCATCTTTTATATAAAAGCTATAGAAGCTGCTGGAACCATTCTACAGCCGAAGTTTTAAGTCTTATAGCCGCCATCCTTTAGATAACAGCTATACAAACTGCTGAATCCGTTCTACTGCTGCCATTTTGAGTCTTATATCCGCCGTTCTTTAAATAACAGCTATAGAAGTAGCTGGAACCGTTTCATTGTCGCCATTTTAATTCTCATAGCAGACATTCTTTAAATAACAGCTATACAAGCTGCTGTAAACATAGTACAGCCGCCATTTTGAGTCTTATAGCCGCCATCCTTTAGATAACAGCTATAGAAGCTGCTGAACCCGTTCTACTGCCGCCATTTTAAATCTTATAGCGGTCATCCTTTATATAACAGCTACAGAAGCTTCTAGAACCATAATACAGCCGCTATTCTGAGTCATATAGCCGACATCCTTTATATAACAGCTATACAAGCTGCTGGAACCATAATATAGCCGCCATTTGAAGTCTTATAGTTGCCATACCTCATATAACGGATATAGAAGCTGCAGGAAGCTTAATACAACCGCCATTTTGAGTCTTATAGCTGCCATCCTTTATATAATAGCTATACAAACTGCTGGAACCATAATACAGCCGCTATTCTGAGTCATATAGCCGACATTCTTTATATAACAGCTATACAAGCTGCTGGAACCATAATACAGCCGCCATTTTGAGTCTTATAGCCGCCATCCTTTATATAATAATAATACTAGCTGCTGCAAACATAATACAGCCGATATTTTGAGTCTTATAGCCGCCATCCTTTATATAATAGTTATACAAGCTGCTGAAACCGTTTTACTGCCGCCATTTTGAGTCTTATAGCCGCCGTTCTTCAAATAACAGCTATAGAAGCAGCTGGAACCGTTTCATTGTCGCCATTTTAAGTCTCATAGCAGACATTCTTTAAATAACAGCTATACAAGCTGCTGGAAACATAGTACAGCCGCCATTTTGAGTCTTATAGCCGCCATCCTTTAGATAACAGCTATAGAAGCTGCTGGAACCGTTCTACTGCCGCCATTTGAAGTCTTATAGCGGCCATCCTTTATATAACAGCTACACAAGCTGCTAGAACCATAATACAGCCGCTATTCTGAGTCATATAGCCGACATCCTTGATATAACAGCTATACAAGGTACTGGAACCATAATATAGCCGCCATTTTGAGCCTTATAGCCGACATCCTTTATATAACAGCTATTAAAGCTGCTGAAACCATAATACAGCCGCCATTTTGAGTCTTAAAGCCGACATCCTTTCTATATCAGCTATACAAGCTGCTGGAACCATAATACAGCCCCTATTCTGAGTCTTATAGCCGACATCCTTTAAATAACAACTAGTTATTTAGTCTGTGTCTTCTAGCCGACATCCTTTATATAACAGCTATACAAGCTGCTGCAACCATAATATAGCCGTCATTATGAGTCTTATAGCGGCCATCCTTTATATAACAGCTACACAAGCTGCTAGAACCACAATACAGCCACTATTCTGAGTCTTAAAGCCGACATCCTTTCTATATCAGCTATACAAGCTGCTGGAACCATAATACAGCCACCATTTTGAGTCTTATAGCGGCCATCCTTTATATAACAGCTACACAAGCTGCTAGAACCATAATACAGCCGCTATTCTGAGTCTTATAGCTGACATCCTTTAAATAACAACTATACAAGCTGCTGGAAACATAATATAGTCGCCATTTTGAGTCTTATAGCCGACATACTTTATATAACAGCTATATAAGCTGCTGGAACCATTCTACAGCCGCCTTTTGCAGTCTTATAGCCGCCATACCTCGTATAACGAATATAGAAGCTGCAGGAAGCTTAATACAACCGCCATTTTGAGTCTTATAGCTGCCATCCTTTATATAATAGTTATACAAGCTGCTGGAACCAAAATACTGCCGCCATTTTGGGTCTTATAGCCGCCATCTTTTATATAAAAGCTATAGAAGCTGCTGGAACCATTCTACAGCCGAAGTTTTAAGTCTTATAGCCGCCATCCTTTAGATAACAGCTATACAAACCGCTGAATCCGTTCTACTGCTGCCATTTTGAGTCTTATATCCGCCGTTCTTTAAATAACAGCTATAGAAGCAGCTGGAACCGTTTCATTGTCGCCATTTTAAGTCTCATAGCAGACATTCTTTAAATAACAGCTATACAAGCTGCTGTAAACATAGTACAGCCGCCATTTTGAGTCTTATAGCCGCCATCCTTTAGATAACAGCTATAGAAGCTGCTGAACCCGTTCTACTGCCGCCATTTTAAGTCTTATAGCGGTCATCCTTTATATAACAGCTACAGAAGCTTCTAGAACCATAATACAGCCGCTATTCTGAGTCATATAGCCGACATCCTTTATATAACAGCTATACAAGCTGCTGGAACCATAATATAGCCGCCATTTTGAGTCTTATAGCCGCCATCCTTTATATAATAATAATACTAGCTGCTGCAAACATAATACAGCCGATATTTTGAGTCTTATAGCCGCCATCCTTTATATAATAGTTATACAAGCTGCTGAAACCGTTTTACTGCCGCCATTTTGAGTCTTATAGCCGCCGTTCTTCAAATAACAGCTATAGAAGCAGCTGGAACCGTTTCATTGTCGCCATTTTAAGTCTCATAGCAGACATTCTTTAAATAACAGCTATACAAGCTGCTGGAAACATAGTACAGCCGCCATTTTGAGTCTTATAGCCGCCATCCTTTAGATAACAGCTATAGAAGCTGCTGGAACCGTTCTACTGCCGCCATTTTAAGTCTTATAGCGGCCATCCTTTATATAACAGCTACACAAGCTGCTAGAACCATAATACAGCCGCTATTCTGAGTCTAATAGCCGACATCCTTTATATAACAGCTATACAAGGTGCTGGAACCATAATATAGACGCCATTTTGAGCCTTATAGCCGACATCCTTTATATAACAGCTATTAAAGCTGCTGAAACCATAATACAGCCGCCATTTTGAGTCTTATAGCCGACATACTTTATATAACAGCTTTATACGTTGCTAGAACCATTCTATAGCCGCCATTTTAAGTCTTATAGAAGCCATACCTCATATAACGAATATAGAAGCTGCAGGAAGCATAATACAACCGTCAATTTGAGTCTTATAGCTGCCATCCTTTATATAATAGTTATACAAACTGCTGGAACCAAAATACAGCCGCCATTTTGAGTCTTATAGCCGCCATCCTTTATATTACAGCTATAGAAGCTGCTGGAACTGTTCTACTGCCGCCATTTTAAGTCTTATAGCGGCCATCCTTTATATAACAGCTACACAAGCTGCTAATACAGCCGCTATTCTGAGTCTTATAGCCGACATCCTTTATATAACAGCTATACAAACTCCTGAATCCGTTCTACTGCTGCCATTTTGAGTCTTATAGCCGCCGTTTTTTAAATAACAGCTATAGAAGTAGCTGGAACCGTTTCATTGTCGCCATTTTGAGTCTTATAGCCGCCATCCTTTATATTACAGCTATAGAAGCTGCTGGAACTGTTCTACTGCCGCCATTTTAAGTCTTATAGCGGCCATCCTTTATATAACAGCTACACAAGCTGCTAATACAGCCGCTATTCTGAGTCTTATAGCCGACATCCTTTATATAACAGCTATACAAGCTGCTGCAACCATAATATAGCCGTCATTATGAGTCTTATAGCGGCCATCCTTTATATAACAGCTACACAAGCTGCTAGAACCACAATACAGCCACTATTCTGAGTCTTAAAGCCGACATCCTTTCTATATCAGCTATACAAGCTGCTGGAACCATAATACAGCCACCATTTTGAGTCTTATAGCGGCCATCCTTTATATAACAGCTACACAAGCTGCTAGAACCATAATACAGCCCCTATTCTGAGTCTTATAGCTGACATCCTTTAAATAACAACTATACAAGCTGCTGGAAACATAATATAGTCGCCATTTTGAGTCTTATAGCCGACATACTTTATATAACAGCTATATAAGCTGCTGGAACCATTCTACAGCCGCCTTTTGCAGTCTTATAGCCGCCATACCTCGTATAAAGAATATAGAAGCTGCAGGAAGCTTAATACAACCGCCATTTTGAGTCTTATAGCTGCCATCCTTTATATAATAGTTATACAAGCTGCTGGAACCAAAATACAGCCGCCATTTTTAGTCTTATAGCCGCCAGCTTTTATATAAAAGCTATAGAAGCTGCTGGAACCATTCTACAGCCGAAGATTTAAGTCTTATAGCCGCCATCCTTTAGATAACAGCTATACAAACTGCTGAATCCGTTCTACTGCTGCCATTTTGAGTCTTATATCCGCCGTTCTTTAAATAACAGCTATAGAAGCAGCTGGAACCGTTTCACTGTCGCCATTTTAATTCTCATAGCAGACATTCTTTAAATAACAGCTATACAAGCTGCTGCAAACATAGTACAGCCGCCATTTTGAGTCTTATAGCCGCCATCCTTTAGATAACAGCTATAGAAGCTGCTGAACCCGTTCTACTGCCGCCATTTTAAGTCTTATAGCGGTCATCCTTTATATAACAGCTACAGAAGCTTCTAGAACCATAATACAGCCGCTATTCTGAGTCATGTAGCCGACATCCTTTATATAACAGCTATACAAGCTGCTGGAACCATAATATAGCCGCCATTTTGAGTCTTATAGCCGACATCCTTTATATAACAGCTATTAAAGATGCTGAAACCATAATACAGCCGCCATTTTGAGTTTTATAGCCGACATACTTTATATAACAGCTATATAAGTTGCTGGAACCATTCTACAGCCACCATTTGAAGTCTTATAGTTGCCATACCTCATATAACGGATATAGAAGCTGCAGGAAGCTTAATACAACCGCCATTTTGAGTCTTATAGCTGCCATCCTTTATATAATAGTTATACAAACTGCTGGAACCAAAATACAGCCGCCATTTTGAGTCTTCTAGCCGCCATCCTTTATAAGACAGTTATACAAGCTGCTGGACCAATAATACAGCCGCCATTTTGGGTCTTGTAGCCGCCATCCTTTATATAATAATTATACCAGCTGCTGGAAACATAATACAGCCGCCATTTTGAGTCTTATAGCCGCCATCCTTTATATAATAGTTATACAAGCTGCTGGAACCATAATACGGCAGCCATTTTGAGTCTTATAGGCGCCATCCTTTATATAATAGTTAAACATGCTGCTGGAATTGTTCTACTGCCGCCATTTTAAGTCTTATAGCCGCAATCCTTTAGATAACAGCTATACAAGCTGCTGAAACCGTTCTACTGCCGCCATTTTGAGACTTCTAGCCGACATCCTTTAGATAACAGCTATAGAAGCTGCTGGAACCGTTTTACTGCCGCCATTTTAACTCTTATAGCGGCCATCCTTTAGATAACAGCTATACAAGCTGCTGAAACCGTTCTACTGCCGCCATTTTGAGTCTTATAACCGCCATCCTTTAGAGAACAGATATACAAGCTGCTGAAACCGTTCTACTGCCGCTATTTTGAGTCTTATAGACGCCATCCTTTATATTACAGCTATAGAAGCTGCTGGAACTGTTCTACTGCCGCCATTTTAAGTCTTGACATCCTTTATATAACAGCTATACAAGCTGCTGAAACCATAATATAGCCGCCATTTTGAGTCTTATAGCGGCCATCCTTTAGATAACAGCTATACAGGCTGCTGAAACCGTTCTACTGCCGCCATTTTAAGTCTTATATCTGCCATTCTTTAGATAACAGCTACACAAGCTGCTGAAACCGTTCTACTGCCGCCATTTTGAGTCTTGTAGCCGCCATCCTTTAGATAACAGCTATAGAAGCTGCTGGAACCGTTCTACTGCCGCCATTTCAAGTCTTCTAGCGGCCATCCTTTATATAACAGTTACACAAGCTGATAGAACCATAATACAGCCGCTATTCTGAGTCTTATAGGCGACATCATTTATATAACAGCTATACAAGCTGCTGGAACCATAATATAGCCGCCATTTTGAGTCTTATAGCCGACATCCTTTAGATAACAGCTATACAAACTGCTGAATCCGTTCTACTGCTGCCATTTTGAGTCCTTTATCCGCCGTTCTTTAAATAACAGCTATAGAAGCAGCTGGAACCGTTTCATTGTCGCCATTTTAGGTCTCATAGCAGACATTATTTAAATAACAGCTATACAAGCTGCTGTAAACATAGTACAGCCGCCATTTTGAGTCTTATAGCCGCCATCCTTTAGATAACAGCTATACAAGCTGCTGAAACCGTTCTACTGCCGCCATTTTGAGACTTCTAGCCGACATCCTTTAGATAACAGCTATAGAAGCTGCTGGAACCGTTTTACTGCCGCCATTTTAACTCTTATAGCGGCCATCCTTTAGATAACAGCTATACAAGCTGCTTAAACCGTTCTACTGCCGCCATTTTGAGTCTTATAACCGCCATCCTTTAGAGAACAGATATACAAGCTGCTGAAACCGTTCTACTGCCGCTATTTTGAGTCTTATAGACGCCATCCTTTATATTACAGCTATAGAAGCTGCTGGAACTGTTCTACTGCCGCCATTTTAAGTCTTGACATCCTTTATATAACAGCTATACAAGCTGCTGAAACCATAATATAGCCGCCATTTTGAGTCTTATAGCGGCCATCCTTTAGATAACAGCTATACAGGCTGCTGAAACCGTTCTACTGCCGCCATTTTACGTCTTATATCTGCCATTCTTTAGATAACAGCTACACAAGCTGCTGAAACCGTTCTACTGCCGCCATTTTGAGTCTTATAGCCGCCATCCTTTAGATAACAGCTATAGAAGCTGCTGGAACCGTTCTACTGCCGCCATTTTAAGTCTTCTAGCGGCCATCCTTTATATAACAGTTACACAAGCTGATAGAACCACAATACAGCCGCTATTCTGAGTCTTATAGGCGACATCATTTATATAACAGCTATACAAGCTGCTGGAACCATAATATAGCCGCCATTTTGAGTCTTATAGCCGACATCCTTTAGATAACAGCTATACAAACTGCTGAATCCGTTCTACTGCTGCCATTTTGAGTCCTTTATCCGCCGTTCTTTAAATAACAGCTATAGAAGCAGCTGGAACCGTTTCATTGTCGCCATTTTAAGTCTCATAGCAGACATTCTTTAAATAACAGCTATACAAGCTGCTGTAAACATAGTACAGCCGCCATTTTGAGTCTTATAGCCGCCATCCTTTAGATAACAGCTATAGAAGCTGGTGAACCCGTTCTACTGCCGCCATTTTAAGTCATCCTTTATATAACAGCTACAGAAGCTTCTAGAACCATAATACAGCCGCTATTCTGAGTCATATAGCAGACATCCTTTATATAACAGCTATACAAGCTGCTGGAACCATAATATAGCCGCCATTTTGAGTCTTATAGCCGACATCCTTTATAAAACAGCTATTAAAGATGCTGAAACCATAATACAGCCGCCATTTTGAGTTTTATAGCCGACATACTTTATATAACAGCTATATAAGTTGCTGGAACCATTCTACAGCCACCATTTGAAGTCTTATAGTTGCCATACCTCATATAACGGATATAGAAGCTGCAGGAAGCTTAATACAACCGCCATTTTGAGTCTTATAGCTGCCATCTTTTATATAATAGTTATACAAACTGCTGGAACCAAAATACAGCCGCCATTTTGAGTCTTCTAGCCGCCATCCTTTATAAGACAGTTATACAAGCTGCTGGACCAATAATACAGCCGCCATTTTGGGTCTTGTAGCCGCCATCCTTTATATAATAATTATACCAGCTGCTGGAAACATAATACAGCCGCCATTTTGAGTCTTATAGCCGCCATCCTTTATATAATAGTTATACAAGCTGCTGGAACCATAATACGGCAGCCATTTTGAGTCTTATAGGCGCCATCCTTTATATAATAGTTAAACATGCTGCTGAAACCGTTCTACTGCCGCCATTTTAAGTCTTATATCTGCCATTCTTTAGATAACAGCTATACAAGCTGCTGAAACCGTTCTACTGCCATTTTGAGTCTTATAGCCGCCATCCTTTAGATAACAGCTATAGAAGATGCTGGAACCGTTCTACTGCCGCCATTTTAAGTCTTCTAGCGGCCATCCTTTATATAACAGTTACACAAGCTGATAGAACCATAATACAGCCGCTATTCTGAGTCTTATAGCCGACATCCTTTATATAACAGCTATACAAGCTGCTGCAACCATACTATAGCCGCCATTTTGAGTCTTATAGCCGACATCCTTTATATAACAGCTATTAAAGTTGCTGAAACCATAATACAGCCGCCATTTTGAGTCCTATAGCCGACATACTTTATATAACAGCTATATAAGCTGCTGGAACCATTCTACAGCCGCCATTTGTAGTCTTATAGCCGCCATACCTCATATAACGGATATAGAAGCTGCAGGAAGCTTAATACAACCGCCATTTTGAGTCTTATAGCTGCCATCCTTTATATAATAGTTATACAAGCTGCTGGAACCAAAATACAGCTGCCATTTTGAGTCTTATAGCCGCCATTTCTATATAAAAGCTATAGAAGCTGCTGAAACCATTCTACAGCCGAAGTTTTAAGTCTTATAGCCGCCATCCTTTAGATAACAGCTATACAAACTGCTGAGTCCGTTCTACTGCTGCCATTTTGAGTCTTATAGCCGCCGTTCTTTAAATAACAGCTATAGAAGTAGCTGGAACCGTTTCATTGTCGCCATTTTGAGTCGCATAACAGCCATTCTTTAAATAACAGCTATACAAGCTGCTGGAAACATAGTACAGGCGCCATTTTAAGTCTTATAGCCGCTATAGAAGCAGCTGGAACCGTTTCATTGTCGCCATTTTAATTCTCATAGCAGACATTCTTTAAATAACAGCTATACAAGCTGCTGTAAACATAGTACAGCCGCCATTTTGAGCCTTATAGCCGCCATCCTTTAGATAACAGCTATAGAAGCTGTTGAAACCGTTCTACTGCCGCCATTTTGAGTCTTATAACAGTCATACTTTAGAGAACAGCTATACAAGCTGCTGAAACCGTTCTACTGCCGCTATTTTGAGTCTTATAGACGCCATCCTTTATATTACAGCTATAGAAGCTGCTGGAACTGTTCTACTGCCGCCATTTTAAGTCTTCTAGCGGCCATCTTTTACATAACAGTTACACAAGCTGATACAACCATAATACAGCCGCTATTCTGAGTCTTATAGGCGACATCATTTATATAACAGCTATACAAGCTGCTGAAACCATAATATAGCCGCCATTTTGAGTCTTATAGCGGCCATCCTTTAGATAACAGCTATACAGGCTGCTGAAACCGTTCTACTGCCGCCATTTTAAGTCTTATATCTGCCATTCTTTAGATAACAGCTACACAAGCTGCTGAAACCGTTCTACTGCCGCCATTTTGAGTCTTATAGCCGCCATCCTTTAGATAACAGCTATAGAAGCTGCTGGAACCGTTCTACTGCCGCCATTTTAAGTCTTCTAGCGGCCATCCTTTATATAACAGTTACACAAGCTGATAGAACCATAATACAGCCGCTATTCTGAGTCTTATAGGTGACATCATTTATATAACAGCTATACAAGCTGCTGCAACCATACTATAGCCGCCATTTTGAGTCCTATAGCCGACATACTTTATATAACAGCTATATAAGCTGCTGGAACTATTCTACAGCCGCCATTTGTAGTCTTATAGCCGCCATACCTCATATAACGGATATAGAAGCTGCAGGAAGCTTAATACAACCGCCATTTAAAGTCTTATAGCTGCCATCCTTTATATAATAGTTATACAAGCTGCTGGAACCAAAATACAGCCGCCATTTTTAGTCTTATAGCCGCCATCTTTTATATAAAAGCTATAGAAGCTGCTGGAACCATTCTACAGCCGAAGTTTTAAGTCTTATAGCCACCATCCTTTAGATAACAGCTATACAAACTGCTGAATCCGTTCTACTGCTGCCATTTTGAGTCCTTTATCCGCCGTTCTTTAAATAACAGCTATAAAAGCAGCTGGAACCGTTTCATTGTCGCCATTTTAGGTCTCATAGCAGACATTCTTTAAATAACAGCTATACAAGCTGCTGTAAACATAGTACAGCCGCCATTTTGAGTCTTATAGCCGCCATCCTTTAGATAACAGCTATAGAAGCTGCTGAACCCGTTCTACTGCCGCCATTTTAAGTCATCCTTTATATAACAGCTACAGAAGCTTCTAGAACCATAATACAGCCGCTATTCTGAGTCATATAGCCGTCATCCTTTATATAACAGCTATACAAGCTGCTGGAACCATAATATAGCCGCCATTTTGAGTCTTATAGCCGACATCCTTTATAAAACAGCTATTAAAGATGCTGAAACCATAATACAGCCGCCATTTTGAGTTTTATAGCCGACATACTTTATATAACAGCTATATAAGTTGCTGGAACCATTCTACAGCCACCATTTGAAGTCTTATAGTTGCCATACCTCATATAACGGATATAGAAGCTGCAGGAAGCTTAATACAACCGCCATTTTGAGTCTTATAGCTGCCATCTTTTATATAATAGTTATACAAACTGCTGGAACCAAAATACAGCCGCCATTTTGAGTCTTCTAGCCGCCATCCTTTATAAGACAGTTATACGAGCTGCTGGACCAATAATACAGCCGCCATTTTGGGTCTTGTAGCCGCCATCCTTTATATAATAATTATACCAGCTGCTGGAAACATAATACAGCCGCCATTTTGAGTCTTATAGCCGCCATCCTTTATATAATAGTTATACAAGCTGCTGGAACCATAATACGGCAGCCATTTTGAGTCTTATAGGCGCCATCCTTTATATAATAGTTAAACATGCTGCTGAAACCGTTCTACTGCCGCCATTTTAAGTCTTATATCTGCCATTCTTTAGATAACAGCTATACAAGCTGCTGAAACCGTTCTACTGCCATTTTGAGTCTTATAGCCGCCATCCTTTAGATAACAGCTATAGAAGCTGCTGGAACCGTTCTACTGCCGCCATTTTAAGTCTTCTAGCGGCCATCCTTTATATAACAGTTACACAAGCTGATAGAACCATAATACAGCCGCTATTCTGAGTCTTATAGCCGACATCCTTTATATAACAGCTATACAAGCTGCTGCAACCATACTATAGCCGCCATTTTGAGTCTTATAGCCGACATCCTTTATATAACAGCTATTAAAGTTGCTGAAACCATAATACAGCCGCCATTTTGAGTCCTATAGCCGACATACTTTATATAACAGCTATATAAGCTGCTGGAACCATTCTACAGCCGCCATTTGTAGTCTTATAGCCGCCATACCTCATATAACGGATATAGAAGCTGCAGGAAGCTTAATACAACCGCCATTTTGAGTCTTATAGCTGCCATCCTTTATATAATAGTTATATAAGCTGCTGGAACCAAAAGACAGCCGCCATTTTGAGTCTTATAGCCGCCATTTCTATATAAAAGCTGCTGGAACCATTCTACAGCCGAAGTTTTAAGTCTTATAGCCGCCATCCTTTAGATAACAGCTATACAAACTGCTGAGTCCGTTCTACTGCTGCCATTTTGAGTCTTATAGCCGCCGTTCTTTAAATAACAGCTATAGAAGTAGCTGGAACCGTTTCATTGTCGCCATTTTGAGTCGCATAACAGCCATTCTTTAAATAACAGCTATACAAGCTGCTGGAAACATAGTACAGGCGCCATTTTAAGTCTTATAGCCGCCATCCTTTAGATAACAGCTATACAAGCTGCTTGAACCGTTCTACTGCCGCCATTTTGAGTCTTATAGCCGCCATCCTTTAGATAACAGCTATACAAGCTGTTGAAACCGTTCTACTGCCGCCATTTTGAGTCTTATAGCCGCCATCCTTTATATTACAGCTATAGAAGCTGCTGGAACTGTTCTACTGCCGCCATTTTAAGTCATATAGCGGCCATCCTTTATATAACAGCTACACAAGCTGCTAGAACCATAATATAGCCGCCATTTTGAGCCTTATAGCCGACATCCTTTATATAACAGCTATTAAAGCTGCTGAAACCATAATACAGCCGCCATTTTGAGTCTTATAGCCGACATCCTTTATATAACAGCTTTATACGCTGCTGGAACCATTCTATAGCCGCCATTTTAAGTCTTATAGAAGCCATACCTCATATAACGAATATAGAAGCTGCAGGAAGCATAATACAACCGCCAATTTGAGTCTTATAGCTGCCATCCTTTATATAATAGTTATACAAACTGCTGGAACCAAAATACAGCCGCCATTTTGAGTCTTATAGCCGCCATCTTTTATATAAAAGCTATAGAAGCTGCTGGATCCATTCTACAGCCGAACTTTTAAGTCTGATAGCCGCCATCCTTTACATAACAGCTATACAAACTGCTGAATCCGTTCTACTGCTGCCATTTTGAGTCTTATAGCCGCCGTTCTTTAAATAACAGCTATAGAAGTAGCTGGAACCGTTTCATTGTCGCCATTTTGAGTCGCATAACAGCGATTCTTTAAATAACAGCTATACAAGCTGCTGGAAACATAGTACAGGCGCCATTTTAAGTCTTTTAGCCGCCATCCTTTAGATAACAGCTATACAAGCTGCTGAAACCGTTCTACTGCCGCCATTTTTAGTCTTATAGCCGCCATCCTTTAGATAACAGCTATACAAACTGTTGAAACCGTTCTACTGCCGCCATTTTGAGTCTTATAGCCGCCATCCTTTATATTAACAGCTATACAAGCTGCTGAAACCGTTCTACTGCCGCCATTTTGAGTCTTATGGCCGCCATCCTTTAGATAACAGCTATACAAACTGTTGAAACCGTTCTATTGCCGCCATTTTGAGTCTTATAGCCGTTATCCTTTATATTACAGCTATAGAAGCTGCTGGAACTGTTCTGCTGCCGCCATTTTAAGTCTTATAGCGGCCATCCTTTATATAACAGCTACACAAGCTGCTAGAACCATATTACAGCCGCTATTCTGAGTCTTATAGCCGACATCCTTTATATAACAGATATACAAGCTGCTGCAACCATAATATAGCCGCCATTTTGAGTCTTATAGCGGCCATCCTTTATACAACAGCTACACAAGCTGCTAGAACCATAATACAGCCGCTATTCTGAGTCTTATAGCTGACATCCTTTATATAACAGCTATACAAGCTGCTGCAACCATAATATAGCCGCCATTTTGAGTCTTATAGCGGCCATCCTTTATACAACAGCTACACAAGCTGCTAGAACCATAATACAGCCGCTATTCTGAGTCTTATAGCTGACATCCTTTATATAACAGCTATACAAGCTGCTGCAACCATAATATAGCCGTCATTTTGAGTCTTATAGCGGCCATCCTTTATATAACAGCTACACAAGCTGCTAGAACCACAATACAGCCGCTATTTCGAGTCTTAAAGCCGACATCCTTTCTATATCAGCTATACAAGCTGCTGGAACCATAATACAGCTACCATTTTGAGAATTATAGCGGCCATCCTTTATATAACAGCTACACAAGCTGCTGGACCAATAATACAGCCGCCATTTTGGGTCTTGTAGCCGCCATCCTTTATATAATAATTATACCAGCTGCTGGAAACATAATACAGCCGCCATTTTGAGTCTTATAGCCGCCATCCTTTATATAATAGTTATACAAGCTGCTGGAACCATAATACGGCAGCCATTTTTAGTCTTATAGGCGCCATCCTTTATATAATAGTTAAACATGCTGCTGGAATTGTTCTACTGCCGCCATTTTAAGTCTTATAGCCGCCATCCTTTAGATAACAGCTATACAAGCTGCTGAAACCGTTCTACTGCCGCCATTTTGAGACTTATAGCCGACATCCTTTAGATAACAGCTATAGAAGCTGCTGGAACCGTTTTACTGCCGCCATTTTAACTCTTATAGCGGCCATCCTTTAGATAACAGCTATACAAGCTGCTGAAACCGTTCTACTGCCGCCATTTTGAGTCTTATAGACGCCATCCTTTATATTACAGCTATAGAAGCTGCTGGAACTGTTCTACTGCCGCCATTTTAAGTCTTATAGCGGGCATTCTTGATATAACAGCTACACAAGCTGCTAGAACCATAAGACAGCCGCTATTCTGAGTCTTATAGCCGACATCCTTTATATAACAGCTATACAAGCTGCTAGAACCATAAGACAGCCGCCATTTTGAGTCTTCTAGCCGCCATCCTTTATAAGACAGTTATACAAGCTGCTGGACCAATAATACAGCCGCCATTTTGGGTCTTGTAGCCGCCATCCTTTATAAGACAGTTATACAAACTGCTGGACCAATAATACAGCCGCCATTTTGGGTCTTGTAGCCGCCATCCTTTATATAATAATTATACCAGCTGCTGGAAACATAATACAGCCGCCATTTTGAGTCTTCTAGCCGCCATCCTTTATAAGACAGTTATACAAGCTGCTGGACCAATAATACAGCCGCCATTTTGGGTCTTATAGCGGTCATCCTTTATATAACAGCTACACAAGCTTCTAGAACCATAATACATCCGCTATTCTGAGTCATATAGCCGACATCCTTTATATAACAGCTATACAAGCTGCTGGAACCATAATATAGCCGCCATTTTGAGTCTTATAGCCGACATCCTTTATATAACAGCTATTAAAGATGCTGAACCAAAATACAGTCGCCATTTTGAGTTTTATAGCCGACATACTTTATATAACAGCTATATAAGTTGCTGGAACCATTCTACAGCCACCATTTGAAGTCTTATAGTTGCCATACCTCATATAACGGATATAGAAGCTGCAGGAAGCTTAATACAATCGCCATTTTGAGTCTTATAGCTGCCATCCTTTATATAATAGTTATACAAACTGCTGGAACCATAATACGGCCGCCATTTTGAGTCTTCTAGCCGCCATCCTTTATAAGACAGTTATACAAGCTGCTGGACCAATAATACAGCCGCCATTTTGGGTCTTTTAGCCGCCATCCTTTATATAAAAATTATACAAGCTGCTGGAAACATAATACAGCCGCCATTTTGAGTCTTATAGCCGCCATCCTTTATATAATAGTTATACAAGCTGCTGGAACCATAATACGGCAGCCATTTTGAGTCTTATAGCCGCCATCCTTTATATAATAGTTATACATGCTGCTGGAATTGTTCTACTGCCGCCATTTTAAGTCTTATAGCCGCCATCCTTTAGATAACAGCTATACAAGCTGCTGAAACCGCCATTTTGAGACTTATAGCCGACATCGTTTAGATAACAGCTATAGAAGCTGCTGGAACCGTTTTACTGCCGCCATTTTAACTCTTATAGCGGCCATCCTTTAGATAACAGCTATACAAGCTGCTGATACCGTTCTACTGCCGCCATTTTAGGTCTTATAGACGCCATCCTTTATATTACAGCTATAGAAGCTGCTGGAACTGTTCTACTGCCGCCATTTTAAGTCTTATAGCGGGCGTTCTTGATATAACAGCTACACAAGCTGCTAGAACCATAAGACAGCCGCTATTCTGAGTCTTATAGCCGACATCCTTTATATAACAGCTATACAAGCTGCTGCAACCATAATATAGCCGCCATTTTGAGTCCTATAGCGGCCATCCTTAATACAACAGCTACACAAGCTGCTAGAACCAAAATACAGTCGCCATTTTGAGTTTTATAGCCGACATACTTTGTATAACAGCTATATAAGTTGCTGGAACCATTCTACAGCCACCATTTGAAGTCTTATAGTTGCCATACCTCATATAACGGATATAGAAGCTGCAGGAAGCTTAATACAATCGCCATTTTCAGTCTTATAGCTGCCATCCTTTATATAATAGTTATACAAACTGCTGGAACCAAAATACAGCCGCCATTTTGAGTCTTCTAGCCGCCATCCTTTATAAGACAGTTATACAAGCTGCTGGACCAATAATACAGCCGCCATTTTGGGTCTTGTAGCCGCCATCCTTTATATAATAATTATACCAGCTGCTGGAAACATAATACAGCCGCCATTTTGAGTCTTATAGCCGCCAGCCTTTATATAATAGTTATACAAGCTGCTGGAACCATAATACGGCAGCCATTTTGAGTCTTATAGCCGCCATCCTTTATATTGTGAGGAACATTATAATTAACTATAATATCCCACACAACAAGCAAACAGCGGCACAATCCAACGATACAAATAAAACACCGAATACAAGATACAGCCGAGACACAAACCTAAGTTACGATATACGACCAAGCCTGCTACTGGTCGATCGAACCGATGGCTTACGATCAAACCGGGTCGATCGAGCCACACGTCACCGCTGGCGATTTCGTACAAGCGGGAAGTTGCGTAGGAAGCATAATACAAAAAAACCAATATACACGCATATGCAAGGGACAACCAAGTCCAACATGGCTCGATCGAACCTATGACGTACGATCGAACCAATTCGAGCCTATGACGTACGATCAAACCAAGTTGGACTCATGACGTACGATCAAGCAAGGCTCGATCGAATCACAGGCGACCGCTGGCAATTTCGTACAAGCGGGAAGTTGCGTGGGAGGCAGAATATACGAAATCAACGATATAAGAGTAATGGAACCCGGCTTGACTGCATAATTGCACACAAACGGGGGCATTGGCCTACTTATGCAAATTAAGAGCACAGAGAGGCAAATATGAATGCATGCATTAGAATACGCTGAATAAGTGTACACGCATGTCACACGTACACTATGCGTGAGGGAGAGTATCGATGACCAATAGCGCACTCTCTGCCTACGTCACGCTCATGAGAATGAAAGCAGTTAGATTGCGAGCAGCCAAAATCTGGTGAGCGAGAGAAAATAAAAGTGAGGGCCAAGCAAGCCCATGAGACGGGTGCGGGGCATGCATGCTTTGTATGAAGCAATGATGGTTTGTGGATTGGATAGGGGAATATGCGAACCGAAGGGGGGAATGAACAATGGGGAAGCCCGCTATCTAACAGATACGATATGCGTATGAAAGGGGATTGTATGGGAAATTAAATGATTTCGTATGTTAATTTAATCAATACGATCATCGTTAGACAATAGATTAAGTTAATATAATTGTCATATATATGTATGTAAATATAATAAGGAGAGAATATATGCGAAATTGGGTATGACAAGTGGATCAAAGGGAGCGACGGGCAAAGGCAGCGATGAAAGCAGAGAAAGTCAACGGGATACGATGGGCGGCCAATAGAAAGGCGACGCCAGCATAAGAAAGTGATGCAAGTCAATATGTGCAAATGAGAAAGACAGGGACAAGGAATAAATGGGCGCGCAGCCACAGAGAAAGTGGACATATGCGCCAAGGATTTACGGGACTTTCACCACGCATAGCAACAAGTGGATGCGTGGGTGAAAGCAGAGGGCCGATGGAAATGTACCAGCTGTATAGCGGTACCACACCAATATGTTCCTGAGGCCATGGGAACTGCCTATATAAAGGCAACGTCTGTCAACCAAAGGCATCAAGTCATCAAGTCGTGATCAAGTAACAAGCAATTAAGGCCTTACGAGTAACCTTAAAAGCTTATCCAGGAAAAGCGAGGAACAGCAGAAAACAAGGAACTATACAGGCCTTACGAGTAACCTGTACAGTTCATTTCGACAGCAACAAATCCTTAAATAAGGATAGTAAACACCATACCCAAGCTAGAGTGAGTTTGAGAGAAGCCAAGCATTTCCAGGAGTATCCAAAGTCAGTGGTAGGCACGAGGATATATCCTACTGCCGAAATTCCAGGATCTATATATCCTGACGATTACCAATTACTGCGGAACATCCTGCTTCGTGATAGTAGCTACGGGATTTATCCCAGAACCAAAAAAGCAAAAGCCATCTCAACAAGCATAGCGAAAGGGTTGCGGAGGTGTGGAGCATCAACCAAGCGCACGATACAGGCCGAGACAACGACCAGCAACGGGTGCAGGAGCAAGAGGAAGGCGAGAAAGGACGACGAGGGATTCGAGGTGATTCAACAACGCTGTCCAAGTCCAGACCAACCGCAGAGAAACTTGTCATAGCCAGTCAAGCCCATAAACGATCGCAAATAAACGTATTACAAAAAATCAAATTAATAAACAAAGTTGTTCTGATTTCACCGGGGCACAAAATAAATTTTGTTGTGCCGAACCTAGCCCGAGAGATATCATAAATATCCCGAAGGACGAGAAAGGATCGTTACAACTGGCGCCCAACGTGCTATACTGGTGAAATTTAGAAATAAAAATACAGTTTATAAATCATAAAAAAGATCAAAAATGGGAAAAGGATGGATTTACCACATGAAGAAGGAGGATTTGGTACAGACAGGCCAAAGGATCGGGATCGAGATAACCGGCACAGTGGAGGAAATGAGGAAACAGCTAGGCGAGTGGGTAGAAAGGAATGAAACGGACCCAGACTGGAAGGAGGAAATAAATAGATTGGAAACAAAGTACTCGAAAAATATAAAAATGAAAACAATAGCAAGCACATCAAAAACATGCGAAAATGAGGCTGAGGAATTCCAGAAAATAAACATCGCCACACTAGCAATCCCACCATATTTACCACCAAGATGGGGAAGCGAAGGAGCCCTAGATAGCGCAGAGACAAAGAGGGACATAAGGAGACAAACAATAGACCCCAAGAAAACGGCACCACATACAACAAACAAGACCACCGAATACGCCAAGGTGGCAAAACAAGTAAGGGAGTGGACATTCAGGTTCGACGGCAATTCCAGACCACTAGAGTTCATAGAACAGATCGAGTGGTCAGCAGACATGTATGGCATCGAACTGGACATGATCCCGAGAGCAATGCCAGAGCTACTGAAAGATAGGGCACTCAAATGGTACGTCGCAAACAATAAGCAGTGGCGAACATGGAAGGAATTTGTTGAGGGCTTCAAGAAATATTTCTTGCCGAAAGGATTCTTCAACAAATTGGCTGACCAAGTGAAAAATCGCAAGCAAAACAGAAACGAGTACTTCAAGGATTATATGGTGGATATGCAAACATTGATGAGACCCCTAAAAATACCAGAGTACGAACAATTGGAGGTCATATTGGAGAATTGCACTCCAGATCTAAAAATATTCGTTCGGCCGCACAGGGTCAGAGATCTAGATGAGCTGATGCAGTTGGCAGAAGAACACGAGATGCTCGAACAAGAGCGATTCGAGTTCCATCGCGAAAACAATGCTTAAAGAACACATAACAACCAATCAAACCACAGAGGAGGAAATAATCACGGGCCACCAGTCACACAGTGCCGAAGATGCCAGGACAACAGCATGGAGAATCATTCGAGACCAGACCAAGAAAACAAGAACGTCCGAGACGGAAAAGTCCTGAACCCGAATCAGGCGTGCCGCAGATGCGGGGGAGCCGGACACTGGGCCAGGGAATGCAACAATCAGAGACTCAATTTCTGCTGGCAGTGTGGAAAAGTGGGCAGAAGGACGAAAGAATGTTGTTGGAATTCGGGAAACGAAAGGCGGTTCCAGTCTATCAGGGGCGAGCAGGGACCCAGCCAACAAGCTCCTCACCACTAATAGGCCAACTAGTAGAAGAAGAGGATCAATTGTCAGCGATTATCGAAGTAGCAGGAATACAGATGAAAGCGACAATTGACTCCGGAGCCACGAGTAGCTTCATCAGCAAGCAGATATTGGAAACAGTGAGGAATAAGGGAAAATGGGAGAACACACACAAACAGGTATACATGGCAGACGGAAAGGTGCGAGACATTGAAGAACAATGGACAGGATGCGTGAGATTCGGACACAAGGAAATCCACATGCCATTTCTGGTCATGCCAGAAGGAATGGATGCGCTAATATTGGGGTGGAATTTCCTCCGGATTATGAACACAGAAATATCGTGTGGAGGCCACAAAGTGCGAATACCGACAGTAAGGCGAATACAGGGCAGGCGCGTAGAAAGAATATCCATCATGGTCACTCAGAAGAGTGATCAGCAAGAAATACAAAACTTTCTAAGTCAGGAGTTGAAGGAATTAGGGAAAGTTAAGGGACTGTCAAAGGTGGGGATACATCGCATAACGATGAAGGACGATATCCCAATAAAACAAAGGTATTACCCGAAAAACCCGAAAATACAAGGAGAAATCAATGCAAAGGTCGACGAACTGTTGACAATGGGATGCATAGAACCATCGCAAAGCCCATATAGCTCACCCATAGTGATGGTGAGAAAGAAACAGACAGGCAAATGGAGATTATGCGTAGATTTTAGACAGATTAACGCAAAATCTATAAAAGATGCATACCCAATGCCACGCATCGATTACATCTTGAATCAACTACGCGAAGCAAAATTCATAAGCAGCTTAGATCTGAAGGACGGATACTGGCAGATTCCGTTAGAAGAGAAAAGTAGACCAATGACGGCATTCACAGTCCCAGGGAAGGGATTATTCCAATGGAAAGTAATGCCATTCGGTTTACACTCAGCATCGGCAACTTTCCAACGCGCACTGGACCAAGTCATTGGCCCAGAAATGATACCAAACGCATTCGCATACCAAGATGACATTGTGATAGTGAGCAAAACAATCGAAGAACACATGAATCATCTACAAGAAGTGTTCAGGAGATTGAAGGAAGCGAACTTGAGAATTAATGCCGAGAAGTGTCAATTCTTTAGAAAAGAGCTAAAATTTCTAGGCCACTTGGTGACAGAAAACGGTATTGCAACGGACCCAGAAAAGGTGGCCGCAATAGCCCAATTAGAACCACCAACTTGCACAAAGGAATTACGCCAGTACTTAGGAGTGGCATCTTGGTACAGACGGTTCGTACCAGGGTTTGCAGCACTAACACACCCATTGAACGAACTACTAAAGAAGAGAACAAAGTGGCACTGGAGCGAGGAGCATCAGGCAGCATTCGATGCTGTAAAGGAAAGGCTGACGAGTGGCCCAGTATTGGCATGTCCAGACTTCACAAAAATGTTTGTGCTCCAGACGGATGCAAGTAACGTGGGATTAGGAGCCATATTGGTACAAAACTCTGAGGATGGAGAGAGAGTGCTATCATACCTGTCAAGAGAATTAAACCCAGCGGAAAGAACTATTCGGCAACAGAAAAGGAATGCCTAGCGATAGTATGGGCAATACGGAAACTAAAGCCATACCTTGAAGGATACCGATTTAAAGTGGTAACAGATCACATGGCGTTGAAGTGGTTGAATAGCATAGAAAGCCCTACGGGCCGTATAGCCCGATGGGCACTGGAACTGCAACAATACGATTTCGAAATAGCATACAGAAAGGGCAAATTAAACATTGTCGCAGACGCTTTGTCAAGGCAACCAATGGAAGGGTGCAAAAGAATAATAGATAATGGTGCCAGATTAAGACAAGCAAACAACGAGTGTGGGTGGATTCAAGACATAATGGGAAGAATAAAACAACAACCACAGAAATATCCGGATTACATTATAGAAAATAGTCAGGTATACAGGAACATTCCGCACAGAGCAGGCCAAGAAGAAGTGGTAGCTTGGAAACTATGTGTGCCAAAAACACTACGTAATCAAGTAATGGCCGAAAACCACACGGCAACAACAGCAGGGCATACAGGGAGCAGGCGAACTACTGCCAGGACCGCAGCAAGATATTATTGGCCAGGAATGCAACGAGATATCAGGACATTTGTAGGAAAGTGTACGATATGCCAACAATATAAACCCAGCCAACAGCAGGCAGCGGGAAAGATGCTAACACAAATACCGGAAGAACCATGGGCTACAGTATGCGCTGACTTTGTAGGACCGTTGCCAAGATCGAAACACGGAAATTCGATGCTACTAGTAATCATTGACAGGTTTTCGAAATGGACAGAACTGATACCGATGCGGAAGGCAACTGCAGAAAGTCTAGTTAAGGCCTTTCGAGAGAGGATACTATCTCGATTCGGAGCTCCAAAAATGGTGATAACGGACAATGGAGTTCAATTCACTAGCAGGATATTCAAAAAAATGTTAGAAGAATGGGGATGCCAACACCAACTGACAGCACCGTACACGCCACAAGAAAATCCAACCGAAAGAGCAAATAGAACAGTAAAAACAATGATTGCTCAGTTTACGGGGGAAAATCAACGCAACTGGGATGAAAGTTGGCCAGAAATAACTCTAGCAGTGAATACAAGCCAATCAGAGGCAACAGGATTCACGCCAGCGTATGTAATACAGGGGCGTGAACCAAGAATGCCGTGTGCACTATACGATAATGTCACGATAGGCACAGGGAAGCAAACGATACCACCAGACGCGAAGGTAAAACAAATGCAAGAGCTGTTCGAACTGATACGGCGAAATCTGGAAACGGCTGCACAGGATCAGGCCCGCCACTACAATCTGAGACGAAGAGAATGGAGACCAGTGATTGGAGCAACGGTATGGGCAAAAGAACACCACCTTTCAAATGCTGCAGAAGGATTCGCAGCAAAGCTGGCACCAAAGTTTGGAGGCCCATATGAAGTGATAGGCTTTACATCTCCGGTCATATGCAAAATACGGCACAAAGAAACGAAAAAAACCAGACAAGCACACATCAGCCAACTGAAACAACAAATATGCGAAGAAGCGGATGGCACGAAAAGTGATGAGCAATGAGCATGGACGACTCGAATGACATGGCGGCGAGAAAATCTGCACAGACCGGCCGGCTGGACAGAGAACTCAAAACATGACTTAGAGCTGAAAATCTAAAAACGCATCGCGTCAGAAACAAATTATAGCAAAGTTGCAAACCGCATCGCAGAGCACAATGAAGATGTGCGAATATCGTAATGACACGTATACAAGCATGCGAAAACGAATTTAGAAACGGGCAACGGATACCCGAATATCGTAACGATGCAAACAATATGCAGGCATAATAGAAAAAAAACCAGAGATAGAACGATTGGGGACAGCACCAACACATATGCGCATACACCGCAAAAAGAGAGGGGACAACACCAACACATATGAACATACACCGCGAAAAGAGAGGGGAAACGCACCCACACAGGCGCATGATGTTACGCACCCACACACACGCACGATATGACGTATGTAATGGTGAGTCACCGCAATGCACATACACATGCGCATGCTACTATGCATATGATGATGGAGCATCTTGGCGTTTTAAAATATGCCAAGAGAACAAGTGCAAGGAGGAGAAATCCTAAATATCGGTAAATATCAAAGAAATGACCGAGAGGCGAGGTTTCATGCGTGCAAGTGTCATGATCAGGAAACACTCAAAGTTTATCACTCGGCGAGTAAAGGAAAAATAAAACCAATATTAATCATGAACGCATTCAATGCAAATTTTGGCCAGGATGAAGGCGTAGCTCGACGAGGTGCGGCACCGCGGGCCAATATGGAACGCGGTGACTGGCATCGGTCCGATGAGGAGTCCGACGACGATGTGCCGGATGTGGCAAATCCGGCCATCGCCGCCTCTTCGGACGAGGAGTTAGACGAGGACGGAGATGAAAGCGGATATCTGACGGAGGAGAGCGAGGCCGAGTCAGCGGCAAACATACAGGAAGAGGAGAGCGACAATGAGGCGGTGTGGAGAGAGCTGGATGAGGCGATGCAGCTAATGGAAAACGAAGGGGCGGAAGAGGCAGGAAGCGAGCGAAATAGCCCAGACGAATACGCGCCATGGGACCAAAACGAAATGTATGAGCCGCCGGCAAGTTGTGGGAGCCAGCGCGGCCATCAACGCCGTTCCGTATGGTGGACGCAGAGTCAGAGGCCAGCGAGACGGCGGGGATGGCCGTGGCTGATGAAGGTGCGGCTGATGGAGTAGCCAGCCCACCTCCATTCGAGCCGGAGGGCATAGATAGGGAGGCAGAACGGGCAGCAGCTGAGTGCACACAATGGATGAGTTGGTGGCGTCAGCAGATCCTGCAGCAGCAGGAAGCGGAGAGGGATCTGCTGGCGTGGGAAAAAAGCCAAGAGGAGGAGGAGGAGCAGTTGAAGCGGGCTAGGGAACGGCTGGCGCTGACAATGCAGCGGCAACAACAACTGCAACAATGGTAGCAACAGTTGCAGCAACAACAACAACTGCAACAGCAAGTGCAGCAACAACAACTGCAACAATGCCAGCAACAAATGCAGCAGCAACAACAACTGCAACAACTGCAGCTACAATTAATGCAACAACAATTGCAGCCACAGCAACAACAACAACAGCAGGAGCCACAGCAACATCAGCAGCAGCAACTTCAACAGCAACAACTCGAATGCCAAGAGTGCCCGTGGGTGTGGCCAAGACCGGCATTAAATCGACAAATGTCTGCACCCACGGGGCAAAATGAGAGTGTTCGGCCAATATTGGCCAGGCAGTTGTCTTGCCCAGCGCCAGACGGGCATGAGAGGTACGAAGAAGTAGAGGAGAACGAATGGCCGGAGACGGTCTCAGAAATGGTGGGCCAAATGGCCCAACATGAGGGGCCAAGATCAGTTAGATTAGTGTGGGCGGGTAGAATTAGGTATAGAATTAGATTTGCACAGGGGTAGCTAGGGTATTTAGGGAAAAACAATAAAAAAAGGAAAAACAACAAAAAAAAAAAAGATTAGAAATAAGTTAGTAAGTAAGAAAAGATGCGGAACGGGCCAAGCACCAAAAAAAAAAAAGAAGAGAAACACAAATAATGAAAAGATGCCCTAATCCGCCAACATTACCGAAAAGATACTCAGTAATCGCCAACAATAGAAGATGCCATAAGGCCAATAAAAGATGCGAGCTGAGTCCCAAAAACAAAACAAGTAGAACACATGCCAAAACTAAGAAAAAAAAAAATGAGCAAAGATAATACATAAAAAAAAAAAAACACATATATATAACAAGCACAAGGTACAAGGGACAGGGGAGGGCAAATCCCTCCCGAAGAAGGGGGGGAGTGTGAGGAACATTATAATTAACTATAATATCCCACACAACAAGCAAACAGCGGCACAATCCAACGATACAAATAAAACACCGAATACAAGATACAGCCGAGACACAAACCTAAGTTACGATATACGACCAAGCCTGCTACTGGTCGATCGAACCGATGGCTTACGATCAAACCGGGTCGATCGAGCCACACGTCACCGCTGGCGATTTCGTACAAGCGGGAAGATGCGTAGGAAGCATAATACAAAAAAACCAATATACACGCATATGCAAGGGACAACCAAGTCCAACATGGCTCGATCGAACCTATGACGTACGATCGAACCAATTCGGAGCCTATGACGTACGATCAAACCAAGTTGGACTCATGACGTACGATCAAGCAAGGCTCGATCGAATCAGAGGCGACCGCTGGCAATTTCGTACAAGCGGGAAGTTGCGTGGGAGGCAGAATATACGAAATCAACGATATAAGAGTAATGGAACCCGGCTTGACTGCATAATTGCACACAAACGGGGGCATTGGCCTACTTATGCAAATTAAGAGCACAGAGAGGCAAATATGAATGCATGCATTAGAATACGCTGAATAAGTGTATACGCATGTCACACGTACACTATGCGTGAGGGAGAGTATCGATGACCAATAGCGCACTCTCTGCCTACGTCACGCTCATGAGAATGAAAGCAGTTAGATTGCGAGCAGCCAAAATCTGGTGAGCGAGAGAAAATAAAAGTGAGGGCCAAGCAAGCCCATGAGACGGGTGCGGGGCATGCATGCTTTGTATGAAGCAATGATGGTTTGTGGATTGGATAGGGGAATATGCGAACCGAAGGGGGGGGAATGAACAATGGGGAAGCCCGCTATCTAACAGATACGATATGCGTATGAAAGGGGATTGTATGGGAAATTAAATGATTTCGTATGTTAATTTAATCAATACGATCATCGTTAGACAATAGATTAAGTTAATATAATTGTCATATATATGTATGTAAATATAATAAGGAGAGAATATATGCGAAATTGGGTATGACAAGTGGATCAAAGGGAGCGACGGGCAAAGGCAGCGATGAAAGCAGAGAAAGTCAACGGGATACGATGGGCGGCCAATAGAAAGGCGACGCCAGCATAAGAAAGTGATGCAAGTCAATATGTGCAAATGAGAAAGACAGGGACAAGGAATAAATGGGCGCGCAGCCACAGAGAAAGTGGACATATGCGCCAAGGATTTACGGGACTTTCACCACGCATAGCAACAAGTGGATGCGTGGGTGAAAGCAGAGGGCCGATGGAAATGTACCAGCTGTATAGCGGTACCACACCAATATGTTCCTGAGGCCATGGGAACTGCCTATATAAAGGCAACGTCTGTCAACCAAAGGCATCAAGTCATCAAGTCGTGATCAAGTAACAAGCAATTAAGGCCTTACGAGTAACCTTAAAAGCTTATCCAGGAAAAGCGAGGAACAGCAGAAAACAAGGAACTATACAGGCCTTACGAGTAACCTGTACAGTTCATTTCGACAGCAACAAATCCTTAAATAAGGATAGTAAACACCATACCCAAGCTAGAGTGAGTTTGAGAGAAGCCAAGCATTTCCAGGAGTATCCAAAGTCAGTGGTAGGCACGAGGATATATCCTACTGCCGAAATTCCAGGATCTATATATCCTGACGATTACCAATTACTGCGGAACATCCTGCTTCGTGATAGTAGCTACGGGATTTATCCCAGAACCAAAAAAAGCAAAAGCCATCTCAACAAGCATAGCGAAAGGGTTGCGGAGGTGTGGAGCATCAACCAAGCGCACGATACAGGCCGAGACAACGACCAGCAACGGGTGCAGGAGCAAGAGGAAGGCGAGAAAGGACGACGAGGGATTCGAGGTGATTCAACAACGCTGTCCAAGTCCAGACCAACCGCAGAGAAACTTGTCATAGCCAGTCAAGCCCATAAACGATCGCAAATAAACGTATTACAAAAATCAAATTAATAAACAAAGTTGTTCTGATTTCACCGGGGCACAAAATAAATTTTGTTGTGCCGAACCTAGCCCGAGAGATATCATAAATATCCCGAAGGACGAGAAAGGATCGTTACAATATAATAGTTATACATGCTGCTGGAATTGTTCTACTGCCGCCATTTTAAGTCTTATAGCCGCCATCCTTTAGATAACAGCTATACAAGCTGTTGAAACCGTTCTTCTGCCGCCATTTTGAGACTTATAGCCGACATCTTTTAGATAACAGCTATAGAAGCTGCTAGAACCGTTTTACTGCCGCCATTTTAACTCTTATAGCGGCCATCCTTCAGATAACAGCTATACAAGCTGCTGAAACCGTTCTACTGCCGCCATTTTGAGTCTTATAGCCACCATCCTTTAGATAACAGCTATACAAGCTGCTGAAGCCGTTCTACTGCCGCCATTTTGAGTCTTATAGCCGCCATCCTTTATATTACAGCTATAGAAGCTGCTGGAACTGTTCTACTGCCGCCATTTTAAGTCTTATAGCGGGCATTCTTTATATAACAGCTACACAAGCTGCTAGAACCAATAAGACAGCCGCTATTCTGAGTCTTATAACCGACATCCTTAATATAACAGCTATACAAGCTGCTGCAACCATAATATAGCCGCCATTTTGAGTCTTATAGCGGCCATCCTTTATACAACAGCTACACAAGCTGCTAGAACCGTAATACATCCGCTATTATGAGTCTTATATCCGACATCCTTTATATAACAGCTATACAAGCTGCTCAAAACCATAATATAGCCGCCATTTTGAGTCTTATAGCGGCCATCCTTTATATAACAGCTACACAAGCTGCTAGAACCATAATACAGCCGCTATTCTGAGTCTTATAGCTGACATCATTTAAATAACAACTATACAAGCTGCTGGAAACATAATATAGTCGCCATTTTGAGTCTTATAGCTGCCATCCTTTAGATAACAGCTATACATTTTAAGTCTTATATCTGCCATTCTTTAGATAACAGCTATACAAGCTGCTGAAACCGTTCTACTGCCGCCATTTTGAGTCTTATAGCCGCCATCCTTTAGATAACAGCTATACAAGCTGCTAAAACCGTTCTACTGCCGCCATTTTGAGTCTTATAGCCGCCATCCTTTAGATAACAGCTATACAAGCTGTTGAAACCGCTCTACTGCCGCCATTTTGAGTCTTATAGCCGCCATCCTTTATATTACAGCTATAGAAGCTGCTGGAACTGTTCTACTGCCGCCATTTTAAGTCTTATAGCGGCCATCCTATATAAAACAGCTCCACAAGCTGCTAGAACCATAATACAGCCGCTATTCTTATAGCCGACATCCTTTATATAACAGCTATACAAGCTGCTGCAACCATAATATAGCCGTCATTATGAGTGTTATAGCGGGCATCCTTTATATAACAGCTACACAAGCTGTAAAAACCATAATACAGCCGCTATTCTGAGTCTTATAGCTGACATCCTTTAAATAACAACTATACAAGCTGCTGCAACCATACTATAGCCGCCATTTTGAGTCTTATAGCCGACATCCTTTATATAACAGCTACTAAAGTTGCTGAAACCATAATACAGCCGCCATTTTGAGTCCTATAGCCGACATACTTTATATAACAGCTATATAAGCTGCTTGAACCATTCTACAGCCTCCTTTTGCAGTCTTATAGCCGCCATACCTCGTATAACGAATATAGAAGCTGCAGGAAGCTTAATACAACCGCCATTTTGAGTCCTATAGCTGCCATCATTTATATAATAGTTATACAAGCTGCTGGAACCAAAATACAGCCGCCATTTTTAGTCTTATAGCCGCCATCTTTTATATCAAAGCTATAGAAGCTGCTGGAACCATTCTACAGCCGAAGTTTTAAGTCTTATAGCCGCCATCCTTTAGATAACAGCTATACAAACTGCTGAATCCGTTCTACTGCTGCCATTTTGAGTCTTATATCCGCCGTTCTTTAAATAACAGCTATAGAAGCAGCTGGAACCGTTTCGTTGTCGCCATTTTAAGTCTCATAGCAGACATTCTTTAAATAACAGCTACACAAGCTGCTGTAAACATAGTACAGCCGCCATTTTGAGTCTTATAGCCGCCATCCTTTAGATAACAGCTATAGAAGCTGCTGAACCCGTTCTACTGCCGCCATTTTAAGTCTTATAGCGGTCATCCTTTATATAACAGCTACAGAAGCTTCTAGAACCATAATACAGCCGCTATTCTGAGTCATATAGCCGACATCCTTTATATAACAGCTATACAAGCTGCTGGAACCATAATATAGCCGCCATTTTGAGTCTTATAGTCGACATCCTTTATATAACAGCTATTAAAGATGCTGAAACCATAATACAGCCGCCATTTTGAGTTTTATAGCCGACATACTTTATATAACAGCTATATAAGTTGCTGGAACCATTCTACAGCCACCATTTGAAGTCTTATAGTTGCCATACCTCATATAACGGATATAGAAGCTGCAGGAAGCTTAATACAATCGCCATTTTGAGTCTTATAGCTACCATCCTTTATATAATAGTTATACAAACTGCTGGAACCAAAATACAGCCGCCATTTTGAGTCTTCTAGCCGCCATCCTTTATAAGACAGTTATACAAGCTGCTGGACCAATAATACAGCCGCCATTGTGAGTCTTGTAGCCGCCATCCTTTATATAATAATTATACCAGCTGCTGGAAACATAATACAGCCGCCATTTTGAGTCTTATAGCCGCCATCCTTTATATAATAGTTATACAAGCTGCTGGAACCATAATACGGCAGCCATTTTGAGTCTTATAGGCGCCATCCTTTATATAATAGTTATACATGCTGCTGGAATTGTTCTACTGCCGCCATTTTAAGTCTTATAGCCGCCATCCTTTAGATAACAGCTATACAAGCTGTTGAAACCGTTCTTCTGCCGCCATTTTGAGACTTATAGCCGACATCTTTTAGATAACAGCTATAGAAGCTGCTAGAACCGTTTTACTGCCGCCATTTTAACTCTTATAGCGGCCATCCTTCAGATAACAGCTATACAAGCTGCTGAAACCGTTCTACTGCCGCCATTTTGAGTCTTATAGCCACCATCCTTTAGATAACAGCTATACAAGCTGCTGAAGCCGTTCTACTGCCGCCATTTTGAGTCTTATAGCCGCCATCCTTTATATTACAGCTATAGAAGCTGCTGGAACTGTTCTACTGCCGCCATTTTAAGTCTTATAGCGGGCATTCTTTATATAACAGCTACACAAGCTGCTAGAACCAATAAGACAGCCGCTATTCTGAGTCTTATAACCGACATCCTTAATATAACAGCTATACAAGCTGCTGCAACCATAATATAGCCGCCATTTTGAGTCTTATAGCGGCCATCCTTTATACAACAGCTACACAAGCTGCTAGAACCGTAATACATCCGCTATTATGAGTCTTATATCCGACATCCTTTATATAACAGCTATACAAGCTGCTCAAAACCATAATATAGCCGCCATTTTGAGTCTTATAGCGGCCATCCTTTATATAACAGCTACACAAGCTGCTAGAACCATATTACAGCCGCTATTCTGAGTCTTATAGCTGACATCATTTAAATAACAACTATACAAGCTGCTGGAAACATAATATAGTCGCCATTTTGAGTCTTATAGCTGCCATCCTTTAGATAACAGCTATACATTTTAAGTCTTATATCTGCCATTCTTTAGATAACAGCTATACAAGCTGCTGAAACCGTTCTACTGCCGCCATTTTGAGTCTTATAGCCGCCATCCTTTAGATAACAGCTATACAAGCTGCTAAAACCGTTCTACTGCCGCCATTTTGAGTCTTATAGCCGCCATCCTTTAGATAACAGCTATACAAGCTGTTGAAACCGCTCTACTGCCGCCATTTTGAGTCTTATAGCCGCCATCCTTTATATTACAGCTATAGAAGCTGCTGGAACTGTTCTACTGCCGCCATTTTAAGTCGTATAGCGGCCATCCTATATAAAACAGCTACACAAGCTGCTAGAACCATAATACAGCCGCTATTCTCATAGCCGACATCCTTTATATAACAGCTATACAAGCTGCTGCAACCATAATATAGCCGTCATTATGAGTGTTATAGCGGGCATCCTTTATATAACAGCTACACAAGCTGTAAAAACCATAATACAGCCGCTATTCTGAGTCTTTTAGCTGACATCCTTTAAATAACAACTATACAAGCTGCTGCAACCATACTATAGCCGCCATTTTGAGTCTTATAGCCGACATCCTTTATATAACAGCTACTAAAGTTGCTGAAACCATAATACAGCCGCCATTTTGAGTCCTATAGCCGACATACTTTATATAACAGCTATATAAGCTGCTTGAACCATTCTACAGCCTCCTTTTGCAGTCTTATAGCCGCCATACCTCGTATAACGAATATAGAAGCTGCAGGAAGCTTAATACAACCGCCATTTTGAGTCCTATAGCTGCCATCCTTTATATAATAGTTATACAAGCTTCTGGAACCAAAATACAGCCGCCATTTTTAGTCTTATAGCCGCCATCTTTTATATCAAAGCTATAGAAGCTGCTGGAACCATTCTACAGCCGAAGTTTTAAGTCTTATAGCCGCCATCCTTTAGATAACAGCTATACAAACTGCTGAATCCGTTCTACTGCTGCCATTTTGAGTCTTATATCCGCCGTTCTTTAAATAACAGCTATAGAAGCAGCTGGAACCGTTTCGTTGTCGCCATTTTAAGTCTCATAGCAGACATTCTTTAAATAACAGCTACACAAGCTGCTGTAAACATAGTACAGCCGCCATTTTGAGTCTTATAGCCGCCATCCTTTAGATAACAGCTATAGAAGCTGCTGAACCCGTTCTACTGCCGCCATTTTAAGTCTTATAGCGGTCATCCTTTATATAACAGCTACAGAAGCTTCTAGAACCATAATACAGCCGCTATTCTGAGTCATATAGCCGACATCCTTTATATAACAGCTATACAAGCTGCTGGAACCATAATATAGCCGCCATTTTGAGTCTTATAGCCGACATCCTTTATATAACAGCTATTAAAGATGCTGAAACCATAATACAACCGCCATTTTGAGTTTTATAGCCGACATACTTTATATAACAGCTATATAAGTTGCTGGAACCATTCTACAGCCACCATTTGAAGTCTTATAGTTGCCATACCTCATATAACGGATATAGAAGCTGCAGGAAGCTTAATACAATCGCCATTTTGAGTCTTATAGCTACCATCCTTTATATAATAGTTATACAAACTGCTGGAACCAAAATACAGCCGCCATTTTGAGTCTTCTAGCCGCCATCCTTTATAAGACAGTTATACAAGCTGCTGGACCAATAATACAGCCGCCATTGTGAGTCTTATAGCCGCCATCCTTTATATAATAATTATACCAGCTGCTGGAAACATAATACAGCCGCCATTTTGAGTCTTATAGCCGCCATCCTTTATATAATAGTTATACAAGCTGCTGGAACCATAATACGGCAGCCATTTTGAGTCTTATAGGCGCCATCCTTTATATAATAGTTAAACATGCTGCTGGAATTGTTCTACTGCCGCCATTTTAAGTCTTATAGCCGCCATCCTTTAGATAACAGCTATACAAGCTGCTGAAACCGTTCTACTGCCGCCATTTTGAGTCATATAGACGCCATCCTTTATATTACAGCTATAGAAGCTGCTGGAACTGTTCTACTGCCGCCATTTTAAGTCTTATAGCGGCCATCCTTAATACAACAGCTACACAAGCTGCTAGAACCAAAATACAGCCGCTATTCTGAGTCTTATATCCGACATACTTTATATAACAGCTATATAAGTTGCTGGAACCATTCTACAGCCACCATTTGAAGTCTTATAGTTGCCATACCTCATATAACGGATATAGAAGCTGCAGGAAGCTTAATACAACCGCCATTTTGAGTCTTATAGCTGCCATCTTTTATATAATAGTTATACAAACTGCTGGAACCAAAATACAGCCGCCATTTTGAGTCTTCTAGCCGCCATCCTTTATAAGACAGTTATACAAGCTGCTGGACCAATAATACAACCGCCATTTTGGGTCTTGTAGCCGCCATCCTTTATATAATAATTATACCAGCTGCTGGAAACATAATACAGCCGCCATTTTGAGTCTTATAGCCGCCATCCTTTATATAATAGTTATACATGCTGCTGGAATTTTTCTACTGCCGCCATTTTAAGTCTTATAGCCGCCATCCTTTAGATAACAGCTATACAAGCTGCTAAAACCGTTCTACTGCCGCCATTTTGAGTCTTATAACCGCCATCCTTTAGAGAACAGCTATACAAGCTGCTGAAACCGTTCTACTGCTGCCATTTTGAGTCTTATAGACGCCATCTTTTATATTACAGCTATAGAAGCTGCTGGAACTGTTCTACTGTCGCCATTTTAAGTCTTATAGCGGGCATTCTTGATATAACAGCTACACAAGCTGCTAGAACCATAAGACAGCCGCTATTCTGAGTCTTATAGCGGCCATCCTTTATACAACAGCTACACAAGCTGCTAGAACCATAATACAGCCGCTATTCTGAGTCTTATATCCGACATCCTTTATATAACAGCTATACAAGCTGCTGAAACCATAATATAGCCGCTATTTTGAGTCTTATAGCCGCCATACCTCATATAACGGATATAGAAGCTGCAGGAAGCTTAATACAACCGCCATTTTGAGTCTTATAGCTGCCATCCTTTATATAATAGTTATACAAGCTGCTGGAACCAAAATACAGCCGCCATTTTGAGCCTTATAGCCGCTATTTCTATATAAAAGCTTCAGAAGCTGCTGGAACCATTCTACAGCCGAAGTTTTAAGTCTTATAGCCGCCATCATTCAGATAACAGCTATACAAACTGCTGAATCCGTTCTACTGCTGCCATTTTGAGTCTTATAGCCGCCGTTCTTTAAATAACAGCTATAGAAGTAGGTGGAACCGTTGCATTGTCGCCATTTTAAGTCGCATAACAGCCATTCTTTAAATAACAGCTATACAAGCTGCTGGAAACATAGTACAGGCGCCATTTTAAGTCTTATAGCCGCCATCCTTTAGATAACAGCTATACAAGCTGCTGAAACCGTTCTACTGCCGCCATTTTGAGTCTTATAGCCGCCATCCTTTAGATAACAGCTATACAAGCTGTTGAAACCGTTCTACTGCCGCCATTTTGAGTCTTATAGCCGCCATCCTTTATATTACAGCTATAGAAGCTGCTGGAACTGTTCTACTGCCGCCATTTTAAGTCTTATAGCGGCCATCCTTTATATAACAGCTACACAAGCTGCTAGAACCATAATATAGCCGCCATTTTGAGCCTTATAGCCGACATCCTTTATATAACAGCTATTAAAGCTGCTGAAACCATAATACAGCCGCCATTTTGAGTCTTATAGCCGACATACTTTATATAACAGCTTTATACGCTGCTGGAGCCATTCTATAGCCGCCATTTTAAGTCTTATAGAAGCCATACCTCATATAACGAATATAGAAGCTGCAGGAAGCATAATACAACCGCCAATTTGAGTCTTATAGCTGCCACCCTTTATATAATAGTTATACAAACTGCTGGAACCAAAATACAGCCGCCATTTTGAGTCTTATAGCCGCCATCTTTTATATAAAAGCTATAGAAGCTGCTGGATCCATTCTACAGCCGAAGTTTTAAGTCTGATAGCCGCCATCCTTTACATAACAGCTATACAAACTGTTGAAACCGTTCTACTGCCGCCATTTTGAGTCTTATAGCCGCCATCCTTTATATTAACAGCTATACAAGCTGCTGAAACCGTTCTACTGCCGCCATTTTGAGTCTTATAGCCGCCATCCTTTAGATAACAGCTATACAAACTGTTGAAACCGTTTTACTGCCGCCATTTTGAGTCTTATAGCCGCCATCCTTTATATTACAGCTATAGAAGCTGCTGGAACTGTTCTGCTGCCGCCATTTTGAGTCTTATAGCCGCCATCCTTTATATTAACAGCTATACAAGCTGCTGAAACCGTTCTACTGCCGCCATTTTGAGTCCTATAGCCGACATACTTTATATAACAGCTATATAAGCTGCTGAAACCATTCTACAGCCGCCATTTGTAGTCTTATAGCCGCCATACCTCATATAACGGATATAGAAGCTGCAGGAAGCTTAATACAACCGCCATTTTGAGTCTTATAGCTACCATCCTTTATATAATAGTTATACAACCTGCTGGAACCAAAATACAGCCGCCATTTTGAGTCTTATAGCCGCCATTTCTATATAAAAGCTATAGAAGCTGCTGGAACCATTCTACAGCCGAAGTTTTAAGTCTTATAGCCGCCATCCTTTAGATAACAGCTATACAAACTGCTGAATCCGTTCTACTGCTGCCATTTTGAGTCTTATAGCCGCCGTTCTTTAAATAACAGCTATAGAAGTAGCTGGAACCGTTTCATTGTCGCCATTTTGAGTCGCATAACAGCCATTCTTTAAATAACAGCTATACAAGCTGCCGGAAGCATAGTACAGGCGCCATTTTAAGTCTTATAGCCCCCATCCTTAAGATAACAGCCATACAAGCTGCTGAAACCGTTCTACTGCCGCCATTTTGAGTCTTATAGCCGCCATCCTTTAGATAACAGCTATACAAGCTGTTGAAACCGTTGTACTGCCGCCATTTTGAGTCTTATAGCCGCCATCCTTTATATTACAGCTATAGAAGCTGCTGGAACTGTTCTACTGCCTCCATTTTAAGTCTCATAGCGGCCATCCTTTATATAACAGCTACACAAGCTGCTACAACCATAATATAGCCGCCATTTTGAGCCTTATAGCCGACATCCTTTATATAACAGATATTAAAGCTGCTGAAACCATAATACAGCCGCCATTTTGAGTCTTATAGCTGACATACTTTATATAACAGCTTTATACGCTGCTGGAACCATTCTATAGCCGCCATTTTAAGTCTTATAGAAGCCATACCTCATATAACGAATATAGAAGCTGCAGGAAGCATAATACAACCGCCAATTTGAGTCTTATAGCTGCCATCCTTTATATAATAGTTATACAAACTGCTGGAACCAAAATGCAGCCGCCATTTTGAGTCTTATAGCCGCCATCTTTTATATAAAAGCTATAGAAGCTGCTGGAACCAATCTACAGCCGAAGTTTTAAGTCTGATAGCCGCCATCCTTTACATAACATCCTTTAGATAACAGCTATACAAGCTGTTGAAACCGTTCTACTGCCGCCATTTTGAGTCTTATAGCCGCCATCCTTTATATTACAGCTATAGAAGCTGCTGGAACTGTTCTACTGCCGCCATTTTAAGTCTTATAGCAGCCATCCTTTATATAACAGCTACACAAGCTGCTAGAACCATAATATAGCCGCCATTTTGAGCCTTATAGCCGACATCCTTTATATAACAGCTATTAAAGCTGCTGAAACCATAATACAGCCGCCATTTTGAGTCTTATAGCCGACATACTTTATATAACAGCTTTATACGCTGCTGGAACCATTCTATAGCCGCCATTTTAAGTCTTATAGAAGCCATACCTCATATAACGAATATAGAAGCTGCAGGAAGCATAATACAACCGCCAATTTGAGTCTTATAGCTGCCATCCTTTATATAATAGTTATACAAACTGCTGGAACCAAAATACAGCCGCCATTTTGAGTCTTATAGCCGCCATCTTTTATATAAAAGCTATAGAAGCTGCTGGATCCATTCTACAGCCGAAGTTTTCAGTCTGATAGCCGCCATCCTTTACATAACAGCTATACAAACTGCTGAATCCGTTCTACTGCTGCCATTTTGAGTCTTATAGCCGCCGTTCTTTAGATAACAGCTATAGAAGTAGCTGGAACCGTTTCATTGTCGCCATTTTGAGTCGCATAACAGCCATTCTTTAAATAACAGCTATACAAGCTGCTGGAAACATAGTACAGGCGCCATTTTAAGTCTTTAGCCGCCATCCTTTAGATAACAGCTATACAAGCTGCTGAAACCGTTCTAGTGCCGACATTTTGAGTCTTATAGCCGCCATCCTTTAGATAACAGCTATACAAACTGTTGAAACCGTTCTACTGCCGCCATTTTGAGTCTTATAGCCGCCATCCTTTATATTAACAGCTATACAAGCTGCTGAAACCGTTCTACTGCCGCCATTTTGAGTCTTATAGCCGCCATCCTTTAGATAACAGCTATACAAACTGTTGAAACCGTTTTACTGCCGCCATTTTGAGTCTTACAGCCGCCATCCTTTATATTACAGCTATAGAAGCTGCTGGAACTGTTCTGCTGCCGCCATTTTGAGTCTTATAGCCGCCATCCTTTATATAACAGCTACACAAGCTGCTAGAACCATAATATCGCCGCCATTTTGAGCCTTATAGCCGACATCCTTTATATAACAGCTATTAAAGCTGCTGAAACCATAATACAGCCGCCATTTTGAGTCTTATAGCCGACATACTTTATATAACAGCTTTATACGCTGCTGGAACCATTCTATAGCCGCCATTTTAAGTCTTATAGAAGCCATACCTCACATAACGAATATAGAAGCTGCAGGAAGCATAATACAACCGCCATTTTGAGTCTTATAGCCGCCATCCTTTATATTAACAGCTATACAAGCTGCTGAAACCGTTCTACTGCCGCCATTTTGAGTCTTATAGCCGCCATCCTTTAGATAACAGCTATACAAACTGTTGAAACCGTTTTACTGCCGCCATTTTGAGTCTTACAGCCGCCATCCTTTATATTACAGCTATAGAAGCTGCTGAATCCGTTCTACTGCTGCCATTTTGAGTCTTATAGCCGCCGTTCTTTAGATAACAGCTATAGAAGTAGCTGGAACCGTTTCATTGTCGCCATTTTGAGTCGCATAACAGCCATTCTTTAAATAACAGCTATACAAGCTGCTGGAAACATAGTACAGGCGCCTTTTTAAGTCTTTAGCCGCCATCCTTTAGATAACAGCTATAGAAGCTGCTAGAACCGTTTTACTGCCGCCATTTTAACTCTTATAGCGGCCATCCTTCAGATAACAGCTATACAAGCTGCTGAAACCGTTCTACTGCCGCCATTTTGAGTCTTATAACCGCCATCCTTTAGATAACAGCTATACAAGCTGCTGAAACCGTTCTACTGCCGCCATTTTGAGTCTTATAGCCGCCATCCTTTATATTACAGCTGCACAAGCTGCTACAACTGTTCTACTGCCGCCATTTTAAGTCTTACAGCGGGCATTCTTTATGTAACAGCTACACAAGCTGCTAGAACCATAAGACAGCCGCTATTCTGAGTCTTATAGCCGACATCCTTTATATAACAGCTATACAAGCTGCTGCAACCATAATATAGCCGCCATTTTGAGTCTTATAGCCGCCATCCTTTAGATAACAGCTATACAAACTGTTGAAACCGTTTTACTGCCGCCATTTTGAGTCTTATAGCCGCCATCCTTTAGATAACAGCTATAGAAGCTGCTGGAACCGTTTTACTGCCGCCATTTTAAGTCTTCTAGCGGCCATCCTTTATATAACAGTTACACAAGCTGATAGAACCATAATACAGCCGCTATTCTGAGTCTTATAGCCGACATCCTTTATATAACAGCTATACAAGCTGCTGCAACCATACTATAGCCGCCATTTTGAGTCTTATATCCGACATCCTTTATATAACTGAAATCATAATACAGCCGCCATTTTGAGTCCTATAGCCGACATACTTTATATAACAGCTATATAAGCTGCTGAAACCATTCTACAGCCGCCATTTGTAGTCTTATAGCCGCCATACCTCATATAACGGATATAGAAGCTGCAGGAAGCTTAATACAACCGCCATTTTGAGTCTTATAGCTGCCATCCTTTATAAAATAGTTATACAAACTGCTGGAACCAAAATACAGCCGCCATTTTGAGTCTTATAGCCGCCATTTCTATATAAAAGCTATAGAAGCTGCTGGAACCATTCTACAGCCGAAGTTTTAAGTCTTATAGCCGCCATTCTTTAGATAACAGCTATACAAACTGCTGAATCCGTTCTACTGCTGCCATTTTGAGTCTTATAGCCGCCGTTCTTTAAATAACAGCTATAGAAGTAGCTGGAACCGTTTCATTGTCGCCATTTTGAGTCGCATAACAGCCATTCTTTAAATAACAGCTATACAAGCTGCCGGAAGCATAGTACAGGCGCCATTTTAAGTCTTATAGCCCCCATCCTTTAGATAACAGCTATACAAGCTGCTGAAACCGTTCTACTGCCGCCATTTTGAGTCTTATAGCCGCCATCCTTTAGATAACAGCTATACAAGCTTTTGAAACCGTTGTACTGCCGCCATTTTGAGTCTTATAGCCGCCATCCTTTATATTACAGCTATAGAAGCTGCTGGAACTGTTCTACTGCCTCCATTTTAAGTCTTATAGCGGCCATCCTTTATATAACAGCTACACAAGCTGCTACAACCATAATATAGCCGCCATTTTGAGCCTTATAGCCGACATCCTTTATATAACAGCTATTAAAGCTGCTGAAACCATAATACAGCCGCCATTTTGAGTCTTATAGCCGACATACTTTATATAACAGCTTTATACGCTGCTGGAACCATTCTATAGCCGCCATTTTAAGTCTTATAGAAGCCATACCTCGTATAACGAATATAGAAGCTGCAGGAAGCATAATACAACCGCCAATTTGAGTCTTATAGCTGCCATCCTTTATATAATAGTTATACAAACTGCTGGAACCAAAATACAGCCGCCATTTTGAGTCTTATAGCCGACATCTTTTATATTAAAGCTATAGAAGCTGCTGGAACCAATCTACAGCCGAAGTTTTAAGTCTGATAGCCGCCATCCTTTAGATAACAGCTATACCAGCTGTTGAAACCGTTCTACTGCCGCCATTTTGAGTCTTATAGCCGCCATCCTTTATATTACAGCTATAGAAGCTGCTGGAACTGTTCTACTGCCGCCATTTTAAGTCATAGCGGCCATCCTTTATATTACAGCTATAGAAGCTGCTGGAACTGTTCTACTGCCGCCCTTTTAAGTCTTATAGCGGCCATCCTTTATATAACAGCTACACAAGCTGCTAGAACCATAATACAGCCGCTATTCTGAGTCTTATAGCCGCCATCCTTTAGATAACAGCTATAGAAGCTGCTGAACCCGTTCTACTGCCGCCATTTTAAGTCTTATAGCGGTCATCCTTTATATAACAGCTACACAAGCTTCTAGAACCATAATACAGCCGCTATTCTGAGTCATATAGCCGACATCCTTTATATAACAGCTATATAAGTTGCTGGAACCATTCTACAGTCACCATTTGAAGTCTTATAGTTGCCATACTTCATATAACGGATATAGAAGCTGCAGGAAGCTTAATACAACCGCCAGTTTGAGTCTTATAGCTGCCATCCTTTATATAATAGTTATACAAAGTGCTGGAACCAAAATACAGCCGCCATTTTGAGTCTTCTAGCCGCCATCCTTTATAAGACAGTTATACAAGCTGCTGGACCAATAATACAGCCGCCATTTTGGGTCTTGTAGCCGCCATCCTTTATATAATAATTATACCAGCTGCTGGAAACATAATACAGCCGCCATTTTGAGTCTTATATAATAGTTATACAAGCTGCTGGAACCATAATACGGCAGCCATTTTGAGTCTTATAGCCGCCATCCTTTATATAATAGTTATACATGCTGCTGGAATTGTTCTACTGCCGCCATTTTAAGTCTTATAGCCGCCATCCTTTAGATAACAGATGTACAAGCTGCTGAAACCGTTCTACTGCCGCCATTTTGAGACTTATAGCCGACATCCTTTAGATAACAGCTATAGAAGCTGCTAGAACCGTTTTACTGCAGCCATTTTAACTCTTATAGCGGCCATCCTTCAGATAACAGCTATACAAGCTGCTGAAACCGTTCTACTGCCGCCATTTTGAGTCTTATAACCGCCATCCTTTAGATAACAGCTATACAAGCTGCTGAAACAGTTCTACTGCCGCCATTTTGAGTCTTATAGCCGCCATCCTTTATATTACAGCTACACAAGCTGCTAGAACTGTTCTACTGCCGCCATTTTAAGTCTTACAGCGGGCATTCTTTATGTAACAGCTACACAAGCTGCTGGAAACATAATATAGTCGCCATTTTGAGTCTTATAGCCGACATACTTTATATAACAGCTATATAAACTGCTGGAACCATTCTACAGCCGCCTTTTGCAGTCTTATAGCCGCCATACCTCGTATAACGAATATAGAAGCTGCAGGAAGCTTAATACAACCGCCATTTTGAGTCTTATAGCTGCCATCCTTTATATAATAGTTACACAAGCTGCTGGAACCAAAATACAGCCGCCATTTTTATTAGTCTTATAGCCGCCATCTTTTATATGAAAGCTATAAAGCTGCTGGAACCATTCTACAGCCGAAGTTTTAAGTCTTATAGCCGCCATCCTTTAGATAACAGCTATACAAACTGCTGAATCCGTTCTATTGCTGCCATTTTGAGTCTTATATCCGCCGTTCTTTAAATAACAGCTATAGAAGCAGCTGGAACCGTTTTATTGTCGCCATTTTAAGTCTCATAGCAGACATTCTTTAAATAACAGCTATACAAGCTGCTGTAAACATAGTAGAGCCGCCATTTTGAGTCTTATAGCCGCCATCTTTTAGATAACAGCTATAGAAGCTGCTGAACCCGTTCTACTGCCGCCATTTTAAGTCTTATAGCGGTCATCCTTTATATAACAGCTACATAAGCTTCTAGAACCATAATACAGCCGCCATTCTGAGTCATATTGCCGACATCCTTTATATAACAGCTATACAAGCTGCTGGAACCATAATATAGCCGCCATTTTGAGTCTTATAGCCGACATCCTTTATATAACAGCTATTAAAGATGCTGAAACCATAATACAGTCGCCATTTTGAGTTTTATAGCCGACATACGTTATATAACAGCTATATAAGTTGCTGGAACCATTCTACAGCCACCATTTGAAGTCTTATAGTTGCCATACCTCATATAACGAATATAGAAGCTGCAGGAAGCTTAATACAACCGCCATTTTGAGTCTTATAGCTGCCATCCTTTATATAATAGTTATACAAGCTGCTGGAACCAAAATACAGCCGCCATTTTTAGTCTTCTAGCCGCCACCCTTTATAAGACAGTTATACAAGCTGCTGGACCAATAATACAGCCGCCATTTTGGGTCTTGTAGCCGCCATCCTTCATATAATAATTATACCAGCTGCTGGAAACATAATACAGCCGCCATTTTGAGTCTTATAGCCGCCATCCTTTATATAATAATTATACAAGCTGCTGGAACCATAATACGGCAGCCATTTTGAGTCTTATAGCCGCCATCCTTTATATAATAGTTATACATGCTGCTGGAATTGTTCTACTGCCGCCATTTTAAGTCTTATAGCCGCCATCCTTTAGATAACAGATATACAAGCTGCTGAAACCGTTCTACTGCCGCCATTTTGAGACTTATAGCCGACATCATTTAGATAACAGCTATAGAAGCTGCTAGAACCGTTTTACTGCCGCCATTTTAACTCTTCTAGCGGCCATCCTTCAGATAACAGCTATACAAGCTGCTGAAACCGTTCTACTGCCGCCATTTTGAGTCTTATAACCGCCATCCCTTATATAACAGCTACACAAGCTGCTAGAACCATAAGACAGCCGCTATTCTGAGTCTTATAGCCGACATCCTTTATATAACATCTATACAAGCTGCTGCAACCATAATATAGCCGCCATTTTGAGTCTTATAGGGGGCATCCTTTATACAACAGCTACACAAGCTGCTAGAACCGTAATACATACGCTATTCTGAGTCTTATATCCGACATCCTTTATATAACAGCTATACAAGCTGCTGAAACCATAATATAGCCGCCATTTTGAGTCTTATAGCGGCCATCCTTTATATAACAGCTACACAAGCTGCTAGAACCATAATACAGCCGCTATTCTGAGTCTTATAGCTGACATCCTTTAAATAACAACTATACAAGCTGCTGGAAACATAATATAGTCGCCATTTTGAGTCTTATAGCCGACATCCTTTAGATAACAGCTATACAAGCTGCTGAAACCGTTCTACTGCCGCCATTTTAAGTCCTATATCTGCCATTCTTTAGATAACAGCTATACAAGCTGCTGAAACCGTTCTACTGCCGCCATTTTGAGTCTTATAGCCGCCATCCTTTAGATAACAGCTATACAAACTGCTGAATCCGTTCTACTGCTGCCATTTTGAGTCTTATATCCGCCGTTCTTTAAATAACAGCTATAGAAGCAGCTGGAACCGTTTCATTGTCGCCATTTTAAGTCTCATAGCAGACATTCTTTAAATAACAGCTATACAAGCTGCTGTAAACATAGTACAGCCGCCATTTTGAGTCTTATAGCCGCCATCCTTTAGATAACAGCTATAGAAGCTGCTGAACCCGTTCTACTGCCGCCATTTTAAGTCTTATAGCGGTCATCCTTTATATAACAGCTACACAAGCTTCTAGAACCATAATACAGCCGCTATTCTGAGTCATATAGCCGACATCCTTTATATAACAGCTATATAAGTTGCTGGAACCATTCTACAGTCACCATTTGAAGTCTTATAGTTGCCATACCTCATATAACGGATATAGAAGCTGCAGGAAGCTTAATACAACCGCCAGTTTGAGTCTTATAGCTGCTATCCTTTATATAATAGTTATACAAAGTGCTGGAACCAAAATACAGCCGCCATTTTGAGTCTTCTAGCCGCCATCCTTTATAAGACAGTTATACAAGCTGCTGGACCAATAATACAGCCGCCATTTTGGGTCTTGTAGCCGCCATCCTTTATATAATAATTATACCAGCTGCTGGAAACATAATACAGCCGCCATTTTGAGTCTTATATAATAGTTATACAAGCTGCTGGAACCATAATACGGCAGCCATTTTGAGTCTTATAGCCGCCATCCTTTATATAATAGTTATACATGCTGCTGGAATTGTTCTACTGCCGCCATTTTAAGTCTTATAGCCGCCATCCTTTAGATAACAGATGTACAAGCTGCTGAAACCGTTCTACTGCCGCCATTTTGAGACTTATAGCCGACATCCTTTAGATAACAGCTATAGAAGCTGCTAGAACCGTTTTACTGCAGCCATTTTAACTCTTATAGCGGCCATCCTTCAGATAACAGCTATACAAGCTGCTGAAACCGTTCTACTGCCGCCATTTTGAGTCTTATAACCGCCATCCTTTAGATAACAGCTATACAAGCTGCTGAAACAGTTCTACTGCCGCCATTTTGAGTCTTATAGCCGCCATCCTTTATATTACAGCTACACAAGCTGCTAGAACTGTTCTACTGCCGCCATTTTAAGTCTTACAGCGGGCATTCTTTATGTAACAGCTACACAAGCTGCTAGAACCATAAGACAGCCGCTATTCTGAGTCTTATAGCCGACATCCTTTATATAACAGCTATACAAGCTGCTGCAACCATAATATAGCCGCCATTTTGAGTCTTATAGCGGCCATCCTTTATACAATAGCTACACAAGCTGCTAGAACCATAATACGTCCGCTATTCTGAGTCTTATATCCGACATCCTTTATATAACAGCTATACAAGCTGCTGAAACCATAATATAGCCGCCATTTTGAGTCTTATAGCGGCCATCCTTTATATAACAGCTACACAAGCTGCTAGAACCATAATACAGCCGCTATTCTGAGTCTTATAGCTGACATCATTTAAATAACAACTATACAAGCTGCTGGAAACATAATATAGTCGCCATTTTGAGTCTTATAGCCGCCATCTTTTAGATAACAGCTATACAAGCTGCTGAAACCGTTCTACTGCCGCCATTTTAAGTCTTATATCTGCCATTCTTTAGATAACAGCTATACAAGCTGCTGAAACCGTTCTACTGGCGCCAATTGAAGTCTTATAGCCGCCATCCTTTAGATAACAGCTATAGTAGCTGCTGGAACCGTTCTACTGCCGCCATTTTAAGTCTTCTAGCGGCCAACCTTTATTTAACAGTTACACAACCTGATAGAACCATAATACAGTCGCTATTCTGAGTCTTATAGCCGACATCCTTTATATAACAGCTATACAAGCTGCTGCACCCATACTATAGCCGCCATTTTGAGTCTTATAGCCGACATCCTTTATATAACAGCTATAAAAGTTGCTGAAACCATAATACAGCCGCCATTTTGAGTCCTATAGCCGACATTCTTTATATAACAGCTATATAAGCTGCTGGAACCATTCTACAGCCGCCATTTGTAGTCTTATAGCCGCCATACCTCATATAACGGATATAGAAGCTGCAGGAAGCTTAATACAACCGCCATTTTGAGTCTTATAGCTGCCATCCTTTATATAATAGTTATACAAGCTTAGATAATAGCTATACAAGCTGCTGAAACCGTTCTACTGCCGCCATTTTGAGACTTATAGCCGACATCCTTTAGATAACAGCTATAGAAGCTGCTAGAACCGTTTTACTGCCGCCATTTTAACTCTTATAGCGGCCATCCTTCAGATAACAGCTATACAAGCTGCTGAAACCGTTCTACTGCCGCCATTTTGAGTCTTATAACCGCCATCCTTTAGATAACAGCTATACAAGCTGCTGAAACCGTTCTACTGCCGCCATTTTGAGTCTTATAGCCGCCATCCTTTATATTACAGCTGCACAAGCTGCTAGAACTGTTCTACTGCCGCCATTTTAAGTCTTACAGCGGGCATTCTTTATGTAACAGCTACACAAGCTGCTAGAACCATAAGACAGCCGCCATTCTGAGTCTTATAGCCGACATCCTTTATATAACAGCTATACAAGCTGCTGCAACCATAATATAGCCGCCATTTTGAGTCTTATAGCGGCCATCCTTTATACAATAGCTACACAAGCTGCTAGAACCATAATACGTCCGCTATTCTGAGTCTTATATCCGACATCCTTTATATAACAGCTATACAAGCTGCTGAAACCATAATATAGCCGCCATTTTGAGTCTTATAGCGGCCATCCTTTATATAACAGCTACACAAGCTGCTAGAACCATAATACAGCCGCTATTCTGAGTCTTATAGCTGACATCATTTAAATAACAACTATACAAGCTGCTGGAAACATAATATAGTCGCCATTTTGAGTCTTATAGCCGCCATCCTTTAGATAACAGCTATACAAGCTGCTGAAACCGTTCTACTGCCGCCATTTTAAGTCTTATATCTGCCATTCTTTAGATAACAGCTATACAAGCTGCTGAAACCGTTCTACTGCCGCCAATTGAAGTCTTATAGCCGCCATCCTTAAGATAACAGCTATAGAAGCTGCTGGAACCGTTCTACTGCCGCCATTTTAAGTCTTCTAGCGGCCATCCTTTATTTAACAGTTACACAAGCTGATAGAACCATAATACAGCCGCTATTCTGAGTCTTATAGCCGACATCCTTTATATAACAGCTATACAAGCTGCTGCACCCATACTATAGCCGCCATTTTGAGTCTTATAGCGGACATCCTTTATATAACAGCTATATAAGCTGCTGGAACCATTCTACAGCCGCCATTTGTAGTCTTATAGCCGCCATACCTCATATAACGGATATAGAAGCTGCAGGAAGCTTAATACAACCGCCATTTTGAGTCTTATAGCTGCAATCCTTTATATAATAGTTATACAAGCTGCTGGAACCAAAATACAGCCGCCATTTTGAGTCTTATAGCCGCCATTTCTATATAAAAGCTATTGAAGCTGCTGGAACCATTCTACAGCCGAAGTTTCAAGTCTTATAGCCGCCATCCTTTAGATAACAGCTATACAAACTGCTGAATCCGTTCTACTGCTGCCATTTTGAGTCTTATAGCCGCTGTTTTTTAAATAACAGCTATAGAAGCAGATGGAACCGTTTCATTGTCGCCATTTTAAGTCTCATACCAGACATTCTTTAGATAACAGCTATACAAGCTGCTGGAAACACAGTACAGTCATTTTGAGTCCTATAGCCGCCATCCTTTATATAATAGTTATACAAGCTGCTGGAACCGTTCTACTGCCGCCATTTTAAGTCTTATAGCCGACATCCTTTATACGACAGTTATACAAGCTGCTGGACCGATAATACAGCCGCCATTTTGCGTCTTGTAGCCGCCATCTTTTATACAATATTTATACCACCTGCTGCAAACATAATACAGCCGCCATTTTGAGACTTATAGCCGCCATCCTTTATATAATAGTTATACAAGCTGCTGAAACCGTTCTACTGCCGCCATTTTAAGTCTTATAGCCGCCATCCTTTATATAATAGTTATACATGCTGCTGGAATTGTTCTACTGCCGCCATTTTAAGTCTTATAGCCGCCATCCTTTAGATAATAGCTATACAAGCTGCTGAAACCGTTCTACTGCCGCCATTTTGAGACTTATAGCCGACATCCTTTAGATAACAGCTATAGAAGCTGCTAGAACCGTTTTACTGCCGCCATTTTAACTCTTATAGCGGCCATCCTTCAGATAACAGCTATACAAGCTGCTGAAACCGTTCTACTGCCGCTATTTTGAGTCTTATAGCCGCCATCCTTTATATTACAGCTACACAAGCTGCTAGAACTGTTCTACTGCCGCCATTTTAAGTCTTACAGCGGGCATTCTTTATGTAACAGCTACACAAGCTACTAGAACCATAAGACAGCCGCTATTCTGAGTCTTATAGCCGACATCCTTTATATAACAGCTATACAAGCTGCTGCAACCATAATATAGCCGCCATTTTGAGTCTTATAGCGGCCATCCTTTATACAACAGCTACACAAGCTGCTAGAACCATAATACGTCCGCTTTTCTGAGTCTTATATCAGACATCCTTTATATAACAGCTATACAAGCTGCTGAAACCATAATATAGCCGCCATTTTGAGTCTTATAGCGGCCATCCTTTATATAACAGCTACACAAGCTGCTAGAACCATAATACAGCCGCTATTCTGAGTCTTATAGCTGACATCATTTAAATAACAACTATACAAGCTGCTGGAAACATAATATAATCGCCATTTTGAGTCTTATAGCCGCCATCCTTTAGATAACAGCTATACAAGCTGCTGAAACCGTTCTACTGCCGCCATTTTAAGTCTTATATCTGCCATTCTTTAGATAACAGCTATACAAGCTGCTGAAACCGTTCTACTGCCGCCATTTTGAGTCTTATAGCCGCCATCCTTTAGATAACAGCTATAGAAGCTGCAGGAACCGTTCTACTGCCGCCATTTTAAGTCTTCTAGCGACCATCCTTTATTTAACAGTTACACAAGCTGATAGAACCATAATACAGCCGCTATTCTGAGTCTTATAGCCGACATCCTTTATATAACAGCTATACAAGCTGCTGCACCCATATAGCCGCCATTTTGAGTCTTATAGCCGACATCCTTTATATAACAGATATAAAAGTTGCTGAAACCATAATACAGCTGCCATTTTGAGTCCTATAGCCGACATTCTTTATATAACAGCTATATAAGCTGCTGGAACCATTCTACAGCCGCCATTTGTAGACTAATAGCCGCCATACCTCATATAACGGATATAGAAGCTGCAGGAAGCTTAATACAACCGCCATTTTGAGTCTTATAGCTGCCATCCTTTTTATAATAGTTACAACAAGCTGCTGGAACCAAAATACAGCCGCCATTTTGAGTCTTACAGCCGCCACTTCTATACAAAAGCTATTGAAGCTGCTGGAACCATTCTACAGCCGAAGTTTCAAGTCTTATAGCCGCCATCCTTTAGATAACAGCTATACAAACTGCTGAATCCGTTCTACTGCTGCCATTTTGAGTCTTATAGCCGCCGTTTTTTAAATAACAGCTATAGAAGCAGCTGGAACCGTTTCATTGTCGCCATTTTAAGTCTCATACCAGACATTCTTTAAATAACAGCTATACAAGCTGCTGAAAACATAGTACAGTCATTTTGAGTCCTATAGCCGCCATCCTTTATATAATAGTTATACAAGCTGCTGGAACCGTTCTACTGCCGCCATTTTAAGTCTTATAGCCGCCGTTCTTTAAATAACAGCTATAGAAGCAGCTGGAACCGTTTCATTGTCGCCATTTTAAGTCTCATAGCAGACATTCTTTAAATAACAGCTATACAAGCTGCTGGAAACATAGTACAGCCGCCATTTTGAGTCTTATAGCCGCCATCCTTTAGATAACAGCTATAGAAGCTGCTGGAACCATTCAACTGCCGCCATTTTAAGTCTTATAGCCGCCAAACTTTATATAGTAGCTCTACAAGCAGCTGGAACCATTCTGCAGCCGTTATTTTGAGTGTTATAGCCGCCAGCCTGTATATAGTAGCTCCCCAAGCTGCCTGAACCATTCTGCAGCCGTTATTTTGAGTGTTATAGCCGCCATCTTTGATATAGTAGCTATACAAGCTGCTGGAACCATTCTACAGCCGTTATTTTGAGTGTTATAGCCGCCGGCCTTTATATAACAGCTATACAAGATGCTGGAACCATTTTACAGCCGTTATTTTGAGTGTTATAGCCGCCAAACTTTATATAGTAGCTCTACAAGCTGCTGGAACCATTCTGCAGCCGTTATTTTGTTTGTTATAGCCGCCAGCCTTTACATAACAGCTTTACAAGCTCCTGGAACCATTCTACAGCCGCCATTTTGAGTGTTATAGCCGCCATCTTTTATACAATATTTATACCAGCTGCTGCAAACATAATACAGCCGCCATTTTGAGACTTATAGCCGCCATCCTTTATATAATAGTTATACAAGCTGCTGAAACCGTTCTACTGCCGCCATTTTAAGTCTTATATCCGCCATCCTTTAGATAACAGCTATACAAGCTGCTGAAACCGTTCTACTGCCGCCATTTGAAGTCTTATAGCCGCCGTTCGTTAAATAACAGCTATAGAAGCAGCTGGAACCGTTAAATTGTCGCCATTTTAAGTCTCATAGCAGACATTCTTTAAATAACAGCTATACAAGCTGCTGGAAACATAGTACAACCGCCATTTTGAGTCTTATAGCCGCCATCCTTTAGATAACAGCTATAGAAGCTGCTGGAACCATTCAACTGACGCCATTTTAAGTCTTATAGCCGCCAAACTTTATATAGTAGCTCTACAAGAAGCTGGAACCATTCTGCAGCCGTTATTTTGAGTGTTATAGCCGCCAGCCTGTATATAGTAGCTCCCCAAGCTGCCTGAACCATTCTGCAGCCGTTATTTTGAGTGTTGTAGCCGCCATCTTTGATATAGTAGCTATACAAGCTGCTGGAACCATTCTACAGCCGTTATTTTGAGTGTTATAGCCGCCGGAATTACCACCGGGAGCTAGATGGTTTGAATCAGGGTGTGTGAAATGTGTGTGTATTTGGTTTTTCCCCGAGTAACTCAAACGTCTGTTCGATTCAGATGTTAAAACAGGAGTGACTTTTATTAATAATGTTTTTGGGTCTCTAAGTTTTGTCTATCTTTGTGTGTCTGTTACAATCGAAATAATGCATGTGTGTATGTATGTAAAATGTATGTATGTTTTGTGTATGTATGTTTTATGTTTCATATGAATGTATGTTTTATGTATGCATGTTTTATGTATGTATGTTTTATGTATGTATGATCATCATATATATATTATCAATCGTTCTGGGAACAGGGAAGAGTCGATGACACGTCTTCTTTCGTGGTCTCGTTCCCCAATTTAGTAACCAGGGTGTTGGGTTGGTAACTCCTCCCTCCCCAAAATGAAGCAAATGCGTTTAGAATGGGGTGTCGGGGTGGATACCGCTGATTTTCCTTGTGACTTGGGCTTGTTGTCCACTTGTGATTCCAACGCAACACAAAAGGATCTAATGGTATGCTGAAAACTTAATTTTTCTAGTTGTTTTTGTAGCATTTTATGTTACAAAAATTTTTTCAAATGTTAAAACAAATGCTGTATATTGTTTACAATGCGTTTGGGTATAATGAATGACATATGTAAAAAGCAAAGATTATACTAATTATTATTTTGTTGTTCGCCTTATTTTAGATTTATGGATTTTTTGCAAGCGTGTGGTGATAAGAGTGTTACCATTATCTCGTAAGACTTTATGTTTAGAAAATCTTGGCGTTAACTTATTTCTACGGTTTTCTTTTCGAAATATGCTCTCATTAGTTGATAAGGGGGCTGCGGATTTCCGAGTTTCGTTAAGTTTATCAAGTTTGCTTTTAGTATTTTTATGTAAAATCTCTTTTACCTCTTGGTATAATTTTGATTGAAAAAAATTTAATTTTTGTAAATATTCATGATTAGTGTCGTATTTAATTGTTTGTTCAAATATAGGTGTGCGTCCAGTAAAAAGTTCAAAAGGTGTGTATTTTGTAGATGAATGTATAGCGTTATTGTATGTGAGAAGTGTTTCCGAAAGAGTTTCCTCGTGTTTGTTAATCTGCTTATTTTTCTTTTTTAATTCTGTTATTATTCTATAGGTTTCAGTCAGTGTCGAATGCAATCGTTCTACTGGAGAGTTGCTGGATGACTGCTGGAAGGAAGTTATATGACATTGGATGTCGTATTGATTACAGAAATCTTTAAATATACTGCCAGAAAATTCCGCACCTTGGTCATAAACTATTTTTTTAGGGATTCCAAAAAGACTGAAAAAATGTTTCATGGCGGTAACGACGTTTATGCAGGTCCTGTTGGGTATAGGGTAGGCACACGCAAATTTTGAAAACTTATCTATTAGTGTAAGATTATAGTTTTTGTTAATCGTGTATATGTCTATATGGACTATGTCCATTGGTTTGCAAGGAGTTTCTGGTACTTCAAAAGGTGGTTTCTGCGGCTGTCTATCGTATTTAAGTGTGAGGCAAATTTCACAACCCTTTATTATTTGCGCTATTTTGCTTTTCATATGTGGAAAGTAGACTTTTCTTTTAAGGTGCATTAATGTTTCATCAATACCCCGGTGATTGTTATTATTGTGATAATCATTGACTATTTTTTCTTGATCGGTCGTATTAGTGATATCGTCTAAAAGAGTTGTACACCTAAGTAATTTAAATAATTTATTGTGAGAAAAATGTTGAGAGAACACATCTAGTACTATTTGAAAAATATTGTCTGATGTGTAAATTGCTAATGTCCTGTTAATCTTAAAAATTTTTTTTAGAATGTCTAGTACAGTTTCTGAGTTAAGTCTGGGCTCTGTGATTGTTCTCCTTAATTTGTTTTTAAAGGGAGTAGAAACCTGGTAAGAAGCAGGAGAACCTTCAGCTAAAACAATCTGCAAATTAAAATCGTTAAGTGGTTTTTCGACAATTATTATGCTTGATTCAAGATTATACAGAGAAGATGTTACTTTGTTATTTGAAAAATTTTCGACATCTATATTGTTAACAATAATATCTGCTTCGGGTCGGATACGACTCAGTGCATCTGCAACTACGTTTTGAGAGCCTTTTTTGTATTGAAATTCGTATTCGTATTCTAGTAATTGTAGTTTCCAACGGGCGACCTTGTCGTTGGTGGAAAATGGTCCTGTGTTCCATGTTAATGGTTTGTGGTCTGAAACTAAAATAAATTTTTTTCCGAATAAGTAGGGTCTGAAGTGTTTTACTGCCCAATGGACTGCAAGCATTTCTTTTTCTGTAGCTGAATAACGGGTTTCTTCATCGGATAATGTGCGACTGGCGTAAGAAATAGGTTTGTCGCTTCCAGATGATTTTTGGGATAAAACAGCGCCGAGGGCATAATTGCTTGCATCAGTAGTTAATATAAAGGGTTCTTTAAAGTTTGGGTAGGTCAATATTGGATTGTTACAAAGTAATGTTTTACAGAATTCAAAAGTTTTACAGTATTCTTCATCAATCGTTACTGCTTTTGTACCTTTTAATTGTTGTGTTAATGGCTTTGTTATGCGGGCAAAGTCTTTAATAAATTTTCTATAATAGCCAAGGAGACCTAGAAATGATTTAATTTGTCTCCTGTTTTTTGGGATAGGGAACTCCTGAATGGATTTTATCTTATTTGGGTTAGGTTTGACCCCATCTTGAGTTACAATATGACCTAGAAAATTAACCTCTCTCCGAAGGAAGTCAGATTTTGCGATTTGTAGCTTAAGATTAGCGGATCTGAGTCTATCAAATACTTGCCTTATATCTATCAGGTGTTTTTGTAGAGATGGTGAAAAAATTATAATGTCGTCTAGGTATACTAAACAAATGGAACCTACTAGATCTCCAAGGACATGGTCCATTACTCTTTGGAACGTTGCAGGTGCATTCTTCAACCCGAACGGCATACGGATGAATTCAAAGTGGCCACCTTCGACTGTAAAAGCTGTTTTGCTCCTATCTGCTTGGTTCATTTCAATCTGGTGAAATCCACTAGCTAAATCAAGAGTTGAGAAGTAATTAGATTTCCCAAGTTGGTCTAAAATCTCATTTATATTTGGAATTGGATAACGGTCTGAAATTGTTTTTTCGTTAAGTTTACGATAATCTAGAACTAATCTCCATTTCTGCGTTTCAGGGGAGTTTGATTTTTTCGGAACTACCCAAACAGGGGCGCTCCAAGGCGAATAACTGTTTTTAATTATGTTTTGGTTTAGCATTGAGTCTATTTGGTCTTTTACTTCTTTCTTTAAGGCGTAGGGGTATCGATATGATTTAACAAAGATTGGCGTGTCGTCAGTTGTGCGTATATAATGTTTAATATCGCTGGTAAATGTTAGTTTTTGGTTGTCGTCATAAAAAAGGTCTGTGTACTTGCTACAGAGTTGTATTAATGCAATTTTTTCTTCGGAGTTTAGGTGATCGGTTTTTAATTTGGTAACGTATTTGTCGACATGTGGGAGACTTTGATTGTCCGAATTTATATTGTATATTTCAAAATAGTGATTTTGATCATAGGGTATGGTTTCTAATGGCTGTTCTAAATATAATTGCTGATCTTCGAGTGAATTATTTACGATTACCATCTTGCTATATCCGTTAACTGAATTGTATAGTCCTTCTGAAATCTCTAAGTCCTTATTATACATTGTCTGTTGAGAGTAGAAATTACCTTCTTTCATCCGAACCGGAAGGGTTATTAAACATTTTGAAGAAGCTGGGATAATGTGTACTTCGGTTACTGGGTTGTCTTGTAAACAAATTTTTAAGCATGATTTTGGAGTTTCTAACCAAAAACTGTCCAGATTAATATTGGCTTTTAACTTACTAAGGACATCCATCCCAAGCAAACCTTTGAAATGTGGGTGAAAATCGAAAAGAAGTAAGTCTACCTTCATTTGTTCATTAAACTCTTTAAGTGATTGAATCGTGGTTTTTTCTTTTATGACGTGTTGGTTCAACACTGACTGTACAGTTATAGGGTTATCAAGAGTTTTGCGATCGACATTGCTCACTATGGTTGGGCTTACAAATGAATTTGTGGAACCTGTATCTATTAAGAATTTTATGGGTTGAGTTGTAACGGAATTTATCCATATAAAAGGGAGTGTCGATCCGTGTGATTTTTTTGTTAAGTACCCTGTTGGTTCTCGGAGGCAGTTTCGAAAAAATTTCCTGCGTCATTAATATTACAAAGTTCAGTTGAAGATTGTTGCTCATTGATATTGTGTAATTGGTTCCTAGTTGGGCCTGTTGAATTGAAAGGATTTACAGTTGAATTTCTGTTATGGTAGTTATTATTAGCGTGGTTGTTAATGTTAGGCTGAGAAATGGTTGAATTATTTCTAAATAACTGGCTTCTATTGTTAGAATAGGGGTTGCTGTTTGGTTGATTTCTTATGTTTTGGGGGCGTGAGTATGGTGTTACCTGTGCTCGAAAATTCTGGCTAGTATTTGGTTTTTGCGAATAGAAGGTCTTTTCGACACGGCAATGTTCATAGGCTTCCTTGATATTTTGTGGGTTTTTTGATTTTATTAAAGTTTTAAGGGGTTCTCGTAGATTAATTAAAAAGGTATTCAAGCATATCTCGTCATATAATTTTGGTTTGTCAGTTGAGTTTTGATTTGTGTTTTGTAAAATCTCTGTCAATTGTGATCTTATTTTTAAAATACTATAAAATAGTTGACCTAATGACAAGCTATCGGGAAAGTTTTGTAAATCGCGAATAAGCATAGCTTCGCTTTTCTTGCTACCATAATGCTGTATGAGATTAGCCTTGATGTCATCCCAGATGAGTGCAGTATTGGATAGTTTTAAGGCGTCATTAGCTCTACCTACGATTTTGTTCCTGATGGCTCTTAACAGAAGGGAGCTGTATGGCGTCTGGTCAGTTCCTCTGATCAAAGCGATGACTTCTTCCACATTGACAATGAAGTCTTGCAGTTTATTAGGGATGCCGTCAAAAGTAGGTAGCTCCTTGATAAAGGCGAGGATGTCAGTTGGATTTAAAGATGTTGGGTTGTTGGCTATGCTGCTTATTGTAGGCGTAACGTTTGGAGTCGATATAGTTGTGGGAAGTGACACCGAAGCGTTTCCAGAATCCATTGCTACGTCGTTGGGTGAATGAACTGGAACTTTATAAATGAGTGCCCTTCGTCTGGCAGATGTTCTTTTTGTGGCTGCTTGGTATGTAGATTTTTTTGGCATTTATGTTGACGTGATTTGTCGACGTGAGTGTTTCTAAATTCTGTAATGTTTTAACCATTATTATATTTATTTATATACATGTAAAACCCAGACACACATACACACACACATGCACACACGTACACTAATATACATCTGTATTATTATCATTATTATTATGTTTTATGTTTTTTTTTTTTTTTTTTTTTTTTTTTTTGAGTGTTTTAAAATTTTGCAATGTTTTAAACATAATTATAATTGTCTATGCACATACACATACACACAACACACACACGCACACATATATACCGACATACATATATATATACATACATATATACGTATATATATATATATATATTTTTATTTTTTATTATTATTTTTTTTTTTTTTTTTCATTGTATGTCACTAACATTGCAACGTTTCAATTGTTCTTAATGTTCTTTCAAAATATTTTGTAACAAACCTTTATTACTTTAATTATGTATTAATAGTATATTGTTCTTAAACTTTGTGTCACAACTTTACACTGAACTTCTAATTTTATTCACGTCTTTGCAACTCAAGCTCACTTTTGTAAATGAGCCTACAATAAAACGCTACTACTTATGAATGCTTCGTTTGCCAATTGCAGCTCTGCTTAGAAGATCGATTTCACTAGAATTTGCCGCTTTTGCTGCCTCGTCTGCCAATCGCAGCTCAGCTAGCTGATCACTTTCGCCAGAAATTGTAGCTTCTTAGCGTCGTCACCTCAGCGTCATCTTCTCTCAGCTTCGCAGAAATTGTAGCTTCTTGGCGTCGTCTTCTCAGCGTAGTTCTGCTAGCAGATCGATTTCACTAGAAATACAATACTAAGTATTGTGGTTTTGAGCGTTTTGGCAATTCCAGATCGATTTCGCCCGAAATACAATACTAAGTATTGTGGTTTTGTAGCGTTTTGGCAATTCCGCCGAATAATGAAATTGAAAGCAGAATGAGCGACAAACAATGTGTATTTCGTAAAAGAGATCTTGTAGCTTTGCAGCATATAAACATTTCCATTGAATTATGAGATGTACACATACACATGTGTATATGCATCCATGTATATACATATTCCACTTTTTTTTTTTTTTTTTTTTTTTTTTTTTCATGTGGTGATTATCGACGTATGATTTCAGCCCACACCTTTTAACACTTTTACTAAAATAATTTTAATTTCACTTATGATTGACCTTTAGTTATCAGCAATTGATTCTGTAGGCCAATTTTCACGTGTGGAACATGTACATGTATGTATGTTTGTATATATGTAAATGCTGTATAGAAAATTTTTTTTTTTTTTTTTTTTTTTTTTTTGTTTGTTATCAGCAATTGATTCTGTAGGCCAATTTTCATGTGTGCAACATGTACATGTATGTATATACACATGTAAATACTGTAAGGTTTTTATTTTTTATTTTTATTTTTTTTTTTTTTTTTTTTTTTTTTTGTTTTGTGTGATTGGTTTTGCCATGTAAACGATTATCAACAATTGATTCCGTTCCAATTACCAATGCACAGCAATATTTTTTTTTTTTGGTTTTCAATGCACTTTACTTACGAAACAAAATAATAATAGTTCTCAATGTGAACATAAGTAGGTCCATTCCTAACCCAGCTGCGCCAATTACCACCGGGAGCTAGATGGTTTGAATCAGGGTGTGTGAAATGTGTGTGTATTTGGTTTTTCCCCGAGTAACTCAAACGTCTGTTCGATTCAGATGTTAAAACAGGAGTGACTTTTATTAATAATGTTTTTGGGTCTCTAAGTTTTGTCTATCTTTGTGTGTCTGTTACAATCGAAATAATGCATGTGTGTATGTATGTAAAATGTATGTATGTTTTGTGTATGTATGTTTTATGTTTCATATGAATGTATGTTTTATGTATGCATGTTTTATGTATGTATGTTTTATGTATGTATGATCATCATATATATATTATCAATCGTTCTGGGAACAGGGAAGAGTCGATGACACGTCTTCTTTCGTGGTCTCGTTCCCCAATTTAGTAACCAGGGTGTTGGGTTGGTAACTCCGGCCTTTATATAACAGCTATACAAGATGCTGGAACCATTTTACAGCCGTTATTTTGAGTGTTATGGCCGCCAGCATTTATATAATACCTCTACAAGCTGCTGGAACCATTCTGCAGCCGTTATTTTGTTTGTTATAGCCGCCAGCCTGTATATAGTAGCTGTACAAACTGCTGGAACCATTCTGCAGCCGTTATTTTGAGTGTTATAGCCGCCATCTTTAATATAGTATCTATACAAACTGCTGGAACTATTCTACAGCCGCCATTTTAAGCGTTATAGCCGCCAACTTTTATATAACAGCTATACAAGCTGCTAGAACCGTTCTACAGCCGTTATTTTGAGTGTTTTAGCCGCCAGCCTGTATATAGTAGCTCCACAAGCTGCTGGAACCATTTTACAGCCGATATTTTGAGTGTTATAGCAGACAGCATTTAGCCTTATTTGCTTATAGCCGCCATCCTTTTGATAACAGCTATAGAAGCTGCTGGAACCGTTCTACTGCCGCCATTTTAAGTCTTCTAGCGGCCATCCTTTATTTAACAGTTACACAAGCTGATAGAACCATAATACAGCCGCTATTCTGAGTCTTATAGCCGACATCCTTTATATAACAGCTATACAAGCTGCTGCAACCATACTATAGCCGCCATTTTGAGTCTTATAGCCGACATCCTTTATATAACAGCTATAAAAGTTGCTGAAACCATAATACAGCCGCCATTTTGAGTCCTATAGCCGACATTCTTTATATAACAGCTATATAATCTGCTGGAACCATTCTACAGCCGCCATTTGTAGTCTTATAGCCGCCATACCTCATATAACGGATATAGAAGCTGCAGGAAGCTTAATACAACCGCCATTTTGAGTCTTATAGCTGCCATCCTTTATATAATAGTTATACAAGCTTCTGGAACCAAAATATAGCCGCCATTTTGAGTCTTATAGCCGCCATTTCTATATAAAAGCTATAGAAGCTGCTGGAACCATTCTACAGCCGAAGTTTCAAGTCTTATAGCCGCCATCCTTTAGATAACAACTATACAAACTGCTGAATCCGTTCTACTGCTGCCATTTTGAGTCTTATAGCCGCCGTTTTTTAAATAACAGCTATAGAAGCAGCTGGAACCGTTTCATTGTCGCCATTTTAAGTCTCATACCAGACATTCTTTAAATAACAGCTATACAAGCTGCTGGAAACATAGTACAGTCATTTTGAGTCCTATAGCCGCCATCCTTTATATAATAGTTATACAAGCTGCTCGAACCGTTCTACTGCCGCCATTTTAAGTCTTATAGCCGACATCCTTTATACGACAGTTATACAAGCTGCTGGACCGATAATACAGCCGCCATTTTGCGTCTTGTAGCCGCCATCTTTTATACAATATTTATACCAGCTACTGCAAACATAATACAGCCGCCATTTTGAGACTTTTAGCCGCCATCCTTTATATAATAGTTATACAAGCTGCTGAAACCGTTCTACTGCCGCCATTTTAAGTCTTATATCCGCCATCCTTTAGATAACAGCTATACAAGCTGCTGAAACCGTTCTACTGCCGTCAATTGAAGTCTTATAGCCGCCAAACTTTATATAGTAGCTCTACAAGCAGCTGGAACCATTCTGCAGCCGTTATTTTGAGTGTTATAGCCGCCAGCCTGTATATAGTAGCTCCCCAAGCTGCCTGAACCATTCTGCAGCCGTTATTTTGAGTGTTATAGCCGCCGGCCTTTATATAACAGCTATACAAGATGCTGGAACCATTTTACAGCCGTTATTTTGAGTGTTATAGCCGCCAGCTTTTATTTAATACCTCTACAAGCTGCTGGAACCATTCTACAGCCGTTATTTTGAGTGTTATAGCCGCCAAACTTTATATAGTAGCTCTACAAGCTGCTGGAACCATTCTGCAGCCGTTATTTTTTTTGTTATAGCCGCCAGCCTTTACATAACAGCTTTACAAGCTCCTGGAACCATTCTACAGCCGCCATTTTGAGTGTTATAGCCGCCATCTTTGATATAGTAGCACTACAAACTGCTGGAACCATTCTACAGCCGCCATTTTGAGTGTTATAGCCGCCAGCCTGTATATAGTAGCTGTACAAACAACTGGAACCATTCTGCAGCCGTTATTTTGAGTGTTATAGCCGCCATCTTTAATATAGTATATATACAAACTGCTGGAACCATTCTACAGCCGCCATTTTGAGCGTTATAGCCGCCAACTTTTATATGACAGCTATACAAGCTGCTAGAACCGTTCTACAGCCGTTATTTTGAGTGTTTTAGCCGCCAGCCTGTATATAGTAGCTCCACAAGCTGCTGGAACCATTTTACAGCCGATATTTTGAGTGTTATAGCAGACAGCATTTATATAGTAGCAATACAAGCTGCTTGAACCATTCTACAGCCGTTACTTTGAGTGTTATAGCCGCCGGCCTTTATATAACAGCTATACAAGCTGCTGCAACCATAATATAGCCGCCATTTTGAGTCTTATAGCGGCCATCCTTTATACAACAGCTACACAAGCTGCTAGAACCATAATACATCCGCTATTCTGAGTCTTATATCCGACATCCTTTTTATAACAGCTATACAAGCTGCTGAAACCATAATATAGCCGCCATTTTGAATCTTATAGCGGCCATCCTATATATAACAGCTACACAAGCTGCTAGAACCATAATACAGCCGCTATTCTGAGTCTTATAGCCGACATCCTTTATATAACATCTATACAAGCTGCTGCAACCATAATATAGCTGCCATTTTGAGTCTTATAGCTGCCATCCTTTATATAATAGTTATACAAGTTGCTGGAACCAAAATACAGCCGAAATTTTTAGTCTTATAGCCGACATCCTTTATATAACAGCTATACAAGCTGCTGGAGCCATTCTACAGCCGAAGTTTTAAGTCTTGTAGCCGCCATCCTTTAGATAACAGCTATACAAACTGCTGAATCCGTTCTACTACTGCCATTTTGAGTCTTATATCCGCCGTTTTTTAAATACCAGCTATAGAAGCAGCTGGAACCGTTTCATTGTCGCCATTTTAAGTCTCATACCAGACATTCTTTAGATAACAGCTATACAAGCTGCTGTAAACATAGTACAGCCGCCATTTTGAGTCTTATAGCCGCCATCCTTTAGATAACAGCTATAGAAGCTGCTGAACCCGTTCTACTGCCGCCATTTTAAGTCTTATAGCGGTCATCCTTTATATAACAGCTACACAAGCTTCTAGGACCATAATACAGCCGCTATTCTGAGTCATATAGCCGACATCCTTTATATAACAGCTATATAAGTTGCTGGAACCATTCTACAGTCACCATTTGAAGTCTTATAGTTGCCATACTTCATATAACGGATATAGAAGCTGCAGGAAGCTTAATACAACCGCCAGTTTGAGTCTTATAGCTGCCATCCTTTATATAATAGTTATACAAAGTGCTGGAACCAAAATACAGCCGCCATTTTTAGTCTTATAGCCGACATCCTTTATATAACAGCTATACAAGCTGCTGGAGCCATTCTACAGCCGAAGTTTTAAGTCTTGTAGCCGCCATCCTTTAGATAACAGCTATACAAACTGCTGAATCCGTTCTACTGCTGCCATTTTGAGTCTTATATCCGCCGTTTTTTAAATACCAGCTATAGAAGCAGCTGGAACCGTTTCATTGTCGCCATTTTAAGTCTCATACCAGACATTCTTTAGATAACAGCTATACAAGCTGCTGTAAACATAGTACAGCCGCCATTTTGAGTCTTATGGTCGCCATCCTTTAGATAACAGCTATAGAGAGCTGCTGAACCCGTTCTACTGCCGCCATTTTGAGTCTTATAGCCGACATCCTTTATATAACAGCTATTAAAGCTGCTGAAATTCTTTAGATAACAGCCGCCATTTTGAGTGTTATACCCGCCAGCTTTTATATAACAGCTATACAAGCTGCTGGAACCATTCTACAACCGCCACTTTGAGTGTTATAGCCGCCAGCCTGTATATAGCAGCTTCACAAGCTGCTGGAACCATTCTGCAGCCGTTTTTTTGAGTGTTATAGCCGCCATCTTTAATATAGTAGCTATACAAACTGCTGGAACCATTCTACAGCCGCCATTTTGAGTGTTATACACGCCAGCTTTTATATAACAGCTATACAAGCTGCTGGAACCATTCTACAACCGCCATTTTGAGTGTTATAGCCGCCAGCCTGTATATAGCAGCTTCACAAGCTGCTGGAACCATTCTGCAGCCGTTATTTTGAGTGTTATATCCGCCATCTTTGATATAGTAGCACTACAAACTGCTGGAACCATTCTACAGCCGCCATTTTGAGTGTTATAGCCGCCAGCATTTATGTAGTACCTCTACAAGCTCCTGGAACCATTTTACAGCCGTCATTTTGAGTGTTATAGCCGCCAGCCTTTATATAGTAGCTCTACAAGCTGCTGGAACCATTCTGCAGCCGTTATTGTGAGTGTTATAGACGCCATCACTAATATAGTAGCTATACAAGCTGCTATAACCATTTTATAGCCGCCATTTTGAGTGTTATAGCCGCCAGCCTGTATATATTAGCTATACAAACTGCTGGAACCATTCTGCAGCCGTTTTTTTGAGTGTTATAGCCGCCATCTTTAATATAGTAGCTATACAAACTGCTGGAACCATTCTACAGACGCCATTTTGAGTCTTATACCCGCCAGCTTTTATATAACAGCTATACAAGCTGCTGGAACCATTCTACAACCGCCATTTTGAGTGTGATAGCCGCCAGCCTGTATATAGCAGCTTCACAAGCTGCTGGAACCATTCTGCAGCCGATATTTTGAGTGTTATAGCCGCCATCTTTAATATAGCAGCTATACAAGCTGCTGGATTATTCTACATCCGTTATTTTGAGTGTTATAGCAGCCAGCATTAAATATAGTAGCTCTACAAGCTGCTGGAACCATTCTACAGCCGTTATTTTGAGTGTTATGGCCGACGGCCTTTATATAACAGATATACAAGCTGCTGGAACCATTTGACAGCCGTTATTTTAAGTGTTATAGCAGCCAGCCTTTATAAAGTAGCTCTACAAGCTGCTGGAACCATTCTACAGCCGTTATTTTGAGTGTTATGGCCGCCGGCCTTTATATAACAAATATACAAGCTGCTGGAACCATTCTATAGCCGTTATTTTGAGTGTTATGGCCGCCGGCCTTTATGTAACAGCTACACAAGCTGCTAGAACCATAATACAGCCGCTATTTTGAGTCTTATAGCTGACATCATTTAAATAACAACTATACAAGCTGCTGGAAACATAATATAGTCGCCATTTTGAGTCTTATAGCCGCCTTTAGATAACAGCTATACAAGCTGCTGCAACCATAATATAGTCGCCATTTTGAGTCTTATAGCGGCCATCCTTTATATAACAGCTACACAAGCTGCTAGAACCATAAAACAGCCGCTATTCTGAGTCTTATAGCCGACATCCTTTATATAACAGCTATACAAGCTGCTGCAACCATAATATAGCCGCCATTTTGAGTCTTATAGCCGACATACTTTATATAACAGCTATATAAGCTGGTGGAACCATTCTACAGCCGCCATTTGCAGTCTTATAGCCGCTATACCTCGTATGACGAATATAGAAGCTGCAGGAAGCTTAATACAACCGCCATTTTGAGTCTTATAGCTGCCATCCATTATATAATAGTTATACAAGCTGCTGGAACCAAAATTCAGCCGCCATTTTTAGTCCTATAGCCGACATCCTTTATATAACAGCTATACAAGCTGCTGGAGCCATTCTACAGCCGAACTTTTAAGTCTTATAGCCGCCATCCTTTAGATAACAGCTATACAAACTGCTGAATCCGTTCTACTGCTGCCATTTTGAGTCTTATATCCGCCGTTCTTTAAATACCAGCTATAGAAGCAGCTGGAACCGTTTCATTGTCGCCATTTTAAGTCTCATAGCAGACATTCTTTAGATAACAGCTATACAAGCTGCTGTAAACATAGTACAGCCGCCATTTTGAGTCTTATAGCCGCCATCCTTTAGATAACAGCTATAGAGAGCTGCTGGAACCATTCTACTGCCGCCATTTTAAGTCTTATAGCCGCCAAACTTTATATAGTAGCTCTACAAGCTGCTGGAACCATTCTGCAGCCGTTATTTTGAGTGTTATAGCCGCCAGCTTTTATATAGTAGCTCTACAAGCTGCTGGAACCATTCTGCAGCCGTTATTTTGAGTGTAATAGCCGCCGGCCTGTATATAGTAGCTCTACAAGCTACTGGAACCATTCTGCAGCCGTTATTTTGAGTGTTATAGCCGCCAGCCTTTATATAACAGCTTTACAAGCTCCTGGAACCATTCTACAGCCGCCATTTTGAGTCTTATAGCCGCCATCTTTTATACAATAATTATACCAGCTGCTGCAAACATAATACAGCCGCCATTTTGAGACTTAGAGCCGCCATCCTTTATATTAAAGTTATACAAGCTGCTGGAACCGTTCTACTGCCGCCATTTTAAGTCTTATAGCCGCCATCCTTTAGATAACAGCTATACAAGCTGCTGAAACCGTTCTACTGCCGCCATTTGAAGTCTTATAGCCGCCGTTCTTTAAATAACATAATCATCAACGCTCTCGAGGAAGACGGACGTGTTTTTTTTTTCAAGCTCCCGCGTTTTTAACTGATTTACATTTATTTTATTTTGTTTTATCGGCGTCGCGATCGAAATATTAATTAATTAGTAAATCTAACTTGCACCGTATCACTCGTTGCGTTTTTGTGTGTTTGTGTTAATAATTTTTAACAACTTTAATTTCTGCTTATAATCTTTGTTGGTTCTTTTCTTTTTCTTTTTTTTTCTCTTTCTTTTCTTCCTCTCTCTCCCACCTTTATCTCATTTTTTCTGCCTTGCAAATCACAAGCAACGCTCTGTTGTTGTTGTCTTGCAATTTCAGTGTTCTTGTTGCATTGTTTTGTTATTGTGATTTCTAACTCCCGCGCTCGCGCTCTTTGACTTTTTTTTTTTCTCTCTCGTTTTTGTTTCACTGGTCGCCGTTATTTGCGCTCATATTGCAGTCTGTTGTGTGTCTGTAATTTAGAGTCTATATTCTCTTAGTCAGTGCTCTTTTCTTTTAACCCTTGTGCACATTTCTCATTTTTCAGTTTTATTTGTTTGATTACCAATTTTTTCTTATTACCTCATAATGACTGTTTGTTCGATTAAAAATTGTTTGCATCCCGCCCCACCCTCGAATAGTTTTATTTACTGTTGGTTGTGTAAAACTACAGTACATGTTAAGTGTGCCGGCTTTATATGCAGGGTGAAGGATCTTTTAGATCAAAAACAGGGTTTCAAATGGGGATGTGAATCATGCCGGATCGTGGAAGATGAAATGGAACTTTTGTGGAGGTGCCTTGAGTAAAACTTGCAGCTCAAAAGAAAAAAAAAAAGAAAAAAAGAAAGGAAGGCAGCATTTAAAAGACCCGCGAATGCACTGCTTGATTGCAGAAAGAAAGTTCACCACAGTGGTACATTTCTTTTTCCCATTATGCCAATAGCGGATAATGTCACTTTGACAATTGACTTCGGGTCTAAACGAAGATCAAAGTTAGGCATAGAGCATAGGCGAACTATCTTGATGAATTCTTTTCAAATTGGCAACCGAGCGGAACAGTCCTTTGCAGGAAGTGGAAAAAAATTAATATTTCATTTTTTTATACCCTTGCAGAGGGTATTATAAAATTGGTCAGATGTTTGTAACGCACAGAAGGAGACGTTTCCGACCTCACCGATAGGTGAGATAAAGTATGAAAATCATCGGGATCGGACTACTATATCATAACAACACAAAACACAGAACAAAAATTTTTGCAAAAATTGGAGTATCCCCATGAAATTTACCAATATAATAGAATTTGGTATAAAATCTCAGATCCCAAAATTTGAATTTGATCGGATAAATAGAACACAAGTTACAGTCATTACAAATCGGTTCTACGTCATCAGCAAATCAAACAGATCACATGCACACACACACTAAGACGCAAAGCTACACGAACTGTATGTGTATGCGTGCGATGCTTTGGATGGTAGAAGAAGAAAAATTGTAGTAAGAAGAGTAATAATTTGAATGTTTTGTTTGTGTATTGATGAATTGAGTTGCAGGGAAAGAAATTTCAAAATGTAAAAATATTATTGCCAAGGACTGCAAGGGTATATAAACTTTGGCATAGCCGAAGTTAGCTTCTTTGATATTTTGTGGTTAAAATAACCCAAGTAAATTTTTAAATCCGAATAAATACAAGCCATCCTTCATGGGCTGGAATCGGTAATAAAAAGAAACAAATGATGTTGGTATTCTCTATTTCAAGATATACTTCTTGAGTAAGTGCTAAATTTTCTTTAAAATTTTACAATTTGGTAATTTCGCAAATAAAATTTTGCACGCAGTTTTTCTAAGTATGTCTCGGTATGTTCGTTCATAATGCCAAAAAAAAAAAGGAAAATAAAATGTATTGCTTTGATTAAGCAGAAGGTAATTATACAGCTCTAAAGAAAAGGAAAAAAAACGCAATAACGACATTCATATTTTATCATGTATATGTATATAATTTTTTCTGTTAGACAAATGTAAGGCATAAATTTTGGTGTTAATGATTTCCAAAGCCAGAATTCCAAGACATTTATGTTGGATAGTGCAAGCAGCGTAGAAGTTATTCACCAAAGGGGACGAAGCAATTACATTGGCGACCATCTGATCAGTCAAATTTCGATACGACACCGGTGCTAGGGCAAGCGGTGAGAAGTGAAAACAGCGAAAGCACGCAGCCCAAAGAATAAATTGTATCCGAGTTAAAAAGTGAAAAAGTTGCAAGAAAAAAAGAAATCAAACAAAAATGAAGTAAGTAAGTCGTCTCGCCGACCTAGGTATACCATACACCAGTAAAACAAATATTTCAAATTTGTAATAACAAATGCATTTTGCCTATTTCAAAAAAATTCTGTTCACATGCTTTTTACAAGCATATCTTAGTATCTCTCTCACTCATGCATATGAGCACCCTAGCGCCCCACCCGCCAACGGCCAACTCCGGCCTTATGGAAAAACGTTTATATGCATAACTTGGCTATTTTTTGTCCGATTTTGATCAAATTTGGTATTTTGCTGGGTATTAGTATCAAATGCAAGTGTGCCAAATTTGATTCTACAAGGTGAAAAATTACGGGAGATAATCGAGTTTTTCAAATTTCGGGGGCGGAAAGGGGCGTGGCAAAATCTTTATAATTACAAAATGAGCGTATTTACTAAGCAAATATACATACCAAATATGGTGTCTCTAGCTGCAATAGTTTTTGAGATAAACGTTTTTTTTGAATTGCGGGGGCGGAAAGGGGCGTGGCAAAATCTTTATAATTACAAAATGAGCGCATTTACTAAGCAAATATACATACCAAATATGGTGTCTCTAGCTGCAATAGTTTTTGAGATAAACGTTTTTTTTGAATTGCGGGGGCGGAAAGGGGCGTGGCAAAAATTTGAAACAAACTCGATCACTCTACATACCACACGAGCCTACATTTCAAATTTGGTGGCTCTATCTCTTATAGTCTCCGAGAACTAGGCGTTCATACGGACGGACAGACGGACAGACGGACAGACGGACGGACGGACGGACAGACGGACAGACGGACATGGCTAGATCGACTCGGCTGTTGATACTGATCAAGAATATATATACTTTATGGGGTCGGAAAAGCTTCCTTCTGCCTGTTACATACATTTTGGCGACTTTAATATACCATTTCACCCTATGGGTGTATGGTATAAAAACCAACCCCAGGTGAAAAAAAGTCTAGCCAGAGTGAAAATCAAGTAAAAATATCAAAGAAGCTAACTTCGGCTATGCCAAAGTTTATATACCCTTGCAGTCCTTGGCAATAATATTTTTACATTTTGAAATTTCTTTCCCTGCAACTCAATTCATCAATACACAAACAAAACATTCAAATTATTTCGCGTAGCGTACGTCTGTGTGTGTGTATGCATATGCTCTGTTTGATTTGCTGATGACGTAGAACCGATTTGTATTGACTGTAACTTGTGTTCTATTTATCCGATCAAATTTTGGTAAATTTCATGGGGATACTCCAATTTTTGCAAAAATTTTTGTTCCAGAGCTATATGATATAGAAGTCCGATCCCGATGATTTTCATACTTTATCTCACCCAGCTAAAAATAAGCCCCCAAAAAAAATTTCATCCCGATAGCTCTTAAGATGTCTGAGTAAAACGCGTACGCACCGACGGACAGACGGACAGACGGACATGGCTATATCGACTCAGCTTCTCATGATCAAGAATATATATACTTTATGGGGTCGGAAACGTCTCCTTCTGTGCGTTACAAAAATCTGACCAATTTTATAATACCCTCTGCAAGGGTATAAAAAGGGTTTGAGCCAGAAAGCCATAGTGAAAACGAATGAAAACGAAAATTTTTAACTTCTTCTTTTTGTTTAAATCTAGGTAATATTCTATAATCGAAAGCTAGCATAAGTTAGTGTACAAGTAATAATTGGTAAAAAGAAAGTGTTCAATGAAAGACGCTAGTTTTTCTTGAAGTTATTAAATGTTTATTTATTTATATATATATATATAGGCACTAGCACATAAACCAGTGACTAAAGGTTGTCGCAACCAACACATAAATTGGGTGGACCTCGGAGTGAGATTACAAAGGTAGAGATGGGGGCCAAAGACACAGCGATGCGCACCCGATGTAGCTACAATTGGTATCTGATCTTACTAAGAATAATGCATTTCTTTTATAGTACAAAATAGCAAGCTCACCAGTGCATAGTTCGACATCGTGTTAGGTCAGCAAAGTACGTTTTTATTGATTAACTAGGTCTTTATTGTTTACTGCTGACCATACCAGATCTACTTATGACTGATGAGCCATCGATATCTATAATCGGGTTACATACTTAACATTGACATACATTTCTATTATAATTGGCTTAATGTTCTCTTATTTTATATAATCTAACCACCAACATACTCCCGGCCGTTGAACACCTGTTCAACGTTATCCAACGTTGACCGCAAAATTGCTGGGGGCTGGGCTTACTGCAGCAGGAGTCGGTATGGGATTGACGATCCTCACGGTTGTCTGCTCTGGACCATTGTGTCTTGGGTGTTGTGAGCATCTTTTTATTCCATATACCATCACAAGAACCAATGGTATTGTTAACGCTACGTAGGAGACTATAACATGGTGAGCTGGCTGGCTGGGGTCTTCTGGCAATTTCCAGTTTTGCTTAGTTTCCAGTTTTCCTTGAATGTTGCTTAGTTCGTCGTAGCTTAGCTGCATCTTTGTAAATTGTGTTGTTGTTGGCGCTACTTTTGTTGGGCCAATGCTGAAGTTGCCAAATCGGACATATGACAATTTCATTGTGTCTGTCGTCGTTATACGGTGACCTGTTATTTGTATAGCAGCACTCCTAGCTGTACACGTCGGGTCTAGAGTCAACAATCCAGTCTTCTTAATAGTGACACCTTGTATATTATCGTCACAGGTCACTGCGAGTTCAATTGGTCTAATGGTGGCAAAAATCCACTGATTTTTTTGATACATGTCGTACCACACGAATGATCTGTTTGTGTGTTGTATTTGGCAAGTTGATGATTTTGTGTTTTTGAATAGCTGGAACTCACAGTTGCTATTGGCCGAAAACGTCGTCTGTTTATCAAAACAAATATATTGCTCGTTGTTGAGCTGATGGCATTGTTCCAAATCGGCTCTTGAGAGCCCAATGTATTGATTCTGTTTCTTGTTGACAGCAATGATGGGAATTTTAATGTTCATGATTACAATCCCATGAGTTCCAATTGCTGGAATGGGCACCAGGTTATACAGTTGCACTGCCTGCGTTGCCACTAATGGAAATGTGACCTTAAATATCACATGATTGTTTGCGATTGTGCCTTGTGCTTTCATTAAGCCATATAATTGCAAGACGTCGTTATCTGGAACTGGCAAATCCAAACCAAACGGAAGATGTCTCTTCAGTTGGCTCAGATGTTCCCGAAGCTGGCCTGGTGATAGTAGTAACGGGATTATTTTGCTATGATGGGCATCTGTAAATACTCGGGAAATTTCGGTTTGAATTCGTTGCAAATTCCCTGCAATAACTGTCATCTGAGTAGTTAACGTGATATACCATTGCAATGCCTTTACCGCATTGTCCTGGACCTTGGTCATGTCGTTCATTTGTTGTTCCATTAGTTTCATCTGATTTTCAATTGTGGCTTCATCTCGCTTAATGATATTTATCGTTGAATCAATTACAGATGTCTGATTTTGCAGCAAGTTCAATAAGTACTCTTCATTTGATTTAACTTTTCGTATGGTGCCTGACATCTCTGTTGCATACTTTGAGTCCAGCACACCAAATAAGCCGTTCGCAATGTTCCCAATTATATCTAAAGGCGATCGTCGTTGGCGTTCTATGTGAAGGAGATCATTTCCTGTCCGTAGCTCTGAGTTGACATGCTCGAAGTGCCTCTGCATTGCGGTGCATGCCTCTGGAACCTTCATTAACACGCATATTTCTCCAACCTTTACTACTCCATCTGAAAATGTCTTCAAGTCGGCCCAATATGGTTCGAGATCGTAGAATGCCACAATAGTCCAGTCAGATGTTGCCATCCTTCCTGTGCCAATACTTTCATAGTATATGCCTGGTTTGGGGTTGAATCGAGTTATATTAGTTCTTTGAGCAAATGCTATAGGCAATAACAACAGCATTAGGCAGATCGTCATTGCCAACGGTGGCAGACCGATCGATAAGCGTCTTTTTTGGTTTTGGTTCTGCGTTGTCCTCGATACCAGAGTCCTTTTGGGGATTCGATTCTGTGTCATCTGCCTCGATTTTACGTTTTGTCGCTGTCTCTCTAAGCAAGGGGGCCAATTTATGGATAGCCCGCTTGTAGGTGCCTCTGGCTGTTTTAACGTCTACCACGCGGACGTATCCATCCAGGCCTGGATATAATTTAACAATTCGTCCAATTGGCCATTGCAAAATTGGCACATTATCCTCCTTTAGAATTACCATCATGCCTTCTTTGACATTATTATATGGTTTTTTCCACTTGGATGTGCCCTGCAATTCTTGTAGGTACTCTTGAGACCATTGCGTCCAGAATGTATGCTTAAGCCGTTGCACTAATTCCCATTGCTCTGGAATCGATCGCTGTGTTATTGGCTCTGCATCTGGTTGGGCTACTAATGGTTCTCCAATCAATAGGTGGCCTGGGGTTAGAGCTGTTAAGTCGTTGGGATCGTCTGAGTTTGGCGTTAACGGACGAGAATTCAGCACTGCTTCAACATTGACAATGATAGTAGACAGTTGTTCGAACGTTAAGTTTGCTGTCGATACGTTTTTTAATAGTAAATGCTTAGCGGACTTTACCGCAGCTTCCCATAATCCTCCGAAATGTGGAGACCGTGGTGGTATGAACTTAAATTGCACTCCTTTTGATTGCAAAATTCCTTGATACTACCTGCTGCCGTTTCTGAGTGTATTGTATCGGTCAGTTCCTTAAGTTGGTTGTTTGCTCCAACAAAGTTTGTTGCATTATCGCAATATAATGTCTGGCATCTTCCTCTGCGCCCAATAAAGCGCTGAAGCGCGCCCACAATGAGGGAGGTGGACAGGTCTCCGACCAACTCCAAGTGTACTGCCTTGGTTGCAAAGCATACAAATACTGCAATGTAGGCTTTGTCGGGACGTTTTCCTCGAACCTTATGGTGGATCCAGAATGGTCCACAATAGTCTACTCCGGCATTGAGAAAGGGTCTATTCTGAGATACCCGATGCTCAGGTAAGTCGCCCATGACCTGTTTAAAGAACTGAGGCCGGTACTTGGTGCATACTACGCAGCCCTGGATCACATTCCGGACCATCGGTTTCACCTTAATGATATGGTACTGTTGCCGAGCTATTCCGCGTAGTGCCTCATGTCCACAATGAAGATTCTCTTCATGAAGTTTTCGTAGCATCATTTTTACCACCGGATCATTATACGGCAAGAGATATGGATTCCTTGTTTCCGTTGATACTGGTGCTTGTTGTAGCCTAGTTGCTACTCGTATGATTGAATCTTCATCCAGTATTAGTGGCAATGTTGCCACTGTGCTTTTGCGATCTAGCGGTTGATCAGGTCGTTTCTTTAAGTGCCGTAATTCATATGCAAATCCTGTTTCTTGAATTTGCTTAATGATCACTCTCCGTGCTTGGTCCAACTCTTCCACCTCTAACTGAGCCGTTGGTTTCCTGTTCTGCTTGTGACAAAACCGTAGCACATACGCCACTATTCGCTGTAGCCGGTAAAACGAATTTCTGTGATTTACCGTATATATCCATTCACTCTTGTTGTTTGCCGTGTCAGTCACCATGCTGAATACCTTGGTTTTCTTCTCAGCGGTATCCATCGTGTGCTCTGTAGGCTTAAATGGTGCTGGCCAGCCACGTTGTGGTCCATGCAAAAATAGTGGTCCATACAACCATAATGTATGTGTGCTAAGCTGAACTGCTGATATGCCTCGAGACAGAACATCAGCTGCGTTGAGCGCTGATGACACATGCCGCCATTGCCTTGGATGTGATACTGCGTGTATTTTTGTCAACCGATTAGCCACAAACGTGTGGAAATGTGATGCCCGTGAATTAATCCAAGAGAGTACCACTGTTGAGTCTGACCAGAGAAATGATTCCACACTTTCTGATCCGAATTGGAGATCCTGTCGAACTCTATCCGTGAGTTCAGCTCCAAGTACAGCTGCACATAGTTCCAGCCGGGGCAGTGTCTGTTTTTCCAGGGGAGCCACTCTTGACTTGGCGCACAACAATCTGACCGAAATTTGGCCATTTTTATAGGTTGATCGGACATAAACTGCCGCACCATACGCCTTTTCTGATGCATCAACAAATGTATGCAATTCCTTTGTAGTGGGGACCTTGCCATCAAAAATATGCCTTGGAATTTTCATCTGGTTTAGTGCCTGTACATCCTCTCGGTAAGCTTCCCATTGCTTCTCCAAATACGGCGGTAGGTCACCATCCATCTCAATTCGTTCGGTAGCAACATGTTGAAGAAACATTTTCGCTCTTACCACTACCGGAGCGAACAGTCCTAGAGGATCAAAGATTTGACCGACTTCAGATAGCACCACTCGTCTGGTTATTCCTTTTGTATGTCTTTGAGCCTTTCCACATAATTGGTCTTCTTTGGGTGCCCATATGATTCCCAATGTTTTGACACTTGTTTGTTCCAGTGTGTCACCGAGATTGATGTCAGCAATCGTATCTTCCCTTGGAATTTCCTTTAGAAGTTGACTGCTATTTGAACACCATTTTCGTAAGTTGAAACCCTTAGGTCTCAAGATTTCTAGAAGCTCTTGTCTTATTTGCAGGGCTTCTGGTAAACTGTCTGCTCCTGTGAGACAATCATCAACATAAAAGTCATTTTTTAATGCTGATGCTCCAGACGACAATTTCTCAATGTTTTTCAGTGCCAAATATTCCAGACACTTCGTCGCTAAATATGGGGCTGACGTGGTTCCATAAGTTACCGTTTTTAAACGATAAAACTTTAGTTCTTGACTTGGATCCTCTCTCCACACAATCATCTGATTGAATTGATCGGCAGGGTTTATCCAAACTTGACGATACATTTTTTCAATGTCTGCCGTGAACACATATTTGTGTGTCCTGAACCGCAGAAGAATTGAGAAGAGTTGACTCTGTACAACTGGTCCAGGATATAAAATGTCGTTCAGTGATTTTCCTGATGACGTTTTGCATGATGCATCAAATACCACTCTTAGCTTGGTGGTGGTACTTTCTGGTTTTAGTACACAATGATGCGGTATAAAGTAATGGTTCTTGGGAATTTGTTCTACCATTACTTGCTTCATATGTCCAAGCTGTTCATATTCTGACATAAATTTTACATACTCCTTTTTTATGTCAGGGTTCATTCGCCTCTCTAACGACATGAATCTTCTTATGGCTACTTCCCGAGATTCTCCAAGAGATGACGCCTCTTCAGCAAATGGAAGCTTTACAATTAGTCGATTGTCCGCCGCCGTGTGTAGGTTATCGAGGAAGAATTTTTCACAATACTCTTCCTCCGGACTCCTGTACTTTTTATTGGCTCTAGTGTGTCTAGCTGCCAGAATCTTTCCAGTGATTCCTCTGGATTCGTCATGCCTACCATACATGTGATTGAAGCTGACGTTGACATATTAATTCTGCCAGCAACAATCCATCCGAACTCTGAGTTTTGTAATGTTGGACGGTTTCGATTGCCCCGTCTCCTTTCTGGTAGCAGTATAGCATAGTGATCATCAGCTCCCAACAGCATATCAATTTTTCCGGGTTTATCAAATGTTGGGTCCGCTAATTGAATGTTGTCTGGTAATGTGACTTTCTGCGTTATTTGTTCTGTGGGTTGGTCACCTATTATGTGTGGCAATACAAATGCCTCAACTAGCATTGCGAACTTGTTGTATCTTGACCTTACAACCAAGCTTACTCGCGCCTTGCTTATCTGTGGTTGACCACCCACTCCATTTATATGCACATGAGTCTCGCTAATTTTTAACGATAACTTCTTTACCAGTCTCTCTGAGACAAGATTTACTTGAGAGCCGCTATCCAGGAGTGCTCGAAATTCTCCTTTCCTTTCATTGATCCCTTTTACCACTACCTTGGCCGTTGCCAACAGGGTGTATTTTCTGCCAATTCCATACGCAGAAGCTGCAGAAGCAGATGTAGCAATTTGGTTGCCTGTTTCTAAATGCAACATTGTGTTATGTTTTTTATCGCATTTAAAGCATCCCCTCCAAGAGCAATTTTTGCAATATGGTCCGGCTTGAAGCAGTTGACACACAATTTGTGTCTCTGCACCCAATTAAGCCGCTCTGCTGCGGATTTGGTTTTGAACTTTTCACATTGGAAGAGTTTGTGCTTTGCTTTTTCGCAGAAAGCACACAGGGTACTGTTTGTCCCAGATGCTGTTGCGCATGTCTTTCTTGGACTTGGTTTTTCAATGCTGCGATTTTCGTTTCTTGGTTTCCCAATCGCCTCTAATGTTAAGAAGCGCTGTTCCAAGAAGGATAGGAAGTCCTTTACTTCCTGCAGATCCCTTGTGTTGGAAAGAGATTGCTCATATAGTGCGTGGTTGAATCTATCCAATTTTCTTGTCATATGAAACATTATGACAGCATCTGACGATTCCATATTGACGCCTACATTTTTTAAGGCTTGCAATGATTCAAAAATGTTATCATGCAAATTCTTTATAGAAGCTGCGTCATTTCCCACATTTGGGTGATCAAACAGCTTTGTCAGTATGGCTGTTACTAGAACTCGTTTGTTATTAAAACGTTCCTGCAATACTGACCAAGCAGTGTTGTAATTGGCTTCTGTTAATTCCGTATCAATCTCTCTGCTTCTCCAGAAAGGTTTGATTTTAAGTACCACATTTTCTCTATGGTGGATACATTTGACTCATGAACCACTTTTTTGTAGATGTCATGAAATTGTTGCCATTTCAGATAATCCCCATCAAATTTTGGAATGGGAATTTTGGGTAGTTGCAATGATTGTATCGATTGCAATACAGGTGGTGATTGTATCACTACATTTTCTGCTGGTGCCACACAGAATTTCAGCATTGTATTTTCTGCGGCCACAAACGTAGCTATATTATATCCGGCTTCGGCTGGATTTTCAGCTAGCCGGTGAATCTCATAATGGATTTCTTCAATTTGCATCCATAATTTGTCGACTACCGATTTATAAGTCATTTTATCTTCAGGCACAATTTGTCTTAATGTCCTGGATAATGACTCCAGCAGAGCACTTTGCTTGCGAACCAGTGGTTTGATCATGACTCGCTCTTCCTCTCTTTGGCGAGCTTGTCTCTCTAGCTTTATTTTTTTCAAATGGTCCTTCCACTCTTCCACTATATTAGATACAACCGTCTTCATTTTGCTGAAATAGTCCGTTACAAAGTAATCATCTTCAGTTGGTACGTTATTTAATTTGTCCATCAACTCCTGATGACATTTCTCGAAGTTCTCCCACATGTATTCCAGGAGATCAAGTTTTTCCTCGAAATAAGATGGCTTCGTTTTCCTGGCGAAAGAATCTTTTTGGTATTCCGAATGAAGGCCTGGATTGCCTCTCCTCGTTCTGTCTGCTGTTTATAAAACTCCTCCATGTTCTTTTATATTCTTATGTAATTGCTTATCTGTACTAGTACTTGACCCGATGGGAGTTTATTTATTTTGTCAAAGACAGGGAACGCTCCGACTCGTTCCTAAAATTGGTCAAGTGTAGCACAAATAAGAATACAAAAAAATTCGAAGTCGCCTTTTGATTAGTGTTTTAACAATGGTTTATTTTTATTTCCAATATACCTATTCTTTTACACTGATAACTGCCACGACAGTGAAACAAATTTTTGAGTTTCTTTTCTTTGTTTCAAAAATTGCTGATCAATGCCAAAATCTATACTCGTGTGTACTACCTGGGTTACTGACCGAGTTAACTAGGTCAGATATTGCTGACGCCAGGGAGTGCAACAGAGTTGAGTTGATCAAACTTTATTTTATATAAAATAACTTTTTTAGCCAAACTTTATTTTATATACAATAACTTTTTATGATTTGGTCGCCTCGTTAACACAAATCGTTGTTAAATGTTTTTTATAAAGTGATCGCCTAGTTGATCAATTTTTATTCAATGGGTATGCACTGCTACCCCGTTGCGGAAAACCAACTCCTAGTTTTCCAATAATCTTTTTATTCGCCAAGGTGGCTACGCAATGATTGCCAAGTTAATCAATTGCGATGTTTTTTAGTCGGGACCCCAGATTGATGTGAGATGTTCATCAATTTGTGCCCTCGCTTAGGATTGTCGTGTCCAAAGCGTGCAAAGAAAGTAGTCGCCTAGTTGACCAGTTTCCTTTTTGTTGAGAGATTGGTCGCCTGAGTTGACCAAATGTTCTCGCTTGATGACGGTTTCACCAAGTCTGTTATTCTTTTAACTTGGAGCCGCCAATGTCGGGGTCACCAAAATGTTCAATGAAAGACGCTAGTTTTTCTTGAAGTTATTAAATGTTTATTTATTTATATATATATATATAGGCACTAGCACATAAACCAGTGACTAAAGGTTGTCGCAACCAACACATAAATTGGGTGGACCTCGGAGTGAGATTACAAAGGTAGAGATGGGGGCCAAAGACACAGCGATGCGCACCCGATGTAGCTACAATTGGTATCTGATCTTACTAAGAATAATGCATTTCTTTTATAGTACAAAATAGCAAGCTCACCAGTGCATAGTTCGACATCGTGTTAGGTCAGCAAAGTACGTTTTTATTGATTAACTAGGTCTTTATTGTTTACTGCTGACCATACCAGATCTACTTATGACTGATGAGCCATCGATATCTATAATCGGGTTACATACTTAACATTGACATACATTTCTATTATAATTGGCTTAATGTTCTCTTATTTTATATAATCTAACCACCAACAGAAAGAAAAATCAAAAGGAGTGAAGCAAGTGAAAAAAAAAAGTATACAGAGAAGAAAACGCAAAGCAAAATTTCGAGCCACATGTGCAAAACAAAATTTTTTTTTCAAGTCGCGAGGTAACATACATTAAAAATGGAAAAAAAAATGAAGTAAGTAAGTCGTCTCGCCGACTTAGGTATACCATACACCAGTAAAACAAATATTTCAAATTTGTAATAACAAAAGCATTTGCCTATTTTAATAAAGTTCTGTTCACATGCTTTTTACAAGCATATCTTAGTATCTCGCTCACTCATGCATTTGAGCACCCTAGCGCCCCACCCGGCAACGGCCAACTCCGGCCTTTTGGAAAAACGGTTTTATGAATAACTTGGCTATTTTTTGTCCGATTTTGATCAAATTTGGTATTTTGCTGGATATTAGTATCAATTTCAAGTGTGCCAAATTTGATTCCACAAGGTGAAAAATTACGAGAGATAATCGAGTTTTTCAAATTTCGGGGGCGGAAAGGGGCGTGGCAAAATCTTTATACATACAAAATGTGCGCATTTACTAAGCAAATATACATACCAAAGACGGTGTCTCTAGCTACAATAGTTTTTGAGATAAACGTTTTTTTTTAATTGCGGGGGCGGAAAGGGGCGTGGCAAAATCTTAATAATTACAAAATGAGCGCATTTACTAAGCAAATATACATACCAAATATGGTGACTCTAGCTGCAATAGTTTTTAAGATAAAGGTTTTTTTTTTGAATTGCGGGGGCGGAAAGGGGCGTGGCAAAATTTTGAAATAAACTCGATCACTCTACATACTACGTGAGCCTACATACCAAATTTGGTGCTCTATCTCTTATAGTCTCTGAGATCTAGGCGTTCATACGGACGGACGGACAGACGGACGGACAGACGGACATGGCTATATCGACTCGGCTGTTGATACTGATCAAGAATATATATACTTTATGGGGTCGGAAAAGCTTCCTTCTGCCTGTTACATACATTTTGGCGACTTTAATATACCAATTCACCCTATGGGTGTATGGTATAAAAAGAAAGAGAATGAACTGAAAAGTGAAAAGTATCAAAAGAAAAAGGAAAGAACGAATAAATATGCATAATAGTTTTATTAAAACATTTTGTATGTGAAGAGTTGGAAAAAATTGAACGGTTAATTTTTGTACGCTGCATATGTAAGCGTTGCGTTTTGCTTTTGCACAGTGGGTCGAATTTAAAAAAAAAAAAAAAAAAAAAGAGAAGTTAAGGTTTATGAAGTTATGCCGATGTTTAGAATATTTTTTTTTTGATTTTGATTTAATTATCTTTGAATATAAATCAATATGCGTTAAAGTTTTGAGCTATATATTCTTTTTAGTAATTACAAATTAATTTGGTGATCATTTATGAAATTGTAAATTTTCTTATATATATTATAGAATGGTTTTTGGTTTTTTTAATGTGAGTTAACTTTGTTCTCAGAATTCTACTGAATGAAATATTAGATTCTAAGAAATTAATGATTGTGAGAATACATTAATTTAAGTGAATAATAATGATTTTTATAATGAGGTAATTTTCTGAACTTTCTTTTTGGGCAATCTAATGTGAATAAGGATGTTTGTTTTGGGATTTTCCCCTAGCGCTGAAAGGAAAATCATGGTAGGGTGGGTAGAGAGCGCGGCTGTGAATACACCTATACAGCCAACACTAGGACTATTTTCTTCTATTCTTTTCTCTCTATTCTATTTCGAGTTTCAGCACAGGGACTTTATTTAAAGTTGCTGACGTGTGAGTGGGTGAAACACATTCATCAAAGAACCACCCCAGCCGATTGTCTTGCTAGCCGCATTAAGAGTCCCGCAGATGAATCGTGTTGACACCAAGATAGGCCTCACACAATAACGTATACTTGCCGATTGCAATGGTTGGTAAGCCTTTATGGTTTCGTATTTATAGATATCTAGGTTACAGAAATTTTTGCAGCCCAACCGTGAGGCACATTCTAATTAGATACAGCAATTTTTGCTGCCAATCAGCTACGTTAAGGCTTTGTACGTTACAGTAATTTTTGGCGCCCAACTGAGGGGCCCGATTCTAATTAGATGATTATCTCTTTAAGGTTTTCTCAGGTAGATAATTCATGTGGTAGATTGACCCCTTTTCTTCTTTTAATTTCTTTGTGCATTCTAATCTTTTATTCTATACTATCAACAATTTAAATCGTAAAGTTGACTATTATTGGAAATACCTTCTCCGGCAATGCCCAGAGATCTGGTCCGGATATTCAACTAGGTTACTAATTGTTCCGAATATTTTAAAGCTAACTGTCAACATGAACCCAAGTCAAACAATATCTGTCAAAACAGCAGAAACTACTAACTTTTGGCAAGTGACCGAGAGCAAGACTCTGGTTTGAAAAGTGTTGAGTAGACGAAGGCATGATGGTAGCCTAGACTCTGTACCTCTTGCTTTAATAGAATACGTATTACATGGAATTATGATTGTGACAAATGGCTGAAACATCATCCAAGGATTATGCAACCGCTAGTATTATTGTAGAGAGTACATAGACTAGTCAGTCTAGTTTTGTTATCCCTTTTAGTATAGCCCGTAGCAGCTTAATTGTGAGTGGTCAGGACATTGGTGAGAACATTAATGGTTTAATCAGCCAACCCCAGATCATAATTGGCATAGCAAGAGACTATATTAAGACAGGTAACGAATCCCTTTTAAATTGAGTTATGTAGGTGCAACTCAAATAAAAGAGGGAAGATGATTTTTTTTTTGAGAATGGAACTATGGGATGTAGAGGCAAGTGACCCTAACCCAACCGCTTAAAAAGAAAGACACTACCCAAAATATGAGTGTACTTATGTAAATTTCTATTTCCTGTTGCTAAGAAAATAGCATCCCTAACGCAGATTTCAAGAGTAGTCCCTAGTGATAAAGTAAATTATTACACCTGAATTCCAGAAAAGAAAAATTATTCAAAATTATTATTCAAGAAAAAAAAAAAAATTTATAAAAATTTGATTAACATTTGGTTGAATTGATAACGCTATCGAATATTTAAAAATGTCAGTAATACACAGTGATAGAGATTACGAGGAGGCACCACGATCATCCTCATCACAAGTGTGTAGCATTTGTTCACAAGTTATTTCAGACGTACACGAAAGGGCAACGACAAAGTGTATGCACTCATTTCATAGAAATTGTATAATTACTTATGTTTCGACAAATCAAGAGTGTCCGGTATGCAAGTCTTTATGCCACCTTAGAGATGTACAAGTTAGAACTGAGTTATCAGCCAGTCAAAAACGAGTAGCAGTTCCTAAAGTCCATAATACGCGACAGCAGAGGCAAGCACACCTTTTATCTGGTCCAGAACAGTCAGCAATACCTGATGACACTAGTCCGCAAAATACGGTGATGAATTCATCAGAAGAGGTAGAACCACTACGAACAGCGAAAAAACAGGGAAGACCTCCTAAGCGAAGAGTACAACGCGCTCAACCAAAAAATTTTGAGAGACATCAGACAAGAGTCAACGCCGTAGCTAGTACATCGGAACCAGCGGTCGACTACGAAAGATTGTTTGAAAGAATAGAGAATCTTATAAATCAGAAGTTTGAGAGTTTGCAGACGAATGAAGCAGCAGCCAGCATACAAGAATTAAATACGCAGGCTAGAGCACAATCTTCACCCAGAAATTCGCCGATTTTTACATCAAGCATTAGGAGCGAAAAGGTAACACAGATTATCCAGAGTTGGGGTATAAAGTTCGAGGGATCACAAAAAGGCAGTACCGTGCAAGAATTTTTGAAGAAATAAGAAGTAGGAAGCAAAAGATTGGAGAATCATTTGATAATTTTTATGAAGATGTAATATCCATTGTTAGTAGGCTTCCGGTTCCATTGGAAGAGGATAGACTAGTGCAGCAGTTGCAGCGTAACCTGATACCGCAAGTGCGTGAAGCATTGTTATATATATCAGTTGTTTCGGTGTCAAGAGAAAATCTATTGGGAGAGACACTAATTAAGCGTCCGATCAAGAGTGTAAATTTTTCTAAGCCCGTTTACAAATCCGTAGCTGCAGTACTAGACGCCACAGAACAGTCAGAAGACGAGTTGTCGGTGAAAGAGGTAGATGCAGTTCAGCGAGTGGCGAATTCTTTGGTTTGTTGGAATTGTGACGTAGAAGGACATCGCTGGGTCATGTGCCTAGAAGATTGGATTATCTTTTGTTACGGCTGCGGAACAAAAGGAGTATACAAGCCGCAGTGCATAAAATGTTCAATTCGGGCGGAAAACTATCGGAAAGGACTACCGTATGGCAACAAGCGGACGGACCCTTAGTAAATGTTGCTCACAAAAGATTAAATCTTAATCTCACTGAACAAGAAAAGCAAGAAAACATTTCAGATTTACAAACAAATAGAAAGAATATTAAGTTACATCCAGTTAAACCATACCACATACGTTTAAAAGAATATGCAAGATCCCGTGAAAGAATATTTTCTGATGATAGTAATGTCGCATGCGTCAAGAGGTAACCAAAGCGCTCAACATTGCGTATGCGTAACTTTTGGAAAGCTGTACGAAATACCAAAAGAAGGTTAATTTGTTCAGTAATAAATGAAGCCGTAGATGGCCGATTTTATGCTTCAATTTCATTTTTACAATTTTTAGAATTAGGCTTATTAGACACAGGGGCAAATATTAGTTGCATTGGAGCAGACCTGGCTAAAATAGACTGGTCGTACAATTTAAAAATTTCGCAAAATTAATTCTTCAGTAAAAACGGCTGATGGACAGCCACAAACTGTTATTGGATCCATACAACTGAACGTAAAATATAGGGAACAGATGAAGGATATTAATTTCTTTATAATCCCTTCGATTAAGCATAGGGTAGTATTAGGAACAGATTATTGGAAAGCTTTCAAATTGGCCCCGGGTGTAATTTCCTCGATTGAAACTTTAAATAGCAACGTGCCTAGATTATCAGAGCAAGACGGTGAGGAAAAGTTTCCGCTGACAGCAGAAGAAGAAAAACGTTTAGGCGGAATCATTAGTCTATTTCCAGACTTTGAAATGCAAGGCCTCGGAAGAACAAAGCTTCTGCAACATCATATAGAGGTAGGCAATGCCACCCCGATTAAACAGCGATTTTACCCAGTTTCACCGGCGGTTGAAAAAGTTATGTTTCAGGAGATCGATAGAATGTTAGAGCTAGGAGTTATTGAGAAGTCAAATAGTCCTTGGAGTTCGCCCATGCGTTTGGTGATTAAACCAGGAAAAGTTCGTTTATGCTTAGATGCACGACGGATTAACGAGGTTACAAAGAAAGAGGCATACCCGCTGCCCAGCATCAATGGAATTTTCGCAAGACTACCAAAAGCTAACATCATCTCGAAGATAGATTTGAAGGATGCTTTTTGGCAAATAGGTTTGAGTGAGGAATCAAAAGCAATCACAGCATTTACAGTACCCGGTCGTCCATTGTATCATTTTGTGGTTATGCCATATGGTTTGTGTAATGCCGCGCAAACAATGTGTAGACTAATGGACGAAATAATACCCCCTGAATTAAAATATTGTACTTTTGGATACTTAGACGATTTATGTGTAGTATCAGAAAGCTTTGAGGAACATCTTATTGTGTTAGCCAAGCTAGCTGAGCAATTTCGAATGGCGAATGTGACTTTAAATGTGGCAAAGAGCAAATTTTGTGTCACAAAAGTTGCATTTTTAGGATATATAGTAGGCAATGGAGGAATTTCAACTGACACATCAAAAACAGACGCGATTCAGTCATGGCAAATTCCGAAAACATTTAAACAAGTAAGAGCGTTTATGGGAGTTGTCGGATGGTATAGACGATTTTAACCTAACTTTTCAGATATTAGTTTTTCAATCACCGAGCTTCTGTCGTCGAAAAAGAAATTCGTCTGGAACGAGCAAGCTCAGAAATCCTTTGAAAAGCTTAAGTCTGCGTTGACTTCAGCTCCAGTTTTGCAGAACCCGAACTTGGGCCGTTGGGAAAGCCAGCAGTTTCAATGCGTCCTTTTCAAAGGTTATACATAGATCTGCTCGGTCCATATCCACGCAGTAAGCGAGGGCATATTGGGTTGGTAATAGTTTTTGATCACTTTTCCAAATTTCATTGGCTTTGTCCGTTGAAGAAGTTGACATCTTGTTTAATACAGGAGTTTCTTCAGGATCATATTTTCTTTATGTTTGGTATTCCGGAAATCCTAGTGAGCGATAACGGAGCACAATTCAAAGCGGTCGAATTTAACGCGTGGCTAACGAAGCTTGGTACTAAGCATGTATATACAGCGTTGTATTCACCTCAAGCCAACGCCTCAGAACGGGTGAATCGATCAATCATAGCAGCGATTAGAGCTTATCTTAACGATGATCATAGAGAGTGGGATGAACATATTCCAGCAATTAGTTGTGCTCTGCGGAATGGTCATCATGCGAGCATTAATTGTTCTCCATATCATGCAGTTTTTGGCTTTGATATGATCACGCATGGGTCTCATTATAGTCTACTAAGTAAGTTCAATTTATTAGATGAATCACTTAATCCCCTTAGGAAAGACGATCAATTGCAGTTGTTGAGAAAAGAAATAAAACAGCAAATTGCATCAGCAGCAGATAAAAACGCCAAGCAGTATAACTTGCGCACTCGGCAAATTCATTTTAGGATAGGGCAAGAAGTATTCAGAAGAAACTTCAGCCAGAGTAATTTTCAGAAAAATACGAATGCAAAATTCAATCCTCAATGGGTGAAATCTAGAGTCAGGGAATGTTTAGGGAATTGTTATTATGTTTTAGAAGACCTTCAAGGAAAATTACAAGGAACATATCATGCCAAGGATATTAAACAATGAGGTTTTCAGACTAATTCCCCGAGAAAACTCTAGAATTCGTCTGTGGTTGTGGAGGTGCCTTGAGTAAAACTTGCAGCTCAAAAGAAAAAAAAAAGTAAAAAAAGAAAGGAAGGCAGCATTTAAAAGACCCGCGAATGCACTGCTTGATTGCAGAAAGAAAGTTCACCACAGTGTTACATTTCTTTTTCCCATTATGCCAATAGCGGATAATGTCACTTTGACAATTCTTCGGGTCTAAACGAAGATCAAAGTTAGGCATAGAGCATAGGCGAACTATCTTGATGAATTCTTTTCAAATTGGCAACCGAGCGGAACAGTCCTTTGCAGGAAGTGGAAAAAAATTAATATTTCATTTTTTTTGTGGTTAAAATAACCCAAGTAAATTTTTAAATCCGAATAAATACAAGCCATCCCTCATGGGCTTGAATCGGTAATTAAAAGAAACAAATGATGTTGGTATTCTCTATTTCAAGATATACTTCTTGAGTAAGTGCTAAATTTTCTTTAAATTATTACAATTTGGTAATTTCGCAAATAAAATTTTGCACGCAGATTTTCTCGGTATGTCTCGGTATGTTCGTTCATAATGCCAAAAAAAAAAGGAAATTAAAATGTATTGCTTTGATTAAGCAGAAGGTAATTATACAGCTCTAAAGAAAAGGAAAAAAAAAACGCATTAACGACATTCATATTTTATCATGTATATGTATATAATTTTTTCTGTTAGACAAATGTAAGGCATAAATTTTGGTGTTGATGATTTCCAAAGCCAGAATTCCACGACACTTATGTTGGATAGTGCAAGCAGCGAAAAAGCTATTCACCAAAGGGGACGAAGCATAATTGCCAATGTAATCATTGGCGACCATCTCATCAGTCAAATCTGATACGACACCGGTGCTAGGGCAAGCGGTGAGAAGTGAAAACAGAAAACATTCCAGAAAAGAAAAATTATTCAAAATTATTATTCAAGAAAAAAAAAAAATTTATAAAAATTTGATTGACATTTGGTTGAATTGATAACGCTATCGAATATTTAAAAATGTCAGTAATACACAGTGATAGAGATTACGAGGAGGCACCACGATCATCCTCATCACAAGTGTGTAGCATTTGTTCACAAGTTATTTCAGACGTACACGAAAGGGCAACGACAAAGTGTATGCACTCATTTCATAGAAATTGTATAATTACTTATGTTTCGACAAATCAAGAGTGTCCGGTATGCAAGTCTTTATGCCACCTTAGAGATGTACAAGTTAGAACTGAGTTATCAGCCAGTCAAAAACGAGTAGCAGTTCCTAAAGTCCATAATACGCGACAGCAGAGGCAAGCACACCTTTTATCTGGTCCAGAACAGTCAGCAATACCTGATGACACTAGTCCGCAAAATACGGTGATGAATTCATCAGAAGAGGTAGAACCACTACGAACAGCGAAAAAACAGGGAAGACCTCCTAAGCGAAGAGTACAACGCGCTCAACCAAAAAATTTTGAGAGACATCAGACAAGAGTCAACGCCGTAGCTAGTACATCGGAACCAGCGGTCGACTACGAAAGATTGTTTGAAAGAATAGAGAATCTTATAAATCAGAAGTTTGAGAGTTTGCAGACGAATGAAGCAGCAGCCAGCATACAAGAATTAAATACGCAGGCTAGAGCACAATCTTCACCCAGAAATTCGCCGATTTTTACATCAAGCATTAGGAGCGAAAAGGTAACACAGATTATCCAGAGTTGGGGTATAAAGTTCGAGGGATCACAAAAGGCAGTACCGTGCAAGAATTTTTGAAGAAATAAGAAGTAGGAAGCAAAAGATTGGAGAATCATTTGATAATTTTTATGAAGATGTAATATCCATTGTTAGTAGGCTTCCGGTTCCATTGGAAGAGGATAGACTAGTGCAGCAGTTGCAGCGTAACCTGATACCGCAAGTGCGTGAAGCATTGTTATATATATCAGTTGTTTCGGTGTCAAGAGAAAATCTATTTGGAGAGACACTAATTAAGCGTCCGATCAAGAGTGTAAATTTTTCTAAGCCCGTTTACAAATCCGTAGCTGCAGTACTAGACGCCACAGAACAGTCAGAAGACGAGTTGTCGGTGAAAGAGGTAGATGCAGTTCAGCGAGTGGCGAATTCTTTGGTTTGTTGGAATTGTGACGTAGAAGGACATCGCTGGGTCATGTGCCTAGAAGATTGGATTATCTTTTGTTACGGCTGCGGAACAAAAGGAGTATACAAGCCGCAGTGCATAAAATGTTCAATTCGGACGGAAAACTATCGGAAAGGACTACCGTATGGCAACAAGCGGACGGACCCTTAGTAAATGTTGCTCACAAAAGATTAAATCTTAATCTCACTGAACAAGAAAAGCAAGAAAACATTTCAGATTTACAAACAAATAGAAAGAATATTAAGTTACATCCAGTTAAACCATACCACATACGTTTAAAAGAATATGCAAGATCCCGTGAAAGAATATTTTCTGATGATAGTAATGTCGCATGCGTCAAGAGGTAACCAAAGCGCTCAACATTGCGTATGCGTAACTTTTGGAAAGCTGTACGAAATACCAAAAGAAGGTTAATTTGTTCAGTAATTAATGAAGCCGTAGATGGCCGATTTTATGCTTCAATTTCATTTTTACAATTTTTAGAATTAGGCTTATTAGACACAGGGGCAAATATTAGTTGCATTGGAGCAGACCTGGCTAAAATAGACTGGTCGTACAATTTAAAATTTCGCAAAATTAATTCTTCAGTAAAAACGGCTGATGGACAGCCACAAACTGTTATTGGATCCATACAACTGAACGTAAAATATAGGGAACAGATGAAGGATATTAATTTCTTTATAATCCCTTCGATTAAGCATAGGGTAGTATTAGGAACAGATTATTGGAAAGCTTTCAAATTGGCCCCGGGTGTAATTTCCTCGATTGAAACTTTAAATAGCAACGTGCCTAGATTATCAGAGCAAGACGGTGAGGAAAAGTTTCCGCTGACAGCAGAAGAAGAAAAACGTTTAGGCGGAATCATTAGTCTATTTCCAGACTTTGAAATGCAAGGCCTCGGAAGAACAAAGCTTCTGCAACATCATATAGAGGTAGGCAATGCCACCCCGATTAAACAGCGATTTTACCCAGTTTCACCGGCGGTTGAAAAAGTTATGTTTCAGGAGATCGATAGAATGTTAGAGCTAGGAGTTATTGAGAAGTCAAATAGTCCTTGGAGTTCGCCCATGCGTTTGGTGATTAAACCAGGAAAAGTTCGTTTATGCTTAGATGCACGACGGATTAACGAGGTTACAAAGAAAGAGGCATACCCGCTGCCCAGCATCAATGGAATTTTCGCAAGACTACCAAAAGCTAACATCATCTCGAAGATAGATTTGAAGGATGCTTTTTGGCAAATAGGTTTGAGTGAGGAATCAAAAGCAATCACAGCATTTACAGTACCCGGTCGTCCATTGTATCATTTTGTGGTTATGCCATATGGTTTGTGTAATGCCGCGCAAACAATGTGTAGACTAATGGACGAAATAATACCCCCTGAATTAAAATATTGTACTTTTGGATACTTAGACGATTTATGTGTAGTATCAGAAAGCTTTGAGGAACATCTTATTGTGTTAGCCAAGCTAGCTGAGCAATTTCGAATGGCGAATGTGACTTTAAATGTGGCAAAGAGCAAATTTTGTGTCACAAAAGTTGCATTTTAGGATATATAGTAGGCAATGGAGGAATTTCAACTGACACATCAAAAACAGACGCGATTCAGTCATGGCAAATTCCGAAAACATTTAAACAAGTAAGAGCGTTTATGGGAGTTGTCGGATGGTATAGACGATTTTAACCTAACTTTTCAGATATTAGTTTTTCAATCACCGAGCTTCTGTCGTCGAAAAAGAAATTCGTCTGGAACGAGCAAGCTCAGAAATCCTTTGAAAAGCTTAAGTCTGCGTTGACTTCAGCTCCAGTTTTGCAGAACCCGAACTTGGGCCGTTGGGAAAGCCAGCAGTTTCAATGCGTCCTTTTCAAAGGTTATACATAGATCTGCTCGGTCCATATCCACGCAGTAAGCGAGGGCATATTGGGTTGGTAATAGTTTTTGATCACTTTTCCAAATTTCATTGGCTTTGTCCGTTGAAGAAGTTGACATCTTGTTTAATACAGGAGTTTCTTCAGGATCATATTTTCTTTATGTTTGGTATTCCGGAAATCCTAGTGAGCGATAACGGAGCACAATTCAAAGCGGTCGAATTTAACGCGTGGCTAACGAAGCTTGGTACTAAGCATGTATATACAGCGTTGTATTCACCTCAAGCCAACGCCTCAGAACGGGTGAATCGATCAATCATAGCAGCGATTAGAGCTTATCTTAACGATGATCATAGAGAGTGGGATGAACATATTCCAGCAATTAGTTGTGCTCTGCGGAATGGTCATCATGCGAGCATTAATTGTTCTCCATATCATGCAGTTTTTGGCTTTGATATGATCACGCATGGGTCTCATTATAGTCTACTAAGTAAGTTCAATTTATTAGATGAATCACTTAATCCCCTTAGGAAAGACGATCAATTGCAGTTGTTGAGAAAAGAAATAAAACAGCAAATTGCATCAGCAGCAGATAAAAACGCCAAGCAGTATAACTTGCGCACTCGGCAAATTCATTTTAGGATAGGGCAAGAAGTATTCAGAAGAAACTTCAGCCAGAGTAATTTTCAGAAAAATACGAATGCAAAATTCAATCCTCAATGGGTGAAATCTAGAGTCAGGGAATGTTTAGGGAATTGTTATTATGTTTTAGAAGACCTTCAAGGAAAATTACAAGGAACATATCATGCCAAGGATATTAAACAATGAGGTTTTCAGACTAATTCCCCGAGAAAACTCTAGAATTCGTCTGTGGTTGTGGAGGTGCCTTGAGTAAAACTTGCAGCTCAAAAGAAAAAAAAAAGTAAAAAAAGAAAGGAAGGCAGCATTTAAAAGACCCGCGAATGCACTGCTTGATTGCAGAAAGAAAGTTCACCACAGTGTTACATTTCTTTTTCCCATTATGCCAATAGCGGATAATGTCACTTTGACAATTCTTCGGGTCTAAACGAAGATCAAAGTTAGGCATAGAGCATAGGCGAACTATCTTGATGAATTCTTTTCAAATTGGCAACCGAGCGGAACAGTCCTTTGCAGGAAGTGGAAAAAATTAATATTTCCTTTTTTTGTGGTTAAAATAACCCAAGTAAATTTTTAAATCCGAATAAATACAAGCCATCCCTCATGGGCTTGAATCGGTAATTAAAAGAAACAAATGATGTTGGTATTCTCTATTTCAAGATATACTTCTTGAGTAAGTGCTAAATTTTCTTTAAATTATTACAATTTGGTAATTTCGCAAATAAAATTTTGCACGCAGATTTTCTCGGTATGTCTCGGTATGTTCGTTCATAATGCCAAAAAAAAAGGAAATTAAAATGTATTGCTTTGATTAAGCAGAAGGTAATTATACAGCTCTAAAGAAAAGGAAAAAAAAAAAACGCATTAACGACATTCATATTTTATCATGTATATGTATATAATTTTTTCTGTTAGACAAATGTAAGGCATAAATTTTGGTGTTGATGATTTCCAAAGCCAGAATTCCACGACACTTATGTTGGATAGTGCAAGCAGCGAAAAAGCTATTCACCAAAGGGGACGAAGCATAATTGCCAATGTAATCATTGGCGACCATCTCATCAGTCAAATCTGATACGACACCGGTGCTAGGGCAAGCGGTGAGAAGTGAAAACAGCGAAAGCACGCAGCCCAAAGAATAAATTGTGTCCGAGTTAAAAAGTGAAAAAGTTGCAAGAAAAAAAGAAATCAAAAAAAAAAAAACAACCCAGGTGAAAAAAAAGTCTAGCCAGAGTGAAAATCAAGTAAAAAAAGGGTTTGAGCCAGAAAGCCGTAGTGAAAACGAATGAAAACGAAAATTTTTAACTTCTTCTTTTTGTTTAAATCTAGGTAATATTCTATAATCGAAAGCTAGCATAAGTTAGTGTACAAGTAATAATTGGTAAAAAGAAAGAAAAAGCAAAAGGAGTGAAGCAAGTGAAAAAAAAGTATACAAAGAAGAAAACGCACGAGCCACATGTGCAAAACAAAATTTTTTTTTCAAGTCGCGAGGTAACATACATTAAAAATGGAAAAAAAAATGAGCAAAAACAAAAAAAGAAAAAATGAAATCTAATGCAAAATTGAAAAGTCAAAAAAATCGATAACAGATAAAGAAGAAAGTGAAAATATAAAAGAAAACGAAAAAAATTAAAAAAAAAAAAAAACAAGCATGAGCAATTGCTTTACTTGGTAAAGCAAAAAAATGTGAACATAATTAATAAAAAAACAAAAAAATGAAGTAAGTAAGTCGTCTCGCCGACTTAGGTATACCATACACCAGTAAAACAAATATTTCAAATTTCTAATAACAAATGCATTTGCCTATTTCAAAAAAATTCTGTTCACATGCTTTTTACAAGCATATCTTAGTATCTCACTCACTCATGCAAATGAGCACCCTAGCGCCCCACCCGGCAACGGCCAACTCCGGCCTTATGGAAAAACGTTTATATGCATAACTTGGCTATTTTCTGTCCGATTTTGATCAAATTTGGTATTTTGCTGGGTATTAGTATCAAATTCAAGTGTGCCAAATTTGATTCCACAAGGTAAAAAATTACGAGAGATAATCGAGTTTTTCAAATTTTGGCGGCGGAAAGGGGCGTGGCAAAATCTTTATACATACAAAATGTGCGCATTTACTAAGCAAATATACATACCAAATATGGTGTCTCTAGCTGCAATAGTTTTGAGATAAACTTTTTTTTTGAAATGCGGGGGCGGAAAGGGGCGTGGCAAAAATTTGAAACAAACTCTACATACCACACGAGCCTACATTTCAAAGTTGGTGGCTCTATCTCTTATAGTCTCCGAGAACAAGGCGTTCATACGGACGGACAGACGGACGGACGGACAGACGGACGGACAGACGGACATGGCTAGATCGACTCGGCTGTTGATACTGATCAAGAATATATATACTTTATGGGGTCGGAAAAGCTTCCTTCTGCCTGTTACATACATTTTGGCGACTTTAATATACCATTTCACCCTATGGGTGTATGGTATAAAAATGTGAACATAATCAATAAAAAAAATTAAATTAAATCTATAGCCTCTACAGCAATTCCTCGAAGACCTTCGTCGGACGCTACAAGGGTGAGTTTTTTCTACTACATTTTTTTGTTACCAAATTGTATAAATATAAAGCGAAGTCGGAGACATTAAGCAAGAGTATTCAATGCAAAGACAAAAGCGAAAACAATTGTCGTTGCTTATCTCCACTCCGTTTGCCCCTCTATATATTTTTATATACTTCTAATGTGTTTCAAATAAAATCATGCGTAAAGAAAAAAAAGAAAGAGAATGAACTGAAAAGTGAAAAGTATCAAAAGAAAAAGGAAAGAACGAATAAATATGCATAATAGTTTTATTAAAACATTTTGTATGTGAAGAGTTGGAAAAAATTGAACGGTTAATTTTTATACGCTGCATATGTAATCGTTGCGTTTTGCTTTTGCACAGTGGGTCGAATTTAAAAAAAAACCAGAGGGCCGGGGCTAACTTCGACCGCGTCAAAGTTTGTATACCCTTGCATCTTTTTTAGTAATTCTTTCCTTACCTATAGTCATCACAGGAAAAACCGTTTTATCTAAAAAGGCTAATGTTTACGAAAGAACGGCCTACAATCTTCGGATATAACGAAGTTATTAATCAAAGTCACTGTTTTACACCGATCGTTCCTATTGGAGCTATATGATATAGTCACCCGATCTTCATCGAATTCGGCATAGACATTAACAGATATATTAAACTAACAAATGTTAAATTTGAAAGCAATCCCATCAAAAGTAACGAAGTTATTGACAAAAGTCACTGTTTATGACCGATCGTTCCTATGGGAGCTATATGATATAGTCACCCGATCTTGATCAAATTTGGCACAGTGGTTTATAGTTACAATAAACTTACTTATATTAAATTTCACGACAATATCTTAAAAAGTAGCGAAGTTATTGAGAAAAGTCACTGTTCGTGACTTTGCCGTTTGTATGGGAGCTATATGATATAGTCACCCGATCTTGATCAAATTTGGCACACCTATTAATAAGAACACAAAACTGACCAATACCAACTTTTATGACAATTGATGATAAAGTAACGAATTTATTGAGATATAGTGGTCCGTTCCGACTGAATCCGAGATATACAAACCCTGCATTGTATACAAGCCGACGTGTAAAATTTCAGCTCTGGAGGTCTAACGGTCTAGGAGGAGTTCGCATCGATCCAGACGGACGGACAGACGGAGGGACGGACGGACGGACGGACGGACATGGTTATTTGAACTCGTCTCGTCGTGCTGATCAAGAATATATATACTTTATATGGTCGGAGATGCTTTGTTCTATGCGTTGCACACTTCTGACCAAAATTAATATACCCTTTTTGCAAGGGTATAAAAAAATGAAGTAAGTAAGTCGTCTCGCCGACTTAGGTATACCATACACCAGTAAAACAAATATTTCAAATTTGTAATAACAAATGCATTTTGCCTATTTCAAAAAAATTCTGTTCACATGCTTTTTACAAGCATATCTTAGTATCTCACTCACTCATGCATCTGAGCACCCTAGCGCCACCACCCGCCAACGGCCAACTCCGGCCTTATGGGAAAACGTTTATATGCATAACTTGGCTATTTTTTGTCCGATTTTAATCAAATTTGGTATTTTGCTGGGTATTAGTATCAAATTCAAGTGTGCCAAATTTGATTCCACAAGGTAAAAAATTACGGGAGATAATCGAGTTTTTCAAATTGCGGGGGCGGAAAGGGGCGTGGCAAAATCTTTATACATACAAAATGTGCGCATTTACTAAGCAAATATACATACCAAATATGGTGTCTCTAGCTGCAATAGTTTTTGAGATAAACGTTTTTTTTTAATTGCGGGGGCGGAAAGGGGCGTGGCAAAATTTTGAAATAAACTCGATCACTCTACATACAACATGAGCCTACATACCAAATTTGGTGGCTCTATCTCTTATAGTCTCTGAGATCTAGGCGTTCATACGGACGGACAGACGGACGGACGGACGGACGGACGGACGGACAGACGGACGGACAGACGGACATGGCTATATCGACTCGGCTGTTGATACTGATCAAGAATATATATACTTTATGGGGTCGGAAAAGCTTCCTTCTGCCTGTTACATACATTTTGGCGACTTTAATATACCATTTCACCCTATGGGTGTATGGTATAAAAAAACCAGAGGGCCGGGGCTAACTTCGACCGCGTCAAAGTTTGTATACCCTTGCAAGTTTTTTAGTAACTCTTTTATCTAAACTAACTGTTTTATCTAAAAAGGGTAATGTTTGCGAAAGAACGGCCTTCAATCTTAGCATAGGATATAACGAACTTTCTGATGAATGATATATGATATAGTTACCCGATCTTTACCAAATTCGGCACAGTCATTAACAGATATATTTAACTGTCAATTGTTTAATTTGAAAGTAAACGCATTAAAAGTAACGAAGTTATTGACAAAAGTCACTGTTTTCGACGGATCGTTCCTATGGGAGGTATATTATATAGTCACCCGATCTTGACCAAATTTGGCACAGTCGTTTATAGTTACAATAAACTTACTTATATTAAATTTCATGACAATAGCTTAAAAAGTAACGAAGTTATTGAGAAAAGTCACTGTTCGTGACTTTGACGTTTGTATGGGAGCTATATGATATAGTCACCCGATCTTGATCAAATTTGGCACAGTGGTTTATAGTTACAATAAACTTACTTATATTAAATTTCACGACAATATCTTAAAAAGTAGCGAAGTTATTGAGAAAAGTCACTGTTCGTGACTTTGCCGTTTGTATGGGAGCTATATGATATAGTCACCCGATCTTGATCAAATTTGGCACACCTATTAATAAGAACACAAAACTGACCAATACCAACTTTTATGACAATTGATGATAAAGTAACGAATTTATTGAGAAAAGTCACTGTTCGTGACTTTGCCGTTTGTATGGGAGCTATATGATGTAGTGGTCCGTTCCGACTGAATCCGAGATATACAAACCCTGCATTGTATACAAGCCGACGTGTAAAATTTCAGCTCTGGAGGTCTAACGGTCTAGGAGGAGTTCGCATCGATCCAGACGGACGGTCAGACGGAGGGACGGACGGACGGACGGACGGACGGACGGACATGGTTATTTGAACTCGTCTCGTCGTGCTGATCAAGAATATATATACTTTATATGGTCGGAGATGCTTTGTTCTATACGTTGCACACTTCTGACCAAAATTAATATACCCTTTTTGCAAGGGTATAAAAAAAAAAAACCAGAGGGCCGGGGCTAACTTCGACCGCGTCAAAGTTTGTATACCCTTGCAAGTTTTTTAGTAACTCTTTTATCTAAACTAACTGTTTTATCTAAAAAGGGTAATGTTTGCGAAAGAACGGCCTTCAATCTTAGCATAGGATATAACGAACTTTCTGATGAAAGTCACTGTTTTCCACCGATCGTTCCTATGGGAGCTATATGATATAGTTACCCGATCTTTACCAAATTCGGCACAGTCATTAACAGATATATTTAACTGTCAATTGTTTAATTTGAAAGTAAACGCATTAAAAGTAACGAAGTTATTGACAAAAGTCACTGTTTTCGACGGATCGTTCCTATGGGAGGTATATTATATAGTCACCCGATCTTGACCAAATTTGGCACAGTCGTTTATAGTTACAATAAACTTACTTATATTAAATTTCATGACAATAGCTTAAAAAGTAACGAAGTTATTGAGAAAAGTCACTGTTCGTGACTTTGACGTTTGTATGGGAGCTATATGATATAGTCACCCGATCTTGACCAAATTTGGCACAGTTGTTTATAGTTACAATAAACTTACTTATATTAAATTTCACGACAATTGCTTAAAAAGTAACGAAGTTATCGAGAAAAGTCACTGTTCGTGACTTTGAGGTTTGTATGGGAGCTATATAATATAGTGGTCCGATCCGGCTGAATCTGAGATATACAAACCCTGCAGTATATACAAGCCTACGTGCAAAATTTCAGCTCTGTAGCTCTAAAGGTCTAGGAGGAGTTCGCATCGATCCAGACGGACGGACGGACGGACGGACATAGCTATTTGAACTCGTCTCGTCGTGCTGATCAAGAATATATATACTTTATATGGTCGGAGATGCTTCGTTCTATGCGTTGCACACTTCTGACCAAAATTAATATACCCTTTTTGCAAGGGTATAAAAAGAGAAGTTAAGGTTCATGAAGTTATGCCGATGTTTAGGATATTTATACCCTTGCAAAAGGGGTATATTAATTTTGGTCAGAAGTGTGCAACGCATAGAAGGAAGCATCTCCGACCATATAAAGTATATATATTCTTGATCAGCACGACGAGACGATTTCAAATAACCATGTCCGTCCGTCCGTCCGTCCGTCCGTCCGTCTGGATCGATGCGAACTCCTCCTAGACCGTAAGAGCTACAGAGCTGAAATTTTGCACGTAGGCTTGTATATACTGCAGGGTTTGTATATCTCGGATTCAGTCGGATCGGACCACTATATCATATAGCTCCCATACAAACGGTAAAGTCACGAACAGTGACTTTTCTCAATAACTTCGTTATTTTATCAGCAATTACCATAAAAGTTGGTATTAATCAGTTTTGTGTTCTTCTTAATAATTGTGCCAAATTTGATCAAGATCGGGTGACTATATCATATAGCTCCAATACAAACGGCAAAGTCACGAACAGTGACTTTTCTCAATAACTTCGTTACTTTTTAAGCTAATGTCGTGAAATTTAATATAAGTAAGTTTATTGTAACTATAAACCACTGTGCCAAATTTGATCAAGATCGGGTGACTATATCATATAGCTCCCATAAGAACGATCGGTCAAAAACAGTGACTTTTGTCAATAACTTCGTTACTTTTGATGCGATTGCTTTCAAATTTAACATTTGTCAGTTTAATATATCTGTTAATGACTGTGCCGAATTTGGTAAAGATAGGGTAACTATATCATATAGCTCCCATAGGAAGGATCGGTGGAAAACAGTGACTTTCATCAGAAAGTTCGTTATATCCTATGCTAAGATTGAAGGCCGTTCTTTCGCAAACATTACCCTTTTTAGATAAAACAGTTAGTTTAGATAAAAGAGTTACTAACAAACTTGCAAGGGTATACAAACTTTGACGCGGTCGAAGTTAGCCCCGGCCCTCTGGTTTTTTTTTGATTTTGATTTAATTATCTTTGAATATAAATCAATATGCGTTAAAGTTTCGAGCTGTATATTCTTTTTAGTAATTACAAATTAATTTGGTGATCATTTATGAAATTGTAAATTTTCTTATATATATTATAGAATGGTTTTTGGTTTTTTTAATGTGAGTTAACTTTGTTCTCAGAATTCTACTGAATGAAATATTAGATTCTAAGAAATTAATGATTGTGAGAATACATTAATTTAAGTGAATAATAATGATTTTTATAATGAGGTAATTTTCTGAACTTTCTTTTTGGGCAATCTAATGTGAATAAGGATGTTTGTTTTGGGATTTTGTGAATACACCTATACAGCCAACACTAGGACTATTTTCTTCTATTCTTTTCTCTCTATTCTATTTCGAGTTTCAGCACAGGGACTTTATTTAAAGTTGCTGACGTGTGAGTGGGTGAAACACATTCATCAAAGAACCACCCCAGCCGATTGTCTTGCTAGCCGCATTAAGAGTCCCGCAGATGAATCGTGTTGACACCAAGATAGGCCTCACACAATAACGTATACTTGCCGATTGCAATGGTTGGTAAGCCTTTATGGTTTCGTATTTATAGATATCTACGTTACAGAAATTTTTGCAGCCCAACCGTGAGGCACATTCTAATTAGATACAGCAATTTTTGCTGCCCATCAGCTACGTTAAGGCTTTGTACGTTACACTTTTCATGCGGCAAACAAAGGATAACCTGATGAGTCGGTCTGCCAGTTTTCTTAAACTCTCGCAAGAGTTTAAAGCTGTTGAGTCTCAGTTTAGTAGTTTAACGCTACTGACTGAGTCTCGAAAGCGTAAGAAGGCGGGAGAACAGACTCCTGATTTGTCCTTGCGTTTGCCGGTCTCCACATCTATATCGGTTCCGACCCCTTCTCAACCAATGCAAACTCCAACTCCACAGACGATGTCTGTAGTGTCCGTTTTGTCTGGGCAAGAATCTACACCCGTGGATATTGCCGACAGGGATCCTAATGTTAGTAATGCCGGAGTGCCACTTGTTGCAACTGATGCTACAATTAATGCGGTAGCTGATGCAATACCTGGAATGCCGAAACCATTGGTGGGAGTGCCTCCTAAAAAGCACATTTTTGTTTCGAGACTTCTCCCTGATGCTACATCGGATGATGTCATGGCCCACATTCGGGCTAAACTGAATGTCTCTAATATATTCATAAAAAAGTTTAAATTTTCATATTCTAGAGAAATTTCATCTTTTAAAATCAGTGTTCCAATTGAATTCTTTGACTGTATCTGCAGTTCTAGCTTCTGGCCGAAAAGGTTAATTGTGAAGGAGTTTACATCCAGAAAAATGAAGACACGGGGTCAAACAAGGATTCCTTCACCATCTATCAAAAAACTAACAACTTTCTTCTCTGTCGGCTATCAGAATGTCAGAGGCCTTAATACTAAACTTACTAAACTTTTTGTAGATAGTCTGTCATTTGATTTTGACCTAATTGTCTTTACTGAGACTTGGTTAAAACCTGACGTTTTTGACGCCACAGTTGTACCCTCTAATTTCAACATTTTTAGACGTGATCGTACTGATCGTAGGGGTGGTGGAGTTCTTATTGCTGTAGATTCCGCCCTATCATCGGGTCTGATAACAATACCTGTCTCAAGTAGTATCGAATTTATATGCGTTAAGGTATCTTTTACTCGTTTTTCCATTTTTGTTACCTGTTCTTACATTCCGCCCCAATCGGAATGGCCAACCTACTTACTACACTTAGAATCTATTAAATTTATACTTGAACTACTTTTTGAAAGAGACTCATTAATTGTCCTTGGGGACTTTAACCTGCCCACTATAACTTGGTCAACACTTAATGGTAGCAAAACGTTGCTGCCCTCTGGGTGTCACGATTTTATTGATGGTCTGCTTGAGCTTTCCTTGGCCCAGCTGAATTCGATTCCTAATACGTCTGGCAGATTTCTTGATCTGATTTTTACTTCTGATCCCAGTTTTTGTGAAGTATCTAGAACTAGTCCAATGGAGTTACCAGAGGATAGTTTTCATCCAACTTTAGAGTTATCTATTGAGTTTCCCAGCCGCGAGCCCATGTCCGAGTGTGATCCTACGGTGCCTTTCTTAATACCGATTGGACTAATTTATACACTTGTACGGATATGAACTCCGCCATTTCTTTATTTTATACCACTGTTGACTCAATCTTTAATGACTGTGTACCCCTAGTGTCTCCTGTGGTGACGCAAAAATCACCATGGTTTACGCGGGGGCTGTCAAAACTGAAGAATCTTAAGTCTAGGTATTACAAAAAGTATAAAGTCACGGGTCTATCATCGGATCTTTCTCGTTACTTGGTTGCTAGATCGAATTTTATTGTTTCTAATTCTAATTGCTATAATAATTACTTACAACGTTGCAAGTTGCAATTCTCTGAAAATCCTAAAGAGTTCTATAGTTTCGTTAACTCAAAGCGACATTCTATCTCCCTTCCATCATTTGCAGTTTTTAATAATGTTTCGGCCTCTTCTGATCAATCTATTTCTAATTTATTTGCTAACTTCTTCTCGACTACGTACACATCCACTAAGTACAACTCTAGTCAGATATATCCATATCTTATAACGAAATCCAACTGCATTCTTAATCCTATTATAACGGAAAGTTCGGTAGCTAAGGAACTAATGACGATTAAGCCGGTATACTCACCGGGTCCAGACGGTATTCCCGCTTGTGTCCTGAGGTTCTGTGCGGAGTCATTGTGCTCGCCTTTACTTAAGCTTTTTGAGTTGTCCGTTACACTGTCCGAGTTTCCAACTATATGGAAGGATTCGTTTATTTTACCTCTTCACAAATGTGGCAATAAATCCGACGTCACTAATTACAGAGGAATTTCTAAATTGTCAGCGATACCTAAACTGTTTGAGAAAATTATGACGTCTCAAATACAGCATTTATGTAAATCTATTTTTTCGCCATACCAGCTTGGGTTGGTAAGAATAGGTCTACCACAACTAACCTTCTACAGTTTACATCTTTTGTAATCCAAGGTTTTAAGAAACAAAAGCAAACTGATGTTATATATACGGATTTCAGTAAGGCTTTCGATTCGGTAAACCATGCCTTACTATTACATAAGCTGAATTTAGTTGGCTTTCCGGATGCTCTGCTTGCTTGGATATCACAATATCTAAGCAATAGGAGGCAGAGGGTTCTTTTTACGTCCTCTCTTTCTAAGATCATTTGTGTTGAATCGGGAGTCCCACACGGCAGTCACCTTGGCCCATTACTATTCACCATTTTTATTAATGATCTCCCCACCGTTCTTTTAAATTCTAGAGTTCTTATGTATGCCGATGATGTAAAAATCGCTAATCGCATCGTAGACTCTCTCTCATGTCATACCTTGCAAGCTGACCTGAATGCTTTTCAGGGGTGGTGTAGGGCTAACTTGTTATCGTTAAACTGTTCTAAGTGCAAAATTATGTCTTTTTATAGAGGTTCTCCCCACTTAACCAGTTACTTTTTAAATAATTTCCCGTTAGAAAGAATTAATAATACTTCTTAGGTTGTAAAAGATTTGGGGATCTTAATAGACCACAAACTTAGTTTTAATCAGCATATATCAACTACTGTTAGTAGGGCTAAAAGTGTTCTTGGCTTTATAAAGCGCTGGTCGAAGGAGTTCAAGGATCCATATACAACCAAAATACTTTATACTTCTTTAATCCGTCCCATATTGGAGTATGGATCTTGTGTTTGGTCTCCTCAATATGAGTTTTATCAAAACAAATTAGAATCTGTACAAAAACAGTTTTTACTCTTTGCCTTTCGTGATTTGCGCTGGGATCCAACTGTACAACTTCCATCTTATTCTAGTCGACTTCAGTTAATTAACCTTCCTTCTTTAGCTAATCGTAGAACTATGCTTGGTGTAACTTTTCTTTACAAACTTTTGAATGGTGAGATTGACTCTTCCGAGCTGTTGAGCCAAATTAACATTTCTGTTTCATCTAGAAGGACCCGCAATTTCACACCGCTTTTACTTCCCACTTGCACAACTAACTTTTCTCTGCATGAACCTTTTCGTATTCTATGTAGTGACTACAACAGACTTTGGCACGTTATCGGTTCCGAAACATCGCTTCCCGGTATAAAAACTGCATTCTTGTCCTTCCTCGCTCGTAACTGGTTGTAATCATCTTTATTTTAACCTATCCTGTTTTCTTTTTATATGTAACTTATTATCTTATTACATTTAATATTTTCTATTTCTTTAGTTTAATTTTATGTTTATATATGTAATACGCCTATGCCCTTAGGTCGGAGTGGGTAGAGGTTGTAACATTAACTTTACTTAGGGTCATTCGTAACAGGCCCGGGCCTGGTGTCATATGGGCCACTTGTTCGTACTGAGCGTTGTACGACTACGTCTATTAAAAAGAAGCAGCTGGAATCGTTTCATTGTCGCCATTTTAAGTCTCATAGCAGACATTCTTTAAATAACAACTATACAAGCTGCTGGAAACATAGTACAGCCACCGTTTTGAGTCTTATAGCCGTCATCATTTAGATAACAGCTATAGAAGCTGCTGGAACCATTCTACTGCCGCCATTTTAAGTCTTATAGCGGTCATCCCTTATATAACAGCTATTAAAGTTGCTGAAACCATAATACACCCGCCATTTTGAGTCTTATAGCCGACATACTTTATATAACAGCTATATAAGCTGCTGGAACCATTCTACAGTCTTATTTGCAGTCTTATAGCCGCCATACCTCATATAACGGATATAGAAGCTGCAGGAAGCTTAATACAACCGCCATTTTGAGTCTTATAGTTGCCATCCTTTATATAATAGTTATACAAGCTGCTGGAACCAAAATACAGCCGCCAATTTGAGTCTTATAGCCGCCATCTTTTATATAAAAGCTATAGAAGCTGCTGGAACCATTCTACAGCCGAAGTTTTAAGTCTTATAGCCGCCATCCTTTACATAACAGCTATACAAACTGCTGAATCCGTTCTACTGCTGCCAATTTGAGTCTTATAGCCGCCGTTCTTTAAATAACAGCTATTCAGGCTGCTGGAAACATAGTACAGCCGCAATTTCGAGTCTTATAGCCGCCATCCTTTAGATAACAGCTATACAAGCTGCTGAAACCGTTCTAATGCCGCCATTTTGAGTCTTATAGCCGCCGTTCTTTAAATAACAGCTATAGAAGCAGCTGGAACCGTTTCATTGCCGCCATTTTAAGTCTCATAGCAGACATTCTTTATATAACAGCTACACAAGCTGCTAGAGCCATAATACAGCCGCTATTCTGAGTCTTATAGCTGACATCCTTTAAATAACAACTATACAAGCTGCTGCAACCATAATATAGCCGCCATTTTGAGTCTTATAGCGGCCATTCTTTATATAACAGCTACACAAGCTGCTAGAACCATAATACAGCCGCTATTCTGAGTCTTATAGCTGACATTCTTTAAATAACAACTATACAAGCTGCTGGAAACATAATATAGTCGCCATTTTGAGTCTTAAAGCCGACATACCTCGTATAACGAATGTAGAAGGTGCAGGAAGCTTAATGCAACCGCCATTTTGAGTCTTATAGCTGCCATTGTCTGGACGTTGACGCGTACAATGCGAAGTACGTTCAAGTGGCCCTTACGACACCAGGACATAGCCTGTTTCGCGCGAGCCCAAGCAGAGCGCTGTCCACCTCCCGCCCGACCGACTGTGGGGCGCAGCCGTATATCGGACGGCACGATCGCGTGGACAAATACAAGTATAACGGACAAACAATTAAAAATTAGATTAACTACAGCTAATTACGAGCAAAATGTGCTAAAATAGAGGTTTTCACAAGAGAAAGAACTGAACTGATTACGGGATACAGAAGATTGTAATCAGAACATAGGACTCGAAAAGGTTCATGCAAAGAATAGTTAGAACTACAATGTTTTAAAGATAGAGGAATAAAATTTCTAGTAGGTCTACGGGGTACAGATAGGTTTAACTGGTTCAATAGCTCAGGAGAGTCTATTTCACCTATTAAAAGTTTATGAATAAAGATAGCACCAAGCATTACTCTACGATTAATTAATGAAGGAAGATTGATTAAAAGAAGCCTACTGGAGTATGATGGCAAATTGACATTGCGATCCCAATTTAGACCACGAAGAGCAAATAGCAGAAATTGCTTTTGAACAGATTCAATTTTACTTTGGTGCGTCTCATATTGAGGTGACCATTTGCAAGATCCGTACTCTAAGATAGGACGGATTAATGAAGTATACAGAAGTTTGGTTGTGTACGGATCGTCAAACTCTTTTGACCATCGTTTCACAAACCCAAGAACATTCATAGCTTTACTAACTGTAGCAGAAATATGAGGATTAAAGGTTAATTTATGGTCCATAAGAACACCTAAGTCATTGACAATATCTAACCGCTCTAAGGCAGTGTCGTTAAGATAATAAGTTGCTAAGTGTGGAGTGCATCTATAAAAAGACATAACTTTACATTTAGAGCCGTTAAGGTTTGATAGGTTGGTTTCACACCAACTCTGAAGATCATTAAGATCCGATTGAAGTAGGCAAGAAGACGATATGTCTTTAAAACTGAGGTAAAGCTTAACATCATCCGCGTACATAAGCACCCGAGAATGTGACACTACCAATGGAAGATCATTTATAAAAAGAGTGAATAGCAATGGACCCAAATGACTACCCTGAGGTACACCAGAAGTCACTTGGATGGTCTTAGAAAATGAAGACTTAAAGAGGACCTTTTGTGTACGCTTAGAAAGATATTGAAGAATCCAATCTAGCAAAAGGCTGGGGATGCCAAGTGCATTTAACTTATATAAAAGTAGAGTGTGATTAACAGAGTCAAAGGCCTTGCTGAAGTCAGTATAAATGACATTGGTTTGCACGGCAGTCTTGAACCCTTTGATTGAGTGAGATGTAAATTCTAATAGGTTAGTAGTAGTCGATCTACGTTTTTTAAACCCATGTTGGGATGACGAAATGATTGAGCTACAAAAATGCTGCAATTGAGGCGTTATTATTTTCTCAAATGCTTTGGGTATGGCAGACAATTTAGAAATACCCCTATAATTGGAGGCTTCGGACTCTTTCCCCTTTTTATGAAGAGGAATAATATATGATTCCTTCCAGATGGACGGGAAGGCGGAATATGTAACGGACAGTGTAAACAACTTAAGTATTGGCTTACATAGGGCCTCTGCGCAAAACCTTAATACGCAGCCTGGTATTCCACCTGGCCCAGGTGCATATATTGGTTTGACGGAACTAAGAACGCTAAAAATCGAACTTTCTTTAAACACAGGGTCTAAAATGTAATTAGACGATTGCAAGTGATAAGGATAAGGGGGATTTGCTTGATACGGATAGTCCGATCATGTCTATATATTAAATATTTTGCGGGGAGAATTGAAGCATCGGCAATATCAGGCTTCAGCCAAGTCTCAGTAAAGGCAAGAATATGAAAGTCAAAAGCTAAACTATCTACATAGAGTCTAGAGAGCTTAGACTTTAGTCCCCGTACGTTCTGATAGGCCAGAGTTAGGGACGAAATTAGTTTTTTGACTCGCCAACAGGTGCAGACGAGCCAGAAGGAACGTTATTCACAGAGGCAGGTAGCAGGCTAATCGGATCCCGATTCTTCTTTTTTATTGTATACTCTTTTACAATGAGGTGTTCCGGCCAAAAGTCTTTATGACATATTTTCCCAAAAAGATCTGGGGCGACACTTAATTTAAAGGACGAAATGTCCCGAGTATATGAAAAACGGAACTTTTCCAAAGCAATGTTTGGTGCTTGAACTTTGCCCTGGATGTAGGCTATGACTTCTTCAGAAGTAGTATTGGGATCAAGCCGCGAAATAAAAATTTGCTTTTTGGGTGGAACTACAACAAGGGAACTAGAAGTGCCAGGCACAGCAGTAGCAGCAACAGCGGATGCAGCAGCAGCTGAAGCAGCCAACACTTTACTAGCTCCTCTTGTAACTACTTTATTGGCAATATTCCTGGAAATGGATGTTTGCCCGGACGGTTCGGAAACTACAACCGATATCGTGTTAGTAGGTGGGATACTGTCTCCAGGGTAAATGGGAAGAGACTCCACACCTTCCAAAGCCGGAGTCCTAAACGATATCAGCTGCTGTGCATTTGGTGACATAGGGTCATTGTCGGAAGCCGGAACTGAGAGAGAACGATGTGCCGACGGACTGAGAGACGCGCCCTGAAATCTGGCCCTCTTTCGGGTCGGAGATTCAATCAAAAGTTTGGAACTTCTGAATTAAACCTCCATCGCCAAAATCTCTTCTTGGAGCTTATGAACGCCAGCTGACAGAGTTTTAAAGGCATCCCCAGTTCGTTTCATAAAACTTTGCATCTCGAGCTCCAAGCCACGACACGAATCACAGCCCCATTTAAGGCCGCCACCCTTTGCAATGCTATCCCTCACCTTGACTGTATAACCAGCACATTTAAAGTGCATTACATTGTCACACAGCCAACAGTAAAGAAAGTCTTCACTGGTCTTGCTGGGATTATTGCAATTATATTTGCAACAGACAGACATTATTAACTAATTGATTTATCACAATCAAATTATAAATCAATATGTAAAAAAAAAGGGAAAAATGTTAAATTAAGAGAGGCGTATACAAACCAAAGCAAAAGCTAACTGCAATATACAAATTAGAAAGAGAAGAAAAAGAGAATATTTATTTTTTTTTGTATTACAACACACAACAACAAAAACTTGTCACCAGCGCGAAGTTAACGGCCGCGAGCGCGATCAAAAGAGAAAGCAGAAGAATAGAGATCACCAACACCACACAATCATAAACAAACTATGAACTGTAAATTGAGAGCGCTGGTGTAAGCAAAGAAATAGAACGAAATCAAAAAGTAAGCAGCGCAACAACAAAATTATACTTGCGTTTGTTAAAGTTTTGATATTAATACATATAAATGTTAATAAATTTAACACAAACTTCGCGATGAGTATAGTGAATTATTAAAAATTGATAAAACAATGAATTTAAATTGAATATTATAGATTAACTTCACAAAATAACGAAAGACAGTAATTAAGCGAGAGCGCTAAAAAAACACGACCGACTTCGATGAGTGACAATATGTATCCTTTATATAATAGTTATACAAGCTGCTGGAACCAAAATACAGCCGTAATTTTTAGTCTTATAGCCGCCATCTTTTATATAAAAGCTATAGAAGCTGCTGGAACCATTCTACAGCCGAAGTTTTAAGTCTTATAGCCGCCATCTTTTAGATAACAGCTATACAAGCTGCTGAAACCGTTCTACTGCCGCCATTTTGAGACTTATAGCCGACATCCTTTAGATAACAGCTATAGAAGCTGCTGGAAACATAGTACAGCCGCCATTTTAAGTCTTATAGCAGCCTTCCTTTAGATAAAGCTATACAAGCTGCTGAAACTGTTCTACTGCCGCCATTTTGAGTCTTATAGCCGCCATCCTTTGGATAACAGCTATACAAGCTGCTGAAACCGTTCTACTGCCGCCACTTTGAGTCTTATAACCGCCATCCTTTATATTACAGCTATAGAAGCTGCTGGAACTGTTCTACTGCCGCCATTTTAAGTCTTATAGCGGGCATTCTTTATGTAACAGCTACACAAGCTGCTAGAACCATAATACAGCCGCTATTCTAAGTCTTATAGCGGCCATCCTTTACATAACACTTACACAAGCTGATAGAACCATAATACAGCCGCTATTCTGAGTCTTATAGCCGACATCCTTTATATAACAGCTATACAAGCTGCTGCAACCATACTATAGCCGCCATTTTGAGTCTTATAGCCGACATCCTTTATATAACAGCTGTTAAAGTTGCTGAAACCATAATACAGCCGCCATTTTAAGTCTTATAGCCGACATACTTTATATAACAGCTATATAAGCTGCTGGAACCACTCTACAGCCGCCATGTGCAGTTTTATAGCCGCCATACCTCATATAAAGGATATAGAAGCTGCAGGAAGCTTAATACAACCGCCATTTTGAGTCTTATAGCTGCCATCCTTTATATAATAGTTATACAAGCTGCTGGAACCAAAATACAAACGCCATTTTGAGTCTTATAGCCGCCATTTTTATATAAAAGCTATAGAAGCTGCTGGAACCATTTGACAGCCGAAGTTTTAAGTCTTATAGCCGCCATCCTTTAGATAACAGCTATACTGCTGAATCCGTTCTACTGCTGCCATTATGAGTCTTATAGCCGCCGTTCTTTAAATAACAGCTATAGAAGCAGCTGGAACCGTTTCATTGTCGCCATTTTAAGTCTCATAGCAGACATTCTTTAAATAACAGCTATACAAGCTGCTGGAAACATAGTACAGCCGCCATTTTGAGTCTTATAGCCGCCATCCTTTATATAACAGCTATATAAGCTGCTGGAACCATTCTACAGCCGCCATTTGCAGTCTTATATCCGCCATACCTCATATAACGGATTTGGAAGATGCAGGATGCTTAAAACAACCGCCATTTTGAGTCTTATAGCTGCCATCCTTTATATAATAGTTATACGAGCTGCTGGAACCAAAATACAGCCGAAATTTTGAGTCTTACACCCGCCATCTTTTATCTAAAAGCTATAGAAGCTGCTGGAACCATTCTACAGCCGAAGTTTTAAGTCTTATAGCCGCCATCCTTTAGATAACAGCTATACAAACTGCTGGAACCGTTCTACTGCTGCCATTTTGAGTCTTATAGCAGCCGTTCTTTAAATAACTGCTATACAAGCTGTTGTAAACATAGTACAGCCGCAATTTTGAGTCTTATTGCCGCCATCCTTTATATAATAGTTATACAAGCTGCTGGAACCATAATGAGGCCGCCATTTTAAGTCTTATAGCCGCCATACTTTATATAACAGCTATATAAGTTGCTGGAACCATTCTACTGCCGCCATTTTAAGTCTTATAGCCGCCATCCTTTATAAGACAGTTACACAAGCTGCTGGACCAATAATAAAGCCGCCATTTTGGGTCTTGTAGCCGCCATCCTTTATATAATAATTATAGCAGCTGCTGGAAACATAATACAGCCGCCATTTTGAGTCTTATAGCCGTCAACCTTTATATAATAACTATAGCAGCTGCTGGAAACATAATACAGCCGCCATTTTGAGTCTTATAGCCGACATACTTTATATAACAGCTATATAAGTTGCTGGAACCATTCTACTGCCGCCATTTTAAGTCTTATAGCCGCCATCCTTTATAAGACAGTTACACAAGCTGATGGACCAATAATAAAGCCGCAATTTTGGGTCTTGTAGCCGCCATCCTTTATATAATAATTATAGCAGCTGCTGGAAACATAATACAGCCGCCATTTTGAGTCTTATAGCCGCCATCCTTTATATAATAATTATAGCAGCTGCTGGAAACATAATACAGCCGCCATTTTGAGTCTTATAGCCGACATACTTTATATAACAGGTATATAAGTTGCTGGAACAATTCTACTGCCGCCATTTTAAGTCTTATAGCCGCCATCCTTTATAAGACAGTTACGCAAGCTGCTGGACCAAAAATAAAGCCGCCATTTTGGGTCTTGTAGCCGCCATCCTTTATATAATAATTATACCAGCTGCTGGAAACATAATACAGCCGCCATTGTGAGTCTTATAGCCGCCATCCTTTATATAATAGTTATACAAGCTGCTGGAACCATAATACGGCCGCCATTTTGAGTCTTATAAGAGCCATCCTTTATATAATAGTTATACAAGCTGCTGGAATTGTTCTTATGCCGCCATTTTCAGTCTTATATCCGCCATCCTTTATATTACAGCTATAGAAGCTGCTGAAATCGTTCTTCTGCCGCCATTTTGAGTCTTATAGAAGCTGCTGGAACCGTTCTACTGCCGCTATTTTAAGTCTTATAGCGGCCATCCTTTAGATAACAGCTATAGAAGCTGCTGAAATCGTTCTACTGCCGCCATTTCGAGTCTTATAGCCGACATCCTTTAGATAACAGCTATAGAAGCTGCTGGAACCGTTCTACTGCCGCCATTTTAAGTCTCATAGCAGACATTCTTTAAATAACGATACAAGCTGCTGGAAACATAGTACAGCCGCCATTTTGAGTCTTATAGCCGCCATCCTTTAGATAACAGCTATACAAAATGCTGGACCGATAATACAGCCGCCATTTTGTGTCTTGTAGCCGCCATCCTTTATGTAATAGTTATACAAGCTGCTGGAACCGTTCTACTGCTGCCATTTTAAGTCTTATAGCCGCCGTTTTTTAAATAACAGCTATACAAGTTGTTGGAAACATAGTACAGCCGCCATTTTGAGTCTTATAGCCGCCATCCTTTAGATAACAGCTATACAAACTACTGGACCGATAATACAGCCGCAATTTTGAGTCTTATAGCCGCCATCCTTTATATAATAGTTATACCAGCTGCTGGAACCGTTCTACTGATGCCACTTTGAGTCTTATAGCCGCCGTTCTTTAAATAACAGCTATACAAGCTGTTGGAAACATATTACAGCCGCAATTATGAGTCTTATACCCGCCATCCTTTATATAATAATTATACAAGCTGCTGGAACCATAATACGGCCGCCATTTTGAGTCTTATAGCCGCCATCCTTTATATAATAGTTATACAAGCTGCTGGAATTGTTCTACTGCCGCCATTTTGAGTCTTATAGCCGCCATCCTTTATATAATAGTTATACCAGCTGCTGGAACCGTTCTACTGCCGCCATTTTAAGTCTCATAGCAGACATTCTTTAAATAACGATACAAGCTGCTGGAAACATAGTACAGCCGCCATTTTGAGTCTTATAGCCGCCATCCTTTAGATAACAGCTATACAAAATGCTGGACCGATAATACAGCCGCCATTTTGTGTCTTGTAGCCGCCATCCTTTATGTAATAGTTATACAAGCTGCTGGAACCGTTCTACTGCTGCCATTTTAAGTCTTATAGCCGCCGTTTTTTTAAATAACAGCTATACAAGTTGTTGGAAACATAGTACAGCCGCCATTTTGAGTCTTATAGCCGCCATCCTTTAGATAACAGCTATACAAACTACTGGACCGATAATACAGCCGCAATTTTGAGTCTTATAGCCGCCATCCTTTATATAATAGTTATACCAGCTGCTGGAACCGTTCTACTGATGCCACTTTGAGTCTTATAGCCGCCGTTCTTTAAATAACAGCTATACAAGCTGTTGGAAACATATTACAGCCGCAATTATGAGTCTTATACCCGCCATCCTTTATATAATAATTATACAAGTTGTTGGAAACATAGTACAGCCGCCATTTTGAGTCTTATAGCCGCCATCCTTTAGATAACAGCTATACAAACTACTGGACCGATAATACAGCCGCAATTTTGAGTCTTATAGCCGCCATCCTTTATATAATAGTTATACCAGCTGCTGGAACCGTTCTACTGATGCCACTTTGAGTCTTATAGCCGCCGTTCTTTAAATAACAGCTATACAAGCTGCTGCAACCATAATATAGCCGCCATTTTGAGTCTTATAGCCGGCATCCTTTATATAACAGTTATTAAAGCTGCTGAAACCGTTCTACTGCCGCCATTTTGAGTCTTATAGCCGCCGCTGTTCTTTAAATAACAGCTTTAGAAGCAGCTGGAACTGTTTCATTGTCGCTATTTTAAGTCTCATAGCAGACATTCTTTAAATAACAGCTATACAAGCTGCTGGAACCGTTCTACTGCCGCCATTTTAAGTCTTATAGCCGCCATCCTTTAAAAGACAGTTACACAAGCTTCTGGACCAATAATACAGCCGCCATTTTGGTTCTTGTAGCCGCCATCCTTTATATAATAATTATACCAGCTGCTGGAAACATAATACAGCCGCCATTTTGAGTCTTGTAGCCGCCATCCTTTATATAATAGTTATACAAGCTGCTGGAACCATAATACGGCCGCCATTTTGAGTCTTATAGCCGCCATCCTTTATATAATAGTTATACAAGCTGCTGGAATTGTTCTACTGCCGCCATTTTGAGTCCTATAGCCGACATCCTTTATATAACAGCTGTACACGCTGCTGGAAACATAGTACAGCCGTCATTTTGAGTCTTATAGCCGCCATTCTTTAGATAACAGCTATAGAAGCTGCCGGAACCGTTCTACTGCCGCCATTTTAAGTCTTATAGTAGCCATACCTCATATAACAGATATAGAAGCTGCAGGAAGCTTTATACAACCGTCATTTTCAGTCTTATAGCTGCCATCCTTTATATAATAGTTATACAAACTGCTGGAACCAAAATACAGCCGCCATTTTGAGTCTTATAGCCGCCATCTTTTATATAAAATCTATAGAAGCTGCTGGAACCATTCTACAGCCGAAGTTTTAAGTCTTATAGCCGCCATCCTTTACATAACCGCTATACAAGCTGCTGGAAACATAGTACAGCCGCAATTTTGAGTCTTATAGCCCCCATCCTTTATATAATAGTTATACCAGAACCGTTCTACTGCTGCCATTTTGAGTCTTATAGCCGCCGTTCTTTAAATAACAGCTATACAAGCTGTTGGAAACATAGTACAGCCGCAATTTTAAGTCTTATAGCCGCCATCCTTTATATAATAGTTATACAAGCTGCTGGAACCATAATACGGCCGCCACCCTTTATATAATAGTTATACAAGCTGCTGGAATTGTTCTACTGCCGCCATTTTGAGTCTTATAGCCGCCATCCTTTATATAATAGTTATACAAGCTGCTGGAATTGTTCTACTGCCGCCATTTTGAGTCTTATAGCCGCCATCCTTTATATTACAGCTAAAGAAGCTGCTGAAAGCGTTCTACTTATGCCATTTTAAGTCTTACAGCGGCCATCCTTTAGATAACAGCTATACAAGCTGCTGAAACCGTTCTACTGCCGCCATTTTAAGTCTTGTAGCCGCCATCCTTTAGATAACAGCAATACAAGCTGCTGAAACCGTTCTACTGCCGCCATTTTGAGTCTTATAGCCGCCATCCTTTATATTACAGCTATAGAAGCTGCTGGAACTGTTCTACTGCCGCCATTTTAAGTCTTATAGCGGCCATCCTTTATATAACAGCTACACAAGCTGCTAGAACCATAATACAGCTGTTATTCTGAGTCTTATAGCCGACATCCATTTTATAACAGCTATACACGCTGCTGGAAACATAGTACAGCCGCCATTTTGAGTCTTATAGCCGCCATTCTTTAGATAACAGCTATAGAAGCTGCTGGAACCGTTCTACTGCCGCCATTTTAAGTCTTATAGCGGTCATCCTTTATATAACAGCTACACAAGCTTCTAGAACCATAATACAGCCGCTATTCTGAGTCTTATAGCCGACATCCTCTATATAACAGCTATACAAGCTGCCGGAACCATATTAATTATAGCCGCCGTTCTTTAAATAACAGCTATAGAAGCAGCTGGAACCGTTTCATTGTCGCCATTTTAAGTCTCATTGCAGACATTCTTTAAATAACAGCTATACAAGCTGCTGGAAACATAGTATATCCATCCTTTAGATAACAGCTATAGAAGCTGCTGGAACCGTTCTAATGCCGCCATTTTAAGTCTTATAGCCGCCGTTCTTTAAATAACAGCTATACAAGCAGCTGGAACCGTTTCATTGTCGCCATTTTAAGTCTCATAGCAAACATTCTTTAAATAACAGCTATACAAGCTGCTGGAAATATAGTACAGCCGCAGTTTTGAGTCTTATAGCCGCTATCTTTTATATAATAGTTATACAAGCTGCTGGAACCGTTCTACTTCTGCCATTTTGAGTCTTATAGCCGCCGTTCTTTAAATAACAGCTATACAAGCTGCTGGAAACATAGTACAGCCGCAATTTTGAGTCTTATAGCCGCCATCCTTTATATAGTAGTTATGCAAGCTGCTGGAACCGTTCTACTGCCGCCATTTTTAGTCTTATAGCCGCCATCCTTTATAAGACAGTTATACAAGCTGCTGAACCAATAATACAGCCGCCATTTTGGGTCTTGTAGCCGCCATCCTATATATAATAATTATACCAGCTGCTGGAAACATAATACAGCAGCCATTTTGAGTCTTATAGCCGCCCTCCTTTATATAATAGTTATACAAGCTGCTGGAACCATAATACGGCCGCCATTTTGAGTCTTATAGCCGCCATCCTTTATATAATAGTTATACAAGCTGCTGGAATTGTTCTACTGCCGCCATTTTGAGTGTTATAGCCGCCATCCTTTATATTACAGCTATAGAAGCTGCTGAAATCGTTTTACTGCCGCCATTTTGAGTCTTATAGCCGACATCCTTTAGATAACAGCTATAGAAGCTGCTGGAACCGTTCTACTGCCGCCATTTGAAGTCTTATAGCGGCCATCCTTTAGATAACAGCTATACAAGTTGCTGAAACCGTTATACTGCCGCCATTTTAAGTCTTATAGCCGCCATCCTTTAGATAACAGCTAAACAAGCTGCTGGAACCGTTCTACTGCCGCCATTTTAAGTCTTATAGCGGCCATCCTTTAGATAACAGCTATACAAGTTGCTGAAACCGTTCTACTGCCGCCATTTTGAGTCTTATAGCCGCCATCCTTTAGATAAAAGCTATAAAAGCTGCTGAAACCGTTCTACTGCCGCCATTTTGGGTCTTATAGCCGCCATCCTTTATATTACAGCTATAGAAGCTGCTGGAACTGTTCTACTGCCGCCATTTTAAGTCTTATAGCCGCCATCCTTTATATAACAGCTACACAAGCTGCTAGCACCATAATACAGCCGCTATTCTGAGTCTTATAGCCGACATCCTTTATATAACAGCTATACACGCTGCTGGAAACATAGTACAGCCGCCATTTTGAGTCTTATAGCCGCCATCCTTTAGATAACAGCTATAGAAGCTGCTGGAACCGTTCTACTGCCGCCATTTTAAGACTTATAGCGGTCATCCTTTATATAACAGCTACACAAGCTTCTAGGACCATAATACAGCCGCTATTCTGAGTCTTATAACCGACATCCTCTATATAACAGCTATACAAGCTGCCGGAACCATAATATAGCCGCCATTTTGAGTCTTATAGCCGACATCCTTTATATAACAGCTATTAAAGCCGCTGAAACCACAATACAGCCGCCATTTTGAGTCTTATAGCCGACATACTTTATATAACAGCTATATAAGTTGCTGGAACCATTCTACAGCTGGCATTTGAAGTCTTATAGTAGCCATATCTCATATAACGGATATAGAAGCTGCAGGAAGCTCAATACAACCGCCATTTTGAGTCTTATAGCCGCCGTTCTTTAAATAACAGCTATAGAAGCAGCTAGAACCGTTTCATTGTCGCCATTTTAAGTCTCATTGCAGACATTCTTTAAATAACAGCTATACAAGCTGCTGGAAACATAGTATAGCCGCCATTTTGAGTCTTATAGCCGCCATCCTTTAGATAACAGATATAGAAGCTGCTGGAACCGTTCTAATGCCGCCATTTTAAGTCTTATAGCCGCCGTTCTTTAAATAACAGCTATAGAAGCAGCTGGAACCGTTACATTGTCGCCATTTTAAATCTCATAGCAGACATTCTTTAAATAACAGCTATACAAGCTGCTGGAAATATAGTACAGCCGCTGTTTTGAGTCTTATAGCCGCCATCTTTTATATAATAGTTATACAAGCTGCTGGAACCGTTCTACTTCTGCCATTTTGAGTCTTATAGCCGCCGTTCTTTAAATAACAGCTATACAAGCTGCTGGAAACATAGTACAGCCGCAATTTTGAGTCTTATAGCCGCCATCCTTTATATAGTAGTTAAGCTGGAACCGTTCTACTGCCGCCATTTTTAGTCTTATAGCCGCCATCCTTTATAAGACAGTTATACAAGCTGCTGAACCAATAATACAGCCGCCATTTTGGGTCTTGTAGCCGCCATTCTTTATATAATAATTATACCAGCTGCTGGAAACATAATACAGCCGCCATTTTGAGTCTTATAGCCGCCCTCCTATATATAATAGTTATACAAGCTGCTGGAACCATAATACGGCCGCCATTTTGAGTCTTATAGCCGCCATCCTTTATATAATAGTTATACAAGCTGCTGGAATTGTTCTACTGCCGCCATTTTAAGTCCTAATGCCGCCATCCTTTATATTACAGCTATAGAAGCTGCTGAAATCGTTCTACTGCCGCCATTTTGAGTCTTATAGCCGACATCCTTTAGATAACAGCTATAGAAGCTGCTGGAACCGTTCTACTGCCGCCATTTTAAGTCTTATAGCGGCCATCCTTTAGATAACAGCTATACAAGTTTCTGAAACCGTTCTACTGCCGCCATTTTGAGTCTTATAGCCGCCATCCTTTAAATAACAGCTATAAAAGCTGCTGAAACCGTTCTACTGCCGCCATTTTGAGTCTTATAGCCGCCATCCTTTACATTACAGCTATAGAAGCTGCTTGAACTGTTCTACTGCCGCCATTTTAAGTCTTATAGCGACCATCCTTTATATAACAGCTACACAAGCTGCTAGAACCATAATACAGCCGCTATTCTGAGTCTTATAGCCGACATCCTTTATATAACAGCTGTACACGCTGCTGGAAACATAGTACAGCCGCCATTTTGAGTCTTATAGCCGCCATCCCATAGATAAGAGCTATAGAAGCTGCTGGAACCGTTCTACTGCCGCCATTTTAAGTCTTATAGCGGTCATCCTTTATATAACAGCTATACAAGCTGCTGCAACCATAATATAGCCGTCATTTTGAGTCTTATAGCCCGCATCCTTTATATAACAGCTATTAAAGCTGCTGAAACCGTTCTACTGCCGCAATTTTGAGTCTTATAGCCGCCATCCTTTATATTACAGCTATAGAAGCTGCTGAAATCGTTCTACTGCCGCCATTTTGAGTCTTATAGCCGACATCCTTTATATAATAGTTATACAAGCTGCTGGAACCGTTCTAATGCCGCCATTTTAAATCTTATAACCGCCATCCTTTATCAGCCAGTTTCACAAGCTGCTGGACCAATAATACAGCCGCCATTTTGGGTCTTGTAGCCGCCATCTTTTATATAATAATTATACCAGCTGCTGGAAACATAATACAGCCGCCATTTTGAGTCTTATAGCCGCCATCTTTTATATAATAGTTATACAAGCTACTGGTTATGGTTATAAAACGGCAGCCATTTTGAGTCTTATAGCCGCCATCCTTTATAAGACAGTTACACAAGCTGCTGGGCCAATAATACAGCCGCCATTTTGGGTCTTGTAGCCGTCATTTTAAGTTTTATAGCGGTCATCCTTTTTATTTAACAGCTACACAAGCTTCTAGAACCATAATACAGCCGCTATTCTGAGTCTTATAGCCGACATCCTTTATATAACAGCTATACAAGCTGCTGAAACCATAATACAGCCGCCATTTTGAGTCTTTTTTATTAAAGCTATAGAAGCTGCTGGAAGCATTCTACAGCCGAAGTTTTAAGTCTTATAGCCGCCATCCTTTATATTACAGCTATAGGAGCTGCTGAAATCGTTATACTGCCGCCATTGTGAGTCTTACAGGAGTCTTATAGCCGCTATCCTTTATATTACAGCTATAGAAGCTGCTGGAACTGTTCTACTGCCGCCATTTTGAGTCTTATAGCCTACATCCTTTAGATAACAGCTATAGAAGCTGCTGGAACCGTTCTACTGCCGCCATTTTAAGTCTTATAGCGGCCATCCTTTAGATAACAGCTATACAAGCTGCTGAAACCGTTCTACTGCCGCCATTTTGAGTCTTAAAGCCGCCATCCTTTATATTACAGCTATAGAAGCTGCTGGAACTGTTCTACTGCCGCCATTTTAAGTCTTAAAGCGTCCATCCTTTATATAACAGCTACACAAGCTGCTAGAACCATAATACAGCCGCTATTCTGAGTCTTATAGCCGACATCCTTTGTATAACAGCTATACACGCTGCTGGAAACATAGTACAGCCGCCATTTTGAGTCTTATAGCCGACATACTTTATATAACAGCTATATAAGTTGCTGGAACCATTCTACAGCCGCCATTTGAAGTCTTATAGTAGCCATACCTCATATAATGGATATAAAAGTTGCAGGAAGCTTAATATAACCGCCATTTTGAGTCTTATAGCCGCCGTTCTTTAAATAACAGCTATAGAAGCAGCTGGAACCGTTTCATTGTCGCCATTTTTAGTCTCATAGAAGACATTCTTTAAATAACAGCTACACACGCTGCTGGAAACATAGTACAGCCGCCATTTAAAGTCTTACAGCCGACATACTTTATATAACAGCTATATAATTCTACAGCCGCAATTTGAAGTCTTATAGTAGCCATACCTCATATAACGGATATAGAAGCTGCAGGAAGCTTAATACAGTAGCCATATTGAGTCTTATAGCCGCCATCCTTTAGATAACAGCTATAGAAGCTGCTGGAACCGTTCTACTGCCGCCATTTTAAGTCTTATAGCGGCCATCCTTTAGATAACTGCTATACAAGTTGCTGAAACCGTTCTACTGCCGCCATTTTGAGTCTTTTAGCCGCCGTTCTTTAAATAACAGCTATACAAGCTGCTGGAAACATAGTACAGCCGCAATTTTGAGTCTTATAGCCGCCATCCTTTATACAGTAGTTATGCAAGCTGCTGGAACCGTTCTACTGCCGCCATTTTAAGTCTTATAGCCGCCATCCTTTATAAGACAGTTATACAAGCAGCTGAACCAATAATACAGCCGCCATTTTGGGTCTTGTAGCCGCCATCCTTTATATAATAGTTATACAAGCTGCTGGAATTGTTCTACTGCCGCCATTTTGAGTGTTATAGCCGCCATCCTTTATATTACAGCTATAGAAGCTGCTGAAATCGTTCTACTGCCGCCATTTTAAGTCTTATAGCCGACATCTTTTAGATAACAGCTATAGAAGCTGCTGGAACCGTTCTACTGGCGCCATTTTAAGTCTTATAGCGGCCATCCTTTAGATAACTGCTATACAAGTTGCTGAAACCGTTCTACTGCCGCCATTTTGAGTCTTTTAGCCGCCATCCTTTAGATAACAGCTATAAAAGCTGCTGAAACCGTTCTACTGCCGCCATTTTGAGTCTTATAGCCGCCATCCTTTATATTACAGCTATAGAAGCTGCTTGAACTGTTCTACTGCCGCTATTTTAAGTCTTATAGCGGCCATCCTTTATATAACAGCTACACAAGCTGCTAGAACCATAATACAGCCGCTATTCTGAGTCTTATAGCCGACATCCTTTATATAACAGCTATACACGCTGCTGGAAACATAGTACAGCCGCCATTTTGAGTCTTATAGCCGCCATCCCATAGATAACAGCTATAGAAGCTGCTGGAACCGTTCTACTGCCGCCATTTTAAGTCTTATAGCGGACATCGTTTATTTAACAGCTTTACAAGCTGCTGCAACCATAATATAGCCGCCATTTTGAGTCTTATAGCCGGCATCCTTTATATAACAGTTATTAAAGCTGCTGAAACCGTTCTACTGCCGCCATTTTGAGTCTTATAGCCGCCGCTGTTCTTTAAATAACAGCTTTAGAAGCAGCTGGAACTGTTTCATTGTCGCTATTTTAAGTCTCATAGCAGACATTCTTTAAATAACAGCTATACAAGCTGCTGGAACCGTTCTACTGCCGCCATTTTAAGTCTTATAGCCGCCATCCTTTAAAAGACAGTTACACAAGCTTCTGGACCAATAATACAGCCGCCATTTTGGTTCTTGTAGCCGCCATCCTTTATATAATAATTATACCAGCTGCTGGAAACATAATACAGCCGCCATTTTGAGTCTTGTAGCCGCCATCCTTTATATAATAGTTATACAAGCTGCTGGAACCATAATACGGCCGCCATTTTGAGTCTTATAGCCGCCATCCTTTATATAATAGTTATACAAGCTGCTGGAATTGTTCTACTGCCGCCATTTTGAGTCTTATAGCCGCCAACCTTTATATTACAGCTATAGAAGCTGCTGAAATCGTTCTACTGCCGCCATTCCGACATCCTTTATATAACAGCTATACACGCTGCTGGAAACATAGTACAGCCGCCATTTTGAGTCTTATAGCCGACATACTTTATATAACAGCTATATAAGTTGCTGGAACCATTCTACAGCCGCCATTTGAAGTCTTATAGTAGCCATACCTCATATAACGGATATAGAAGTTGCAGGAAGCTTAATACAACCGCCATTTTGAGTCATATAGCCGCCGTTCTTTAAATAACAGCTATAGAAGCAGCTGGAACCGTTTTATTGTCGCCATTTTTAGTCTCATAGAAGACATTCTTTAAATAACAGCTATACACGCTGCTGGAAACATAGTACAACCGCCATTTTGAGTCTTACAGCCGACATACTTTATATAACAGCTATATAAGTTGCTGGAACCATTCTACAGCCGCCATTTGAAGTCTTATAGTAGCCATACCTCATATAACGGATATAGAAGCTGCAGGAAGCTTAATACAGCCGCCATTTTGAGTCTCATAGCCGCCATCTTTTATATAATAGCTATAGAAGCTGCTGGAACCATTCTACAGCCGAAGTTTTAAGTCTTATAGCCGCCATCCTTTACGTAACAGCTATACAACCTGCTGGAAATATAGTACAGCCGCAATTTTGAGTCTTATAGCCGCCATCCTTTATATAATAGTTATACCAGAACCGTTCTACTGCTGCCATTTTGAGTCTTATAGCCGCCGTTCTTTAAATAACAGCTATACAAGCTGCTGGAAACATAGTACAGCCGCAATTTTGAGTCTTATAGCCGCCATCCTTTATACAGTAGTTATGCAAGCTGCTGGAACCGTTCTACTGCCGCCATTTTAAGTCTTATAGCCGCCATCCTTTATATAATAGTTATACAAGCTGCTGGAACCGTTCTACTGCTGCCATTTTGAGTCTTATAGCCGCCGTTCTTTAAATAACAGCTATACAAGCTGCTGGAAACATAGTACAGCCGCAATTTTGAGTCTTATAGCCGCCATCCTTTATATAATAGTTATACAAGCTGCTGGAACTATAATACGGCCGCCATTTTGAGTCTTGTAGCCGCCATCCTTTATATAATAGTTATACAAGCTGCTGGAATTGTTCTACTGCCGCCATTTTGAGTGTTATAGCCGCCATCCTTTATATTACAGCTATAGAAGCTGCTGAAATCGTTCTACTGCCGCCATTTTGAGTCTTGTAGCCGACATCCTTTAGATAACAGCTATAGAAGCTGCTGGAACCGTTCTACTGCCGCCATTTTAAGTCTTATAGCGGCCATCCTTTAGATAACTGCTATACAAGTTGCTGAAACCGTTCTACTGCCGCCATTTTGAGTCTTATAGCCGCCATCCTTTAGATAACAGCTATAAAAGCTGCTGAAACCGTTCTACTGCCGCCATTTTGAGTCTTATAGACGCCATCCTTTATATTACAGCTATAGAAGCTGCTTAAACTGTTCTACTGCCGCCATTTTAAGTCTTATAGCGGCCATCCTTTATATAACAGCTACACAAGCTGCTAGAAGCATAATACAGCCGCTATTCTGAGTCTTATAGCCGACATCCTTTATATAACAGCTATACACGCTGCTGGAAACATAGTACAGCCGCCATTTTGAGTCTTATAGCCGCCATCCCATAGATAACAGCTTTAGAAGCTGCTGGAACCGTTCTACTGCCGCCATTCTGAGTCTTACAGCCGACATAGCGGCCATCCTTTAGATAACAGCTATACAAGCTGCTGAAACCGTTCTACTGCCGCCATTTTGAGTCTTATAGCCGCCATCCTTTATATTACAGCTATAGAAGCTGCTGGAACTGTTCTACTGCCGCCACTTTAAGTCTTATAGCGGCCATGCTTTATATAACAGCTACACAAGCTGCTAGAACCATAATACAGCCGCTATTCAGAGTCTTATAGCCGACATCCTTTATATAACAGCTATACACGCTGCTGGAAACATAGTACAGCCGCCATTTTGAGTCTTATAGCCGCCATCCTTTATATTACAGCTATAGAACCTGCTGAAATCGTTCTACTGCCGCCATTTTGAGTCTTATAGCCGCCGTTCTTTAAATAACAGCTATACAAGCTGCTGGAAACATAGTACAGCCGCAATGTTGAGTCTTATAGCCGCCATCCTTTATAAAATTGTTATGCAAGCTGCTGGAACCGTTCTACTGCCGCCATTTTGAGTCTTATAGCCGCCATCCTTTAGATAACAGCTATAAAAGCTGCTGGAACTGTTCTACTGCCGCCATTTTAAGTCTTATAGTGGCCATCCTATATATAACAGCTACACAAGCTGCTAGAACCATAATACAGCCGCCATTTTAAGTCATAGCGGTCATCCTTTATATAACAGCTATACAAGCTAACAGCTATTAAAGCTGCTGAAACCGTTCTACTGCCGCCATTTTAAGTCTTATAGCCGCCATCCTTTAGATAACAGCTATACAAGCTGCTGAAACCGTTCTACTGCCGCCATTTTGAGTCTTATAGCCGCCATCCTTTATATTACAGCTATAAAAGCTGCTTTAACCGTTCTACTGCCGTCATTTTAAGTCTTATAGCCGCCATCTTTTCTGTAAAAGCTATACAAGCTGCTGGAACCATTCTACAGCCGAAGTTTTAAGTCTTATAGCCGCCATCCTTTACATAACAGCTATACAAACTGCTGAATCCGTTCTACTGCTGCCATTTTGAGTCTTATAGCCTTTAAATAACAGCTATAGAAGCAGCTGGAACCGTCTCATTGTCGCCATTTTGAGTCTCATAGCAGCCATTCTTTAAATAACAGCTATACAAGCTGCTGAAACCGTTCTACTGCCGCCATTTTGAGTCTTATAGCGGCCATCCTTTAGATAACAGCTAAAAGAGTTGCTGGAACCGTTTTAATGCCGCCATTTTTAGTCTTATAGTGGCCATCCTATATATAACAGCTACACAAGCTGCTAGAACCATAATACAGCCGCCATTTTGAGTCTTATAGCCGCCATCCTTTATATAATAGTTATACAAGCTGCTGGAACCATAAAACAGCCGCCATTTTGAGTCTTATAGTCTCCATCCTTTATATAATAGTTATACAAGCTGCTGAAACAGTTTTACTGCCGCCATTTTGAGTCTTATAGCCGACATCCTTTAGATAACAGCTATACAACAGCTATACAGCTATGCTGGAACCGTTCTAATGCCGCCATTTTTAGTCTTATATTACAGATACACAACCTGCTAGAACCATAACGCAGCTACTATTCTGAGTTTTATAGCCGACATCCTTTAGATAACAGCTATAGAAGCTGCTGAAACCGTTCTACTGCCGCCATTGTGAATCTTATAGCCGCCATCCTTTATATTACATCTATAGAAACTGCTGGAACCGTTCTACTGCCGCCATTTTGAGTCTTATATCCTCCATCCTTTATATAATAGTTATACAAGCTGCTGAAACTGTTTTACTGCCGCCATTTTGAGTCTTATAGCCGACATACTTCATATAATAGTTACACAAGCTGCTGGAACCATAATACAGCCGCCATTTTGAGTCTTATAGTCTCCATCCTTCATATAATAGTTATACAAGCTGCTAAAACTGTTTTACTGCCGCCATTTTGAGTCTTATAGCCGACATCCTTTAGATAACAGCTATACAACAGCTATACAGCTATGCTGGAACCGTTCTAATGCCGCCATTTTTAGTCTTATATTACAGATACACAACCTGCTAGAACCATAACGCAGCTACTATTCTGAGTTTTATAGCCGACATCCTTTAGATAACAGCTATAGAAGCTGCTGAAACCGTTCTACTGCCGCCATTGTGAATCTTATAGCCGCCATCCTTTATATTACAGCTATAGAAGCTTCTGAAATCGTTCTACTGCCGCCATTTTGAGTCTTATAGCCGACATCCTTTAGATAACAGCTATAGAAGCTGCTGGAACCGTTCTACTGCCGCCATTTTAAGTCTTATAGCGGCCATCCTTTAGATAACTGCTATACAAGTTGCTGAAACCGTTCTACTGCCGCCATTTTGAGTCTTTTAGCCGCCGTTCTTTAAATAACAGCTATACAAGCTGCTGGAAACATAGTACAGCCGCAATTTTGAGTCTTATAGCCGCCATCCTTTATACAGTAGTTATGCAAGCTGCTGGAACCGTTCTACTGCCGCCATTTTAAGTCTTATAGCCGCCATCCTTTATAAGACAGTTATACAAGCAGCTGAACCAATAATACAGCCGCCATTTTGGGTCTTGTAGCCGCCATCCTTTATATAATAGTTATACAAGCTGCTGGAATTGTTCTACTGCCGCCATTTTGAGTGTTATAGCCGCCATCCTTTATATTACAGCTATAGAAGCTGCTGAAATCGTTCTACTGCCGCCATTTTGAGTCTTATAGCCGACATCTTTTAGATAACAGCTATAGAAGCTGCTGGAACCGTTCTACTGCCGCCATTTTAAGTCTTATAGCGGCCATCCTTTAGATAACTGCTATACAAGTTGCTGAAACCGTTCTACTGCCGCCATTTTGAGTCTTTTAGCCGCCATCCTTTAGATAACAGCTATAAAAGCTGCTGAAACCGTTCTACTGCCGCCATTTTGAGTCTTATAGCCGCCATCCTTTATATTACAGCTATAGAAGCTGCTTGAACTGTTCTACTGCCGCTATTTTAAGTCTTATAGCGGCCATCCTTTATATAACAGCTACACAAGCTGCTAGAACCATAATACAGCCGCTATTCTGAGTCTTATAGCCGACATCCTTTATATAACAGCTATACACGCTGCTGGAAACACAGTACAGCCGCCATTTTGAGTCTTATAGCCGCCATCCCATAGATAACAGCTATAGAAGCTGCTGGAACCGTTCTACTGCCGCCATTTTAAGTCTTATAGCGGACATCCTTTATTTAACAGCTATACAAGCTGCTGCAACCATAATATAGCCGCCATTTTGAGTCTTATAGCCGGCATCCTTTATATAACAGTTATTAAAGCTGCTGAAACCGTTCTACTGCCGCCATTTTGAGTCTTATAGCCGCCGCTGTTCTTTAAATAACAGCTTTAGAAGCAGCTGGAACTGTTTCATCGTCGCTATTTTAAGTCTCATAGCAGACATTCTTTAAATAACAGCTATACAAGCTGCTGGAACCGTTCTACTGCCGCCATTTTAAGTCTTATAGTGGCCATCCTATATATAACAGCTACACAAGCTGCTAGAACCATAATACAGCCGCCATTTTAAGTCATAGCGGTCATCCTTTATATAACAGCTATACAAGCTAACAGCTATTAAAGCTGCTGAAACCGTTCTACTGCCGCCATTTTAAGTCTTATAGCCGCCATCCTTTAGATAACAGCTATACAAGCTGCTGAAACCGTTCTACTGCCGCCATTTTGAGTCTTATAGCCGCCATCCTTTATATTACAGCTATAAAAGCTGCTTTAACCGTTCTACTGCCGTCATTTTAAGTCTTATAGCCGCCATCTTTTCTGTAAAAGCTATACAAGCTGCTGGAACCATTCTACAGCCGAAGTTTTAAGTCTTATAGCCGCCATCCTTTACATAACAGCTATACAAACTGCTGAATCCGTTCTACTGCTGCCATTTTGAGTCTTATAGCCTTTAAATAACAGCTATAGAAGCAGCTGGAACCGTCTCATTGTCGCCATTTTGAGTCTCATAGCAGCCATTCTTTAAATAACAGCTATACAAGCTGCTGAAACCGTTCTACTGCCGCCATTTTGAGTCTTATAGCGGCCATCCTTTAGATAACAGCTAAAAGAGTTGCTGGAACCGTTTTAATGCCGCCATTTTTAGTCTTATAGTGGCCATCCTATATATAACAGCTACACAAGCTGCTAGAACCATAATACAGCCGCCATTTTGAGTCTTATAGCCGCCATCCTTTATATAATAGTTATACAAGCTGCTGGAACCATAAAACAGCCGCCATTTTGAGTCTTATAGTCTCCATCCTTTATATAATAGTTATACAAGCTGCTGAAACAGTTTTACTGCCGCCATTTTGAGTCTTATAGCCGACATCCTTTAGATAACAGCTATACAACAGCTATACAGCTATGCTGGAACCGTTCTAATGCCGCCATTTTTAGTCTTATATTACAGATACACAACCTGCTAGAACCATAACGCAGCTACTATTCTGAGTTTTATAGCCGACATCCTTTAGATAACAGCTATAGAAGCTGCTGAAACCGTTCTACTGCCGCCATTGTGAATCTTATAGCCGCCATCCTTTATATTACATCTATAGAAACTGCTGGAACCGTTCTACTGCCGCCATTTTGAGTCTTATATCCTCCATCCTTTATATAATAGTTATACAAGCTGCTGAAACTGTTTTACTGCCGCCATTTTGAGTCTTATAGCCGACATACTTCATATAATAGTTACACAAGCTGCTGGAACCATAATACAGCCGCCATTTTGAGTCTTATAGTCTCCATCCTTCATATAATAGTTATACAAGCTGCTAAAACTGTTTTACTGCCGCCATTTTGAGTCTTATAGCCGACATCCTTTAGATAACAGCTATACAACAGCTATACAGCTATGCTGGAACCGTTCTAATGCCGCCATTTTTAGTCTTATATTACAGATACACAACCTGCTAGAACCATAACGCAGCTACTATTCTGAGTTTTATAGCCGACATCCTTTAGATAACAGCTATAGAAGCTGCTGAAACCGTTCTACTGCCGCCATTGTGAATCTTATAGCCGCCATCCTTTATATTACAGCTATAGAAGCTTCTGAAATCGTTCTACTGCCGCCATTTTGAGTCTTATAGCCGACATCCTTTAGATAACAGCTATAGAAGCTGCTGGAACCGTTCTACTGCCGCCATTTTAAGTCTTATAGCGGCCATCCTTTAGATAACTGCTATACAAGTTGCTGAAACCGTTCTACTGCCGCCATTTTGAGTCTTTTAGCCGCCGTTCTTTAAATAACAGCTATACAAGCTGCTGGAAACATAGTACAGCCGCAATTTTGAGTCTTATAGCCGCCATCCTTTATACAGTAGTTATGCAAGCTGCTGGAACCGTTCTACTGCCGCCATTTTAAGTCTTATAGCCGCCATCCTTTATAAGACAGTTATACAAGCAGCTGAACCAATAATACAGCCGCCATTTTGGGTCTTGTAGCCGCCATCCTTTATATAATAGTTATACAAGCTGCTGGAATTGTTCTACTGCCGCCATTTTGAGTGTTATAGCCGCCATCCTTTATATTACAGCTATAGAAGCTGCTGAAATCGTTCTACTGCCGCCATTTTGAGTCTTATAGCCGACATCTTTTAGATAACAGCTATAGAAGCTGCTGGAACCGTTCTACTGCCGCCATTTTAAGTCTTATAGCGGCCATCCTTTAGATAACTGCTATACAAGTTGCTGAAACCGTTCTACTGCCGCCATTTTGAGTCTTTTAGCCGCCATCCTTTAGATAACAGCTATAAAAGCTGCTGAAACCGTTCTACTGCCGCCATTTTGAGTCTTATAGCCGCCATCCTTTATATTACAGCTATAGAAGCTGCTTGAACTGTTCTACTGCCGCTATTTTAAGTCTTATAGCGGCCATCCTTTATATAACAGCTACACAAGCTGCTAGAACCATAATACAGCCGCTATTCTGAGTCTTATAGCCGACATCCTTTATATAACAGCTATACACGCTGCTGGAAACACAGTACAGCCGCCATTTTGAGTCTTATAGCCGCCATCCCATAGATAACAGCTATAGAAGCTGCTGGAACCGTTCTACTGCCGCCATTTTAAGTCTTATAGCGGACATCCTTTATTTAACAGCTATACAAGCTGCTGCAACCATAATATAGCCGCCATTTTGAGTCTTATAGCCGGCATCCTTTATATAACAGTTATTAAAGCTGCTGAAACCGTTCTACTGCCGCCATTTTGAGTCTTATAGCCGCCGCTGTTCTTTAAATAACAGCTTTAGAAGCAGCTGGAACTGTTTCATCGTCGCTATTTTAAGTCTCATAGCAGACATTCTTTAAATAACAGCTATACAAGCTGCTGGAACCGTTCTACTGCCGCCATTTTAAGTCTTATAGCCGCCATCCCTTAAAAGACAGTTACACAAGCTTCTGGACCAATAATACAGCCGCCATTTTGGTTCTTGTAGCCGCCATCCTTTATATAATAATTATACCAGCTGCTGGAAACATAATACAGCCGCCATTTTGAGTCTTGTAGCCGCCATCCTTTATATAATAGTTATACAAGCTGCTGGAACCATAATACTGCCGCCATTTTGAGTCTTATAGCCGCCATCCTTTATATAATAGTTATACAAGCTGCTGGAATTGTTCTACTGCCGCCATTTTGAGTCTTATAGCCGCCAACCTTTATATTACAGCTATAGAAGCTGCTGAAATCGTTCTACTGCCGCCATTCCGACATCCTTTATATAACAGCTATACACGCTGCTGGAAACATAGTACAGCCGCCATTTTGAGTCTTATAGCCGACATACTTTATATAACAGCTATATAAGTTGCTGGAACCATTCTACAGCCGCCATTTGAAGTCTTATAGTAGCCATACCTCATATAACGGATATAGAAGTTGCAGGAAGCTTAATACAACCGCCATTTTGAGTCTTATAGCCGCCGTTCTTTAAATAACAGCTATAGAAGCAGCTGGAACCGTTTCATTGTCGCCATTTTTAGTCTCATAGAAGACATTCTTTAAATAACAGCTATACACGCTGCTGGAAACAGAGTACAACCGCCATTTCGAGTCTTACAGCCGACACACTTTATATAACGGCTATATAAGTTGCTGGAACCATTCTACAGCCGCCATTTGAAGTCTTATAGTAGCCATACCTCATATAACGGATATAGAAGCTGCAGGAAGCTTAATACAACCGCCATTTTGAGTCTTATAGCTGCCATCCTTTATATAATAGTTATACAAACTGCTGGAACCAAAATACAGCCGCCATTTTGAGTCTCATAGCCGCCATCTTTTATATAATAGCTATAGAAGCTGCTGGAACCATTCTACAGCCGAAGTTTTAAGTCTTATAGCCGCCATCCTTTACGTAACAGCTATACAACCTGCTGGAAATATAGTACAGCCGCAATTTTGAGTCTTATAGCCGCCATCCTTTATATAATAGTTATACAAGCTGCTGGAACCGTTCTACTGCTGCCATTTTGAGTCTTATAGCCGCCGTTCTTTAAATAACAGCTATACAAGCTGCTGGAAACATAGTACAGCCGCAATTTTGAGTCTTATAGCCGCCATCCTTTATACAGTAGTTATGCAAGCTGCTGGAACCGTTCTACTGCCGCCATTTTAAGTCTTATAGCCGCCATCCTTTATATAATAGTTATACAAGCTGCTGGAACCGTTCTACTGCTGCCATTTTGAGTCTTATAGCCGCCGTTCTTTAAATAACAGCTATACAAGCTGCTGGAAAAATAGTACAGCCGCAATTTTGAGTCTTATAGCCGCCATCCTTTATATAATAGTTATACAAGCTGCTGGAACTATAATACGGCCGCCATTTTGAGTCTTGTAGCCGCCATCCTTTATATAATAGTTATACAAGCTGCTGGAATTGTTCTACTGCCGCCATTTTGAGTGTTATAGCCGCCATCCTTTATACTACAGCTATAGAAGCTGCTGAAATCGTTCTACTGACGCCATTTTGAGTCTTGTAGCCGACATCCTTTAGATAACAGCTATAGAAGCTGCTGGAACCGTTCTACTGCCGCCATTTTAAGTCTTATAGCGGCCATCCTTTAGATAACTGCTATACAAGTTGCTGAAACCGTTCTACTGCCGCCATTTTGAGTCTTATAGCCGCCATCCTTTAGATAACAGCTATAAAAGCTGCTGAAAACGTTCTACTGCCGCCATTTTGAGTCTTATAGACGCCATCCTTTATATTACAGCTATAGAAGCTGCTTAAACTGTTCTACTGCCGCCATTTTAAGTCTTATAGCGGCCATCCTTTATATAACAGCTACACAAGCTGCTAGAAGCATAATACAGCCGCTATTCTGAGTCTTATAGCCGACATCCTTTAAATAACAGCTATACACGCTGCTGGAAACATAGTACAGCCGCCATTTTGAGTCTTATAGCCGCCATCCCATAGATAACAGCTTTAGAAGCTGCTGGAACCGTTCTACTGCCGCCATTCTGAGTCTTACAGCCGACATAGCGGCCATCCTTTAGATAACAGCTATACAAGCTGCTGAAACCGTTCTACTGCCGCCATTTTGAGTCTTATAGCGGCCATCCTTTAGATAACAGCTATACACGCTGCTGGAAACATAGTACAGCCGCCATTTTGAGTCTTATAGCCGCCATCCTTTATATTACAGCTATAGAACCTGCTGAAATCGTTCTACTGCCGCCATTTTGAGTCTTATAGCCGCCGTTCTTTAAATAACAGCTATACAAGCTGCTGGAAACATAGTACAGCCGCAATGTTGAGTCTTATAGCCGCCATCCTTTATAAAATTGTTATGCAAGCTGCTGGAACCGTTCTACTGCCGCCATTTTGAGTCTTATAGCCGCCATCCTTTAGATAACAGCTATAAAAGCTGCTGGAACTGTTCTACTGCCGCCATTTTAAGTCTTATAGTGGCCATCCTATATATAACAGCTACACAAGCTGCTAGAACCATAATACAGCCGCCATTTTAAGTCATAGCGGTCATCCTTTATATAACAGCTATACAAGCTAACAGCTATTAAAGCTGCTGAAACCGTTCTACTGCCGCCATTTTAAGTCTTATAGCCGCCATCCTTTAGATAACAGCTATACAAGCTGCTGAAACCGTTCTACTGCCGCCATTTTGAGTCTTATAGCCGCCATCCTTTATATTACAGCTATAAAAGCTGCTTTAACCGTTCTACTGCCGTCATTTTAAGTCTTATAGCCGCCATCTTTTCTGTAAAAGCTATACAAGCTGCTGGAACCATTCTACAGCCGAAGTTTTAAGTCTTATAGCCGCCATCCTTTACATAACAGCTATACAAACTGTTGAATCCGTTCTACTGCTGCCATTTTGAGTCTTATAGCCTTTAAATAACAGCTATAGAAGTAGCTGGAACCGTCTCATTGTCGCCATTTTGAGTCTCATAGCAGCCATTCTTTAAATAACAGCTATACAAGCTGCTGAAACCGTTCTACTGCCGCCATTTTGAGTCTTATAGCGGCCATCCTTTAGATAACAGCTAAAAGAGTTGCTGGAACCGTTTTAATGCCGCCATTTTTAGTCTTATAGTGGCCATCCTATATATAACAGCTACACAAGCTGCTAGAACCATAATACAGCCGCCATTTTGAGTCTTATAGCCGCCATCCTTTATATAATAGTTATACAAGCTGCTGGAACCATAAAACAGCCGCCATTTTGAGTCTTATAGTCTCCATCCTTTATATAATAGTTATACAAGCTGCTGAAACAGTTTTACTGCCGCCATTTTGAGTCTTATAGCCGACATCCTTTAGATAACAGCTATACAACAGCTATACAGCTATGCTGGAACCGTTCTAATGCCGCCATTTTTAGTCTTATATTACAGATACACAACCTGCTAGAACCATAACGCAGCTACTATTCTGAGTTTTATAGCCGACATCCTTTAGATAACAGCTATAGAAGCTGCTGAAACCGTTCTACTGCCGCCATTGTGAATCTTATAGCCGCCATCCTTTATATTACATCTATAGAAACTGCTGGAACCGTTCTACTGCCGCCATTTTGAGTCTTATATCCTCCATCCTTTATATAATAGTTATACAAGCTGCTGAAACTGTTTTACTGCCGCCATTTTGAGTCTTATAGCCGACATACTTCATATAATAGTTACACAAGCTGCTGGAACCATAATACAGCCGCCATTTTGAGTCTTATAGTCTCCATCCTTCATATAATAGTTATACAAGCTGCTAAAACTGTTTTACTGCCGCCATTTTGAGTCTTATAGTCGACATCCTTTAGATAACAGCTATAGAAGCTGCTATAACCGTTCTACTGCCGCCATTTTAAGTCTTACAGCGGCCATCCTTTATATAACAGCTACACAAGCTGCTAGAACTATAATACAGCCGCCATTTTAAGTCTTATAGCCGACATACTTTATATAACAGCTATATAAGCTGCTGGAACCATTCTACAGCCGCCATTTGAAGTCTTATAGCCGCCATACCTCATATAACGGATGTAGAAGCTGCAGGAAACTTAATACAACCGCCATTTTGAGTCTTTTAGCTGCCATATTTTATATAATAGTTATACAAGCTGCTGGAACCATAATACAGCCGCCATGTTGAGTCTGCAACCGTTCTACTGCCGCCATTTTGAGTCTTATAGCCGACATCCTTTAGATAACAGCTATAGAAGCTGCTGAAACCGTTCTTCTGCCGCCATTGTGAATCTTATAGCCGCCATCCCTTATATTACAGCTATAGAAACTGCTGGAACCGTTCTACTGCCGCCATTTTAACGTATTTAGAAGCTGCAGGAAGCATAATACAACCGCCATTTTAAGTCTTATAGCTGCCATATTTTATATAATAGTAGTACAAGCTGCTGGAACCATAATAGAGCCGCCATTTTGAGTCTGCAACCGTTCTACTGCCGCCATTTTGAGTCTTATATCCGCCATCCTTTAGATAACAGCTATACAAGCTGCTAAAACTGTTTTACTGCCGCCATTTTGAGTCTTATAGCCGACATCCTTTAGATGACAGCTATAGAAGCTGCTGGAACCGTTCTACTGCCGCCATTTTAAGATAACAGCTATACAAGCTGCTGGGAACATAGTACATCCATTTTGAGTCCTATAGCCGCCATCCTTTATATAAAAGGTTTACCAGCTGCTGCAAACATAGTACAGCCGCCATTTTGAGTCTTATAGCCGCCATCCTTTATGTAATAGTTATACAAGCTGCTGGAGCCGTTCTACTGTCGCCATTTTAAATCTTATACCCGCCATCCTTTAGATAACAGCTATACAAGCTGCTGAAACCGTTCTACTGCCGCCATTTTGAGTCTTATAGCCGCCATCCTTTATATAATAGTTATACAAGCTGCTGGAACCGTTCTACTGCCGCCATTTTAAATCTTATAGCGGCCATCCTTTAGATAACAGCTATACAAGCTGCTGAAACCGTTCTACTTCCGCCATTTGCAGTCTTATAGTAGCCATACCTCATACAACGGATATAGAAGCTGCAGAAAGCTTAATACAACCGCCATTTTGAGTCTTATAGCTGCCATCCTTTATATAATAGTTATACAAACTGCTGGAACCAAAATACAGCCGCCATTTTGAGTCTTATAGCCGCCATCTTTTATATAAAAGCTATAGAAGCTGCTGGAACCATTCTACAGCCGAAGTTTTAAGTCTTATAGCCGCCATCCTTTTCATAACAGCTATACAAACTGCTGAATCCGTTCTACTGCTGCCATTTTGAGTCTTATAACCGCCGTTCTTTAAATAACAGCTCTAGAAGCAGCTGGAATCGTCTCATTGTCGCCATTTTGAGTCTCATAGCAGCCATTCTTTAAATAACAGCTATACAAGCTGCTGAAACCGTTCTACTGCCGCTATTTTGAGTCTTATAGCCGCCATCCTTTAGATAACAGCTATAGCAGCTGCTGGAACCGTTCTAATGCCGCCATTTTTTGTCTTATAGTGGCCATCCTATATATGACAGCTACACAACCTGCTAGAACCATAACACAGCTACTATTCTGAGTCTTATAGCCGACATCCTTTAGATAACAGCTATAGAAGCTGCTGAAACCGTTCTACTGCCGACATTGTGAATCTTATAGCCGCCATCCTTTATATTACAGCTATAGAAACTGCTGGAACCGTTCTACCGCCGCCATTTTGAGTCTTATAGCCTCCATCCTTTATATAATAGTTATACAAGCTGCTGAAACTGTTTTACTGCCGCCATTTTGAGTCTTATAGCCGACATACTTTATTTAATAGTTATACAATAGTTATACAATATACGACATACTTTATATAACAGCTATATAAGCTGCTGGAACCGTTCTACTGCCGTTCTACCGTCTCATAGCCGCCATCCTTTAGATAACAGCTATACAAGCTGCTGAGACCGTTCTACTGCCGCCATTTTGAGTCTTATAGCCGCCATCCTTTAGATAACAGCTATAGAAGCTGCTGAAACCGTTCTACTGCCGCCATTTTAAGTCTTACAGCGGCCATCCTTAAGATAACAGCTATACAAACTGCTGCAACCGTTCTACTGCCGCCATTTTGAGTCTTATAGCCGACATCCTTTAGATAACAGCTATAGAAGCTGCTGTAACCGTTCTACTGCCGCCATCTTAAGTCTTATAGCGGCCATCCTTAAGAGAACAGCTATACAACCTGCTGGGAACATAGTACATCCATTTTGAGTCCTATAGCCGCCATCCTTTATATAATAGTTATACTAGCTGCTGCAAACATAATACAGCCGCCATTTTGAGTCTTATAGCCGCCATCCTTTATATAATAGTTATACAAGCTGCTGGAACCGTTCTACTGCCGCCATTTTAAATCTTATAGCCGCCGTTCTTTAAATAACAGCTATACAAGTTGTTGGAAACATAGTACAGCCGCCATTTTGAGTCTTATTGCCGCCATCCTTTATATAATAGTTATACAAGCTGCTGGAACCATAATACGGCCGCCATTTTGAGTCTTATAGCCGCCATCCTTTATATAATAGTTATACAAGTTGCTGGAATTGTTCTACTGACGCCATTTTGAGTCTTATAGCCGACATACTTTATATTACAGCTATAGAAGCTGCTGAAATCGTTCTTCTGCCGCCATTTTGAGTCTTATAGAAGCTGCTGGAACCGTTCTACTGCCGCCATTTTAAGTCTTATAGCGGCCATCCTTTAGATAACAGCTATAGAATCTGCTGGAACCGTTCTACTGCCGCCATTTTAAGTCTTATAGCGGCCATCCTTTAGATAACAGCTATAGAAGCACCTGGAACCGTTTCATTGTCGCCATTTTAAGTCTCATAGCAGACATTCTTTAAATAACGATACAAGCTGCTGGAAACATAGTACAGCCGCCATTTTGAGTATTATAGCCGCCATCCTTTATATGACAGCTATAGAAGCTGCTGGAACCATTCTACTGCCGTCAGTTTAAGTCTTATAGCCGCCATCCTTTATAAGACAGTTACACAAGCTGCTGGACCAATAATACAGCCGCCATTTTGGGTCTTGTAGCCGCCATCCTTTATATAATAGTTATACAAGCTGCTGGAATTGTTCTACTACCGCCATTTTGAGTCTTATATCCGCCATCCTTTATATTACAGCTATAGAAGCTGCTGAAATCGTTCTACTGCCGCCATTTTGAGGCTTATAGCCGACATCCTTTAGATAACAGCTATAGAAGCTGCTGGAACCGTTCTACTGCCGCCATTTTAAGTCTTATAGCGGCCATCCTTTAGATAACAGCTATAGAAGCAGCTGGAACCGTTTCATTGTCGCCATTTTAAGTCTCATAGCAGACATTCTTTAAATAACGATACCAGCTGCTGGAAACATAATACAGCCGCCATTTTGAGTCTTATAGCCGCCATCCTTTATATAATAGTTATACAAGCCGCTGGAACCATAATACGACCGCCATTTTGAGTCTTATAGCCGACATACTTTATATAACAGCTATATAAGTTGCTGGATCCATTCTACTGCCGCCATTTTAAGTCTTATAGCCGCCATCCTTTATAAGACAGTTACACAAGCTCCTGGACCAATAATACAGCCGCAATTTTGGGTCTTGTAGCCGCCATCCTTTATATAATAATTATACGAGCTGCTGGAAACATAATACAGCCGCCATTTTGAGTCTTTTAGCCGCCATCCTTTATATAATAGTTATACAAGCTGCTGGAATTGTTCTACTGCCGCCATTTTGAGTCTTATAGCCGCCATCCTTTATATTACAGCTAAAGAAGCTGCTGAAATCGTTCTACTGCCGCCATTTTGAGTCTTATAGCTGACATCCTTTAGATAACAGCTATAGATGCTGCTGGAACGGTTCTACTGCCGCCATTTTAAGTCTTATAGCGGCCATCCTTTAGATAACAGCTATACAATCTGCTGAAACTGTTCTACTGCCGCCATTTTGAGTCTTATAGCCGCCATCCTTTATATTACGGCTATAGAAGCTGCTGGAACTGTTCTACTGCCGCCATTTTAAGTCTTATAACGGCCATCCTTTATATTACAGCTATAGAAGCTGCTGGAACCGTTCTACTGCCGCCATTTTAAGTCTTATAGCGGCCATCCTTTAAATAACGATACAAGCTGCTGGAAACATAGTACAGCCGCCATTTTGAGTCTTATAGCCGCCATCCTTTATATAACAGCTATACAAGCTGCTGAAACCGTTCTACTGCCGCCATTTTGAGTCTTATAGACGCCATCCTTGAGATAACAGCTGTACAAGCTGCTGAAACTGTTCTACTGCCGCTATTTTGAGTCTTATAGCCGCCATCCTTTAGATTACAGCAATACAAGCTGCTGAAACCGTTCTAGTGCCGCCATTTTGAGTCTTATAGCCGCCATCCTTTATATTACAGCTATAGAAGCTGCTGGAACCGTTCTACTGCCGCCATTTTAAGTCCTATAGCGGCCGTTCTTTATATAACAGCTACACAACCTGCTAGAACCATAATACAGCCGCTATTCTGAGTCTTATAGCTGACATCCTTTAAATAACAACTATACAAGCTGCTGGAAACATAATTTTGTCGCCATTTTTAGCCGCCAACCTTTAGATAACAGCTATACAAGCTGCTGAAACCGTTCTACTGCCGCCATTTTAAATCTTATATCCGCCAACCTTTAGATAACAGCTATACAAGCTGCTGAAACCGTTCTATTGCCGCCATTTTGAGTCTTATAGCCGCCATCCCTTAGATAACAGCTATACAAGCTGCTGAAACCGTTCTACTTCCGCCATTTTGAGTCTTATAGCCGACATCCTTTAGATAACAGCTATAGAAGCTTCTGGAACCGTTCTACTGCCGCCATTTGAAGTCTTATAGCCGCTATACCTCATATAACGGATAAAGAAACTACAGGAAGCATAATACAACCGCCATTTTGAGTCTTATAGCTGCCATCCCTTATATAATAGTTATACAAGCTGCTGGAACCATAATACAGCCGCCATTTTGAGTCTTATAGCCGCCATCCGTTATATAATAGTTATACAAGCTGCTGGAATCGTTCTACTGCCGCCATTTTAAGTCTTATAGCCGCCATCCTTTAGATAACAGCTATAAAAGCTGCTGAAACCGTTCTACTGCCGCCATTTTGAGTCTTATAGCCGACATCATTTAGATAACAGCTATAGAAGCTGCTGGAACCGTTCTACTGCCGCCATTTTAACTCCTATAGCCGCCATCCTTTAGATAACAGCTATACAAGCTGCTGAAACCGTTCAACTGCCGCCATTTTGAGTCTTATAGCCGCCATCCTTTAGATAACAGCTATAGAAGCTGCTGAAACCGTTCTACTGCCGCCATTTTGAGTCTTATAGCCGTCATCCTTAAGGAGCTGCTGGAACCGTTCTAATGCCGCCATTTTGAGTCTTATAGCCGACATTCCTTATGTAATACAGCTGCTATTCTGAGTCTTATAGCCGACATCCTTTAGATAACAGCTATAGAAGCTGCTGAAGCCGTTCTACTGCCGCCATTGTGAGTCTTATAACCGCCATCTTTTAGCTAACAGCTATACAAGCTGCTGAAACCGTTCTACTGCCGCCATTTTGAGTCTTATAGGCGACATCCTTTAGATAACAGCTATAGAAGCTGCTGGAACCGTTCTACTACCGCTATTTTAAGTCCTATAGCGGCCATCCTTTATATAACAGCTACATAACCTGCTCGAACCATAATACAGCCGCTATTCTGAGTCTTATAGCTCACATCCTTTAAATAACAACTATACAAGCTGCTGGAAACATAACAGCCGCCAATTGAAGTCTTATAGAACCATACTGCATATAACGGATATAGAAGCTTGCAGGAAGCATAATACAACAGCCAATTTAAGTCTCATAGCAGACATTCTTTAAATAACAGCTATACAAGCTGCTGGGAACATAGTACAGCCATTTTGAGTCCTATAGCCGCCATCCTTTATATAATAGTTATACAAGCTGCTGAAACCGTTCTACTGCCGCCATTTTAAGTCTTATAGCCGCCATCCTTTATAAGACAGTTATACAAGCTGCTGGACCAATAATTCAGACGCCATTTTGAGTCTTGTAGCCGCCATCTTTTATATAATAATTATACCAGCTGCTGCAAACATAATACAGCCGCCATTTTGAGTCTTATAACCGCTATCCTTTATATAATAGTTATACAAGCTGCTGGAACCGTTCTACTGCCGCCATTTTAAATCTTATAGCCGCCAACCTTTAGATAACAGCTATACAAGCTGCTGAAACCGTTCTACTGCCGCCATTTTAAATCTTATATCCGCCAACCTTTAGATAACACCTATACAACCTGCTGAAACCGTTCTACTGCCGACATTTTGAGTCTTATAGCCGCCATCTTTTAGCTAACAGCTATACAAGCTGCTGAAACCGTTCTACTGCCGCCATTTTGAGTCGTATAGCCGACATCCTTTAGATAACAGCTATAGAAGCTGCTGGAACCGTTCTACTGCCGCCATTTGAAGTCTTATAGCCGCCATACCTCATATAGCGGATAAAGAAGCTGCAGGAAGCATAATACAACCGCCATTTTGAGTCTTATAGCTGCCATCCTTTATATAATAGTTATACAAGCTGCTGGAACCATAATACAGCCGCCATTTTGAGTCTTATAGCCGCCATCCTTTATATAATATTTATACAAGCTGCTGGAATCGTTCTACTGCCGCCATTTTAAGTCTTATAGCCGCCATCCTTTAGATAACAGCTATAAAAGCTGCTGAAACCGTTCTACTGCTGCCATTTTGAGTCTTATAGCCGACATCCTTTAGATAACAGCTATAGAAGCTGCTGGAACCGTTCTACTGCCGCAATTTTAAGTCTTATAGCCGCCATCCCTTAGATAACAGCTATACAAGCTGCTGGAACCATACAACAGCCGCCATTTTGAGTCTTATAGCCGCCATCCTTTATATAATAGTTATACAAGCTGCTGGAATCGTTCTACTGCCGCCATTTTAAGTCTTATAGCCGATATCCTTTAGATAACAGCTATAAAAGCTGCTGAAACCGTTCTACTGCCGCCATTTTGAGTCTTATAGCCGACATCCTTTAGATAACAGCTATAGAAGCTGCTGGAACCGTTCTAGTGCCGCAATTTTAAGTCTTATAGCCGCCATCCCTTAGATAACAGCTATACAAGCTGCTGAAACCGTTCTACTGCCGCCATTTTGAGTCTTATAGCCGCCATCCTTTAGATGACAGCTATACAAGCTGCTGAAACCGTTCTACTGCCGCCATTTTGAGTCTTATAGCCGCCATCCTTTAGATAACAGCTATAGGAGCTGCTGGAACCGTTCTAATGCCGCCATTTTGAGTCTTATAGCCGCCATCCTTTAGTTGACAGCTATACAAGCTGCTGAAACCGTTCTACTGCCGCCATTTTGAGTCTTATAGCCGCCATCCTTTAGATACCAGCTACACAAGCTGCTAGAACCATAATACAGCCGCCATTTTGAGTCTTAAAGCCGCCATCCTTTATATAATAGTTATACAAGCTGCTGCAACCATAATATAGCCGCCATTTTGAGTCTTATAGCCGATATTCTTTATGTAACAGCTATTAAAGCTGATGAAACCATAATACAGCCGCCATTTTGAGTCTTATAGCCGACATACTTTATATAATAGTTATACATGCTGCTGGAACCATAATACAGCCGCCATTTTGAGTCTTATAGCCGCCATCCTTTATATAATAGTTATACAAGCTGCTGGAACCGTTCTACTGCCGCCATTTTAAGTCTTATAGCGGCCATCCTTTATATAACCGCTACACAACCTGCTAGAACCATAATACAGCTGCTATTCTGAGTCTTATAGCCGACTTTTTTTTAGATAACAGCTATAGAAGCTGCTGAAACCGTTCTACTGCCGCCATTGTGAGTCTTATAGCCGCCATCCTTTATATTACAGCTATAGAAGCTGCTAGAACCGTTCTACTGGCGCCATTTTAAGTCCTATAGCGGCCATCCTTTATATAACAGCTACACAAACTGCAAGAACCATAATACAGCCGCTATTCTGAGTCTTATAGCTGACATCCTTTAAATAACAACTATACAAGCTGCTGGAAACATAATATAGTCGCCATTTTGAGTCTTAAAGCCGCCATCCTTTAGATAACAGCTATACAAGCTGCTGAAACCATTCAATGGCGGCTGCCATTTGAAGTCTTATAGCCCGATACCTCATATAACGGATATAGAAGCTTGCAGGAAGCATAATACAACAGCCAATTTAAGTCTCATAGCAGACATTCTTTACATAACAGCTATACAAGCTGCTGGGAACATAATTTAGTCGCCATTTTTAGTCTTATAGCCGCCAACCTTTAGATAACAGCTATACAAGATGCTGAAACCGTTCTACTGCCGCCATTTTGAGTCTTATAGCCGCCATCCTTTAGCTAACAGCTATACAAGCTGCTGAAACCGTTCTACTGCCGCCATTTTGAGTCTTATAGCCGACATCCTTTAGATAACAGCTATAGAAGCTGCTTGAACCGTTCTACTGCCGCCATTTGAAGTTTTATAGCCGCCATACCTCATATAACGGATAAAGAAGCTGCAGGAAGCATAATACAACCGCCATTTTGAGTCTTATAGCTGCCATCTTTATATAATAGTTATACAAGCTGCTGGAACCGTTCTACTGCCGCCATTTGAAGTCTTATAGCCGCCATACCTCATATAACGGATAAAAAAGCTGCAGGAAGCATAATACAACAGCCATTTTGAGTCCTATAGCCGCCATCCTTTGCATAATAGTTACACAAGCTGCTGGAACCGTTCTACTGCAGCCATTTTAAATCTTATAGCCGGCATCCTTTAGATAACGGCTATAGAAGCTGCTGGAACCGTTCTTCTGCCGACATTTTATGTCTTATAGCGGCCATCCTTTAGATAACAGCTATACAAGCTGCTGAAACTGTTCTACTGCCGCCATTTTGAGTCTTATAGCCGCCATCCTTTAGATAACAGCTATACAAGCTGCTGAAACCGTTCTACTGCCGCCATTTTGAGTCTTATAGCCGCCATCCTTTAGATTACAGCTATACAAGCTGCTGAAACCGTTCTACTGCCGCCATTTTGAATCTTATAGCCGCCATCCTTTAGATGACAGCTATACAAGCTGCTGAAACCGTTCTACTGCCGCCATTTTAAGTCCTATAGCGGCCGTCCTTTATATAACAGCTGCACAACCTGCTAGAACCATAATACAGCCGCTATTCTGAGTTTTATAGCTGACATCCTTTAAATAACAACTATACAAGCTGCTGGAAACATAATTTAGTCGCCATTTTTATACCATACACCCATAGGGTGAAATGGTATATTAAAGTCGCCAAAATGTATGTAACAGGCAGAAGGAAGCTTTTCCGACCCCATAAAGTATATATATTCTTGATCAGTATCAACAGCCGAGTCGATCTAGCCATGTCCGTCTGTCCGTCCGTCTGTCCGTCCGTCCGTCCGTCCGTCCGTCCGTCCGTCCGTCTGTCCGTCCGTATGAACGCCTAGATCTCGGAGACTATAAGAGATAGAGCCACCAAATTTAGAATGTAGGCTCGTGTAGTATGTAGAGTGATCGAGTTTGTTTCAAATTTTTGCCACGCCCCTTTCCGCCCCCGCAATTAAAAAAAAACGTTTATCTCAAAAACTATTGTAGCTAGAGACACCATATTTGGTATGTATATTTGCTTAGTAAATGCGCTCATTTTGTAATTAAAAAGATTTTGCCACGCCCCTTTCCGCCTCCGCAATTCAAAAAAAACGTTTATCTCAAAAACTATTGTAGCTAGAGACACCATAACAGCTATAGAAGCTGCTGGAACCGTTCTACTGCCGCCATTTTAAATCTTATAGCCGCCATCCTTTAGATAACAGCTATACAAGCTGCTGAAACCGTTCTACTGCCGCCATTTTGAGTCTTATAGCCGCCATCCTTTAGATGACAGCTATACAAGCTGCTGAAACCGTTCTACTGCCGCCATTTTGAGTCTTATAGCCGCCATCCTTTAGATAACAGCTATAGGAGCTGCTGGAACCGTTCTAATGCCGCCATTTTGAGTCTTATAGCCGCCATCCTTTAGATAACAGCTATACAAGCTGCTGAAACCGTTCTACTGCCGCCATTTTGAGTCTTATAGCCGCCATTCTTTAGATAACAGCTACACAAGCTGCTAGAACCATAATACAGCCGCCATTTTGAGTCTTATAGCCGCCATCCTTTATATAATAATTATACAAGCTGCTGCAACCATAATATAGCCGCCATTTTGAGTCTTTTAGTCGACATTCTTTATGTAACAGCTATTAAAGATGATGAAACCATAATACAGCCGCCATTTTGAGTCTTATAGCCGACATCCTTTAGATAACAGCTATAGAAGCTGCTGGAACCGTTCTAGTGCCGCAATTTTAAGTCTTATAGCCGCCATCCCTTAGATAACAGCTATACAAGCTGCTGAAACCGTTCTACTGCCGCCATTTTGAGTCTTATAGCCGCCATCCTTTAGATGACAGCTATACAAGCTGCTGAAACCGTTCTACTGCCGCCATTTTGAGTCTTATAGCCGCCATCCTTTAGATAACAGCTATAGGAGCTGCTGGAACCGTTCTAATGCCGCCATTTTGAGTCTTATAGCCGCCATCCTTTAGTTGACAGCTATACAAGCTGCTGAAACCGTTCTACTGCCGCCATTTTGAGTCTTATAGCCGCCATCCTTTAGATACCAGCTACACAAGCTGCTAGAACCATAATACAGCCGCCATTTTGAGTCTTAAAGCCGCCATCCTTTATATAATAGTTATACAAGCTGCTGCAACCATAATATAGCCGCCATTTTGAGTCTTATAGCCGATATTCTTTATGTAACAGCTATTAAAGCTGATGAAACCATAATACAGCCGCCATTTTGAGTCTTATAGCCGACATACTTTATATAATAGTTATACATGCTGCTGGAACCATAATACAGCCGCCATTTTGAGTCTTATAGCCGCCATCCTTTATATAATAGTTATACAAGCTGCTGGAACCGTTCTACTGCCGCCATTTTAAGTCTTATAGCGGCCATCCTTTATATAACCGCTACACAACCTGCTAGAACCATAATACAGCTGCTATTCTGAGTCTTATAGCCGACTTTTTTTAGATAACAGCTATAGAAGCTGCTGAAACCGTTCTACTGCCGCCATTGTGAGTCTTATAGCCGCCATCCTTTATATTACAGCTATAGAAGCTGCTAGAACCGTTCTACTGGCGCCATTTTAAGTCCTATAGCGGCCATCCTTTATATAACAGCTACACAAACTGCAAGAACCATAATACAGCCGCTATTCTGAGTCTTATAGCTGACATCCTTTAAATAACAACTATACAAGCTGCTGGAAACATAATATAGTCGCCATTTTGAGTCTTAAAGCCGCCATCCTTTAGATAACAGCTATACAAGCTGCTGAAACCATTCTACAGCCGCCATTTGAAGTCTTATAGCCCGATACCTCATATAACGGATATAGAAGCTTGCAGGAAGCATAATACAACAGCCAATTTAAATCTCATAGCAGACATTCTTTACATAACAGCTATACAAGCTGCTGGGAACATAATTTAGTCGCCATTTTTAGTCTTATAGCCGCCAACCTTTAGATAACAGCTATACAAGATGCTGAAACCGTTCTACTGCCGCCATTTTGAGTCTTATAGCCGCCATCCTTTAGCTAACAGCTATACAAGCTGCTGAAACCGTTCTACTGCCGCCATTTTGAGTCTTATAGCCGACATCCTTTAGATAACAGCTATAGAAGCTGCTTGAACCGTTCTACTGCCGCCATTTGAAGTTTTATAGCCGCCACACCTCATATAACGGATAAAGAAGCTGCAGGAAGCATAATACAACCGCCATTTTGAGTCTTATAGCTGCCATCTTTATATAATAGTTATACAAGCTGCTGGAACCGTTCTACTGCCGCCATTTGAAGTCTTATAGCCGCCATACCTCATATAACGGATAAAAAAGCTGCAGGAAGCATAATACAACAGCCATTTTGAGTCCTATAGCCGCCATCCTTTGCATAATAGTTACACAAGCTGCTGGAACCGTTCTACTGCAGCCATTTTAAATCTTATAGCCGGCATCCTTTAGATAACGGCTATAGAAGCTGCTGGAACCGTTCTTCTGCCGACATTTTATGTCTTATAGCGGCCATCCTTTAGATAACAGCTATACAAGCTGCTGAAACTGTTCTACTGCCGCCATTTTGAGTCTTATAGCCGCCATCCTTTAGATAACAGCTATACAAGCTGCTGAAACCGTTCTACTGCCGCCATTTTGAGTCTTATAGCCGCCATCCTTTAGATTACAGCTATACAAGCTGCTGAAACCGTTCTACTGCCGCCATTTTGAATCTTATAGCCGCCATCCTTTAGATGACAGCTATACAAGCTGCTGAAACCGTTCTACTGCCGCCATTTTAAGTCCTATAGCGGCCGTCCTTTATATAACAGCTGCACAACCTGCTAGAACCATAATACAGCCGCTATTCTGAGTTTTATAGCTGACATCCTTTAAATAACAACTATACAAGCTGCTGGAAACATAATTTAGTCGCCATTTTTATACCATACACCCATAGGGTGAAATGGTATATTAAAGTCGCCAAAATGTATGTAACAGGCAGAAGGAAGCTTTTCCGACCCCATAAAGTATATATATTCTTGATCAGTATCAACAGCCGAGTCGATCTAGCCATGTCCGTCTGTCCGTCCGTCTGTCCGTCCGTCCGTCCGTCCGTCCGTCCGTCCGTCCGTCTGTCCGTCCGTATGAACGCCTAGATCTCGGAGACTATAAGAGATAGAGCCACCAAATTTAGAATGTAGGCTCGTGTAGTATGTAGAGTGATCGAGTTTGTTTCAAATTTTTGCCACGCCCCTTTCCGCCCCCGCAATTAAAAAAAAACGTTTATCTCAAAAACTATTGTAGCTAGAGACACCATATTTGGTATGTATATTTGCTTAGTAAATGCGCTCATTTTGTAATTAAAAAGATTTTGCCACGCCCCTTTCCGCCTCCGCAATTCAAAAAAACGTTTATCTCAAAAACTATTGTAGCTAGAGACACCATAACAGCTATAGAAGCTGCTGGAACCGTTCTACTGCCGCCATTTTAAATCTTATAGCCGCCATCCTTTAGATAACAGCTATACAAGCTGCTGAAACCGTTCTACTGCCGCCATTTTGAGTCTTATAGCCGCCATCCTTTAGATGACAGCTATACAAGCTGCTGAAACCGTTCTACTGCCGCCATTTTGAGTCTTATAGCCGCCATCCTTTAGATAACAGCTATAGGAGCTGCTGGAACCGTTCTAATGCCGCCATTTTGAGTCTTATAGCCGCCATCCTTTAGATAACAGCTATACAAGCTGCTGAAACCGTTCTACTGCCGCCATTTTGAGTCTTATAGCCGCCATTCTTTAGATAACAGCTACACAAGCTGCTAGAACCATAATACAGCCGCCATTTTGAGTCTTATAGCCGCCATCCTTTATATAATAATTATACAAGCTGCTGCAACCATAATATAGCCGCCATTTTGAGTCTTTTAGTCGACATTCTTTATGTAACAGCTATTAAAGATGATGAAACCATAATACAGCCGCCATTTTGAGTCTTATAGCCGACATACTTTATATAATAGTTATACAAGCTGCTGGAACCATAATACAGCCGCCATTTTGAGTCTTATAGTCGCCATCCTTTATATAATAGTTATACAAGCTACTGGAACCGTTCTACTGCCGCCATTTGAAGTCTTATAGCGGCCATCCTTTATATAACAGCTACACAACCTGCTAGAATCATAATACAGCTGCTATTCTGTCTTATAGCCGACATCCGTTCTACTGCCGCCATTGTTAGTCTTATAGCCGCCATCCTTTATATTACAGCTATAGAAACTGCTGGAACCGTTCTACTGGCGCCATTTTAAGTCCTATAGCGGCCATTCTTTATATAACAGCTATACAAGCTGCTGCAACCATAATATAGCCACCATTTTGAGTCTTATAGCCGACATTCTTTATATAACAGCTATTAAAGCTGCTGAAACCATAATACAGCCGCCATTTTGAGTCTTATAGCCGACATACTTTAGATAACAGCTATAAAAGCTGCTGGAACCGTTCTACTGCCGCCATTTTAAGTCTTAGAGGGGCCATCCTTTAGATAACAGCTATACAAACTGCTGAAACCTTTCTACTGCCGCCATTTTAAGTCTTATAGCCGCCATCCTTTAGATAACAGCTATTCTACAAGCTGCTGAAACCGTTCTACTGCCGCCATTTTGAGTCTTATAGCCGCCATCCTTTATATTACAGCTATAGAAGCTGCTGGAACCGTTCTACTGGCGCCATTTTAAGTCCTATAGCGGCCATTCTTTATATAACAGCTACACAACCTGCAAGAACCATAATACAGCCGCTATTCTGAGTCTTATAGCTGACATCCTTTAAATAACAACTATACAAGCTGCTGGAAACATAATTTAGTCGCCATTTTTAGTCTTATAGCCGCCATCCTTTAGATAATAGCTATACAAGCTGCTGAAACCGTTCTACTGCCGCCATTTTGAGTCTTATAGCCGCCATCCTTTAGATAACAGCTATAGAAGCTGCTGGAACCGTTCTACTGCCGTCATTTTAAGTCTTATAGCGGCCATCCTTTATATAACATCTACACAAGCTGGAACCATAATATAGCCGCCATTTTGAGTCTTATAGCCGCCATCCTTTATATAACAGCTATTAAAGCTGCTGAAACCATAATACAGCCGCCATTTGAAGTCTTATAGCCGACATACTTTATATAACAGCTATATAAGCTGCTGGTACCATTCTACAGCCGCCATTTGAAGTCTTATAGCCCCATACCTCATATAACGGATATAGAAGCTGCAGGAAGCATAATTCAACCCCCATTTTGAGTCTTATAGTTGCCATCTTTTACATAATAGTTATACAAGCTGCTGGAACCAAAATACAGCCGCCATTTTGAGACTTATAGCCGCCATCTTTTATATAACAGCTGTAGAAGCTGCTGGAACCATTCTACAGCCGAAGTTTTAAGTCTTATAGCCGCCATACTTTACATAACAGGTATCCAAACTGCTGAAACTGTTCCACTGCCGCCATTTTGAAGCTTATACCCGCCATCCATTAGATAACAGCTATACAAGCTGCTGAAACCTTTCTACTGCCGCCATTTTGAGTCTAATAGCCGCCATCCTTTAAATTACAGCTATACAAGCTGCTGAAACCGTTCTACTGCCGCCATTTTGAGTCTTATAGCCGCCATCCTTTATATTACAGCTATACAAGCTGCTGAAACCTTTCTACTGCCGCCATTTTGAGTCTAATAGCCGCCATCCTTTAAATTACAGCTATACAAGCTGCTGAAACCGTTCTACTGCCGCCATTTTGAGTCTTATAGCCGCCATCCTTTATATTACAGCTATAGAAGCTGCTGGAACCGTTCTACTGCCGCCATTTTAAGTCCTATAGCGGCCGTCCTTAATATAAGAGCTACACAACATGCTAGAACCATAATACAGCCGCTATTCCGAGTCTTACAGCTGACATCCTTTAAATAACAACTATACAAGCTGCTGGAACCAAAATACAGCCACCATTTGGAGTCTTATAGCCGACATACTTTATATAACAGCTATATAAGCTGCTGAAAGCATTCTACAGCCGCCATTTGAAGTCTTATAGCCCCATACCTCATATAACGGATATAGAAGCTACAGGAAGCATAATACAACCGCCATTTTGAGTCTTATAGCTGCCATCCTTTATATAATATTTATAGAAGCTGCTGGAACTAAAGTACAGCCGCCATTTTGAGTCTTATAGCCGCCAACATTTATATAAAAGCTATAGAAGCTGCTGGATCCATTCTACAGCCGAAGTTTGAAGTCTTATAGTCGCCATACTTTACATAACAGCTATACAAACTGCTAAAACAGTTCTACTGCCGCCATTTTGAGTCTTATAGCCGGCATTCTTTAGATAACAGCTATAGAAGCTGCTGGAACCGTTCTACTGCCGCTATTTGAAGACTTATAGCCGCCATCCTTTAGATAACAGCTATACAAGCTGCTGAAACCGTTCTACTGCCGCCATTTTGAGTCTTATAGCCGCCATCCTTTAGATAACAGCTATACAAGCTGCTAAAACAGTTCTACTGCCGCCATTTTGAGTCTTATAGCCGCCATTCTTTAGATAACAGCTATAGAAGCTGCTGGAACCGTTCTACTACCGCTATTTGAAGTCGTATAGCCTCCATCCTTTGGATAACAGCTATACAAGCTGCTGAAACCATTCTACTGCCGCCATTTTAAGTCCTATAGCGGCCGTCCTTTATATAACAGCTACAGAACCTGCTAGAACCATAATAATTCTGAGTCTTATAGCTGACATCCTTTAAATAACAACTATACAAGCTGCTGGAAACATAATATAGTCGCCATTTTGAGTCTTATAGCCGCCATCCTTTAGATAACAGCTATACAAGCTGCTGAAACCATTCTACAGCCGCCATTTGAAGTCTTATAGCCCCATACCTCATAAAACGGATATAGAAGCTGTAGGAAGCATAATACAACAGCCATTTTGAGTCTTATAGCTGCCATCCTTTATATAATAGTTATACAAGCTGCTGGAACTAAAGTACAGCCGCCATTTTGAGTCAAATAGCCGCCAACTTTTATATAAAAGCTATAGAAGCTGCTTGAACCATTCTACAGCCGAAGTTTGAAGTCTTATAGCCGCCATACTTTACATAACAGTTATACAAACTGCTGAATCCGTTCTACTGCTGCCATTTTGAGTCTTATAGCCGCCGTTCTTTAAATAATAGCTATAGAAGCAGCTGGAACCATTTCATTGTCGCCATTTTAAGTCTCATAGCAGACATTCTTTAAATAACAGCTATACAAACTGCTAGGAACATAGTACAGCCATTTTGAGTCCTATAGCCGCCATCCTTTATATAATAGTTATACAAGCTGCTGGAACCGTTCTACTGCCGCCGTTTTAAGTCTTATAACCGCCATCCTTTATAAGACAGTTGTACAAGCTGCTGGACCAATAACGCAGCCGCCATTTTGCGTCTTGTAGCCGCCATTTTTTATATATTAAAAATACCAGCTGCTGCAAACATAATACAGCCGCCATTTTGAGTCTTATAGCCGCCATTCTTTAGATAACAGCTATAGAAGCTGCTGGAACCGTTCTACTGCCGCTATTTGAAGTTTTATAGCCGCCATCCTTTAGATAACAGCTATACAAGCTGCTGAAACCGTTCTACTGCCGCCATCCTTTATATTACAGCTATAGAAGCTGCTGGAACCGTTCTACTGCTGCCATTTTGAGTCTTATAGCCGCCGTTCTTTAAATAATAGCTATAGAAGCAGCTGGAACCATTTCATTGTCGCCATTTTAAGTCTCATAGCAGACATTCTTTAAATAACAGCTATACAAACTGCTAGGAACATAGTACAGCCATTTTGAGTCCTATAGCCGCCATCCTTTATATAATAGTTATACAAGCTGCTGGAACCGTTCTACTGCCGCCGTTTTAAGTCTTATAACCGCCATCCTTTATAAGACAGTTGTACAAGCTGCTGGACCAATAACGCAGCCGCCATTTTGCGTCTTGTAGCCGCCATTTTTTATATATTAAAAATACCAGCTGCTGCAAACATAATACAGCCGCCATTTTGAGTCTTATAGCCGCCATTCTTTAGATAACAGCTATAGAAGCTGCTGGAACCGTTCTACTGCCGCTATTTGAAGTTTTATAGCCGCCATCCTTTAGATAACAGCTATACAAGCTGCTGAAACCGTTCTACTGCCGCCATCCTTTATATTACAGCTATAGAAGCTGCTGGAACCGTTCTACTGCCGCCATTTTAAGTCCTATAGCGGCCGTCCTTTATATAACAGCTACAGAACCTGCTAGAACCATAATAATTTTGAGTCTTATAGCTGATATCCTTTAAATAACAACTATACAAGCTGCTGGAAACATTATATAGTCGCCATTTTGAGTCTTATAGCCGCCATCCTTTAGATAACACCTATACAAGCTGCTGAAACCATTCTACAGCCGCCATTTGAAGTCTTATAGTCCCATACCTCATATAACGGATATAGAAGCTGTAGGAAGCATAATACAACAACCATTTTGAGTCTTATAGCTGCCATCCTTTATATAATAGTTATACAAGCTGCTGGAAGTAAAGTACAGCCGCCATTTTGAGTCTTATAGCCGCCATCTTTTATATAAAAGCTATAGAAGCTGCTGGAACCATTCTACAGCCGAAGTTTGAAAGCTTATAGCCACCATACTTTACATAACAGCTATACAAACTGCTGAATCCGTTCTACTACTGCAATTTTGAGTCTTATAGCCGCCGTTCTTTAAATAATAGCTATAGAAGCAGCTGGAACCGTTTCATTGTCGCCATTTTAAGTCTCATAGCAGACATTCTTTAAATAACAGATATACAAGCTGCTAGTAATATAATACAGCCATTTTGAGTCCTATAGCCGCCGTCCTTTAGATAATACTTATACAAGCTGCTAGAACCGTTCTACTGCCGCCATTTTGAGTCTTATAGCCGTCATCCTTTATATAGTAGTTATACAAGCCGCTGGAACCGTTCTACTGCAGCCATTTTGAGTCTTATAGCCGCCATCCTTTATATAATAGTTATACAAGCTGCTACAACAGTTCTACTGCCGCCATTTTAAGTCTTATAGCGGCCATCCTTTATATAACAGCTGCACAATCTGCTAGAACCATAATACAGCCGCTATTCTGAGTCTTAAAGCTAACATCCTTTATATAAGAAGTATACAAGCTGCTGGAACCATAATATAGCCGCCATTTTGAGTCTTATAGTCGCCATCTTTTAGATAACAGCTATAGAAGCTGCTGGAACCGTTCTACTGCCGCCATTTTAAGTCTTATAGCGGCCATCCTTTATATAACAGCTACACAACCTGCTAGAACCATAATACGAGCGCTATTCTGAGTCTTAAAGCTGACATCCTTTATATAAAAACTATACAAGCTGCTGGAACCATAATATAACCGCCATTTTGAGTCTTATAGCCGCCATCTTTTAGATAACAGCTATAAAAGCTGCTGAAACCGTTCTACTGCCGCCATTTTAAGTTTTATAGCCGCCATCCTTTAGATATCAGCTACACAAGCTGCTGAAACCGTTCTACTGCCACCATTTTGAGTCTTATAGCCGACATCCTTTATATAACAACTATTAAAGCTGCTGAAACCATAATACAGCCGCCATTTTGAGTCTTATAGCCGACATACTTTATATAACAGCTTTATAAGCTGCTGGAACCATTCTACAGCCACCATTTGAAGTCTTATAGCCCCATGCCTCATATAACGGATATAGAAGCTGCAGGAAGCATAATACAACCGCCATTTTGAGTCTTATAGCTACCATCCTTTATATAAAAGTTGTACAAGCTGCTGGAACCAAAATACAGCCACCATTTTGAGTTTAATAGCCGCCTTCTTTTATATAAAAGCTATAGAAGATGCTGGAACCATTCTACAGCCGAAGTTTTAAGTTTTATAGACGCCATTCTTTACATAACAGCTATACAAACTGCTGAATCCGTTCCACTGCTGCCATTTTGAGTCCTATAGCCGCCGTTCTTTAAATATCAGCTATAGAAGCAGCTGGAACCGTTTCATTGTCGCCATTTTAAGTCTCATAGCAGACATTCTTTAAATAACAGCTATACAAGCTTCTGGGAACATAGTACAGCCATTTTGAGTCCTATAGCCGCCATCCTTTATATAATAGTTATACAAGCTGCTGGAACCGTTCTACTGCCGCCATTTTAAGTCTTATAGCCCCCATCCTTTATAAGACAGGTATACAAGCTGCTGGATTAATAATTCAGACGCCATTTTGCGTCTTGTAGACGCCATCTTTTATTTAATAATTATACCAGCTGCTGCAAACATAATACAGCCGCCATTTTAGATCTTATAGCCGCCATCCTTTATATAATAGTTATACACGCTGCTGGAACCGTTCTGCTGCCGCCATTTTAAATCTTATAGCCGGCATCCTTCAGATAACGGCAATAGAAGCTGCTGGAACCGATCTACTGCCGACATTTTAAGTCTTATAGCGGCCATCCTTTAGATAACAGCTATACAAGCTGCTGAAACCGTTCTACTGCCGCCATTTTGAGTCTTATAGCCGCCATCCTTTAGATAACAGCTATACACGCTGCTGAAACTGTTCTACTGCCGCCATTTTAAGGCTTATACACGCCATCCATTAGATAACAGCTATACAAGCTGCTGAAACCTTTCTACTGCCGCCATTTTGAGTCTAATAGCCGCCATCCTTTAGATTACAGCTATACAAGCTGCTGAAACCGTTCTACTGCCGCCATTTTGAGTTTTATAGCCGCCATCCTTTATATTACAGCTATAGAAGCTGCTGGAACCGTTCTACTGCCGCCATTTAAAGTCCTATAGCGGCCGTCCTTTATATAACAGCTACTCAACATGCTAGAACCATAATACAGCCCCTATTCTGTGTCTTATAGCTGACATCCTTTAAATAATAACTATACAAGCTGCTGGAAACATAATATAGTCGCCTTTTTGAGTCCTATAGCCGCTGTTCTTTAAATAACAGCTATAGAAGCATCTGGAACCGTTTCATTGTCGCCATTTTAAGTCTCATAGCAGACATTCTTTAAATAACGATACAAGCTGCTGGAAACATAGTACAGCCATTTTGAGTCCTATAGCCGCCATCCTTTATATAATAGTTATACAAGCTGCTGGAACCGTTCTACTGCCACTATTTTAAGTCTTATAGCCGCCATACTTTAGATAACAGCTGTTGTAAAGAAATACCGAAAGCCGTTAAAATTGAAATTGAAATTTAATTTGATAGTGTCAGACTACACATAATTTAGCTGTAAGAACATATGATTTGTTAGTGTTGTAAGACATAGTGTTGTAAGACGAGAAGGGCTAGTGTAGGAAAGCAGGCACTTGATATCGAGCCGTGGAGAGAAAAGCGTGAGTAAATTGGCTATTAGTTTTAAGTTAGTTTTATTATGTATTCTCTTAGGAAATAAAACTCTCAACTCATCAACACCTCAACAATTTGGATGAAATTGGGACGAGGGGCGCTTGGAGAGGGTCCGGAGTTAGTATAAGCGAAGGGGTCCATGGCGGCGTGGGTCAAGTCAACAATTTTTATTTCGTGGTCCAGTTGGTTTCGCGGACCAATCCACCTTTGGACAAAGGCGAGGATGCTTCTGAGGAGGATTGGATTGATTAATTAAACGTTTATGAGAAGCACAAGGTAAGTGCCTATTAGATTGTTGATTTGGCGGGATTTTCTGTCGGATGGTGGTAACTAGAAAAATGGCGACAAACACGGCGTCAGGTTTAATCGACCCGATGGTTGATGAACAAAGTGGCGCGGTTATGGCGGATAGCGCTGCGGGCAGCAGTAATAGGGACAATGAGGCTCCGCTGAAAAGCTCGAACGAGATGTCTTTAATGTTGAGCACTATGACAGACATGATGAAACAAATGCAACAATTACAGTTAGAGGCGACACGTACAAACGAGATCCAAATGCAGGCATTTCAAGCGGAAATGGTCAGGATGAATGAACTACAAATGCAGACAATTCAGGTTGGAATCGAGAGAACGGGCTTACTGGTTGGTAGGGCATTTGAACATCAGCAAGCTAGAGCGGCATCACGTGAGGAGGAGGTACAGTCGGAGGAAGTTCGCGCGAACTTTTGTATGTCGACAGGAAGTACAGCGGCCAGCAACAACAGCGATCATATCTTCTGAAACATTTCAGAAGATAAACTAGAAAACTTGGTTGAGTTTGCTACGAAGGTGAGGAACTTGTCAGCTTTTTTGGATGCGGCCAATGCACGTCATCACATGTCAAATCCAACACTAATGGACATTCTTATTGGGAAGCTTCCGGTGCAGCAAAGGCTCAGCTGGTCAAACTATGTTATATGGTTAAATCGCGAAGCGACAATCAAGGACTTGAGCGAATGGTTACAGACAATGGCAAAAGTTGTACATGGGGCCTGTCTTAATACTTCGGAATCAATGTCCAAAATAAAGAAGGAGAGAACAAGAATGTTTCATGCAGATCAGAGACCTCAAACATCTGATCCAATAGAAGCAAGATGCATTATGTGTAACGGAAGTCACTGGCTGAGGAAATGCAATGGGTTCGCAAACTTGAATCACGATGAGAAATGGCAGTATGTACGGAAAAAGGGCTTATGTTTTAGTTGCTTGCGTGAAGGCCATCGCAGCGACAAGTGCAAAGTTCAAGTGAAATGCGAAGTGCCAAACTGCAACAGACGCCACAATACATTGCTGCATATAGAGAAAGAACCGGTTGTCGTAGTAAAACCGAGCAGTTCTAAAGAGTTTTCTGGCACTGCAACAGAGAGCAAAGGCTCAACGCTTCTGTTCAAGATACTACCGGTACGGCTACATGCCAATGTTTTGCTTTCCTTGACGAAGGGTCTGCAGTTTCTCTGATGAATGAGAGCTTGGCTGCTGCACTCCATTTAAAAGGCCCAAAAGAAGTTCTGACATTACAATGGTTTGGCAATAAGCAGGTAACCGAAAGCACAAGCCGATTCGATATGGGCATATCGGGAACAAATGGCTACACGATTTATGATCTAAAGGGCGTTCGAACGGTCAAAAACCTAAAGTTGCCCAAACAAACAATAAATAGAAAGGACTTGCATTTTAAAAATCGACATCTCGAGAACATACCATTGCAGTCGTATAGCAATGTAGAACCTGAGTTGTTGATTGGTCTTGATAATGTGCACTTAGGCATACCCAGAAAGGTGAAGTCGTCTGGCTGGAACGGACCAGCTGTGGTAAAGACTAAACTGGGTTGGGTGGTGTATGGTAAGATCGATAACCATTCTAACGTGGGTCCAAATGGAATTTACATCATAAACGATCGCACTGACATAGAGGAACTCGTTCGCAATTATATAGCTGATGCTAAAATGGATGTAAAAGATGTGAAAAGTCAGCATCAAGGGCAAGAGCTTGAAAGATCAAATGTGCTACTAGAAAAGACAACAAGACGTATGGACAATCGTTTTGAGACTGGATTGTTATGGAAAACGGACGATTTTAACATTCCCGATAGCAAAGAAATGGTCATTAAGAGACAATTAGCGTTGGAAAAGAAGTTTAACAGGGACCCTGAATACCGGAAGCAATATTGCAAACTGATGTTGGAATACGAGCAAAAGGGATATATTCGGCTGATTCAGGAACAGAACAGAGGCCTGGATAAGGCATGGTACCTGCCACACTTTGGAGTCGTCAATCCACACAAACCCGGGAAAATTAGAATAGTATTCGATGCTGCAGCGGAAGTTGACGGAGTGTCGCTGAATGCACTGCTGATGAGAGGGCCTGACCAATGTCAGCCATTAAGTTACGTGCTTATGAAATTTAGACAAAGGTCCGTAGGTATTTGTGCAGACATAGAAGAAATGTTTCATCGCATGTTGATACGCAAAGAAGACCGATGGGCTCAACGCATTCTATGGAGAAAAGATGAAAATGACGAGTTTAAGGCATATGAGATGATGGTAATGACGTTTGGAGCGAAATGCTCACCCGCATCCGCGCAATTTGTTAAGAATAAGAATGCATTGGAATTCAAGGACTTGTTTCCAGAGGCGGCTGATGCTATTGTGAGGAATCATTATGTGGATGATTTCGTCCACTCATATGGCAACGAAACAAAAGCAATAAGAATCACAGAACAGGTGATACAGATACACCGAAAGGGGGGATTTGAGCTGAAGAAATTTGTATCTAACTCTAAAGTATGCAATGATAAGTTTGGAGAAGGTAGCATGGATGATGTTCTGAGCCTCGATAATGATGGGGCATTGTATAGTCAGAAGGTACTTTGTATGCATTGGTATACGGCAGAGGATAAATTTGGGTTTATACTTTCGTTTAATAAAATCGACAAATCTCTGTTCTCTGATGAAAGAATTCCAACAAAACGAGAAGTACTACGGATCGTTATGTCAATCTTCGATCCCTTCGGAATATTAGTCGAGTACTCGTTGATGGCAAAACTCCTCCTTCAGTCTATTTGGAGGAAGAAGTTAGAATGGGACCAATCCATACATCAAGAAGAGTACATCGAATGGAAAAGATGGCTTCGTTTTGTCAATGGAATAGCTTTAATAAGGGTTCCAAGATGGTATGGTACAACTTTTAGTGATGAGTCTGTAGAGTTACACATATTTGCATATGCGAGTGAGATGGCGTATGCAGCAGTGGGCTATTGGCGAGTCGAAGATACTGAAGGATGGAAAGTGTCTTTTATAATGGGAAAGACAAAATGCGCACCGATGAAACTGTCTACTGTGCCCAGACTGGAGTTGCAGGCTGCCGTTATGGCGACTAGGTTCAGAAACTCGATATTAGAAGGACATGATATACAACCAAAACGAGTTTGTATGTGGTCGGACTCATCAACTGTTCTAGCATGGATCCGCTCGGATCAGAGAAAGTACAAGCCGTATGTCGCCCATCGAGTGAACGAAATTCTAGAAAGCTCTCACGTCGAAGAATGCAAATGGGTTGCCAGGAAAATCCAGCGGATTTCGGCACGAAGATTAAGAGAGACAGCAGACAGTCACTATGGTTAACCGGGCCAGATTTTTTATTGGATGATCTTGAGGAATCACCACAGCAAAATTCTGTATGGTCGCCACGAAGCAGGCGGATGAACTCTTTGGGAGATTCTCATCGTACACGAGACTCGTACGGATTCTGGCTTGGGTGCTACGATTTAAAAGAAAAGAAGTTCGTGAAAATTACCTGAATTGCTCAGAGATAGATTATGCTGAAGTAGTTCTGTTCAGAAGTGTACAAAAAAGTTCTTATCCAGATGAGTATAGTGAGCTCGCCAGGGCTAAACTCATTGATAAGGGGAGTAGTCTTCTGAAACTAACACCGGAGATAGATAATGATGGATTGTTACGTGTAAGCGGTCGAATAGATAACGCTTGTGCCGTTGATATGTACACTAGACGCCCAATAATTCTGCCACAGGGGAACCACGTGACGAAACTATTAATAACACATTATCACAACAAATGGAAGCATCAAAATGAGAATACGATCATTGCTGAAATACGTCGGAAGTTTTGGATTCCTCACCTACGCCAAGAGGTACGCCGGACGTCACGAACATGCTTCATATGCCGTATGGAGAGAGCTCGCCCAGCACCACACTTGATGGGACAACTGCCCTCGGACAGAGTGACTCCCTTTTTTCGTCCATTTTCTTACACTGGAATTGACTACATGGGACCGTTTTCAGTGGTTAGGGGAAGAGGAACAGAGAAGCGATGGATATGCATTTTTACTTGTTTGACTGTACGCGCCATACACTTGGAATTGGCTAGAGACTTGACGGCCGACACTTGCCTTAAAGTCATTCATAACTTCATGAGGCGACGTGGAGTCCCAATAAGAATCAGGTCTGATAACGGGACAAACCTAGTGGGAGCTGAGCGAATATTAAGACAAGAATTGTATAAGAAAGTAGCTGCCGGGCTCGCAAGCGAAAAAGTCGAGTGGCTTTTTAATTGCCCATTGAATCCACATGCAGGTGGATGTTGGGAACGTTTAGTTCGAAGTGTAAAACGAGCTATGGGACATGCGCTACTACAAGGAAATTTAAAGGAGGATACCCTCTACAGCTTGATGTGCGAAGCTGAAAATATTGTTAATTCACGGCCTTTGACGTACATTCCCATAGATAGTCTGACAGGGGATCCTATAACGCCAAATCACTTTCTTTTAGGTACAGCCAACTCCACTCAGACTCCGCCATCCGCAAGAAGAGGAATATCACCCTACCATGAAGGATTTGCGGATTAAGCAACAGATGACTCATTCGTTTTGGCGCAAGTGGGTAAACGAATACCTGCCTAATTTGTGTCGACGCACCAAGTGGTATCATTCGGTATAGCCGCTAGCTTTTAGCGGACGTTGACGATACTATGCGCAGTACGTTCAAGTGGCCCCTACGACACCAGGACAAAGCCTGTTACGCGCGAGCCCAAGCAGATGACTGCCCACCTCCCACCCGACCGACCGAGGGGTGCAGCCGTATAACGCACGGCACGAATCGCGTGGACAAATACACAATAGAAATGAAGTAAGTAAGTCGTCTCGCCGACTTAGGTATACCATACACCAGTAAAACAAATATTTCAAATTTGTAATAACAAATGCATTTTGCCTATTTCAAAAAAATTCTGTTCACATGCTTTTTACAAGCATATCTTAGTATCTCTCTCACTCATGCATATGAGCACCCTAGCGCCCCACCCGCCAACGGCCAACTCCGGCCTTATGGAAAAACGTTTATATGCATAACTTGGCTATTTTTTGTCCGATTTTGATCAAATTTGGTATTTTGCTGGGTATTAGTATCAAATGCAAGTGTGCCAAATTTGATTCCACAAGGTGAAAAATTACGGGAGATAATCGAGTTTTTCAAATTTCGGGGGCGGAAAGGGGCGTGGCAAAATCTTTATAATTACAAAATGAGCGTATTTACTAAGCAAATATACATACCAAATATGGTGTCTCTAGCTGCAATAGTTTTTGAGATAAACGTTTTTTTTGAATTGCGGGGGCGGAAAGGGGCGTGGCAAAATCTTTATAATTACAAAATGAGCGCATTTACTAAGCAAATATACATACCAAATATGGTGTCTCTAGCTGCAATAGTTTTTGAGATAAACGTTTTTTTTGAATTGCGGGGGCGGAAAGGGGCGTGGCAAAAATTTGAAACAAACTCGATCACTCTACATACCACACGAGCCTACATTTCAAATTTGGTGGCTCTATCTCTTACAGTCTCCGAGAACTAGGCGTTCATACGGACGGACAGACGGACAGACGGACAGACGGACGGACGGACGGACAGACGGACATGGCTAGATCGACTCGGCTGTTGATACTGATCAAGAATATATATACTTTATGGGGTCGGAAAAGCTTCCTTCTGCCTGTTACATACATTTTGGCGACTTTAATATACCATTTCACCCTATGGGTGTATGGTATAATGAAGTAAGTAAGTCGTCTCGCCGACTTAGGTATACCATACACCAGCAAAACAAATATTTCAAATTTGTAATAACAAATGCATTTGCCTAATTTAAAAAAGTTCTGTGTACATGCTTTTTTACAAGCATATCTTAGTATCTCGCTCACTCATGCATATGAGCACCCTAGCGCCACCACCCGCCAACGGCCAACTCCGGCCTTATGGAAAAACGTTTATATGCATAACTTGGCTATTTTTTGTCCGATTTTGATCAAATTTGGTATTTTGCTGGGTATTAGTATCAAATTCAAGTGTGCCAAATTTGATTCCACAAGGTAGAAAATTACGGGAGATAATCGAGTTTTTCAAATTGCCGGGGCGGAAAAGGGCGTGGCAAAATCTTTATACATACAAATGTGCCCATTTACTAAGCAAATATACATACCAAATACGGTGTCTCTAGCTACAATAGTTTTTGAAATAAACGTTTTTTTTGAATTGCGGGGGCGGAAAGGGGCGTGGCAAACTCTTTATAATTACAAAATGAGCGCATTTACTAAGCAAATATACATACCAAATATGGTGTCTCTAGCTGCAATAGTTTTTGAGATAAACGTTTTTTTTGAATTGCGGGGGCGGAAAGGGGCGTGGCAAAATTTTGAAATAAACTCGATCACTCTACATACTACATGAGCCTACATACCAGATTTGGTGGCTCTATCTCTTATAGTCTCTGAGATCTAGGCGTTCATACGGACGGACAGACGGACGGACGGACGGACGGACGGACGGACGGACGGACAGACGGACGGACAGACGGACATGGCTATATCGACTCGGCTGTTAATACTGATCAAGAATATATATACTTTATGGGGTCGGAAAAGCTTCCTTCTGCCTGTTACATACATTTTGGCGACTTTAATATACCATTTCACCCTATGGGTGTATGGTATAAAAACAGACAAACAAATAACTAAATAATACTATAGCTATCTATTAACTAAATGGGATAGGATAGAAGTTTTAATCATGTTAATAGAAAACTCTGAACCGATTACAGGGAATAGAAGGTTGTAATCAGAGCAGAGGACCCTAAAAGGTTCATGCAGGGCATAGTTAGAAGAACAACGACTTAGGGATAAAGGAATCAAAGGATGTCTACTCCGTCTACATGGTACCGACAGATTTACCTGAGCTAATAACTCAGGCGAGTCGATATCACCAATTAGGAGCTTGTGCATAAAAATGACACCAAGCATAATTCTACGGTTAGTTAGGGAAGGAAGGTTAATCAAGAGAAGTCTGCTAGGATACGAAGGCAAATTGACATTGCGATCCCAGCTTAAGCCACGAAGAGCAAATAGCAAGAACTGCTTTTGAACGGATTCAAGTCGAATCTGGTGCGACTCATATTGAGGTGACCAAATGCAAGATCCATACTCTAAAATAGGACGGACAAGCGAAGTGAAAAGAACTTTAGTTGTATAGGGGTCATCAAATTCTTTTGACCATCTTTTAATGAAACCCAGGACACTCATGGCCTTTGCGACCGTGGTGGAAATATGGGTGTTAAAATTTAACTTATGGTCCATAAGTACGCCCAAATCATTCATATTATTTAGGCGTTCTAAAGGACTGTTGTTTAGAAAATAAGTGACCAGTTGAGGAGAGTTACGAAAAAAAGTCATTACCTTACATTTGGTAGTGTTAAGATTTAGTAAATTAAACTGGCACCAGGATTGAAAGTTTTTAAGATCAGCTTGTAGCCGACTAAATGAATCTATATCTTTATAAGTAAGACAAAGCTTGACATCGTCAGCATACATAAGCACACGCGAATGAACAATGACTGATGGAAGATCGTTAATGAACAGTGTGAAAAGCAGAGGGCCCAGATGACTACCTTGAGGTACACCAGAAGTCACAGGAATGGAATCTGAAAAAGAAGACTTAAAAAGTACCTTCTGTTTTCTATTTGTTAAATATTCTCGAACCCAAGAAAGGAAAAGGGGTGGAAACCCAATGTCGCTCAGCTTAGAAAGTAATAGGGTATGATTAACGGAATCAAAGGCTTTGCTGAAGTCAGTGTATATGACATCAGTTTGTTTACCATTTTTGAACCCCTTGATAATTATTGATGTAAATTCTAAAAGGTTAGTGGTTGTAGATCCACGTTTCACAAACCCATGTTGGGATGGCGAAATAATAGAGCTGCAAAAATGTTGCAATTGAGAAGTTATGATTTTCTCAAAAGCTTTCGGAATAGCGGACAATTTTGAGATACCCCTATAGTTAGAGGCTTCGGACTTTTTGCCATTTTTATGCAGAGGAATGATATACGACTCCTTTCAAATAGATGGAAAAGAGGAAGATTCGACAGACAGTAGAAACAATTTTAAAATGGGTTTACATAATGCGTTTGCACAGAACCTGAGTACACATCCAGGAAGACCATCTGGCCCCGGAGAATAAACAGGTTTAACTAATTTAAGTTCGCTAAGAATAGAACTTTCATCAAACACTGGATTGAAAATGCAATTAGCCTTTTCTAAATGATAAGGATACGGACTTGCTCGATATTCCGTTGAGGAATAAGTTGTTTTGAAAAAACTCGCAAACATATCGGCAATTGCCTGATCAGTGCTCGCTTTTTTATTTTGAAAAGACAAAAAAGATGGGTGCACAGAGGTCTTACGTTTAGAATTGACAAAATTATAAAATTGTTTAGGGTCAGAAGAAAACTGAAGCTTACACCGCTGAAGATAATTCTTATAGCATTGTGTATTAAGCATCATGAATTTTGCACGAGCGACTGTATACAGAGCATAATCTGATGAACGACGTGTTTTTTGAAACTTCTTATAATATCGTGTCTTCACATTTTTCAAATTGGATAACTCACGAGAGAACCAGGGAGGTTTGTTAAGCCGCTCCTGCCTACCAAGAGGCACACAAATATCGAAGAGTGAATTCAGAGTATCATAAAAGAAGCGAATAGCTGAGTTCATATCTCTACAATTGTACAGATAAGACCAATCGGTATTAGTAATGTTTTCATTAAGGCTGACAAAGTCAGTCTTACGAAAGCACCTAGTTAGAGGTAACTGATTTGAACCAAGTAATGGTGAAAGCAAGGGCAGATCGATTTTTAAATTTAATGTAGGATGAAATTTGTCTTCTGGAAGAACAAATGGGTCGATCCTAGAAACCTCACAATAAGAAGAATCCAATACAAAAATAAGATCTAACGATTTTCCATTAGAATTTAAGACAGGATTGACTTGGGATAAAGATAAGCCTAGAAGGCCATCAATAAAGTCATGTGACAAAGAGGGCAGCAACATGGTAGATTCATCTGTTAGTGACCATGCTAAAGCGGGTAAATTAAAATCACCTACAACTATGAGCATGTCTTGACTGGAAACTAAAGAGGAGACAGACTGAATTGCCTCTAAATGATTTAAATATACCACCATGTCTGACAATGGTGGAATATAGGAACAAGTAATGAAAGCATTAAAAGATTTAAAATTTACTTTAACACCGACAAACTCAATCTCCTGGGTACTAGAAAATTGAATCATTTCAGATGATAAAGCAGCATCAACAGCTATCAGAACGCCACCACCTATGCGAGAAATCCGGTCACGTCTGAATATGGAAAAGTTTGTGGAAAACACCGATGCATCAGCAATATCAGGTTTTAGCCACGTCTCTGTAAAAGCTAGAATGTTATGCTCAAAAGAAAGACTATCTACATAGAGATTAGGAAGTTTGGATTTCAGTCCTCTAACGTTCTGGTAACCCAGGTTAAGGGACGAAGCTAGTTTTTTGACACAACAGCAGATGCTGATGTGGCAGGAATAGTATTAGTTGTTGTTGTTGGCAAGCGAATCGGTTGCCGATTTTTCTTTTTACAGTATATTCCTTAACTATTATATGTTTCGGCCAAAAATCTTCTCGACGTATAGTGTCAAAGATATTAGCAGAAACACTGATTTTAAAGGACGAAATGTCCCGACAATAAGAAAATTTAAACTTCTCCACCGCAATATTCGAGACGTTAACTTTCTTCCGAATATAGGCTATTACATCATCAGATGTGACAACAGGGTCTAGCCTAGAAACAAATATATGTTTCTTTGGTGGTATGCCAACGAGAGGCCGCGGTCCCGAAACGTCAGCCGTAGCAGTAACGTTGGAAGAGTCACCCACTGCAGCAGTCAACTTGTTTACGGGGCCCTCGATACTTTTAGAACTATCGGCAATTTCCATTGGAATGGGTAATTGCCCGGACACATCGGACACTACAATAGGCATCGATTTTAAGAGATCATTCCCAGGTGATACCGGTAATTCCTTACTAATAGCATTCACAACCGGGCTCTTAAACGATATCAACTGCTGTACATTAGGAGTGGACGGTGCATGAGACCGGTCGGGGACGATAAGAGACGCTGGCGGATCTACAGATACTGAAACACCCCAAGGACTGGTCCTTTTACGTTTCGGAGACTCATTCATAAGCGATAAACTCCTGAACTGAGTCTCCACCGCAGTAAACTCCGCTTGGAGTTTATTAAAACCTGCCCTTAAAGTGTCAAAACTATCTCTAGTCCGCCTCATGAAAGAGCGCATCTCATTCTCGACCTCCCGGCAAGCATCACATCCATATTTTAAGCCACCACCTTTAGCAATAGACTCCTTGATTCTGCCTGTGTAACCTGCACACTTAACGTGAACCGCATTGTCACACAGCCAACAAAGAATATAATCATGGGAGTCAACCGCATTAGTGGCAACTATGCAATTATTTTTGAGCAGACAACCATTTTATCAAAAATTAATTAATTTAATTAAAAAAGGAAATACAAAAAAATAAAAATTCTAAAGGGTAAAAATCTGTGTATAAGAATATACTGACCAGTTCTGACACAAGGGTTAATGTGCAGAGTAAGCCTTCACAACTAAAGAATAAAAATTACAAGAATACACAAAAACAAAAACACGTATCACAGAGTCGCGGGTAGGCAAAAGACGAGAGCGCAAATCAAACAAGAATAGGAAAGAGCGGGAGAGCGCGTCAAATTGAACACATGCAACAACAATTTGTACGCAAGAGCGCGATAGTTAGTTACAACGGTAAAGACACAAAAGCAAAAGAGATTAGCAAAACAACAACACCGCTAATGCAAGTAATTGTTGTAAGTTAAATTTATGTTCATATATTGAAACAAAAAGCACAAAAGCGGCAGAAAGAAATCACGGAATGAAAATGCAAATTCGAATGTTAAAATTAAACCGATATTGAGTTTAAAAGTTAAAGAAAAGTTATTAATCACGAGAAACAAATAAAATTTGATAAGCGCAAAAAAAACACGTCCGTCGTCTGCAACGAGTGAAAGATATTCTTGTTATGTATATAAAATATGATTTCAGCAAAGTATATACATATGTGTATATATGCATGCATTGTTTATAAGTGGACAATTGTCGCTGATGGATATTTATGCATGTATGTAGATGCTTTGCTCTTATAAGTGCTTAGTAAGTATTTTTTGGAAATCAATGTTCGCGATCCGATGCATTGTTTATAAATAAATGGACAACTGTCGTTGACGGATGTTTATGTTCTTATAAGTGCTTATAATTGATTTTCATAATTAAAGCTCACAATCCGTAATGTTGTTTATCGGGTATAGGCTGTACTTAGGTTTGGCGTAGGGACTTACTTCTATAACGTCACTGTAGGTATGTATGGATGTATGCACGCGCGTCATTCACAAAAAAAAGCGTAAGTAATTTGTGATTTCGATTTGTTAAATCAATGTGCGTCACCGAAATGGATTATGTGTTGTGGATATGTACAAGTTAACAGCCAAGTCAACGAACGGCCCTCGCAATGATTTCAAGCAACCCGCGCGATACAAATGCAACGTAATCAAAATAGCATTGGCCGGAGCAACGGCCAGCCGTTTTAGTTGTGTCGCAAGCGTTGAGTTCTTGTTGGGAATATGCTTAGTCGGCGACGGCTTAGCCCGTCGCATGATCTTCTATGTACTTCTTATGTATTTTGTGTAGATTCGTATTTGCCGTTTTATGTATTTAGCTTTAGCCTTTATTTCACTCCACTCTTGTAATCAGTTTCTGAAAGACGATTGACTAATAAAGTAATTGATCATTTACATTTACTCCGGCACACTGCCGTTAAATATTTTTATTAATACACCGTTGAGCCACAAGGCCAACCGTTCAGCAAAGGGGACGAAGTCAATTCCTCCACCATAATCATTTGATACATAACTCTACCCGCCGCTACACCGGTGACGTCACAACTGCCGTCAGAGGGGAAGGCGGAAACAAATAATTGGCGCCCAACGTGGGGCTATACTGGAATCCGTTAATCTTACGATATAGGAATACCATGGCCCTGAACAAAAACATGTAAGTGAATGTTTGGTAAAAATTGAAAAAAATTTTATGAAAATTTAAAAAATATAAAAATAAAAAGTAAAGAATTTGTGAGTGAATTGGCAGCGCGAAATTGTGCATTGCGGTACAGGTTAATTGTGATATTGTTGACATGCAAGTGCGTTTCATTTAAAAAAAAAAAAAAAAAAAAAAAAAAAACAAGAAAATAAATAAGTATTTTGCGCTTCATTGGTTGCTCATGACTTGGGCTTATAGAAATATAAAGGTAGAATACGACAGTGACGAAGAACAAGAAATAGGATTTAGGCCAGAAGTCAACAATCAATTAGAAATGGAACCGGCTCTGCTAAAAGCGTTAGTGGAAGGTGCTGTGAACAGTGCACTCTTAGAACAAGAAAGGAGACTGAAAGACGAGTTCCGAACGGAACTCGAGACCATTAGAGGGCAAGTTACTGCTTTAAGGATAGAGACCCCACAGGTTGAGGTATATCAGAGAGTGACAATTGAACCTAGTGTGAAGTGTGAAGTTAAGTTAGATATTGTAAAGTCAGTGCCTAGCTTTGATGGAAATCATGAGGAATACGTGTCTTGTCGACAAGCGGCTACAGACGCATATGAAATTTTCAGAAGATACGTAGGCAGTGAGGCGCATTACGAGGCTGTGGCCATTTTAAAAAATAAAATCACTGGGCCGGCTCGAGTAATCCTTACGTCGCACAACACAGTGCTTAATTTCGACGCCATTATTGCCAGACTGGACTGCACATACGCAGACAAAACGTCCTTACGCGTACTAAGACAGCAACTCGAACTAGTAAGGCAGGGTGACCGAAGCCTAATGAATTATTACGATGAGGTAGAAAAGAAGCTTACTCTCGTGACAAACAAGATAGTAATGACACACGACGAACAGGCTGCGTCCATTCTTTGTGCAGAAATTAGAGACGACGCACTACATGCCTTCATGGCAGGACTCAAGAGGTCCCTAAAATCCTTGGTGATCCCAGCGAAGCCCAAGGATTTACCATCCGCACTAGCAGTGGCCCGTGAGGCTGAAAATAGCATTGAAAGGAGTGCATTTGCTGCATCGTATGCCAAAGTAATAGAAGAAAGAAATCATAACAGCGACAATAATAAGTTTGGCAGTCGTAACCAGGCTAAACAAGGTAGGAGCCAGAAAAGAAACCCACATTTTGTTGGGAATCAAGGACAGAACAGGGCACAACAGGCTGACCCTAAAACCTCGTCGAAGGACAAAGAGGCACAGTTAAGGAATCAGGTTCAACCCATGGACGTTGATCCTTCGATGTCCAGGTTAAGACATAACACCAACTGGGGAAAACCACAGGGCCAGTCTACACAAGACGGGGCTCAAAAGAGGTATAATAGTTCGGAGCGTACATCGGACAATAGGCGCCAAAAAGTTAACAATGTTACCCAAAAAGCACCTAGCCAAGACGATGAAAGATATGAAGAGATAGCCGAGAATACCCTTACAGAAATATATGACGAGAGTGACGGATCTGAAAGCAACGATCTGTTGAATTTTTTAGGGGATGTTCCCAACTGCCGTTCGTCGAACGTCAGTTGGCTGGCAGGACATTAAAGATTCTTGTCGACACTGGGGCGGCAAAAAATTACGTTAAACACGTAAAGGAGTTAAAAAACGTAACACCCGTCGGAACCCCATTTACTGTGAACTCCATTCATGGGTCCAGTAAAATCCAGCAAAAATGTTCAATGGTAATTTTTGGGAAAGTTGCCACGTTTTTCTTATTAGATACCCTGGACACCTTTGACGCAATAATAGGCTTCGATCTGCTCACACAGGCGGGGGTAACCATGGACCTAAGGGAAAACACCATAAACTACGGTAATACTACGGAGGTACTCAAACACCATCCGTGCGATAATGTGAACTTTACACGTGTCGATGATATCGTAGTCCCAGATTCTGTAAGAGCCGAGTTTAAGAAAATGATACTAAAAAGAATTAATGCATTCGCGACCCCTAACGAGGCGCTGCCTTATAATACTTCAGTCGTTGCTAGAATCCGAACTGTAGACAATAAGGAGATATATTCAAAGCCCTATCCGTACCCGGTAGGCGTGTCAGATTTTGTAAACAACGAAGTCGCACAGCTGCTAAAAGATGGCATCATAAGGCCATCAAGATCTGCGTATAACAGCCCGGCCTGGGTTGTTGATAAGAAGGGGACAGACGCCAACGGTAATAAGAACAAGCGGCTTGTCATTGACTTTAGGAAGTTAAATGAGAAAACCGTCGCCGACCGTTATCCGATGCCAAGTATCCAACTAATTTTAGCTAACCTCGGAAAAGCTAAGTTTTTCACAACCTTAGATCTTAAATCCGGGTACCACCAGATTTACCTGGCGGAGGGCGATCGGGAAAAGACGTCCTTCTCAGTAAATGGCGGAAAATACGAGTTCTGTCGACTACCTTTTGGTTTAAAAAATGCGGGTAGCATTTTTCAAAGAGCAATCGACGATGTCTTGCGAGAACAAATTGGCAAGATATGTTACGTCTATGTTGATGACGTAATTATCTTCTCCGAAAATGCTGCGGATCACGTCCGCCATATTGACATAGTACTTCAGCAACTTTGTGAGACTAACATGAGGGTCTCTAAAGAAAAGACAAGGTTTTTCAAAGAAAGTGTTGAGTACTTAGGTTTTATTGTTACTAGCGAGGGAGCAAAGACAGACCCAGAAAAGGTCAAAGCGATCCAAGAGTACCCTGAGCCAAAAAATTTATATTCTCTGAGATCTTTTCTAGGCCTAGCCAGCTACTATAGGGTGTTTATCAAAGATTTTGCATCCATAGCAAGACCTTTGACTAATATACTCAAAGGCGAAAATGGCACTGTAAGCAAACACATGTCTAGAAAAGTAACGGTCGAATTTGACGAATCTCAGCGAGACGCTTTTAACCGTTTGAGAAACATACTAGCATCGGAAGACGTTATGCTTATGTACCCTGACTTCAAAAAACCTTTTGACTTGACTACGGACGCGTCTGCGATTGGCCTTGGAGCAGTGTTGTCACAAGGTGGGAGACCAATCACCATGATCTCCCGAATGCCAAAAACGTGCGAAACTCATTATGCTACCAACGAAAGAGAGTTGTTAGCAATTGTGTGGGCTCTCGGCAAACTACAGAATTATCTTTACGGTATAAAAGAGTTGCATATTTTTACAGATCATCAACCGCTCACATTCGCAGTGTCTGAGAAAAACACGAATGCGAAAATCAAGAGGTGGAAGGCGTTTATCGAACAATATAACGCCCAGTTGCACTATAAGCCAGGGAAGGAAAATTTTGTCGCAGATGCCTTATCTAGGCAAGAGCTTAACGCTCTCCAAGACGGAGCGCAGTCAGACATAGCCACTGTTCACAGTGAGATATCCCTTACATACACTATAGAAACTGCCGATAACCCATTGAATTGCTACAGAAATCAAATAGCTTTGGAGGAATCACGTTATTCACTGCATAGAAAATTTATTTTGTTTGGCAAAAAAACCCGTCACTTAATTCAATTTATAGATAAGACCGATCTTATAAAAACTTTAAAACTTGCTGTAAACCCCGACGTCGTAAACGCGTTCTATTGCGACCTCCCAACTCTAGCTGCATTCCAACATGAGCTAGTTGCACTGTTCCCGACAACCAAGTTCTGGCACTGCAAAAAGATGGTGTCGGATATCACTAACAAAGGCGAACAGGTAGAAATAGTCAACGCCGAACATAATCGTGCGCATAGAGCGGCACAAGAAAATGTAAAACAAATACTTCGAGACTACTACTTCCCAAAAATGACCAAACTGGCCAACGAGGTTGTACTGAATTGTAAGGTCTGCGCTATAGCCAAGTACAATAGGCACCCCAAAAAACAAGAACTCGGGGAGACTCCAATTCCCTCATTTGCTGGAGAAATGTTACACATTGACATATTTTCTACCGATCAGAAGCTTTTCCTAACTTGTATTGATAAATTTTCCAAATTCACCGTTGTCCAACCTTTAGCTTCTCGAGCAATAACCGATATTGTCAACCCCATTTTACTGATAATTAATACCTTTCCGGACACAAAAACTATTTATTGCGATAACGAACCATCGTTTAACTCCGAAACGATCGCTTCATTGTTAAAGAATCAGTTTAACATCGACGTGGTGAACGCCCCCCCACTACATAGCTGTTCCAATGGACAAGTGGAGCGCTTTCACAGTACATTAATAGAAATTGCCAGGTGTTTAAAATTAGACAAAAAAATTAGCGATACAGTTCAAGCTATCATGAGAGCAACGATAGAGTATAATAAAACTATACACTCAGTAACAGGACATAAGCCACTCGATGTAATCCACTCTATACCAGATGAAACTAAGCAAGAAATCAAAAGTCGTTTAATAAAAGCCCAACAAGACCAATTAGCCAGATACAACCCAAACAGACAGAACAGGGTGTTTGATGTAGGTGAGAAAGTCTACTTCAAAAATAACAAAAGATTAGGTAACAAACTATCTCCCTTGTGCACGGAGGGCGCCATACAAGCAGACCTGGGAACGTCTGTACTTGTTAAGGGGAGGGTGGTCCATAAGGACAATGTGAGGTAAACATAGGTCATAACACATAAGATTACTACAGAAAGTTACTAAAATTGAATCTAATCGTTTTGTTGGAGGAGACGTCATCGTTAACTTAGATTTGTATATATTAAAATGTCTTATATTATTTGTTTAAGATTATCGGAATTTCTACCACTGTATTTACATTAACATGTTCTAAAAGCTTCTGTTACATAGCTCATGAAGAGCTTCTAACTCATGAGACCGAAATATAAAAATGACTTCTTACTGGAATTCGAAGACGAGAAGACTTATTTTTTCTACTCCACTCCACATGCTATTGAGCATTGGAGTTTTGTACCATCTGCAACTGGGCAGATCAAACACGTTTCATTCAGGTTCGTCGGAGTAACCCTAATACTTTTGGCCACAACTCGCGCACTTCTCACCGATTTCTCGCACGCAAGCTATATTCCTGTGTTGGACGGCAACGTTTTCGTATGGGAACAACATAATTACGTAAAACATTCTACAAATTTATCCAATTTCGCGAGCATGATAGATAATACAATAAAATTGTCAGAACTTTTCCCTCAGTCACATATGCGAAAACTGTTGATGTAGATACCGATCATATCCAGAGTATTTTTTCTAGCCTAACGGTACACCATAGAATGGCCAGAAGTTTAGACTTTTTAGGAACAGCGTTGAAAGTCGTCGCAGGCACACCCGATGCGTCAGACTTAGAAAGGATTAAGATTACCGAAGCCGAGCTCATAGAATCAAACAACAGACAAGTAATAGTAATCACTGAAGCGCAAAAACAAATCAACCTATTAACTGATACAGTAAATAAAATAATTAAAGAAAAGAAAGGCGAGTTTGTAGACTCCCCTCACTTGTATGAAACCTTACTTGCGCGCAATAGAATGTTATCCACCGAAATCCAAAACCTTATGCTCACTATAACGCTTGCCAAATCTAATATCATAAACCCAGCAATTCTCGACCACGAAGATTTGAAATCCATTTTTACCAAACAGCTCACAGAAGTCCCAATAGTTAGTTTAATGGCAGTGTCAAAAATAAAAATATTTCAATCAGATAGCGTAATCCACATAATAATTAATTACCCTAATGTTAAGACTATTTGTAAGAAGGTTATGATATTCCCTGTTGCCCACAATAACACTGTTCTGCAAGTACATGATAACGTAGTAGCTGAATGCAACGATGGAGTTCTAGCAGTAACAGAGTGCGCTACAACCAACTATGCGACGTTCTGCAAGAAGTCGGCTCACGACACTTGCGCCAGCAGATTACACTCTGGAGGTTTAGCATCATGCCACACACAGCCAAGCCACCTGGAACCAGTTACCGTAGTCGACGAAGGGATAATCATCGTCAATGAGATACCAGCAGGAATAAGAATAGATGACGGCCCACTAATGACAGTCAGAGGTACATATCTCGTCACATTCGAACGCTTCGCTACCATAAACGATACCACATACATTAACTACAACGGTGTTGTGAAGAAAAGTCCAGGCATCGCGGCATCACCATTGCTGAATATTACAGGACACGACCAAGTTCTTAGCCTACCATTGCTACAAAGAATGAATGAACATAATTTGCACGTAATTCGACAACTAAGAGACGACGTGGATTCCGGAGGGGTCTCGCGAGTTTGGTTCATAGTCGGTGTAACCCTCAGCATCACCATTAGCTGCATTGGCATAATCTACCAGTATTGGTACCGGAGAAGATACTCTCTTAAACTGCAGGCTGTGGTAAATGAACTAAGTGTCACCGAGGACGGCAACAAACCTAAGGGGGGGCTAGTTAACAGCCAAGTCAACGAACGGCCCTCGCAATGATTTCAAGCAACCCGCGCGATACAAATGCAACGTAATCAAAATAGCATTAGCCGGAGCAACGGCCAGCCGTTTTAGTTGTGTCGCAAGCGTTGAGTTCTTGTTGGGAATATGCTTAGTCGGCTTTGCTGACCACAAGCCCGTCGCATGATCTTCTATGTACTTCTTATGTATTTTGTGTAGATTCGTATTTGCCGTTTTATGTATTTAGCTTTAGCCTTTATTTCACTCCACTCTTGTAATCAGTTTCTGAAAGACGATTGACTAATAAAGTAATTGATCATTTACATTTACTCCGGCACACTGCCGTTAAATATTTTTATTAATACACCGTTGAGCCACAAGGCCAACCGTTCAGCAAAGGGGACGAAGTCAATTCCTCCACCATAATCATTTGATACATAACTCTACCCGCCGCTACACCGGTGACGTCACAACTGCCGTCAGAGGGGAAGGCGGAAACAAATAATTTACATATGTGCGGCATCAATATATGACGATGTATGTATATAAGCAAGTGCACCGGTTTGCGGAGACGCGCGTGAGAACTTTAATTTGCAATTAAACTAATTCAAACCCACATGAAATCGCGGTACATATGTACGTTAATTGCTATTTTAAATTTGTTTTGTTTCGTGGTAAAATGCGAATGAATTATATGTACGTGGATATATACATACATATGCGCGTACATCAACAGATGACGATGTATGTATGTAAGTGGATATGCCGGTGGGCGAATACGCGCGTGAGGAAATTAATTGGGCACTGGAAATAATCCGAACACATAAGAAATCGCGGTGAACACTTGGATGACTATTTCCTTTTTTTTTTTTTATTATTATAACACTTTAATAATTTCTTTGCTTTTTTTCTTTTAACCTTTACGCGGACTTGGCGAACAGCTGTGGAAAATACATGTACATGTGATGTCACGAGTTTTACATATGTATGTACGTATGAAAAAATTGGACAAGTGCGGCTGAGAAGAAAAACATAAAGAAACCCCTGTGGTGGAATGGAAACCGAACGTTGGACAAACACGTTATGGATTGGGAACTACCATGTAACCTTGGAATAGGTCAGGTATGTACATACAATATATATAAAAGTGTGCAGGTCGCTATGGAAGAGCGGGAAACCTCACACTTGTATTAGTATGTAGGGGCCAATGAAATGAATAATGAAATTTTGTACTTATCAGGAATTCCGCCGATGCAAGCTGGAGGAGCGGAAGAAAATCCGGCTCGAAGGACCAATGTTTGTGGAGGGGCGGAAGGATCCAAATCGAATACAGGTAGTTGGTGGGTGCCAATTTCTTCGGGTGGTGAGTGAGTGGTGAATTGAAAACGCGCGATAACTTCGGTTACAAAACTTATACTTTATTCATTAATATTCACAGGTTGCCCGACACACACGAAAATGTCTCGGGTTAAAATATATACAATTCGAAAGGAGGAAAAATTCAATAGAAAAAAAGAACGGGTGTTCGGGTTGAAATTTTGTACTTGAGTGAAATGGCGGCGCCCATCAGAAAATCAAGTCACCCCTCCGTAGACGCCGAGGATCAAAAAACCCTCCTCACTCCTCACTGATCTTCGCTCACTGCTGTTCACCCGGTGGCGTGAACACATAGTTTGATATAATTATAAAAAAAATATGCATTCAAATAAAATGTGCGATGCAGCGCATAGTTTTTAAATAATTATTTTGGTGGGTGCTCTTTGTAGCGCTATCGGTCCAGACGTTGACGCTTTCGAGTTGCTGGTCCTCCCACAGGCCGGGAAGATCGTATGTTGTCCTCTGTATTTTGCGCACCTCGTAACGCTGCCGGTCCACTGTTGAGACGCGTTCAGGTTGCCGATGCTGGCTGCACAGGCTTCTATTTTGGGGTTCCGTAGCAATGGCTAAAGGTATACTCGCAGTACGGCGAGTATAGTGGTCCCTCGCAGTCGTTTGGGCAGACTATTTTTATCTGCGGTACTTCCTTTTCAGGTTGTGGCGTTATTTTTAACTTTGGCTTTGGCAAGTTGTGTATTGTAGAGTATGTTGATGTGATGCTGGTTTTGGCTTTATTTTTTCTTTCGCTCAATTGGCTTTTTATGAATTCTACCTCGGCGTGTAATTTCACCGAGGTTTTGCAATTAATTGTATTTGGGCTGTTTAGTAGCCTCAAAATTTCAGCCTTTCTGGCTTTTAGTTTGTTTGCCACACCAGATTTCTTTCCCATCACTCTACTTACTGTTGTTTTTTGTCATTTTTCATTCTCGTCAATAGATGATGCTCCAACGTCGGTGTAGTAGGCGGATTGCCAACCACACGTTATTAATCACCTACTTAATCCCTCGTAGGTGTAGTTGACGGTCTGTCTACCACACATGGGCACATGTTGTTGCAGTTTTTTTTTTGTTATGCCCTGTAAAGACCGGGTTACACAATTCAATCTCGAATTCAAAACTCGAACACGTCAGTGTCGCTTTGTGGTAATATTGATTTTTATTCAGAAAATATTCTTTTGCTTAGCCTATGTTTACATATGTATATATTATTTTGCTGCGACTTTTGCGACAGCTACAAAAGAGAGGGAGAGTGTCAGTACATACATACATACTGTTGGAGCGCATGCATCAAAGTGCTTGGCCTGGCTCTAGCTCATGTAACGCTTGTGCATACAGTGTTTTTGTGAATATATGTATGTGCATATACAAATGTACATGCATATACATATGTTCATGCTTAATTGTATATTTATATGAATATGTTTATGTGCATACATCAATGTATACATATAAACATATTGCACAATTATATTGTAATGCTTATATGTTTAATTGTTTATACATGCAACAACGTGTTACTAGTTGAGCTCATTGTATTGAATGATTATTGTATGAATATACAACAATAGCAACGATTTTTTTTTATCTCTACAGATAAAAAAAAAACCAGAGGGCCGGGGCTAACTTCGACCGCGCCGAAGTTTGTATACCCTTGCAAGTTTTTTGGAAAAACGTTTTATCTACAAAGAGTAATGTTTACGAAAGAACGGCCCACAATCTTAACATAGGAAATAATGAAGTTTTTGATCAAAGTCCGACGGACGGACGGACGGACATGGCTATTTGGACCCCTCTCGTCGTGCTGATCAAGAATTTATACTTCTGACGCTTGCCATTGGTGTTCGAGAATTAGAGTTTGCCAAGTAGGTTTTGCCGATATTCCGCTGCTGCTTGTCTGCCAATGGGTAGAGTTTGCAGATAGTTTGCTGGTGGTTCGCCGTTTCTTTACATCCGCATTCGGATATATATATAGCGATCAACCGGAGAATTTGCAAATTTGAAAATGCAAGTTCAAATACTTGAAACCAGCACCTAGCTGCCTGTTTAAGCCCTTATATGGCCTTGTTTAGCTTGCATACATGTCCAGCATTGCACGGTACGCCTTGTGGAGGTATCATGTTTATTTCCTCCTTTAATGTACCATTGAGAAAAGCTTTCTTAACATCCATCTGATGGACTTTTAAATTAAACTGAACTGCTCATGATAGTATGAATCTGAAACACGAAATTCTAGCAACAGGGGCAAATGATTGTTCGTAATCAACTTGGTACTGTTGCGTAAATCCTCTTGCAACCAGTCTTGCTTTATATTTGATTGGAACGCCTAATTCGTTATATTTAATCGAAATTACCCATTTACTATCTACAATATTTTTGTTTTCTGACTTTTTTATAATATATTGTCCAGTGTTATTAACTTCATGGGCATTCAACTCTGTCTTTATTGCTTCCTCCCAATCAGATTTATCATTTATATGTAATGTTTCTTCAAAAGAACTTAGGACTTCATCAAAAATTGAATGTGCATTTAATATAAAATTATTTAGAATTTCATTATGTTCGTTATAGGGTACCCTTGGTTTCGATTTTAACCTCTCATTTTTTCTAAATTATATTAGTATCCTTTTTCAATTCGAAGTCGTTACACATCTAATCAGCTTTTTCACAATCCTTACTATCATTCGGGATGTATAATTCCTTACTATCATTCAGGAGATCAGGTCTTCTTTTTTTATTCGCTCTATCATATTCCGTTCTTTCATTCGGGTTGAATTGATCATCTTCCTTACTTTCATTCGGGCTGAGTTGATCATTTTCCTTACTTTCATTCGGGTTGATCATTTTTCTTACATTCATTCGGGTTGAGTTAATCACTTTTCTTACTTTCATTCGAGAAATTGAGCTGATCTCTATCCATACTTTCATTCGGAAAATTAAGCTGATCACAATTCGTATCTTCCTTTTGGATTCCTTTTTGATTTCTATCCTTACTATCTTTCGGAGAATTTATTTCACATTTGACTGCTCTAGAGTGAATCATATTAGTTTCGTCTATAACAACATCCCTTGCAACAATAAATTTTTTTTTAATGTCATCCCACAATTTGAGACCATTTGGTTCATACCCTATAAAAATGGTTTTGAAAGATTTTTCATCAAATTTATCTTTTTTAATTTTATTGTGTACATACACGGTCGAACCAAATACTCTTAAGAATTTTAAGTTGGGCTTTTTATTGTGCCATCGCTCATATGGGGTTATTTTACTGTCAAGGAGTGCTCTACTTGGAACTCTGTTGATTAAACATGTTGCAGTTAGTACAGCTTCACCCCAGAACCATTTGTCTAATTTTGCTCCATTAACCATAGCTTTCTCCGGGCTCCGAAGCACCGTTTAACTGAGGTGTATGTGGTACAGTCAAATGATAACTTATAACTTTCTTAAAGCAAAAATCACGCATTTCATTTGACAAATATTCCCTACCGTTGTCAATATACAAATTGACAATTTGGAGATTGAAGTGAGCTTCTGGTGTAATGGGACCACAAATATCTGAGTGAACTACAAATAAGGGTCGTTTTATATAAATTTTATCTTTATATTATTTAATTGGCAACCTAGCCTGCTTTCCATTTAAACAGGACTCACATATTTCATCTAATACTTTTAAATTAACAAGAAGATTGCTGTCATTAAATAAATTATTATTCTTTATTGCAAGTAATTTCGCATTGCTTATATGTCCTAACCTCGCATGCCATAATCGATAATTATTTATGTTCTTCGCCTCTACACTGTAAGCTTGGAATTTTACTACAACACACCATTTTTAGATACGGTGACACCGTCATACTTAAAGTTAATAGACATCCCTGCCTGTTGTAGGCGCTTAACAGACATGAGGTTTCCTGCTGCTTCTTTGCAATAGACCACATCCTCCAGAGTAATATTGTGTCCATTGTGTAACCGCACTTTTCCACGTTTAGTAGCATATATGAATTAGCCCTATTTTGCTACAGCGATTTTTATTGGTTTCCCCAATTCCACACAATCGGCAAACATCGAGTCGTCACTAATCAAATGGTCAGTGGCTCCAGTATGGAGTATAAATCCGATTTCATTATTAACTTTATCACTTTCTTTAATTTTTTTCATCATGAATGCGAAACCGTTGTACGATGTTGTAAGTTGAGCTTGATTATTTTGTTGATAAGATTCTTTATTTTTATTTGCTCTTATAAAATGGTAACAGTTCTTTTTAATATGCCCCTCTTTGCCACAGTAATGGCATATAATGCTAATTCTTGCTTTCACTTTAAAAAAATTTACAAAATTTTACAAAAAAATATCAAAGAACCTCACTTTGGCAATGCCGAAGTTTTTATACCCTTGCAGTCCTTGGCAATAATATTTTTACATTTTAAAATTTTTTTCCCTCGCAACTCAATTTATCAATACACAAACAAAACATTCAAATTGTTTCTCTTTTTACTACAAATTTTTATTCTTCTTCCATCATTCCCTAAGCAACGGCAGCGCTTGAACTGATTTGTACTGGCTGTAACTTGTGTTCTTCTAGAGCTATATGATATAGTAGTCCGATCCTGACAATTTTCATACTTTATCATCTCCGGGCTAAAAGTAGCTCAAATATCAAATTTCATTCCGATAGCTCTTAAGATGCCAGCGGATGGACGGACGGACGGTCAGACGACTCAGCTTCTCATGCTGATCAAGAATATATATACTTTATGGGGTCGCAAACGTATCCTTCTGTGCTTTACAAACATCTGACCAATTTTATTATAGCCTCTGCAGGGGTATAAAAAGAAAACACAAAAAAAAAGAAAATATAAAAAATTTATGGATTCGACTACTATAATTAATTCATCTAAAATATATACATAAAATATATACAACAGTATGTCAAAAACAAAAGAAGAAAGAAAATTTGTCTATCATATATGAATATACTACACCTCCCTTATTAGAGAATAACGTAATATTATGGATTTATTAATAATCATTAGATAATTGAGTAAAGGTAAAAATAAAGGTAAGGTATAGGTGTATAAATTGTGTGTTTATTTTTTTTTTTAGTTTAGTTTGTGTCTTGATAGACAAATTTTCTTTCTTATTTTGTTTTTGACATACTGTTGTATATATTTTATGTATATATTTTAGATGAATTAATTATGAATATAATCTTTCAATAACACTTTTTTGCAAGTATAAACAAATAAACATATACGCATTAAAATATAATTGTGCACTTCAATATGTTTATATGTATACATTGATGTATGCACATAAACATATTCACATAAATATACAATTAAGTATGAACATATATGTATGTACATTTGTATATGCACATATCTACATATATTCACATAAGCACCGTGTGCACAAGCGTAATATGAGCTAGAGCTCATGACCAGCCAACTAACATGTTACATGTTACAACCTCCACAGTTACTGCATAGTCTTAGTGCGACGTTGTTTCTGTCCTTGGTGCAAATGACATCTTCATGATGTTCACCGCATCCAACACACAGATTGCAATTGTTAGAGTTATGGTTGTATTCCTGGCAGTTTTTATCTCTTATGGGGTATCTCTTATGGGGCTCCTCTACGGTGATTCTTCTGTGCAATAGGACTGAAGGTTGTAGATTGGCTGCACTTCATTTGGCTTCGACCGCTTTCCATTTGGTTGGAGCTCGATTTTAAAGAGCGACTGTGCGACCATATTCCTGTTCATGATGTTGACAACGGACTTAACCGAAAACCCTTTTTCGGCCAATGCGTCTGCTATTTCTTGAGTTGGGACCGATGGCTCGATCCCCTTTAACACAACCTGGAACCCTTTACTGCTTTTTAGTTGGTAGATATAGAAGTTGATGTTCGCATTACGGAGGTACTTTTCGATGATGCGGAAATTGTCCTCAGTATGGTTTTGACATTTCATTTATTTTATGTTACCCATGTTGAGAGGGGTTACAACAAAGTTATTTGCCCCTACTGTTTCTACTAGCTTCGAAATCGGAGTGCTGCAGTTGGCTCCACGGATGTATAAAGGGGATGGTTGTAATGTACACAATCCGAAATGAATCCAGATCATGCACATCCCCTCTTAGTCAAAGAATGTTATTTCATCCAAGAGGAGGTCAGGTTTGGCCTATATATATGTAGTAACTCTCGCGGTCCCGATTTATCAGATATTATGATGGGCAAGAGCACCACAAAGCCAACATGTACGGGCTGAATGTACCGAGAAGTTTTGGTCCGGGTGGGACTTCTGGATGTCGGATAGCAAACAGTCTTTGGGGGGGTTCCCACTACCACTACATAAAAAGCTTTCTAACCGAACTTTCAACATAATTGTAAACATCAAAAGCTTTCTAACCGAACTGTAAACATAATTGTATGAATAATGATAAGTTAGTTCTTAAGACGCATTCTTTAAATAAAGACCGTTTCTTTCGAGTTCGATAGATCCATAGATTCTTTTTTTTCACTTATAAAGGAAATGGATTTATAATTGGCGCAGTCGGTAGGATAAAACGAAATATATTTAGTGCGTGCAAAACCAGCAATTTCTCAATACACCCGTGCTACATAAAATAAAACAAAGTCCCTAGAGCACGAATATTACACAATTACATAATAAAAGAATTTATCTAGAAGGATAGAGAAAGAGATTATATTAGTATCACACGAATAGGGAAGCTATGAGGATGGTATTATAGCTTCGCATCTAAACCCTCCCAACCAATGATTTTCCTGTCGCAAGATTCTGGAAAATCCCAATACAATTCAGCTCACCGCTCACATTTCGCTATAACACACAACTTTTACTCAAACATTATAAATGATATTTATTCACGAGGGTTACGGAATACCAAAATACTTCCATAAGTCGGAAACATAATCCGATTTAACAAAACTAAAATGATGATTATTATAATAAACGATAATCAAATTAAACAATTGGATCATTGGATCATAAACAGAAATGACTAAAATCAAAATAACAAAAATGATTTTTAGTCCCATTACCACATGCTGTATGTATTTTGCAATATTAATTGAAAATATGTTAATCCTTTTTTAATATAAAATTGTGGCCCTGAAAAGGGCCTTTTTTTTTTAATAGGAAGCGTGTGTTTAAGCTAGGGACATTTATTTTGAGCTGGTATACTTGGTGACAGCTTTTGTTCCCTCACTAACAGCGTGTTTAGCGAGCTCACCGGGCAAAAGCAAACGAACAGCCGTTTGGATTTCGCGACTGGTGATGGTCGACCTCTTATTGTAGTGGGCCAAGCGGGAGGCCTCAGCAGCAATACGTTCAAAAATATCGTTCACAAAGCTGTTCATTATGTTCATTGCTTTTGAAGAAATACCAGTGTCTGGGTGGACTTGCTTTAACACTTTGTAAATGTAAATAGCATAGCTCTCCTTACGCTTGCGCTTCTTCTTTTTGTCATTCTTGGTGATGATCTTTTGAGCCTTGCCAGCCTTCTTGGCTGCCTTTCCACTAGTTTTTGGCGGCATTTCTCACTTCAAATTCAATAATTTAAATTTCACAAAACACAATTCACTTTTAGCAAATGCCACGATTCGTGTGTCTCCAATGTATACATTTTTTTTGTGCATCGCTTTCTGGATAAATATAATTATTGAGTACCAACCCCTAGTTGAGCGAGTGTGTCGTTGGAAAAGGTATAAATAAAACGACAATGTACCACATCAACATCAACATTTGTGTGTGAAAAGTGAACAGTGTGTAAAAAAGAAAAAAATAAATAAATAAACATCCAATAGCCAAATTAGGGATAATATGTTTTGTTTTGGTGAATCTAAACAAATAAACCAAACCAAACCAACAACCGATCGACTGACCAACCAATTGTCGAAATGTCAAATTCCTGACCATAAATAAATAAAATGACTTAAACAAATAAACACAGCATAAGAGAAAAAACAAACAACAAACACATAAAACTTCGCATTCGTCGCACTTTTCTTTCTTCTCCAAAAAAAAACCATAATAATTGTTAATAAAATAATTCATTTTCAATGTCAGACATCAGCAAAAGTAAAGTATTCAAATTGCAAGAACACTTGCACTCTGACAATTGAAATATGTGTAGATCGTAATTGAAACGGATCGACTATTTGAAATATTAAACACAAATATGCCAAAAAAACGAGACCCAAAAGGCGTTCCCGGGGAGTGGAAGAGGAGAGCGAACACATTGTCGGAGAATTCATCAAATTACACGTAACACCAGAAGTTTGTGTTGATTTTGAAAAAAGCTTACCCAAATTTTGTATACCCTTTGCAAAAGTGTTGAGATTTTTCTTATCTAGCAATTTCTCTTATGAAGAACATACAGGGCTGTTCAATGTTAAAGCATTTGTGTTTATACAAAATACTGAAAAGTTTCCAACATCTGTTGAAGAAGCCATTAGACTAATTAATCTAAAGACTTTTGGAAACATTTCCTGATGAACATTTTTCCAATATTATTTAGGGAAATTTAGTTAATTTTAAGACGTGAAGCTCGATAAAGCCCTAAAACGTCTAAAATATGTTTTTTGATAATTCAGATTTATTGAAAATAAAATCATATCTTTTTCTGAACATCTCCCAAACTATCTCTAATTTAAGCACAAATATTGGTTTTAAATATTAAAACGTCCTAATGATCTTTGACTTGAATTGAAAGATAAATAAATATTTAGTTTGACTACTTGGAGTCTTTATAATCGAGGGTTATCCCCTGTACTTGACTTGAAGATATAAAAGTTCTCATGCGAAACGATTCTTTAAGTATTAAAGTATCCTCAGAATATACAATAACCATAATTCAAAGAAGATTGCATAAGAACTAATACAAGTTATTAGGCTTGTACTTGTATCACATAACGAAGCCTTTAAGATTAACATAAATTGATCAATAAGCCACATCACTTATATATATTGTCTAACCTTTCGATAAAATCGAAAAAGCTCTTTATTTCAAAAGAGTATAAAGAGACAATGACGAACCCAGAAAGTAAGAGAGAGTGATAAAGAGAAGACTCCATTTATGATATATATGTATTTTGGATCTTGTTTGTCGGTCTTGAAATGAAAATATGAATTTTGAAATTTAATTCAATTGAATTTGTGGTCACACTTCCACTTGTTATGAAGACAAGCCAATTCGATTTCGTCATAACCTGGACGAAATGGGATGGTGATGTCTGTGGGAGTTGTTGTTGTTTGTTGTTCTGGGCCGGGATGATGGCGTGCCAAAATGACCCAATTGAAGTGCCATTCAATTCATATATATATATCAATTTTTCCCAATTTTTACTAATTTGAAACAGGCCGCAGCGAGAAAATATTTAGCATACCAAAAATTGAAAATTCCATGAAATTCGTGAATTGCAAAAAAAAGAAGGTGCAATTCGAGTGAAATATTTCAAGGTTATATTTATATGGCTACATTTGACCTCCGAGAGACATACACCATACACACACAGCCCATAGAATTTCGACAATTCGGAGATGCAAAATTTTTTTACAGTTATCAATTTGGTTTCGCTTGATGCCATTTCAAATGTTTATCCTTTTGTGGTCCAAACCACTCGCCTCTCCCACCCACAACTTCAGGGTCAAAGTCCCCCACCAAAAATAAGTAAATAAATGAAAATACCACACAATAATTGCAAAAATAAACATCGAATATGCATTTCAATGTTTGGTCTTGCAATTTAATCACTTGCCAAAATAGTGCATATATCGGTTTGTGTGTCTATATCTTTTCAATTTATAGCTACATATGTACAAAAGAATATTTTCATGGCCATTGCCCTTCATCCAAAAGTTTGAGGTGCTAATCAAGTGATGCAGGTGGGTGGTCCAAATATGAGAAGGTAATTTGGCTTCATTCAATGAATGGTTTGCTTATTCAAAAATACTTTTCACTTTTTATCGATCATCATATTTTCACAAATATAGGCCAAAATATTAGATATCAGTCTACTAAGATTTCAAAAGTATCCGTATTTTTATGTGCTATAGAACTTTCTAGGGACAATATTTTAGTAAATAATATAAATTTCAGGCCAAAACTTTGGGTTTTCAAATAGATTCACTTACAGTTAATGTAAAATAATGTAAAAAACAATTTTTCTATCTTAAATAAATTACTAATTTGGCTAACTCTTTTAAGCTTTTAATGGCTTGGAAAGTTCTATATTACGCATTCAAGTGGCCAAAATTTATTTAAATCTGGAATAAACAGATAAAGTGGTGTTCCACTAAAAAGCAAAACAACTCTCCCGCCATCAAAAAAATCTGTGATATGTTTACCTCTATAATATATTTTTTTATTTATTTTTAATAAGCGCATGATATGCATTTTAAAAAATTTTGGGGTTTTCCCTATTTTACTTACATATTTTTTATACACATTTAATTTAATCCAAGTTAATTTATTCCAGCCCTATATAATATATAGCCCATGTTGTCATAAATGAACGAAACAATGACGAATAAATTGATTGCGAAATATGGGATTGCCTATCTTAACTTTTGGCGTATCATATGAGATATATAATTGATAAAGTGGCTTATATATTACTTTGTCTATATATCAAAGTTCATAAACAATCCCTTATAGAGCAAAGTTAATGAAACTAGACAGACTGATAGGCATATATGTACTTTCTCTATAGATTCAATTGTTTTAGTTTTCGTCATTAATTTCCTAACAAATATTTCTTGACGTTTCGTTTCTATGAAACTTAATAAGAAACATTAATCAAAAGTACAAATTGTGAAACAATCATTGCTGATTAACACAACTATTCTCCAATAAAAAACAGAAAACAAAATGAAACACAACAAAAATCGAATTGAACAATGTAAATTTATATCAACCATCGACGCCCAAAATGCTGAAGTTACAATGTTTAGCATGGTTTTCGTTTTGGGGGATTGGTGTTTTTATACCGTCTACTCAAAAAGGGTGAAAAGGTATATTAAAGACGCCAAAAGTTAGCCCGTTTGTCTATTCATCCGAAAGGCGACCTACATCCTTGAGTCTTGATTGAAGCTAGAATCGTTCAAATCAAGTTTGTTTTCAACGAACCATCCATCCATCCATCTATCCATCCGTCCATCTATCTGCACATCCCATTTAAATTTCTCTTTTTCTCTCTTGACCCACCAGCAGCCATTTGTCAGATTTTTGAAGCCTAGCCCAACATCACTCTGGCATCCTAATATAATCCTCGTATCCTGCTCTGCATCCTGGTGGCTGGGCACAACAAAAAAAAAACAGAAACTACTAACTGCACTTAGCCCCTGATTCACAATCACCTCGCTTCAGTTGCCTCGAAGCGGACCCCATTTCCATAGCCAACCTCCAAGACCCCGGCCCCTTGTACATCGTTGGTTTAGTTTTCTGTTCGGTTCGGTCTGGTGGTCTTCTTCCTGTTAAAGGTGATGATGAAGATGATGTTGTTGCTCCTGATGTTCCCTTTTCTATACCCTCTATCAAAAAGAAGTAAAATAGACTCTTGCAAATCTTTAAAAAACGATTTCAGAATTTAATTTATATCTGGTTTTTTCGTTAAGTAAGTTAGATCAACTTTGTTTCACTATTTTCATACAATTATCTATCAGTTTAATGAATTTCTTGTAAATCTAACGAACCTTAAGGGAGATATGCACAAAAAATTAAGACAATTAAAATAAGAATTGAAAATGAAAATTATACACCAAAGTTTTTTAAAATAAGAAATATAACTTTCAGAATTAAAGACTAAAGTTATTTTCCCTTCCTCCAACACGGAGTAGTAAATATTTCATTTTTCCAGAAGTCCAACATATTAGTTAAGGACTAATGTAGCTCTCAGAAAGTCATTTAAAAAATAGATTTTATAAATAAAAATGATTAAAAATTTGCTGCTTGTGTAGTTTTCAGAAATTGAAACCAAAGATGGAGTAATCATCTTACTACCGATAGTTAATCGACACTGTCCACCATAGTTATAGATAGCACTTCTATTGAAGTGTAGGGTATTCTCAGGTCGACTTAGTGCCACAATTTCTTTCTCCTTTGAGGCTTCTATCACTAGCTGTCACTCTGACATTTAGTTTTTCACCATTTTTAGTGGTTTGCATGTTAACTTCTTCTTGAATCGTTTCCTAAATGCGACGTGTTACCTAAATTGAAGTTCGTCACCTTTCTTCACACACACACACACTTGCCCCTTGCTTAAAATCAGTTGACGGTGATTTAATATCATTATTTCACCCACTCACCCACTCGAGCATTCCCACCTTTTAGTCATTCCCACAATCAGAACTTAAAAACTTGATTCAGTCATGCAGGGCACTCTGCTGATTGCTCTGGTCCAGTGACCCCCATTCCCACGCCCCGGCCCCCCCTTCTTGAAATGCATTACGAAATGCATTTACACGAAGACTTTTGCCCATCCCCCTCAAATACACTTACCCGCATTCAATGCATGTGGATTGCCTGTTGAGGTTGCACTGTTAGGGGAGACTGTGGCGGAGACGGAGCTGGCGGCAACGGAGACGGAGGAGTGAACTGGGGCAATTAAATTTGAGTTATTCGCATGTATCATAGCTGGGCTGGTGGTTGTGATGTTGTTGCTACTGTTGGTGCCATTCGGTAATGGTAATTGCGGCTGTGGCAAGCCAACGACTTGACCAAGCCGCTGTTGCTGCGGCTGCTGCTGCTGGAGTTGTGACTGATGCTGGTTATCAATGGTCATGGGTGGAGTCAGTGTCTGATTGCTGCCATTCGAACTGGCCGGTGAGGAGTTGCTCTCGTTGCTGCTGCTATTGGCCAAAACAGAGCGTGAAGGAGATGGCTTTAGGCCAACTAAAGAAGAAGCTGCTGCTATTCCTGTCCCTGTACCTGTCGTTGCCGACGCTGCCGCTGCTGCTGCTGCTGCTGATGTGGATGCCACTGAATTGTCCAGGGAAAGTAATGGCCTAATGGGCTTATTATTATTCGCTGAGGTGGACTTCTCTTTGATGACACTCGAGTCCAGGGATTTGACAATTTTCTAAAATCAGAAAGAAAAACACACACAAAATAGAAAAAGGAGAAAACGGATATCAGATTTCAATTAATAAGCCATACAAGAGCTAAGGAAAAAGACTTGGAGACTATAAACCGAAGACCGGAGCAACCGGAAGCGTAATCGAGCTAAACGAATGTGTGTGTGTGTGGGTTAACCCATTGTGAAAAAGATATAAAAAATTGAGCGGGAAGCTAAGGAAAAACACCCAGAGAAAATTCAGGCAGAAAAACGTTACAAAAAAAAAAGAAGACTAAAACCAAGAGGAAACCAAGGGAGAAACATAAGTTTCCCCCCGATTGCTGGCCAGCTCATACACAGGTGAGGGAAAGGGAGAGTGCGAGAGAGAGAAAGGGAGGAAGGATAAAAATTCTATGAAAAGTTCAACTAATTACTTCCGTCAAAATTTCTGCATAAAAATAAAGACATCTATCATCGACAAAATGTCTCGAAAAATATTTAAGTAATACCTTTTGCAAAATGTCGCACAAAAATGCATAATGCACGAACAAAATTTTTCGTATTTTCCTGAAAAACTATTTTCAACGGGCCCTCAAAATCCATAAAAACAAAAAAAAAAAAAAGAAATACAAACCGAAAACGAAACCATCTATATACATACATAGTTAGTCTTTAATAGTTTCAACATGTCAGCTATATGCATACACGAGAGGGCGCAAGAGAGAGAACTAGAGAGACAATTAGGCAATAAAATTAATTCACACCAAGAAAAACGCATTAAACACGAGTCGAAACACAGAAGTCGACGAATGGCATAGCAATGTGCCATTTGGTTGAAGTTGGAAAAACATTTTCGCACGCATAACTCGAAGTCAGCCAGAACTCTTCTGCAACTCTGCAACTCATCCAATGCGCACATTTCGCCCCCTTTCCACCGTAATGCAACTCATTCCTTATTTGATGGCTTGTGTTCTCGTTGACAGTTCGATGTATTAGTTGATTTGTATACCCTTGCAGAGGGTATTATAAAATTGGTCAGATGTTTGTAACGCACAGAAGGAGACGTTTCCGACCCCATAAAGTATATATATTCTTGATCAGCATGAGAAGCTGAGTCGATATAGCCATGTCCGTCTGTCCGTCGGTGCGTACGCGTTTTACTCATCCATCTTAATAGCAATGGGGATGATATTTTTTTTGGGGCTTATTTTTACCCAGGTGAGATAAAGTATGAAAATCATCGGGATCGGACTACTATATCATATAGCTCTGGAACAAAAATTTTTGCAAAATTGGAGTATCCCCATGAAAATTACCAATATAATAGAATTTGGTATAAAATCTCAGATCCCAAAATTTGAATTTGATCGGATAAATAGAACACAAGTTACAGTCAATACAAATCGGTTCTACGTCATCAGCAAATCAAACAGATCACATGCATACACACACACAGACGCAAAGCTACACGAACTGTATGTGCATGCGTGCGATGCTTTGGATGGTAGAAGAAGAAAAATTGTAGTAAGAAGAGTAATAATTTGAATTTTTTGTTTGTGTATTGATGAATTGAGTTGCAGGGAAAGAAATTTCAAAATGTAAAAATATTATTGCCAAGGATTGCAAGGGTATATAAACTTTGGCATAGCTTCTTTGATATTTTAATTGTTCTTTTATGGTCTACCTTGGCTAGAGACAGCCGCACACAGAGATGTGGAGAGATGGGGAAAAGTCTTGGCGAATCGATCGCAGGCAAATACGCCTATAGGCAAATAATTAAACCAACCATCTGTCAATAAATGCATCAAATCATTATTCACAATTGCAAAAAACAAATGAGAGAAATCACAGACGCTTTTTCTGGCCCTTTTTACTGCAACCAGCCAACACTCAGACTGACTTGAGCTGGTTTATGATTTCAGGAAGTTTGACGCCACCACTAAAACGGAAAACATTTAAGCAAAAAGAGAAAAATGAAACTGACATAGGCAAGATAGACTTTTGATTACAAAGATTTGATGATTATTAGACAGCGAACAAAATGTATAGGAAATTCAACTGTTCATACAACTTAAGAAAAGTCTCCTCCTTTACCTTTAACAGAAAGAAAAAATTGTTTAAACTTGTATTAAAAGTAATGTGCTTTTTTTTTAAGATTCCATCGGTATAAGTATAGATAATAGATATATATTTATATATAGCTGCTGAGGTTAAAAGACATGCTATTTGCTATTTAAGATATTTGTGTGAATTTGCAATTCTGAATATTACTAGATAATAATTAGATCCCGGACTGTGATCCCACAGTTATCCATCTGGATAGCTGGCTAGAATATATGTATATTTCTTTGTCATTTAATAATATCATTTTTCCTGTTACTAACACAAAAGCCTTTGGCTTATGTTATGTAAAACTAAAAAAAAAACATAAAATATTAATGGTAACCCAAGCTGATCTTTGCATTTATTTCAGGGGGAAGAACTTCTTCAAAATTGTGCCTTTCCGTCATATTTCCACGTTTTGTTTTCTTATTGCTAAAACACCTGTCATTCACTTGAAAGACAGGACTACTTTAACATATTTTATTCAAATTTTTAAGCTTTAAATGACATTGTTTTGTATAAATTTCAACTTGTATAATCAAAGGAGTTTTAAGTGTTTCTTTCGTCTTTGCTAATATTCAGTTTTTGGATAATGAATATATAGTGTAATAAAAAATAAAAAGAGTTTAAAAAATATAATTAGATTCGTTGCTATTATTAGTTTTCTTTGATTCCGTATGGTAATTCTTTGGCAAATATAAACTATGTCAACTACGCCTGGCCAATTAAATATTTTGTTTTTTTGTGGTTGCAATTGAGCATTTTTGTTCGAAATTACATATTGGTATGGGTAAGAGACTGAATTGTGTAACTTTCTGTTGCTTTTCAGATATTCAGGTATTTTTTATATTTTTTGCATCCCCCTGCAAAGGCCACGTGATGCTGACAAAGGAAAGAGAGAGCGAGAAGGAAAGAAGAATGGCTGCAGCAGAAACAGTTGCAAATCATCAACAATTCGATGGGGGGCACACGTCAAGAAGTTCTCGTCTTCCTGTCCTCGAGTTTCACTTTCAGTACCAGGACACTGGACATAAAAGTAAGTAGGCCAGGACAACAGAAGTCTCTTTGCGCCTGCTGCTGCTGCTGCTAGTCAACAAATTGAGGGTGCTGAGCCCACACATCCGATGTGAGTGTGAGTGTGTGTGTGTGCTCTGATATGATAATCTCCAAATCGAGAGCTCGCACCTCATTTGCAAGCAGCAGCAGCAGCAGCGAGGGGCTTTGCAGTTTTCCCTTGCACTCAATGACGACGACGACCCGACACCCACACACAACATTTTGCTGGTCTGGTCGGTCTGGACCAGAAAAAGCGATTTCATGGATAGCAGATAAGTGTCTGACGCCGTTGACTCTCTGACTCTGACTCTGTCGGTGTGTCTAATTAAATATCTCTATGTATATATACAAAAGATACATATATGGTCATAGATAAATGCGAAATTACTGCGCATTTGCATTTGGCCACAAACCGTTATCCGAATTTCCATATACTCTACTATATGTTAAATCTTTTTTCATTCATGAACATATTTTGGAAACTCTAGGGCATAGAGAAATCGATCACCATCATCATTATGATGATCATGGAGGTCTCTGGTGAAAAGAACGCCTCTTTGGACTATTGTTTAAGAGCTCTTCTCTTTGTTTACCAACCAACACACACATACACACATACATTGCGCCATTACTATATAAACTCGACCTGCTGCTTGCCAGTTAACTGAGGTTTCATATTATTTGCTGTGTGGTTTGTTTTTTGTCATGGACAAACATAGGCGGTATCTACCATAGGGAATTGACGAGCTTAATTTGACTTAACTGAGAGATGTAAAAGTAAATGGAATTGCACAATATTTTGCTTCCTATCAACAAAGAAACTTTTGACATTCTCGAATTGATTCCAAAACAGACAAACCCATAAAATTAAAAAATCTTTTTAAAAAAACCTGTCATGAATAATGGAGTAAAAAACGTTACAATCCAGTTGGCTCTTTAGTATGCCAATCCTCAAACCAAACCATACACACAGCATTCACATCTCGTTCGAAAAGTTTTAAGTTTAACAATTGATTTAATTTGTTGCCATATTTGCATTGCACATTTACTTTTTTTTGCCTTCTACACATTAGTCAGAAAAAAACACATATACTCACATCTATTTTCTGGAAAGTGGGAAGTACAAAACGGAATTGAGGAACCCAAAACAAGAAATAAAAGTGCAAAAAGAGAAAGAAAGGAAAAGATTATTACCTTGGTTAAACTTCGAGTAACTTGAAAAGAAAAAAATACCTAAGAATCATGGCTGTATGTGACTTTATCAACCGGACAACAGAGTCATAACTGATAAGGTAAACATTTCCCGGAAAAAAACAACGTAACGAAACAGTAGATAGAAACTGTAGGTATATGAAAAGTTTCTTCATCGAAAATAACGAATTTCAGTTGATGTCAACTGCAAAGCAAAAGGCGTTAAATAAGCGTGTAGATATTCGCAACAAAATGAAATAAACAAATTGGTATTGTTGTTAGTCAGTCAATTCGCAAAATAGAAGAATAATTACCTGATGAGTATATAGCCCTGAAATACAGAGTATGAGTGTGTGTGTTGGTTGATTTAATAAAAAAAATGTTCTGTTTTGTCAACTTATCTTTGGGGTACAACATCAGCAATATTAGGGGATATACTTAAACAGTATGCCAAGGAATTGACCGACAAAGATTCACAAGTGGACACATCTGGATGCTTTCTGGTCCGCTATTCCGAATCGGCAGCCGGCACTGGTTATATATTAACATTACTCTGTGATCAGACAGTGAAAAATTTTCGCATCTCTCAGGCGGATCTTTATCAAAATGGCAATAAATTGCAGATGGGAGCACCGATATCATATCTCTTAAGGATTGACAACTTATTACTTATACAACTTATATAGACGATGGTCCTTATTGGCCAAGCCTGGAACATTTGATTGCCCATTTTATGGTATTTTCGTATGGTCTACCAGTGAGTCTTAAGTATCCAGTGCCTCCAAAGCCCAAGCCAGACGCGACAATCATCAACCAATGACACCGCCCACACCCCCGACACCAACAACTACCCATTCCCATGTGCCAGTTCCAATCAGTACAAAGAAAAAGGAGAAAAAGGACAGCAGTTCCGTATTTAATTCATTGCGTTTGACCAGTCCCAAGAAGGGGCTCTTTGACATGAATAGCTTGAGAAAAAGAAAGTCGAAAAACAAACGCAGTGAATCTGAGAGCAGTGCCAGCGGCATGTCCCTGGTACAAACTGTTGAGGAACTACAAGCTGCTGCTCCCATGATCAAAAGTCTATCATTCTCCACAGATTTTGCCAAACTCAATGCGGATGCTGCGGTTGCAGCTGGAGCTGGTGGAGAGTTATATAATGTGCCTCGCAATAACACGCCCATCGACATTGAGCTACCGCCCATTGCCCAGAAGACTGAAGCAGAAGTTGAGTATTTCACCCAAAGCGATGTGATCATTGAAAAGCAGCGACTGCCACTTTCAATGGCTATGTACCGACTGTAGATGTGCATATGCTAATGGATCATCCATTGAAGCCCCCAGCAGCAGCTCGACTTGATTCTCTAATCTCCACGGGATCCACAGAAAGTGAAATGGCTGGTTATTTGCAGCGTAAATGCAGTGGCTCTGCCACAACTCCCACATCAGGTGCCCTGGAGTCGGCTAAATTGAGATTCTTCCTAAAGCGTGAACAACTCGAACTGGAAGAGGAGATTGGAGCTGGTGAATTCGGTTCTGTGTACAAGGGTTGGTTAAACAAGTCGCCTGCTGGCCGGCAAGAGGTGGCCATAAAAACGTTGCGAGATGAGCATACCAACAAAGATGAATTCTTGCGCGAAGCATCGGTTATGATGCGGCTGGAACACAAGTGTATAGTACGTCTCATAGGCATATCTAAGGGCGAAATGCTTATGATGGTGCAAGAGCTAGCTCCCTTGGGCTCTATGTTGCAGTATATACTCGATCATAGTGCCCATATAAAGGTCAATCAGGAGCTAAAGCTGTGGGCATCGCAAATTGCTTGTGGTTAGTCTTCTGGAATATGAAATCTCTGAGATAAGTTTACTAATTTCGTTTCACATTTTCCTTTCAGGCATGCACAATTTGGAAACTCAGCACTTTGTCCATCGTGATTTGGACTGCAGGAATATATTGTTAACCTCACGTCATCAGGCCAAGATCAGTGATTTTAGCATGTCGCGTTCCTTGAGTGCTGGCAGCGATGAGTATCAGTTTACCCAAGGTGGACGATGGCCCATACGCTGGTATGCACCGGAGAGTTTCAATAATGGCATATTTTCACATGCCAGCGATGTTTGGTCATTCGGTGTGACCCTTTGGGAAATGTTCTCATTGGGCGCTCCATGTGGATGCCATTAAATTGGTCGATAGTGGACAACGTTTGCCCCAACCCGATCTCTGTCCTGCCTATATATATGCTTTTATGCAAAGCTGCTGGCTGGAACGACCAAAGGAGCGTCCTAATTTCGCTTATCTCATGGAATTCTTTACACGCGATCCTGAATACCAGAATCTACTCGAATTGGTGCCCACAATTCATGTCTAATCTAAACAGAAATTCAAAATTCTCTTTATTTCGGTTAAATAATTTATAAGTTTATGTCTCTTTGTTGATTTTAATTCCATGCGTTTTGTGTCATGTTTATTTGGACTCGTCAAATGTTGCACATCACGAGTATTATTGCATATATAGTAATAATAATTAATCATTTTTCGTAATATATAAACAACAATTATATATATATATTTTTTATACAACTCAATAGTGTCAAAACAGCAAAGCAAGTGCCTTACTACAAATATATAAATATATTTAAAACCATTAAAATTGATTCGTTCAAAAAGCATCTGCTTAGAGCCAAAGTCTGCCCTCGCTTATCTCGAGGACCATTTTGACACGCAAATATGGGATATTCCTTTGGGTAAACGTCAGCGGTTGATCTCTTGTGATGTACTCGGCCACCATGCAACTGAAGACACCGCAATCATTCGAGTTTCTCTGTATCGGAGCATCCGAAGCATTATCGATCAATAATGTATTCGTATCGAATAGCTTTTTATGCTTATCCAGTGACTCCAGAATCAAATATGACTTTAAGGCATCAAGGACATGTGGTCGAATGCAGCCCAATGAATCGTAGCAGTGTAGGGTCTGCTGTCGCATATGTATTATAGCCACACACCAATGAGATGAGTCCGCATAGACTGGCACAACAATAATATCCTTGGTAAATATATCAATTTTACATGTCCATCGACTGACTGCTGCATAACCATTCGAAACGAATATGGGTAGAAAGAATGTATTCATACAATAGACACTCGGTAACTGTTTATTTTTTTTCATTTCAGATCGTTGGCTAATAAGATTCATATAAAAATTGACCACCTCATCGTCCAACCAATTTGAACCACTCAATGACCGTATGGAGTCACGTTTAATATGCAAATTAAATTTTGATATTATCTCATCATCTGGATGACCTTCCATTAAATTATTATAACGATGCATCATTTCTAATGTCAGAGCTGGAAATTCATCATTTCTATTCATTATACTCATATTTAGACAAGATAATTGGTTTTCTGTAAGTGTAAAATAATCGTTTGTACTGCCAAAATGATCCTTTGGTGGGGCGGCTTCTTTAATAAAATCTGTCTTTCGATTTCTATATTGCTCTAAGGTGAACATTTTTTCGCTGACTTCATCTTTTTCTTCATTTTTAACCACTTCTTTCACACATTCGCTCTTGCTGACTTTCGGACTCTTAATGGTGGAAAAATCTAAACTTTTGATTATATTCTTCATAGTCCTTATGAAGGGATTGAGGGATTGGTCGGATTTGATATCTATTTGCGAGTTGGTTGGAAAATGTTGATCTTTGTTTTCTTCTTCCCGTAACATAATCGGTTCATTCTCCTTTTTGTCGTTCTGAATATGATCATTTTCAGATTGTTGGGAGTTTCTTGTATTCATGACATTATTTCTACATTTCAAACAAGGTGATGAAAACTGATTATCATGACTTATAGGTTGATCGATCTTATTTACACTATTGACATTAGTCAAGAAGAAAGAATTATCTTTATCAGATGATTGGCATTGTTCCTGGGAAGAATTAGTTTGCTTTTTGTTCTCCTCCTCTATCTGAATATTATCACTTAAAAAAACCAATTCCTGTGCCGAATCATTTGCTAGAAACTGAAGATCTTTGGTCTGTTCCAATTGGATATAGTCACTGACAAACTGATCGGGGTTTCCTATAACCTTGACTAACTTATCCTCTTGGGGATTGATTTGTTTGTTTAGATCATTACTTGCCTCCTCCATCTGGATATCATTAGATGCATTTCCACATGCCAAGTCATCTTGGTCAGTTAGTATAATCAACTTTGGTCTAATCTCGTGATCTACATTCTGCTCCATTGGTTTGTCATTCATAGTTGGCTCTGAGATACGTCGTTCTTGACCTAGATTTGAAGCCATTTGTTTTTCACATGCCCGACGTTCTTCTTTTATGGCTTCAAGCTGGAATTCAGTACTTTTAAGTAAAAGTTGCCTTTCTTGTCTAGATCGTATGATCTTCTGTTTATATTTGTCTGTCAAGTAAATGTTGAATTTGCTTATTAAAGCCGTTGTACGTTGTAAAACCCGACAATTCGAGGAAGAAGACACAACGTTGGATAAGGAATCTTGCAAATTGTTGCAGAAGTATTGCTTTTCAGGCCTTGAGCTGAGAAATAATTCATTTGTTATAATCGTTTCTTGTGAGCTGAGCAGGTTGATTTCTGCTCCTGTGCCCGGTACAGGTCTCTGAAAATCAAGCGTTGATCGGCTTAGATATCCATCTGAAGAATTCATGGACAAGGAATCATTAGTCGAAGTTATTCGATATTTGTTAACATGAAAGCTGGTCTTCTGGTCGCTATAAATATGATATATATATAGTTTTATATTCCTGGCCTGTGGAAATAAAGCTTATCCTTCTTACCACTTACGCTTATGGGAAATTTGACTTGGTTTCATAGCTTGCGAATTTTCAGAACTTTTATCGGGTTTGTCTATCATCTTAAAAGATTATGAATAAATGTAATGTGTTTACAAACACGGAAAAAATTTGTTTTAAAAATCAAAGGCTAATTTGTTCGATAAGAAAAATAATTCACGATTGGGAACTCTAGAATTGTAAAGACTTGTATATCTTAAAAAAAAAAACAAAAAAGTAAAGATATTATTCTAACTATATTTTTACAAGCACTGGCAACTAAGGCCTTCCGGCTTACAATTAGACGAAAACTACATCCATACACTAGCCAGGGATTCGAATCCGGATCCTCGTTGACTATATGACTGGGTCACTTAGACAACTCATCTACCAAGGACTGCGATTAGGGAGGATATTGTATCTGCTTGGCTGGGTTTTTGCTAGAGTAGAAGAAAAACTTTTCGTTGCATACTTCTGTGATGATATCATAAAGAGGATACATTTTCTTTTCCTGTATTTTTTGTTGTTTTTGTTAAAGAATCGTCAATCTCACTAGGCACTTTTGAAAGATTCTTGAAACAAAATATAATTGTTGACATATCCTGATCCCTTTAAGGCTTTAACTGGTCGAAATATCCTTAGATCAAATAAAAGACAATGTTGATGGGCATTCGTTGGCCTAAACACGTAATATTTATCTTGAATTTTACAAGATCTTCGATCACCACAAATCTATATATACATAGGTATTTATGTTTCAACATAATTTTATTGCATATAAAACATTGGAAAAATATATACACATTTGTATACACATATCAAAAGTATATATAGATTTTGTATTTAAAAACTAAATTAGTAAAATTATTATTTATTTAGGTTATGGCGGAACATAATAATTGCTAACCTCAAGTGTTAGACAGATTAATGAAACAAATTGCGCAAAGATTTTAGTTTTTGATTTTAGATGCACAGCTGTCAGACTGAGCCATTCATTGCCTGTTTCACATTCGAGTTGGAGACCAGTTTCAGAGCGGCAACAATGCCATTCAAAGTCTGTTCATTGTAGGCCTTGCCTTGAAGGGGGGTAACCACTGGCACACGCTGCTCGCTTTGCGGCAATTGTATGCTAATGTCCTTCATCGGTGGGGAGAAAAATTGATTAATTTACAAATAAATTAGGTGCACAGGAGGAACTTACCGCCTCCACATCAACGCTCAGCTTGAGCTTCATGCCATGTTGATCTTCTTTTAGTTCCAGATCCTTTTCAACAGTGAATTTGGGCGTTTTACCAATAACCCAATCCCAAGAACTATAGTTGGCACGCAACTCTTCAATGCCCGGGAACCATTTCTCGGTGAGATTGATTAGTTGAAAGCCACGCTGTTGCCTGGTCTGAACACTGCCGCCATCCTCTAGAGCTGTGGCCGTGGTCCTCAAGTATTCATAACCCACAGCGGAGAGCAACTGAGCGACGGTGACATTGCGCTTCACATCCACCAGATTCCGTATGGATGAGGGTACCGAGGCAGTGGCGCGACTTATATAATTGGCTGGCTCCTTAGTCAAAGATTCACCCAAATGCAATTTATTTGCGGTGGCCAACAAAGTGCAATGATGATAGGAATTCGGATGACCCAGTTTGGCAGCTGTACCAGAAATCTAAAGAAGAATGGATTACTTTGAGGCCATCGAAAAGGCTATAGCTATCTACTCACCTTTTTGTTCAATATAACAATTTCATCCCGCTCATTGATCTCCGCCTTGATGGCCCACTCCCGGAACAGGGCACGAGTAACGATATTCAAATTGTATTTCCGATCGTAACGCTCACGAAGGTACGATTCAGATTGCCACGATCATTATAGACAGCTCCTCCGCCGCTATTCCGGCGCGCCAGGGTGATACCCCTATTGGAGTCCATTTTGCCAGTGAAATTGAACTGCAATAGAGAGAGGGAGACAGGGATTAACGGGTACAAACACTTTCTGTGTGATTTTCATGGGCTTATACACATGCTTATACACATCCGCGTAGAATTCCTTGCCAGGAATGCGGCCAGTTCAATAGACACGATCCACAGCTTGAATGCAATAATTAAACAATTAAAATTAAAATTGCAGAAAGGGGAAACCAATATGGCGCTTACCCTCATCAATTAGTAGTCCACAAAGGGGAAACTGTTCCGACAAACTCTGACGTTCTTCTTCCAGATCGGCAAGAAACTTTTGTGCCACTTCATTCAAACGCGGCGTATACTCATGTGGAGCCGGTTTTAGATCACTGAAATTGCTACTTTGGGTCTCCATGTTTATTTATTTATTTAGAATCTGAGTTTTCGACGAAAACACTAAAAACTCTGAGGTATGTATCTGTCAAACACAAACAATATCGACCAGTAGATTGTCGATACCACAGCACTTAGGTATCGAGTACTTCGTAGTCGTATATCGAAAGTCGATACATTCCCATCTCCAACAAGATGCCGACTACCATCGCCAAGACGAAATTGGCGCTAGCTTCTTTATTATATCCGCAAATTGACAATTGTAAATATATACAACTACAGCCATGGCTAGCGAAGAATTATTCTCAAACGATCACACAGAGGAGTTAGATTTAGAGCAGGAACTAAATGAAATAGCTGACAAATCGACAGAAGAAATGCCACACGAAACAGAGGAAAAGGAAAATTCTCCTGAAAAAAAACTGCTGCTGCTGAAGATAAACCTGGTAATCAATCACATACATATGTATCTACATTGCCATTTTCCCAAATCACTTGCCACCAAAACACCTGCTGAACCTGCGGATCATGAGGCAAAACTCTGTCAGTTACCAATTGCTCGTATAATGAAATTGCATCCAGATTTACATGTGGCCTCCAATGAGGCAGTCTTTGCAGTAGCCAAAGCAGTGCAGCTTTTTATTGAATCTTTAGCCCGTGAATCCTATACATATACAGCACAGGCTAAAAAGAAAACCATACAAAAACGTGATGTGGATCTAGCCATATCTTATGAGAAAACGTTGGAGTGGCTACGCAGCTGCTGAGCGACAAGCGAGAGAGCGCCGCTCATCGCTTAATGCATGGCCGAAGCCTAAGGTTACAGTAATTTGACCTAGACAACTGAGAACAACTTTAGAGGCTCTCTCAATTGCCAGGGACGGGCATAATCATTCTGATCTGGACACCTCTTCACATGTATATCAGATGTTATGCATCTTCCAGAATTTCCTAGCCGTTTAGCAACTTTAATGGTAAATTAGTTGTTCTTAATAAGAGAGAAAAGAGATATTCTATTATTTGGCGTCATAATCGTCCTAAATAGACACAAGTCTAGGGAAATCTTACTCCAAGAGAAGAACTACATTGTATGGTTATTGATAATCCCCAAATATATAGAAAAGATAAAGTATGACCAAATTATTTACCACTTAGTTTAATCCGAATGCATATAAAACGAAATGCGAGTTGATTTGTTGTCATTTATAATTTATTTTGGAATAATTGGATTTTATTGATTGGCCCTCTTCTTTAGGTTAAATAACTAATTATTAATTAAATTCAACATTTCTTTTGTTGTTGTTGTTGACGCTGTTGGTCCCGGGTTATTTTGTTAGATTTGGTTACGATATTTTGTTCGTTTGTTTTTGTTTTTAGTTTTTTTTTTTGTTTAACTTTATTCCTTTGAATTAAATACTTACTTTTTAATCTTCCGGTTGGCGTGGCTTTTCATTCAATTTGGATATTTTTATACCCTTGCAAAAAGGGTATATTAATTTTGGTCAGAAGTGTGCAACGCATAGAACGAAGCATCTCCGACCATATAAAGTATATATATTCTTGATCAGCACGACGAGACGAGTTCAAATAGCTATGTCCGTCCGTCCGTCCGTCCGTCCGTCCGTCCGTCCGTCCGTCCGTCCGTCCGTCCGTCCGTCTGGATCGATGCGAACTCCTCCTAGACCGTTAGAGCTACAGAGCTGAAATTTTTGCATGTAGGCTTGTATATACTGCAGGGTTTGTATATCTCAGATTCAGCCGGATCGGACCACTATATCATATAGCTCCCATACAAACGTCAAAGTCACGAACAGTGACTTTTCTCGATAACTTCGTTACTTTTTAAGCAATTGTCGTGAAATTTAATATAAGTAAGTTTATTGTAACTATAAACAACTGTGCCAAATTTGGTCAAGATCGGGTGACTATATAATATACCTCCCATAGGAACGATCCGTCGAAAACAGTGACTTTTGTCAATAACTTCGTTACTTTTAATGCCTTTGCTTTCAAATTAAACATTTGACAGTTAAATATATCTGTTAATGACTGTGCCGAATTTGGTAAAGATCGGGTAACTATATCATATAGCTCCCATAGGAACGATCGGTGGAAAACAGTGACTTTCATCAGAAAGTTCGTTATATCCTATGCTAAGATTGAACGCCGTTCTTTCGCAAACATTACGCTTTTTAGATAAAACAGTTAGTTTAGATAAAAGAGTTACTAAAAAACTTGCAAGGGTATACAAACTTTGACGCGGTCGAAGTTAGCCCCGGCCCTCTGGTTTATTTATTAAAATTAAAAACAACAGATGGGTGGAGGCGGGGAGAGGGGAGAAAATCATAATTTTAAAACTTAGGCTAAACAATTTATTTTGAATTGTTGATTTTGGGTATTGATTTTTGTTGTTTTTTCTTCTTCTTCCTTTGACTGCTACCAACTATTTATTAAAAAAAAAAAAAACATTTTTTTTTTGTTTTGTTTTGTATTTGTATCGTTTTTTTTTTGTTGTTGGATTGGAATAGTTTTTCTTTTTTATTTATATATAAATTTATTGTTGGTAAATTGTTTGCATAATATAATATAATTCTTAATTGGTGTATTGTTGTTGTTGTTGCTTTTTTCCGATACCACAATATATATATATATATATATGTGGGGTTGGGTTGGTAACGCCGAATGGCCGGAACACCTCAAAACAGCTCCATGTGAAACGAGGTGGCAAGCGACCCACAAAACGACGATGTGGCAAGGCTGCTACGAGACGACGAGGAGGAAGAACTTTTTAAGACGAGCCAACGACGAGAAGACGTGTATTAAAGAAGTAAAGAAGTATTAAAGACGAAAGACGCGTATAAAAGAAGTAAAGAAGTATTAAAGACGAAAGACGCGTATAAAAGAAGTAAAGACGTATTAAAGACGAAAGACGTGTAAAGACGAATGAGAAACGACGCTCTCATTAAATACCTAAAGACGAAACAATTAACATTCAATTCAACCATTTTTATAGTTACTAAAACCTAAATATAATCTAAAATAAAACTTATTACCATATAACTAAATAAAAATCTGAATGGGACTACTTATTTCTACAGAATCGGAACCCAGTCCCACATATGTTTATGCTTAATTGTATATTTATATGAATATGTTTATGTGCATACATCAATGTATACAAGTTGTTACAAGTTCAGCTCATTGTATTGAATGTTTTTTGATATGAATATACTACACCTCCCCTTTTTTTTAGAAAATAACGTAATATTATAAAGTTATTTATTGATTATTGATAATGCTAGTTAATGATTGATTAATGGTAATGTGTGTATGTTAGAAAAATTGTTTTATTTGCGTCTGGCTAGACAAATTTTCTTTCTCTCTCTGTTTTTTCTTTTTTTTTTACAATTTTTAATTGGATGCATATATTTGTAGGAATTTGTTTTATTCCGTATATTTATTTGTAGTATTTTAGTTTATTTTAACGTAAAACTATTTGTTTAAGAATAAACATCGTGAAAGATTGCTAAAAAGTATAAAGAAGTTATAGGAAAAACTGACTAATAGAATATAAAACAATAAATGCTGTAAAAAAATAACCCAATTTTTTTTTCCATCATGCCGTGTTTAAAAAATTTTATTAATGCTAAAATTGCTAGCGCCAGTAGAGCAAGCATTACTGCTTTGCATAAATATGTATATGAGCGAGAGGGAGACAGAAATAATCGGCAACGGTTAAGAGAATTTTCTGGATTCAGCTTCGATGAGAATGACGCGCAGTACGAAAGCAAGAAAATATACGTTGAACAGAACTTGTCTGAACGTGATCTCGTTTTTTATATGTAACATACTCGGTTTAGGGCACGAAGTAGGGAATTTGCAGTTACATATATTCCACGAACTTTGCAGTTTGTTTTGTGAAAACGAAGAGCGCAACGAAGAAAGCAGCGACGAATTTGACGACCAAGAGGGTAACGAAAGTGCCGCTCACAGTAGTGTGTACAATGATGCAGAAAACGTTGAACAGAAAGAGAAAGAGAACTCACAACGATGTAAGAAAAACAGTGGAGACGAAAAACGTTATAGTGACATTTCAATGCGTTTTGGTATGAATTTTCGTGACATAGAGGACACAATTAGAACATTCGATGGAACAAATTCAATTGGAATTGAGGAATGGCTTGCAGAATTCGAGGATCAGGCTCTTTTGATGGACTTTAATGACCTTCAAAAATTAGTTTTTGCTAAAAAGTCGCTAAGAGGCAATGCCAAGCTATTTGTTTTCAGTGAAAGAGGTATTAATTCTTGGTCAATACTCAAAAATGCACTATTAAGCGAGTTTAGACAGACCGTATCGAGCAAAGAATTACATAAACAACTGAGCGAAAGAAAGCGAAACAAAAGTGAAAATATGCAAGAATATTTTTATAAAATGAAAGACATTGCATCGCGCGGTAGAATCGAAGATCAAGCTCTAATTCAATATATAATCGACGGGATAGATGAACGTGAAACTAATAAATCGGTTTTATACGGTGCAAATGACTTAAAGAATTTTAAATCAAAACTAAGAAGCTATGAAACAATGTGTGAAAAATCCAAAGCAGTCGACAGATTGCAGCAATAAAGAAAAAGGTCGAAAATGTTTTAAGTGTAACAAATTTGGGCATATTGACAGTAAATGCAGTCAAGTTAAACAAAAGGATGAACAAAAAGTGAATGCGTATACTTTACAATGTCAAAGTAAAATTACGAGTAAAACCGTGTTAATAGAGAATATAAATTGTTCGGCTTTATTTGATACAGGCAGCAAATTCAATGTGATGCGCGAAGACTTATTCAAAGAACTAAGTGAGCAAAAACTTTTGTCGTGCAGTGTAAGTCTTATTGGATTTGGCGGCGATCGTGATGAGAATCAAATTAGACCAATTGGGTATTTCGAAAAATCAATTAAAATCGATAATGATGACTATGTTCTTGACTTTTACGTTGTTCCGATGAAGTGTATGGATATTAAAATAATCATTGGTGAACAGATTTGCCTTCTTGCTGAATTAATTTTTAATCGTTATGGTCTAACAGTGCGTAAATATGTAGAGAATGAAATCGAGATTTCGGAGTTGAATATAATGCAAATTGAATCTATCGAGAATAATGACGAAATAAATATAGATCAAGGTGCAGGTGAAAAAGCTAAAATTGAAGTTCGAGATTTAATTGAAAACTATAAGCCGGTTAAAACAAAGTCAACCCAAATCGAGATGAACATAACATTAAATGCCGAAACCCCAATATTTTCGCGTCCGCGCAGACTACCGTTTCAAGAAACAAAAATAGTCGACGAACAAATTGAAGAGTGGATAAACAACGATATAATTGAAGAATCTAATTCAGAGTTTACAAGCCCTGTAGTCCTTGTCAAAAAGCGTGACGGCTCACCGTGACTTTGTATTGATTTTAGACGCATCAATAAGGTAATTGTAAAAGATCGTTTTCCCCTGCCTCTAATTGAAGACCAACTTGATAGACTCCAAGATGCAAAGGTATTCAGTACAATAGATCTGAAAAACGGATTTTTTCACGTGCCAGTGGCCGAATCAAGTAAGAAGTACACATCGTTTGTGACTCAGAATGGCCAATATCAATTTAAAAAAGTACCTTTAGGACTGTCCAATTCGCCTGGTGTGTTTCAACGGCACATTAACGCAATATTTCGACCCCTTACTCGCCGAGGTATTGCACTTCCCTACATAGACGACGTAATAATTCCAGCAAAAGATGAAAAAGAAGCTGTTTTAAATTTAAAAGAAGTTATTACTACCTGCAAAGACTATGGACTGAAACTCAACATTAGAAGTGACATTTTTTGAAAAGACGAATCCAATTCTTAGGACATATTATTGAAAATCAGATGTTGTATCCGACAACCGAAAAGATTGAAGCCGTTTCTAAATTCAAAATTCCTCAGACACCTAAGCAATTGCAAAGTTTTTTGGGTCCCCTTGATTCGACGCATAAGAATTATAAGCATATCTTAGCCGTAATTGACTCATTCACTAAATTCTGTTGGCTTTATCCGACGAAGTCAACCACTGCAAACGAAGTTATAGCAAAGCTATCTGGACAGAGTTCAATTTTCGGTAATCCTTCGACAATTATTTCGGATAGAGGTGCTGCTTTCACCGCAGATATCTTTATTCAGTATGGCCGAGATGAAAACATCAAATTGGTGAAGACGACAACTGGTCTACCCCGAGTAAACGGACAAGTCGAGAGATTGAATGCAATTATAATTTCAGTACTTTCTAAGCTCAGCATCGATGATCCAACGAAATGGTACAAACACGTATCCAGAGTCCAACAAGCAATTAATTCCACATATGCTAGAAGTATTAATTCCACACCTTTCGAGCTGAAGATGCGAACCAAAGACGATGATCAGCTGATAAAACTAATTAATGATGAAACCATAGCTACATTTAAAGACGACCGCAACGAACTACGATTTAAAGCCAAGACGCAGATCCTGAGGATGCAAAACGAGAATAAGAAGTCATACAATTTGAGACGTAAACCAGCCAAACATTACGACGTTGGTGATCTAGTCGCCATAAAGCGAACACAATTTGGCGCCGGCCTAAAATTGAAACCAAAGTATTTGGGCCCATACCAAGTTGTTAAAGTAAAGCAAAACAATGCATATGATGTACTAAAGATGGGAAATTCAGATGGTCCAAAGAATACGTCAACGTGTGCTGAATATATGAAGCCATGGTCAACAGACTATGATGATGATGACGACGGCGCATTGGGGCCGAATGCTTAGTCAGGACGTCCGGACGAATGAGAAAATCTAAATGGGACTACTTATTTATTTACACATATATATATATATATATATGTTACTATAGGTGTGAGCGATATATGTCTATATATACATATATATATACGTTGAGATAACGCATTTTAACGTATTTTAGGATGTGGAGCCGAGCGATAACGCACACTTTCACGAGACCGTGATCCAGTTTCATAGTGACCATGCGCCGATGAATGTGATCCCGAGCCCGATGTCGTTGTTGGTCTATATGACGATGATGAACGACCATTGCTTGGTTTGGCTATTTTGAAAACAGAATTTTGATTTGTTGTTTAGATTTTACAAAATGTTTATCTCATGTCTTTGATTTTTCTTTGTGCATTTAAGTGTTTTGGTGTCTTGGTTTTGATTTTTGAGTTATATAAAAAGTTTTGAAGTTTACTGGAATTCTTTAACCGGTTTTAAATGCAGCTATTATACAGCTACTAAGAAAACTTCTTTGCGCGTTTTAGAAAATGTCAAATTTAGTTTGGCTTCAGAACGTTTCGCTATCACAGACTGTGTTTTCTTTTCTTTTGGTATATATATATAAAATATATATTCGGATACGTATATATGTTTGTGTATATATATTAATTAGCTGGTTGAGCATTTGAATTGATTTGTATTATCGTTCTGCTTAGTGTGAATTGAAATGGTTTTGATTTGTTCTTTTTCTTTGCTTTGTCTTGTCTTCTTTCTCTCTCTTTTGTTCCAATTTTGTGTTGGTTTGGTTTTTTTTCCTTTTTAAATTCTTTGTTTTTGTTTTTTTGGTTCAGTTGGCTTTTAGTGCATTGAAAATCTTGTTAAATATATTTAAAAACTCTCTGGACGTTTGATTTCGCGATTAACTTTGCTTTAACATTTCCTTTAAATTTCTGAATTTTTTCTCTTTAATTTAAATTTGCGTTACTCCTTATTGGTTTTTTTTTTTGGGATTTTTCTATGTTTTTTTTTGTGGTCGCGTTGTTATGATGGATTTTTTCTTTTTGTTTATTAAATTTGTTCAGTTAAACATTTCTGCTGAGGTAATTGAACTAAAGATGTGTTAAAACTCACCCGTATAGGCAGCGGCTGCATAGGATGAGGAGGGCGAATGCGGATGATACTCACGACGATAGTCGCGCTCATAGGAGGAGCTGTCATATTGGGCATGATGGCTGGAGTGCTTGGACGACTGAGGCGGCGGCGGAGTGGCGTACCGATCGTATTCGTGATCGTGGCGATGCCAAAAAAAAGAAAGTTGTGCTTAATTTCCAATTGCCTTTAACTACAAAAACTAGAGTTTGCTTATTATTGAAATAGAAACTTTCTCACTAAGACATGCCTTAATATGACCACAGCGAAAATCGCAATGTTTTAATCTATTAGTGTTAGTGACTTAAGCCTCTAACTAGGTAACAAAAGCATATAAAGCAGTTTTCTCCTTATGTTTAATAAAGAAATTGAGTATAAATCAATGTTATATATTTAAATTGGTTAAACTTTTGGAAATTATATAGCTTTGTGACATTCTGCGTAGAATTCCCAGAAAACTACAACAATAATCGCATATCTGTCTTATATATAGACGTAGTCGTACAACGCTCAGAACGATCAAGTGGCCCATGCGACACCAGGCCCGGGCCTGTTACGAATGACCCTAGAGCTAGAGTTACAACCTCTATCCACTCCGACAGAAGGGCAAAGACGTATTACATGTATAAACATAACGATAGAGAATAGGTTACATATAACAAGAAAACAGGATAGGTTAAAGGAAGTTCAAAAACGCATTTCTTATAACTGGAAGAGATGTTTTGGACCCCATAACGTGGCAAAGTCTGTTGTAGTCACTACATAGTATAGGAAAAGTTTCACGCAGAGAAAAGTTAACAAAGTTATATAAAAGAACTTCCGGCTAAGCTCACTAACAATTAGTGGAATCCTTTAATATCTCATCATGTCATTAGTTAAATAATGGAAAATTTGAACCCACCTATGTGTCTTTACAATGCCATAATTGGGGTCGTCCATTACATAGCGAGCCTTTTCCAATATGGAATATACCTCGGGCTTGGATGACGACAATTGAAACCAATTGATTATCACAATTGATTATCACACATACATACATACACACATAGTCCAATGTGGGTCATGTGAGTGCAATAACGAAAGGAACGCCACACGATCATGATGGGCTAAGTCGCAATAAACCAATGGAAGGTAAGAAAATCTTAAATGTGGCAAAATTAACTTTAGCAATCTTCATTAAAATTGAAATTTAATGAAATATGCTTTAAGATTATCTGTAGAAGATAGAAGCTTCCCATTTAAATGATAGAGACTTACTCTTTCTTATGGTGGGTAGTCAAAAAGAGCCCAAGGAGACAGTTAAGCAGTAACGAGAAATATAAACAAAGAGAGCACTGAATAAACATTGAATGGGAACTGCTCCGCTCCCAAGGATTAACCATTCCCAAGGATCCTTTCTAAAGACTCCATGGGCTACGCTTTCCAATTATATTTACATATGATTTTTTTCTTTTTTCTTATCAAACGCCCCAAAACAAAAGTAGTATCAAAGACTAAGCTTCAAAAGAACATTTTCGTAACATTGTTTTAGGTAGATAATGTGTCTAATTGTAAGACAAAAGTTGAATATTTGTAAGCCAATCAGACAGAAAATATAAATATATATAGTAAATATTCTTCCTATATCCCAACTTTTTAATCAATCATTAAAAAAGCATTAAAGAATACTTCCTTCAAAATTTAACTTACTAAAAGAAACACATGACTAAATGAGTTTCAAACTAAATAATTTGTTGTTAGCAGCCAACTAAAGTCGTGCATAAAGTCCTTAATATCCTTTTAAGTTATCAACAATTCTTATTAAACTGACATGATTTTTGGTATCTTTTGAATTACAAGCACAGTTGAGTTTGACTACTACCATGAGAATAAATCCTTAGCCTAAATCTCAATTCCTTTGGAATAGTTTCATAAGCCTTTCAAGCTGATTTCAATAAAGTGAAACGAACAGACAAAGAGATATAAATACAGAGAGGGAAAGTGGCATGAAAGGATGGGAAGTGATGGGGAAGTCAGAGAAGAGAAGTTGACGATAAGCGTAAAGCTGATTAAAAACTGAAAACTATTGTTTGCCATGTGTGCACACAGCATGAAGCAGAGAGCCTACGCCCAAAGGAGAACAAAAACCATGGTCATGACGTAGAAAGCAGACAGGAGAGTCTTTTCCTTTTTCCTGTTCTTGCTGTTGTTGCAGTTTCTTGTTTCTTGCCACATCAAAAACAACAGCAACGAAAACTCACTTACACACACGCACAATCTCACAAACATACATCCTGCAAAACGTAAGCTCAAGGCAAGACTAAAAAACAACTTCGCCTCAATGTCATTATGTGTAAATTTGTAATGTGTTGGCGACAACATTCAATCTACTCAGGGAGGAGATACGCTTCATATGCCTTTTGTTGCGTGGTGCCACAGGTGAGTAGGCGTGAAAAATCCTATCAGTTGGCTTTCCCTGTCTCTATCGCTCGCTCTGTTTGTCACTTTCGTGATTATTTTCTGTCTCTGGTTGTAGGAAGCTTTTCCTGCTCAAATGTTATTGACAGTGAAAAAGACACAGAGAGACGTTTTGTGCAGGATATTACAAAATTGAGAATATGTGCTACTCCCTACATGTGACTAACACCAATGCTTGGAGTTCAATTGCCTACACTGTTAGTAATAAGAATGGCTTAGATTTAGATAGATCATGTAGTTTTACGTAATGTTTAATTATTATTTAATATTGAAATTTGATTTAAACCCTAAAACTCTGTGTGCTAAATATGAGCGTATCAGAAGGACCTTTCAAATAGGTGACCGACCTCCAGAAGGGCTCATTTATCTTGATAAATATAAATTAATGTATAACAACATGGCAACACCCAATTATTTAACACACACACACACACACACAAGAAAGCAACAGTCAAAAGCCCTCTGGGAATCAATTCGGAAACACATGAATTACGATTTGGCAAAAAACTAAGTTCGTGAAAAAAATTAAAGCATTTGCCGATATAATGTTATTTAATCCGTACCCCAGTTTTGCCTCCTTTCCCCGATATTTATAAAATATTTTTAAAATGTTTATTACCCAAAGTGAAGGCTAAAATAAAAAAATTTCAGGATAAACGAACAGCTGCAAATATTTATCGATAAACAAGTTTTGCTCTGGGCATCGCATCTATAAATTTTAAACGTAACATGGTTTTTTTGAGATTTTATATTTATACCATACACACATAGGGTGAAATGGTATATTAAAGTCGCCAAAATGTATGTAACAGGCAGAAAGAAGCTTTTCCGACCCCATAAAGTATATATATATTCTTGATCAGTATCAACAGTCGATCTAGCCATGTCCGTCTGTCCGTCCGTCTGTCCGTCTGTCCGTCCGTCCGTCCGTATGAACGCCTAGATCTCGGAGACTATAAGTGATAGAGTCACCAAATTTGGAATGTAGGCTCGTGTAGTATGTAGAGTGATCAAGTTTTTTTCTGTTCACATGCTTTTTACAAGCATATCTTAGTATCTCACTCACTCATGCAAATGAGCACCCTAGCGCCCCACCCGGCAACGGCCAACTCCGGCCTTATGGAAAAACGTTTATATGCATAACTTGGCTATTTTTTGTCCGATTTTGATCAAATTTGGTATTTTGCTGGGTATTAGTATCAAATTCAAGTGTGCCAAATTTGATTCCACAAGGTAAAAAATTACGAGAGATAATCGAGTTTTTCAAATTTCGGGGGCGGAAAGGGGCGTGGCAAAATCTTTATAATTACAAAATGAGCGTATTTACTAAGCAAGTATACATACCAAATATGGTGTCTCTAGCTGCAATAGTTTTTGAGATAAACGATTTTTTTGAATTGCGGGGGCGGAAAGGGGCGTGGCAAAATCTTTATAATTACAAAATGAGCGCATTTACTAAGCAAATATACATACCAAATATGGTGTCTCTAGCTGCAATAGTTTTTGAGATAAACGTTTTTTTTTTTAATTGCGGGGGCGGAAAGGGGCGTGGCAAAAATTTGAAACAAACTCGATCACTCTACATACCACACGAGCCTACATTTCAAATTTGGTGGCTCTATCTCTTATAGTCTCCGAGAACTAGGCGCTCATACGGACGGACAGACGGACAGACGGACGGACGGACGGACAGACGGACATGGCTAGATCGACTCGGCTGTTGATACTGATCAAGAATATATATACTTTATGGGGTCGGAAAAGCTTACTTCTGCCTGTTACATACATTTTGGCGACTTTAATATACCATTTCACCCTATGGGTGTATGGTATAAAAAATAGTGCAGAATAAACTTGAAGATGTGGTTTTATAGGAACAATTTACCTAAAATTTATCTCAGCTCTGATCACTGAACACTTCGGACATTTGTCGGACTATACATGTAATTATTTCGGACGTATAAACAATCTATATTAGATATATTACAACTTGTAATTTGTAGATTGCAAGCTAGGACAGCTTCAGCAACTTTTAAATAAGTTTCTTATGGATTTTCGAAAATTTACACAATGATAAAACGTATAACTATATACATACATACATACTATACAATAGAACTATTTTTATTAAAGTAAGTATCGTTTATTGTTTTGCTTTTGACGCGAGTAAGTAATTAAACTCAACTCAAAAGATAATAATATTTGATTGTGGTCATACGTTAATAAGCATAGGATAATGAAAAGGACTTAGAAATGAGTATTAGTTAAAAAAATATTCAATAAATACTTTACATTTAAAAAGAAAACGCATTTAAATGTCCAACTAGCTTTACCTTTCAATCATTCAGTCCCTATAAGACAAAGACAAATTTTACTAAATTAATTACAATCATATATTTTGAAAAACTGAGCAGGAGGAAATATTTGAAAATAATATAACAAATATTGTAAGTTTTTCAAGCAAAAATAACTGTTTAGTTATTAACTACAAATTTAGTTCTTCTTCGAAATGAGTCTTTACCGACTTTAGATAATTTGGTGGACCGAACTTCAAAGAGCTGCTAGGGTAGCTAACTAAATATTTGTTACGTTTTCAAAAAATTTTGAAAAATCAACCTACAGTCCAATTTTTATGATTGTTAAAATTAAAGATACTAGAAGTATCATTATATTTGACATTTGATATATGTATATAGGATGGCTGAAAATGAGTTAAGTTACATTATTTGGTCTTTGCTAATATCTAAATTATGTTTTATACGTTGTTACAATAGTTAGTTACATAATTTCTCACAGTGTATACTATTGTTTCTATACGACAATCGCTTTGTCAAACCGAGCAAAACAGTTTTGTGACCATTGTCATCGTTGGTTGTCTTGGTGGCTCTGCCGCTGATGCTGCTGCTGGTGCCGTCCTTTTTTTTCTACTCCATCCATTGCTTGGTTATTGCACGAGTTCGTCTCTGTTGAATGTTGCTGAATGGTGAATGAGCATGTTTATCAATGTTGTGTGTGCTTATCGAAGACAGACGCCATTTTCAATTCAACTACCACTTCCACTTCACAACCTACAATCGCTCCCCTACTCTCTCCTTCTTCACCATGCCCATTCCCATTCCCATTTCCAGACCATTCCTTGTTTATATACATAGTTCGAGATTGAGAGGGAGATGGAGAGCGTTTGCTTGACAACTTATTTCAACATCTTGTTCTTGTTCTTCTTCTTGCTCTTGTTGGCGTTGTTGTTATCCCTTGTGTTGTGTTTTCTATTTTCATTTATTGGCAACACTTTTTGCACAGTTTTGTTGCAAAAATAAGGCAAAAGAAGAAGGAAATGTCTCCCACTGGAAAGAACAATATTGCGCATTACGCATACGCCATGTATTCCTTGTGTAATTAATCATCAACAACAAGTGTCATAATTCTGAGATGTAATGTCATTTGATAAGAGAATTGTTTACAACCTTTTCAACAACTGTTTGCTAATATCCAAATATATTTAAGTTTATCCCAAATAAGTTGAATTTATCTTTGAGTAGTTAACTCTTGTTGAATTTCTCTATGTGTAGAGCTATTTTCAAAATGCAATTCATTTCAATGGTTTCTAAATAAGTGAATATAAACAAATTGTTCATGAGAGATCTTTCCATCTATCCTATGTATTAGTCAGTCTGATTTGTTGTATATAACGATTTGCTTTTCTTTTTTTGATGGGTAAGAAGAGGTTTTTTTTCGAGATTGTGAATTACAATGATTCAATGAATGTCTAGATAATTCAATGATAAAGTCTAGATAATATTCTCTTCCCGACTAGGTCAAAGTCAAAAAAGGGTGTGGCAATATCACAAATAGAGTTACTCTTTGTTTGTTCTCCTACCCCTATTTACAATGGGTGGTATATAAAAGTCGTACAGATTCGCATTCTTAATCTAAGAGATTTGATTTAGGTTCTCACAAAAAACTGAGTCACTGCTTCAGTTTTCACTGAATCACTTGATTTCAGTGAGTGTCGGATGATAGTCCAGCATGGCCTCTGAAAGTGGCTGCAAACTTCTTACCAACCAATGCAATGTCACCTTATTGCCATCGATTGTCATATCCTCAAATTGTGGCGTCTCTGGATTGTAGCTTAGCTGAATCTTTACCTCATTCGAGCCAATGGCATTCTCGGCATGACACAGATATTCACCCAAATCACTTGTTTCGATATTCTTGACCAACAACGTTGTACGATTGTGACCCTCATGGAAGGAATTCTTAATGGAATACTTCTCGGATATTTGCAAAGTCTGAGCATTTTTTGTATCACTCGATTCCAAGCGATGACCCTTTTTTTTTGTAGAAAGTCGCAAAGGATCGACAGCCGAGCGCCCACCATCAACGATGTATGCTGTCGAATTTGATCTGGCAATACCAAACAATAATACTCATCAGCATCCTCCGGTGTTAAATTCTTGATCAATATTGAATTGTTTTTCATTCCCTCAACGCGATCGCTAATCGCTATATGACCATTGGCTATTATTGTCTGATTTTTATACCACATAACCGCATTGCTAACTGTTTAATCAAAGGAAATGAAAGTTACGTAATCATCAATTATACAAAAATGTTCAAACTTACGTTGGAAATTTCTAACATCACAATTGATGACCACATTATCGCCGGGTTTGGCTCGCAGACTGACAAACTCTTGCTCGAAATATGGTGGATCTATCGATGCCGGTTCTACAGAAGGAAGAGTGTCAGACTTGGGGCCGCCAAAGCGGCCGTGCGTGTTATATTTGCCGACACAGCAATTGTCCAGCACCATGCACTCATGGGTGGTCATGTTACTTAAGAGGCAAATGCACTTGAATGTTGCGCACATAAATATTGTAACTAATTGCTACAATATGTTTGTATTGTTGTTAATATAGGTTATTCCAAAACATGCTACATCCCCCCTCTTTAGAAAAATAACGAAATTATATGGAGTTATTTTCTAATTTTTATTATATAGAAATTTATTTACTTATTATTGTTTATTATTTTTATTTGATTTATTTTTTTTTTTTTTGAATGTTCGACTGTTTGTTTAATGATATATGTGGTAAAATTAAATGTAGTTAATTTATTTGTTTAAATTTATTTCTTTTGTTTTATTGTTATTATTATTATTTTTAATATATATTATTTGGTTAAAATTTTTAACCTATCCTTATGCACTAATTGTTTCTTATTCTTTGTATCTTTAATTAAAATGTTATCCCTATCTTTTATTTCTTCTATGATGTACGGGCCTAAATACTTAGATTCCAGCTTATGACCCGTATCATTACGTAATAAAACCTTATCTCCTATTTCTAATTCAACATTTTTTACCTTTCTATCATATATTTTCTTATTCTTCGCTTTGTGCTGTTCTAACATAATTCTTGCTCTTTTATAAGCCTGTTCTAATCTAAATTTTGATTCCTTAGCATAATCTTCTATGTTATATAGTGGATTTATCTTATCAACACTATTAAATTGTTGTGGTAAATTTGAAGTTTTACCGAATACCAACTCATATGGACAATAATCATGTGCCATAGAGGGTGTTGTATTAAAACAATATGCGAAGTATCTTATCCATACATCCCAGTCAGTTTTGTCAACTGAAATGTATGATCGTAAATATTCATTAAGTGTTCGGTGGCTTCGCTCCACAGTGCCTACAGTCTGGTGATGATGTGCAGTTGAAGTTATCTTTTTTATTTGCAAGTTTTTGCATAAATCTTCAATTATTGAGTTTCTATATCTGTTCCCATGTCCGTAATGAACGTCTTCATTGGACCGTACCGCAGAATGAAATCTTCAAATATAGCTTTCGCTACTGTTTTTGCACTTTTGTCTTTAATTGTTATTATTTCAAGATATTTTGTTAGGTCGCAGATTAAAGTTACTGCGTATTCATTTCCGTGTTCTGATTTTGGGAGTGGACCCAAAAATTTCAATATTTTATTGCCCATATTTTTGAAAGATTCTATTGAAATAGTCTCAAAGATCTTTTCGCTCGGTGCCACTTTGACTTTACTGATGTTGAGTATACCGGCTTCTTTTTCGAGCCTTTGAAAAAATTGACCTAAGTCAAGAATTCCATTGGTATACATATCGCAAATGTCATTTCTTGCTATAACTTTCTTGCCATGTTTGAATGTGCTTAAAGAATCAGTTATTCGCAAGGTCACTACTTTTCGTACTTCGTCATTTACAATGACGTCATATACGTTGGGCTTAGAAGCATTAAGAGATTGCTTTTGCAACTCTTTTATATTATTTTCTTTTTCTTTTCCTGTGCAGGAATTTGACTGTTTACTTTGATTTCTGGTAGTGACTCTCAGAATTTTGTTACTAGTTTGTATATTTTGTAAGTCCTGTATTGTTATTCTTGATAGCGCGTCGGCTACGAAATTATCTTTCCCCTTTAGATAGTCTACTGTAAAATTATATTCCTCGAGTTCAAGTCGCATTATAGTTAGCTTGGAACTTGGATTTGTCATTGAAAACAAATAGGTTAATGCTCTGTGATCTGTTTTGACAGTAAAATGTCTACCATAAATGTATGGTCTGAAGTGCGTGATTGCCCAGTGAATCGCTGCTAACTCTTGTTCAGTTGTACTCTTATTACTCTCACCTTTTGTGAAAGATCTAGACGCGAATGCTACTGGAAGCTGTAGTCCATTTTTATTTTGCGTTAGGACTGCTCCACATGCATATTTACTTGCGTCAGTGATTATGCAAAATTCTTTGCTAAAATCTGGGTACTGTAATAGAGTTGGGTTCATTAATGCTGATTTTAAATGCTCGAACGCATTTTGACAATCGCTTGTTCATTCGAATTTAACATTTTTCTTACATAAGTTTGTTTATGTGACGAGAATATTCAGCGAAGTTTTGTATAAATCTTCGATAATAGTTGCAAAATGCAATGAATCTTCTAGCGCTGTCCGCTTCATGTGGGACTGGATAATTTTGAATGACATCATACTTTGTGTCATCAGGCAAGATTCCTTTATATGTGCATTTATGACCCAAAGAGGTGAGTTCATGCATAAAAAATGAACATTTTTCAGGATGTAACTTTATGTTATGTTGCCTACACTTCTCAAAAACATCTGTTAGATTATTGATCATGTGTTTTTCGGAACAACCTATGACTATTAAGTCATCCATGTAAAGAAATGCTTGCGAAGGTTCAAGGCCAGAGAATGCTATAGTCATCATTCTCTGGAACGAATTTGGCGCTATTTTTAAACCGAATGGTAGTCGCGTGAAGCGGTATGAGCCATTACATGTGGAAAAGGATGTTATGTCTCGTGACTCTTGTTCGAGATCAATTTGATGAAAACCTGACATTAGGTCGAGGCATGAAAAATACTTTGCTCTACCTAGTTGGTCTAAAATGTCATCAATTCTAGGTAGCGGAAATTTATCGATCAACAATTTTTTATTAATTTGACGATAGTCAATTACTAATCGCCATTTTTTATTTTCAGCGCTTGGTAACGATTTTTCGGTACCAATAAAAGTGGGCTATTGTATGGAGATACAGAAGGCTCAACTATTTCGTCTTTTATAAGCTTTTGGACTTGTCTTTGTATCTCTTCTTTCTGACTATGAGGATTTCTATAATTTTTAATATAAATAGGTTCATCGTACACCAGTCTTAATTTTTGTTTGTAGAAATTGTTTGTTGTTATTGATTCGGTTTCTAGTCCGAATACATCACTATATTTCTTGCACAACTTCGTAAGTTGGCTGTGAAACTGTGGGGGAAAATTTTTTGATAATGTAGTTAGTACTGCGTTTTCACGCTGTTCATTATTTGCTTCGATTATGTCGTAGCAGGAAAGTGGTTCATACTTCAAACTTGATATGTTTACTATTTGATCATTATTTTTAGTAGTTAGCAGTCGTATGACTGCGTTTTTGGGTTTAGTTATGGTATTTGCTAAATAAATACCATGTTGAATTTCTTGGTTTGGAATTAATACACTGTCTTCTTGTGAACTTATTTCAATTTTTCGGACAACTTGGGATCTTGCTGGTAAAACTATTGAATTATTACCAGCACTGTACGATATTGGTACGTATATCGGATATTTTAGGTTATTTGGTCGAATTATTAACCAGTCTTCGGACGGATTGAAATCTAATTGACAGTTATATTTTTTTATGAAGTCGAAAAATATCATGAATTATATTCTTTTTCTTTAATAAATTTTATATACAGTGGCGGCAATGAATTTGAGACTTTTTTTTTTACCTCAAACTCTGATTTCATTCGATTTGTATTTAATGTTTTGATGTTAAAATTTATAGCGTTCAATTGGTAATTCTATAGAGATTATGTTCTGTAAATTCCGGGGGCGTATGTCTAACGGTTTTTTTTAAAAATGGATTTTGATAAAAGGCCCCAAAATTCGGACCTGGCAAAATAAAAAAGACACATTTTCAAAATTTGATTATACACCTTTGGACACTAAGAAAGAGTTTTAGGTCTAGTAAAAATAAGGCCCCAGGGTCCAATTTGGAGCCGATTGAAAAATGCAATTTTGTATGGATTTTTATGGTCTCTCTGCTTGGCGTCAATTTTCGCCACTAATTCATACTAAAGTTTAACTACACTTGAACTATGATGTGAATAAAATATTCTGTCGAATGTGATATTGATCATCAAAATCGGATAAAAAAAAGATACACTTCGTTGTCCTGCAAAAACTCGATCATCGCAGTGATCTTTTACCTAATGTTTCGCATAGCTTTACAGGCTATACTGCTATCGAACAGATTTAATTCTGCACAATTTCACAATATCTCTTACAATGTTTTTTTTTTACAAACAATTTTAATTTAGGATGAGTTTATTTGTTTAGTGTTGGGCGCTCTTTATAGCCTAGCTTGTCGCGCTAGGCGTTACCGGTGTTGGTCTTCGCACAGGCTGCTGGGGCGCCGATGCTGGTTTGTCTGCCAATGGGTAGGATTCGCCTCGCCTCCAGTCGTCTCTTCCCTGCAACTATTTTGTTGCTCTGCTGCTTCTGGTTGCCTACTTGCAACTATATTTGTGTAAACATATACACTAATTTGTATTTTATATATATTTTTTTTTTTTTCGATATTAGGGCTTCGAATACGCCACACACAAAAACTTCCGCCGCCGAGATTACTACGGTTGCTCCGTTAGCCAAACTGCCTTAACAATCGGACGCACGCTCTTTTTATTTATTAAGCAAAATTTTGCTATTTATATTATACTCTGTCTCTTACCACTGGTGGGGGAAAACAAGAGTTAATTTATTTTGCTACCTTCAGCTGATCTTAGCATTCACACTTGCATAAGAATTCAGACTTTAAGGAGCTGATTCACACTCTGAGTCTCTTACCACTGGTGGGGGAAAACTGCAGAGTTCCTTTTTTCGAAGGACCAAAATGAATCCGGCTTGGAGGACCAAAATGAATAGGAATTTCCGTAGAGAAAGAAAATAACCCAGTCTTCATTCGTTGAATTCAAAATATGAACTGATTTTATTTAAAAACTCTTAAACTCTAAGAAGCAACAATTGTTCCTAAAAATACTTATTCTAATGCCCCACGCTTTCGGGGGTTGAAAATTGTTTATTTTTCATGCTCAGCGTTGGTTACTTGATACCGCGCCGCTGTTATAATCTTAAGTGTTTTCCACAGAGTTTGGATGCATGTTTTGTATGGTTTTAAGCAATAATTGTCATATGAATTTATGATTTAATTATGTTTTTGTTTCGTTTTGTATATTTCATTGGTGCATCTGATTTGGTGAAGCCAGTTCAGATGAACACAATGTTTATTCTTAAACACATAGAAACTATTAATGTAGGAGAATCAGATGAGGATGTCCAAGTAATAGATAATTAAAAAAAAACAAAAGAGAGAAAAACAAAAATAAACTTTTAAGCATGGAATGGGAAGAATTATTTCTCCACATCCAAAATATTAAAGAAAATTTCAAAAAATCATATAAATGCGTTACACAGAATAGAAACATCCAAAAGGAATTCTAGTTGATTCTTTCAACGAAGCAAGAAATTTGGTACATGTTAATAGAGAGAGCATAGGTAAAGCAAATTGGTCAAAGATATCCAATCTATTGATCAAGTTACGAGCAAACCTAATCTCTATAAAGACAAAATAAAATTTTCATATATTCGTTCCTACCGTACTTAATTCACCTCTCAGCATAGACACCTGTAAAAAGGAAACAGAGCAAGAAGGTGAAGAATCTGAAACAAGCGAGGAAAAAATAGAAGAGAAAGATCTAAACTATCTAACAATTTCTGCGCTATTAACATTACCTGATATAGAAGCGTTGTCTGAACAAGACAACGAATCAGATTTAGACATCAATACAAGTGTAATAAACACAACTGACAGGATGGCAGAATTAAATGCCCGAAGGGCATATATGAAAGATATAAACATAGCCATACCTGAATTTAACGGCACGAAAATGCAACTCAAAAGATTCGTAACAGCTCTGAAATTGGTAGATATGATGAAAGGCGACTACGAAGGCATAGCAGTTGAGGTAATAAAATCAAAAATTATTGGCCCAACACTATATGAAGTCCAACAAGAAACTTCAATAGAAGCAATAATACAAAAATTGCAAGGCGTTGTAATTGGTGAAACATCCAAAGTTTTAAAAGCCAAGTTGAAGAATACAACTCAGAAAGGTAAAACCGCTGACAAATTTACTTCGGAGATAGATAACTTACGCAAAACACTTCAATCTGCATATATCGATGAAGGTATGCCTGCAGCACTTGCTCTTAAGAATAGCACAGACGATGCTATAGAAGCAATGATTGGAAATTGCGAACACAAAAGAATTAAAACTATACTTGACTCTGGTAACTTCAAAACCATGGACGAAGCTAAGGCAAAGTACTTACAAAAAAGTACTGAGATATCAGGCAATCCAAATACGGTTCTGTTTGCTCAAAGAATCCGTGGTAATTACAATAACAAATATAATTATCGTGGTAGAGGCAATGGTCGTGGTTATTACAACAACTATAACAATAACAATAACGGCCAAAATTTCCAACAAAACAGAAATAATAGTTACAGAGGAAACAATAGAGGTTACAACAGGAATAATAGAGGTAACCGAGGAAATAACCGACAAAACGGTTATAATAACAATAGCGTAAAAGTAGCTCAGAATGCTTCGGGAAACTCCCAAGCACCTTTAGATACCCAGCAGTAACGAATAATAAGATTCAGCCATCAGACTTAATTAAAATACGTTCGTTACCTTCACGAATGTAGCAACACGGAAAAAGTTAGTATTTTTAATAGACACAGGATCGGAAATATCGATCGTAAAAGAAAACTCGGACAGTTTTCAAGGTGTCCAAACCAATAGAATAATAAATATACAAGGAATTAGTCAAGAAGTAACTAAATCCATAGGGTTCACTTCTGTCGAAATACAATCTTCAACATATATAATACCACACGACTTTCACATTGTTAATAACCGATTCGCTATTCCATGTGATGCAATACTAGGAATCGACTTCATAAGAAAATATAACTGTCAATTAGATTTCAATCGACCAAATAACCTAAAATATCCGATATACGTACCAATATCGTACGGTGCTGGTAATAATTCAATAGTTTTACCAGCAAGATCCCAGGTTGTCCGAAAAATTGAAATAAGTTCACAAGAAGACAGTGTATTAATTCCAAACCAAGAAATTCAACATGGTATTTATTTAGCAAATACCATAACTAAACCCAAAAACGCAGTCATACGACTGCTAAATACTACAAATAATGATCAAATAGTAAACATATCAAGTTTGAAGTATGAACCACTTTCCTGCTACGACATAATCGAAGCAAATAATGAACAGCGTGAAAACGCAGTACTAACTACATTATCAAAAAATTTTCCCCCACAGTTTCACAGCCAACTTACGAAGTTGTGCAAGAAATATAGTGATGTATTCGGACTAGAAACCGAATCAATAACAACAAACAATTTCTACAAACAAAAATTAAGACTGGTGTACGATGAACCTATTTATATTAAAAATTATAGAAATCCTCATAGTCAGAAAGAAGAGATACAAAGACAAGTCCAAAAGCTTATAAAAGACGAAATAGTTGAGCCTTCTGTATCTCCATACAATAGCCCACTTTTATTGGTACCGAAAAAATCGTTACCAAGCGCTGAAAATAAAAAATGGCGATTAGTAATTGACTATCGTCAAATTAATAAAAAATTGTTGATCGATAAATTTCCGCTACCTAGAATTGATGACATTTTAGACCAACTAGGTAGAGCAAAGTATTTTTCATGCCTCGACCTAATGTCAGGTTTTCATCAAATTGATCTCGAACAAGAGTCACGAGACATAACATCCTTTTCCACATGTAATGGCTCATACCGCTTCACGCGACTACCATTCGGTTTAAAAATAGCGCCAAATTCGTTCCAGAGAATGATGACTATAGCATTCTCTGGCCTTGAACCTTCGCAAGCATTTCTTTACATGGATGACTTAATAGTCATAGGTTGTTCCGAAAAACACATGATCAATAATCTAACAGATGTTTTTGAGAAGTGTAGGCAACATAACATAAAGTTACATCCTGAAAAATGTTCATTTTTTATACATGAACTCACCTCTTTGGGACATAAATGCACATATAAAGGAATCTTGCCTGATGACACAAAGTATGATGTCATTCAAAATTATCCAGTCCCACATGAAGCGGACAGCGCTAGAAGATTCATTGCATTTTGCAACTATTATCGAAGATTTATACAAAACTTCGCTGAATATTCTCGTCACATAAACAAACTTATGTAAGAAAAATGTTAAATTCGAATAAACAAGCGATTGTCAAAATGCGTTCGAGCATTTAAAATCAGCATTAATGAACCCAACTCTATTACAGTACCCAGATTTTAGCAAAGAATTTTGCATAATCACTGACGCAAGTAAATATGCATGTGGAGCAGTCCTAACGCAAAATAAAAATGGACTACAGCTTCCAGTAGCATTCGCGTCTAGATCTTTCACAAAAGGTGAGAGTAATAAGAGTACAACTGAACAAGAGTTAGCAGCGATTCACTGGGCAATCACGCACTTCAGACCATACATTTATGGTAGACATTTTACTGTCAAAACAGATCACAGAGCATTAACTTATTTGTTTTCAATGACAAATCCAAGTTCCAAGCTAACTATAATGCGACTTGAACTCGAGGAATATAATTTTACAGTAGACTATCTAAAGGGGAAAGATAATTTCGTAGCCGACGCGCTATCAAGAATAACAATACAGGACTTACAAAATATACAAACTAGTAACAAAATTCTGAGAGTCACTACCAGAAATCAAAGTAAACAGTCAAATTCCTGCACAGGAAAAGAAAAAGAAAATAATATAAAAGAGTTGCAAAAGCAATCTCTTAATGCTTCTAAGCCCAACGTATATGACGTCATTGTAAATGACGAAGTACGAAAAGTAGTGACCTTGCGAATAACTGATTCTTTAAGCACATTCAAACATGGCAAGAAAGTTATAGCAAGAAATGACATTTGCGATATGTATACCAATGGAATTCTTGACTTAGGTCAATTTTTTCAAAGGCTCGAAAAAGAAGCCGGTATACTCAACATCAGTAAAGTCAAAGTGGCACCGAGCGAAAAGATCTTTGAGACTATTTCAATAGAATCTTTCAAAAATATGGGCAATAAAATATTGAAATTTTTGGGTCCACTCCCAAAATCAGAACACGGAAATGAATACGCAGTAACTTTAATCTGCGACCTAACAAAATATCTTGAAATAATAACAATTAAAGACAAAAGTGCAAAAACAGTAGCGAAAGCTATATTTGAAGATTTCATTCTGCGGTACGGTCCAATGAAGACGTTCATTACGGACATGGGAACAGATATAGAAACTCAATAATTGAAGATTTATGCAAAAACTTGCAAATAAAAAAGATAACTTCAACTGCACATCATCACCAGACTGTAGGCACTGTGGAGCGAAGCCACCGAACACTTAATGAATATTTACGATCATACATTTCAGTTGACAAAACTGACTGGGATGTATGGATAAGATACTTCGCATATTGTTTTAATACAACACCCTCTATGGCACATGATTATTGTCCATATGAGTTGGTATTCGGTAAAACTTCAAATTTACCACAACAATTTAATAGTGTTGATAAGATAAATCCACTATATAACATAGAAGATTATGCTAAGGAATCAAAATTTAGATTAGAACAGGCTTATAAAAGAGCAAGAATTATGTTAGAACAGCACAAAGCGAAGAATAATGAAATATATGATAGAAAGGTAAAAAATATTGAATTAGAAATAGGAGATAAGGTTTTATTACGTAATGATACGGGTCATAAGCTAGAATCTAAGTATTTAGGCCCATACATCATAAAAGAAATAAAAGATAGGGATAACATTTTAATTAAAGATACAAAGAATAAGAAACAATTAGTGCATAAGGATAGGTTAAAAATTTTAACCAATTAATTTATATAAAAAATAATAATAATAACAATAAAACAAAAGAAATAAATTTAAACAAATAAATTACCTACATTTATTGACACTATACATATACAAATATAATTTTACCACATATATTATTAAACAAAGAGTCGAACATTCAAAAAAAAAAAATTCAAATAAAAATAATAAACAATAATAAGTAAATAAATTTCTATATAATAAAAATTAGAAATAACTCCATATAAATACGTTATTTTTCTAAAGAGGGGGGATGTAGCAAGTTTTGGAATAACATATTAACAACAATACAAACATATTGTAGCAATTAGTTACAATATTTATGTGCGCAACATTCAAGAGCATTTGCCTCTTAAGTAACATGACCACCCATGAGTGCATGGTGCTGGACAATTGCTGTGTCGGCAAATATAACACGCGAGTTATGCCATTAGCAACACTTCCCATAACAGCCGACCCAAGAGGTCTACACTCCACATTAATGTAAACATAAACAATACCATTCCAGTAAACATAGAGTGTCACAAGATAAGTGACAGTTTCCCTAAAACATAGAGTGTCACAAGAAAAGTGACCAGAAGAAAACATTATAAACACTTAGATGTAAGCCAAACCAGAATATGATTTGATTCAATAAAACAGTCTTGATTTAACGCTCAACCAGAACAGACTCAATCTTAATTGGCGCAGTCGGTACTCGAGTTCACAGTTAAAATATTGTGGAAACTTTGAACGAAATCAAAGAAAACGAAACAATATAATACTGTGGAAAACAAAACATTTAGTGACAAAATAAAATATATATATTGTGGAAACTTTGAAGAAAAAATAAGTCAACGAAACAATATAATATTATAAAAACATTTTGTGACAAATAACGAAACAATATAATATTGTAAAAACACTTTGTGCAAACAAACAGAATTATTGTGGAAACTTAAAAAAAAAAAGTTAACGAAACAATAAAACATACACCATTAAAATGGCACAAATTAACGAAAAAAACTACAGTACAATTGATTAAGAATTTTTATCCATTATACATGCAGTAAACTATTTTAGACACTATTTGATAGGTAATAAATTCCAAATTAGAACAGATCATGCTCCGATAAAATATCTAAACTCAAAATACAAAGGGAAAGAAATGACAGCAAGACACCAAAGATGGATTTTAAAATTACAAGAATTCGATTATGACATAATATATTTGAAAGGAAAAGACAATAAAGTGGCAGATTTTTTAAGTAGACAGGAAACAGCTGAACTAATAAACAAGGATAAAACAAATGAGTCAAACTTTGAACTATCAGATACACAGCATTCAGCAGAGGAAGGAGGATTTACAAATTTCTATATAAAAGACGATATTGTAAACAAATATAAAACTCAGATAATAGTAACTTATACAGCAACGGACAATATTAATATTCAGCATGGTAGAAAAATAATAGAAGTAAGCCCAGCAGAAACAGAAATTGAAATCGAAATCAAAATGCAAAATAATATAAATAAAGGAACAGTAGGAATTTTTTCAGAAGTTCCAGACTCAGAATATTATAAGATACAATGTATCTTAATGAACATTTTTTCACATTGTAATAATATAAAATTTTTTAAATGTACTAAGAGAGCTCAGGAAATTTCAAGCGAGGAAGAGTTACACAAACAAATAGCTATTTACCACACCAAAGATTCATTACATAGCGGAATAAATGAAGCTTTTAATTCGTTAAAGAACAAAATATATTTTCCAAAGGTAAGAGACCATATTCAGTTGATAATTTCAAATTGTAAAAAATGTAAGGAAATTAAATATGACAGAAAACCAATCAAACCTAAGTTTCAATTCACAGAAACACCGGATGTTAAAAATCAAATTATACATTTAGACATATTTCATATAAAACACAAATCGTTTGTTACAATCATAGACAAGCTCACAAAATTCGCAGTCGCTTATAATATAACAGATAGAAACTGGAAAACTAAAATGGAAATTATGATTGAACACTTTGCCAAATTCAATAAGCCACATAAAATAATAATGGATAATGAATTTCGATCAGAACAGATAAAACAATACTTAAACCAAGAACAAATAGAAATCCATTATACAAAGCCAAATTCACATACAGGAAATGCAGACATAGAAAGACTACATTCTACTCTCATTGAAATAATAGCAGGAATAGATGATGATGTATCAATTTCATCCAAAATGCAATTAGCAATAACAGCTTATAATAACCGTTATCACTCTACAATAAAATGTACACCGAATTATGCAAAAAACATAGAAGATGAGGAAAAACTAAAAAACACTATTATCAAGCACAAAGAAAAAATTTTGAGCAAACAAAATAATACAAGAGAAGATTATGAGGAGGAAAGACAGGAAGGACCAATTAAAAACTATAAACGAGTTAGGCATAAGGATGAACCTTATTTTAGAATTACAACATTAAATAATATTCATCCATGTAATATAAAAAGACCGTCAAAGCAGGAAAAAATTAATTTCCAACAAAATACAGATTGACATCCTTGAAACAAAAATTTTTTCTCTTATCCTCAGATTTTCATAATTTTTTACGTTATAATGTGTGTTCAAGGCAGATTACAAATTGAACCAATTCAATCAAATGCAGGATATGCACCTATACAAACTTATTCCACGGAAATAGTTAATGAAACAGTAATTATACTACACATTATTAATATCGACCCTTTAAATAATATAATAAATCAAATGGAGACAAACATTAAAAATATTAACATCACAGGAAAAAAGGAGCTATTAGCTGAAACAAATCTAATTAGAGCTAAAATAAAATCCATAACCCCAAACAACAGAATAAAAAGAGGAATGTTAAATATTGTAGGAACAACATACAAATGGCTTTTTGGAATTATGGACGATGAAGATAGAAAAGATATTTTAGACCACCTTAACAATATTGACCAAAACAACCATAATATTATACAAGACATGAACCAACAAATTGTTATAAATACACATTTTAATAAAACAATACACAACTTAGCAGAAACAATTAAACAAGACAGAACAATAATCAAGGACATACTTACAAGCATGGACAATCAAAATCAAGAAATAGAAATGAAAATACTTCATAATGACCAAATGGGGAAATTAAAAAATATAGAATTCAAAATAAATTATATTCAGGAAAACATAGCATCAGCAAAAAATAATATAATCGTACCAGAAATTTTATCAGAAGAGGAAATAAATAAATTTGACATTGATTTTTATAAATTAAAGCTAATCCGTATGGGCATTTTAAAATATAAGAATAATTGCATCATAATCGCAATTAAAATCCCAAAATCATTTATAACCATAGATGTTAAGTTAATTATTCCTATACCAAATATGGATTATATACAAATAGACCAAGAAAATCAGTTAATTGCAGAAATAAATAATAAAACATTTACATATGAACCCAACAAAATTTTAAAAGAATTAAAATTAAGTAAAAGTTGTACCATTAATAATAATTGCAAATTTATATTCAACAATATAACGAGTATCGAAGAAATTGACGATGATACAATTATAATCAAAAATGCCAAGAATACAAAAATATATCAAAATTGCGATAAAAGAAATATTATACTTAAGGGAAGTAACTTAATTCAATTCGGTAACTGTAAAATTCAAATTCTAAATGAAATATTTTTTAATGAAAAAACAGAATTTCACGAAAAAATTTTTTATCCAACAGAACTATTGAATCAAACCTATAAAAACACAATTAACTTTGATCATGTAACAATAGATAATTTTGACAATTTAAAAGAAATCACAGAACTTAAATACGAAAAGAAAATGACAAATGGCATATTTTTAACACTTTTTATTATTATTATTATATGTTTATCCATTTATTTACATATATACTGTAAAAAGAAAAATATAAACATTAATGTAAACAGAATTCAGGAGAATTCATACTCTCAGAAGGGAGGAGTTATGCCATTAGCAACACTTCCCATAACAGCCGACCCAAGAGGTCTACACTCCACATTAATGTAAACATAAACAATACCATTCCAGTAAACATAGAGTGTCACAAGGTAAGTGACAGTTTCCCTAAAACATAGAGTGTCACAAGAAAAGTGACCAGAAGAAAACATTATAAACACTTAGATGTAAGCCAAACCAGAATATGATTTGATTCAATAAAACAGTCTTGATTTAACGCTCAACCAGAACAGACTCAATCTTAATTCGCGCGGCCGCTTTGGCCCAATATGCAATATGATATATCCTCACTCTACCGCTGCGACGTTATATAAACATACATACTTTTATATAAACATTTATACATTTATACATAAGTATGTTTATACATAAGCATACCGCTCCTCTGCCTGCATGACTAGCAGCGCAGCTACGCGGTCTTAAATATAGTCGACAATTGTTATAGAATTAAGATTTATTCAATAAGCCAAACTCAAACTGAAAACAACTGTTTGTGCCTTTCTATCAAAACCCTCAAAAATAATATTAAATGGAATAACATAACTTCGAACATACTACATACCTCTCTCATTATCTTCATTTTTGATATTACTATTATGTATTATTAATATATAATAATAATTAATATAGTATTAATATGTATACCCTTGCAAAAAAGGTATATCAATTTTGGTCAGAAGTGTGCAACGCATAGAAGGAAGCATCTCCGACTATATAAAGTATATATCATCACGACGAGACGATGATCATCACGAATAGCTATGTCCGTCGGTCTGTCCCTCCGTCTGGATCAACGCGAACTCCTCCTAGACCGTAAGAGTTACGGAGCTGAAACTTTGCTCGTACTGCAGGGGTTCTATCTCTCGGATTCAGCCGAATCGGACCACTATATCGTATAGCTCCCATACAAACGTCAAAGTCACGAACAATGACTTTTCTGAATAACTTCTTTATTTTTTGAGCTGTCGTCATAAAATTTAATATTGGTGAGTTTGTTGCACCTATAAACAACTGTGCCAAATTTGATCAAAATGGGGTGACTATATCATATAGCTCCACTAAGAACGATCGGTCGAAAACAGTGTCAATAACTTCGTTACTTTTAACGCGATTGCTTTCAAATTAAACATTTGATAGTTAAATATACCTGTTAATGATTGTGCCAAATTTGGTAAAGATCGGGTGACAATATCATATAGCTCCCATAGGAACGCTCGGTGGAAAACAGTGACTTTCATCAGAAAGTTCGTTATATCCTACAACAAAATTGAAGGCAGTTCTTTGGCAAACATTACCCTTTTTAGATAAAACAGTTAGTTTAGATAAAAGAGTTAGAAGCATGGATGTAGTTTTCGTCTAATTGTAAGCCGTAAGCCTTAGCTGCCAGTGCTTGTAAAAATATAGTTCGGTTGATAGTTTACAACTATGTATATCCTATACTTTAATAATAATAATAATAATAATAATAACATTCAACACAAAGAGCTCATCTTGTAACACTTTGTTGCAAGTATAAACAATTAAATATGTACACCATAAAATATAAGTGTGCACTTGAATATGTATACATTAATGTATGCACATAGACATATTCAAATAAATACACAACTAAGCATGTTCATATATGTTTTATTTATTTATTTTTTTTTAAATAGTGGGAAAGCATTGAAAGCTGAAGTGTGAGACTTGGTATCGACCTTGGTTAGTGGTCACAGCACCGCACTAAAACCTACCCTATGCTCCGTATCCTTCTAGCGCAACCAACGCTAAAGTACTACTTCACGAGGGGGAGATGGCACGTATGCCTCGTCTAGAGTTTACCTGGAACTGAAGTTTTGGTTACGTTGATGTTCAGCGCGACGCAAGGATTGCATGATGACTGCTGCCATGTAGATAACAGATAGCCAATTGTTTTGCAAGCTAAGTAGGATATCCATAAAGTCGTTGACTATAAATGGCCTCCCAATGCCTTGGCTTAGCTCTTTCCGTTCAGCAGAATATCTAGGACAGACGAACAGGACGTGTTCTGCGTCTTCTATATTCCCCGCACAGTGTGTGCAAAAGGGATCTGTGTCATGTTTAAACCTATGCAATTAGGATTTAAAGCATCCATGTCCAGGTGGGCTTTGAATGTAAGCCTATGATCCATCATTGCTCCAAGGTATTTAATGGCAGGCTTTGGTGTTATAGAGCATCCGGCGACTTCGATCCTGGATGTTTCCACTTTTTTTCTGCTGCTTATTAGCACGTCCTCGGTTTTGTGAGCGGCAATTAGCTGTAATTACAGTGAGCTTGCCTTCATCCATTCCAGAATCCTGAACACAGCTGCATTGGTGTTTTCTTCCGCTTGCTGGATATCCTTGGCCACAGTGTCGATGGCAATGTCGTCTGCGAATCCCACTATGCGGGTGTCAGTTGGCACATCCAATCGCAGGACAGTGTCGTAAATGACATTCCACAATGTTGGCCCGATCACTGATCCTTGCGTTCGCCGCCTGTAGAGTAGCACCCGATCCCGGAAATTGCAGCATATGAGGTTAATGATGTACTCAGATATGTTTAATCGCTCTGATGTTGATGTCTGATCGTTGATAGTGCTGCGTTTCCTCCTGAATCCGAATTGCCAGTCCGACAGTCCATGACGTTACTCCAGTTCCTTCTCCAGTCTGTTGCAAATGATGCGCTCAAAAAGTTTCCCAATCACATCAAGCATACACAGGGGTCTGTATGCTGATGGGTCATCTATTTTATCACCTTTGGGAAGCAGTACCAACCTTTGTAGCTAACACCTCGTAGGGAACTCCCGTTGCAGCATGCATTGTATTTGCAAACGAGCAGTTTGATTACAAGAGCCGGGACTCCATCCGGGCTCGGGGCTTTATGTGCATTTATCCTCTTCCCTGCTTCCACGACTTCACTAACATACATATGTGAATATCGGTACACATGGCGTTCTGCTCGCAGCTAAGTTCTTCATCGGCCTTGCAGGGAATAGCGTTGCTACAATGTGACACAGCTTGGTTGGATCCGTTGGCATTATGCGCCTGGCGAGTTTGCCCATAACCAATTTATAGGCAGTCCCATATGGCTGCGCATCTGCATCTGCGCAAAGCTGCTTCCAGCAGTCCGCTTAACTTCTCTTGACATTGCCATATGGCATCCGCAATCCTGGCATTCCACCAATGTACAGGCTTACATTTGTTGATTCCATGCCGTTAGCGTATCATGGCTGCATCACACGCTCTGCGAAGAATGTCGCCCATGTGGTTGGCCTGGGTGTCCGCGTCCGTGCTGCTGCTCCGTGCTGCTGCTCCGTGCTGCTGCTCCGTGCTGCTGCTCCGTGCTGCTGCTCATGGTGAATAACTCTTCTTCGCTCAGCGTGCTTGGGGCCCAGCTGTAGAACGTCGTTGGTGTGTGTGCAGATGGACAGCTTATTGTAGGTGTGGGTGTTGCCTACGTTGAGCAGACTGATGCCCCATTCTGATGGCCATGCATTGAAGTCGCCGGCTATGATGGTTGGCGTGTGAGTTCTGGCGTCCTCCACTAGTCCATCCAGTATGCTGCAGAATTCGTCGATGTGATTGCTCGGTGCTATATAGCATATACTCCATTGTACCTCGCCCTTACATATCCTTTCGCGCTGTGCTGATTTTTCAGATGTGTCCTTCTGTTGCTCCAAATTGCCGCTCCATAACGATGGTTTTGCGTCCAGCTGTGGTCCTGTATATATGGCTCGCACAAAATTGAGAAATCTACTTTCAGGTCCTGTACAGTTTGTTTTAAGAGGTCCTGTGCCAACTTGCAGTGGTTTAGATTGAGCTGTAGAAACTTGATCCTTCCTGTTACTGCTAGCCTCTACAAATAACGGGCAAGCTCTGCTGAGCGTGTTATGCGCCGCATTGCTCCGCTTATGTCGTGTGCAAAGTATGCATGCTGCTTTCTGGTCACATTGCTTTGAAGCGTGTTCCTTGCTACCGCAGTTGAAGCATAGCTTGGATGCGTCGTGCTTGCTTCTGCACCGAGCTGCTGTGTGCCCAAAATCCAGGAACTTGTAGCACCGTCTCGGCTCAGTGTTCAGGCGTACTCGTCATATGCACATGCCTACTAGTATTTTGCCCGCCTGCAGCAGCTTGTTCGCCAGGTTCAGGTTCACCATCATTGTTGCGGTCTGTGTTCCACTGTACGCTTTCCGCATCTTTGGGTGACATTCTGCCGGCAGATCCTCGTCGATCAGTTCCAGGACGGCGCGTAGAAGATCGTCTGCAGTGTGGAATTCTGCGAGATCCTTTATTTCGACCATGGCCTTATCGCTGATCGCCTTGACATCAGCAGTGTCTCCATGTGACTGTTTCACTGCCTGCTACAGTTTGGCAGTTGCTTCGTCCGCTGGCTTGGTCAACTGTAGGAGTAGTTCCCCGGCTGCTGTGCGTCGAACCGCACATACATTCTCCTTGAACTGCTGGATTCCGGCGTCTGTGTAGACTGACTTCAGTACCATCGCGTAATTGGCTGGGTCTTTACACTTCACCATGATGACGTCCGGCCTCTTCTTTTTAATGGGTCTCGGCTTGCTTTTCACTTTGTGCCATTTCCCTCCAGCGGTGTTCGTTGCGTATGTTGGTTCAGCTACTACTGGTCCTGGTGATGCTGCTGTTGCTGCGGGGCTTCGGTTCCTTGAAGTCCGCTCCTCCTGTCATTCTTATTTGCTGTCGGTGGGTCTTCCGTCCTGGTATCCTTCCTTCTCGTAACCTTTTTGGTGGTTTTAGCGACAGGATTACGCGTTGCGCATGCAAGGCATGGTCCAGCCTTCACCGGATATTCCTGCATCCAACCGAAATAACTCCAACCGAGGTAATTCCAGTAATGGAAATGGTATTGTACGAATTACACAAAGTAACTCGGAAAACCAATAAGTCCCTACAAATATTCAGGTGAAACTGTGATTCAACCTTAGCCTTACTATTTCTATCAAAATTAAAAATGAAAATACAGGAAACATGTTCACTTTCTTGTTAAAAACTATTGTGACGGTAATACCACAATACCAGCAAGATCTGAAGTAATCCGACAAATAAATACTCCAATCGAAAATACAAATATCGTCATTTTAAATCAAGAAGTCGAAAAAGGAATATTTATTGGAAATTCGATCTCAAGTCCGAATCAAACATTTGTCCGAATTTTAAACACAACAAAAAGAGTAGAAATTTTATTTTGAAAAACATAAAATATGAACCATTAAAGATTTATGAAATAGAACAGAAAACTGATGACCAATGAAGTCAATCAGTAATGCAAAAACTGAAGCCAAACTTCCCACCTATGTTCAAAAACGTACTAGAAGAGCTCTGCACCAAGTATACAGATATATTTGGTCTAGAAAATGAACCAATAACAACAATCCACTTTTACAAAACAAGAATTAAGATTGAATGATAAACAGAAGAAATGACAAGACAAGTCGATAAACTAATTTAAGACAAAATAGTTGAACCCTCAGAGTCTGAATATAATAGTCCGTTACTACTGGTGCCGAAAAAAGGTTTACCAGGATCAGAAAAGAAACGATGGCGATTGGTGATAGACTATCGACCTATCGAATAAGTATATAACACTGGACAAACATCAAGTGCTGATCATTGTCGTGTGTATCAATTAAAATGTTAACCGGATTGGACAACTATGCAGACATCAAGTGCTGATCACTGCAAGCTGTGCAAATTATATAAAAAAAAAAATATAGAAAAACAAAACGATTTTCATTACTATGCGGACATCAAGTATTTATCACTGCAAGTAGTGCAAAATCAAAAAAAAGGAAAATATATACATATATGCAAAATAAAAACTAAAGCTAACCTTCACTACTATGCAGACATCAAGTGCTGATCACTGCAAGTAGTGCAAAACAAAACAAAAAAACGTATATGTATTTTAAAGAAAAACTAAAATTAAATTTTACCACTGTGCAAACATCAAGTGCTGATCATTGCCGTGTGTATCAATTAAAATGTTAACCGGATTATACAACAATGCAGACATCAAGTGCTGATCACTGCAAGTTGTGCAAATCAAAAAAAAATATAGAAAAACAAATTGATTTTCACTACTATGCAGACATCAAGTGCTGATCACTCCAAGTAGTGCAAAATCAAAAAAAAAACCAGAGGGCCGAGGTTCACTTAGACCGCGTCAAAGTTTCATACCCTTGCAACTGTGTTGGTAATTCTTTCCTTACCCATAGCTATCAAAGTGTAAAAACGTTTTATCCAAAAAGTCTAATGTTTGCGAAAGAATGCCTTCAATCTTAGCATAGGATATAACGAACTTTTTGATGAAAGTCACTGTTTTCCACCGATCGTTTCTATGGGAGCTATATGATATAGTTACCCGATCTTTACCAAATTCGGCACAATCATTAACAGGTATATTTAACTATCAAATGTTTAATTTGAAAGCAATCGCGTTAAAAGTAACGAAGTTATTGACAAAAGTCACTGTTTTCGACCGATCGTTCCTATGGGAGGTATATGATATAGTGACCCGATCTTGACCAAATTTGGCACAGTCGTTTATAGCTATAAACTAACTTATATTAAATTTCACGACAATAGCTTAAAAAGTAACGAAGTTATTGAGAAAAGTCACTGTTCGTGACTTTGACGTTTGTATGGGAGCTATATGATATAGTCACCCGATCTTGATCAAATTTGGCACAATTATTAATAAGAACACAAAACTGACAAATAACATCTTTTATGACAATAGCAATAAAATTAATGAAGTTATTGAGAAAGTGACTGTTCGTGACTTTGCCGTTTGTATGGGAGCTATATGATATAGTCACCCGATCTTGATCAAATTTGGCACAATTATTAATAAGCACGCAAAAGTGACCAAGACTATCTTTTATGACAATTGCTGATAAAATAACGAAGTAATGGAGAAAATTCACTGTTCGTGACTTTGCCGTTTGTATGGGAGCTGTATGATATAGTGGTCCGATCCGGCTGAATCCGAGATATACAACGCCTGCAGAATATTCAAGCCTACGTGCAAAATTTCAAGTTCGCGTTGATCCAGACGGGCGGACGGACATGGCTATTTGAACTCGTCTCGTCGTGCTGATCAAGAATATATGTATATACTTTATATGGTATGAGATGCTTCGTTCTATGCGTTGAACACTTCTGACCAATATTAATATGCACTTTGTGCAAGGGTATAAAAAAGAAAAATATATATATATGCAATATAACGGGTGTTTTTTAAGCGTTTGGTTTTTAAAATTGAAATGAAACACAAAATTTGAATATTATTGTTAAATTTTTATTTGAGATGATAAAACAATCTCTGCCAACTTTTTAAAAATGACTTCATGTAAATGTTGGCCGCGACTGCGTTTCAAGTGATCAACACGGAAGGTCCAATTTTGCACCACCACGCAATTGCCGCTACAGCTGCAATATTCTCTTCTGTGCGCACTCTCCGTACACGATTCGATGGTTAAATGTCCAATAAAGTAAAATGTGTGCGAAATTTGTCCACAATTGCCTTTATGGCTTGCTCGGCTAGCTTGGTCGGTTGTGGCGACCATAATATGGACGTAATTTGCGAAACACATTATTCACAGAACACGAATTTTGATAATAAATTTCAATGATTTGTAAACGTTGTTCGGGCGTAAGTCTTTCCATGATGAAATGGCAAACTAAACTGAGCATTTTTCACTTTCACAGCTGTCATGAACATCATGCGGTATGTCAGTGTTGCCAACGTGAAAAACCAAAAGCGTAAAAAAACACCCGTTATATATCCAAGGCACGCCGTTACTTTGTAATTTTTATTCCAAAAAAACGATTTTTCTATGTGGTACAATATACCGTATATGAAATAACAAGTCGTGATATTAGTTTGGTAAAGCGAAGCTCTTACACTAATTTTTCATAGCGCCCAAGGGTATGCACAAAAATGTGGTCTTCGGTTTTGTAGGCTTCACCAACTTTTTTCGCTTCATTTGGTTGTTACAATTCCCAACCAATTCTAGCGTTGAAGACATGGTATGGCTATTGCAATTCCGGAGCTCTTTAGCAACGTCTGCTGATGATAGAACTTGGTAGTTCTTGAAATAGCTATACAAACAACCTGCTCACCTTTTTGTGTTGCCTTTGAAATAATCTTCTTTTGGAAGATTGACCTCGAGCCGGCTAAACTGCAAGGTTTCATTTAAATTTCAATAGGTCGTAATCTAACCAGATAACACCAACGGAAGGCACGCCGTTACTTTGGAGTTTTTATTCCAAAAAAAAAACCCTTTTTCTATGTGGTACAATATACCGTATATGAAATAACAGGTCGTGATATTAGTTTGGTAAGGCGAAGCTCTTACACTAATTTTTCATAGCGCCCAAGGGTATGCACAAAAATGTGGTCTTCGGTTTTGTAGGCTTCACCAACTTTTTTCGCTTCATTTGGTTGTTACAATTCCCAACCAATTCTAGCTTTGAAGACATGGTATGGCTATTGCAACTCCGGAGTTCTTTAGCAAAGTCTGCTGATGATAGAACTTGGTAGTTCATGAAATAGCTATTCAGACAACCTGCTCACCTTTTTGTGTTGCCTTTGAAATAATCTTCTTTTGGAAGATTGACCTCGAGCCGGCTAAACTGCAAGGTTTGATTTAAATTTCAATATGTCGTAATCTAACCAGATAACACCAACGGAAGGCACGCCGTTACTTTGGAATTTTTATTCCCAAAAAAAACCCTTTTTCTATGTGGTACAATATACCGTATATGAAATAACAGGTCGTGATATTAGTTTGGTAAGGCGAAGCTCTTACACTAATTTTTCATAGCGCCTAAGGGTATGCACAAAACGGTGGTCTTCGGTTTTGTAGGCTTTACCAACTTTTTTCGCTTCATTTGGTTGTTACAATTCCCAACCAATTCTAGCGTTGAAGACATGGTATGGCTATTGCGATTCCGGAGTTTTTTAGGAAAGTCTGCTGATGATAGAACTTGGTAGTTCTTGAAATAGCTTTACAGACAACCTGCTCACCTTTTTGTGTTGCCTTTGAAATAATCTTCTTTTGGAAGATTGACCTCGAGCCGGCTAAACTGCAAGGTTTGATGTAAATTGTAAGAAATATTGGGAAATTGTGCAGAATTAAATCTGCCCTATAGCAGTATAGCCTGTAAAGCTATGCGAAACATTAGGTAAGAAGATCACTGCGATGATCGAGTAGGGAAAGTAAAAAATAAATATAAAATTGATTAAGAAAAAAAATATCAAAATATTGTTAAGCAAGTTTTATTAAAAAAAAAAAAAAAAAAAGTTGCACAAAAGTTTAAAGAAGATAGAAAAGTTAGTTAACTAGCAAGATTCTTAATGAAGTAACTGAGATACAGAAGCAATGAGTTAGTTACCATAGCCAAATGTTTGGTTACTCCACAACCAAACACTACTTTTTCACAGATGGAATGTATGAGGAAGGTTTAGATATGGCAACCAAACGTGACCTCCAGTAAGGAGAACGCTAATGTTAGCCATGAAAAATTTTAAGAAAAAGTCCGCCAGCCTCAGTCATGGCGAGCAAAGATTTACGATCGATAGACAATAGCACAGGGGAAATGTATATTGAAACGAAGTAAGTAAGTCGTCTCGCCGACTTAGGTATACCATACACCAGTAAAACAAATATTTCAAATTTATAATAACAAATGCATTTACTTTTTTTTTTTCACAAATTCTGTTTACATGCTTTTTAGAAGCATATCTCAGTATCTCGCTTACGCAAGCTTACGAGCGCCCTAGCGCCCACCAGCCAACGGCCAACTGAAAAAATGTTTATATGCATAACTTGGCTATTTTTAGTCCGATTTTGCTAGGTATTAGTATCAAATTCAAGTGTGCCAAATTTGATTACAAAAGGTAAAAAAATACGTGAGATAATCGAGTTTTCCCAAATTACGGGGGCGGAAAGGGGCGTGGAGAAATCTTTTATAAAATATGTGCATTTATTAAGCAAATACATATACCAAATTTGGTGTCTCTAGCTATTAGAGTCTTTAAGAATATCGGATTTGTTTCAATTGCGGACGCGGAGATGGCGTGGCAAATTTTTTTTTTCTGCGCGCTTACTAAAGGATTATTCATACCAAATTTAATGTCTTTAGCTATTATAGTCTTTAATAAAATCAAATTTGTTTAAATTTCGTGGGCGGAGTAGGGCGTGGAAAAAATTTGAAATAAACTTGACCACCGTAGGTAATACACGAGTCTACGTACAAAATTTGGTGACTCTAGCTCTTATAGTCTCTGAGATCTACGTGTTCATACGGACAGACGGACGAACAGACGGACGGACGGACAGGCGGACGGACGGATGGACGGACGGACATGTCTATATCGACTCGGCTGTTGATCCCGATCAATAATATATGGGGTCGGAAAAGCTTCCTTCTGCCTGTTACATACATATTGGCGACTTTATTATACCATTCCAACCTATGGGTGTATGGTATAAAAATAAACTTCTTGTTCAAGCAGGTACAGACGTGTCAAGCTTATACAGGTGAACTTATATATAATGAAACTTTTAAAGAGGTCGTGGAAGAATTGGAGTTCGACCTTCAGAATACCTTGGTAGCATTAGAAGAGAAAATAAATGATCAGAAAAATGTTAAAGTTGAGAATGTTACCGTGAGAGGCGAACTACCGGTGTTGCCAAAAATACAGGTACCCACATTTTCTGGAGAACCTAGAGAATGGGGTCCCATTTGTAGAATTATTCGCGGAACTGATTGAAAAAAGACAGGATCTAAGAATTTAAGAAAATTCAATTATTTAAAATCCGCGTTAAAGGGCGAAGCAAGGAGCATGTTAGCCTATCTATTGTCAGGTTCAGCTGACAATTATAGTGTTGGGACATGTTATCAAAGCGGGACGAAAATAATCGGAGAGTATTTTCCGAACAATTAAGTCAGATCGTTGATCAACAATGAATCCGCAAAACGTGTTAAAGGAGTGATTGACATAGTTAATGAGTCAGTTTACTTTATTAAAATAAAAGCAAATTTATCCTATGAAGTTGACGTCATATTCGCACAACTCCTACTAAGGAATTTTGACAGATGGGCTCTACAATTGTATGAGAGTCAGATTAGAAAAACAAGGCAACTTCAAATGCTATCTGATGTCATGAAATACTTGGAGCAAAGATATTGCTCGCTAAGTGCCATGAGAAAGGAAGAGAAAAAACCGCTACAAACTGTTTTAAATTATGCGGAAGTCGAAGATAAATGTCCGAATTGCAAAATTGCCGGGCATAAAGCATATAAGTGCTATAAGTTTAAAGGGTTGACACCTACTGAAAGGTATGAAACAGCCAAAAAAGTGCAGCTTTGCATAAGATGCTTGAACCATTCTAGCAATAAGGTGTGCACTAATGGAATGGTCTGTTCATTGTGCAGTAAGGAACGCCATACTTTACTCCATTTTGAAGAAACACATGAGGGAGTTAATACTTGTGTAGCGGCACAACCAACACTGTTGGCCACAGCTGTAATACAAGTAAAAAATGTAAATGGAGGATATAAGACTCTAAGAGCCCTTATTGATTGTGGTTCACTCAAATATTAAAACTACCTTAAATTAAACAGTATACAGAAATAAGTGGCGTGTCCTCAATAAAATCTAATAAATCAAAATATAAGGTAAAAATAGATGTAAAGACGCGAAATCCTTGGAAAGGACATCTAAAGGTTGAGGCAATTGTGTTGCCAAAGTTAATGAAAGCTCTTCCATTAAAAATAGCAAACGTGGATATGTCGAAATGGCAAACTTACGTGCTAGCTGATCCTACCTTTAATAAACCTGGTAGGATTGATATAATAATGGGAGTAAACGTATATACCCAAATCTTAAAAAGGGGAATTACAAATATTGATGGCCTGCTAGGTCAAAATACTCAATTTGGTTTGATCGTCTCGGGATGCACCAAATCAAATCAGAATAAATCTGTAGTGGCAGCAACAATAGATGTCACAGATTTTGAACAACGTTGGGAGAAGAGGAAAGGTAAATTTCAAAATAAAAACAATACAATTTCAAAGAAATGCAACAGCAAACCTCAAAAAATTAATTTATGGCCCCCGGCAGGACCTCACATTGGAGGTAAAGTGAAAATTGGGGAAGAAAACGTATATATCCCAGAGGCTGTACAAAATGAGAATATTCAGAAGGCAATGGGTCAATTAGATAATGATTATCTAAAAAATAATATCAAAATAGATTCCGGTAACAAATTGTCCGAAACTATAGTACGAAAAAGGCAGATATGGCAAAATAATTATAAAAGAACAAAATTTAATAATAAACAGAATAACCAATCAAGTTTTGGCAATCAGCGATATTTAAAAATGGTGGAGCGAAGATCAATTTTGAACAAGTCGAAAAGTAAAAATAGTTATTTTTTAAATTCTCCATCTTATAAAAAGGCTAGAAGTCAGCACAGTAATACACATCAGGAGTGGGTAGATATCCCGAAACAGAAATCGTTAGGTAATATGTGAAATATTATTAAAACCTGTAGAAGCCAACTCAGTAATACATACGGAAGAATTGGTAAGAATATGAAGTCAGTTACAATGGGTAAAGGAACATCAGATTGACTAGGTCATCAGTCATGTAACTGGTCATGCTTCTTTAACAATAGTTATCTTACTAATGATATTTTAATAATAATTTGTATAAGACAACTAACTATAAAAATAAAGTCCAAAACGCCGCATTTGGTGGCCCTTTGCAGAATGTTTAAGAATAAACATCGTGTTCATCTGAACTGGCTTCACCAAATCAGATGCACCAATGAAATATACAAAACGAAACAAAAACATAAGTAAATCATAAATTCATATGACAATTATTGCTTAAAACCATACAAACACTTAAGATTATAACAGCGGCGCGGTATCAAGTAACCAACGCTGAGCATGAAATATAAACAATTTTCAACCCCCGAAAACGTGGGGCATTAGAATAAGTATTTTTAAGAACAATTGTTGCTTCTTAGAGTTTAAGAGTTTTTAAATAAAATCAGTTCATATTTTGAATTCAACGAATGAAGACTGGGTTATTTTCTTTCTCTACGGAAATCCCTATTCACTATGTCTGCTTTAAAAATATTATGTACCCATGCAGGCACATCCTTATTATTAGGTCTTTCTAGTAATAGTCTGCTATATGCTATTTTTATGGATTTTTCCATAAGTTCTACAATATTTCTTTTAAATTTGTAGTTTTTTTGTATCCAAAATTTTATTTCCTTGTACTTTTTATTTACTGGTCCCGAATGTATCAGGAAAGCAAGAAAAGGAATATATTTTTGCAGATGTTTAGTTTCAACTCTATTCATACTTATTTAATTTGTATTTGTATTGTATTCAATTTGTAGTAACTAATTAAAGTCGGTATTTTTATGACAACTTATTGTTGTTGGGCTTCATCCATCAGGTAGAAGAGAAATGTACCTGTTGAATTTGAGAAACAACATATATTTGGCACTGTAATAAGAAAACACATCTGTACCATTGCACTTCCTTGAACTGGGAATTCTTCTCCAGTCAAATCAAGGTATGCTGATCTGATCTGTACTAAATTTATTGAATTCTGTGCCGAATCAACATTACCTATTCTAAAAACCTCAAGTAAATCTGCTGCAATGCTAGGATTCCTATCTACTATCTTCCTAAAATAATCGTCTAATGTACTCATTTTATTCAATTGATATATATATTTGTTTTTTTTTTTTTTTTTTTTTTATTTGGTAAATTTGGAAAGTGATTTCTTTTTTTTTTATAATTTTTTTTTTGTTTCAAATGCACTGCTACAATAATTGATGCATATGTTATTTAGATCTTATCAAGATCATTAGCATGGCTTAGGGCTCTTTTTGTTACACATTCCATTTAAAGAAAAATTTTGAATTTAAAAATTTTTTTTTTCATTTGTTTTTAATGTTTTGGATGTAGTTTAGTAGAGTAGTAATTTAATAACGTTTTGAGCTAAAGGCTCTTTTTTTTACATATATTCCTGCCTACTTTTTCGTATGGTTTTCAGGCCACACTCTAATTGGACAGCTTTTAATGCTGCACAATTGTACATTGATTATTTTAATTCTATAAAAAAAAATGTGCATCGCAGTACACTCAAAAAAAGAAATGTTCGACGCAGCGCATAATTTGTTCATTTATATATTTCTGTTGTCTTCGGCTAGCCTCTAGCATCAGCTGCTCGTCAACGGTTGGCACGCTGATGCTCCATCGATGGCGTAAAAAGCGGTCTGCTTTTCACGCTATAAAATTGGTCAGATGTTTGTAACGCACAGAAGGAGGCGTTTCCGACCCCATAAAGTATATATATTCTTGATCAGCATGAGAAGCTGAGTCGATATAGCCATGTCCGTCTGTCCGTCTGTCCGTCGGTGCGTACGCGTTTTACTCAGCCATCTTAAGAGCTATAGGGTTGAAATTTTTTTTGGGGGCTTTTTATTACCCGGGTGAGATAAAGTATGCAAATTGTTAGGATCGGACTATTATATCATATAGCTCTGGAACAAAAATTTTTGCAAAAATTGGAGTATCCCCATGAAATTTAACAATATAATAGAATTTGGTATAAAATCTCAGATCCCAAAATTTGACCCTGATCGGATAAATAGAACACAAGTTACAGTCTATATAAATCGTTGGTATGTATGTACATATGTACAGCTGCATATATATATATATATATGTATATATGTGCATATATAAGTTAAGACCAGATATGCTTCACCATCATAATCACACTCACACCACACCCATAGAGAACATTCAAGAGTTATCATAATGAGCACTGACGTAATGAGCATCGACATAATGAGCATCGGCATGATCATAGAAGGCACCGCCAAGAATGTCACCCGATAACCCTACAACACGCAATCGTCTTCACACAATCGCCAGACTAAACATTCCTAGGGGTAATGGTGTCAAATTCGGTACATCAGACGGCAAGCCGCCCAATCCCATAAATCAATTCGGCAATAAGCATCATATTCGGTGCACCAGCCATCACGTCGCCCAAATCAATTTCATGATAAACAGATTCCATGCTCGCGTTGGACCATTGGACTCAACAAGCGTCGCTGTCACCATCGACGCCCGAAATCAGAGGCTTCATTCAAACATAATCGATCTACACAATTCAGTCTTTAATCCTAGTACAAACTTGTCACTTCATTAGAGCTCCGCGATCTTAGTTCAGTCTAGTAGTCACAAAGTCTTCCAGTAACAAAGATAGATTGTCAAAAGTGTACTCAATATTAAATAAACTCAAATAAAACTTTATTTTTTTATGCGACTAACTAAGATTGTGTTTAATTGGCGCCCGAGCAGGGACCACGCGTTTAAAAGTTGATCAAGTGAAGTAAACGGCAATTGTGATAAGTGTTAATCAAACTAAACGCAAATAAATACGCCTTCAGAACGATAACCGAAATATACGCAGTGCCAACAAAACTTCGCTGAGGTCAGACGGGGTTATAACAAATCTGATCGCTGCATTCCTCTAGTATCCGTTCGGAGGAAAATTGGTACAACAAGTGTCTGGATTCGGAGCGTTAGTACCTCAACGTGGGAAAAGCGAGTACCCCTACCAACCAACCAATACAAGCACCGAAATGAAAATTATTCTAATGTAAGTTAAGCTAAAAGTTAAGAAAAACCAAAAAGAAGAAAAGAAAGAAATAATATCTAAGAGAAAAATCAAAGAAAGAAATAATATTTAAGAGAAAAATCAAAAACAGAAACGAACTAGCATCATAAGAAACGAGAAACTAACTAACATTTATAATAATTACCTCTACTAACAAAATTTTTTAAACCAAAAGCCATTTCCATCCAAAATTTTTTCTCTAAACGGTATCGCGTCGCGAACAAATTTTTTTGTCTTTCGAATAATTATTCGACGCGTAGTGCAAGCGTTTGTTTTTCTTGAAGTGAATTAACCTCCTTTGAAATCGAAAATGTCTAAAAACGACAGTTGGGTAAAAGCCGCAGTCCTTCAGCCAGGAGGTTGTTCTACGACAGAGTCGCCGAGTGCGTCAACCTCAGCTGCCGCGAACAGAAGTATAGAAGCTTTATCCATACAAGGTTTAGATGCAGCCATTGATAGTCTTTTAGCAGCTAGAATGGGGTCTTATATCGAACAGATGAAACTAGCCCAGCCAGTAATCTCAGAATACAGAGACTTAACTCTAAATTTACAAGATAATTGGAATGAGGTAGATAAAGTTCCAGACTTAGTGAAAGGTCTAAAGGAATTCTCTGGTAATCCAACAGAATTTACAACTTGGTTCGCTTCAACCTCGCGAGTAATGGATGCCTTTGCTCCTTTGCAAGGAACGCCAAAATACTTCGCGATTTTACTAACGGTTAGAGATAAAATTACAGGACACGCGAACATAGTACTGAAGGTGAACGACACCGCGTTACATTGGGAGGCAATCTTGAAATGCCTTCTAGAGGAGTATTCAGACAGACGAGACTTGGAACACTAGAATATCAGTTGTTTTCTATGAGTCAGAGGAATATCACAATCCACGAGTTTTACCTTGCAGTGAACCATCAGATGTCCTTAATTATCAGCCAAATGAAAAACATGGGACACGGTCCTGAGGTCATGGCAATCTTGTCAAAACAGATAAGGGACAGAGCCCTAGATACCTTCATTAGGGGCCTGAACGGTGATCTATCGGATAGAATAAGTCTAGCGCAGCCAATTAACTTGAAACATGCGTTGCAGATGATAGAAGACTTAACCAATAAGCACACTAAAAACTCGATTGGCTCAGGTTATCAGCATCCTCGTCCAAACCTAACACACAAGACAGGACAATACACCAGAATTAACGCCCCCCCACAGTGGTCATACCCTCCGGTACTTCCCCCTAAACCATACAACAATATGAACTGGTACAACCCCAGGCAGACTCAAAATACTTTCGCACCCCAAACCAATTTCCCACAGAATCATGGTATTCACCAAAATATCCCTTTCCGTAACAGTAACCAAACCTTCTTTAACGCACCACCTAGACCTCTCGCCCCAAAGCCGCAACCCAAGCCTACACCTATGGAAGTGGACGGTTCTATAATGACTAAAAACGCGAACTACATGAACAGACCAAACATAAATCCTACACAACCAGTTTTATTAAAGAGAGTAAATCCGTTTAATTCGAATCTCCCAAACAAAGTTCAAAGACAGTTCCACATCGGAGCCGAGGTACAAGACGGGCAATACAGTGCCCCACCACCAGAAGACTTTCAAGTCAATGTAACCGAAGCTCAGTTGTCCGAATACCAAGAACAGGAAGACTATTTTCAAACAGTCCCATACTCACAATTTTCGGAGTATGAACAACAACAAGAATACCCCACCACTCAAGGTGGTATGTCCGAATTAAGTCCGCAAGATAGAGAAACAACACAACCTACAGTACAGGATCCTTATCCACAAATCGAGGATACGGTTAATTTTTTAGGATGAAGTGTTCCTCTTTGCCGTACTTTGTAGTCCGGGAGACGGAACAGTATACAATTTCTTAATAGATACCGGTTTAAATAAAAACTATATCCAACCCGAGATAGCCAAGAATATAAAGCCAAATGAGCGTAATTTCTACGCGAATACTGTAAGTGGACGCATCCTGATTACGGAGCACGTCCACCTAGGTCTCTTTAATGAACCTAACAAACCCATAATTTTTTTTCTACTCCCAAATTTAAAATAGTTTCATGGAATTCTAGGCAATGACACACTAAAAGAATTAAATGCCATTATAGATGTAGGAAAAGATTTGCTACAAGTCAACAACTCTCATGTTGTTAAAGTGAGACAGATGCGAGCTCAGCAGGTTCACACGATCAACTCAGATCAATTATCGGGTCATCAAAAGTTAAAACTAGAAGCACTCCAAGAGGAATACAAATCGTTATTTGCAACCCCGGACATGAGGTTGACTTATGCTACCAATGTCCAAGGTGATATTCGAACATCGTCAGACACTCCAGTCTACTCAAAGCACTACCCGTACCCAGCCTCCTTGAAGGAAGTAGTCGAAGAGCAAATTCAAGAACTATTAAAAGATGGTATAATACGACCCTCACGGTCGCCCTATGGCTCTCCTGTATGGATCGTTCCAAAAAAAGTGACAGTTCGGGAAAAAAGAAATATAGGATGGTCATTGACTACAGAAAATTAAATTCAGTCACCATCTCGGATAAATACCCTATCCCAGAAATTGGAGAAATGATTGCTCATTTGGGCAACAACAAATACTTCTCCGTCCTTGACTTAAAGAGTGGATTTCATCAGATCCCTTTAAAGGAATCCGACATAGAAAAATCAGCATTTTTTATAAACGGAGGAAAATATGAATTCACCAGACTCCCTTTCGGGTTAAAAAATTCCCCAGCTATATTCCAAAGAGCTCTCGACGATATTTTAAGAAAACATATAGGGAAAATATGCTACGTTTACATCGACGACATCATAATATTCAGCAAAACAGAGGAGGAACATTTTAGCTATCTGGCCCAGGTATTCTCTACCTTAGCAGAAGCAAACATGAAAGTGAGTGTCGACAAGTGTAAATTTTTAAAACAAAGCGTTGATTTCCTAGGAGTAGTAATATCGAGCGAAGGTGTTAAAACCAACCCAGAAAAGGTACAAGCTATAAAAAATTTCCCTATACCAAAGAACTTGAAGCAACTAAGATCCTTCTTGGGCTTAGCTAGTTATTATAGGCGGTTTATTAAGGATTTCGCGAAGCTAGCAAGACCACTCACAAATCTACTGCGTGGCGAACACGGGAGAACGAAAAAGAATGTCTCCAACAAAATAGAAATTCGTTTTGGCAAGGAAGAATTGGACTCTTTTGGAAAGGTTAAGAATGCATTAGTTTCACAGGACGTTTCACCTAACAAACCCATAATTTTTTTTCTACTCCCAAATTTAAAATCGTTTCATGGAATTCTAGGCAATGACACACTAAAAGAATTAAATGCCATTATAGATGTAGGAAAAGATTTGCTACAAGTCAACAACTCTCATGTTGTTAAAGTGAGACAGATGCGAGCTCAGCAGGTTCACACGATCAACTCAGATCAATTATCGGGTCATCAAAAGTTAAAACTAGAAGCACTCCAAGAGGAATACAAATCATTATTTGCAACCCCGGACATGAGGTTGACTTATGCTACCAATGTCCAAGGTGATATTCGAACATCGTCAGACACTCCAGTCTACTCAAAGCACTACCCGTACCCAGCCTCCTTGAAGGAAGTAGTCGAAGAGCAAATTCAAGAACTATTAAAAGATGGTATAATACGACCCTCACGGTCGCCCTATGGCTCTCCTGTATGGATCGTTCCAAAAAAAAGTGACAGTTCGGGAAAAAAGAAATATAGGATGGTCATTGACTACAGAAAATTAAATTCAGTCACCATCTCGGATAAATACCCTATCCCAGAAATTGGAGAAATGATTGCTCATTTGGGCAACAACAAATACTTCTCCGTCCTTGACTTAAAGAGTGGATTTCATCAGATCCCTTTAAAGGAATCCGACATAGAAAAATCAGCATTTTTATAAACGGAGGAAAATATGAATTCACCAGACTCCCTTTCGGGTTAAAAAATTCCCCAGCTATATTCCAAAGAGCTCTCGACGATATTTTAAGAAAACATATAGGGAAAATATGCTACGTTTACATCGACGACATCATAATATTCAGCAAAACAGAGGAGGAACATTTTAGCTATCTGGCCCAGGTATTCTCTACCTTAGCAGAAGCAAACATGAAAGTGCAAGTCGACAAGTGTAAATTTTTAAAACAAAGCGTTGATTTCCTAGGAGTAGTAATATCGAGCGAAGGTGTTAAAACCAACCCAGAAAAGGTACAAGCTATAAAAAATTTCCCTATACCAAAGAACTTGAAGCAACTAAGATCCTTCTTGGGCTTAGCTAGTTATTATAGGCGGTTTATTAAGGATTTCGCGAAGCTAGCAAGACCACTCACAAATCTACTGCGTGGCGAACACGGGAGAACGAAAAAGAATGTCTCCAACAAAATAGAAATTCGTTTTGGCAAGGAAGAATTGGACTCTTTTGGAAAGGTTAAGAATGCATTAGTTTCACAGGACGTTTCACCTCACAAACCCATAATTTTTTTTCTACTCCCAAATTTAAAATCGTTTCATGGAATTCTAGGCAATGACACACTAAAAGAATTAAATGCCATTATAGATGTAGGAAAAGATTTGCTACAAGTCAACAACTCTCATGTTGTTAAAGTGAGACAGATGCGAGCTCAGCAGGTTCACACGATCAACTCAGATCAATTATCGGGTCATCAAAAGTTAAAACTAGAAGCACTCCAAGAGGAATACAAATCGTTATTTGCAACCCCGGACATGAGGTTGACTTATGCTACCAATGTCCAAGGTGATATTCGAACATCGTCAGACACTCCAGTCTACTCAAAACACTACCCGTACCCAGCCTCCTTGAAGGAAGTAGTCGAAGAGCAAATTCAAGAACTATTAAAAGATGGTATAATACGACCCTCACGGTCGCCCTATGGCTCTCCTGTATGGATCGTTCCAAAAAAAGTGACAGTTCGGGAAAAAAGAAATATAGGATGGTCACTGACTACAGAAAATTAAATTCAGTCACCATCTCGGATAAATACCCTATCCCAGAAATTGGAGAAATGATTGCTCAATTGGGCAACAACAAATACTTCTCCGTCCTTGACTTAAAGAGTGGATTTCATCAGATCCCTTTAAAGGAATCCGACATAGAAAAATCAGCATTTTTTATAAACGGAGGAAAATATGAATTCACCAGACTCCCTTTCGGGTTAAAAAATTCCCCAGCTTACCCCGATTTCAGTAAAGAATTTCATCTGACCACAGATGCCTCACTTGAACAAAATGGCAGACCAATCACATTCATATCCAGAGCATTGTCTAAGACAGACGAAAATTACGCTACGAATGAAAGAGAAATGCTAGCCGTAGTATGGGCCTTAGAAAAATTGAGAATGTACCTTTATGGGAAATCAAAAGTGACCATTTATACAGACCATCAACCGCTTACCTATGCGCTTAGTCCAAAAAACAACAACACGAAGCTAAAAAAATGGAGGAGTTACCTAGAAGAATACAACTACGAGTTGAAGTATAAACCGGGTAGCTCAAATGTAGTAGCAGACGCACTTTCGAGAAATCCTACCAGCATAAATGCCAGTAGTACGTCAGCAGCTACTATGCATAGTGATGAAAGCTCAGGGCACGAACTAGTACCGACTATGGACATTCCTATCAATGTATTTAAAAATCAATTAATACTTCTCACAGGCGAAAACGAAAGCACGACATTCGAGTTACCATTTCCCACCTATCACAGACACACGGTAGTTCGAAGAAACTATTCGGAAAGTGATCTCGTAGAAATCCTAAAAACAAAATTAGATCCTAGGATAGTGAATGGTATTTTCACTTCAGAAAGTATGATGGGAAAAATTCAGCTGATATTTCCAGAACATTTTAGGAATTGTAAAGCTAGGTTTACGCAGATCCAAACTACGGATGTCCACGAGAATAGCGAGCAGCAGGAAATCATAACCAAAGAACATACTAGAGCCCACAGAAACGCAATAGAAAACAAAAAACAGATTATATCTAAAGTTTTTTTTCCAGGAATGAGGAAAAAAATAGAAGCAATAGTAAAAGCATGCCAAACTTGTAAACTTTCTAAATACCAAAGACACCCCCCAAATCAAGAGATTCAATCAACACCCATACCATGTTATCCAGGAGAAATAATCCACATAGACCTTTACTCGACTCAAAACAAAACCATCTTAACGGCAATAGACAAATTTTCAAAATACGCACAAATAAAGTTAGTGAATTCAAAAGCAGCGGAACATTTAAAGGTACCACTACGTGAGTTATTAGTAGCCTTTGGCGCGACGAAAACAGTAGTAATGGACAATGAAAAATCGTTAAATTCCGCTTGGATAAAATTCCTCTTGAACGATCAACTGGGTATAAACGTACACACAACACCACCGTATACTTCGTCTAGCAATGGTCAGGTAGAAAGATTCCATTCCACATTCACGGAATTAATGAGAAGCCTAAAGATTGAGCATCCGGAATTAGAATTTGAAGACCTAATATTCAGAGCAGTAGATGAATACAATAGGACTATCCACAGTACAACTAACAAAAAACCGATAGAAACTTTTTTGCTTTAGAATTGACACATTCTCCAGAAAAGCTAGCATTGGAAAGAGGAAAAACTTCAAAGAGAATTTCAGACAAACAACTTGCAGATTTACAATACCATTACCAAAACAAAGAACCCATTAAAACTTATGACCCAGGAGAAATAATTTACGTCAAAATCAATAAGAGATTGGGTTCTAAACTAACACCAAGATACAAAAAGGAAAAAGTAGCTGAAGATTTGAATACAAAAGTTAAAACATTGTCAGGCAGGATAGTGCATAAGAACCAGTTGAAATACTGACCAATATCCATCTTCGACAGGTTAATATTGATACCCGTCTGTTGGAAACATACGACTATCTTGGATTACTCGAAATCGAGAGTAGTAATGCTGGAAACTGGGATGGCAGCGAGGCAAAATGGAACGTTCAAAATTATACACGTTGTAGAAGGAGAAAAGTATCAACAGGCATTGTCGGTGTTAAAAGAGGTCGTACGAAATTCAACGAAAACAAACCCGTATTACACTTTCCTTATTTACGAAATAACTCGAATTGAAAGATTAAAAGATTAAAGCCGATAAAGTTCAGAGCTAAACGCTCGCTGGACATACTTGGAACAGCATGGAAGTGGCTCGCGGGTAAGATAACTAACACTTTATTACATAAAAGCAAACCAGAGACAGACGAAAAATTAAAAGAAATAGAAGTAACAAAATTTAAACTGAGTCTCTTAAGAGAGGAAATCACAAATATCATTTATGCAATAGATTGGGCTAAAGCCAATACAATAAACTCTTTGATCCTATCACCAGCAGAAATAAATATTATCGAAACATATGCTGAGGAAAGCCTAACATTTGTAAATATCGAAGAGCTTATAGAATTTGCTGAAGTAAGTGTTGCTTCAGATGGCAGAGCTCTTCTTTATATTGTCAGCATACCTAGGGTGATCAAAGAACAATGTAAAAAAATCATGGCATTACCCATAAAATATGGAAAAACAATCGAAAAAATAGATTACAATCACATATTAAAATGTAATAAACAATACTTTGGTTTAGCTAATAAGAACAAATGTAAGAATCAAAACAACAAAATATTATGTAAACTGGAAGATTTGATTGACTTAAAGAATAGCAAATGCATAGGAGCGTATTTTCACAGGAAAATACCAACTTGCCCAACAACTAATAATCAGCATGTGAAATCACATTCGGAGGTAGCTCCTGGCACGATCTTGCTCAACCAATTCAAGGGTATCATCAATGTCGATGGAGAAAACCTTACTTTGGACGGAACTTTTATAATCCAATCGCAGAATGCCACAATCAACATTGATGACTCGTGGTACATCATGAAGACAAAGCGTGAAGTAGAAGTCCAACCCCCATTACTTCAACTACTATCGGACAAACAGCACGAAGGCGAAACCCTATCTCTGGAGATGATCAAAGAACTGCACTTGAATAACACAAACAGCCTGGAAAAAATCCAGACTGACAATGTCATAATTTCATCATCCTATTGGATCGTCATAGCAATTTTAGCGATCGCAACAATCATATACTGGGTGATCAAGAAGAAATACAACCACAGGCCAGAAGAAAGCAGTCCACCAATAGTAATGCCGGTTACACCCGTACAATATGTGGTAGCGACCGAGGACGTCCGCACTTAAGAGGGGAGGAGTTAAGACCAGATATGCTTCACCATCATAATCACACTCACAACACACCCATAGAGAACATTCAAGAGTTATCATAATGAGCACTGACGTAATGAGCATCGACATAATGAGCATCGGCATGATCATAGAAGGCACCGCCAAGAATGTCACCCGATAACCCTACAACACGCAATCGTCTTCACACAATCGCCAGACTAAACATTCCTAGGGGTAATGGTGTCAAATTCGGTACATCAGACGGCAAGCCGCCCAATCCCATAAATCAATTCGGCAATAAGCATCATATTCGGTGCACCAGCCATCACGTCGCCCAAATCAATTTCATGATAAACAGATTCCATGCTCGCGTTGGACCATTGGACTCAACAAGCGTCGCTGTCACCATCGACGCCCGAAATCAGAGGCTTCATTCAAACATAATCGATCTACACAATTCAGTCTTTAATCCTAGTACAAACTTGTCACTTCATTAGAGCTCCGCGATCTTAGTTCAGTCTAGTAGTCACAAAGTCTTCCAGTAACAAAGATAGATTGTCAAAAGTGTACTCAATATTAAATAAACTCAAATAAAACTTTATTTTTTTATGCGACTAACTAAGATTGTGTTTAATTGGCGCCCGAGCAGGGACCACGCGTTTAAAAGTTGATCAAGTGAAGTAAACGGCAATTGTGATAAGTGTTAATCAAACTAAACGCAAATAAATACGCCTTCAGAACGATAACCGAAATATACGCAGTGCCAACAAAACTTCGCTGAGGTCAGACGGGGTTATAACAAATCTGATCGCTGCATTCCTCTAGTATCCGTTCGGAGGAAAATTGGTACAACAAGTGTCTGGATTCGGAGCGTTAGTACCTCAACGTGGGAAAAGCGAGTACCCCTACCAACCAACCAATACAAGCACCGAAATGAAAATTATTCTAATGTAAGTTAAGCTAAAAGTTAAGAAAAACCAAAAAGAAGAAAAGAAAGAAATAATATCTAAGAGAAAAATCAAAGAAAGAAATAATATTTAAGAGAAAAATCAAAAACAGAAACGAACTAGCATCATAAGAAACGAGAAACTAACTAACATTTATAATAATTACCTCTACTAACAAAATTTTTTAAACCAAAAGCCATTTCCATCCAAAATTTTTTCTCTAAACGGTATCGCGTCGCGAACAAATTTTCTTGTCTTTCGAATAATTATTCGACGCGTAGTGCAAGCGTTTGTTTTTCTTGAAGTGAATTAACCTCCTTTGAAATCGAAAATGTCTAAAAACGACAGTTGGGTAAAAGCCGCAGTCCTTCAGCCAGGAGGTTGTTCTACGACAGAGTCGCCGAGTGCGTCAACCTCAGCTGCCGCGAACAGAAGTATAGAAGCTTTATCCATACAAGGTTTAGATGCAGCCATTGATAGTCTTTTAGCAGCTAGAATGGGGTCTTATATCGAACAGATGAAACTAGCCCAGCCAGTAATCTCAGAATACAGAGACTTAACTCTAAATTTACAAGATAATTGGAATGAGGTAGATAAAGTTCCAGACTTAGTGAAAGGTCTAAAGGAATTCTCTGGTAATCCAGCAGAATTTACAACTTGGTTCGCTTCAACCTCGCGAGTAATGGATGCCTTTGCTCCTTTGCAAGGAACGCCAAAATACTTCGCGATTTTACTAACGGTTAGAGATAAAATTACAGGACACGCGAACATAGTACTGAAGGTGAACGACACCGCGTTACATTGGGAGGCAATCTTGAAATGCCTTCTAGAGGAGTATTCAGACAGACGAGACTTGGAACACTAGAATATCAGTTGTTTTCTATGAGTCAGAGGAATATCACAATCCACGAGTTTTACCTTGCAGTGAACCATCAGATGTCCTTAATTATCAGCCAAATGAAAAACATGGGACACGGTCCTGAGGTCATGGCAATCTTGTCAAAACAGATAAGGGACAGAGCCCTAGATACCTTCATTAGGGGCCTGAACGGTGATCTATCGGATAGAATAAGTCTAGCGCAGCCAATTAACTTGAAACATGCGTTGCAGATGATAGAAGACTTAACCAATAAGCACACTAAAAACTCGATTGGCTCAGGTTATCAGCATCCTCGTCCAAACCTAACACACAAGACAGGACAATACACCAGAATTAACGCCCCCACAGTGGTCATACCCTCCGGTACTTCCCCTAAACCATACAACAATATGAACTGGTACAACCCCAGGCAGACTCAAAATACTTTCGCACCCCAAACCAATTTCCCACAGAATCATGGTATTCACCAAAATATCCCTTTCCGTAACAGTAACCAAACCTTCTTTAACGCACCACCTAGACCTCTCGCCCCAAAGCCGCAACCCAAGCCTACACCTATGGAAGTGGACGGTTCTATAATGACTAAAAACGCGAACTACATGAACAGACCAAACATAAATCCTACACAACCAGTTTTATTAAAGAGAGTAAATCCGTTTAATTCGAATCTCCCAAACAAAGTTCAAAGACAGTTCCACATCGGAGCCGAGGTACAAGACGGGCAATACAGTGCCCCACCACCAGAAGACTTTCAAGTCAATGTAACCGAAGCTCAGTTGTCCGAATACCAAGAACAGGAAGACTATTTTCAAACAGTCCCATACTCACAATTTTCGGAGTATGAACAACAACAAGAATACCCCACCACTCAAGGTGGTATGTCCGAATTAAGTCCGCAAGATAGAGAAACAACACAACCTACAGTACAGGATCCTTATCCACAAATCGAGGATACGGTTAATTTTTTAGGATGAAGTGTTCCTCTTTGCCGTACTTTGTAGTCCGGGAGACGGAACAGTATACAATTTTTTAATAGATACCGGTTCAAATAAAAACTATATCCAACCCGAGATAGCCAAGAATATAAAGCCAAATGAGCGTAATTTCTACGCGAATACTGTAAGTGGACGCATCCTGATTACGGAGCACGTCCACCTAGGTCTCTTTAATGAACCTAACAAACCCATAATTTTTTTTCTACTCCCAAATTTAAAATAGTTTCATGGAATTCTAGGCAATGACACACTAAAAGAATTAAATGCCATTATAGATGTAGGAAAAGATTTGCTACAAGTCAACAACTCTCATGTTGTTAAAGTGAGACAGATGCGAGCTCAGCAGGTTCACACGATCAACTCAGATCAATTATCGGGTCATCAAAAGTTAAAACTAGAAGCACTCCAAGAGGAATACAAATCATTATTTGCAACCCCGGACATGAGGTTGACTTATGCTACCAATGTCCAAGGTGATATTCGAACATCGTCAGACACTCCAGTCTACTCAAAGCACTACCCGTACCCAGCCTCCTTGAAGGAAGTAGTCGAAGAGCAAATTCAAGAACTATTAAAAGATGGTATAATACGACCCTCACGGTCGCCCTATGGCTCTCCTGTATGGATCGTTCCAAAAAAAGTGACAGTTCGGGAAAAAAGAAATATAGGATGGTCATTGACTACAGAAAATTAAATTCAGTCACCATCTCGGATAAATACCCTATCCCAGAAATTGGAGAAATGATTGCTCATTTGGGCAACAACAAATACTTCTCCGTCCTTGACTTAAAGAGTGGATTTCATCAGATCCCTTTAAAGGAATCCGACATAGAAAAATCAGCATTTTTTATAAACGGAGGAAAATATGAATTCACCAGACTCCCTTTCGGGTTAAAAAATTCCCCAGCTATATTCCAAAGAGCTCTCGACGATATTTTAAGAAAACATATAGGGAAAATATGCTACGTTTACATCGACGACATCATAATATTCAGCAAAACAGAGGAGGAACATTTTAGCTATCTGGCCCAGGTATTCTCTACCTTAGCAGAAGCAAACATGAAAGTGAGTGTCGACAAGTGTAAATTTTTAAAACAAAGCGTTGATTTCCTAGGAGTAGTAATATCGAGCGAAGGTGTTAAAACCAACCCAGAAAAGGTACAAGCTATAAAAAATTTCCCTATACCAAAGAACTTGAAGCAACTAAGATCCTTCTTGGGCTTAGCTAGTTATTATAGGCGGTTTATTAAGGATTTCGCGAAGCTAGCAAGACCACTCACAAATCTACTGCGTGGCGAACACGGGAGAACGAAAAAGAATGTCTCCAACAAAATAGAAATTCGTTTTGGCAAGGAAGAATTGGACTCTTTTGGAAAGGTTAAGAATGCATTAGTTTCACAGGACGTTTCACCTAACAAACCCATAATTTTTTTTCTACTCCCAAATTTAAAATCGTTTCATGGAATTCTAGGCAATGACACACTAAAAGAATTAAATGCCATTATAGATGTAGGAAAAGATTTGCTACAAGTCAACAACTCTCATGTTGTTAAAGTGAGACAGATGCGAGCTCAGCAGGTTCACACGATCAACTCAGATCAATTATCGGGTCATCAAAAGTTAAAACTAGAAGCACTCCAAGAGGAATACAAATCATTATTTGCAACCCCGGACATGAGGTTGACTTATGCTACCAATGTCCAAGGTGAAATTCGAACATCGTCAGACACTCCAGTCTACTCAAAACACTACCCGTACCCAGCCTCCTTGAAGGAAGTAGTCGAAGAGCAAATTCAAGAACTATTAAAAGATGGTATAATACGACCCTCACGGTCGCCCTATGGCTCTCCTGTATGGATCGTTCCAAAAAAAAGTGACAGTTCGGGAAAAAAGAAATATAGGATGGTCATTGACTACAGAAAATTAAATTCAGTCACCATCTCGGATAAATACCCTATCCCAGAAATTGGAGAAATGATTGCTCATTTGGGCAACAACAAATACTTCTCCGTCCTTGACTTAAAGAGTGGATTTCATCAGATCCCTTTAAAGGAATCCGACATAGAAAAATCAGCATTTTTTATAAACGGAGGAAAATATGAATTCACCAGACTCCCTTTCGGGTTAAAAAATTCCCCAGCTATATTCCAAAGAGCTCTCGACGATATTTTAAGAAAACATATAGGGAAAATATGCTACGTTTACATCGACGACATCATAATATTCAGCAAAACAGAGGAGGAACATTTTAGCTATCTGGCCCAGGTATTCTCTACCTTAGCAGAAGCAAACATGAAAGTGCAAGTCGACAAGTGTAAATTTTTAAAACAAAGCGTTGATTTCCTAGGAGTAGTAATATCGAGCGAAGGTGTTAAAACCAACCCAGAAAAGGTACAAGCTATAAAAAAATTTCCCTATACCAAAGAACTTGAAGCAACTAAGATCCTTCTTGGGCTTAGCTAGTTATTATAGGCGGTTTATTAAGGATTTCGCGAAGCTAGCAAGACCACTCACAAATCTACTGCGTGGCGAACACGGGAGAACGAAAAAGAATGTCTCCAACAAAATAGAAATTCGTTTTGGCAAGGAAGAATTGGACTCTTTTGGAAAGGTTAAGAATGCATTAGTTTCACAGGACGTTTCACCTCACAAACCCATAATTTTTTTTCTACTCCCAAATTTAAAATCGTTTCATGGAATTCTAGGCAATGACACACTAAAAGAATTAAATGCCATTATAGATGTAGGAAAAGATTTGCTACAAGTCAACAACTCTCATGTTGTTAAAGTGAGACAGATGCGAGCTCAGCAGGTTCACACGATCAACTCAGATCAATTATCGGGTCATCAAAAGTTAAAACTAGAAGCACTCCAAGAGGAATACAAATCGTTATTTGCAACCCCGGACATGAGGTTGACTTATGCTACCAATGTCCAAGGTGATATTCGAACATCGTCAGACACTCCAGTCTACTCAAAACACTACCCGTACCCAGCCTCCTTGAAGGAAGTAGTCGAAGAGCAAATTCAAGAACTATTAAAAGATGGTATAATACGACCCTCACGGTCGCCCTATGGCTCTCCTGTATGGATCGTTCCAAAAAAAAGTGACAGTTCGGGAAAAAAGAAATATAGGATGGTCACTGACTACAGAAAATTAAATTCAGTCACCATCTCGGATAAATACCCTATCCCAGAAATTGGAGAAATGATTGCTCAATTGGGCAACAACAAATACTTCTCCGTCCTTGACTTAAAGAGTGGATTTCATCAGATCCCTTTAAAGGAATCCGACATAGAAAAATCAGCATTTTTTATAAACGGAGGAAAATATGAATTCACCAGACTCCCTTTCGGGTTAAAAAATTCCCCAGCTTACCCCGATTTCAGTAAAGAATTTCATCTGACCACAGATGCCTCACTTGAACAAAATGGCAGACCAATCACATTCATATCCAGAGCATTGTCTAAGACAGACGAAAATTACGCTACGAATGAAAGAGAAATGCTAGCCGTAGTATGGGCCTTAGAAAAATTGAGAATGTACCTTTATGGGAAATCAAAAGTGACCATTTATACAGACCATCAACCGCTTACCTATGCGCTTAGTCCAAAAAACAACAACACGAAGCTAAAAAAATGGAGGAGTTACCTAGAAGAATACAACTACGAGTTGAAGTATAAACCGGGTAGCTCAAATGTAGTAGCAGACGCACTTTCGAGAAATCCTACCAGCATAAATGCCAGTAGTACGTCAGCAGCTACTATGCATAGTGATGAAAGCTCAGGGCACGAACTAGTACCGACTATGGACATTCCTATCAATGTATTTAAAAATCAATTAATACTTCTCACAGGCGAAAACGAAAGCACGACATTCGAGTTACCATTTCCCACCTATCACAGACACACGGTAGTTCGAAGAAACTATTCGGAAAGTGATCTCGTAGAAATCCTAAAAACAAAATTAGATCCTAGGATAGTGAATGGTATTTTCACTTCAGAAAGTATGATGGGAAAAATTCAGCTGATATTTCCAGAACATTTTAGGAATTGTAAAGCTAGGTTTACGCAGATCCAAACTACGGATGTCCACGAGAATAGCGAGCAGCAGGAAATCATAACCAAAGAACATACTAGAGCCCACAGAAACGCAATAGAAAACAAAAAACAGATTATATCTAAAGTTTTTTTTCCAGGAATGAGGAAAAAAATAGAAGCAATAGTAAAAGCATGCCAAACTTGTAAACTTTCTAAATACCAAAGACACCCCCCAAATCAAGAGATTCAATCAACACCCATACCATGTTATCCAGGAGAAATAATCCACATAGACCTTTACTCGACTCAAAACAAAACCATCTTAACGGCAATAGACAAATTTTCAAAATACGCACAAATAAAGTTAGTGAATTCAAAAGCAGCGGAACATTTAAAGGTACCACTACGTGAGTTATTAGTAGCCTTTGGCGCGACGAAAACAGTAGTAATGGACAATGAAAAATCGTTAAATTCCGCTTGGATAAAATTCCTCTTGAACGATCAACTGGGTATAAACGTACACACAACACCACCGTATACTTCGTCTAGCAATGGTCAGGTAGAAAGATTCCATTCCACATTCACGGAATTAATGAGAAGCCTAAAGATTGAGCATCCGGAATTAGAATTTGAGGACCTAATATTCAGAGCAGTAGATGAATACAATAGGACTATCCACAGTACAACTAACAAAAAACCGATAGAAACTTTTTTTGCTTTAGAATTGACACATTCTCCAGAAAAGCTAGCATTGGAAAGAGGAAAAACTTCAAAGAGAATTTCAGACAAACAACTTGCAGATTTACAATACCATTACCAAAACAAAGAACCCATTAAAACTTATGACCCAGGAGAAATAATTTACGTCAAAATCAATAAGAGATTGGGTTCTAAACTAACACCAAGATACAAAAAGGAAAAAGTAGCTGAAGATTTGAATACAAAAGTTAAAACATTGTCAGGCAGGATAGTGCATAAGAACCAGTTGAAATACTGACCAATATCCATCTTCGACAGGTTAATATTGATACCCGTCTGTTGGAAACATACGACTATCTTGGATTACTCGAAATCGAGAGTAGTAATGCTGGAAACTGGGATGGCAGCGAGGCAAAATGGAACGTTCAAAATTATACACGTTGTAGAAGTAGAAAAGTATCAACAGGCATTGTCGGTGTAAAAAGAGGTCGTACGAAATTCAACGAAAACAAACCCATATTACACTTTCCTTATTTACGAAATAACTCGAATTGAAAGATTAAAAGATTAAAGCCGATAAAGTTCAGAGCTAAACGCTCTCTTGACATACTTGGAACAGCGTAGAAGTGGCTCGCGGGTTCCCCAGATCACCAGGATCACAAAATTGTAATCGACAAAATTAATGAACAGCTCAAAAATAATAACAAACAAGTAGTAATCAATAAACTAGTAGAAAATAAGATAAACGATTTAATTAAGATAACTAACACTTTATTACATAAAAGCAAACCAGAAACAGACGAAAAACTAAAAGAAATAGAAGTAACAAAATTTAAACTGAGTCTCTTAAGAGAAGAAATCACAAATATCATTTATGCAATAGATTGGGCTAAAGCCAACACAATAAATTCTTTGATCCTATCACCAGCAGAAATAAATATTATCGAAATATATGCTGAGTAAAGCCTAACATTTGTATATATCGAAGAGCTTATAGGATTTGCTGAAGTAAGTGTTGCTTCAGATGGCAGAGCTCTTCTTTATATTGTCAGCATACCTAGGGTGATTAAAGAACTATGTAAAAAAATCATGGCATTACCCATAAAGTATGGAAAAACAATCGAAAAAATAGATTATAATCACATATTAAAATGTAATAAACAATACTTTGGTTTAGCTAATAAGAACAAATGTAAAAATCAAAACAACAAAATATTATTTAAACTGGAAGATTTAATTGACTTAAAAAATAGCAAATGCATAGGAGCGTATTTTCACAGGAAAAAACCAACTTGCCCAACAACTAACAATCAGCATGTGAAATGACACTCGGAGGTAGCTCCTGCCACGATCTTGCTAAACCAATTCAAGGGTATCATCAATGTCGATGGAGAAAACCTTACTTTGGACGGAACTTTTATAATCCAATCGCAGAATGCCACAATCAACATTGATGATTCGTGGTACATCATGAAGACAAAGCGTGAAGTAGAAGTCCAACCCCCATTACTTCAACTATTATCGGACAAACAGCACCAAGGCGGAACCCTATGTCTGGAGATGATCAAAGAACTGCACTTGAATAACACGAACAGCCTGGAAAAAATCCAGACTGACAATGTCATAATTTCATCATCCTATTGGATCGTCATAGCAATTTTAGCGATCGCAGCAATCATATACTGGGTGATCAAGAAGAAATACAACCACAGGCCAGAAGAAAGCAGTCCACCAATAGTAATGCCGGTTACACCCGTACAATATGTGGTAGCGACCGAGGACGTCCGCACTTAAGAGGGGAGGAGTTAAGACCAGATATGCTTCACCATCACACTCACACTCACACCACACCCATAGAGAACATTCAACAGTCATCATTTAATTTATATACATATGTATATATATATATATGTGCAACAAAAGCTTCTGCTCTCTGACGTGACGGTCGTGTTTTTGCTTAGCTCCTGAGTTTTATTAATATATATTGTTTTTTTCCCAATTTTTAATTGTGCCTAGTTTGTTTTCGTTTTCGCTGGTGTCATTTGCTTGAAACCCTTGTGTTTTATTTGCATAATTCGCCAAATTAAACAGTTTTGTTTTTTTCTTTTTTGTGATTAGTGTTTGGTGCATCTAAATTGTTTTTATTTTTTTTCTTATTGTTCTCTCTCGTCATTGCTTCTGCAGTTGCTCCCCTCATCGCCCCCATCATACCATCAGTGCTAGTGGTTTTGTTGTTCTCTCTGCTTTGTGCTTGTGCTCAGCTTCCCTCCCGCGTAATTACTTTTCTAAGGCCGCCTCTCAAAGCTCGTCTTATAACTGTTCTTGCACTCTCTCTTGTGCTGTGTACTCTAGCTGTCTCTTTGTTTTATTTGTAATTATTGATTTTTTATCGATAATTATCTTTGTGCTGTTTATTTAAATTTTTATATATTTTTTTTTGTTGTTTTTTTTTGCCTTGTGTTTATTTTGGCTTTTCAATGGCTTGTTGTCTACCCAATTGCAAGCATTCTGATCGTTTTGACGATCAGTATAGAGCAATATCGTGTTGGCTTTGCGACAATCTTATTCACTTAAAATGTGCTGGCCTCAACGGCCGTGATTACGACAAATTTTCTGGTTTGTCTGTGTCTAAGCCTGAGCTTGGCTTAATGCGCTGGACTTGCCCATCTTGTGTCAGCCAGCAGCTTGATTTTAGCCGAATGTACAGGGATCTTCGTTTAAAGTTTCTTTCTCTAAATAAAATGGCCAAACAGCTGTCTAATGAGTGTGACTCTAGCATAAATTTATTGTCGCAATTCAAGTTTGATCCACCTTCTAAGGAATTGCCCAAGAAATGTACCCTTGAGTTGCCTCATAAGCAGTCGCCCGCACTTTCTATTACATCTTCTCCCATTTTACTTTCGCCTACACCATCTTCTTGTCCCTCTTTATGCTCTTCTTTTCAGATTGATGTACCCACTACAAGCCCTGGTGTACCTCAATCTATCCCTCACGGGAACTCTGATCAATTACTGGATCATGCTGGCTTTCAATCACTTGCGGATCCCAATGCTCCTCCGCCTCCACTAACTGTAGTGCCTCATCGTAAACAATTATTTATCTCTAGGCTTGCTCCAGATACTTCTGAATCGTCTGTGGCAGCTTACATTGGTAATATATGCCCTGCTAAGGTTTTAATTCAAAAGTTTAAGTTTTCTAGGCCTCGCGAAATCTCCTCTTTTAAAATTACTGTACCAAATGAGTATTTCTCAGCTATGGTTGACCCTAACTTTTGGCCAGAGGGCCTAGTTGTACACGAATTTGCGCCCAATAAGCGCTCCCGCCCTTTGCCTGTCCACCTTCCTAATGTATCTTCTGCTTCAAAAAACTAATAACGTCTAGTCTTTGCATTCACTATCAAAATGTAAGAGGACTTCTTACCAAGCTCTCGAAACTATTCTGCGATAGCCAAACCTTTTCGGCTGACATATTAGCTTTCTCTGAAACTTGGCTTAACTCCTCTGTTCTGGATAATGAAATTCTTTCTAATAACTTTATTTCTTATAGGCTTGATCGTGTTGGTCGTCGTGGCGGCGGAGTACTCATTGCAGTCAACTCGAATCTGTGCTCAAGTGTTGTGCCGATTGATCTCCCCTTAGGTGTTGAGGTTATTTGCGTCGAAGTTACATGTTCTAACTTTAGCTTATATATCTCTTGTTCATACATTCCTCCAGCTTCTGATATGATGATCTACATGCACCATGCTGATGCTTTGCGAACTATTTTTAGTCGTCTTAAAGATCGTGATTTTTTTATAGCTTTAGGTGATTTTAACTTGCCTAATGTTTCTTGGCTTGCTGATGATAATCTATCTTTCTTAATTCCTTCATCTCAACATGTTTTTCTTGATAGCCTACTTGAATGTCCGCTATATCAGTTGAATTCTTTTCTTAACTCTTCTAAAAGAATCCTCGATCTTGTTTTTGTCTCTGATCCCACTGTTAGTGCTGTATCACAAACACAGCCCCTAGTGAAGCCTGAAGATACTTATCACCCTACCATTGAAATTACTATTTCTTACAATTCCGTTAATAATTCATTCAATAACATCTCAAATTCTCGTCGCAGATGTTTTCGTAAAACAAATTTCAATCTTCTTAACAGCCTTATTTTCTCTTTTGATTGGTCATTTCTATTTGAGTGCTGTGATATAGATTGTGCAGTAAATTTTTTCTACTCTGCTCTTAATTCTCTAATTGATAAATGCGTTCCTTATGTGAATGTCTCTACCGTCTCCAGTGCGCCAGTCTGGTTCACACGTAGGCTCTCTAATCTCCGTAACATTAAATCGAGATATTTTAAAAGATTTAAAAAAACTGGTTCGCGACTTGACTATGCAAATTATTGTGTAGCCAAATCTCAATTTTGCCTTTTAAATACTCAATGCTACAATAATTATATCGTTCGCTGTAAGGTTGAATTTTATAATAACCCCAAAAGATTTTATAACTTTGTTAATTCCAAAAGACGCTGTAATTTACTACCTTCCACCTTCAGACTTAATGACCAGACTGCTAATTGTGATTCAGATATTGCAGATCTGTTTGCTAAATTCTTTCAGTCGACTTATTCTTCTACTGCTTCGGATCCCACACCTTATCCCTTCACAATTCCACATTTAAATTGTATGTTTTTTCCTAATATTACTGAAGACTGTATTATCTCTAGCTTGTCATCTATGACGTCTTCCTTCGTACCCGGGCCTGATAATATACCTAGTTGCATCCTTAAAATGTGTTCGATTTCCCTATCTAAGCCTTTATCTCGGTTATTCTTTATTTCGAGTGAGACTTGTCGCTTCCCTGATATTTGGAAGGAGTCTTTTATTATTCCGCTTTTTAAAAAGGGTAACAAATCGGATATTTCTAACTACCGTGGCATTGCCAAACTTTCGGCAATACCTAAGCTGTTTGAGAAAATTATTACGTCTTCCCTTCAACACCTATCCAGATCCGCTATTTCTGCTTGTCAGCATGGCTTCATGAAAGGTCGTTCGTCGCTTACCAACCTTTTAGAATTGACTACCCTTGTACACCATGGCTTCCGTAAAAAGTGTCAAACTGATGTTATTTATACTGACTTTAGTAAGGCTTTCGATACGGTTGATCATTCCGTGCTTCTCATGAAACTTAACATCATGGGTTTTTCCCCGAAACTATTGGCTTGGTTAAAGTCGTATCTTATTGGCAGAACCCAAAAGGTGTCTTTTCGTTCCTCGATATCTAAAACTGTTCGAGTTACGTCAGGTGTCCCCCAAGGCAGTCATCTGGGCCCACTGTTATTTACCTTGTTTATAAACGATTTGCCTTTGGCCTTGGCTCATTCACGCGTGCTCATGTTTGCGGATGACGTGAAGATTTGCTATTCATATAATGATCCTTCTTTCCAACAGTACTTGCAATCAGATCTCGATGCGTTCTGTGTTTGGTGTCACGTTAATAAATTACACCTTAATGCCTCTAAATGCTCTTTTATGACTTTCAGTCGTTTGTCGCCGTTCCTAGCTCAATACTCTATTAAGTCTGTTCTGTTAGATTGTGTACCATCATTTAAAGACTTAGGCGTTATGTTTGACCCAAAACTTTCTTTTAATATTCATATATCTTCAATTGTTAATAGAGCATGCAGTCTTCTTGGCTTCATTAAACGTTGGGCCAAAGAATTTGATGATCCATATGTGACAAAGGTTTTATACACTTCGTTAGTTCGCCCTACTCTAGAATATTGCTCACCAGTGTGGAACCCTCAATATGATGTTCACCAGCGTAGTATTGAATCGGTACAGAAGCAATTCGTTAAGTTTGCGTTACGCGGTCTTAATTGGGACCCGAATCTTCGCCTACCTTCTTATTCTGACAGACTTCTTCTTATTAATCTTCCTTCACTTTACAACCGTAGGCTCGTATTTGGGATTCTCTTTCTACATAAAGTAGTCAACGGCGAAGTCAGTTCTACCAATTTACTAGATACGCTATATTTTTGTGTTCCCTCACGTCGGACCAGAAACTTTTTTCCTCTTCACCTTAGTAGATGTTTGACTAACTACTCTCTTCACGAACCTCTTCGCGTTCTTTGCCAATCTTTTAACAACCTTTCTCACCTTATTTCTCCTCATCTATCTGTCACTTCTCTTCGCGCTATACTTTTTAATTATCTACAGCGTAACCACTGAAAGTATTCTGGACTGGATATTTGATTGGCTGCAACTCATCCCTGACCACATTGGCTGTGAATCGGGGCATAGCTGGCACCTTGTTGCAAATAAAACACCTCCATCGGGTCGGGGATGTTGTGCATATAGCTAAGCTACCTTAATGAATTAATTACTATTTGTATTTTAGCTTAAGCTTTTTCGTCGACTGCTGACTTAGTTGACGTAAATAAATAAATAAATAAATAAATATATGTTTATGTGCATACATATTTAATGAATATTATTTACATATGTAGGTATGGATGTACGTATGTACATATTTTTGTAGGTATCTACATACATACATACATACATACATATGTGTATAGTATACATACACTGTATACATAATTATGTATGTAATAAAATATTACAGCGTAGCATTTTAAAATAATACATTTCTACTTTTAGTGTAATCAATATCCTTAAATACAGGTGCATTTTTAGATAACAGTATCAGCTATTACATTACAAATGTTCTAATTTTTTAAGCATAAGCTATTGAATTTTAGTTTTTAATACATAAGTAGATTGTTCTACCTATCGATTATTTCGATAACAACACAAAAGGTATCGATTTAGTGTAAGATGGCGATAAACAAGATATTCCCTTGGCAATTATGGTGTCAAATTTTAAAAATTTTAACTTCGGTAATTTTCCATATATTAGTATTGTATCAAGTGTTGAGTACGGATGAGACTGCCATGGAGGATGATGATAACATCGAAGAAGGAAATCCTGCAGAAGAAAATAATGGGACTATAGAAGAAGATAGTAACATTGATGAGGTGCCTGAATATCAACTACAAAATGGATCAGGATACATGAGGAAACGAAAGCATCCATATATTCTGAGATAGAGAAGGTTCAGCAAAAATGAATCCAGACCAGATTATTTCAGAGAACTCGTGACTCTTTTTCCCTGGCGCAATGAAGATATTGAAATTGTAAATAAGGACAACGAAGTTACATATAATAATAACAAAATCATAATTGAGGCCAACAGGAAAAAATATGATACAATGCATGAAGATTTATTTGAACAAATTTTACAGGATGTTCAAAGGGAAAATAATGAAGATAACCAGGAATGTTCCGCTTCGCAACTTTTGGATGAAGAATTCAGAGGATTTGCAATTCCAGAAGTAGCAAGAGACCAAAATGTTTTTCAAGAAAGCGAAACCAATCATAGCTCTGATGAAAATGGAACCAGAGTTATAAAACTGCCACCGCTAAAACCTGAAAACGATTTGTTTGAGCTGGTGCGCTCACTAAACAGGAAGCAGCGTCAATATTATGCCCACGTAATGCATAGAGGCAACGCTAATAACCCCTTTTAAGAATATGTGGGCGGCGGTGCAGGAGTGGGAAAAAGTAGACTTATTTCTATAGTTTATCAGTCGCTTATGTTGAGGTTTACCACCGTGGCGGGTAGCAACCCAGAAGTGACTAAAATATTGCTTTGTGCCCCAACAGGAAAAGGCGCCTTTGGAATCGGAGGTCTCACATTGCATTCGCTTTTTTCATTACCGGTGAACCAGTCTTCAGTTGGACTCCGGCCCTTAAATAACGATGTTCTCAACACCATTTATTCGAAGCTCATGGACCTAAAGCTAATAATAATTGATGAGATATCAATGGTGGGTGCCAAAATGTTGTCTAATTTGGATAGTCGGCTAAAACAAATATTTAGAACAACGGAATATTTTGGCGGAATTTCAATAATTGCCTTTGGAGATTTAAAACAACTTTCTCCAGTTGGTGATAGATGGATATTCCATTCTAACCCTAGAGACAACTACGGCGTTATTGCAGGGACTGCACTTTGGGATCTGTTTAAGTTTTATGAACTCACAGAAATCATGCGACAACGCGAAGATTGTGCTTTTGCAGTAGCGTTGAATAATATGTCAGAAGGTAAAATGACCGATAGCGATATTGCTTTAATAAAAGGAAGGGAAGTCAATACTGGAGTGTTGAACACAATCCCTGATGAAGCGATTCGACTATTTTATTCAAATGCAAATGCAAACAGTTATAACATAATGAAACTGGCACAAATCAATACTGAAGAATTTATTTCTACAGCCAAGGATACAATAAAAGCTGCATCGGTGACTCCTGCAAATAAAATAAGGATCTTGGAAAACGTTAAAGGATTCAAAACCTCGGACACCCAAGGCCTTCCATATACCCTCATCCTTAAAACTACCGCGAAGTACATGATAACAGTGAATATCAATACTAGTGACGGATTAGTGAATGGCGCAAGTGGACAACTTATGGGAGTTGACCGCTTACCAAGTGGAAAAGTATCGACACTTTGGGTTAAGTTTTTGGAGGAGTCAGTTGGAGCTGAAGCCAGGTCCAAAAAAAGAAATCCAGCCCCTTCTGATTGGTCCCCTATTGAAGCTGTTCTAAGAACTTTCCAATATCGAAAGAATGAACAGGTATCAATAAAACGCAGCCAGTTTCCAGTTGTGCCTGCTGAAGCGATAACAATACATAAAAGCCAAGGTGCTACTTATAACAAAGTAGCGGTGACCTTGCAAGATGGCATGAGCCGATCTGCCATTTATGTAGCTTGCAGTAGAGCAACCAATGCATCGGGATTATACATTATTGGAAAATTTTCTCCACCGAGGCAAATGCAAGAATCTGACCCAGTCTGCATGGAGCTAAACAGTCTCAGAACTGAGACTCTTCTCACTCCTTGCCACAATTGGATTCTCGACAAACCACTAGACAATTTTCTAGTATATTATCACAATATACAAGGTTTGCATCTGCGAAGTGCCGATATATTGAAAGATATATTTTTAAACTCTGCAGATGTCCTATGCTTTGTGGAAAGCTGGACGAGAGATGAAGATGAATGTTGCATAAATGGTTTTGATATAATTGCAAGGATAAATGGATCCGCCCGAGTGGACAACAGAAGATCCCATAATGGAATTATTGTTTACGCGAAGACGGAAAGTGTAGAGAACATAGTTGTTTTAGAGCAAAGAAGCCTGGAAACGGAAAATCCGAGTCAGATATATCAACTTGTAACATTTAAACGCATGGAAACTATATTTGTCGTCACGTACAGAAATCAATCGTTTCCTGTAACGCAGTTTAGAACTACAATTTCGACAATTGTGGAAGAATTGCAAGTTCACTACAGCAAAATAGTTGTTTTGGGCGATTTCAACATATGTCGCTCAACAGGCCAAGATCAATTAGAGTCTACTCTGAGTGGTCTGGGGTTATCAACTCTTCTCGATAAAATCCCAACAACAAAACAACTGACCGAAATTGACTGGGCATTTTCAAGTATCCGCGAACCCCATAGCAAAGCCCAAGTTTACGAAACACCATATAGTCACCATGATGGCATATTTGTTGGTGTGGAATAGACATTTCCGTAAAATTCCGGTTTCTCCCTGTCTCTTCTTTTCGTTTATTTTTTTCTCTACGGGAATCTTTAACAAAGTTGCTGACTGTACGCACTTTGGTTACTTTAGTTGTAAGTCGGGTCATAGCTGGACTTTAGACTTTGCTTTAATACAACTTATACTATCATTTCGTATTGATTTTGATTTGGAAACGTGGGAGCGAGATCGTTGGCAACACGCATTGGCATGTGCTGGACGTCGAGCCGATAGAGCCTACAGGCTGCAGGGACGAACGGGACGCAGAAGCCCACTTCGTTGCTCGCCAAGATCCTGATTATCGTTCGATGGAGCAGGAGGCCAACACTGCTCAGCACATCGTTCGGAGACAGGATGACGCGTTCAGGCAGCGAGAGCGCGAATGGGACGCAGAAGCCCACTTCGTTGCTCGCCAAGATCCAGATTATCGTTTGATGGAGCAGGAGTCCAACACTGCTCAGCACATCGCTCGGAGACAGGATGACGCGTTCAGGCAACGAGAGCGCGAACGGGACGCAGAAGCCCACTTCGTTGCTCGCCAAGATCCTGATTATCGTTCGATGGAGCAGAAGTCCAACACTGCTCAGCACATTGTTCGGAGACGGGATGGAGCAGGAGGCCATTTTCAGAAAGTAGCGAAGCATCCTGAACTAAAACGAAATATTTCACTGTTTGTTTTATAAATCTCTTAAACAATAATTTTCTTTTCTCCAACTCTCTCAAATAGTATTTTCAAAAGGAAGCAAAGCACCCCGATTGTTTTAAAAAGGAATATTTGTCTGGTCTAAGGAAAGTATACATATAATCTCTTAAACTATTATCCCTCTTTTTAACTCCTATGATATTATTTTCAGAATAGATCGAGGCACCTCGATCTCATTAAAAAGGAATATTGGTCTGGGTTAAGGAAAGTACACTTATAATCTTTAAACTATTGTTTTCTCCTCTCTTTAACTTTTTCAAATTGTATTTTCAGAACCAAGCGCAGCACCCGATGTTAAGAGTTAATTTTGTCTGGGCTAAGGAAAGTATAAATTTATTCTTTTCAACTTCTAGTTTCTTCTTTTCTCAATTCCTTAAACCTTTTCTTACAGAACAAGAGAAGTGTGCCAATCTTTTGAATGGAGAACATTTATATCGCCCTAAGGAAAGTCTAAACCTAATCTAGTATTATAAACTTTCTTTAACCCTTAATTCTTTTTTTTAGAACGAAGGCAAGCACACCGAATAACCAGGAATATTTCTTCTGGCCGAGGAAACGTCTAAATAATTTATAATTTCAAATAAAGATTTATTTAATAATCATTAAATGTGTTTTGAATTCAGTAGTTTGAAAAATATTTGAGCATATTTATAATACGACAACTAATGCTGTTGATGTATGAAATTTCACTTTTCTTATCGGATTAAATATAATAAAGAACTGCAAGGGTATGTAAACTTCGGCAAAGGCGAAGTTAGCTTCTTTGATTTTTATTTTTGGTTTTGCCACGTTTTGAATCGTAGAGTATGGGATTCTGGTTGTAGTGGTTTTATTTTTTCTTTCTTCTAATTGGTTTTTTATAAACTCTACCTCGGCGTGTAATTTCACCGAGGGTATCCCAATTAGTCTGTGGGCTATTTAGTAGCCTCAATATCTGAGCCTTTCTGGCTTTTAACTTTTTCACCACACCAGATTTTTTCCCATCACTCTACTTACTGTGATTGTATTTTCCTTCCTTTTTCATCCTCCAGTGTAGCTGAATTTTCCTTCTGTAGTTTGCTTTGCTGGTCACTCCTTTTGGTCACGCCTTTTGTTTCGTGACCACTGTCACGGTCGCCATGTAGTATGTTCGAAGTTATATTATTCCATTTAATATTATTTTTGAGGGTTTTGATAGAAAGGCACAAACAGTTGTTTTCAGTTTGAGTTTGGTTTATTGAATAATTCTTAATTCTATAACAATTGTCGACTATAGCTAAGACCACGTAGCTGCGCTGCTAGTCATGCAGGCAGACGAGCGGTATGCTTATGTATAAACATAATTATGTATAAACATAATTATGTATAAATGTATAAATGTTTACATAAAGGTATGTATGTTTATATACCGTCGCAGCGGTAGAGTGAGGATGTATCATATTGCATATTGGGCCAAAGCGGCCGAGCGTGTTATATTTGCCGACACAGCAATTGTCCAGCACCATGCACTCATGGGTGGTCATGTTACCTAAGAGGCAAATGCTCTTGAATGTTGCGCACATAAATATTGTAACTAATTGCTATTTGTATTGTTGTTAATATGTTATTCCAAAACATGCTACAGGTAGCAAAAAAAATATCAAAGGAGCTAAGTTCGGCAATGCCGAAGATTTTATACCCTTGCAGTCCTTGGCAATAATATTTTTACGTTTTAAAATTTGTTACCCTGCAACTCATCAACACACAAACAAAACATCATTACTCTTTTTACTCCAATTTTTTCTTTTTCTTCCATCATTCCGTAAGCAAAGCACAACACGCATACACATACATACATACGTGTAGCGCTACGTCTGTGTGTGCGTATGCATGTGCTCTATTTTCATACTTTATTATCTCACGGCTAAAAGTAGCTCAAATATGAAATTTCATTCCGATAACTCTTAAGATGCCAGCGTGAAGTTGATTTGCACAGATGGACGGACGGACAGACGGACATGGCTATATCGACTCGGGGTCGGAAACGTCTCCTTCTGTGCGTTACAAACATTTGACCAATTTTGTAATACCTTCTGCAAGGGTATAAAAAGAGTATTAATTTTAATGTTTTGTTTGTGCATTGATGAATTGAGTTGCAGGGAAACAAATTTTAAAACGTAAAAATATTATTGCCAAGGACTGCAAGGGTATAAAAACTTCGGCATTGCCAAAGTTAGCTTCTTTGATATTTTGCTATTGCTATTGCTATATCTTTTTTAAACGAAAAACCTATAGCAGAGCATAGCGGTTATTTTTCGTAGTTTGCCTTTGACTCTGCTGCTGCTCTCGTCAAAAACAGTTTCGTAGTAATATCAAACCCTGATCAAATACTCAGTCGTCACTGCCATTATTTGGAAAAGGAAGAGGAAACACAAAAAAAAAACAATTCATAGTACTTCGAAAGTATTTGTTGCCGCCGAAAGCGGATGCATTCAATGTCAGTCAACTGAGCAGCTTTTTATTGAGCGATTCAAGATTGTTAAGATAGCGTCATTTTGTTTGAATTGACTCAATGGAGGCTTACATCACACAAACATGCATAAGGAATCAAACGTCTAGGGAAATTATCAACCAGATGGACCTTCTATTCATCCTCAATCGCAACAAATCATTCATAATACACATATAGCAAGTGAAACACGTCTGTCTTTGGTGAGCTCTCCATCCAAACTGAACCGCTCTCATTCTTTTTATATAACTTAAAACTAATTTGTAAAAAAGTAAATTTGCACTGGGGGAAAAAGTAAGATATACTTAGTACTAATATATATTGCTACACAAATAATGAAAGTAATACATTTGCAACATCGATGTTTTGACTCGCCAATCTCGGCGTAGATTGCTTCCAACACCAATAGTTCTAATTCAAGACAAGCTTGGTGGGTTTCAGCTCGCAAGAGCATTTGTTGATTCGTGCTCTGAGCTTACTTTTACAACTGAAGAATCAGCCAAAACGCTTCAGCTTCCATTTTGTTACGATCAGATTGTAAAATCGGTGAAATACGTGTTGCCGAAATTCGGGCCTGCAAATAAACTTTGTACTACTGTACTGCGGTACTTTATTATATATAAGTAGAGGCATTAGCGTGAAAATTACGCAGCTGCATGATCTAAGTACATACATAAAAGTTGTTTTTTCATAGCCAACAGGCCAAGACTAGAGTAAATAAAATGAGATTGTACAATTATTAGTTATAAGAAATCTGTAAACTAACCTGAAATTACCTGCAGAATTAAAAAGCTTACCGCTTATCGCGAAGGTTACTTTACGATTAAATGGATTAAATTTTATTTCAAATGCACTTGAGGAGCTAGATTAAATAGTCTTTAATTCCTACGGTGTAGTAAAGCTACGGACACCTAAAGAGGAGGGACTTACACAAATCCCAAAAAAAAAAGAAAAATGAGAAGAAGAAAATTGGAAGATGAAGCAATGCCGGAAGACCAGAAGACCAAATACTTTTGCAACAATTAGAAGACGAAATGTAGCTCGATAGAGAATATATGCGCGAAAACGAATGACCATCCGCAACATGCTGCCGTAATAAACCGTGGCCGTAATAAACAACGGCATAACACAACAACAAGTAGCTGCTCGACAATCAATGCTGAGGGAATTACCAACCTTCAAAAAGAGATCCAAGAGAATTGACACTCTTCAAGCACCTATGAAACTAGCACCCGGATAGGAAGATACAACACTGAAAAGAGATGCAGAGATGCCTGAAAGGTAGCGCACTTGAAGACGTGCGAGTCAGGTTACTGTTCCAAGAATTTGGCCGAACGTTAGAAGTACTTTGAGAATCTTCTTTGGACGCTTGGAACACATAATAAAACTATTGATGGAGAATGTGCGAAATTTGCCTCCTCCAAAGGGTAACCTAGAACCGCTGATCGAGTCTGCATTTGCGGTGAAAAATATGTGCGCTACCATAATGGCTAGCATGGTAGATGCTAAATAACCATCTGTTATTGCAAGAGCTTATCAAGAAGATAGGAACTGATATGATGCTTAACTGGGCCCTGCATCGAAATTCATACCCTACCCTACGTATAGCACCTAGCGGGCCATAAACACACCTTCTGTGTGAAATGCAAAAAACACCACAAACCAGTGTCTTGCGAAATGCTTTTCCTGTGTTCTCAGTGCCTCAAAAACCACAAGGGAACCTGTTGGAGTCGCGTAGGTTGCGACAGAAATGAGTGCAAAGCAAAACATCTACATCCATGCTTCTAACTCTTTTATCTAAACTAACTGTTTTATCTAAAAAGGGTAATGTTTGCCAAAGAACTGCCTTCAATTTTGTTGTAGGATATAACAAACTTTCTGATGAAAGTCACTGTTTTCCACCGAGCGTTCCTATGGGAGCTATATGATATTGTCACCCGATCTTTACCAAATTTGGCACAATCATTAACATGTATAAAGTTGAATGTTTTGCCGGCTCGAGGTCAGATGTTGTGGGAATAAAAACAAAAATAAAAACACAGTTTGTTCTTAATTTCGTTCCGATATATTTCGACCACTCATCGGTGGTCGTCTTCAGGGCAATTAATTTTACAAGTCCGCACACTGTGACGTGGAGCTACACGTGTGTAGCAATCGCGTTAAAAGTAACGAAGTTATTGACACTGTTTTCGACCGATCGTTCCTAGTGGAGCTATATGATATAGTCACCCCATTTTGATCAAATTTGGCACAGTTGTTTATAGGTGCAACAAACTCACCAATATTAAATTTTATGACGACAGCTCAAAAAATAAAGAAGTTATTCAGAAAAGTCACCGTTCGTGACTTTGACGTTTGTTTGGGAGCTATATGATATAGTAGTCCGATCATGACAATTTTCATACTTATCATCTCTGGTCTAAAAGTAGCTCAAATATCAAATTTCATTCCGATAGCTCTTAAGATGCCAGCGTGAAGTTGATTTGCACAGACGGACGGACGGCCGCAGGGAAACAAATTTTAAAACGTAAAAATATTATTGCCAAGGACTGCAAGGGTATAAAAACTTCGGCATTGCCAAATTTAGCTTCTTTGATATTTTGCTATTGCTATAGCTTTTTTAAACGAAAAACCTATAGCAGAGCATAGCAGTTATTTTTCGTAGTTTGCCTTTGACTCTGCTGCTGCTCTTGTCAAAAACAGTTTCGTAGTAATATCAAACCCTGATCAAATACTCAGTCGTCACTGCCATTATTTGGAAAAGGAAGAGGAAACACAAAAAAAACAATTCATAGTACTTCGAAAGTATTTGTTGCCGCCGAAAGCGGATGCATTCAATGTCAGTCAACTGAGCAGCTTTTTATTGAGCGATTCAAGATTGTTAAGACAGCGTCATTTTGTTTGAATTGACTCAATGGAGGCTTACATCACACAAACATGCATAAGGAATCAAACGTCTAGGGAAATTATCAACCAGATGGGCCTTCTATTCATCCTCAATCGCAACAAATCATTCATAATACACATATAGCAAGTGAAACACGTCTGTCTTTGGTGAGCTCTCCATCCAAACTGAACCGCTCTCATTCTTTTTATATAACTAAAAACCAATTTGTAAAAAAGTAAATTTGCACTGGGGGAAAAAGTAAGATATACTTAGTACTAATATATATTGCTACACAAATGATGAAAGTAATACATTTGCAACATCGATGTTTTGACTCGCCAATCTCGGCGTAGATTGCTTCCAACACCAATAGTTCTAATTCAAGACAAACTTGGTGGGTTTCAGCTCGCAAGAGCATTTGTTGATTCGTACTCTGAGCTTACTTTTACAACTGAAGAATTAGCCAAAACGCTTCAACTGCCGTTTTGTTACGATCAGATTGTAAAATCGGTGCAAATAAACTTTGTACCACTGTACTGCGGTACTTTATTATATATAAGTAGAGACATAAGCGTGAAAAATACGCGGCTGCATGATCTAAGTACATACATAAAAGTTGTTTTTTCATAGCCAACAGGCCAAAACTAGAGTAAATAAAATGAGATTGTACAATTATTAGTTATAAGAAATCTGTAAACTAACCTGAAATTACCTGCAGAATTAAAAAGCTTACCGCTTAACGCGAAGGTTACTTTACGATTAAATGGATTAAATTTTATTTCAAATGCACTGGATGAGCTAGATTAAATAGTCAAACCAGCAACTATTCTTTTTAATTTCTATAGTGAAATTATTTTTAATTCCTATAGTAAAATTCCTTTTAATTTCTAATAGAAATTAAATTTACTCTTTCTAAAAAAGTTTTGAGCAAATTCTTTAGTTCCTACGGTGTCGTAGAGCTACGGACACCTAAAGAGGAGGGACTTACACAAATCCCAAAAAAAAAAGAAAATTAGAATTTTAACAAGCGTAAAATTACGTATGGATATGGCAACGACTGGAAGCGGTGGTCTGTTTCAGAAACCGGACAACCAGGAAATGCTCAAATGCTCCAGGTGTGCATCAATGCCACTGAACCAGCTGCGGATCTAAAAACAGTGCTAACACGAGTTCTTGGACGTGCCAGACATGTAGCAACGTGCCTGATGAAGGTGAACATAACACATTTCAAGATTAACCACCCAGGTAACAAGGATCTGCACGTGGAAGATGAAGCAATGCCGGAAGACCAGAAGACCAAATACTTTTGCAACAATTAGAAGACGAAATGTAGCTCGATAGAGAATATCTGCGCGAAAACGAATGACCATCCGCAACATGCTGCCGTAATAAACCGTGGCCGTAATAAACAACGGCATAACACAACAACAAGTAGCTGCTCGACAATCAATGCTGAGGGAATTACCAACCTTCAAAAAGAGATCCAAGAGAATTGACACTCTTCAAGCACCTATGAAACTAGCACCCGGATAGGAAGATACAACAACGAAAAGAGATGCAGAGATGCCTGAAAGGTAGCGCACTTGAAGACGTGCGAGTCAGGTTACTGTTCCAAGAATTTGGCCGAACGTTAGAAGTACTCTGAGAATCTTCTTTGGACGCTTGGAACACATAATAAAACTATTGATGGAGAATGTGCGAAATTTGCCTCCTCCAAAGGGTAACCTAGAACTGCTGATCGAGTCTGCATTTGCGGTGAAAAATATGTGCGCTACCATAATGGCTAGCATGCTAGATGCTAAATAACCATCTGTTATTGCAAGAGCTTATCGAGAAGATAGGAACTGATATGATGCTTAACTGGGCCCTGCATCGAAATTCATACCCTACCCTACGTATAGCACCTAGCGGGCCATAAACACACCTTCTGTGTGAAATGCAAAAAACACCACAAACCAGTGTCTTGCGAAATGCTTTTCCTGTGTTCTCAGTGCCTCAAAAACCACAAGGGAACCTGTTGGAGTCGCGTAGGTTGCGACAGAAATGAGTGCAAAGCAAAACATCTACATCCATGCTTCTAACTCTTTTATCTAAACTAACTGTTTTATCTAAAAAGGGTAATGTTTGCCAAAGAACTGCCTTCAATTTTGTTGTAGGATATAACAAACTTTCTGATGAAAGTCACTGTTTTCCACCGAGCGTTCCTATGGGAGCTATATGATATTGTCACCCGATCTTTACCAAATTTGGCACAATCATTAACAGGTATATTTAACTATCAAATGTTTAATTTGAAAGCAATCGCGTTAAAAGTAACGAAGTTATTGACACTGTTTTCGACCGATCGTTCCTAGTGGAGCTATATGATATAGTCACCCCATTTTGATCAAATTTGGCACAGTTGTTTATAGGTGCAACAAACTCACCAATATTAAATTTTATGACGACAGCTCAAAAAATAAAGAAGTTATTCAGAAAAGTCACTGTTCGTGACTTTGACGTTTGTATGGGAGCTATATGATATAGTAGTCCGATCATGACAATTTTCATACTTATCATCTCTGGTCTAAAAGTAGCTCAAATATCAAATTTCATTCCGATAGCTCTTAAGATGCCAGCGTGAAGTTGATTTGCACAGACGGACGGACGGCCGCAGGGAAACAAATTTTAAAACGTAAAAATATTATTGCCAAGGACTGCAAGGGTATAAAAACTTCGGCATTGCCAAATTTAGCTTCTTTGATATTTTGCTATTGCTATAGCTTTTTTAAACGAAAAAACCTATAGCAGAGCATAGCAGTTATTTTTCGTAGTTTGCCTTTGACTCTGCTGCTGCTCTTGTCAAAAACAGTTTCGTAGTAATATCAAACCCTGATCAAATACTCAGTCGTCACTGCCATTATTTGGAAAAGGAAGAGAAAACACAAAAAAAACAATTCATAGTACTTCGAAAGTATTTGTTGCCGCCGAAAGCGGATGCATTCAATGTCAGTCAACTGAGCAGCTTTTTATTGAGCGATTCAAGATTGTTAAGACAGCGTCATTTTGTTTGAATTGACTCAATGGAGGCTTACATCACACAAACATGCATAAGGAATCAAACGTCTAGGGAAATTATCAACCAGATGGGCCTTCTATTCATCCTCAATCGCAACAAATCATTCATAATACACATATAGCAAGTGAAACACGTCTGTCTTTGGTGAGCTCTCCATCCAAACTGAACCGCTCTCATTCTTTTTATATAACTTAAAACTAATTTGTAAAAAAGTAAATTTGCACTGGGGGAAAAAGTAAGATATACTTAGTACTAATATATATTGCTACACAAATGATGAAAGTAATACATTTGCAACATCGATGTTTTGACTCGCCAATCTCGGCGTAGATTGCTTCCAACACCTATAGTTCTAATTCAAGACAAACTTGGTGGGTTTCAGCTCGCAAGAGCATTTGTTGATTCGTGCTCTGAGCTTACTTTTACAACTGAAGAATTAGCCAAAACGCTTCAGCTGCCGTTTTGTTACGATCAGATTGTAAAATCGGTGCAAATAAACTTTGTTCCACTGTACTGCGGTACTTTATTATATATAAGTAGAGACATAAGCGTGAAAAATACGCGGCTGCGCGATCTAAGTACATACATAAAAGTTGTTTTTTCATAGCCAACAGGCCAAAACTAGAGTAAATAAAATGAGATTGTACAATTATTAGTTATAAGAAATCTGTAAACTAACCTGAAATTACCTGCAGAATTAAAAAGCTTACCGCTTAACGCGAAGGTTACTTTACGATTAAATGGATTAAATTTTATTTCAAATGCACTGGATGAGCTAGATTAAATAGTCAAACCAGCAACTATTCTTTTTAATTTCTATAGTGAAATTATTTTTAATTCCTATAGTAAAATTCCTTTTAATTTCTAATAGAAATTAAATTTACTCTTTCTAAAAAAGTTTTGAGCAAATTCTTTAGTTCCTACGGTGTCGTAGAGCTACGGACACCTAAAGAGGAGGGACTTACACAAATCCCAAAAAAAAAAGAAAATTAGAATTTTAACACGCGTAAAATTACGTATGGATATGGCAACGACTGGAAGCGGTGGTCTGTTTCAGAAACCGGACAACCAGGAAATGCTCAAATGCTCCAGGTGTGCATCAATGCCACTGAACCAGCTGCGGATCTAAAAACAGTGCTAACACGAGTTCTTGGACGTGCCAGACATGTAGCAACGTGCCTGATGAAGGTGAACATAACACATTTCAAGATTAACCACCCAGGTAACAAGGATCTGCACGTGGAAGATGAAGCAATGCCGGAAGACCAGAAGACCAAATACTTTTGCAACAATTAGAAGACGAAATGTAGCTCGATAGAGAATATCTGCGCGAAAACGAATGACCATCCGCAACATGCTGCCGTAATAAACCATGGCCGTAATAAACAACGGCATAACACAACAACAAGTAGCTGCTCGACAATCAATGCTGAGGGAATTACCGACCTTCAAAAAGAGATCCAAGAGAATTGACACTCTTCAAGCACCTATGAAACTAGCACCCGGATAGGAAGATACAACAACGAAAAGAATGCTCCGCGTCTGCAGAGATGCCTGAAAGAATGCTCCGCGTCGCAGAGATGCCTGAAAGGTAGCGCACTTGAAGACGTGCGAGTCAGCTTACTGTTCCAAGAATTTGGCCGAACGTTAGAAGTACTTTGAGAATCTTCTTTGGACGCTTGGAACACATAATAAAACTATTGATGGAGAATGTGCGAAATTTGCCTCCTACAAAGGGCAAACTAGAACCGCTGGTCGAGTCTGCATTTGCGGTGAAAAATATGTGCGCTACCATAATGGCTAGCATGCTAGATGCTAAATAACCGTCTGTTATTGCAAGAGCTTATCGAGAAGATAGGAACTGATATGATGCTTAACTGGGCCCTGCATCGAAATTCATACCCTACCCTACGTACAGCACCTAGCGGGCCATAAACACACCTTCCGTGTGAAATGCAAAAAACACCGAACACGAAAAGCTTTTCCTGTGTTCTCAGTGCCTCAAAAACCACAAGGGAACCTGTTGGAGTCACGTAGGTTGCGACAGAAATGAGTGCAAAGCAAAACATCATCGTCTTCTTCACAAGGCGGAAACGGAAAGCGGCCTGCACAAACATCATTAACCATCATTATAGTCAACGACTTTATAGATATCCTACTTAGCTCGCAAAACAATTGGCTATCTGTTAGCAACATGGCAGCAGTCATCATGCAATCCTTGCGTTGCGCTGAACATCAGCGTAACCAAAACTTCAGTTCCAGGTAAACTCTAGACGAGGCATACGTGCCATCTCCCCCTCGTGAAGTAGTACTTCAGCGTTGGTTGCGCGAGAAGGATACGGAGCATAGGGTAGGTTTTAGTGCGGTGCTGTGACCACTAACCAAGGTCGATACCAAGTCTCACACTTCAGCTTTCAATGCTTTCCCACTATTTAAAAAAAAATAAATAAATAAAACATATATGAACATGCTTAGTTGTGTATTTATTTGAATATGTCTATGTGCATACATTAATGTATACATATTCAAGTGCACACTTATATTTTATGGTGTACATATTTAATTGTTTATACTTGCAACAAAGTGTTACAAGATGAGCTCTTTGTGTTGAATGTTATTATTATTATTATTATTATTATTAAAGTATAGGATATACATAGTTGTAAACTATCAACCGAACTATATTTTTACAAGCACTGGCAGCTAAGGCTTACGGCTTACAATTAGACGAAAACTACATCCATGCTTCTAACTCATTTATCTAAACTAACTGTTTTATCTAAAAAGGGTAACGTTTGCCAAAGAACTGCCTTCAATTTTGTTGTAGGATATAACAAACTTTCTGATAAAAGTCACTGTTTTCCATCGAGCGTTCCTATGGGAGCTATATGATATTGTCACCCGATCTTTACCAAATTTGGCACAATCATTAACAGGTATATTTAACTATCAAATGTTTAATTTGAAAGCAATCGCGTTAAAAGTAACGAAATTATTGACACTGTTTTCGACCGATCGTTCCTAGTGGAGCTATATGATATAGTCACCCCATTTTGATCAAATTTGGCACAGTTGTTTATAGGTGCAACAAACTCACCAATATTAAATTTTATGACGACAGCTCAAAAAATAAAGAAGTTATTCAGAAAAGTCACTGTTCGTGACGGTACGGACAAAGTTTTAGCTCCGTAGCTCTTACGGTCTAGGAAGAGTTCGCGTTGATCCAGGCGGACGGACGGACGGACGGACATGGCTATTTGGACTCGTCTCGTCGTGATGATCAAGAATATATATACTTTATATAGTCGGAGATGCTTCTTTCTATGCGTTGCACACTTCTGACCAAAATTAATATACCTTTTTTGCAAGGGTATACATATTAATTTGAACATAATAGTAATATCAAATATCAAAGAAGCTAACTTCGGCTATGCCAAAGTTTATATACCCTTGCAGTCCTTGGCAATAATATTTTTACATTTTGAAATTTCTTTCCCTGCAACTCAATTCATCAATACACAAACAAAACATTCAAATTATTTCTCTTTTTACTACAAATTTTTCTTCCATCATTCCGTAAGCAAAGCACAACACGCATACACATACATACATACGTGTAGCGCTACGTCTGTGTGTGCGTATGCATGTGCTCTATTTGATTTGCTGATGACGTAGAACCGATTTGTATTGACTGTAACTTGTGTTCTATTTATCCGATCAAACTCAAATTTTGGGATTTTAGATTTTATATCAAATTCTATTATATTGGTAAATTTCATGGGGATACTCCAATTTTTGAAAAAATTTTTGTTCTAGAGCTATATGATATAGTAGTCCGATCCTGACAATTTTCATACTTTATTATCTCACGGCTAAAAGTAGCTCAAATATGAAATTTCATTCCGATAACTCTTAAGATGCCAGCGTGAAGTTGATTTGCACAGACGGACGGACGGACAGACGCACATGGCTATATCGACTCAGCTTCTCATGCTGATCAAGAATATATATACTTTATGGGGTCGGAAACGTCTCCTTCTGTGCGTTACAAACATTTGACCAATTTTGTAATACCCTCTGCAAGGGTATAAAAAGAGTATTAATTTTAATGTTTTGTTTGTGCATTGATGAATAGAGTTGCAGGGAAACAAATTTTAAAACGTAAAAATATTATTGCCAAGGACTGCAAGGGTATAAAAACTTCGGCATTGCCAAAGTTAGCTTCTTTAATATTTTGCTATTGCTATTGCTATAGCTTTTTTAAACGAAAAACCTATAGCAGAGCATAGCAGTTATTTTTCGTAGTTTGCCTTTGACTCTGCTGCTGCTCTCGTCAAAAACAGTTTCGTAGTAATATCAAACCCTGATCAAATACTCAGTCGTCACTGCCATTATTTGGAAAAGGAAGAGGAAACACAAAAAAAAACAATTCATAGTACTTCGAAAGTATTTGTTGCCGCCGAAAGCGGATGCATTCAATGTCAGTCAACTGAGCAGCTTTTTATTGAGCGATTCAAAAACCACAAGGGAACCTGTTGGAGTCGCGTAGGTTGCGACAGAAATGAGTGCAAAGCAAAACATCTACATCCATGCTTCTAACTCTTTTATCTAAACTAACTGTTTTATCTAAAAAGGGTAATGTTTGCCAAAGAACTGCCTTCAATTTTGTTGTAGGATATAACAAACTTTCTGATGAAAGTCACTGTTTTCCACCGAGCGTTCCTATGGGAGCTATATGATATTGTCACCCGATCTTTACCAAATTTGGCACAATCATTAACATGTATAAAGTTGAATGTTTTGCCGGCTCGAGGTCAGATGTTGTGGGAATAAAAACAAAAATAAAAAACACAGTTTGTTCTTAATTTCGTTCCGATATATTTCGACCACTCATCGGTGGTCGTCTTCAGGGCAATTAATTTTACAAGTCCGCACACTGTGACGTGGAGCTACACGTGTGTAGCAATCGCGTTAAAAGTAACGAAGTTATTGACACTGTTTTCGACCGATCGTTCCTAGTGGAGCTATATGATATAGTCACCCCATTTTGATCAAATTTGGCACAGTTGTTTATAGGTGCAACAAACTCACCAATATTAAATTTTATGACGACAGCTCAAAAAATAAAGAAGTTATTCAGAAAAGTCACTGTTCGTGACTTTGACGTTTGTATGGGAGCTATATGATATAGTAGTCCGATCATGACAATTTTCATACTTATCATCTCTGGTCTAAAAGTAGCTCAAATATCAAATTTCATTCCGATAGCTCTTAAGATGCCAGCGTGAAGTTGATTTGCACAGACGGACGGACGGCCGCAGGGAAACAAATTTTAAAACGTAAAAATATTATTGCCAAGGACTGCAAGGGTATAAAAACATCGGCATTGCCAAATTTAGCTTCTTTGATATTTTGCTATTGCTATAGCTTTTTTAAACGAAAAACCTATAGCAGAGCGTAGCAGTTATTTTTGGTAGTTTGCCTTTGACTCTGCTGCTGCTCTTGTCAAAAACAGTTTCGTAGTAATATCAAACCCTGATCAAATACTCAGTCGTCACTGCCATTATTTGGAAAAGGAAGAGGAAACACAAAAAAAACAATTCATAGTACTTCGAAAGTATTTGTTGCAGCCGAAAGCGGATGCATTCAATGTCAGTCAACTGAGCAGCCTTTTATTGAGCGATTCAAGATTGTTAAGACAGCGTCATTTTGTTTGAATTGACTCAATGGAGGCTTTCATCCCACAAACATGCATAAGGATTCAAACGTCCAGGGAAATTATCAACCAGATGGACCTTCTATTCATCCTCAATCGCAACAAATCATTCATAATACACATGTAGCAAGTGAAACACGTCTGTCTTTGGTGAGCTCTCCATCCAAACTGAACCGCTCTCATTCTTTTTATATAACTTAAAACTAATTTGTAAAAAAGTAAATTTGCACTGGGGGAAAAAGTAAGATATACCTAGTACTAATATATATTGCTACACAAATGATGAAAGTAAGACATTTGTAACATCGATGTTTTGACTCAACAATCTCGGCGTGGATTGCTTACATTAATTACCTGCAGAATAAAAAAGCTTACTTTACGATTGTTCACGCCACCGTGTGAACAGCAGAGAGTGTGGGGTAGGGTTTTTCCCCAAACGGTATGCGGTCATACTGAGGAGGGTGACGAAGCGCTCTTCTGTAAATCGCCATCTTCAATCCAGTACGAGACTTGCATTCGAACACCCATTCTTTTTTCCGTCATATAGATATTCGAACCTATTGTATATGTACTTCAACCCGAAACATATCGTGTGTGTCGGGCTATCTGTGAATAAACTGAATAAAGCATAGTTTTTAAAAGAAGGTTTCGCGCGTTCTTAATTAATCACTCGCTCACCATACCACGAAGAAATTGGCACCCGCCAAGGTTGTACCCTCCACGAGCATTGGTCCTTCGAGCCGGATATCCTTCCGCTCTTCCAGCATGCATCGGCGGAATTCCTGATAAGTACAACATTTCTTATTCAAAATCCCATTCACATTATATCCGATTACATACTTATAAAAGTGTGAGGTTTCCCGTTCTTCCATAGCGACCTACACACTTTTGTATACTTTTATGTACAAACCTGACCTGTTCCAAACGTTACCTGGTATTTCCCGATCATTTTTGTGTTTATGAAGTGCATTTTTTTTTCCATTCTTCGAAATTCTGATTGTTCAAAAGTCCAATTGCATATGTAGCAATACATCTGTATGTATACACTTTAAGTAAGGGTAAGTGGTACTTTATGTATAAATTCGCGATTATTAAACAGCTGTGTTTTTAACCTGCAAGTAAAGTGTTTAATAATCGCGAATTTATAAAATTCCACTTACCCTTACTTAAAGTGTAAATCACACTCCACAGGCTTATCATTAGTCCATCGGCATAAATTATTTATGCCAAATAATTTGTACATCCATACAGTGACGTTATAGAAGTAAGTGCCAACGCCTAACCTAAGTGCAGCCTATACCCGATAAACAACATTACGGATTGTAAGCTTTAATTATGAAAATCAATTATAAGCACTTATAAGAACATAAACATCCGTCAACGACAGTTGTCCATTTATTTATAAACAATGCATCGGATCGCGAACATTGATTTCCAAAAAATACTTACTAAGCACTTATAAGAGCAAAGCATCTACATACATGCATAAATATCCATCAGCGACAATTGTCCACTTATAAACAATGCATGCATATATACACATATGTATATACTTTGCTCAAATCATATTTTATATACATAACAATCCAAGGTTTTGACATACGAGACCAAACTCTCTATTTTTAGTTCTTAATTCACCATCTGACTATACGGTCGAACAAATAAAGATCACTGTTTTAAAAACTCCGTTTACATCACTTGTATGAATTGACATCAATAAGTAAACGTCATTGGTGCAGTCGGTAGGATAATTAATAAGTAACTGTGTTAAAGTTACCTCTGTATATTATCCGCGAAACAAACCCATCGTTCTCAGAAGGGTTAATCTAGTATTCCATTAAAGTATTGATCCTTTGGACAATCGGAAAACTAGGTAGTGAACTAAAATCACTACAAACAGAGTATATGTCTGGGCATTGCATATCCTTTGATCCCTGCAATCCATATACACTGGAAAACAAAATTAGTGTTTGTGATCCCGTGGAAAAAGCGACAAAATATATAAACATTAATTTTGTGCAACAAAAAAAAAATATATATAAAAACCATTTTTAATCTTAAAGCAGAGAAACAAAAGTAAAAACTCTCCCAAAGGAAACTGTGAAAAATTTTTTTTTACAACAATTAAAAAAAAAATAAAATAACGAAAACCAAAAACACAAAACCAAAATGTCACATGGACAACAGGAAGGCGTACAATCTCTATCAGCCGATGCCCTTAGAGATTTGCTGTATTCGTTAAACAACGTTGAACGATTTAACGGCGATGGAAATCTGTCTCAATTCCTGAGTCAGATTGAACAATTGTTGACGGCATACCCAACAATGAATTTGGAGCAGCAGACCCGAATATTTCAAAGCATCAGACAGCTCACCTCGGGAAACGCCCACAGCCTTGTCATCAGGAACCAACCTTCAACCTGGATACAACTGAAAGAGCTCCTAATCAGCAACTTTAAAAATTGGACCCCATTATCGGTTTTGGTAGATCGCATCTATAAAGCCCAATACAGAGGATCAATTCGTAAGCTAGTTGACCATTTAAATAAACTATCGTATGATATACTTAATAAGTTAGCTCTTGAAAACGATGAACCAAATACGACAATGTATACACAATTGATGGATAGAGCTATAGCGCAAGTTATTGCTGAACAAATTCCGATGGAATTCCATGTCAGAATGAAAACAGCTGAAACCAGCACAATATTAGGTTTGCGACAGGCAGCAATAGAGAAAGGAATATATGATTTCGAATATAAATCAAAGCCTCATAACTCAAAAAGTCAAGCCTATTCGCATGCATCAAACTCACCCACTAATTCGTATAACCAACGAAATTACAACAATAACACTAACCAAAGTAATACTAACCAGAGTAATACCAACCAAAGTAACACTAATCAGAGTTACACTAACCAGAATTATAATAATGAAAATAATTCGAACAATACTACAATATCTATTGATATAAACGTAATCAAAACTCGAGGCAGAATCAGTTTAATTCAAACAGACAAATAGATAACACAAGCGGTCAGTCTAAGCAGTCCAACGTCCCGATGGACACCACCGAAAGTTTTTCAAACGAAGATTCGGATTTTTCGACAAACAGCCTCGGACGACAAACCCAAACAGTAGTTATTAAAATTACAATTGAGGGAACAATTTATACCTGCCTCATTGACTCAGGCAGTAGTGTAAATTTAATAAAGACTAGTTCTGGTCACAAAATTTTTTCAGATAATGAAGCTCAAATACAAACTATAAATGGTATAAAAATTCTCAGCAACCATATTATGTTGAAGGTGATCAATCTTTTTGATTTCCAGCCTTTCCATATCGACAACTTCTCTGAAAGATATGATCTTTTAATAGGTGGTTCCGTACTTAGAGCAAGTAAAGCAAAAATCGACTGCGAGACTCAGATGGTTACTTTTAACGGTGTTTCATTTAAAATGCAAAATATTGTACCTAATACATATGAAGAGATTCTATCGATAGCAAAAGTCGATGAGATCAGTGAATTTGAAGAATTTACTTCTCATCATATTCGAGATTCTCACCTTAATTTAGAGGAAAAGAAAGGTTTAAGCACAATAGTTAAAAAATTTGAATTGCTCAAATTTAATGACGACAAATCACTTAAATGTACACATAAAATACACCACACTATATAAACAACAACAGAAGAACCTATTTATAAAAAACCATACCCTTACCCTAAAATTCACGAAGAGGAAGTAAACAAACAAATTACAGATATGCTTAATCAAGGCATAATCAGAAGGTCAAATTCACCTTATTGTAGCCCGATATGGGTAGTACCAAAAAAGGATGATGCAACAGGAAAAAAACAGTTTCGAGTAGTTATTGATTATCGTAATCTGAATGAGGTAACTATATCAGATAGATTTCCCATGCCAAATATTGATGAATTATTAGACAAACTAGGGAGGTGTCAGTATTTTACAACTCTAGACTTGGCGAAAGGTTTTCACCAAATTCCGATGGATGAAAACTCCATCAAGAAAACAGCATTCAGAACTAAAACAGGTCTCTTTGAATTTACTAGAATGCCATTTGGTTTAAAAAACGCACCTGCTACTTTCCAGAGGCTAATGAACGAAGTGCTGAAAGACATCTTAGGTGAACATTGTCTAGTTTATCTAGATGATATAATCATCTTTTCAACCTCTCTCGAGGAACATTTAATAAGTCTCCAAAAAGTTTTCGAAAAATTAAAAGAAGCTAATTTAAAAATTCAACTCAATAAATGCGAATTCCTAAAAAAGGAAACAAAATTTTTAGGTCATATTATTAATGACCAAGGTATTCAAGCAAACCCGGAAAAATTAGAGTTGTAGAGGAATATCCCATTCCCAAAACTCAAAAAGAAATTAAAGCTTTTCTTGGACTGTGCGGATTTTATCGCAAGTTTATTAAAGATTTTGCCAAGGTGACAAAACCTATGACAACATTCCTAAAGAAGGGAAGTGTCATTAATATAAATGATACCGCATACAAGGAATCCTTTACCAAGCTAAAAGCACTAATCGTATCAGATCCAATACTTGCGAGACCAGACTTTAAAAAGGAATTTGTGTTAACAACAGATGCTTTGCGATAGGTGCTTTCACAGGTCGGCAAACCAATATGCTTTGCAAGTCGTACCCTTAATGAGCATGAAGTTAACTATTCGACCATCGAAAAAGAACTCTTAGCTATCGTATGGGCTACCAAATATTTTCGACCTTATCTCTACGGTCGGCATTTTAAAATAAACAGTGACCATAAACCTTTGCAGTGGCTTCATAATCTGAAAGAACCCAATATGAAGTTACAGAGATATAAAATCAAGTTAAACGAATATGATTTTGACATACAACATATATCGGGAAAAGAAAATAATGTAGCAGACGCATTGTCTCGCATTAAAATTAAAGAAGTCAATGTCTTAGACACAGTCACAATGGTTACGTGCCATAGTGCGAGTGAAAACGAAAACCATGGTATTCTAATTTCAGAAAAACCACTTAACAATTTTAAAAACCAAGCTATCTTTATTAAATCAAACAAAGATCTTAAAACCTCAGAACAATACTTTGGTAAAACCATCAGTACAATAACTTACAGTGTCATGACAACAGAGTTTGCCACAGACATTATAAAAGAACATTTCTGTGGAAAGACGACAGCGATTTTAATAGAAAGTGAAACCGACTTTGCTCTTTTACAACGAGTTTATATTTCACTTATTGCCCCCAAAACAGGCACCACGGTGCTTAACTGTGCAAAAAATTTAATAAACATACAAAATTTTGCAGAATTTAGCAACATTATTAGTGACACCGCTTTTACTTCCCACTTGCACAACTAACTTTTCTCTGCATGAACCTTTTCGTATACTATGTAGTGACTACAACAGACTTTGGCACGTTATCGGTTCCGAAACATCGCTTCCCGGTATAAAAACTGCGATCTTGTCCTTCCTCGCTCGTAACTAGTTGTAATCATCTTTATTTTAACCTATCCTGTTTTCTTTTTATATGTAACTTATTATCTTATTACATTTAATATTTTCTATTTCTTTAGTTTAGTTTAATTTTATGTTTATATATGTAATACGCCTATGCCCTTAGGTCGGAGTGGGTAGAGGTTGTAACATTAACTTTACTTAGGGTCATTCGTAACAGGCCCGGGCCTGGTGTCATATGGGCCACTTGTTCGTACTGAGCGTTGTACGACTACGTCTATAACAATTTTGCAGAATTTAGCAACATTATTAGTGATATCCATCAAGACCAGATTCATAACGGAATCAACAAAACAATTTTGACATTCAAACAAAAATATTTCTACCCTAAATTTGCGTCAGAAATTCGAAATATTATCAATCAGTGTATCATTTGTAATACAGCTAAACATGAACACCAGCGAACTGATAGACCATTTGAGGTAACACCTGAGTGTAAAAATATCAGGGACAAATATGTCATAGATTATTGGGAATATTCAGGAGATTGGTATCTAACATGTATAGACCTACACTCAAAACTGGTTAAAGTTATGAAAACCAGAGATAGGACATGGATAGAATCGAAGCGTGCTCTGTTACAAATTTTTGACTCGATAGGACCACTAAAAACGGTCAAACTTGACCAAGATCCGTGGCTTGTCAATAATAATCTTCAGGATTGGCTAAGGACATTTGATATACAAATTGAAATAACAACTAGTAAAACAGGTATTGCAGATATCGAAAGAATACATAAAACACTGAATGAAAAAATGAGAATTTTACAAGCATCTAACAGAACACTAGATGCCAATATTGAGCTAGTAGTATACAATTACAACCACAAAACAACTCATGATACTACAGGTAAAACACCCGCAGAGGTTTTCTTATATAATAAGGAAATAGAAATAGACACTCAAGAAGTAAAGGAGGACAGAATTCGAAAACTTAATAAGAAAAGATTACCAATATTAAAAGTAAATCCTAATATTCACAAAAAAAAGATGAACAAGAAAACAGACTTACCCTATGAAGAACTTGCAGATACTAAAAAACTTGATAATAAGCACTATCAAAATAAAAAAAAAGGAAGAATTTTTTAGAGACACTTTAGTGACTATAAAAAACTAAAGTATACCAAATCTCATCCCCTACAGGAATCTTCGGTATCTTCATTGGATTAGTTGTTCTAACCACTGTACAAGCGAGGAAAATTGAAATCGCACCAATTGACACTAACCAGGGATTCATTTTATTTAAAACAGGAGCAGTTGAGGAGTGCACTGAATTTAATTTATATTCGTTTACTATAAATTGCACCCAAATTGAAATTGTCTTTAATAACTTAAAATCGCAACATCTGAAAATAATAGATTATAATACACCATATTTAATGAAAAATTTAGAAAACCAAATGAAAGGATTGCATTTTACAGGAAGATCCAAACGTGGACTCTTAAACATAATAGGCAAAACTTACAAATATTTATTTGGAACATTAGACGAAGACGACAAAGAGGAATTAGAATCGAAACTCAATATACTGAGTAGCGAAATAGTACAGACAAAAGAATTAAACCACGTAATGGAAAAATTGAATCATATTATAAATAAAACTTATTTAAATGCAGAGGTTTCTCAACTTAACAAAAATATTGAATATCTAACCACATATGTTGAAAACATTAAACTTGCAGTGCAACTAACACGATTAGGTTTATTTAACCCTAAACTTTTGAGTTACGATGAATTGAAAAATATTGATGCTAAAATATTATTAAACATAAAAACTTCAGCCTGGTTAAGTAAAGAAACAGATGAAATTTGTATAATATCCCATATTCCAAAAGAAATTAAATCTTACCCAAAATTTAAGATTTTGAGATATCCTGACCATAATAAAAGTTGGCTCAAATATGATTTAGAAGAGGAATATTATCAAATTAAGGATGTTATCTATAACACTGACAAGAAAATCATTACAGATCAATGTATCACAGGCATAATAAAAAACTTGCCAACTAATTGCTTATACGTTAAGGCAGAAATTGAACAGTTTGAATATTATGTCCAACCAAATATTATAATTACTTATAATTTAAGAAAACCTAACATAAACCAAGATTGCGAAAAGAATAAGCCAAACATCAAAGGCAACCAAATCATTAAAATCTATAATTGTACTTTGAATTTAAATCAATTATCCATATCAAATTCATTCTCAGATTATACATACCCATTATTTTTGGAAAATAATGTAAGCAAAATTACTGTATTATCAAATATCGAAACCAAAAACGCAATCAGGCTTGGACAAAAAGAAACTAGTAAATTTAAGATAATAACATATTCAATACTTTTTGGAATGATTTTTCTGACAACAATTTATGTTATATTCAAAGTTCAATTTTTTTTTAGAAACATATATGTTCAATATAAAAACAAGAATAGAGTTAAAGAGCACGAGGACGCACTCGAAAACAAAGAAGGGAAGAGTGACGTTATAGAAGTAAGTCCCAACGCCAAACCTAAGTACAGCCTATTCCCGATAAACAACATTACGGATTGTGAGCTTTAATTATGAAAATCAATTATAAGCACTTATAAGAACATAAACATCCGTCAACGACAGTTGTCCATTTATTTATAAACAATGCATCGGATCGCGAACATTGATTTCCAAAAAAAAATTACTAAGCACTTATAAGAGCAAAGCATCTACATACATGCATAAATATCCATCAGCGACAATTGTCCACTTATAAACAATGCATGCATATATACATATATGTATATACTTTGCTCAAATCATATTTTATATACATAACAATCCAAGGTTTCGACATACGAGACCAAACTCTGTATTTTTAGTTCTTAATTCACCATCTGACTATACGGTCGAACAAATAAAGATCACTGTTTTAAAAACTCCGTTTACATCAATTGTATGAATTGACATCAATAAGTAAACGTCATTATACATATGTATGTACATACATACATACATATGTAATAATTTTTGCCGCGGTAAGCACACTCATACGTACATATGTACATGCATATGTATATATGTCCATAAACAATTCAATTTCACCCAAAACAAATTTGAGCCCTACATAATTAAAGCAGGAAATCGCGATATTCGATTTAAAATTAAAAATTATTAAATTCACTGTAAGATTCCAATTATTTACAAAATCTGTTAAATATAACGCTCAAGACCGGTTAAGCAACCTTGAATTGACGTCTGCAGTTCTCTCAACGCTTTGCTAGACTCTTGGGATACATTTGGGATCTGTAGAAGCTGCTTGGCTTGGCGCAGTGAGGTTATCCGGACTGGAATCCTTCATTGGCCAAGGGTGACCTAGAAACAATGGCTCTGGCTTCACCGCGAGTTTTGCAACTTAAGTGGTAAAGTTTCTTCACTTGTGTTAGGCTTGGATTATGGATAAAAATCGCGGTAAACAAATCACGGAATGTAGGTTAAGCCAGGATGTCTCCGTAGAAGTTTTTGACTTCGCACGGGGGAACTGTGTGGCTTTGATGGGTGGAATCGATGGAGAGCCTTTTCGCGGACAACTGCTCGATTCGCTCTCCAAACAAAGTCCCGCCTCGCACATATACCATATAACAATATTCATGTTTAGCTTTAATTGTAGCTCTGTGCTTTGGACTATCTTCGTTCTTTTGAGCCGTCAAGGCCTTATGGCATCGTGAAAACTCTGCCTCGACTTTTGCCCAAAGTAACTAAAGCTGGTCTAAGTGTATTTTGATGGAGACGAGTGTGAATAATTATAAGGATATATAATCACTTGGATATTAAAATTGATACAATGTGGAAATTTGTTGAATTTTATAAGAGTATAAATAAGAATGTGGAGAAATTGCGATCAGTAGGGTTAGGAGTGACGATAACTTTTCAATGAAGGACAAAAAAAATCGGAATTAATTTTCATTAAGCGGACTAGGTTAATTTCATGGATCTGTGAGGCAAAAATCAAAATGCACCGAGACAAGACAAAATATTAATTCTGTAAGATGTCATTTATTTATGTTCTGTTCGATTAATTTTAGCTATCTACACATATGTCGCGGTCAGTATTTTTAAGTATCGATTGTTAGTAATAAGTATCGATTGTTAGTCATAAGTATCGATTGTTAGTCATAAGTATCGAGTTAGTGAGAAGTCATCGATATGTATAGTTTGAACTCTCTCTTCTTTTCCGGCGATGCAACGAGCAAGTTGCACTCGCGCAGAAAACCAAAATTAAATCTAAGAAATACAAACTAATCGTTATCATTTTCATTAAATAAATAGGTGTTTACAACTCAGAAGTGGGATTACTACCCGAATGGATACATATTTCGGTACAAGGCAGGCCACACGCTCCGCGTCTAAGGTGGCCGCCTCCACGCCCGCCGCTGCCACTGACACCACTGCTGTGCCTGTAACCGCAGTACCGGTTGCCATTGTGCCCGCCGCTGCTGTACCCGCTGTTCACATGCCCACTGCTGTGCCCGTAACCGCAGCACCGGTTGCCATTGTGCCCGCCGCTGCTGTACCCGCTGTTCACGTGCCCACTGCTGTGCCTGTAACCGCAGTACCGGTTGCCATTGTGCCCGCCGCTGCTGTACCCGCTGTTCACGTGCCCACTGCTGTGCCCGTAACCGCAGCACCGGTTGCCATTGTGCCCGCCGCTCACATGCGGTACACTACTCCATCTCGCAGTTCGAAATCCGCTATCTCATATTTCTCCAACTCATCTCGGAGTTTGACAATCTCAGGGTCCCGGTTCTGGGTTAACTGCAGTTGGAAGTCGAGGTTTAGATCGTCAACGTAGGCGGCAGTTTCCATTCTGCTTAGAGCATCAGCATGGGGCATACCAACCCTCGAGCGGTGTACAATCGTGTAGTTATAGTTTTCCAACAGCAGGGCCCAGCGAGCAATCTTGGCGGAATGTCCACCATTTCTCAGTGTCAGCGCAAGAGAATTACAATCGGTCACAATTTTAAACGGGATGAACTTAAGGTATGTCTCAAACGTTTTAAGGAATACACGATAGCTAACGTCTCTAGCTCATAACTTTGTAGTTTCGATTCAGCGGCGGGATGGGTAAATCCCGTATCGCCTGAATATGAGCTGGTTTAGGCGTGATACCAGCGGAATTGGCTAAGTAGCCCAAGTACTCTAATTCCCTATACGCAAAACGGCATTTAGTCAGCTTCAGGCATAGCCCGTTCACTCTTAACACATACAATATTTCTTTCAGAATCTCAAGGTGGGTTTCAAAGTCATGCGATGCGACTAGGATATCGTCCATATATATCACTAGTTGACCTCGATTTATAAATTCCTTAAGGACGAAATAAACAAATCTAGCGAATACGGAGGGGCCATTACAAAGTCCGAAGGGCATACGCACATATTCAAACTGACCATCAGGGGTTACAAAGGCAGTATATTTAATTGAGTCTGGGTGCATCTTCACATGGTGGAAACCATTCTTCAAGTCCAAGATAGTGAAGAATGATTTGCCACCCAGATGTTCAATGCAGTCATCTAGCAGAGGAATCGGAAAATGATCTCGAACTGTAATTTTGTTTAACGGCCGGTAATCTACACATTTCCTCATTGAGTTGTCCTTTTTCCGGACAGGGACAATAGCGGCAGCGTAAGGAGAGCTACTGTGGCGAATAATACCAGCTTTCAAGAGATCGTCACAAATCTCACGCACCTCGATGCGTTCGTGGTGCGACAGACGGCGGGGGCGGCAGAAAATCGGAGTTTGGCTAGTCAATTCTATTTTCATCTCATAGTTCATGGGCTCGACTAAATCTGGATTAACTTGTACATACGAAGTGGAAATAATAGACTTAAGGGCTGCGGTTTGCTCTTCCCGTAACGTGGGCTCTATATCAAAGTTTAACTCACTGACAGCAGGGAGCTCAATGGCATTTATCGCCATCAGTGCATCATTCAGTGTTTCCGAAGGTACAGCAGAAGTTTCTAGAAGGGGAGAATCGGCCAACAATTCGGCAGATACAATCTCATGCCTGTCGTGCGGTAGTACCGCTAGATCTTTCCTCAATATATTAAAAGACTTCAGAACGCTAGTTATTTTTGGATTTATAGATTCAGTCGGTTTATTCATGAGTATCAACGATTCTTTTCCATATTTCAGTTCTTTCATTTTACAGAGTCTAATATTAATCTTATACAGGAGATCTCTGCCTATAATCATCGGCAGTTCGGTTGCTTGGTTCGTCAGGACTTCAAACGTATGTATTGTCTGTATGTTGCGGAGGTGAACCCTACACTGGACTTGGCCTAATGACGTAAGTTGGCGATTTCCTAACCCACGGCAGTTCAATTTATGGGGTCTAAGACGGCAGTTGGAAGGGACTTCAGAGTGACGTATAAAACTCTTAGGGCTGCCCGAATCAAGGAGAGAAAACATATCTATAAATTTCCTATCTTGCACTTCACCACAAACAAAAGCGACACTCACCCATTGTAGATGGTCTAATCGATCTCCTGCGTCATCAGCAGCGGCGGCAGTGGTGATGTTGGTGGCATTCCCAATCCGAGACGGGCAGTTTTTGTAGATGTGGCCCACTATGCCACACTTGAAGCACGAATTCGGGGGTCGCATTGGTTTCGGGCATTGGCTCTTGAAATGCCCCCATCCCGAGCAGTTGAAGCATCTGGTCTCACTTGTGGCGGTGCCAACCGATTTGTTTCCAGCAGTTGTTGTTGGCTGCGCCTTCACGCTACTACTTTGTCTGGAGGCAACAGCCTGCACAGGGAGGCGCTCGTAGCGTTCCAGGAGGGGCATGCCGACTCGCGTGGAGTTGTCCCGCAATCCATCGATAATCATGTCGACCAGCTCATTCTCCGGAATCGGAGCATTCATGGCAATCTCTTGCATTTCAATTGCGAATCGTAAACATCCCTCGCCTGCCTTGATGCGCCGGCTCCGCAGAGCGTGGTACACTTCCTCGGTGCTACGCGAGCGTCCAAATTCTCGGAAGAGGATTGCTCTTAATTCTTCGTAGCTGTGCACCGACACCGTGCGCAGCAGCACCGCCGCCGTCCCTTCTAGCATACGATGGCATGCGTCCAAACGTAGGCGGTCGTTTAACTGCAGAATTTCAAATGCGTCCTCCAGGTCGTTCAACCATTTCTTTACATCGTATGCGGTATCCGCTGAAAATCGAGCCACCATGCTCTCAATGACGTCACGTCACTGACTTGCTGCCTCGGTGCTCGGAATTCGTCCATTCCTTGCTGCAGTTTGAGGATTTGTTGCTGTAGCTGTAGCAACTCGTGTTGCGCAGCGTCGCCAGTTGCTCATCCAGGCTGGGGGAAGTGGAAGCGGCCGGTGTGATGGCGGCCGCGGCTGACGACACGGAGGGCACTAAAGCGGGCATCCCTTCCCATGGGTCCGCGTCGGGACCAGTGGCGGGTGCGCCGAGTGAGACCGCAGGTACAGCGGATGTGGCAGCGGCAGCGGGTACAGCAGTGGCAGCGGTGGTGGGTACAGCAGTGGCAGCGGGTATGCAGTGGCAGCGGGTGCAGAGGCGGCAGCGGGTACAGCAGTGGCAGCGGGTGCAGAGGCGGCAGCGGGTACAGCGGTGGCAGCGGGTGCAGAGGCGGCAGCGGGTACAGCAGCGGCAGTCTGCAGAGGTGGCCTGCAAGCGGTGGACACCGCAGCGGTGGGTACAGCAGGGGTGGGTGCGACGGCAGCGGTTACAGCAGTGGCGAATATAGCAGCGGCGGTACCGGCAGGGGCGAACATGGCAGCAGTTGGCCCGGCAGTGGCGAGCATGTCAGCCGTTGGCCCGGCGGGGGCGAGCAGGTCAGCAGTTGGCCCAGCATGGGCGAGCATGTCAGCAGTTAGCCCAGCATGGGCGACCATGTCAGCAGTTGGCCCAGCATGGGCGAGCATGTCAGCAGTTGGCCCAGCATGGGCGAGTATGGCATCCATTAGCCCAGCAGGGGCGGATGCGGTAGCAGTGAGCTCAGCAGGGGCTAGTATAGCTACAGTCGGCCCGGCAGGGGCGAGCACGTCGACAGTTGGCCCGGCAGTGGCGAGCATGTCAGCCGTTGGCCCAGCAGGAGCGGATGCGGCAGCAGCGGGCCCAGCAGAAGCGAGTGTGGCGGCAGTTGGCCCAGCAGCGGCGGGCTCGGCAGGTGCGAGTGTGTCAGCAACGGGACCCGCAGGGGCACATGTGTCAGCAGTTGGCCCAGCAGCGGCGGTCCCGAGTACATCAGCAGTCGGCACAGCGGTTTTCGGTACTGCAGCGGCAGGCGCAGCAGCGGCGGCTCCAGTGGACGCCGGTACTTTAGCAGTAGTCACATCAGTGGGTGCACCAGCAGCGGTGGGCGTGGAGGCGGCCGTCCTAGATGTGGAACGTGTGGCCTGCCGTGTCCCGAAATATGTATCCTTTCGGGTGGTCATCCCACTTCTGAGTTGTTATTTAATAAAAATGATAATGATTAGTTTATATTTTTCGGATTAGTTTTTAGTTTTCTTCTGCGCAGAAGCAACTTGCTCGTTGCGTTGCCGGAAAAGAAGAGAGCAGCTGTCTCGACACCTATCGATGACTTATCGCTAACCATCGATACTTAATATTAACAATCGATACTTATTACTAACAATCGATACTTATTACTAACAATCGATACTTAAAAATACTGACCGCGACATATGTGTAGATAGCTAAAATTAATCGAACAGAACATAAATAAATGACATCTTACAGAATTAATATTTTGTCTTGTCTCGGTGCATTTTGATTTTTGCCTCACAGATCCATGAAATTAACCTAGTCCGCTTAATGAAAATTAATTCCGATTTTTTTTGTCCTTCATTGAAAAGTTATCGTCACTCCTAACCCTACTGATCGCAATTTCTCCACATTCTTATTTATACTCTTATAAAATTCAACAAATTTCCACATTGTATCAATTTTAATATCCAAGTGATTATATATCCTTATAATTATTCACACTCGTCTCCATCAAAATACACTTAGACCAGCTTTAGTTACTTTGGGCAAAAGTCGAGGCAGAGTTTTCACGATGCCATAAGGCCTTGACGGCTCAAAAGAACGATGATAGTCCAAAGCACAGAGCTACAATTAAAGCTAAACATGAATATTGTTATATGGTATATGTGCGAGGCGGGACTTTGATTGGAGAGCGAATCGAGCAGTTGTCCGCGAAAAGGCTCTCCATCGATTCCACCCATCAAAGCCACACAGTTCCCCCGTGCGAAGTCAAAAACTTCTACGGAGACATCCTGGCTTAACCTACATTCCGTGATTTGTTTACCGCGATTTTTATCCATAATCCAAGCCTAACACAAGTGAAGAAACTTTACCACTTAAGTTGCAAAACTCGCGGTGAAGCCAGAGCCATTGTTTCTAGGTCACCCTTGGCCAATGAAGGATTCCAGTCCGGATAACCTCACTGCGCCAAGCCAAGCAGCTTCTACAGATCCCAAATGTATCCCAAGAGTCTAGCAAAGCGTTGAGAGAACTGCAGACGTCAATTCAAGGTTGCTTAACCGGTCTTGAGCGTTCCGGGGCTCGTACAGACAATTGGGATATCCTTCTCATAGCAATCTGTACGAGCAAAATGCCCAAATCCACCCTTCTGTTGTGGGAACAGTCCGTTCCAAATAACACCGCAGTCTCATCCTGGGACGACCTGAATCGATTCCTAACTGATCGCCACCGTGTACTAGAGGCCACAGATATCCTTCAACCAAGCTCTAGCGGTCAGACATTTCCATCCGTAAGCCGAAAACCTACGTTAAGAGCTCAGGCCTTTCCCGCTCAAGTGCAAGAGAGCTCAGCACCTAATGCTTGTATAGTTCCGAATCCTGCGTCCTCCGATTATTCCAGTAGCCCTCATATAATCGTGGGAAGTTACTTCGCCTTCACTCGCAACACTGGCCTCCTGGGTACAGCGAGGGCAACTATTCATCATCGTGGTAAGCAGTTACAAATCCGCGCTTTTATTGATATGGGATCCGAAGCGTCCTTTATTTCCCAAAGAGTGTTTGAATTGATTAATCCTCCAAGCTGCAAAGTATCAACTAGCATTCGCGGCATTGGGCAATGCGATGCTGGTAGCGCTCCGACAGTTCCAAGCAGTCCCCGTTGTGCTGCCTAGGGTAGAAGAGGCACTTCCCTCCTGCGCCGTCCCGGATAAGGTTAAGCAGGATGCGCTTGACCTTCCGATCGCTGATCCGCAATTTCACCAAAGGGCTCCTATGGATTTGGTTCTAGTGGGAATCGAGAAGATGTTCGGATGGGTTCTCTGTGGATCCGTTACTGGAAAATGAAGTCGGTCTCGGTCCACCTCCTCCGGCAGTCCGAAGATGTCTCCAAGGACAGCAGCACCGTCCGATTTAGAATGCAGTTCCAATTGTTTCAGGTGCCTCGTTTGTCAAGGGGCACACGCGCTCCGTCAGTGCCGACAGTTTCGAGGACTACGAGCTGGAGACAGGTTACGGGTAGTCTTGAGCAACGGATACTGCGCGAACTGTTTGGCTAATGAGCATTCCAATGGTTCCTGCAGGAGCACAGCAGGATGCCATCGCTGTGGCAAACAACACCACACGCTCTTACACAGCGACAGCTCAGTCGCGTACATCCAACCCAAAGAGCAAAGACCCGAAAGGCACCAGCCTTTCATTCGGACTTCTATCCAGAGGTCATCAGCCCTCGTGACGCCTACTCCACCTGCATTCAAAGTTCCCCCTCCATCTCCACCCGTGTCTTGGCGATCCAGAACGCTGCCATCACCCATCCTTAGACATGTCCAGCGAGGCAATTGCAACTTGTTGCAAGGGGGGCGGTATGTTCACGCCACCGGGTGAACAGCAGAGAGTAAGGGGTAGGGTTTTTCCCAAAACGGAATGCGGTCATACTGAGGAGGGTGACGAACCGCTCTCCTGTAAATCGTCATCTTCAATCCAGTACGAGACTTGCAATCGAACACCCGTTCTTTTTTCCTTCATATAGATATTCGAACCTATTGTATATGTACTTCAACCCGAAACATATCGTGTGTGTCGGGCTATCTGTGAATAAACTGAATAAAGCATAGTTTTTAAAAGAAGGTTTCGCGCGTTCTTAATTAATCACTCGCTCACCATACCACGAAGAAATTGGCACCCGCCAAGGTTATACCCCAGCAAATCTTTCCGCCCCTCCACGAACAACGATTAAATGGATTAAATTTTATTTCAAATGCACTGGAGGAGCTTGATTAAATAGTCAAACCAGCAACTACTCTTTTTAATTTCTATACTGAAATTATTTATAATTCCTATGGTAAAATTCCTTTTAATTTCTAATAGAAATTAAATTTACTCTTTCTAAAAAAGTTTTGAGCAAATTCTTTAATTCCTACGGATCTAAGAACAGTGCTAACACGAGTTCTTGGAAGTGCCTGATGAAGGTGAACATAACATATTTCAAGATTAACCACCCAGGTATCAAGGATCTGCACGTGGAAGATGAAGCAATGCCGGAAGACCAGAAGACCAAATACTTTTGCAACAATTAGAACAATCCGAATCCTGCGTCCTCCGATTATTCCAGCAGCCCTCGTGTAAACGTGGGAAGTTTCTTCGCCTCCACTCGCAACAATGGCCTCCTGGGTACAGCGAGGGTAACTATTCATCATCGTGGCAAGCAGTTTCAAATGCGCGCTTTGATTGATATGGAATCCGAAGCGTCCTTTATTTCCCAAAGAATGTTTGAATTGATTAATCCTCCAAGCTGCAAAGTATCAACTAGCATTCGCGGCATTGGGCAATGCGATGCTGGTAGCGGCGACAAAGTGTGCCGCTTACAGATTTCTCCTCCTGACGAGGGAATTACCGACCTTCAAAAAAAGATCCAAGAGAATTGACACCCTTCAAGCACCCATGAAACTAGCACCCGGATAGGAAGATACAACAACGAAAAGAATGCTCCGCGTCTGCAGAGATGCCTGAAAGGTAGCGCACTTGAAGACGTGCGAGTCAGCTTTCTTGTAACCTTCGTATTCGGTTTCTCGTTGCGCGCCATAATTTTTATATAATCGGTTCTCCTATCACAGCGACGATAAATCTATCGATAACCAAAAGAAGGCGGTAGGTGAATTGCAGCAGATCGAGATCCTCTGGTTCCGTAGCTCTTGCGGGGTGGTGGGGTGGTTTACTGAATCTCTACCTTTAAGTATAAAATTTAATTTTATTAGGATCTCTACTGAAACTAACTTTAAATGAAAATCAAATGTCGGGCCGAAAATACTTACGAAAACAGTAAGTAATTCATGTTAATAACAAACGAAAGAAATGAAGGTGTATCCTTTGGGTCACAAGCTAGCTGTTACTGAGGTCAAGATGTAGATGGACCTTATCAGTTCTATACCCTCCCAACCATGAATCTTTATTGGCATTTGTAAAGATTCCCAAAAAAAACTGATCGATATCAACTCATGTACCCATGTCACTAGAAAAATTAATTTTAAAGCTTAAGCAATCATATTCAATTTCATTATAATTTCAGATGAGTTGTACAGAATAAATTTTAAAGAAATATTTACTGACTAATTTTAAACCGCTGCACTGTGGTCCAAAATCCAGATTTTGTGGCATTAACTATAAGGAATGACTTTGCACATATAACCATGTTAGGATGCATAATAAAAAAAAAAAAAATTGGAAAGATTTGACCACGCCCTCTTAACCTCCCATACTAGCCCACGCAGCGTATACGTAATGTGATTTAAATGAATTTGGGAATAAAATAATTATAGCTATTAAAAAACGACAAATTAAATTTTAATATTTTATTTTGAACTGTTATTAATCAAAAAATTAAGATTAAGCAATGCAAACTATAAATAAACAACTTTGATTTTATTTTAAATAAGATATTTTTGACGATTTGACGATAAAATAAATGATAATATAAATTTACCTCGGAAAAACTCGGAAAAAGTAATCATAACATAATTTAATACATACTTTGAGCTGTAATGTACTATAATTACAATTTCGCAGAAATTCACAGAAAGTTAGTTTTCACTCCACAATAGACGCACACATGGGTTAAGTTTTCTTTATTTTAGGACATAAACAATCATTATACAAAAAAACAATTAACATATACAAATTGAAATTTCGTGCAGTATTTACATTCTACATACCTTGATTAATATTATCCATTACAAAAGTTATTTTACACTTTGTTTGTTAATTTTTTACACTGGCTCAAAGTTTGCCTACAATTTCCCGCTTTTTTTGGCAGAGCGAACAGCTGACTAAACACTTGACTTTAAAAGTGTGCCAAAATTTCGGGGGTGCAGTAAAAACAAAAATATTTTTATATTCGATATATTCAAAGTATTCTGTCCAACAAGAAATTATTTAAATACGATTTTGTTTCAACAAATTTTTAGGTTAATGCCACAAAATCTGGATTTTGGACCACAGTGCGCTGGTCTGGTTTCACTCAACATTTTGAGATTCCGAACTTTCAGTCTTGCAAAACGATGGAACTCAAAGTAAATTAAACTATTGAATAATAGGGACTAAAACTAGTAGTATAAGAGAGAGCTTTAAATGAAAATCAAACTAGTTACGCATTATTAATTATGGTAGAAGATTATAGAATAAAATAAATGTAGAAGGAATATCCAATGAATCAAGGTAACCTTTTTTTATCTTTTTTTTTTGCTTTTTTTTTTTTAAATTCTTGAAAGTTATTTTAAATTTTCAAGTCGCACAAATTCACTCATAGCTTTTGATTGCTCTTCAAGTCAAGCATTATTTACGAAAAATTTTTTTTTTTTTTATATTCAATTCGATTATTTGGTTGATCAAAAAAAACGCTGAAACAGAAATTACATCAACAAAATCAGAGTATCAATTGACTACCGTCCTCCATAGTTCGCAAAAACTTGGTTAAAAGTAGCCGAATTGATACTGCTTAATACACTAGGCACTTACCCCATAGTTTACTCGCTGAAAGGCCTTCCATCGATGCACTGTGGGAAGGTGTTTATATGATGATTTCTCCTTCGCGCTTTATGACCACCATTTCACTTTGCTTTTACATTTACTCTATTTTACGTTACTCTCGACTCGAATTATTTAATATAACCTTAACGAGATTTTAATCGATTCAATATTTGACTTATTTACATTTTTTTTTTTTTTGGGTTTAACTTGATTAGGACTTGAAATTTAAAAATAAGATCAGAAATGAAAATATCGAGACTTAAAGATTTCGTTCTGTTGAAGAACTGACTATTAGTTAAAACAAAAGAAACACCGCTTTTATATGTTTATATATGTATCTTCATTTATATTAAACACTTGAACTTAAGTTTTGGCAACACCAGCAACCACGTTTTATATTTGCAGAAAAAAGTAAAGAGGAAACTTCAGTGTGACCAAACTTCATGTCACATAAAAAACTTAATCTAGTATTTGTAAAGATTAATTTTTGTAAGTGGAATAGGGGTATTCCAACACGCCCCCTCAAAAATTACATTATTAAATAAACAAAAAAAAAAAATAATTCAAAACTTAACTACTGATTTCTGTGGTTGGTGTGCCATCTGGGAAGTCTTATGTGATCCAGCATTTACTCTAAGGATACAGGGAAAACCCAGAAAAACCTGTATCGGATCAACTTAAAAAAAAATGTTTACAAATTAAAAATATAAATTCATTGGCATGTTTTACAACTCAACAATTCAAAGAGTCGTAAATTAAATTAAATAAACAAAAAAAATGAAATTCTTTGGCATCGAGGAACAATCGATTTGTTCAGTTGTCTTCGAGGAGTCTCAATTTCTTCCGGAATTCTTCAAACTTTCCGACTGGCAGCGGCTTTGTAAAGATGTCAGCAACTTGGTTTTCTGTAGGAATATACTCAAGAACAATGATATTATTTTCCACTTGTTCTCTAGCAAAATGGTATTTAATGTCTATATGCTTAGCTCTTTTGTGACATGAGGGGTTATTGGCTATACAGATACATCCCTGATTATCTTCATAAATTTTTATTGGTTTTTCTAAATTAATATTTACGCTGTTCATTAGAGACTTTAGCCATAATGCTTCTCTTACAGCTTCAAACAGGGCCATATACTCAGCTTCAGTAGATGAAGCTGCTACTGAGTTTTGTTTCTTGGTGTTCCAACAAGTCAGATTGGAATCAAATACTTTAAACAAAAAACCTGTGGTACTCTTCCTATCAATCTCATTCCCACCCCAGTCAGAGTCTACATATCCAACTAGGATATTTTCAAAAGTTTCATTCTTATTAAGAACCAACTTCATATTAGCATACTTGTCATATCCCCCGTTACTATGACAACATCATCAACATACAGCAGTACATATATATTTGATTTAACATCGCCTTTGTCTAAAATGTAAATACAACGATCTACTGGCGAATTTGCAAACTTGCATTCTTTTAATGCCTGCTCAAAAACCTCAAACCAGCACCTTGCTGCCTGTTTGAGTCCATAAATTGCCTTGTTCAATTTACAAATGTTTTGACCATTGCTTGATGCACCTTGAGGAAGTTGCATATATATTTCCTCATTTAGCTTTCCATTCAAGAAAGCTGTTTTCACATCCATTTGATGAACATTCAGATTATATTGCACAGCTAACGATAAAATGAACCGAAAGCTAGAAATTCTGGCAACAGGGGCAAATGTTTCGTCATAATCCACCTGATATCTTTGGGTAAACCCACGTGCAACAAGTCTAGCCTTGTATTTCAAAGGATTTCCAAATTCATCATACTTAATGGAAAATACCCATCAGCTATCGACAATGTTTTTGTTGCTTGGCCTTTCCGTCATAGTCCATGTGTTATTTAATTCATGAGCATTTAACTCTATTTTTATGGCTTCTTCCCAAAGGTGTTTGTCATTTCGATGTTTTATTTCATCAAATGTATTTGGAACATCATTAAATACAGTGTGAGCATTCAATATAAACATATTTATATTACAATCGTCTTCATTATACGATATTTGTGGTTTGCCTTTTAATCTCTCACTTTTTTTGGTTAATGTTTCGATTGTTTCATGTTCCGTACTATCATTCGGGAAACACGCTTCCTTACTCTCATTCAGGACAACAGATTTAGTTCTCTTCCTACTCTCATTCGGAATATTTATGTGATCAGATTCCTTACTGTCTTTCAGGATTTCAGTATTATCACACTCCTTACTTTCATTCAGGACATCAGGATAATTTATTTTCTTACTTTCATTCGGAAAATATTCATTACCAGTTTTATTACTTTTTCTAAGCAAATCTGTTTCATTGTTGACAACCCTTGAATTAACCATTTTGGCTCATATCCCACAAGGATACTCTTAAATGATTTTTCATCGAATTTGCCATTTCTATTTTTATTGTGTACATACACAGTTGCGCCAAACACTCTCAAATGACTCAGATTGGGTTTTCTATTGTGCCACTTCTCATATGGCGTAATTCTACTTTCATCGAGGGCCCTACTTGGAATTCTGTTAATGAGATATGTTGCTGTTAAGACAGCTTCACCCCAGAAGTGTTTTTCTAATTTTGCACCATTTATCATAGCCCGAGCCTTTTCAGTAATAGATCGTATCATTCGTTCAGATACACCGTTCAATTGTGGTGTATGTGGAACAGTTAAATGATAGGATATCCCTTTATCAACACAAAAAACACGCATCTCATTTGACAGGTACTCTCTACCATTGTCGATATATAAATTAACCATTTTCAGATTAAAATGGGCTTCACTCTTCGCTACAAAGTCTTTGAACATATTAAACAGACTTATATTTGATTAAATAAGTAACACAATAATGTGTGAACTGATCTACAAAGATTACATAGTAGTTTTTATCGTTCAGAGTGACTGGAGTAATTGGTCCACATACATCTGAATGCACTACGAATAAGGGTCTATTAATATGGCTTTTGTCTTTGAATCTGTTAAATGGTAGTCTATTTTGTTTTCCGTTAAGACAGGGCTCACAAATATCATCTGACAACTCTAAATTATTAAGAACGCTATTATCATTGAATACATTGTATCTTTTTATTTCAAGTAATTTTCCATTGCTAATGTGCCCAAGCCTCTCATGCCACAATTTATATTTATTTTTATTTTTTTCATTCAGAGTATATGCGTGAAATTTAAGTACTGGAATATTATTGAACATACCTGAGTTTTTCACCACTAGCATTCCATTTTTGCTTATGGAAACTCCATCAGTGTTAAATGTCACTGACATTCCAGCTTCTTGAAGTCTCTTAACTGACATCAAATTAGCTGCAGCTTCCCTGCAGTACAAGACATCCTCCAGTGTAATTTCGAAGCCATTTTGCAGCCGCACAATACCACGTTTGGTGGCATATATGTATTCTCCTTGTTTAGCCAGCGATTTTTAGTGGTGGCACCAACTTTACACAATCAGAATACAATGAGTCATCGTTTATTAGATGGTCACTCGCTCCAGAATCCAATATGAACTCATTTTTATTTAAATTTGTTTTCACTTGTTTAAACATAAATGCAAACCCGGGTTCTGGTGTTGCCAATTGCGCTTGATTATTTTCCTTATTCTTTTCTTTTGAAATTCTTTTAAATGCGTAACAATCTTTCTTTATATGACCTACCTTTCCACAGTAATGACACTTGATACTATTTCCTTGCTTGCCTTTGAAAAATCTATTTGGTTTATTCACCCTATTTTTAAAATTGACTTGTGTGCGTGTAAACTTATTGTTGTTGTTTTTATTTTGCACAACTGTTTTCATCACCTTATTACTCGTATCACTATTATCATTGTTTATTTTAACTTCGTGATCTAATAATCTATTTTTCACAAAAGCTAAAGTTAAGTTATCCTCTGATAGCGTTTCTATAGCTGTGATCACTCCGTTGTAAGATGATGGCAACGTAAGCAACAAATGTGACACCTTATCCATTTCTTCTAATTTTGCACCGGCAGCTAACAATTCGCTAACTAACTCATCAAAGATGTTGAAGAATGTCAGCAGTGGCATCTCACTCGATAATTTAAGCGAGAGTAAACGTTTGCGCAATGCCAATTGCGATGCCAAACTTTTGCGCTCATAAATGGCGTCTAAGCTGTCAAAAATTTGACGCGTGGTTTTGTCACTTGCCGCAAAATTAAGAAACGCATCACTTAAATGTTCTATAAGCGTATTTTTGGCACATCGCTCTGCCTTTACCCAAGAGTCATCTATTTCGTTGGGCATCACTTGATCAATAACTTTTATTACGTCTAATTCTGAAAATAATGCCCTCATCCTAAACTTCCAAATAGAGTACTTTTCACCATCAAATGGCTTTATATTGCGCTTTGCCTTTTCCATTCTTTTATCACACACACAGCTATGAATAAGGAAGAAAGAAAGAGACAAAAAACTTGTACTTGGAATCGAATTTCACAATTAGGTTATTTCCGAACTGATCAAAGAATTGTATTTATGTGTATTAACTTGGCATGGACTGGGCCCATAACCTGTTGAAGAACTGCCTATTAGTTAAAACAAAAGAAACACCGCTTTTATATGTTTATATATGTATCTTCATTTATATTAAACACTTGAACTTAAGTTTTGGCAACACCAGCAACCACGTTTTATATTTGCAGAAAAAAGTAAAGAGGAAACTTCAGTGTGACCAAACTTCATGTCACATAAAAAACTTAATCTAGTATTTGTAAAGAGTAATTTTTGTAAGTGGAATAGGGGTATTCCAACACGTTCAAAACGAGGTCAATTTCAAAAAAACAATTGTAGGAGCTTTCGAGGTGGTCACATGGAATGCGCTAAATCGGGCAACAGCAAGCAGTATCCAGAATTTGGAAAAAATCCAGTTCAAGGTTAGGACACCTTTCGGGAAATGAGACACTTTGGCCGCACTGTAAGCCTTAACTTAGAAACGATGTGGCACTGCCGGTGTTTAGTTGGCGGTGTCTTTTCAATGTCCTGAACGCCAATTCCAGAAGGCAACGACAAATGAAAATTCGAATACACGTGCTCCGGCACCAGAAATGGATATTTGTAAATTCGCCGGTTCCCAAAAAATAATCCTCCCGAACGAAAGCTACCAGGAATATTGGCCGGAAAAAGTAAGGTTTCCAATCTAGGATATGGAGTAAGATGCAGATGGCGGCGGGGCAAAAATTCGAATTAACCTACATACCTGCTATGATTTATAACCAAAGATTTGGGCTACAGCTTTTTTTTATTGAACACTTTTCTCCTCGGAATTAAAAATGAAAATGAAGCCTAGCAGAAAAAAAATGAAGCGCGTTGCCACCTCAAGAAAAACGATAGATCATTTATCGCCATCCCCCTATTATGCGGTTATCGATCGATCGATAGCAATATTTTTATTTATTGATTGATCGCTATTGGCAAAGTGGCGCGTAAAGACGTTAAGTTTAAAAATTTGAAAGTTTAAACTAGCGCACGCTACAATGGTGAGGAGGAAACTGTCCAAGAACACTATAAACAATACTGGAATCGCATTCAAGAGCTCTTGGAAGAAAAAAGAAACCTCCCAAATAATGAACAAATAGAATTAAATAATTTTGAAAATTTTCTTAGTCGTTTGGATCTTCAATATGCGGATTATATTCAAGCCATACGAACAAGCTTAAAGAAGCCTCAAATATGAAGATATTTTCAAACTACACAGAGCAAATATGGATATCCAATTCATATGGTTGCTGTAGTTATATCATAAATTATATAAATAAATCGAATAGAGGAGTATCAAAACTGCTACGCGAAGCCATGGATGAAATTACTGCAGGTGGTCATCAAGATCGATCGATTAAGGAAAAACTGCAGCATCTTGGTAGCAAGTTCATAAACGGATCAGAGATTTCAGCTCAAGAAGCCGTTTATAATATTCTAGGGCTTCACATGTCAGAAACGAGCCACGGAAATATATTCATCAATACCTCATATCCTGAACAAAGAGTTCGGATGATAAAGTCAAAGAAGGAGTTGGAAAGACTGCCTCCTGATTCGATAGATATTTATGTTGCAGGACTTCATGAGTATTACGTAATTAGGCCAGAATCTATGGAAGACGAATGTCTAGCCGACTTCGCTGCCCTTTATGAACGTAAGTTGTCTCGTAGACACCGTGTGTCGGATGAGACTGCCATGGAGGATGATGATAACATCGAAGAAGGAAATCCTGCAGAAGAAAATAATGGGACTATAGAAGAAGATAGTAACATTGATGAGGACTCTGAGTATCAACTACAAAATGGATCAGGATACATGAGGAAACGAAAGCATCCATATATTCTGAGATGGAGAAGGTTCAGCAAAAATGAATCCAGACCAGATTATTTCAGAGAACTCGTGACTCTCTTTTTTCCCTTGTAAATAAGGACAACGAAGTTACATATAATAATAACAAAATCATAATTGAGGCCAACAGGAAAAAATATGATACAATGCAGGAAGATTTATTTGAACAAATTTTACAGGATGTTCAAAGGGAAAATAATGAAGATAACCAGGAATCTTCCGCTTCGCAACTTTTGGATGAAGAATTCAGAGGATTTGCAATTCCAGAAGTAGCAAGAGACCAAAATGTTTTTCAAGAAAGCGAAACCAATCATAGCTCTGATGAAAATGGACCCAGAGTTATAAAACTGCCACCGCTGATTCCTGAAAACGATTTGTTTGAGCTGGTGCGCTCACTAAACAGGAAGCAGCGTCAACATTATGCCCACGTAATGCATAGAGTCAACGCTAATAACCCCTTTTACGAATATGTGGGCGGCGGTGCAGGAGTGGGAAAGAGTAGACTTATTTCTACAGTTTATCAGTCGCTTATGTTGAGGTTTACCACCGTGGCGGGTAGCAACCCAGAAGTGACTAAAATATTGCTTTGTGCCCCAACAGGAAAAGCCGCCTTTGGAATCGGAGATCTCACATTGCATTCGCTTTTTTCAATACCGGTGAACCAGTCTTCAGTTGGACTCCGGCCCTTAAATAACGATGTTCTCAACACCATTTATTCGAAGCTTATGGACCTAAAGCTAATAATAATTGATGAGATATCAATGGTGGGTGCCAAAATGTTGTCTAATTTGGATAGTCGGCTAAAACAAATATTTAGAACAACGGAATATTTTGGCGGAATTTCAATAATTGCCTTTGGAGATTTAAAACAACTTTCTCCAGTTGGTGATAGATGGATATTCCATTCTAACCCCGGTTCCCAAAAAATAATCCTCCCAAACGAAAGCTACCAGGAATATTGGCCGGAAAAAGTAAGGTTTCCAATCTAGGATATGGAGTAAGATGCAGATGGCGGCGGGGCAAAAATTCGAATTAACCTACATACCTGCTATGATTTATAACCAAAGATTTGGGCTACAGCTTTTTTTTATTGAACACTTTTCTCCTCGGAATTAAAAATGAAAATGAAGCCTAGCAGAAAAAAAATGAAGCGCGTTGCCACCTCAAGAAAAACGATAGATCATTTATCGCCATCCCCCTATTATGCGGTTATCGATCGATCGATAGCAATATTTTTATTTATTGATTGATCGCTATTGGCAAAGTGGCGCGTAAAGACGTTAAGTTTAAAAATTTGAAAGTTTAAACTAGCGCACGCTACAATGGTGAGGAGGAAACTGTCCAAGAACACTATAAACAATACTGAGCAAATATGGATATCCAATTCATATGGTTGCTGTAGTTATATCATAAATTATATAAATAAATCGAATAGAGGAGTATCAAAACTGCTACGCGAAGCCATGGATGAAATTACTTCAGGTGGTCATCGAGATCGATCGATTAAGGAAAAACTGCAGCATCTTGGTAGCAAGTTCATAAACGGATCAGAGATTTCAGCTCAAGAAGCCGTTTATAATATTCTAGGGCTTCACATGTCAGAAACGAGCCACGGAAATATATTCATCAATACCTCTCATCCTGAACAAAGAGTTCGGATGATAAAGTCAAAGAAGGAGTTGGAAAGACTGCCTCCTGATTCGATAGATATTTATGTTGCAGGACTTCATGAGTATTACGTAATTAGGCCAGAATCTATAGAAGACGAATGTCTAGCCGACTTCGCTGCCCTTTATGAACGTAAGTTGTCTCGTAGACACCGTGTGTCGGATGAGACTGCCATGGAGGATGATGATAACATCGAAGAAGGAAATCCTGCAGAAGAAAATAATGGGACTATAGAAGAAGATAGTAACATTGATGAGGACTCTGAGTATCAACTACAAAATGGATCAGGATACATGAGGAAACGAAAGCATCCATATATTCTGAGATGGAGAAGGTTCAGCAAAAATGAATCCAGACCAGATTATTTCAGAGAACTCGTGACTCTCTTTTTTCCCTTGTAAATAAGGACAACGAAGTTACATATAATAATAACAAAATCATAATTGAGGCCAACAGGAAAAAAATATGATACAATGCAGGAAGATTTATTTGAACAAATTTTACAGGATGTTCAAAGGGAAAATAATGAAGATAACCAGGAATCTTCCGCTTCGCAACTTTTGGATGAAGAATTCAGAGGATTTGCAATTCCAGAAGTAGCAAGAGACCAAAATGTTTTTCAAGAAAGCGAAACCAATCATAGCTCTGATGAAAATGGACCCAGAGTTATAAAACTGCCACCGCTGATACCTGAAAACGATTTGTTTGAGCTGGTGCGCTGACTAAACAGGAAGCAGCGTCAATATTATGCCCACGTAATGCAAAGAGTCAACGCTAATAACCCCTTTTACGAATATGTGGGCGGCGGTGCAGGAGTGGGAAAGAGTAGACTTATTTCTACAGTTTATCAGTCGCTTATGTTGAGGTTTACCACCGTGGCGGGTAGCAACCCAGAAGTGACTAAAATATTGCTTTGTGCCCCAACAGGAAAAGCCGCCTTTGGAATCGGAGATCTCACATTGCATTCGCTTTTTTCATTACCGGTGAACCAGTCTTCAGTTGGACTCCGGCCCTTAAATAACGATGTTCTCAACACCATTTATTCAAAGCTTATGGACCTAAAGCTAATTATAATTGATGAGATATCAATGGTGGGTGCCAAAATGTTGTCTAATTTGAATAGTCGGCTAAAACAAATATTTAGAACAACGGAATATTTTGGCGGAATTTCAATAATTGCCTTTGGAGATTTAAAACAACTTTCTCCAGTTGGTGATAGATGGATATTCCATTCTAACCTTAGAGACAACTACGGCGTTATTGCAGGGACTGCACTTTGGGATCTGTTTAAGTTTTATGAACTCACAGAAATCATGCGACAACGCGAAGATTGTGCTTTTGCAGTAGCGTTGAATAATATGTCAGAAGGTAAAATGACCGATAGCGATATTGCTTTAATAAAAGTAAGGGAAGTCAATACTGGAGTGTTGAACACAATCCCTGATGAAGCGATTCGACTATTTTATTCAAATGCAAAGGCAAACAGTTATAACATAATGAAACTGGCACAAATCAATACTGAAGAAATTATTTCTACAGCCAAGGATACAATAAAAGCTGCATCGGTGACTCCTGCAAATAAAATAAGGATCTTGGAAAACGTTAAAGGATTCAAAACCTCGGACACCCAAGGCCTTCCATATACCCTCATCCTTAAAACTACCGCGAAGTACATGATAACAGTGAATATCAATACTAGTGACGGATTAGTGAATGGCGCAAGTGGACAACTTATGGGAGTTGACCGCTTACCAAGTGGAAAAGTATCGACACTTTGGGTTAAGTTTTTGGAGGAGTCAGTTGGAGCTGAAGCCAGGTCCAAAAAAAGAAATCCAGCCCCTTCTGATTGGTCCCCTATTGAAGCTGTTCTAAGAACTTTCCAATATCGAAAGAATGAACAGGTATCAATAGAACGCAGCCAGTTTCCAGTTGTGCCTGCTGAAGCGATAACAATACATAAAAGCCAAGGTGCTACTTATAACAAAGTAGCGGTGACCTTGCAAGATGGCATGAGCCGATCTGCCATTTATGTAGCTTGCAGTAGAGCAACCAATGCATCGGGATTATACATTATTGGAAAATTTTCTCCACCGAGGCAAATGCAAGAATCTGACCCAGTCTGCATGGAGCTAAACAGTCTCAGAACTGAGACTCTTCTCACTCCTTGCCACAATTGGATTCTCGACAAACCACTAGACAATTTTCTAGTATATTATCACAATATACAAGGTTTGCATCTGCGAAGTGCCGATATATTGAAAGATATATTTTTAAACTCTGCAGATGTCCTATGCTTTGTGGAAAGCTGGACGAGAGATGAAGATGAATGTTGCATAAATGGTTTTGATATAATTGCAAGGATAAATGGATCCGCCCGAGTGGACAACAGAAGATCCCATAATGGAATTATTGTTTACGCGAAGACGGAAAGTGTAGAGAACATAGTTGTTTTAGAGCAAAGAAGCCTGGAAACGGAAAATCCGAGTCAGATATATCAACTTGTAACATTTAAACGCATGGAAACTATATTTGTCGTCACGTACAGAAATCAATCGTTTCCTGTAACGCAGTTTAGAACTACAATTTCGACAATTGTGGAAGAATTGTAAGTTCACTAAAGCAAAATAGTTGTTTTGGGCGATTTCAACATATGTCGCTCAACAGGCCAAGATCAATTAGAGTCTACTCTGAATGGTCTGGGGTTATCAACTCTTCTCGATAAAATCCCAACAACAAAACAACTGACCGAAATTGACTGGGCATTTTCAAGTATCCGCGAACCCCATAGCAAAGCCCAAGTTTACGAAACACCATATAGTCACCATGATGGCATATTTGTTGGTGTGGAATAGACATTTCCGTAAAATTCCGGTTTCTCCCTGTCTCTTCTTTTCGTTTATTTTTTTCTCTACGGGAATCTTTAACAAAGTTGCTGACTGTACGCACTTTGGTTACTTTAGTTGTAAGTCGGGTCATAGCTGGACTTTAGACTTTGCTTTAATACAACTTATACTATGATTTCGTATTGATTTTGATTTGGAAACATGGGAGCGAGATCGTAGGCAACACGCATTGGCATGTGCTGGACGTCGAGCCGATAGAGCCTACAGGCTGCAGGAGCAGCAGGCCAACTCTGCCAAACATATTGTTCGGAGACAGGATGACGCGTTCAGGCAGCGAGAACGCGAACGGGACGCAGAAGCCCACTTCGTTGCTCGCCAAGATCCTGATTATCGTTCGATGGAGCAGGAGGCCAACACTGCTCAGCACATCGTTCGGAGACAGGATGACGCGTTCAGGCAGCGAGAGCGCGAATGGGACGCAGAAGCCCACTTCGTTGCTCGCCAAGATCCAGATTATCGTTTGATGGAGCAGGAGTCCAACACTGCTCAGCACATCGCTCGGAGACAGGATGACGCGTTCAGGCAACGAGAGCGCGAACGGGACGCAGAAGCCCACTTCGTTGCTCGCCAAGATCCTGATTATCGTTCGATGGAGCAGAAGTCCAACACTGCTCAGCACATTGTTCGGAGACGGGATGGAGCAGGAGGCCATTTTCAGAAAGTAGCGAAGCATCCTGAACTAAAACGAAATATTTCACTGTTTGTTTTATAAATCTCTTAAACAATAATTTTCTTTTCTCCAACTCTCTCAAATAGTATTTTCAAAAGGAAGCAAAGCACCCCGATTGTTTTAAAAAGGAATATTTGTCTGGTCTAAGGAAAGTATACATATAATCTCTTAAACTATTATCCCTCTTTTTAACTCCTATGATATTATTTTCAGAATAGATCGAGGCACCTCGATCTCATTAAAAAGGAATATTGGTCTGGGTTAAGGAAAGTACACTTATAATCTTTAAACTATTGTTTTCCCCTCTCTTTAACTTTTTCAAATTGTATTTTCAGAACCAAGCGCAGCACCCGATGTTAAGAGTTAATTTTGTCTGGGCTAAGGAAAGTATAAATTTATTCTTTTCAACTTCTAGTTTCTTCTTTTCTCAATTCCTTAAACCTTTTCTTACAGAACAAGAGAAGTGTGCCAATCTTTTGAATGGAGAACATTTATATCGCCCTAAGGAAAGTCTAAACCTAATCTAGTATTATAAACTTTCCGTGTTTATAATTCAGTAGTTTGAAAAATATTTGAGCATATTTATAATACGACAACTAATGCTGTTGATGTATGAAATTTCACTTTTCTTATGCATGTGCTCTGTTTGATTTGCTGATGACGTAGAACCGATTTGTATTGACTGTAACTTGTATTCTATTTATCCGATCAAACTTTGCGATGAGTGAATAAAAAGTTTAATTTATATTTGTTAAGAGAGACGTATATAACCGAAAGCAAAAGCTAACTGCAATATGCAAATTAGAAAGAGAAAACAAAAAGAGAATATTTTTATTTTTTCTGTATTAAAACACACAACAACAAAAACTTGCCACAATTGTGGCAATTGCATGCCACGTGCTGAACATCTGTTCACTTTGAAAGCCCGCAGCTGATCAGGGGTGCACTGAAAAAATCTCACGAAAGCGTTTTTAAGATTTTACAAGTGTTGCCAATTAGGATAAATACCAAAACAAACGAATTTTTAAAAAGTTAATTTTGACTTATGTCCCGCTAGACCGCTCAGTTGGCCCACTGTGCACAAGCGCGAAAACAAAAGAATAGAGAGCAATAACAAACTATGAACTGTAAATTGTGAGCGCGCGTTGTAATGGTTGCGTGTAATTTAAATTTTAATTATCCGACGCACATTTGTGTTTATCGCCAGCTATCGAGTGCGATCAAAAATATGCGGCGAATTCATAACCGTTTATAGTAATAATGCATCTGTATAGAAGCTTTGCAGCGTAACCGCAGCTAACTTCATAAAGGGAAGGCTTTGAGAATAGGAGCTAAAGGGTATATAAGAACCTGCTACCCACACTTCCACCTCTTTCCATTATTCTGGCTTAACGAAGAATTAGAATAAATTGCGTTCGAATAAACTAAACCGTTTAAATTTTTAATGGTGAAAATCACCGAATACGTCAAGTCACTCGGGTTAAATAAATCATTCGTAAGCCCAGAAACAAACAAAAAAAACAAGAAAAAAGCGTTTGAAAAAAATACAATTTTGGGTCGAGATGACCTAGAGGCATATAAGGCGTAAGCCTAACCTGGGTAACCTCATCTATATGTTGTACAGCCTCGGTCACAAGGCCAAATCAGTCAACATTTAATTCATTCATAAGGTATGTCCGCTATAGAAAAAAAAGGTTTTGATATTCGACTAAAATCATATTAATTTATCTAGGAAAAATTTAAGTACGATTTGACATAACCTATCATAGGCGTATCCCCATCACCATACGGCCGAGACGATAATTTAATCAAACACTAGGGAAGAAAATTTAATCACTGGAACTAAACATCAGTCAGCAGTGACGTCATAGCTCGACCAGTGAGATGTTAGCTGTCACAAGGCGAAAATTCGTGTTTAAAAGAAAGCAATTACCAAGTGGTTATATCGAATTTTGTTTTTATGAAAATTTTCCATAATATTAATTTGTGCTACTAAAAGATCGTTTAACGCATAAGTCATTGGAAAAAAATATTGATTTGGTTGTCGGAGTGTAAACGCGAATAATTATATTAATAGATGGAGAAACGGCAATTTTGCGCACTTACAGTAGATTTATTTTTTTTTTTGTGAGTTTGTATGACGGTATGAAGCACTTAAAACATGGAATCGTATAACACATTTAAACAAAACAATTAAAAAAAAAAAAAAATAGAAATATCAAAAAGCAACATCTGATCCAGCTGCTGAAGGCCTTCATCGGTGGACTTTCCGAAAACCGTAAGTGTATTCTTTTTATCACTCTTACCTTTTTACTGCGAGAGCTCATATCATATGGTGCTTAAGAATAAAGTGCAAAAGAAAAGTAAAGAAAAAGAAGGTTTGATGCCCACATATACCTATGTTATGCAGCTCACTCGCTATTATTGTTTTCTTTTATTTGGTTTATGCATACTAAATTTTATTTGCCTTTGCCTCACATACAAACTACACTTACAAATGATCATGAAATTTTTGAATTAAATTAAATTAAAATTATTGAAAGATATAAGGGCTATCATTCATTTCGGAGTCGCGATTAATTTTTTTAATAAGCTCGTTTACAGTAACAAATAAAGAAGGAAAACAACAAAACATGTAATACAATAGTTAATAATGAAGCGTATATTTAAGTAAATTAACGGGAGAATTTATCTCGGTGAATAGAAAAAATTGCCCTTTGAAAATGAAATCGTTTTTGAAGAATAAGTAAATAAGAAAAATGTATTTTGAATAGAAGTTTAAGTTCCCACAACATGAATTTATAAAATGATGAAATAGAATGTGCATTTGGGGTCCATTACAGATGAATAATGGCAGCTAATATCTCAGCCATACTAAAGCAAGATGTCAAACGTTTGGAGGAGTTCACAATTATTTAGCTAGTTGATCAACTTGGCCGTATTTGCTTCGGTCTTGTTGCTCGAGCCGTTCGAGATCAATAAGTTTGTTTGTTTTGGAGAATATAGTTCTCTCTTTTAATTTCATTAGGGACTCTATAATAAATTATATGTATCTAAGTTTATATACCTTTGCAGTCCTTGGCAATAATTTTTTTACATTTTGAAATTTCTTTCCTTGCAACTCAATTCATCAACACACAAACAAAACATTCAAATTATTTCTCATTTTACTACGAATTTTTAAGCAAAGCACAACACGCATGCACATAACTGCATACGTGTAGCGCTACGTCTGTGTTTTTGCACAAAGGCTGGTGAGCCTTTGTGGTTTCGTATTTATAGATATTAAGTTGCTCATCGGCTACGTTAAGGCTTTGTACGTTACAGAAATTTTTGACGTGCCCAATGTGCCCAACCGTGGGACACATTTTAATTAGATACAGTAATTTTTGCTGCCCATCGGCCATTGCAATCGGCAACTATACGTTATTGTGTGAGGCCTATCTTGGTGTTAACACGATTCATCTGCGGGACTCTTAATGCGGCTAGCAAGACAATTGGCTGGGGTGGTTCTTTGATGAATGTGTTTCACCATCTCACACGTTAGCAATATTAAATAAAGTCCCTGTGCTGAAACTCTTAATAGAATAGAGAGAAAAGAATAGAAGAAAATAGTCCTAGTATTGGCTGTATAGTGTATTTACAGCCGCGCTCTCTACCCAACCTACCATGATTTTCCTTTCAGCGCTAGGGGAAAATCCCAAAACAAACATCCTTATTCACATTAGATTGCCCAAAAAGAAAGTTCAGAAAATAACCTCATTATAAATATCATTTTTATTCACTTAAATTAATATTAAGTTATTTATTACATCCAAATGTTTTTCCTATGGGTTATAATTTCAATGTACTAAATAAGCTGAAGTTTAGTTTGCATTAATTTTAATATCATACACGAGCATTGTTTTGGCACATCAATTAACTTGGTTCGACTTTGTAGATATATGTTTCCATTAGGGTGAGCAACACAACATTGTGATGCTTAAAATATCAAAGAAGCTAACTTCGGCAATGCCGATGTTTATATACCCTTGCAGTCCTTGACAATAATTTTTTTACATTTTGAAATTCCTTTCCTTGCAACTCAATTCATCAACACACAAACAAAACATTCAAATTATTTCTCTTTTTACTAGAATTTGTTAGCAAAGCACAACACGCATACACATACACACATACGTGTGGCGCTGCGTCTGTGTGTGCCTATGCATGTGCTCTATTTGATTTGCTGATGACGTGGAACCGATTTGTATTGACTGTAACTTGTGTTCTATTTATCCGATCAAACTCAAATTTTGGGATCTGAGATTTTATACCAAATTCTATTTTATTGGTAAATTTCATGGGGATACTCCAATTTTTGAAAAAAATTTTGTTCTAGAGCTATATGATATAGTAGTCCGATCCTGACAATTTTCATACTTTATCATCTCCCGGCTAAAAGTAGCTCAAATATGAAATTTCATTCCGATAGCTCTTAAGATGCCAGCGTGAAGATGATTTGCACAGTCGGACGGACGGACGGACAGACGGACATGGCTATATCGACTCAGCTTCTCATGCTGATCAAGAATATATATACTTTATCGGGTCGGAAACGTCTCCTTCAAACATCTGACCAATTTTATAATACCCTCTGCAAGGGTATAAAAATGTAGTAGAAAAAACTCACCCTTGTAGCGTCCGACGAAGGCCTTCGAGGAATTGCTGTAGAGGCTATAGATTTAATTTAATTTTTTAAATTAATTAGGTTCACATTTTTTTGTTTTGTTACCAGGTCTTGTGAAGCAGTTGCTTATGCTTGTTTTTAATATTTTTTTTCTTTTATTTTTCACTTTATTCTTTCTCTGTTATAGATTTTTTTGACCTTTCAATTTTGCATTAGATTTCATTCTTTTTTTTGTTTTTGCTTAAATTTTTTTTTGAATTTATTTATGACTTCTTTTTTTTTTTTCATTTTCAGTGTATGTTACCTCGCGACTTGACAAAAAAAAATTGTTTTTGCACAATGCGGCTCGAAATTTTGCTTTGCGTTTTCTTCTTTGTATACTTTTTTTTCACTTGCGTCACGCCTTCTGCTTTTTCTTTCTTATTACCAATTATTACCTGTACAATAACTTATTCTATCTTTCGATTATAGAATATTACCTAGATTTAAACAAAAAGAAGAATTTAAAATTTTTCGTTTTCACTCGTTTTCACTATTCTTCATCTGGCTTAAACCTTTTTACTTGCTTTTCACTCTGGCTAGACTTTTTCCACATGGGTTGTTTTTTTATTTCTTTTTTTCTTGCAAATTTTTCACTTTTTAATTCAGATACAATTTTTTCTTTGGGCTGCGTGTTTTTGCTGTTTTTCACTTCTCACCGCTTGCCCTAGCACTTGCCGGTGTCGTATCGAAATTTGACTGATGAGTTGGTCGCCAATGTAATTGCTTCGTACCCTTTTGTGAATAACTTCTTCGCTGCTTGCACTATCCAACATGATTATCTGGGAATTCTGGGTTTGGAAATCATCGACACCAAAATTTGGGCTTTACATTTGTCTAACAAAAAAAATTGTATACATATATAGGATAAATATGAATGTCGTTAATGCGTTCTTTTTTGTCCTTTCTCTAGAGCTGTATAATTACCTTCTGCTTAATCAAAGCAATACATTGCTTCGTCCCCTTTGGTGAATAACTTTTTTGCTGCTTGCACTATCCAACATGATTATCTTGGAATTCTGGGTTTGGAAATCATCGACACCAAAATTTGGGCTTTACATTTGTCTAACAAAAAAAATTATATACATATATGGGATAAATATGAATGTCGTTAATGTGTTTTTTTTCTTTTCTCTAGAGCTGTATAATTACCTTCTGCTTAATCAAAGCAATACATTTTAATTTCCTTTTTTGGCATCATGAACGAACATACCGAGACTTAGAAAATCTGCGAGCAAAATTTTATTTGCAAAATTACCAAACTTTAATAGTTCAAAGAAAAATTAGCACTTACTCAAGAAGTATATCTTGAAATAGAGAACACCAACATCATTGGTTTCTTTTTATTACCGATTCAACTCCATGAAGTATGGCTTGTATTTATTCGGATTTAAAATTTACTTGTGAAATTTTAACCACAAAAAAATGAAATATTAATTTTTTTTCACTTCCTGCAAAGGACAAAGGAAAAGAATTTATCAATATAGTTCGCCTATGCTCTATGCCTAGCTTCGATCTTCGTTTAGACCCGAAGTCAATTGTCAAAGTGACATTATCCGCTATTGGCATAATGGCAAAAAAAAAGGTACCACTGTGGTGAACTTTCCTTTTTGCAATCAAGCAGTGCATTCGCGGGTCTTTTAAATTCTGCCTTTTTAACTCCACGTCAAACGGTGTTGACGTGTTAAACCATGTATGTTAAAAGATGTTAAATGTCATATAATTGTTAAATGTTCTTGTATTCTATTGTAGTTGCCCTGAAGAAAATTATAAACTATATTTTGTTTTTAGTTTTATTTGGAACAAATGACCTGAAGCTAAAAAAGGTCCCAAAAACTACCACAATGGCATAAAAATAATTATACTGGAGCGTTGTCTCCTTTTTTTCGGGAGATATTACACTGCGGACTGCTCCCAATAAGAAGTCTTATCCACACATGGATCGAGATGTCAATTGTCCGTCTCGAGGCAAGAAGGTAGACGTTTCATGTCAAAGTTGTAAAAGCCTTCTGCATTGGCCAGGAGAAGTCGATATTTTTATTCCTAGGACCGGGCGTGTTGAGCAAAGGTCTTGCATTCCTACAAGGGGTCGGAATGTTTGTATATAAGCGGGTTAATGGCTTTAGTTACCAATTAAACATACAAATTTTATTTAAAAAATGTTCTAAATATTTGTGTCCGAAATAAGTAATTGTTTTATAAAATAATTAATCGATTTGTGAAATAATTTTTATTTTATATTTTATTTTATATTTTATTTGTGCAATTGCTAATTTAGGTGGCTAAGCTAAGCAGAGTGGCTGTACCACGTTTAATCCAATAATCAACTTTTTCATTTCCCGATTTTAAATCTATAGCAAGAACAAATGATCCTGATCGAATTGGATAATAGTATGCAGGACACTGGTAAATTCCACGTGATCGCTTCTTGAGGTTTTCTACTGGTTTGAAATGTATAACGGGTAAGGGGCAAATTAATTCCATGGGAAGCGGATCCTGGAGACATTGATTCTTTCGAAGCCAACCAGCGCCTTCTAAATACAAATTTCTAATATAAACACCACCTCCTTCTCGAAGAATACGAGCTGCTGCTGCATCTTCTTCCACAAAGACGTAAAACTCCCATGATAACTCATCGATTGGAGTCTTAGTAAGACGAGCGGATGTTTGCAGAACAGCTGTCACAAATCCTGTGGGAAAAGTGTATGCAGCTAACCAAAATAATGTTGGTGGCCTGAGAGTCTTGGCCCATGTGCTAAAGTGCAGCACACGCTGTATTAGATCTCGGGACCAAGCGGCTAATGGTTTAAGAGAGGGGTAAGCTATAGTGGTATAATGGATTACGATTATTAATATAATTATCTGAATTCATCTTAAAAGACACTACATACCCTTAAGCCATTGTAATGGAACTCGACCCTCGAGCACAGATAAATAAATATCTTCCAAATCAGAGCTCATAACCACTAAGCCCTGTATTCCCTTTCGTAAATCTAGGAGATGGCTTCTCATTTTATAAAGTAAATTATTATAGCGCTGAATTTCCTGGAGTAATACAACTTCCAAAGGCGTGCGAACTATTCCAATAAGTTTTGCGGTTTGATCGTAATTTATTTCATCTGGTGCGCTTAATAATATTTCCTTGGCCAAATCAGAAACTTTAGTTTCTGCATTATCAGTTGTACTGGAAAACATCGACTGGGCTTGCATCGAAAGCAGAGTTTCAAACAGCATTTGGGTTTCTCCAATAAGTGAGGCGATATCAGCATTCGAGTGCTGCCCAAACGCTTCTGGTTTATCGAAATTGGGAAACATTTGAATTTGGTCTAAGTAGGACTGGATATCACCATCGTCGGGAATAAAATAGTTCATTAATGAAGACAGCCTATTTTTGTTTTTAATTAATGCATTTAAATCGAATTATTTAGAAAAAATTTACCTACCGAAATTTTCTAGTCAGCAATGTTTGTTCACAATAATATTGACTTATATAAGTCATCAACAATCGCCGATCCCAATCGTCAGTTACATGTCCTCCATAATTAACACCAGCTATTAGGTATTTAAGAGCTCCCCAAGGGGTTTCTTCGTACTCATTTAAGTATAATAACAGTAATATTTCTGATACTTCAAAGTCGGAATCATTAAAACTATAAGTAACATTCCATCCTAACTGCAGAAATTTTTTACGTTCTAGTAAGATAGTGTGGAAAAAACAAAGTGCAAAAAGCAGCTTCTTATATTTGATGGGATCGTTGCACAAATCCATATTTACTTCATTAACATTGTTGTAAAGGCGTTTCATATTTGCTTTAATTCCACGTGGTGGTTCGGTAGTCATTTTAATGCTTGTTTGCAATATTGATATTGGAAATTCAGGATGAGGGCTTGAGCTAAGCCAAAGTCGGAATTTCCTATGCATTTTCAACGACTTCATTGTAGTAATCATCTTGTCTAATGTAGGCATCCAACTTAAAGACAAATGGCAATTAGCAAGGAATACCCAATGACCGTCTATTATTCCCTTCATTATAAGCTTTGTTGCTACTGGAGCTTGTCCTTGCCCCAGACTAAGAGAGTACATACGCTGAGACATTTTCATAGTTTCCGAAAGCGTTATCAGGGATTGTGCAGGATCGACACCTGGTGAGAGCACGAAGATTAGAGGTGTTTCAGGAACTGACTCCTCGAAAGCAGCTTTTAGATCTAGAACTGGAGGTTCAACGTAACGAGGTCCAAATTTACTGATGATAAACTGGGTCAAACAAAATGAAATGCGATCTGGCCGAAGAGAACGCACAACGCAAATTTTTTGAAAATCTGTGAGCTTGTCATTCCATTCTCCTACTAATTCTTCTTGTTCGGGTAAAGTAGTGGCATACCAAGCTGAAAAGAAACGCATTTATATTTAGTTCAAACCAAAAGGAAAACCTTTATATGAATTCGAGGGAAATGCCTGTTTTTGATCGCTCGGAGCGGATAAACTTTACTCATAATTTTCATATAACATGATTACTCTAAAGGCTAATTCGATATATTTTGTTTTATGTTGCTGGAGAATAAAAGGAATGTGGGAATATTTGAATAGGTTCGGTTCGCTTAGGTTCCTCGACTTAAGGTAATTTCAGATACTTAATTTCATTTTGTAATCTAGTGATGTTAACGCAATTTACATAAGGCATTTATATTATATAATTATATTTTTGACCACGCTTAAATTTGTATAGCCTTGCAAATTTATTGTATTAAACCTTCCTTCGCCAATAGCCGTTAAAACTGTTCGTGAGTGTTCGCCTACATGCTAAATTTTCTCTGTAGCTCTAACGGTCTAGGAGTTTGCGCTGATCCAGACGAACGAACGGACTGACAGAGAGACGGACAGAAGTCGGACGACCATGGCTATATGAACTCGTCTCGTCGTGCTGATCAAGAATATATATACTTTATTGGGTCTGATATGCTTCCTTCTATGTGTTGCACACTTGTGAGAAAAATTAATATACCCTTTTTGCAAGGATATAAATATATAATAAAGCACAATATATAAAATTAATAAGTCTGATTACGATAGTCAACAAATTGCCGGAGGCAATCTGCGCCCATACTTAGCAAGTCTACATACCGAATTTGGTGACTTAGTTTCCGAGAAAATCAGTTTTATTTAATATGCGGGCATAGCAAACTTTTTAAATACCAATGCCTGCGCGTCTAGAAGCCACTATACATACCACATTTAATGTCTCTAGCTGTTATAGTTTTTAAGAAAACCTGTTCTATGTAAATTGCAAAATTCTATGTAAATTGTAAAAACGTTTTTACAATTAGTTTCTGTGCGCTAACTAGACGAGTGTAAACATATACCAAATTTGAGTTTTTAGGAAAATCAGTTCTACGTGAAATATGTATATGGGCGTAAGTGGGCGTGGCAAAAGTTTGACAATTGTAAATAATAATAATATGGTGACTCTAGCTCTTATAGTCTCTGAGATCAACGTGTTCATATGGACAGACGGATGGACATGGCTGGATCGACTCGGCTGTTGACCACATTATGTAGTCGAAAATGCTTCATCCACCTGCTATATACATTTTGGCGACTTTAATATACCATTTCACCCTCTGGATGCACGGAATAAAAACGTAAGTTTCCAAATTCTCTTGCATATTTGATTTATTATTAATTACTTCACTTAATCACAATAATTTATCCTTATAACAATATGTCATTACCGCACTCGAAATGAAAACAAAGATACCTAGGAATTAAGGTCACCTTTATCCTTGTTGTCCTTTCTGAGTTCTTTTCTCTGCTTTTCCTTGATCTAGCTTACGGCACTCTTGTGTGTTCTCTTGCTTAATGATTTCTTCAAATTCTATTCTCATTCACGCTACTGAAAACTCACCCTTCGTCTACGCCTGGAGGTGTTGACGGCAAAATCATTGGAGTAGCCAGATAGAAACAAGCTTAGATCATTAATGACTTGTCATACCATAGGTTGGGACTCCTCTAAATTTCCAGCTTCTTGAAGCGTATTTTACGATAGTGGCATACTTGCATCGTAGATTTCATTGACCAGTACAATTTCAAGTCCTTGTGGAAAAACCGACGCAAGCAGTTTGATTTCGCCTGTGGGCTGTAGATCTATCCTATGACTAGCTCAAACTCTGCTGCCGTATCTGTGATTCTAGTATCTGCTAACAAAATATTCGCGATGTCCGTCGTAAGCGCCTGTCACTCAATAATTTGGCTTAAGGCATCTGAAGCACAATCGATGTTTCACTACACTTGCCTTTATTCCGATACCTTCATCTACTGAAATATCATACTTACTCCTTTAAACTGTGCATGCCTTTGACACACAATTAGTAGATCCGTCTCTCGAGTAACAAATAAAGCCTTTCTGTAGTTCTGGTTAACTCATAACCCATGGCCTTGCATTCCGATGTCTATCCTTGATATAATTCCCTCGATATGATGATGATGATGACTGACTGAGCTCCAAAAAGCTCGATAGATATTGGCAGCTCCTAATCCACTCTAAATTGATTCCGTAATCTGGTCATCATATAATACACCAGTCTTCTCTAATCAATTTACGCATGAGCGGGAGTTTGCACAAATCTTCTCAAACCTTCCGCTTTTCCATATTCAAGTGGTGATTGCTGATAGAATACATCCATGTAACACTTGCTTGTTGTCTTACAAATTCGTTAACATTCTCCAAGCGACTTTATAGCTGGCCGCAATTAACGATATATGTTAGATGTAGGCAGTATAACTGTTGGGAGTTTCACTTCCTCTAAATTTGGTCATGCACTGGCTTCCAGATGACTCTCCGTATTTACCGCCCTCTTCACCAGCGATGGGAGCAAACCCAAACACATCTACGTGAAATTATATATGAAATATACAAATCGCCAAGATCCTTCCTCACAGAACGCACCATTAGCATGTTGGCTTACGTCTGCGCCCTTCCGGAGCACCAAACTGCTCGATTCTTATGATGCGGCTTTCGGACGATTCCACCGAGGCGGGTATGAGGTACTTTCGATTTGGAAGCAATGAGAATAGACAGGTTGACTTTAATTAACATAAAGGTACAACCACAACTTAAGAGTAACTTGAGAGGCGCTAATGGCGCTTCACCGATCAGCAAGTGACCGGGTTAATACCATGAAATCGTCAGGATCGTTTGATCATTAATCATAGAAGTGAAGGGGTTAAAATGTTTGATGGCTCTCGGAATGGCTAGCAGAATCTTTCTTATATAGCTTTCGAGCTTTGGCCAAACAAAACATTAATTCTGACATTCAGCTTTTGTGTGACCATTTGCACATGTTGTTTACAGATAAGGCAAATGAATGGTATTAGAAACTTTACCGTGCCAATCCAAATGTTACATGGGTATTGTTTTGTAAAGAATTTCTTAAGTTCGAAGATACCGATTCTGATCTTGATATCTGCGAATTAAATAATTCTCGAAGACAAGAAGATAATGAACCTTTTGAAGAGTTTCAATTTGAAGTGGAGAAATTGGTAGGTCGTTTACGTAATCCTATTACCGAGGAAAGATTGTTCAGAGCCTCACATAGTTTTCTGCTATGGTTGTGGTGTTCAAAATACTTATAAACGTTAAAGTCGAAAATAAACCCTTCGGAAAACCGCAGAGGGGATGTGGAGAACTACCCAGCTCAGTTCTAGTGCATCCCATCCCCTCAGTACTGAGACACAGATTGAGCCAAGTAAGCGTGTAGATCTTAGCGCCCAGACTCTTAGACTCTTGAGGAACATAATTTTAAACAAGTAGGTCGTGATCCAAAATCACTTTTTCACATGAGATATTCGCGATATATTAGCGCGACAACGCATATTTGACAATGTAAATTGTCTCGAAGCAACAACAAGTCCCATTATTACATTTCGTAGAATCAGAAAACCAATATGTTTTTATATTGTGCCGAGTATAACTCAAAATGTCTACATAGGCGTAAATTTCTCGAAAGATTTTGGTCTTTAAAAAACTTTTTAAATTAAGAATTTCCGAGTTAAGTAATGAGACATTTTAATAAATATCATACTGCATGAACTGTGGTGTAGTGTCCAGTTTAAATTTATAGCGATCAAATTATGTAAAGTTTGAAACTTCTCTAAGCGAGAACAGAAATAGCATAGAAGGTAAAACTGTCACATAGCCGATTAGCGCATAAGATCCCGTGACGTCACAGGCAGTGACAGATTATTTTCGATAAACTTCGTTGCCCTGCAAAAACAGGTTTTTTTTATACGCTTGCAGAGGGTATTATAAAATTGGTCAGATGTTTGTAACGCACAGAAGGAGGCGTTTCCGACCCCATAAAGCATGAGAAGCTGAGTCGATATAGCCATGTCCGTCGGTGCGTACGCGTTTTACTCAGCCATCTTAAGAGCTATAGGGTTGAAATTTTTTTTAAGGGCTTTTTATTACCCGGGTGAGATAAAGTATGAAAATTGTTAGGATCGGACTACTATATCATATAGCTCTGGAACAAAAATTTTTGCAAAAATTGGAGTATCCCCATGAAATTTACCAATATAATAGAATTTGATATAAAATCTCAGATCCCAAAATTTGATCGGATAAATAGAACACAAGTTACAGTCTATATAAATCGGCTCAAACGCTGGTTGCTGCCTACTACGTCATCATTAAATCAACAGATGCCATAGTACAAACACAGGCAAGGCTACACTGTATGTGTGTGTGTGACGATCAAACTTGTAAGAATTTTATGAATACATACATTTGTAAGTTGGTATGTATGTACATATGTACAGCTGCATATGTACATATATATCAATATACATATTAGACGTAGTCGTACAACGCTCAGTACGAACAAGTGGCACCAGGCCCGGGCCTGTTACGAATGACCCTAAGTAAAATTAATGTTACAACCTCTACCCACTCCGACCTAAGGGCATAGGCGTAATACATATATAAACATAAAATTAAACTAAAATAAAATAGAAAATATTAAATGTAATATAAAAAGAAAACAGGATAGGTTAAAATAAAGATGATTACAACCAGTTACGAGAGAGGAAGGACAAGATCGCAGTTTTTATACCGGGAAGCGATGTTTCGGAACCGATAACATGCCAAAGTCTATTGTAGTCACTACATAGTATACGGAAAGGTTCATGCAGAGAAAAGTTAGTTGTGCATGTGGGAAGTAAAAGCGGTGTGAAATTGCGGGTGCTTCTAGATGGAACAGAAATGTTAATTTGGCTCAACAGCTCGGAAGAGTCAATCTCACCATTCAAAAGTTTGTAAAGAAAAGTTACACCAAGCATAGTTCTACGATTAGCTAAAGAAGGAAGGTTAATTAACTGAAGTCGACTAGAATAAAATGGAAGTTGTACAGTTGGATCCCAGCGCAAATCACGAAAGGCAAAGAGTAAAAACTGTTTTTGTACAGATTCTAATTTGTTTTGATAAAACTCATATTGAGGAGACCAAACACAAGATCCATACTCCAATATGGGACGGACTAAAGAAGTATAAACTATTTTGGTAGTATATGGATCCTTGAACCCCTTCGACCAGCGCTTTATAAAGCCAAGAACACTTTTAGCCCTACTAACAGTAGTCGATATATGCTGATTAAAACTAAGTTTGTGGTCTATTAAGATCCCCAAATCTTTTACAACCAAAGAAGTATTATTAATTCTTTCTAACGGGAAATTATTTAAAAAGTAACTCGTTAATTGGGGAGAACCTCTATAAAAGACATAATTTTGCACTTAGAACAGTTTAACGATAACAAGCTAGCCCTACACCACCCCTGAAAAGCATTCAGGTCAGCTTGCAAGGTATGACATGAGAGAGAGTCTACGATGCGATTAGCGATTTTTACATCATCGGCATACATAAGAACTCTAGAATTTAAAAGAACGGTGGGGAGATCATTAATAAAAATGGTGAATAGTAATGGGCCAAGGTGACTGCCCTGTGGGACTCCCGATTCAACACAAATGATCTTAGAAAGAGAGGACTTAAAAAGAACCCTCTGCCTCCTATTGCTTAGATATTATGATATCCAAGCAAGCAGAGCATCCGGAAAGCCAACTAAATTCAGCTTATGTAATAGTAAGGCGTGGTTTAGATTTACATAAATGCTGTATTTGAGACGTCATAATTTTCTCAAACAGTTTAGGTATCGCTGACAATTTAGAAATTCCTCTGTAATTAGTGACGTCGGATTTATTGCCACATTTGTGAAGAGGTAAAATAAACGAATCCTTCCATATAGTTGGAAACTCGAACAGTGTAACGGACAACTCATAAAGCTTAAGTCAAGGCGAGCACAATGACTCCGCACAGAACCTCAGGACACAAGCGGGAATACCGTCTGAACCCGGTGAGTATAAGGGCTTAATCGTCATTAGTTCCTTAGCTACCGAACTTTCCGTTATAATAGGATTAAGAATGCAGTTGGATTTCGTTATAGGATATGGATATATCTGACTAGAGTTGTACTTAGTGGATGTGTATGTAGTCGAGAAGAAGTTAGCAAATAAATTAGAAATATATTGATCAGAAGAGGCCGAAACATTATTAAAAACTGCAAATGATGGAAGGGAGATAAAATGTCGCTATGAGTTAACGAAACTATAGAACTCTTTAGGATTTTCAGAGAACTGCAACTTGCAACGTTGTAAGTAATTATTATAGCATTTATAATTAGAAACAATAAAATAAGATTTAGCAACCAAGTAACGAGAAAGATCCGATGATAGACCCGTGACTTTATACTTTTTGTAATACCTAGACTTAAGATTCTTCAGTTTTGACAGCCCCCGCGTAAACCATGGTGATTTTTGCGTCACCACAGGAGACACTAGGGGTACACAGTCATTAAAGATTGAGTCAACAGTGGTATAAAATAAAGAAATGGCGGAGTTCATATCCGTACAGGTGTATAAATTAGTCCAATATATGTGCATATATATATATGTACATATTTATGTATGTCTGTATGTGCATACATATTTAATGAATATTATTTACATATGTAGGTATGGATGTACGTATGTATATATTTTTGTAGGTATCTACATACATACATACATACATATGTGTATAGTATACATACACTGTATACATAATTATGTATGTAATAAAATATTACAGCGTAGCATTTTAAAATAATACATTTCTACTTTTAGTGTAATCAATATCCTTAAATACAGGTGCATTTTTAGATAACAGTATCAGCTATTACATTACGAATGTTCTAATTTTTTAAGCATATGCTATTGAATTTTAGTTTTTAATACATAAGTAGATTGTTCTACCTATCGATTATTTCGATAAAAACACAAAAGGTATCGATTTAGTGTAAGATGTCGATAAACAAGATATTCCCTTGGCAATTATGGTGTCAAATTTTAAAAATTTTAACTTCGGTAATTTTCCATATATTAGTATTGTATCAAGTGTTGAGTAAAGTGTTAATTGCGAAAAAATACTATCTGGTTTGGTAATATTTAGTATTTTTGCGGTATTTCAAACAAGTGTATAACAAGTGTATTTTTAGGCTTGGTCACATTAAAAAACTAATAAGAAAGAATTATTGCGCGTTTTCCAATTGATTTTTAATAAGAAACAAAAACATTTAAATTTCATAGTAATTTGTGCTTTTGAAAAGTGTGTGCGCTTCCTATAAATTTCGCGTTCGCGAGTGAAGTCAGTGCTACTTTTTGACGAACAAGTTTTGGAAAACATCGCCAGTTAATTTTTTGCGTTTGTACTAGTCTTTTTTAAGACTCTCTCTTTCTAACTATGAATCATATTATCTAACTTTCAGCTTTATTTTACATATCTGAATTATATTATCTTACTTTCAGCTTTTTTTTCACATCTAAATTATATTATCTTACTTTCAGAATATACCATATTACTTTTTTAGACAACTTATTTATAATATAGCATAAATTTAAGGTTCTAACATGCCTCGCTTGTCGAGAAAATCTGCTGAGCAACGACGACGAGAAGCTGCAAATCGGGCTCTTACTTACCGCCAAGAAAATGGCAGCGAGGTTCGCGAGAGAAATACGCAACGCATGGCAAATAATCGGCAAAATGATTTGGAAAGACGGGAAAGCGATCGTAGACAGGAAGCACTAGCACGTGCTAGACGACGAGCCGATAGAGCCTACAGGCTGCAGGAGCAGGAGGCTAACACTGCGTTCAGGCAGCAGGAGCGCGAACGGGACGCACAAGCCCACTTCGTTGCTCGCCAAGATCCTGATTATCGTTCGATAGAGCAGGAGACCAACACTGCTGAACATGCTGTTCGCAGAGAGAATCAGGATTACAGAGAAGGCGAGCGGAACCGTGATGCAAATAACCGTCGAATTGCAAAAGGAACCCAGGTACAAGAAGGCGGGAACGGAATTTAAATTCATCCCAAAGAAGAGTGACTCGAAGGCAACAGATACAGGATATTAATGAGGCACGAGTTATTAATTTTCGGCGAGACCCTCAGAATCGAGAAGCGGAGTCTCAGCGACAATCGCAACGAAATAGGGACGCCAGAGCTGCACTGTCTTCTGAGGAGTTGCAGGAACACAGAGACTTGCAGACACAGCAGCGCAGGAGTGCCGTACGTCAAGCGTACCTCCGAAATATCAAAATGGGCCCCACGGAAATATGCATAAGCTGTGGTGGCACATTTATTAAACAAAATGTAAAGAGTTTGAACAAAAATCAAATTTCTCTTAAGTTTCCCCGATTAGACATCTCGAAAACCTTCTATTTGTCAATAAAATTTCATTCTGAAAATGGCACTTATTTATTTTGCTCTATTTGCCACAGAGCAATAAATACTGGAAAAATTCCAAACTTATGCCTTTCAGAAGGTTTTGCATTCGCTGAAACTCCCGAATGCATGCAGGATATATCATGCCTAGAAGAAAGACTTATTTCACCCGTAATCCCATTTATGCGAATTATTTCCCTAGGCTTTGAAAGACAGTGCGCAGTAAGAGGAGCAGTTGTTAATGTACCTATTTCCGTAAATGATACAGTAACAGCTCTGCCACGCAACTTTGATAACACCCATGTGGTGCAAATACTTCTAAAACGGAAGCTAGAGTACAGACATAGTTTCATGACTGAGACTATTCGACCAGCAAAAGTTATGGATGCGTTAACATTTTTGGAAAGCACGGAGCTATACCAAAAGCATGGTATTTCTGTCGTACATAACTGGCTTGGCGAACTTGCAAACAATGAGGAAGTACCATTTATAGCTGATGACCGAGATCGCCCAATTGTGGAGCAACTCCTTGCCGAAAAAAAGGAAATCGACCCTCAACTAGAAGGCAATGAGGAAGAAGACAATTTAAATCCCGGTGGTCAAGAAACTTTACTGGAAAATGAGCCCGTTGAAAATGCAATTATTGCACGAATAGCAATGGCTCCCGGTGAAGGCCGTCGACCTGTGGACATGACGATACAGGAAGATGCCGAAGAGTTATCATTTCCATCCATTTCATGCGGACAAATTTTCAAGGCAAAAACAACATATGGTCGCAAAGCAAAGCCTCAACTTCGATACTACGACCGACGCTGCGCAAAGGTACCAAAAATTTTGTACATGTACAAACGGTCCAGCATGACGATGGATATCATCTTCTTAAAGACTTGCGTTCCTCTCCAGCACATTGGGAAGCAGAGAGGAAAAAAGTTTTAGCTATGATTCGCCAGTTTGGACTGCCAACTTTCTTCATTACTCTTTCAGCGGCCGAGACCAAATGGAATGAACTTCTGGTAATTCTATCCCTTCTCATAGACAAAAGAATCATCAGTGAAGAGGATGCATGGAATCTATCAGCATCAGAGAAAGCACGGTTGATCCGCTCAGACCCTGCGACATGCTCCAGATATTTTGATCACTGGCTTCATCAGTTAATGAAACTTTTCAAAAGCAAAGATATTTTTGGCGATTTTGAACTGTCTCATTATTATTGGAGAATAGAATTTCAACAACGTGGCTCACCACACTCTCATGGGATGTATTGGTTAAACGGAGCTCCAAAAATGGAGAACACTAATGGATCGTTAAACACAGAAGATGTTATTAGATTCATTGATATGTTCATTTCTACTAACGGAGATAATGAGGAGCTTCAAGATGTTCTTAGGTATCAATACCATAAACATAGTGCCACATGCTAAGAGAAATACGTAGAGAAAGCAAATGTCGGTTTAACAGATTTAATGCCAGAAACTAGAATTCTAAATCCCTATGGTGAGGAGGAAACTGTCCAAGAACAGTATAAACAATACTGGAATCGCATTCAAGAGCTCTTGGAAGAAAAAAGAAACCTCCCAAATAATGAACAAATAGAATTAAATAATTTTGAAAATTTTCTTAGTCGTTTGGATCTTTAATATGCGGATTATATTCAAGCCATACGAACAAGCTTAAAGAAGCCTCAAATATTCCTTCGAAGAAAGTTCACTGATATTATGCTGAACGCATATAATGAAGATATTTTAAAACTACACAGAGCAAATATGTAGGATCGCGGTATAGTAGAGTTGACTTCGAGTGAGAGTCGGTATCGATAGAATATCGATAAGCAACGATATACGGTGCATGAGAAGTGTGTGCAGTCGAGAAGAGTCAGTCCGAAGAGCAGAGTGGAATAGAGTGAGCCGGTAAAAGTTGCGTTTCGAAGTGTGTGCAGTGCAAGAGAAATATTGTGAAGTATTTAATAAGTTGATCAAAAGCTAATAAACTAACAAAATACGTATAATAAAGCTGATAAAAATAAAAACCCAGTGTGTGCAAATCGAATCTCTTCATCTCGGGGACTCGTTAAGGAAATTCCAGGACAAAGTTGAAACTCCACAACTTGGGGGCTCGTCCGAGAACGTTAGACGGTAGGACTGTTTATCAATGATCAAATTGTTGCAGTCTGAAATCCGTTACTATACATCAGTCATCAAATTGTTGTACAAAAAAACGTTAAATCCATGGAAAAAATTGTGAAATTCAACCAATTCTTGGAATAAGTCGCACACAAGTAAGAGTGAGACAGCAACAGAGATTCTTGACAAACGAAAAAAAAAGCACACCGAGCGTCCACTGAAAATTTTGGCGCCATGTCCTAAGAAAAAAAAAGAAAAAAAAGGCGAAATCCATAAGAGCGACAGAGACGACAACACAGCAACGAACCAGAGAGACAACGACATGATCGTGCGAAGCTGAACGAGGCAGCAACAAGACGAAGACCTATGAGAGTAGGCAACGAGGCACTGAGTGTGCGAACGAGACGAAAGAGCAACATTCGCACTGACGGCGGCATCATCCCCAGAAGTGCGCGTGACATGACGAGAAGAGCAGCAAAACGAGATAGCGGCAAGACAAAGACCTAAGAGAGGAGGCAACGAGGAACAGAGAGTGGGAACATCGAGGTACAGAGAGTGCAAAACCGAGACGAGAAGCACTCACACAGACGACGGCATCAACCATCGCAAGTGGGAGTAGTAAAACGTAGAGTGCGTTATTGAGGCCGACAACACACAAAGAGTATCCAGAGAGCAGCATTCACACAAACGACGACAAAGAGTTTGCAGAGAGCAGCATTCACACAAACGACGACAAAAAGTTTCCAGAGAGCAGCATTCACACAAACGACGACAAAAAGTTTCCAGAGAGCAACACTCACTCCGACGGCGGCATTAACCCCAAAAGTGTGTGTGGCGCGACGATCGAGTACAGAGGCGATTTTGGCTTACGAGAAGGACGGCAACAGAGTCGAGATACAAGAGCAAGTATTAACTGAGCAAGAAAGGGCCATAACCGAAGAGTAAAATATTTGTATAACATTATAGATTGATATCAATTAACTTAACCCACTAACGTTAGCTTAAGATACATATTCAAAATTTGTTATATAATTTGTTTGAATTTAAATTATGCCACACGACGAAATCTTGCAACTCACAGTAGCAGAGCTTAAAGAAAAGTTGAAAGAAAATAATTTGAGTATTAAGGGAAACAAGGCAGAGTTACAAGGAAGACTAATATCCTTTTTCGAGTCAGGAGTTGAAGAAGCATCCTTCTACGAGGACTCACTAGAGCGTAGCTTACAAGTAGTAAACGATCAACAAGAGGTACAGAGTATAATGGCGTTTACACTAAGAGATATCCAAGATTCGTTAACTGTATTCGATGGCAGCCAGCAGCAAGATGTCGACAATTGGCTTGCAGATTTTGAGAACTGTGCAGAGACAGTCAAATGGAACGATTTACAGAAATTCATTTATAGTAGACAATTGTTAAAAGGGGCGGCGAAATTGTTTGTCAGTAGCGAAGACGGTCTTACCGATTGGATTAGTCTAAAATCAGCTTTAGAGAGAGAATTTTCAGAGAAGTTGTCCGCAAAACAAGTACATAAGCTACTCGAGAATAGAAAGAAAAAACAGAGTGAGAGTTTGATCGAATATTTTTATGAAATGAAGAGTTTGGCGAAAAAGAGCACATTAGATGAAGAAAGTGTTATAGAGTATATAATAGAGGGTATACCAGATTCGAAGCCGAACAAGACTGTGCTGTATCAAGCCAAGAATTTTAGAGAATTACGAGAAAACATGAAAATGTATGAGAAAATCTCTACTGAGAAAGAGTCAAAGTGTTCTAAAGTTTTCAAATTCGAGAAGAAGCAAGAGGATATTGCTATAAATGAGCGCAGATGCTACAAGTGCGGAGGAAGAAATCACATAGCGAAAAACTGCAAAGAGAGCGAGTTGAAGTGTTTTTAATGTAACCAGCCAGGTCATAAGGCGAATGAGTGCAGCATGCAGGGAAAAATGTTCAAAAAAGATAGTAGTAAAGTGCAGCAACTTACTCAGAAATTATATAATCGCGTCTTTAAAGATGTTCGTTTTGGCAATGAAGTTATATCAGCGTTTTTCGATTCAGGTAGTGATGTCTCGACTATAAGTGAGAGCGCGTACAAACGAGTTTACCCAGTTCCCTTGAGTTCGGATGTGAAATAGTTATTGGGAATAGGAAGTAAGAAAATCTACACCAAAGGATCTTTTGAGTTGGATACAGCTTTAGATGGTGTTCCTATTAAGATGTGCTTCCATGTTGTGAGAGATAGAGATACATTATATGATGGTGTAATCGGAAATGACGTATTTGAGGTCGTAAAGGCTACAATGGGAAAACAAGGATTAGTGTTTTACGGGAATAATCAGTCGGTTGGGGAATATCAGGTTATTACTCGTTATGGTAATCCACAAGATCCACCCCCAGTACGAAATGTAAGTCCCATAGAAGAGTTGCAAAACAAGTTTGGGCAGATATTGACTACGAGAGTCGAAAACTTTTCGTCAGAATTAGAGCTTTCCCATTTGAGCATTGAGTTGAAGTCTAAAGTCCTAGAGATCATTTCAAATTATAGTCCGATCAAACCAGCTAACTGTCCAGTGGAAATGAAGATTATACTTACTGATGAAATACCGGTATATCAGAAACCAAGACGTTTATCGTACGAAGATCAGAAAAGAGTCGATCAACAGGTCAAAGCGTGGTTAGAAGAAGGAATAATTCGCCACAGTGTATCTGAGTATTCTTCTCCAATTGTCTTGGTACCGAAGAAAGATGGGGAAAAGAGATTATGTTGCGACTATAGAAAGGTAAATCAGAAAATCATAAGAGATAATTTTCCCACTGCAGTGATTGATGATGTATTACATAAGTTACAAGAAGGAAGAGTCTTTACAACTCTTGATTTGTGTAATGGCTATTTCCATGTGCCAGTCGAAGAAAACTCAAAGAAACTTACTTCGTTTGTTACTCAAAACGGGCAATTTGAATTCAATTTTGTACCGTTCGGCATTAATAATTCAGCAGCTGTGTTTACTAGGTATATTATTGCAATGTTGAGACTGTTGATTAATGAAGGCATATTGATGTTGTACATGGATGATATCATTATTCCAGCAAAAAATGAGTTTGAGGGTATTGAGAGATTGAAAAGAGTTATAAGTTTAGCAGAAGAGTCGGGATTAAAGATAAAATGGAAAAAATGTCAATTTCTTCAGCGTAAGGTAAATTTCTTAGGATACATCATAGAAAATGGCACCATCAAACCGTCAAAAGGGAAGACAAGTGCCGTGGAGAATTTTCCAGTTCCTCGGGATGTGAAAGGAGTCCAACGTTATTTGGGTCTCACTTCATATTTTCGTAGGTTTATGAAGGATTTCGCTACTATAGATAGGCCATTAACAAATTTGCTGAGGGCTGACGTACCTTTTAAAATGGGCGTAAAAGAGCTAGTTTCTTTTAACCAGTTAAAAGCGGGATTGAGTAATCCACCTGTTTTGCGTCTTTTTAATCCTAGAAGTGTGACAGAAATTCATTGTGACGCGAGTATACATGGGTACGGCGCGATTTTACTTCAAAAAGATTCAGAGGATCAACAATACCATCCGGTTGAGTACATGAGCAGACGAACTACCCCGGCTGAAGAAAAATATCACTCGTACGAGTTAGAGGTGCTAGCTATAATTCAAGCATTAAAGAAGTGGAGAATATACGTGATGGGCATAAAGATAAAGATAGTAACCGATTGTAATGCTTTTGCGATGACGATAAAGAAACGTGATGTTCCACTAAGGGTGGCCCGATGGGCTATATTCTTGCAAGATTTTGATTTCGAAATTGAGCATAGATCAGGGGTAAAGATGAAACATGTCGACGCATTAAGTCTGCTTACTGACAGGAGATTCTTTGAAGAACAAAATACAATTTGCACAGAGAAAAGATGAATGGATCAAAACGATTCTGAAAGTGTTAGAAAAGGGAGCGCACGCCGACTATTACGTGCAGTACGGAATATTGTATAAAGATCCCGTTAAGGAGCTTATCGTAATTCCTGCTAGCATGGAGCAAGAGATAATATTGGTTGCTCATCAACAAGGGCACTTTGGAGTTAAAAAAACAATTGATCTAGTAGAAAGAGAGTATTATATTCCTGGTCTGTTGAGCAAAGTAGAGGTAGTGGTGAGGTCGTGTATGGAATGTATCGTGAGCGAGTCGAAACAGGGTCGAAAGGAAGGTTTCTTGAATGTTATTGATAAAGGAGATGAGCCTTTGGTAACTTTTCACGTGGACCATGTCGTGCCGATGGAGTTGACTAAGAAACGATATAACCACATATTGGTAGTAGTCGATGCTTTTTCGAAATACGTATGGTTATATCCGACGAAAAGTACAGGTTCAGAAGAGGTTGTTGAGAGATTGCAGAAACAGTCTGAGTTGTTTGGAAATCCAAAGAGGATCGTTAGTGATCGAGGTAGCGCTTTTACGTCTCACATTTTTAAAGAGTACTGCGAGTCGCAGAAGACACAACACCTAGTGATTGCGACAGGAGTTCCGAGAGGAAACGGGCAAGTAGAGCGAGTTAATCGGATTGTTATAGCATTATTGACGAAACTGTGTGTCAATGATCCCGGAGCATGGTATAAACATGTAGGTAGGGTGCAACAGTTTATAAACTCGTCACCACCTAGAAGCACGAAGATATCACCCTTTAAAATATTAACTGGGGCTGAGATGAGGACTAGCTACGATTTAGAACTAAAGGATATGTTGGAAGAAGAGTTATTATTCGAGTTACAAAACAATAAGTCCGAAATACGTGACGCAGCGAAAAGGAACATAAGCAAGATGCAAGAAGAAAACCGTAAAACGTTTGATAAATGTCGAAAATCTGCAAGTGAATACGAGGTTGACGAGCTGGTGGCTGTCAAGCGGACGCAGTTTGGTTCTGGCCTTAAGCTTAAGGGAAAATATTTGGGACCTTATCGGGTTGTTCGGAAAATGAGGCATGGTCGCTATGCAGTTGAGAAAGTAGGAGATGGAGAAGGTCCGAAATGCACTACCACCGTGGCAGAATATATGAAAAAATGGTGTCCATCATTCGGGGCGAATGTGGAGGTCGGATGGCCGAATGTAGGATCGCGGTATAGTAGAGTTGACTTCGAGTGAGAATCGGTATCGATAGAATATCGATAAGCAACGATATACGGTGCATGAGAAGTGTGTGCAGTACAGTCGAGAAGAGTCAGTCCGAAGAGCAGAGTGGAATAGAGTGAGCCGGTAAAAGTTGCGTTTCGAAGTGTGTGCAGTGCAAGAGAAATATTGTGAAGTATTTAATAAGTTGATCAAAAGCTAATAAACTAACAAAATACGTATAATAAAGCTGATAAAAATAAAAACCCAGTGTGTGCAAATCGAATCTCTTCATCTCGGGGACTCGTTAAGGAAATTCCAGGACAAAGTTGAAACTCCACATTTGGATATCCAATTCATATTGGATGCATATGGTTGCTGTAGTTATATCATAAATTATATAAATAAATCGAATAGATACTCCTCTCTCCTGCTACGCGAAGCCATGGATGAAATTACTGCAGGTGGTCATCGAGATCGATCGATTAAGGAAAAACTGCAGCATCTTGGTAGCAAGTTCATAAACGGATCAGAGATTTCAGCTCAAGAAGCCGTTTATAATATTCTAGGGCTTCACATGTCAGAAACGAGCCACGGAAATATATTCATCAATACCTCTCATCCTGAACAAAGAGTTCGGATGATAAAGTCAAAGAAGGAATTGGAAAGACTGCCTCCTGATTCGATAGATATTTATGTTGCAGGACTTCATGAGTATTACGTAATTAGGCCAGAATCTATGGAAGACGAATGTCTAGCCGACTTCGCTGCCCTTTATGAACGTAAGTTGTCTCGTAGACACCGTGTGTCGGATGAGACTGCCATGGAGGATGATGATAACATCGAAGAAGGAAATCCTGCAGAAGAAAATAATGGGACTATAGAAGAAGATAGTAACATTGATGAGGACTCTGAGTATCAACTACAAAATGGATCAGGATACATGAGGAAACGAAAGCATCCATATATTCTGAGATGGAGAAGGTTCAGCAAAAATGAATCCAGACCAGATTATTTCAGAGAACTCGTGACTCTCTTTTTTCCCTTGTAAATAAGGACAACGAAGTTACATATAATAATAACAAAATCATAATTGAGGCCAACAGGAAAAAATATGATACAATGCAGGAAGATTTATTTGAACAAATTTTACAGGATGTTCAAAGGGAAAATAATGAAGATAACCAGGAATCTTCCGCTTCGCAACTTTTGGATGAAGAATTCAGAGGATTTGCAATTCCAGAAGTAGCAAGAGACCAAAATGTTTTTCAAGAAAGCGAAACCAATCATAGCTCTGATGAAAATGGACCCAGAGTTATAAAACTGCTACCGCTGATACCTGAAAACGATTTGTTTGAGCTGGTGCGCTCACTAAACAGGAAGCAGCGTCAATATTATGCCCACGTAATGCAAAGAGTCAACGCTAATAACCCCTTTTACGAATATGTGGGCGGCGGTGCAGGAGTGGGAAAGAGTAGACTTATTTCTACAGTTTATCAGTCGCTTATGTTGAGGTTTACCACCGTGGCGGGTAGCAACCCAGAAGTGACTAAAATATTGCTTTGTGCCCCAACAGGAAAAGCCGCCAGTTAATTTTTTGCGTTTGTACTAGTCTTTTTTAAGACTTCTCTCTTTCTAACTATTAATCATATTATCTAACTTTCAGCTTTATTTTACATATCTAAATTATATTATCTTACTTTCAGCTTTTTTTTCACATCTAAATTATATTATCTTACTTTCAGAATATACCATATTACTTTTTTAGACAACTTATTTAAAATATAGCATAATTTTAAGGTTCTAACATGCCTCGCTTGTCGAGAAAATCTGCTGAGCAACGACGACGAGAAGCTGCAAATCGGGCTCTTACTTACCGCCAAGAAAATGGCAGCGAGGTTCGCGAGAGAAATACGCAACGCATGGCAAATAATCGGCAAAATGATTTGGAAAGACGGGAAAGGGATCGTAGACAGGAAGCACTAGCACGTGCTAGACGACGAGCCGATAGAGCCTACAGGCTGCAGGAGCAGGAGGCTAACACTGCTCAGCACATCGTTCGGAGACAGGATGACGCGTTCAGGCAGCAGGAGCGCGAACGGGACGCACAAGTCCACTTCGTTGCTCGCCAAGATCCTGATTATCGTTCGATAGAGCAGGAGACCAACACTGCTCAGCACATCGTTCGGAGAAAGGATGACGCGTTCAGGCAGCAGGAGCGCGAACGGGACGCACAAGTCCACTTCGTTGCTCGCCAAGATCCTGATTATCGTTCGATAGAGCAGGAGACCAACACTGCTGAACATGCCGTTCGCAGAGAGAATCAGGATTACAGAGAAGGCGAGCGGAACCGTGATGCAAATAACCGTCGAATTGCAAGAAGGAATCCAGGCACAAGAAGGCGGGAACAGAATTTAAATTCATCCCAAATAAGAGTGACTCGAAGGCAAGCCCGAATTCTGGAGCAACAGATACAGGATATTAATGAGGCACGAGTTATTAATTTTCGGCGAGACCCTCAGAATCGAGAAGCGGAGTCTCAGCGACAATCGCAACGAAATAGGGACGCCAGAGCTGCACTGTCTTCTGAGGAGTTGCAGGAACACAGAGACTTGCAGACACAGCAGCGCAGGAGTGCCGTACGTCAAGCGTACCTCCGAAATATCAAAATGGGCCCCACGGAAATATGCATAAGCTGTGGTGGCACATTTTTTAAACAAAATGTAAAGAGTTTGAACAAAAATCAAATTTCTCTTAAGTTTCCCCGATTAGACATCTCGAAAGCCTTCTATTTGTCAATAAAATTTCATTCTGAAAATGGCACTTATTTATTTTGCTCTACTTGCCACAGAGCAATAAATACTGGAAAAATTCCAAACTTATGCCTTTCAGAAGGTTTTGCATTCGCTGAAACTCCCGAATGCATGCAGGATATATCATGCCTTGAAGAAAGACTTATTTCACCCGTAATCCCATTTATGCGAATTATTTCCCTAGGCTTTGAAAGACAGTGCGCAGTAAGAGGAGCAGTTGTTAATGTACCTATTTCCGTAAATGATACAGTAACAGCTCTGCCACGCACCTTTGATAACACCCATGTGGTGCAAATACTTCTAAAACGGAAGCTAGAGTACAGACATAGTTTCATGACTGAGACTATTCGACCAGCAAAAGTTATGGATGCGTTAACATTTTTGGAAAGCACGGAGCTATACCAAAAGCATGGTATTTCTGTCGTACATAACTGGCTTGGCGAACTTGCAAACAATGAGGAAGTACCATTTATAGCTGATGACCGAGATCGCCCAATTGTGGAGCAACTCCTTGCCGAACAAATGGAAATCGACCCTCAACTAGAAGGCAATGAGGAAGAAGACAATTTAAATCCCGGTGGTCAAGAAACTTTACTGGAAAATGAGCCCGTTGAAAAAGCAATTATTGCACGAATAGAAATGGCTCCCGGTGAAGGCCGTCGACCTGTGGACATGACGATACAGGAAGATGCTGAAGAGTTATCATTTCCATCCATTTCATGCGGACAACTTTTCAAGGCAAAAACAACATATGGTCGCAAAGCAAAGTCTCAACTTCGATACTACGACCGACGCTGCGCAAAGGTACCAAAAATTTTGTACATGTACAAACGATACGAAATGACGATACAAATAGCCTGGTCCAGCATGACGATGGATATCATCTTCTTAAAGGCTTGCGTTCCTCTCCAGCACATTGGGAAGCAGAGAAGAAAAAAGTTTTAGCTATGATTCGCCAGTTTGGACTGCCAACTTTCTTCATTACTCTCTCAGCGGCCGAGACCAAATGGAATGAACTTCTGGTAATTCTATCCCTTCTCATAGACAAAAGAATCATCAGTGAAGAGGATGCATCGAATCTGTCAGCATCAGAGAAAGCACGGTTGATCCGCTCAGACCCTGCGACGTGCTCCAGATATTTTGATCACCGGCTTCATCAGTTAATGAAACTTTTCAAAAGCAAAGATATTTTTGGCGATTTTGAACTGTCTCATTATTATTGGAGAATAGAATTTCAACAACGTGGCTCACCACACTCTCATGGGATGTATTGGTTAAACGGAGCTCCAAAAATGGAGAACACTAATGGATCGTTAAACACAGAAGATGTTATTAGATTCATTGATATGTTCATTTCTACTAACGGAGATAATGAGGAGCTTCATTATTATTATTGGAGAATAGAATTTCAACAACGTGGCTTACCACTCTCTCATGGGATGTTATTAGATTCATTGATATGTTCATTTCTACTAACGGAGATAATGAGGAGCTTCATTATTATTATTGGAGAATAGAATTTCAACAACGTGGCTTACCACTCTCTCATGGGATGTGTTGGTTAAACGGAGCTCCAAAAATGGAGAACACTAATGGATCGTTAAACACAGAAGATGTTATTAGATTCATTGAAATGTTCATTTCTACTAACGGAGATAATGAGGAGCTTTAAGATGTTCTTAGGTTTCAATACCATAAACATAGTGCCACATGCAAAAGATAAATACGTAGAGCAAATGTCGGTTTAACATTCCCTATCCGCCAATGCCAGAAACTAGAATTCTAAATCCCTATGGTGAGGAGGAAACTGTCCAAGAACAGTATAAACAATACTGGAATCGCATTCAAGAGCTCTTGGAAGAAAAAAGAAACCTCCCAAATAATGAACAAATAGAATTAAATAATTTTGAAAATTTTCTTAGTCGTTTGGATCTTCAATATGCGGATTATATTCAAGCCATACGAACAAGCTTAAAGAAGCCTCAAATATTCCTTCGAAGAAAGTTCACTGATATTATGCTGAACGCATATAATGAAGATATTTTAAAACTACACAGAGCAAATATGGATATCCAATTCATATTGGATCCATATGGTTGCTGTAGTTATATCATAAATTATATAAATAAATCGAATAGATACTCCTCTCTCCTGCTACGCGAAGCCATGGATGAAATTACTGCAGGTGGTCATCGAGATCGATCGATTAAGGAAAAACTGCAGCATCTTGGTAGCAAGTTCATAAACGGATCAGAGATTTCGGCTCAAGAAGCCGTTTATAATATTCTAGGGCTTCACATGTCAGAAACGAGCCCCGGAAATATATTCATCAATACCTCTCATCCTGAACAAAGAGTTCGGATGATAAAGTCAAAGAAGGAGTTGGAAAGACTGCCTCCTGATTCGACGGATATTTATGTTGCAGGACTTCATGAGTATTACGTAATTAGGCCAGAATCTATGGAAGACGAATGAACGTACGTTGTCTCGTAGACACCGTGTGTCGGATGAGACTGCCATGGAGGATGATGATAACATCGAAGAAGGAAATCCTGCAGAAGAAAATAATGGGACTATAGAAGAAGATAGTAACATTTATGAGGTGCCTGAATATCAACCGATAACGTGCCAAAGTCTGTTGTAGTCACTACATAGTATACGGAAAGGTTCATGTAGAGAAAAGTTAGTTGTGCAAGTGGGAAGTAAAAGCGGTGTGAAATTGCGGGTCCTTCTAGATGGAACAGAAATGTTAATTTGGCTCAACAGCTCGGAAGAGTTAATCTCACCATTCAAAAGTTTGTAAAGAAAAGTTACACCAAGCATAGTTCTACGATTAGCTAAAGAAGGAAGGTTAATTAACTGAAGTCGACTAGAATAAGATGGAAGTTGTACAGTTGGATCCCAGCGCAAATCACGAAAGGCAAAGAGTAAAAACTGTTTTTGTACAGATTCTAATTTGTTTTGATAAAACTCATATTGAGGAGACCAAACACAAGATCCATACTCCAATATGGGACGGACTAAAGAAGTATAAACTATTTTGGTAGTATATGGATCCTTGAACCCCTTCGACCAGCGCTTTATAAAGCCAATAACACTTTTAGCCCTACTAACAGTAGTCGATATATGCTGATTAAAACTAAGTTTGTGGTCTATTAAGATCCCCAAATCTTTTACAACCAAAGAAGTATTATTAATTCTTTCTAACGGGAAATTATTTAAAAAGTAACTCGTTAATTGGGGAGAACCTCTATAAAAAGACATAATTTTGCACTTAGAACAGTTTAACGATAACAAGCTAGCCCTACACCACCCCTGAAAAGCATTCAGGTCAGCTTGCAAGGTATGACATGAGAGAGAGTCTACGATGCGATTAGCGATTTTTACATCATCGGCATACATAAGAACTCTAGAATTTAAAAGAACGGTGGGGAGATCATTAATAAAAATGGTGAATAGTAATGGGCCAAGGTGACTGCCCTGTGGGACTCCCGATTCAACACAAATGATCTTAGAAAGAGAGGACTTAAAAAGAACCCTCTGCCTCCTATTGCTTAGATATTGTGATATCCAAGCAAGCAGAGCATCCGGAAAGCCAACTAAATTCAGCTTATGTAATAGTAAGGCATGGTTTAGATTTACATAAATGCTGTATTTGAGACGTTATAATTTTCTGAAACAGTTTAGGTATCGCTGACAATTTAGAAATTCCTCTGTAATTAGTGACGTCGGATTTATTGCCACATTTGTGAAGAGGTAAAATAAACGAATCCTTCCATATAGTTGGAAACTCGGACAGTGTAACGGACAACTCAAAAAGCTTAAGTAAAGGCGAGCACAATGACTCCGCACAGAACCTCAGGACACAAGGAATACCGTCTGGACCCGGTGAGTATACCGGCTTAATCGTCATTAGTTCCTTAGCTACCGAACTTTCCGTTATAATAGGATTAAGAATGCAGTTGGATTTCGTTATAGGATATGGATATATCTGACTAGAGTTGTACTTAGTGGATGTGTACGTAGTCGAGAAGAAGTTAGCAAATAAATTAGAAATAGATTGATCAGAAGAGGCCGAAACATTATTAAAAACTGCAAATAGTGGAAGGGAGATAGAATGTCGCTTTGAGTTAACGAAACTATAGAAGTCTTTAGGATTTTCAGAGAACTGCAACTTGCAACGTTGTAAGTAATTATTATAGCATTTATAATTAGAAACAATAAAATTCGATTTAGCAACCAAGTAACGAGAAAGATCCGATGATAGACCCGTGACTTTATACTTTTTGTAATACCTAGACTTAAGATTCTTCAGTTTTGACAGCTCCCGCGTAAACCATGGTGATTTTTGCGTCACCACAGGAGACACTAGGGGTACACAGTCATTAAAGATTGAGTCAACAGTGGTATAAAATAAAGAAATGGCGGAGTTCATATCCGCACAGGTGTATAAATTAGTCCAATATATGTGCATATATGTATACATATATATATATGTACATATTTATGTATGTCTGTATGTGCATACATATTTAATGAATATTATTTACATATGTAGGTATGGATGTACGTATGTACATATTTTTGTAGGTATCTACATACATACATATGTGTATAGTATACATACACTGTATACATAATTATGTATGCAATAAAGTATTACAGCGTAGCATTTTAAAATAATACATTTCTACTTTTAGTGTAATCAATATCCTTAAATACAGGTGCATTTTTAGATAACAGTATCAGCTATTACATTACGAATGTTCTAATTTTTTAAGCATATGCTATTGAATTTTAGTTTTTAATACATAAGTAGATTGTTCTACCTATCGATTATTTCGATAACAACACAAAAGGTATCGATTTAGTGTAAGATGGCGATAAACAAGATAGTCCCTTGGCAATTATGGTGTCAAATTTGAAAAATTTTAACTTCGGTAATTTTCCATATATTAGTATTGTATCAAGTGTTGAGTAAAGTGTTAATTGCGAAAAAATACTATCTGGTATGGTAATATTTAGTATTTTTGCGGTATTTCAAACAAGTGTATAACAAGTGTATTTTTAGGCTTGGTCACATTAAAAAACGAATAAGAAAGAATAATTGCGCGTTTTCCAATTGATTTTTAATAAGAAACAAAAACATTTAAATTTCATAGTAATTTGTGCTTTTGAAAAGTGTGTGCGCTTCCTATAAATTTCGCGTTCGCGAGTGAAGTCAGTGCTACTTTTTGACGAACAAGTTTTGGAAAACATCGCCAGTTAATTTTTTGCGTTTGTACTAGTCTTTTTTAAGACTTCTCTCTTTCTAACTATTAATCATATTATCTAACTTTCAGCTTTATTTTACATATCTAAATTATATTATCTTACTTTCAGCTTTTTTTTCACATCTAAATTATATTATCTTACTTTCAGAATATACCATATTACTTTTTTAGACAACTTATTTAAAATATAGCATAATTTTAAGGTTCTAACATGCCTCGCTTGTCGAGAAAATCTGCTGAGCAACGACGACGAGAAGCTGCAAATCGGGCTCTTACTTACCGCCAAGAAAATGGCAGCGAGGTTCGCGAGAGAAATACGCAACGCATGGCAAATAATCGGCAAAATGATTTGGAAAGACGGGAAAGGGATCGTAGACAGGAAGCACTAGCACGTGCTAGACGACGAGCCGATAGAGCCTACAGGCTGCAGGAGCAGGAGGCTAACACTGCTCAGCACATCGTTCGGAGACAGGATGACGCGTTCAGGCAGCAGGAGCGCGAACGGGACGCACAAGTCCACTTCGTTGCTCGCCAAGATCCTGATTATCGTTCGATAGAGCAGGAGACCAACACTGCTCAGCACATCGTTCGGAGAAAGGATGACGCGTTCAGGCAGCAGGAGCGCGAACGGGACGCACAAGTCCACTTCGTTGCTCGCCAAGATCCTGATTATCGTTCGATAGAGCAGGAGACCAACACTGCTGAACATGCCGTTCGCAGAGAGAATCAGGATTACAGAGAAGGCGAGCGGAACCGTGATGCAAATAACCGTCGAATTGCAAGAAGGAATCCAGGCACAAGAAGGCGGGAACAGAATTTAAATTCATCCCAAATAAGAGTGACTCGAAGGCAAGCCCGAATTCTGGAGCAACAGATACAGGATATTAATGAGGCACGAGTTATTAATTTTCGGCGAGACCCTCAGAATCGAGAAGCGGAGTCTCAGCGACAATCGCAACGAAATAGGGACGCCAGAGCTGCACTGTCTTCTGAGGAGTTGCAGGAACACAGAGACTTGCAGACACAGCAGCGCAGGAGTGCCGTACGTCAAGCGTACCTCCGAAATATCAAAATGGGCCCCACGGAAATATGCATAAGCTGTGGTGGCACATTTTTTAAACAAAATGTAAAGAGTTTGAACAAAAATCAAATTTCTCTTAAGTTTCCCCGATTAGACATCTCGAAAGCCTTCTATTTGTCAATAAAATTTCATTCTGAAAATGGCACTTATTTATTTTGCTCTACTTGCCACAGAGCAATAAATACTGGAAAAATTCCAAACTTATGCCTTTCAGAAGGTTTTGCATTCGCTGAAACTCCCGAATGCATGCAGGATATATCATGCCTTGAAGAAAGACTTATTTCACCCGTAATCCCATTTATGCGAATTATTTCCCTAGGCTTTGAAAGACAGTGCGCAGTAAGAGGAGCAGTTGTTAATGTACCTATTTCCGTAAATGATACAGTAACAGCTCTGCCACGCACCTTTGATAACACCCATGTGGTGCAAATACTTCTAAAACGGAAGCTAGAGTACAGACATAGTTTCATGACTGAGACTATTCGACCAGCAAAAGTTATGGATGCGTTAACATTTTTGGAAAGCACGGAGCTATACCAAAAGCATGGTATTTCTGTCGTACATAACTGGCTTGGCGAACTTGCAAACAATGAGGAAGTACCATTTATAGCTGATGACCGAGATCGCCCAATTGTGGAGCAACTCCTTGCCGAACAAATGGAAATCGACCCTCAACTAGAAGGCAATGAGGAAGAAGACAATTTAAATCCCGGTGGTCAAGAAACTTTACTGGAAAATGAGCCCGTTGAAAAAGCAATTATTGCACGAATAGAAATGGCTCCCGGTGAAGGCCGTCGACCTGTGGACATGACGATACAGGAAGATGCTGAAGAGTTATCATTTCCATCCATTTCATGCGGACAAATTTTCAAGGCAAAAACAACATATGGTCGCAAAGCAAAGTCTCAACTTCGATACTACGACCGACGCTGCGCAAAGGTACCAAAAATTTTGTACATGTACAAACGATACGAAATGACGATACAAATAGCCTGGTCCAGCATGACGATGGATATCATCTTCTTAAAGGCTTGCGTTCCTCTCCAGCACATTGGGAAGCAGAGAAGAAAAAAGTTTTAGCTATGATTCGCCAGTTTGGACTGCCAACTTTCTTCATTACTCTCTCAGCGGCCGAGACCAAATGGAATGAACTTCTGGTAATTCTATCCCTTCTCATAGACAAAAGAATCATCAGTGAAGAGGATGCATCGAATCTGTCAGCATCAGAGAAAGCACGGTTGATCCGCTCAGACCCTGCGACATGCTCCAGATATTTTGATCACCGGCTTCATCAGTTAATGAAACTTTTCAAAAGCAAAGATATTTTTGGCGATTTTGAACTGTCTCATTATTATTGGAGAATAGAATTTCAACAACGTGGCTCACCACACTCTCATGGGATGTATTGGTTAAACGGAGCTCCAAAAATGGAGAACACTAATGGATCGTTAAACACAGAAGATGTTATTAGATTCATTGATATGTTCATTTCTACTAACGGAGATAATGAGGAGCTTCATTATTATTATTGGAGAATAGAATTTCAACAACGTGGCTTACCACTCTCTCATGGGATGTTATTAGATTCATTGATATGTTCATTTCTACTAACGGAGATAATGAGGAGCTTCATTATTATTATTGGAGAATAGAATTTCAACAACGTGGCTTACCACTCTCTCATGGGATGTGTTGGTTAAACGGAGCTCCAAAAATGGAGAACACTAATGGATCGTTAAACACAGAAGATGTTATTAGATTCATTGAAATGTTCATTTCTACTAACGGAGATAATGAGGAGCTTTAAGATGTTCTTAGGTTTCAATACCATAAACATAGTGCCACATGCAAAAGATAAATACGTAGAGCAAATGTCGGTTTAACATTCCCTATCCGCCAATGCCAGAAACTAGAATTCTAAATCCCTATGGTGAGGAGGAAACTGTCCAAGAACAGTATAAACAATACTGGAATCGCATTCAAGAGCTCTTGGAAGAAAAAAGAAACCTCCCAAATAATGAACAAATAGAATTAAATAATTTTGAAAATTTTCTTAGTCGTTTGGATCTTCAATATGCGGATTATATTCAAGCCATACGAACAAGCTTAAAGAAGCCTCAAATATTCCTTCGAAGAAAGTTCACTGATATTATGCTGAACGCATATAATGAAGATATTTTAAAACTACACAGAGCAAATATGGATATCCAATTCATATTGGATCCATATGGTTGCTGTAGTTATATCATAAATTATATAAATAAATCGAATAGATACTCCTCTCTCCTGCTACGCGAAGCCATGGATGAAATTACTGCAGGTGGTCATCGAGATCGATCGATTAAGGAAAAACTGCAGCATCTTGGTAGCAAGTTCATAAACGGATCAGAGATTTCGGCTCAAGAAGCCGTTTATAATATTCTAGGGCTTCACATGTCAGAAACGAGCCCCGGAAATATATTCATCAATACCTCTCATCCTGAACAAAGAGTTCGGATGATAAAGTCAAAGAAGGAGTTGGAAAGACTGCCTCCTGATTCGACGGATATTTATGTTGCAGGACTTCATGAGTATTACGTAATTAGGCCAGAATCTATGGAAGACGAATGTCTAGCCGACTTCGCTGCCCTTTATGAACGTAAGTTGTCTCGTAGACACCGTGTGTCGGATGAGACTGCCATGGAGGATGATGATAACATCGAAGAAGGAAATCCTGCAGAAGAAAATAATGGGACTATAGAAGAAGATAGTAACAAAATGAATCAGGATACATGAGGAAACGAAAGCATCCATATATTCTGAGATGGAGAAGGTTCAGCAAACATGAATCCAGACCAGATTATTTCAGAGAACTCGTGACTCTCTTTTTTCCCTGGCGCAACGAAGATATTGAAATTGTAAATAAAGACAACGAAGTTACATATAACGAGCTATGGAAGTTAACTTCGGCCTTGCCGAAGTTTATATACCCTTGCAGTTCTTTATTATATTTAATTCGATAAGAAAAGTGAAATTTCATACATCAACAGCATTAGTTGTCGTATTATGAATATGCCGCAAAAATACTAAATACAATACTAATCTATCGAAAATCAAGGGTATAATAATAACAAAATCATAATTGAGGCCAACAGGAAAAAATATGATACAATGCAGGAAGATTTATTTGAACAAATGTTCAAAGGGAAAATAATGAAGATGAATGAACCAGGATGAAGAATTCAGAGGATTTGCAATTCCAGAAGTAGCAAGAGACCAAAATGTTTTTCAAGAAAGCGAATACAATCATAGCTCTGATGAAAATGGTCCCAGAGTTATAAAACTGCTACCGCTGATACCTGAAAACGATTTGTTTGAGCTGGTGCGCTCACTAAACAGGAAGCAGCGTCAATATTATGCCCACGTAATGCATAGAGTCAACGCTAATAACCCCTTTTACGAATATGTGGGCGGCGGTGCAGGAGTGGGAAAAAGTAGACTTATTTCTACAGTTTATCAGTCGAAGCTTATGGACCTAAAGCTAATAATAATTGATGAGATATCAATGGTGGGTGGCAAAATGTTGTCTAATTTGGATAGTCGGCTAAAACAAATATTTAGAACAACGGAATATTTTGGCGGAATTTCAATAATTGCCTTTGAAGATTTAAAACAACTTTCTCCAGTTGGTGATAGATGGATATTCCATTCTAACCCTAGAGACAACTACGGCGTTATTGCAGGGACTGCACTTTGGGATCTGTTTAAGTTTTATGAACTCACAGAAATCATGCGACAACGCGAAGATTGTGCTTTTGCAGTAGCGTTGAATAATATGTCAGAAGGTAAAATGACCGATAGCGATATTGCTTTAATAAAAGGAAGGGAAGTCAATACTGGAGTGTTGAACACAATCCCTGATGAAGCGATTCGACTATTTTATTCAAATGCAAAGGCAAACAGTTATAACATAATGAAACTGGCACAAATCAATACTGAAGAATTTATTTCTACAGCCAAGGATACAATAAAAGCTGCATCGGTGACTCCTGCAAATAAAATAAGGATCTTGGAAAACGTTAAAGGATTCAAAACCTCGGACACCCAAGGCCTTCCATATACCCTCATCCTTAAAACTACCGCGAAGTACATGATAACAGTGAATATCAATACTAGTGACGGATTAGTGAATGGCGCAAGTGGACAACTTATGGGAGTTGACCGCTTACCAAGTGGAAAAGTATCGACACTTTGGGTTAAGTTTTTGGAGGAGTCAGTTGGAGCTGAAGCCAGGTCCAAAAAAAAGAAATCCAGCCCCTTCTGATTGGACCCCTATTGAAGCTGTTCTAAGAACTTTCCAATATCGAAAGAATGAACAGGTATCAATAGAACGCAGCCAGTTTCCAGTTGTGCCTGCTGAAGCGATAACAATACATAAAAGCCAAGGTGCCACTTATAACAAAGTAGCGGTGACCTTGCAAGATGGCATGAGCCGATCTGGCATTTATGTAGCTTGCAGTAGAGCAACCAATGCACCGGGATTATACATTATTGGAAAATTTTCTCCACCGAGGCAAATGCAAGAATCTGACCCAGTCTGCATGGAGCTAAACAATCTCAGAACTGAGAAACTTCTCACTCCTTGCCACAATTGGATTCTCGACAAACCACTAGACAATTTTCTAGTATATTATCACAATATACAAGGTTTGCATCTGCGAAGTGCCGATATATTGAAAGATATATTTTTAAACTCTGCAGATGTCCTATGCTTTGTGGAAAGCTGGACGAGAGATGAAGATGAATATTGCATAAATGGTTTTGATATAATTGCAAGGATAAATGGATCCGCCCGAGTGGACAACAGAAGATCCCATAATGGAATTATTATTTACGCGAAGACGGAAAGTGTAGAGAACATAGTTGTTTTAGAGCAAAGAAGCCTGGAAACAAAAAATCCGAGTCAGATGTAACATTTCAACTTGTAACATTTAAACGCATGGAAACTATATTTGTCGTCACGTACAGAAATCAATCGTTTCCTGTAACGCAGTTTAGAACTACAATTTCGACAATTGTGGAAGAATTGCAAGTTCACTACAGCAAAATAGTTGTTTTGGGCGATTTCCACATATGTCGCTCAACAGGCCAAGATCAATTAGAGTCTACTCTGAATGGTCTGGGGTTATCAACTCTTCTCGATAAAATCCCAACAACAAAACAACTGACCGAAATTGACTGGGCATTTTCAAGTATCCGCGAACCCCATATCAAAGCCCAAGTTTACGAAACACCATATAGTCACCATGATGGCATATTTGTTGGTGTGGAATAGACATTTCCGTAAGATTCCGGTTTCTCCCTGTCTCTTCTTTTCGTTTATTTTTTTCTCTACGGGAATCTTTAACAAAGTTGCTGACTATACGCACTTTGGTTACTTTAGTTGTAAGTCGGGTCATAGCTGGACAACTTATACTATGATTTCGTATTGATTTTGATTTGGAAACATGGGAGCGAGATCGTAGGCAACACGCATTGGCATGTGCTGGACGTCGAGCCGATAGAGCCTACAGGCTGCAGGAGCAGCAGGCCAACTCTGCCCAACATATTGTTCGGAGACAGGATGACGCGTTCAGGCAGCGAGAGCGCGAACGGGACGCAGAAGCCCACTTCGTTGCTCGCCAAGATCCTGATTATCGTTCGATGGAGCAGGAGTCCAACACTGCTCAGCACATTGTTCGGAGACGGGATGGAGCAGGAGGCCATTTTCAGAAAGTAGCGAAGCATCCTGAACTTATTAAAACGAAATATTTCACTGTTTGTTTTATAAATCTCTTAAACAATAATTTTCTTTTCTCTAACTCTCTCAAATAGTATTTTCAAAAGGAAGCAAAGCACCCCGATTGTTTTAAAAAGGAATATTTGTCTGGTCTAAGGAAAGTATACATATAATCTCTTAAACTATTATCCCTCTTTTGAACTCCTATGATATTATTTTCAGAATAGTTCGAGGCACCCCGATCTCATTAAAAAGGAATATTGGTCTGGGTTAAGGAAAGTACACTTATAATCTTTAAACTATTGTTTTCCCCTCTCTTTAACTTTTTCAAATTGTATTTTCAGAACCAAGCGCAGCACCCGATGTTAAGAGTTAATTTTGTCTGGGCTAAGGAAAGTAGTTTCTAGTTTCTTCTTTTCTCAATTCCTTAAACCTTTTCTTACAGAACAAGAGAAGTGTGCCAATCTTTTGAATGGAGAACATTTATATCGCCCTAAGGAAAGTCTAAACCTAATCTAGTATTATAAACTTTCTTTAACCCTTAATTCTTTTTTTTAGAACGAAGGCAAGCACACCGAATAACCAGGAATATTTCTTCTGGCCGAGGAAACGTCTAAATAATTTATAATTTCAAATAAAGATTTATATTGTTTAATAATCATTAAATGTGTTTTGAATTCAGTAGTTTGAAAAATATTTGAACATATTTATAATACGACAACTAATGCTGTTGATGTATGAAATTTCACATTTCTTATCGGATTAAATATAATAAAGAACTGCAAGGGTATATAAACTTCGGCTAAGCCGAAGTTAGCTTCTTTGATATATTTTTTTTTTAATTGTTTTGTTTAAACGTGTTATACGATTCCATGTTTTAAGTGCTTCATACCGACATACAAACTCAAAAAAAAAAATAAATCTACTGTGGGTGCGCAAAAAAAAAAAGAGTATTTTTCTAATCGTTACTGAATTTACATACATGTTTGATTTCAATACAAAAAGTCCGTTTCTTCATCTATTACTACAATTTTTCGCGTTTACACTCCGACAAACAAATAAATATTTTTTTCCAATGACTTATACGTTAAACGAGCTTTTCGTAGCACAAATGAATATTATGGAAAATTTCCGTAAAACAAAATTCGATATAACCACTTGGTAATTGCTCTCTTTTAAACACGAATTTTCGCCTTGTGACAGCTAACATCTCACTGGTCGAGCTATGACGTCACTGCTGACTCATGTTTAACCCCAGTGATTAAATTTTCTTCCGTAGTGTTTGATTAAATTATCGTCTTGGCCGTGATAGTGATAGGTTATGTCAAATCGTACTTAAATTTTTCATAGATAAATTAATATGATTTTAGTCGAATATCAAAACCTTTTTTTTCTATAGCGGACATACCTTATGAATGAATTAAATGTTGACTGATTTGGTCTTGTGACCGAGGCTGTACAACATATAATTTAGGTTAACCCACGAGGTCTTTAGGTTAGGCTTACGCCTTATATGCCTCTAGGTCATCTCGACCCAAAATTGTATTTTTTTCAAACGCTTTTTTCTTGTTTTTTTTGTTTGTTTCTGGGCTTACGAATGATTTATTTAACCCGAGTGACTTGACGTATTCGGTGATTTTCACCATTAAAAATTTAAACGGTTTAGTTTATTCGAACGCAATTTATTCTAATTCTTCGTTAAGCCAGAATAATGGAAAGAGGTGGAAGTGTGGGTAGCAGGTTCTTATATACCCTTTAGCTCCTATTCTCAAAGCCTTCCCTTTATGAAGTTAGCTGCGGTTACGCTGCAAAGCTTCTATACAGATGCATTATTACTATAAACGGTTATGAATTCGCCGCATATTTTTGATCGCACTCGATAGCTGGCGATAAACACAAATGTGCGTCGGATAATTAAAATTTAAATTACACGCAACCATTACAAACACAGGTAATTCTGACAACTATCAGTAGAAAGATTAACTGGAATTTTAAGGTCGAATGTCCTTCGCATGATAAGTTCCAATTACTTTCCCTTGCAAGGTTTCTAATAAATAATACGCATTTCCAAACTTCTTAACTCGAGATTGCGAGAACTGAGGTCCTAACTTCTTATTATAGTTCTGACTAAAATTGCTCAAGTTAAAATATATACAAGTTCGAATATATACAAATTTATCCTTCACTTGTAAGTCTCGGAATTTTTCTAAATTCTCATGGACCCTTTGAGTTCTAAATATTCCTTATCTAAAAAAGCTGATGATTCCAAATCTATTATTGGTTCCATCTTTTCCAGAGATTCTATGTCTGCTTCCCAAATTCTTGACAATGCATCTGGAACTATATGGTCTTTTCCTTTGCGGTGTGAAATCGTAAAATTAAACGCTTGTAACCTTAATATCCATCTGGCTAATCGTCCTGATACGTTTTGTTGTCTTAATAGCCATAATAAACTTGAGTGATCCGTCACAACTTCAAACTCCTGTAACTCTAAGTAACATCGATACTTTTCTATGGCTAAGATGACTGCTAAACATTCGCGTTCTGTTACGCTATAATTTCTTTGCGCCTTGCTTAGTTTCTTAGACATGTATGCTATAGGTTTTTCTTCTTGATTATCGGACAACTGAACTAAAACTGCTCCAACCCCTTTATCGCAAGCATCACAATGTACGTAGAATTTCTGATCGAAATTTGGATTGGCTAATACCGGAGCCGTGGTTAAAAGAAATTTAAGTTTATCCATTGCTTCCTGCTAGTTCCAGCAGCTTGAATAGCTGTTATATGAAGGATGGTGGCTACAAGACTCAAAATGACGGCTGTAGAATGGTTCCAGCAGCTGGTATAGCTGTCATATAAAGGATGTCCGGTATAATGTTCAAAATAGCGACTCTAGAATAGTTCTAGCAGTTTTTATGGCTACGAAAACAGCTGTAGAATGGTTCCAGCAACTTGTATTTCTGTTATATAAAGGATGGTGGTTATAACACTCAAAATGGCGGCTGTAGAATGGTTCCAGCAGCTTTAATGGCTACGATATAAAGGATGACCGTTATAAGACTCAAAATGGCGGCAATGGAATAGTTCCCGAAGCTTGTATAGCTGTTATATAAAGGATGACAGCTATAACACTCAAAATGGCGGCTGTAGAATGGTTCCAGCAGCTTTTATGGCTTCTAAAGTCCACTTAAATGGTTTTTTTGTAGCTAGTATATCGGTAATTGGACAGGTAATTTCTGCAAAATTTCTGATTAACCTTCGGTACCAACCGCAGACTCCTAAAAACGCACGAACTTGTTTCAAATTCTTCGGCGTTGGCCAATTTAAAATACAGGAAATCTTGGAAGGATCAGTAGAAATTCCTCCGCTTCCAATTACATAGCCCAAATAGTTTATTTTTGTCACACAGAATTGGCTCTTTGCCAAGTTAAGCGTCAAATTGGCTTTACGAAACTGTTCTGCTATTCTTACCAGAACTGCTAAATCAGACTGAAAATCAGATGTTACAATGCGTAGGTCATCAAGATATCCAAAAGCACAATGACGTAACTCTGGTGGAATAATTTCGTCCATCAGGCGACGCATGGTTGCAGCGGCATTACAGAGTCCAAAAGGCATAACTGTAAACTGATACAATGGCCTTCCCGGAACTGTGAATGCGGTTAGCGCCTTCGATTGCTCTGTCAGACATATCTGCCAATAAGCGTATTTTAAATCAAGTTTTGAAATGATATTTGCTTTCGGTAATCTAGCAAAGATACCCTCGATGCTTTGTAATGGGTATGCATCTTTGTAAGTTACTTCATTCACTTTTCGCGCGTCCAAGCACAATCTCACTTTGTTAGGCTTCACTACCATTCTCATGGGAGAACTCCAAGCACTTTGAGATGGTTCTATCACTTCTAAGCTTACCATTCTATCTACTTCTTGGTATAAAAGTTTTTCCACTGCAGGACTTACCGGATAATATCTCTGCTTTACTGGTTTGGCCACCCCTACATCAATGTGGTGTTCTAGCAAAGAAGTACGTCCAAGGCCCTGTTTTTCAAAGTTAGGAAACAACTCCTTGACTATCTCTAATTGTTGAAACTCTTTTTCGGTTAACGGACATGTTTCTGTTTCTTTCTCTAATTGGAACTCAGGTACGCGTTCTACTGAACTTATGATTTCTGGAGCTGGATTAAAAATTCTTAAAAAAATCTATGCCTAGTATCAGACGTTGCTTGATAGAAGGTATAACATATAATTCCATATCTTTCTCTTGGTCTTTAGATTGAACCTTAACTTTCATTACCCCTAAGACCTTTCTATTTGGACCATTCTTGATGGGCTAAATCTGCACCTACGCAACTTACATTTGCACCAGTGTCTAGCAAACCCAATTCAGAAAATTGTAAAAAGGAGACTTGTGCATAACTACGCATATCAGTTTTGTCTTGGAATATTGTAGATATAAGTATCTTACTTTTAGCTCTTATATTTCTAAAAAACTTCCTCCTTCGGTGTGTATTTCTTTTTATTCTATTTTTAGGTGCTTCAAAAATTCTGTTCTTAATTTCTAAATATTTTTTCCATTTTTCGTGATAAGGTAGAAACCTAAGGTTATGATCAACATGTGAGCTATTCTTGTTTTGACTATCTGTGTTAGATTGATTCAAATAATCGGATAGGCTTGGTTTTTTGTTTTCTATTGGTTGTGGGACAGCCTCACTGACTGGGATGCCCCGATTTGCCGGTTTTCCGAACGCTTCTTGCAGTTCAAACAATTGGGCTTATAAATGTTAGGCGTACTGCACCCGTAACAAAATATTCTTCTCTCTTCTAAGCAATCTTCCCACTTATGGCCTTGAGTATAACAGTTCCAACAAAATAATTTCTCAGTGTTTTTCTGCAGAGCTGCTACTTGAGGATGCCCTTCCATGGTGCTTACTTCTTCTTCTAGTTCCTCTATTGCATATACTCGGTGTGATCCTATATCTTTTCCTCGTGTATTTGAAAACTTGAGACGACTCGATTCTTTAAGAAAATTCTCTCTCTTTTGTACCAGATGACGTAAGTGACTGATTGATCGTATTTCCTCAAAAAGTAGTCGATCCTTCAGATCAGCTAGTAAATTGCCTTGTACAATTTCTACTAATTCGTCTTCTTCCAATCTTGTAGGCAATCGATCCATTAATTGACATATTGCTTCGTAAAAACCTTCGAAAGTTTCTCCCGGTTCCTGTTTACGAGCTCTTATTTGTTCTCTTATTTCATAATTGGACCGACTATCCTTATATTGATGGCGTATCGCTAAACAAAACTCTGACCAGGGTAGATGGTCAATTCCCTTATGGTATCGTCAATACCAATCTTTAGCTTTACCAATCAGAACAATGTGTATATTCCGACATAAAGCTTCAAAATCTCCACTTAATTGTTCTCGCCTCAACGTTTTCGCTCTATATAGAAATTCTTCCACCGGTAAGCCGTTAGAAGATCCATCAAAATGGATTCCCCACTTCTGAATCAACTCCGCAACTTTATTTGTGCCTATTAATTGATGTGTTATTCTGCTACTGCTCGTGGATCTGTTTAGTCGAATATGACTGTTTGGTTGCGCGTTGCTACTTATTGAAGAAATAACCCTTTCTACTGTCTGCTGAATAAGAGATTCCATTTCCGCTCGATTTATTTCATTACGTAAAGGCTGATTAACGGGATGTCGTGTGTTCCTTCGACGACTTGGTCTACCTCTTTGACGAATTGGTCTGGGTATTGATTGCGGAACTTCTCCATGTTGCGTACTATTCCCTGCATCTAATGGCAATAGGTCGGCTTGACTTGTGTTGTGTATCTGTGCTTCAATAACGTTTAGGTTTATGAGCTCTTCCGTTCTTCGGTCTTCATTTATGCTACGTGCAAAGGATCTGGTGACTGGTCTAACTTTTTTTCCTTGCTGGTTTATTTTAATTATCTTTAAGTCCTTCTCCTGCACTTTAGTAAGACTCGCAGGACATTCTTCCTTTTCTTTTAAATAATTTACTATAGAAGCTATGTGAAATGAATGCTTGCAATTAGTAATAACTCTGATCTCCGTTTGTGTTTGAATTTCGCTACAGACCAGACAAATATTTTCCCCAGAATTTGCGGGATTATATACCTCCTCAGTACTATGGTGTAAAGACATTTTTTTTCATTTCATTTTCATTTAAATTTTTCCCACAGAACAAGAAGATATAATATGTGAAATAGATATTTTTTTCTAAAGCTTTCTAACATTTACATAAATGGAGTTTTAAGATTTTAACTAGTGAATCTAGTTCGCTGATTTCGAAAGTGTTAAGAAATGTCTTCTATCAACTATGCTCATCTTTGGACAAGTGTACGCTTAAGCATTACCTTGAGATTCCAAAAGATTGTGCAGGAATCCTTTCCGACATAATCTTCAACTAACAAATTGTTAATCAGGATAAGTGCAATTTAAATTTTCCTTATCCGAAACAAAATTAATTTTTGACTTTAGTTTATACCGTTAACATTGGTCGATAGTAATCACATGCGCAATCACTCGAATTCCGAATGTGTATATAAATCAAATCGCGACTAATGCGTTTCTTACTTAAAAAAAATTAAATTCACTGTGAAGGCAAAACGAGCAAATTGTGATACGTCTCGGCTTTATACCTGTGCGAATTAAAAAAATTTTCTACATGTTTTTTCTTTCGGTTCTTGAGTTTAATAACTAATTATTTCTACCAAAGTGTTGGTTGACAACCATCAGCTTCTGCTAACTAGCTCATATTCCATACATTGTAAATATAAATTAATAAAAACTTCCCTTCGACGAGTCACATTATCATGAGCCACTCAAGACCAAAGCCTTACGTCTAATCTTTCGATTTATACCGAATATAAACGTTGACCTTGATTTATGTATTGCAGCATAGTAGTGTTGGCTTTCTTAATAGCTAACACCATGATGCTCCGATCTTACAGCGGATCGGGACCCTAATATGTAACCCTAGCTCTTCCGGGTGGGATGGGTTGTTGCTGCAGTTTCCGTGGCATCTCGCTACATATAATTTATTATAGAGTCCCTAATGAAACTAAAAGAGAGAACTATATTCTCCAAAATAAACAAACTTATTGATCTCGAACGGCTCGAGCAACAAGACCGAAACAAATACGGCCAAGTTGATCAACTAGCTTGTTTGACATCTTGCTTTAGTATGGCTGAGATGAGCTGCCATTATTCATCTGTACCCTCCCGTCCATTGCCAATAACAAAAATACAAAAATGATATGTTAATGGACCCCAAATGCACATTCTATTTCATCATTTTATAAATTCATGTTGTGGGAACTTAAACTTCTATTCAAAATACATTTTTCTTATTTACTTATTCTTCAAAAACGATTTCATTTGCAAAGGGCATTTTTTTCTATTCACCGAGATAAATTCTCCCGTTACTTTACTTAAATCTACGCTTTATTAGTAACTATTGTATTACATGTTTTGTTGTTTTCCTTCTTTCTTGCTATATTTGTTACTGTAAACGAGCTTATAAAAAAATATCAAAGAAGCTAACTTCGGCTATGCCAAAGTTTATATACCCTTGCAGTCCTTTGCAATAATATTTTTACATTTTGAAATTTCTTTCCTTGCAACTCAATTCATCAACACACAAACAAAGCATTCAAATTATTTCTCTTTTCACTACAAATTTTTAAGCAAAGCACAACACGCATACACATACATACATACGTGTAGCGCTACGTCTGTGTGTGCGAATGCATGTGCTCTGTTTGATTTGCTGATGACGTAGAACCGATTTGTATTGACTGTAACTTGTATTCTATTTATCCGATCAAACTTTGCGATGACGGACGGACAGACAGACGGACATGGGCTATATCGACTCAGCTTCTCATGCTGATCAACAATATATATACTTTATGTGGTCGGAAACGTCTCCTTCTGTGCGTTACAAACATCTGACCAATTTTATAATACCCTCTGCAAGGGTATAAAAATTAATCGCGACACCGAAATGAATGATAGCCCTTATATCTTTCAATAATTTTAATTTAATTTAATTCAAAAATTTCATGATCATTTTGTAAGTGTAGTTTGTATGTGAGGCAAAGGCAAATAAAATTTAGAATGCATAAACCAAATAAAAGAAAACAATAATAGCGAGTGAGCTGCATAACATGGGTATATGTGGGCATCAAACCTTCTTTTTCTTTACTTTTCTTTTGCACTTTAATCTTAATCACCATATGTTACGAGCTCTCGCAGAAAAAGGTAAAAGTGATAAAAATAATACACTTACGGTTTTCGGAAAGTCCACCGATGAAGGCCTTCAGCAGCTGGATCAGATGAGCAACATGATATTTTGATGTTTTTGTTCTCTTTTTTTTTTTTTGATATGTTTAAAAGTGTTGTACGATTCCATAATGTTTTAAGTGCTTCATACCGACATACAAACTCACAAAAACAATAAATCTACTGTGGATGCGCAAAAAAAAGAGTATCTTTCTAATCGTTACTGAATTTACACGTTTAATTTCAACACAAAATTTCCGTTTTTATACCATACACCCATAGGGTGAAATGGTATATTAAAGTCGCCAAAATGTATGTAACAGGCAGAAGGAAGCTTTTCCGACCCCATAAAGTATATATATTCTTGATCAGTATCAACAGCCGAGTCGATCTAGCCATGTCCGTCTGTCCGTCCGTCTGTCCGTCTGTCCGTCCGTCCGTCTGTCCGTCCGTCCGTCTGTCCGTCCGTATGAACGCCTAGATCTCGGAGACTATAAGAGATAGAGCCACCAAATTTGGAATGTAGGCTCGTGTAGTATGTAGAGTGATCGAGTTTGTTTCAAATTTTTGCCACGCCCCTTTCCGCCCCCGCAATTCAAAAAAAACGTTTATCTCAAAAACTATTGCAGCAAGAGACCCCATATTTCGTATGTATATTTGCTTAGTAATTGCGCACATTTTGTAGGTATACAGATTTTGCCACGCCCCTTTCCGCCCCCGAAATTTGAAAAACTCGATTATCTCCTGTAATTTTTAACCTTGTGAAATCAAATTTGGCACACTTAAATTTAATACTAATACCCAGCAAAATACTAAATTTGATCAAAATCGAAATAAAAATAGCCAAGTTATGCATATAAAAGTTTTTCCATATGGCCGGAGTTGGCCGTTGGCGGGTGGTGGCGCTAAGATGCTCATATGCATGAGTGAGCGAGATACTAAGATATGCTTGTAAAAAGCATGTAAATAGAACTTTTTTAAAATAGGCAAATGCATTTGTTATTACAAATTTGAAATATTTGTTTTACTGGTGAATCGTATACCTAAGTCGGCAAGACGACTTACTTACTTCATTTCATATATTACTACAATTATTCGCGCTTACACTCCGACAACCAAATCAACATTTTTTTCCCAATAACTTATGCGTTAAACGATCTTTTCGGAGCACAAATTAATATTATCGAAAATTTCCATAAAAACAAAATTCGATATGACCACTTGGTAATTGCTCTTTTTTACACCCGAATTTTCGTGATTAAATTTTCTCCTTCCGTAGAGTTTATTAAATGATTAAATGATCGTCTTGGCCGTATGGTGATGGTGCATCTGATTTGAAATAATGTTTGGGATTGCTTTCGATGTGGTAAACGTAGACTTAGTTGAGGAACTTCTTTACTCCTGCTACCAAGGCAATAGCTTCTCGATCAATCTGAGCATAATTTCGCTCAGCTTTGGATAAGGTACGGGAGTAAAAAGCGATGGGTTTCTCCGCTCCATTCGGCATTTTGTGACTTAAAACTGCACCGAGTCCATATGGTGACGCATCACAAGCTAGAACTAGTGGCAATGAACCATCATAATGCACTAGTACGTCGTCTGACCCAATCAGTTCCTTAAGTGTAGAAAAAGCCTTCTCACACTGTTTGTCCCACCTCCAAGTTGGATTTTTATCCAAAAGACGATGTAAGGGTTCTACCACTAATGCTTTATGTGGCCAAAATGAGTGATAAAAATTTAGTAGTTCTAAGAAAGCCTGCAACTGCTTTTTATCCTTAGGTGCTGGTGCGTCTTTGATTGCCGAGACTTTATCGGCACATGGTCTTATACTAGTTGAGTCAATTTTGAACCCTAACAACTCAACGAATGGTACTCCGAATTGGCATTTGTCCTTACGTAGTCGCAGTCCGGCTTTATCAAAACGTATAAACAGTTACCGTAATCTGGTTGCCAATTCCGATTCCGTTTTTCCCATTATTACAATGTCATCAAAATATGGTAAGACTCCGGAAATATTCTGTACCACTGTACCAATACAGCTTTCAAAAATGCCTGGTGCAGATGAAATGCCGAATTGCAATCGAGTAACTTTGAATGCACCCTTATGTGTACTGATTGTCTGCAGCAAAGACGAGTTTTCGTCGACTACTAACTGCTGATAAGCTTGAGCCAGATCAATAGATCCACCTTCGATAGATGCCAGCAACGTGTTGATCGCCGGTAATTGATGGCAGTGCGGCTTAACCGCTTTGTTTAAAGTTGATTTGTAGTCGCCGCAAATACGAATTGAACCGTCCTTCTTGATAACTGGTACAATAGGAGTGGCCCAACCTGAATACTCCACAGGTTTAAGAATCCCTTGCTTGCATAGGCGATCCAGCTCCTCTTCGACTAGTCTCTTTAGAGCATATGGAATTCGGCGTGGAGGTAGTCGCACTGGTGGCACTGTTGCATCAATGGTGGACCAGTGTAACAACCAAGTTCTGTTGAGAATAAGTGTTCGAACTTATTCAGAATGCATGCGATCTGTACGTCACTGCCCACTGAATGTATGCCCTTGATACTGATGCCTAGTGGGTCGAACCAGTTGCAACCCAGAAGGTCGCTACAGCCGCTTTTAGTGGCGATGACTGGTAGATTATCAACATTACGACCGTTGTAATGAATTGATACATCAAAAACTCCTAGTATCTGGATTGGGTTGTGTTGGTAGTCACTAAACCCCGGATCGTAGTTGTAAACCTTAGGCTTGTTTGTTGGCCAGATACGATCATAAGTCCGCAACGTCATCATCGTTACGTCAGATTCAGAATCCACTTCAAAAGTACACGAATTTCCCTTAATCTGTACCGTGATACGTTTCTTCAGGCTCACCAGATTAGATATGAGGTTTACCGATTTTTCGCGTGAATTTTTGCCCTTTACTGGATGATCGTTCGACGATTCATCATTCCGGCAGACACGCTTAAGATGGCCCTTCCGGCCACATCCGACACATATTGCTTCACGATAAGGACCGGCCGTGTGGACCGGCACAACCCGCACATTGTTGTCCTTTTCCTTTATGTGGTTGTTAAGGGCGCTGTGATTTGATGCTGTGGATAGTCTCAATAGGCTGTCTGATAGCCTTCGCACTCGCTGTTGCAGCTTTACTAGTAATTGCTCTCTCCAAAACTTTCTGCACTGTCAATTCGGTGTCTGCAAGAAAACTTCTCTGTAAGCTTTCATCCCTCACGCCGCATACAAAACGATCACGCAGCATTCTGTCCAACGCTGCTCCAAAATTGCAACCCACTGCCAATGCCCGCAGCGGTCCGAGATAGTTTCCGACGGTCTGATCCGGATGTAGATCACGTTTGTGAAAATGATAAAATGCAGCGATTTCCGATGGACGTGGACAAAGATGATCAGTTACAATCTTCTCAATTTGGTCTAACGGTAATGTACTGACCTGGTTTGGAAACGCCGATGATGTCAAAAGATCGTAGACTGGTGCTCCGACCAATGTGAGGAAAGATACTTTTTCTGCGACCCTCGTCTTTGACATCATTGACAAGCAGGTACAATTTAAATCGCTCCAAATATGAGCCCCATTTATTTGGCTGTCCCAAATCAAACGGTTCCAAACTTCCAACAGTCTTCATAATTGGGTTCCCTTGAGTATATTTAGCACTTCCTTATTTTCCTCAAAAACGCCGGCCAATCCAATCTCTCCAAATTCACCAGCAAGCGACTGTGCCATGCAAATGTGTGTGTAAACGTTTGCAAAATTTCACCACAGCATGTATATGTAAACGTATATGTATGCTTTTGTGCGTGACAATTTTTGATATTTTGCGTCAATAATTCCAAGTTTATTTCGGATAATAATTAGCAGCCCATCCTCGTCGTCAGTTTGAAATATCTTAGAATGTTTATTGACTAAGTGATACAAAGTTACATATGCATATCGCAAGTTTATAACGCGTGTGCTTGCTGCGAACGACCGGATGGACTGCCATTCGGGCGCCAAGAATAGAGTTGCCAGATGGCTTACGTATGATAGGGCTGCATACACAACAATTATTGTCGTGATTTTTAATATTGATGAGTTTATTACACCTACATACGAATGTGCCAAATTTTATATCATATAGCTCCCATACGAACGATGGGACACAAATATGTCTTTTGATTTTGAACTCAGTTTATTCAATGAATCTTAATTCTATAACGATTTTTAACTATAGCTAAGACCGCGTAGCTGCGCTGCCAGTGACGCAGGCAGAGGAACGCTATGCTTATGACGCCGCAGCGTGAGAGTGAGGATATATCATATTGCAGATTGGGCCAGAGCGGCCGCGCGTGTTATATTTTTCTACTCAGCAATGTCTAGCACTTGAATGTTGCGCACATATATATTGCAACAAAGTGCCACAATATGTTTGTAATATTATTAATGTAATATTTCAGAACATGTTACAGTATCTGTTAATGACTGTGACGAATTTTATCAGGATCGGGTGACTATATCATATATCTCCCATAGGAACGATCGGTGGAAAACAGTGACTTTGATTAATATCTTCGTTATTTCCAATGTTAAGATTGTAGGCCGTTCTTTCGCAGACACTTGAATTTTTAAATAAAACTTTTTTCATATTGATATAGCCACATAGCTAAGCATGTTCATGTTCCTACATACATACATATGTATGTACACTTAAGCAATGTATGCACAAGCGTAACATGATCTAGAGCTAAGCCAGCTTGTGAACGCTGACCAAGCACTTTGATGCCAGCGTTTCAAATAATATGTAGGTATGTACTGACACTCTCCCTCTCTTTTGTATCTGTCGCATAAGTCGCAGCATAAGAATAGGAAGGTAGAAAGTGCTACAAATTGAATGCATTTGGTCACATACGTAGTTAAAGATTGTAATAAGAAACAGATGAACAGTCAATTCAAAACAAACATAAAAAGTTTAAAGTCGAAATCAGATAACCCATAAAGTGATCAAATTTGGCAATATTGTTCGACACCGACAAACAGATCGTTTTATGTAGTTTCAAGAAGTTCCGAGTAGATTATAATATGTATGTACATACATAAGGTGTTTTATTCTTCTTTGTTTTGTAGTATATTCATTCCAAAAATCATTTAACACAAAGAGCACAACTTGTAACATTTTGTTACAACTAAGCATGTTCATATATGTATGTACATTTATATGTGGACATACATACATATATTCACTTAAGCAACAATGCACAGGCGTAACATGAGCTAGGGCCAAGCCAGCGTGTGAACGCTGACCAAGCACTTTGATGCAAGCGCCCCAAATAATATGTATGTACATATGTATGTACTGACACTCTCCCTCTCTTTTGTAGCTGTCGCCTAAGTCGCAGCATAAGACTATCAAGTAACAATAGGTTAAGCAAAAGAATATTTGTGGGAATAAAAATCAATCGGAATCAAAGGAACTCGGTCACTACAATGTTCTAAAATCTTCTGTTACATGGCTCATGAAGAGCTTCTAACTTATGAAATCGAAATGTGAAGATGACTTCTTATTGGAAATCGAACAGGAAAAAACTTATTTTCCTTACTCCACTCCACATGCTATAGAGCAATGGAGTCTTGTACCATCTGCAACTGGGCAGATCAAACATAGACTTAAGTTTGGAAAAAGGATGTTATTTTTTATAAAGATTTTATATTATATATATATATATAAAAAGTCAAAAAATGTACTTTATTTTTTCGATGTATTATCGATACATCGATGTTTTTTCCTGAAAAGTGTCGAAACATCGATGTGGCCAAATATCGATGGTGCAACAGCTCTAGTACACATGTGAGAAAAACTTTTTAGGTCACTTACACTTAATGAACTAAAACAAAACGGAAGACACATTAAAAAATTTAGAAATAGCAGTTCTACCTCAAGTAAAAATAAAATAAAGTAAGTCGTCTCGCCGACTTAGATATACCATACACCAGTAAAACAAATATTTAAAATTTGTAATAACAAATGCATTTTGCCTATTTCAAAAAAATTCTGTTCACATGCTTTTTACAAGCATATCTTAGTATCTCACTGACTCATGCATCTGAGCACCCTAGCGCCACCACAAGCGCGGGTGCCAACGGCCAACTCCGGCCTTATGGAAAAACGTTTATATGCATAACTTGGCTATTTTTTGTCCGATTTTGATCAAATTTGGCATTTTGCTGGGTATTAGTATCAAATTCAAGTGTGCCAAATTTGATTCCACATCGTGAAAAATTACGGGAGATAATCGAGTTTTTCAAATTTCGGAGGCGGAAAGGGGCGTGGCAAAATCTTTATAATTACAAAATGAGTGCATTTACTAAGTAAATATACGTACCAAATATGGTGTCTCTAGCTGCAATAGTTTTTGAGATAAACGTTTTTTTTGAATTGCGGGGGCAGAAAGGGGCGTGGCAATATTTTGAAATAAACTCGGTCACTCTACATACTACATGAGCCTACATACCAAATTTGGTGGCTCTATCTCTTATAGTCTCTGAGATCTAGGCGTTCATACGGACGGACAGACGGACAGACGGACAGACGGACGGACGGACAGACGGACAGACGGACGGACGGACAGACGGACATGGCTATATCGACTCGGCTGTTGATACTGATCAAGAATATATATACTTTACGGGGTCGGAAAAGCTTCCTTCTGCCTGTTACATACATTTTGGCGACTTTAATATACCATTTCACCCTATGGGTGTATGGTATAAAAAAAATGAAGAAGAAATAGGAGATACGTTAAATAAATATCATTCCTTAAGATTAAACATCGTGGTCAGCTGAAATAACTTCACCAAATCAGATTGACCAAAAAAATATATAAAACCAAACATAAACTAAAGTAAGTCATAAAATTCATATGACACTTATTGCTTAATACCAAACAAAACATGCATCCACACTCTGTGGAAGACACTTAAGATTATAACAGCGGCGCGGTATGAAGTAACCAGCGCTGAGCATGAAATATAAACAATTTTCAACCCCCATAAACGCGGGGCATTAGAATAAGTATTTTTTAGAATAATTGTCGCTTCTTAGAGTTTAAGAGTTGTTAAATAAAATCAGTTCATATTTTGAATTCAACGGATGAAGCCTGGGTTATCTTCTTTCTCTTCGGAAATCCCTATTCATTTTGGTCCTTCGAAAAAAGGAACTCTTCAGTTTTCCCCCACCAGTGGTAAGAGACTCAGAGTGTGAAACAGCGCCTTGTGTCTGAATTCTTATGCAAGTGTAAATGCTAAGATCAACAAAAGGTAGCAAAAATATAATAACTGTTGTTATCTCCCACCAGTGGTAAGAGGTATTGCGTAATAAAAAAAAGTGCCTACGTTCGATTATAAAGGCAGTTTGGTAAGTGGAGCGACTGTGATATTTTCGGCGGCGGGAGTGTTTGCGTTTGGCGTATTCGAAGCCCTAATATAAAAAAAAAGTTAACTAGTGTATATGTAGTTACAAGTCGGCAACTACAAACAGCAGTAGAGCAACAAGATTGTTTCAAAAAAGAGGCAAAATACAAGAAAATCTGGTGTGAGGACTGGCACCCGGACCGCCTTAGCCTATATGCCCTGGACAACAACAGCTGAGCAACGACACAGCAAGAAAAAAAAAAGACCACACCAGGTCTGCCCTGGTCCATTATATTGGCCATATTGCGAGTTTACCTGTGTCAACAGGACCAGCATCGGCACCCCAACAGCCTGTGCGAAGACCAGCACCGGCACCGTCCAGCGCGGCAAGCTAGACCCCGGAGCTAAAGAGATCTGAGAAACCAGCACCGACGCCCCAACAGCCTGTGCGAAGACCAGCACCGGCAACGTCAAGCGCGAAAAGCTAGACCTTGCATGCAGTAGGACCGGTAGCGCTACAAAGAGCGCCCAACAATCAAATACATCATAAATCAAAATTGTTTGCAGAAAAGAAAAATGTTACTATGTTAAACTGAGCAATAATTGCTTTGCTCGGTCTAGAGTGTGTCCCATAAAGCCACATGCCAAATAGAGATCACTGCGATGATCGAGTAGGGAAAGTAAAAAAAAATATAAAATTGATTTTAAAAAAAATTAATAATATTTTTAAGCAAGTTGGCCGTTGAAGGGTCAATAATAATATAAAAATATATACAAAAAATACATTCATTAACTGTCCGCCGCCGTGTGCAGACGTGTTTTTTAAATTAGGTGGAAAAATAAAAAATACTATTAGTTATAGCAATATGTAAATCAGGCGACTGAGAGCCCTACACAATTTTTGCAATCGCGGTCTTTTTTATTTTTGCACTAAATTTTGCGGAGTGCATTAAAAAACACGTAAACAGTCTTGCCACTTACAAGACTTATTTAATTCTTGCGCATATATTCTAACTTTTGTTATTATGTCATCCCAAGTAACCATAGTTTGCGAAAAAATTAAATTTTTTTTTTTTCTAAGAGATCAATACTATATGTGTTGGACGAATAGGTTGTGCACCCGGACGGTTGTAATTCTTTTTTTCCGTTTTAGCCAGTTGTATGCTGCTCCTATTGGCCTTTCTATCAAGTTGGCTATCCTTGATTCAAATTTCCTATTATGCGCAATCCAGTATTTGATTTCTTTATACTTTGGATTGGTTTTAACTCTGTATTTGTTTAAATATTTGAGTTCTACTCGACCCATTTTTAAGTTATATTTAGGCCATCGCTCTACTCTAATATTTTTTCTTAATTATCTTAATATGCAATGCATATAACTTCAAAACCAGATTTATGGCTACCAATATTAAAATAGATATCAATAACATCCCTATTTCTTCTACATTTTCACTATGATTTATTATATTAACGCTGTTGACGACATTAGCCGTTGGATGATCTATTTTGGATTCTTGAGAACTCATTTTGCTAAAAATAAATTTTAGTTGTTGGTTGTTTAGACCCGTATTCGATTATTAAGAAAATGTTTGAAAAAAAAATCTTGTTGAATTCTTTTTTTACTTTTTATTTATATGTAAATCATTTGAAATTTTGTAAATTTTTGGGCCAAAATGTATGCAACAGAAAGAAGGAAGCTTTTCCGACCGCATAAAGTATATGTATATATTCTTGATCAATATCCGCAACCGCAATTAAAGAAAATTTATCTCAAAAACTATTGCAGCTAGAGACACCATATTTGGTATGTATATTTGCACAGTAAATGCGCACATTTTGTATGTATAAATATTTTGCCACGCTTTCCTCTGTGCAACAAGTGCAAACACGTTCGAATTTATCTTATATTAGTTCAAGATTCGGTTATTGTCTGCACGTTGACGCGTACAATGCGAAGTTCGTTCCAGTGGCCCATACGACACCAGGAATAACCTGTTTCGCGCGAACACAAGCAGAGCGGTTTCCACCTCCCGTGCCGACCACCATGGCGCGCAGCCATATATCGGACGGCCCGATCGCGTGGACCAATGCAAATGATTAACTACAGCTAATTACGAGCAAGAACATTCATGGCTTTACTAACTGTAGCAGAAATGAGAGGATTATTTTTTTTTAACGTTTTAAATATATTTGTTGAATTTACTCTTAAATTAGAGCCTAACAAGTTTGAGATATTTTTCTTAATCTAGTACTTAAGATAAATCCAGGGGATATTGCAGGCGGCCCTAATCACTTATTATTGGGTTGGTCTGTCATTTCTTTTAAGACGAGTTCTATTATTAGTTCGCGTAAGGGAATTGGCAAGAACATTAGATGTCAAGGTAAGTGACATACACGGCTTGAGGAATTGGTACGTTGTTTAGCATTAGAGCTGGACAGTTTCTTCTGTTAAGCGTAAATGTAACATGTTTGCATATCTGCTCGTTGACCCGGATACGCCAGGTTGCTAGCCAATCCTCTACCACCTTGAGGTGTTCCTCTAATTTTGCAGAGACTTGATTTGGGCATTTGTATCTGTTGAGGATTGAGGATCGGCAAAAGTGGACGTTGTAAGTCCTAACCTCGTTGGTAAGTCTGCAGTGTACAGCAGGTATAGCAATGGCCCGAGTACACTGCCTTGCGGTACACCAGCTTTAATTTTAAAGTCAGCCGAGACGGAGCCATTATACCTTACAGCGAGTTTCCTATTGTAAAGGTAAGATAAAGGTAAGGTAAGACCCCTTATCGGTGAAACTGTCTCTGTAGGAGCGCTTAATGTTGGGTGGGCTTTCCACAGAGGATGTTTAGTGCTGGTTGGAATAAGCTTTTCTATGTATTTCCTTTAAGACCATATTTCCTCTTGTCTTAACTCCTTGGAAAGGTTGCGGCTGGAATGCCTTAGGCGAAGTTTTCCTGCTGGTGTTCGAGTAATCTACCCTTCTCTTCTTAGACGTCGTTTTTCCGTTACTAATTGTTCTATCCGCCGGTTCGTAGGCATGTGGAGTAGATACTCTTGCTGGAGCTCCCAGCATCGACTCATGTGCGTATATCATATAAGGGCGATCAAGTACTTAGGGTCTTGGTAATAGTGTGAGAGTGATCGGAGGTTAAATCTAGCAGTGTTTCCGCAGTCATCCGATTGCGCGGAAACCTCGTGGTTAATGCCAAATCAATTCAGACACTTTCTGTGGATCTGTGGGCCAATAAGTAGGCCCACCCGGTGAGATGCAATCCATCTTATTGAGTGGGTTGACTATTGTGTTGTACAACTGCTTGCCTTTAGGATTTACCAGTCGAGATCCCCAGTGCGCATGTTTGTCGTTATAGTCCCCTGCTGCAATGAAGCGATCTCCGAGTGTTTTAAATCTGTACATTCCTTTTCAGAGATTGAGAAGCGTGATGGGCAGTATAGGGCAATCGGTGTAGTGTTGCCGCAGCTGGTTTGGACGGTTAGAGCAGTTGCTTGTAGGTGCTGTGTTTCAAATCTGTTGAGGAACGAGTGTTTTATACGATTTTTGATTGGGATACCAGTCCCGCCATGAGCTTTTCCGTCTGGATATTTTGTTGCGTAGAAGGTATTTGAAAATTATTTTTTATGTTTAATGTTTTTCCGATATCAGCAAAACGTCGATTTCACTTGAGTCTAGAAATAGTTGCAGTTCATTTTTGTGCTTGGAGATGCCGTTAGCATTCCAAAGAGGCCATTATTTATTCTCGATAAGCTTCTGGATAAGCAGGTTTTGATTCCGCATTAGTTCCTGCATACTGCATATGGTCATATTTTGATTAAGTGAGATCAGTAGGGCCTCTAAACCCATTGGAGTTTGCTGGCCAAGTTCTGGTGCGCTAGGTTGCGGATTCTGTAGATGGTGGAGTGACAGGTCTCTTTCGCGGGCTCCGTCTTTCCAGTTCGGAGTACAGTAGCGAAGGATACACTAGGACTGGTTGTAGCAGGCATGTTAGATGATCTAACAGCCTTGGCGGAGAATACCTCCGGTGGAGTTTTGGAGGCGTTGAAGGTGATTTTTGGTCCAGCTGGGGGTTTGCGCCCATTTAGGTGTGATTGAAGATCCTTGAAGACAGGACATCCCCTGTAGTTGGCTGTGTTGTTCCCTCCACTGTTACTGCATAGTCTTAGTGCGACGTTGTTTCTGTCCTTGGTGCAAATGCCATATTTATGATGTTCGCCGCAGCCAACACACACTAACCTAAGATTGCAATTGTTAGAGGTGTGGTTGAATTCCTGGCAGTTTTTACACTGCGGTGGTTGGTATCGCATGTGGGGCTTCTCTACGGTGATTCTTCTGTGCAATAGGAGCTGAAGGTTTTAGATTGGGTGCACTTCATTTGGCTTCGACAGCTTTGCATCTGGTTGGAGCTCGAGTTTAAACAAGTCACAACAAAGTTATTTGCCCCTACTGTTTCTACTAGCTTCGAAATCGGCGTGCTGCAGTTGGCTCCACGGATGTATAAAGGGGATGGTCTAGCCGATTTAACTTAATCTACAGCGCCGGCTTGATCGTCTTGCTGATCGGCAAAAATTTTAAAACGATTCTCTCTTAGAATGTTTAAGATTGAACATCGTGGTCAGCTGAAATGGCTTTAACAAATCAGATTGACCAAAGAAATATTCAAAAACGAAACATAAACAAAAATAAGTCATAAAGATTCATATGGCGAGTATTGCTCAAAACCAAACAACATGCATCCGCACTCTGTCGACACTTAACACCAAAACGACGCATTATCAAGTCGCCAAACGCTGAGCATGAAATATAAACAAGTTTCAAACCCCGAAGACGTGGGGCATTAGAATAACCATTTTTAAGAACAATTGTCACCTCGAGTATAAGAGTTCATTTATATATAGAACACTTATTCAAATAAAATCAGTTCATATTTTGAATTTAACGAATGAAGACTGGGTTAATTTCCCTCTCTCCTACTCTCTTTTTTTTTTTGTTGCAAAAAAGAGGCAAAATACAAGAAAATCTGGTGTGGGGACTGGCACCGGGGCCGCCTTAGCCTATATGCCCTGGACAACAACAGCTGAGCAATGACACAGCAAGAAAAAAAAAAGACCACACCAGGTCTGCCTTGGTCCATTATATTGGCCATATTGCGAGTTTACCTGTGTCAACAGGACCAGCATCGGCACCCCCAACAGCCTGTGCGAAGACCAGCACCGGCACCGTCCAGCGCGGCAAGCTAGACCCCGGAGCTAAAGAGATCTGAGAAACCAGCACCGGCGCCCCAACAGCCTGTGCGAAGACCAGCACCGGCAACGTCAAGCGCGAAAAGCTAGACCTTGCATGCAGTAGGACCGGTAGCGCTACAAAGAGCGCCCAACAATCAAATACATCATAAATCAAAATTGTTTGCAGAAAAGAAAAATGTTACTATGTTAAACTGAGCAATAATTGCTTTGCTCGGTCTAGAGTGTGTCCCATAAAGCCACATGCCAAATAGAGATCACTGCGATGATCGAGTAGGGAAAGTAAAAAAAAATATAAAATTGATTTTAAAAAAAATTAATAATATTTTTAAGCAAGTTGGCCGTTGAAGGGTCAATAATAATATAAAAATATATACAAAAAATACATTCATTAACTGTCCGCCGCCGTGTGCAGACGTGTTTTTTAATGCACTCCGCAAAATTAAGTGGAAAAATAAAAAATACTATTAGTTATAGCAATATGTAAATCAGGCGACTGAGAGCCCTACACAATTTTTGCAATCGCGGTCTTTTTTATTATTGCACTAAATTTTGCGGAGTGCATTAAAAAACACGTAAACAGTCTTGCCACTTACAAGACTTATTTAATTCTTGCGCATATATTCTAACTTTTGTTATTATGTCATCCCAAGTAACCATAGTTTGCGAAAAAATTAAATTTTTTTTTTTTTAAGAGATCAATACTATATGTGTTGGACGAATAGGTTGTGCACCCGGGCGGTTGTAATTCTTTTTTTCCGTTTTAGCCGGTTGTATGCTGCTCCTATTGGCCTTTCTATCAAGTTGGCTATCCTTGATTCAAATTTCCTATTATGCGCAATCCAGTATTTGATTTCTTTATACTTTGGATTGGTTTTAACTCTGTATTTGTTTAAATATTTGAGTTCTACTCGACCCATTTTTAAGTTATATTTAGGCCATCGCTCTACTCTAATATTTTTTCTTAATTATCTTAATATGCAATGCATATAACTTCAAAACCAGATTTATGGCTACCAATATTAAAATAGATATCAATAACATCCCTATTTCTTCTACATTTTCACTATGATTTATTATATTAACGCTGTTGACGACATTAGCCGTTGGATGATCTATTTTGGATTCTTGAGAACTCATTTTGCTAAAAATAAATTTTAGTTGTTGGTTGTTTAGACCCGTATTCGATTATTAAGAAAATGTTTGAAAAAAAAAATCTTGTTGAATTCTTTTTTTACTTTTTATTTATATGTAAATCATTTGAAATTTTGTAAATTTTTGGGCCAAAATGTATGCAACAGAAAGAAGGAAGCTTTTCCGACCCCATAAAGTATATGTATATATTCTTGATCAATATCCGCAACCGCAATTAAAGAAAATTTATCTCAAAAACTATTGCAGCTAGAGACACCATATTTGGTATGTATATTTGCACAGTAAATGCGCACATTTTGTATGTATAAATATTTTGCCACGCTTTCCTCTGTGCAACAAGTGCAAACACGTTCGAATTTATCTTATATTAGTTCAAGATTCGGTTATTGTCTGCACGTTGACGCGTACAATGCGAAGTTCGTTCCAGTGGCCCATACGACACCAGGAATAACCTGTTTCGCGCGAACACAAGCAGAGCAGTTTCCACCTCCCGTGCCGACCACCATGGCGCGCAGCCATATATCGGACGGCCCGATCGCGTGGACCAATGCAAATGATTAACTACAACTAATTACGAGCAAGAACATTCATGGCTTTACTAACTGTAGCAGAAATGAGAGGATTATTTTTTTTTAACGTTTTAAATATATTTGTTGAATTTACTCTTAAATTAGAGCCTAATAAGTTTGAGATATTTTTCTTAATCTAGTACTTTAGATAAATCCAGGGGATATTGCAGGCGGCCCTAATCACTTATTATTGGGTTGGTCTGTCATTTCTTTTAAGACGAGTTCTATTATTAGTTCGCGTAAGGGAATTGGCAAGAACATTAGATGTCAAGGTAAGTGACATACACGGCTTGAGGAATTGGTACGTTGTTTAGCATTAGAGCTGGACAGTTTCTTCTGTTAAGCGTAAATGTAACATGTTTGCATATCTGCTCGTTGACCCGGATACGCCAGGTTGCTAGCCAATCCTCTACCACCTTGAGGTGTTCCTCTAATTTTGCAGAGATTTGATTTGGGCATTTGTATCTGTTGAGGATTGAGGATCGGCAAAAGTGGACGTTGTAAGTCCTAACCTCGTTGGTAAGTCTGCAGTGTACAGCAGGTATAGCAATGGGCCGAGTACACTGCCTTGCGGTACACCAGCTTTAATTTTAAAGTCAGCCGAGACGGAGCCATTACACCTTACAGCGAGTTTCCTATTGTAAAGGTAAGATAAAGGTAAGGTAACACCCCTTATCGGTGAAACTGTCTCTGTAGGAGCGCTTAATGTTGGGTGGGCTTTCCACAGAGGATGTTTAGTGCTGGTTGGAATAAGCTTTTCTATGTATTTCCTTTAAGACCATATTTCCTCTTGTCTTAACTCCTTGGAAAGGTTGCGGCTGGAATGCCTTAGGCGAAGTTTTCCTGCTGGTGTTCGAGTAATCTACCCTTCTCTTCTTAGACGTCGTTTTTCCGTTACTAATTGTTCTATCCGCCGGTTCGTAGGCATGTGGAGTAGATACTCTTGCTGGAGCTCCCAGCATCGACTCATGTGCAAAGACGCACATGTCAATGTCCCCTGCAGCATCCACTTTCGGCGAACAGTCAATGTGTGCACACATGTACATTTTATATTTAAGCGAATTTGTTTTGTTGTTTGTAAGCCTATAAGGGCGATCAAGTACTTAGGGTCTTGGTAATAGTGTGAGAGTGATCGGAGGTTAAATCTATCAGTGTTTCCGCAGTCATCCGATTGCGCGGAATCCTCGTGGTTAATGCGAAATCAATTAAGTCAGACACTTTCTGTGGATCTGTGGGCCAATAAGTAGGCCCACCCGGTGAGATGCAATCCATCTTATTGAGTGGGTTGACTATTGTGTTGTACAACTGCTTGCCTTTAGGATTTACCAGTCGAGATCCCCAGTGCGCATGTTTGTCGTTATAGTCCCCTGCTGCAATGAGGCGATCTCCGAGTGTTTTAAATCTGTACATTCCTTTTCAGAGATTGAGAAGCGTGATGGGCAGTATAGGGCAATCGGTGTAGTGTTGCCGCAGCTGGTTTGGACGGTTAGAGCAGTTGCTTGTAGGTGCTGTGTTTCAAATCTGTTGAGGAACGAGTGTTTTATACGATTTTTGATTGGGATACCAGTCCCGCCATGAGCTTTTCCGTCTGGATATTTTGTTGCGTAGAAGGTATTTGAAAATTATTTTTTTATGTTTAATGTTTTTCCGATATCAGCAAAACGTCGATTTCACTTGAGTCTAGAAATAGTTGCAGTTCATTTTTGTGCTTGGAGATGCCGTTAGCATTCCAAAGAGGCCATTATTTATTCTCGATAAGCTTCTGGATAAGCAAGTTTTGATTCCGCATTAGTTCCTGCATACTGCATACGGTCATGTTTCGATTAAGTGAGATCAGTAGGGCCTCTAAACCCATTGGAGTTTGCTGGCCAAGTTCTGGTGCGCTAGGTTGCGGATTCTGTAGATGGTGGAGTGACAGGTCTCTTTCGCGGGCTCCGTCTTTCCAGTTCGGAGTACAGTAGCGAAGGATACACTAGGACTGGTTGTAGCAGGCATGTTAGATGATCTAACAGCCTTGGCGGAGAATACCTCCGGTGGAGTTTTGGAGGCGTTGAAGGTGATTTTTGGTCCAGCTGGGGGTTTGCGCCCATTTAGGTGTGATTGAAGATCCTTGAAGACAGGACATCCCCTGTAGTTGGCTGTGTTGTTCCCTCCACTGTTACTGCATAGTCTTAGTGCGACGTTGTTTCTGTCCTTGGTGCAAATGCCATATTTATGATGTTCGCCGCAGCCAACACACACTAACCTAAGATTGCAATTGTTAGAGGTGTGGTTGAATTCCTGGCAGTTTTTACACTGCGGTGGTTGGTATCGCATGTGGGGCTTCTCTACGGTGATTCTTCTGTGCAATAGGAGCTGAAGGTTTTAGATTGGGTGCACTTCATTTGGCTTCGACAGCTTTGCATCTGGTTGGAGCTCGAGTTTAAACAAGTCACAACAAAGTTATTTGCCCCTACTGTTTCTACTAGCTTCGAAATCGGCGTGCTGCAGTTGGCTCCACGGATGTATAAAGGGGATGGTCTAGCCGATTTAACTTAATCTACAGCGCCGGCTTGATCGTCTTGCTGATCGGCAAAAATTTTAAAACGATTCTCTCTTAGAATGTTTAAGATTGAACATCGTGGTCAGCTGAAATGGCTTTAACAAATCAGATTGACCAAAGAAATATACAAAAACGATACATAAACAAAAATAAGTCATAAAGATTCATATGGCGAGTATTGCTCAAAACCAAACAACATGCATCCGCACTCTGTCGACACTTAACACCAAAACGACGCATTATCAAGTCGCCAAACGCTGAGCATGAAATATAAACAAGTTTCAAACCCCGAAGACGTGGGGCATTAGAATAACCATTTTTAAGAACAATTGTCGCCTCGAGTATCGAGCCTAGAGTCTAAGAGTTCATTTATATATAGAACACTTATTCAAATAAAATCATTCATATTTTGAATTTAACGAATGAAGACTGGGTTAATTTCCCTCTCTCCTACTCTCTTTTTTTTTTTGTTTCAAAAAAGAGGCAAAATACAAGAAAATCTGGTGTGAGGACTGGCACCCGGACCGCCTTAGCCTATATGCCCTGGACAACAACAGCTGAGCCACGACACAGCAAGAAAAAAAAAAGACCACACCAGGTCTGCCCTGGTCCATTATATTGGCCATATTGCGAGTTTACCTGTGTCAACAGGACCAGCATCGGCACCCCAACAGCCTGTGCGAAGACCAGCACCGGCACCGTCCAGCGCGGCAAGCTAGACCCCGGAGCTAAAGAGATCTGAGAAACCAGCACCGACGCCCCAACAGCCTGTGCGAAGACCAGCACCGGCAACGTCAAGCGCGAAAAGCTAGACCTTGCATGCAGTAGGACCGGTAGCGCTACAAAGAGCGCCCAACAATCAAATACATCATAAATCAAAATTGTTTGCAGAAAAGAAAAATGTTACTATGTTAAACTGAGCAATAATTGCTTTGCTCGGTCTAGAGTGTGTCCCATAAAGCCACATGCCAAATAGAGATCACTGCGATGATCGAGTAGGGGAAAGTAAAAAAAAATATAAAATTGATTTTAAAAAAAATTAATAATATTTTTAAGCAAGTTGGCCGTTGAAGGGTCAATAATAATATAAAAATATATACAAAAAATACATTCATTAACTGTCCGCCGCCGTGTGCAGACGTGTTTTTTAATGCACTCCGCAAAATTAAGTGGAAAAATAAAAAATACTATTAGTTATAGCAATATGTAAATCAGGCGACTGAGAGCCCTACACAATTTTTGCAATCGCGGTCTTTTTTATTTTTGCACTAAATTTTGAGGAGTGCATTAAAAAACACGTAAACAGTCTTGCCACTTACAAGACTTATTTAATTCTTGCGCATATATTCTAACTTTTGTTATTATGTCATCCCAAGTAACCATAGTTTGCGAAAAAATAAAATTTTTTTTTTCTAAGAGATCAATACTATATGTGTTGGACGAATAGGTTGTGCACCCGGGCGGTTGTAATTCTTTTTTTCCGTTTTAGCCGGTTGTATGCTGCTCCTATTGGCCTTTCTATCAAATTGGCTATCCTTGATTCAAATTTCCTATTATGCGCAATCCAGTATTTGATTTCTTTATACTTTGGATTGGTTTTAACTCTGTATTTGTTTAAATATTTGAGTTCTACTCGACCCATTTTTAAGTTATATTTAGGCCATCGCTCTACTCTAATATTTTTTCTTCTTCAAAACCAGATTTATGGCTACCAATATTAAAATAGATATCAATAACATCCCTATTTCTTCTACTTTTCACTATGATTTATTATATTAACGCTGTTGACGACATTAGCCGTTGGATGATCTATTTTGGATTCTTGAGAACTCATTTTGCTAAAAATAAATTTTAGTTGTTGGTTGTTTAGACCCGTATTCGATTATTAAGAAAATGTTTGAAAAAAAAATCTTGTTGAATTCTTTTTTTACTTTTTATTTATATGTAAATCATTTGTAAATTTGTAAATTTTTGGGCCAAAATGTATGCAACAGAAAGAAGGAAGCTTTTCCGACCCCATAAAGTATATGTATATATTCTTGATCAATATCCGCAACCGCAATTAAAGAAAATTTATCTCAAAAACTATTGCAGCTAGAGACACCATATTTGGTATGTATATTTACACAGTAAATGCGCACATTTTGTATGTATAAATATTTTGCCACGCCGCTTTCCTCTGTGCAACAAGTGCAAACACGTTCGAATTTATCTTATATTAATTCAAGATTCGGTTATTGTCTGCACGTTGACGCGTACAATGCGAAGTTCGTTCAAGTGGCCCGAACACAAGCAGAGCGGTTTCCACCTCCCGTGCCGACCGACCATGGGGCGCAGCCATATATCGGACGGCCCGATCGCGTGGACCAATGCAAATGATTAACTACAGCTAATTACGAGCAAGAACATTCATGGCTTTACTAACTGTAGCAGAAATGAGAGGATTATTTTTTTTTAACGTTTTAAATATATTTGTTGAATTTCTTAAATTAGAGCCTAACAACAAGTTTGAGATATTTTTCTTAATCTAGTACTTAAGATAAATCCAGGGGATATTGCAGGCGGCCCTAATCACTTATTATTGGGTTGGTCTGTCATTTCTTTTAAGACGAGTTCTATTATTAGTTCGGGTAAGGGAATTGGCAAGAACATTAGATGTCAAGGTAAGTGACATACACGGCTTGAGGAATTGGTACGTTGTTTAGCATTAGAGCTGGACAGTTTCTTCTGTTAAGCGTAAATGTAACATGTTTGCATATCTGCTCTGCCAATCTGCCAATCCTCTACCACCTTGAGGTGTTCCTCTAATTTTGCAGAGACTTGATTTGGGCATTTGTATCTGTTGAGGATTGAGGATCGGCAAAAGTGGACGTTGTAAGTCCTAACCTCGTTGGTAAGTCTGCAGTGTACAGCAGGGGGCCGAGTACACTGCCTTGCGGTACACCAACTTTAATTTTAAAGTCAGCCAAGAAAGCAAAATATTGCTTAATAAATAAAAAAAAAATAATAAGTGCGTGCGTCTGATTATAAAGGCAGTCTGGCTAGTGGAGCAACTGCGGTATTTTCGGCGACGGGAGTGGTAAAAAGAACAACAGAGGGCCGGGGTTATCTTCGACCGCGTCGAAGTTTGTATACCCTTGCAACTGTTTTGGTAATTCTTGCCTTACCCACAGCCATCAAAGTGTAAAAACGTTATATCCAAGAACTTTAATGTCTGCGAAAGAACAGCCTTCAATCTTAGCATAGGAAATAATGAAGATATTTTTCACCGATCGTTCCTATGGGAGCTATATGATATAGTCAGCCGATCTTTTTTAAATTCGGCATAGTCATTAATAGATTCATTCAACTAACAAATGTTAAATTTGAAGGCAATCGTATCACAAGTAACGAAGTTATTGACAAGATTCACTGTTTTTGTTAAAATATGTACATATATAAGCACCGCAGTATGTCTATCTCTATCTTATTATTCTCGAATAATCCGATCTGTGAATTGTAACGGACATTCTTTCATTTCTGCTTTACATTGACTTTCTTGCTGCCTGCGCTGCAGCGAATATTCTTATGCATAAGTTTACTCTAATAAACCTCTACTCGAATAGGTTATGGGCCCAAGCAGCAGGAAGTAAAACTGTGCGGGTTGGTCGAAAAGACTTGTAAGAGATTCGTTTTGTTAATTAAAGTTTGTGATTAACTAATTTGTTCAAGATGAGTACACAATTTTCAATCGAAAAACTAGATGGTGAAAATTAAAGTGTATGGTCAGTACAGATGAAAAGTCTGTTGATTCATTCTGATTTGTGGTCGGTGACATGTGGTTGGTTAAAAAAAGAGGCGTCTGATACGGCTGAACAAAAGGAGTTGTTTGACAGTAAAGACGAGAAAGCCCTCGCAAGTATATTGTTGTGCGTAAGTCCGTCGCAGATCAACGGTATAGAACATTGTAAAACCGCGAGCGAAGCATGGGCAAAGTTATCCGCGATCCACATGCCCTCCGGTCCGGCTAGAAAAATACAGTTGTTTAAGCATATACAACAATTGTTGTATATTGTTGGCTACAGTAGCAGTAGTAGTAAAGTAAAGTAGCAGTAGTAGTAAAGTAAAGTAAAGTAGTAAAGCAGTATTCGAGAGCATTTGAATAATTTTTCTAATGTCGTTGAAAAGTTAAATGAAATTCAGGAACAAGTGCCTGATGAAATGCTCGTTATAATTTTGTTGGCAAGTTTAAGTGATGATTTCGAAAATTTTGTAGTTGCCATAGAAACGCGAGACTCGTTGCCATCGCTAAGCGCTCTAAAAATTAAATTGCTTGAAGAGGGAGAGAGACGCAAGATTGGCGACATAGCCGAGAAAAGTGAGAATAAAATGTATTCGTCGCGTCAAGAAAACGGTAAAAAGAACAAAGCAATGAGAGAACCAAAAAACATTGAATGTTGGTTGTGCGGTCGTCGCGGGCATTTCGCGTCGAACTGTGGTTCGAAAGAGAGAAAAGACAATTCGAGACAAAAAAGAACAGTAAAAAGTCTTTTTCGGTGCTCTCTACTTCTGGAACACGAATCGGTTTGTCGAAAAATGCGTGGTGTGTAGCCAGCGGGGCTGCAGCTCATTTGTGTGCGGACAAATAAATGTTTACCAGTATGCGTGAGCACAAAGAGAAAAACACGTATCACGATCGAATTGGTTGACGTGCAGGCGATAGTTATATAGAAGCCGAAGGTTGCGGTACAGTGGAACTAAAATGGAAAAATATCACGATCGAATTGGTTGACGTGCTATATGTAAAGGACTTAAAATGTGATTTTATTTTGGTATCAAAGGTAACAGAAAATGGCTTAAGAGTAATTTTTGTCAAAAACAAAGTGTTCGTTAAAGACAGTAATAATCGTGATTTAATGATCGCAGAGAAACACAACGGTTTGTTTTTATTTGAAAGTAAAACAAAAACAGTGTTTGCTGCAGAAACAAATGTAAATCAGCTGGTCAAATGGCATGCTCGTTTCGGACATTTAATTTTCGATAGTTTGAATAAAATGATTAAGCAGGATATGGTCTCAATGCTAGAGTGTGTAGTACAAATGACCTTGTATGTGAAACGTGTGCAAAAAGTAAAATTTGCGTTAATAAGTTTCCGAAGTTTTCGGAAAGTCGCTCAAAAGAATTGTTGGGCTTGATTCATACAGACATTTGTGGACATATGCGTACAGCGTCACAAGGTGGTGCGCGCTATTTTGCAACTTTCATAGACGATAAATCACGTTATGTATCGGTATACATTTTAAAGAATAAGAGCGAAATTTTTTCCAGAAATTCAAAGATTTCAAAATGCTAGCAGAAAATCAGACGGATAAGCTTATAAAAGCCATACGAAGCGACAACGGTCGTGAGTTCCTGAGCGATGTATTTAAACAGTTCTTATCGAGTCATGGAATAAAAAGAGAACTCACTGTTCCCCACACTCCACAACAAAATGGTGTGGCGGAGCGCGCCAATAGAACCTTGGTGGAGATGGCGCGAAGCATGATAGTGCATGCTGGAGTTGGCGAATTTTTTTGGGGCGAGGCGATAATGACGGCTGCATATTCACGGAACAGAGCAGAAACTGCAACTTTGCCTGTCAATACTCCATACGAGGTTTGGTATGGGAAAAAGCCGAGCGTATCTCATCTTAAATTATTTGGTATGAAAGCTATTGTATTAGATAAAACTCATAAGAACAAGTTTTCAGCGAAAGGGAAGCAGCGTATTTTGGTAGGTTACTCCGAGACTACCAAGGCTTATCGTCTTTACAACCCTGTCAAAAGGACCGTAGTAGTATCCCGAGATATCGTGCTTTTGGAGCACAAGTTCATGAAAAAGTTGGAGCACGGTTGAGAATCTTCATGTGAGTCAGATGTGGTAATCTTTCAGCCAAGTGAAAAACTTGATTGCGAGCATAATGATGAAATCCTAGAAAATTCTGCGGAGCAGCAAATTCCAATTGTTGATGAGCAAAGTGGTGACGAAGAAAATGCTGAGGAGGAGCAACCATATACCCGAAGAGGACCAGGGAGACCAAAGATTGTTCGCACTGGGCGTGCTGGTCGTCCACGAAAAGAGTACAATATGCTGAATGTACTAGATGCGAAAGACGTTACTTTTCCTACCTGTATAAATGAGGCATTTAAGACAGAGCAGTCGGAAAACTGGAAATCAGCAATGCAGAAGGAGTATGACAACCTAGAAATCATTAAGACATGGAGTTTTGTCGATCTTCCTGCAAACAAAAAGGTTATCGGTTGTAAATGGGTTTTTACCACCAAACGAGATGAGAGTGGCAAAGTTCAGCGTTTCAAGGCAAGATTGGTCGCAAAAGGGTGTGGTCAACAATATGGAATTAACTACAAGGAAACCTTTTCCCCGGTTGCACGTTATTCCTCAATCAGACTGGTGATTGCGTTGGCGGTGGAACACGAGATGCACTTGCATCAGATGGATGTCTCTGCAGCATACCTTAATAGTGAGCTACAAGATGACGTTTATATGCGACAACCTGAAGGTTTTGTCGATGCTAATCATCCCAAGCGTGTACTCAAGCTACATAAATCGTTGTACGGCTTGAAACAGAGTGGGCGTGAGTGGAACCAAAAGCTGGATAGCATTCTTTTGAATGCAAGCGAACCGTGACTATACACGAGCATAGTCAATGGGTATTTATCTGTTATTATTGTATATGATTTTATACTTGCATGTACCAGGAAAGACGACGTGGCCTACATAAAGCATCTCATATCAAACTAATTTGATGTGGTCGACGGCGGTGAACTCCATCATTTTTTGGGGATGGAAATCGAGCGAATCTTTTTTTTCCCTGCAACTCAATTCATTACAACACAAACAAAACATTCAAATTATTACTCTTTTTATACCCTTGCAAAAAGGGTATATTAATTTTGGTCAGAAGTGTGCAACGCACAGAAGGAAGCATCTCCGACCATATAAAGTATATATATTCTTGATCAGCACGAAGAGACGAGTTCAGATAACCATGTCCGTCCGTCCGTCCATCCGTCCGTCCGTCTGTCCATCCGTCCGTCCGTCCGTCCGTCCGTTCATCCGTCCGTCCGTCCGTCCGTCCGTCTGTCCGTCCGTCTGGATCGATGCGAACTCCTCCTAGACCGTAAGAGCTACAGAGCTGAAATTTTGCACATAGGCTTGTATATATTGCAGGGTTTGTATATCTCCGATTCAGTCGGATCGGACCACTATATCATATAGCTCCCATACAAACGTCAAAGTCACGAACAGTGACTTTTCTCAATAACTTCGTTACTTTTTAAGCTATTGTCGTGAAATTTAATATAAGTAAGTTTATTGTAACTGTAAACCACTGTGCCAAATTGGATCAAACTCGGGTGACTATGTCATATAGCTCCCATAGGAACGATCGGTCGAAAACAGTGACTTTGATTAATATCTTCGTTATTTCCGAAGATTGTAGGCCGTTCTTTCGCAAACATTAGCCTTTTTAGATAAAACGTTTTTTCCTGTGATGGCTATAGGTAAGGAAAGAGTTACTAAAAAAGATGCAAGGGTATACAAACTTTGACGCGGTCGAAGTTAGCACCGGCCCTCTGGTTACTAAAATTTTTTCTTCTTCTTCGCATACATATACAGTTCGTGTAGCGTTGTGTCCGTGTGTGTATGCATGTGCTCTGTAGGCAGCAAGCAGCGCTCGAACCGATTTATATTGACTGTAACTTGTGTTCTATTTATCGGATCAGATTTAAATTTTGGGATATGAGATTCTATATCCAATACTATCTTATTGGTAAATTTCATGGGGATACTTAAATTTTGCAATAATGTTTCTTCTAGAACTATATAATATAGTAGTCCAATGCCGATGATTTTTAATTTTTATCTTAACCGGGTAATAAAAATGGCTGAGTAAAACGCATACACATCGACGGAGAGACGCACGGACCTTCTGTGCGTTACAAACATCTGGCCAATTTTATAATATCCTCTGCCATGCAATACTCTTTAATCTCGTCAAAAGTAAACGCAGAACCTGTCAGAAATAATTTACCACCAGCAAAATTTTGTAGAGACATCGAAAACTGCAAGAATGTGCTTATACTGCTTGTGAGTTGATTCTAAGGGTCCAAGAAAATCGATGCGGAACGTCTGAAAGGGTAGTTCTTCTTTTGGCAGTGGATGCAGTTCTCCTTATTTTTTACTTTTTCGATTGTTAGACAAGGAATGCAGTATCTTATTTGGTGTTGTATTTTCTAATCTAATTTTGTGATATAATACTCCTTTGCAATTATTTCCTTTGTCTTTTTCACAGAAACGCGACCTCTTTCGTGAGCATGTTTAATAATTTCCCGTTGCAGAGTAGAGGGAACTACAATTAGTTCTTCATCATCGACCAACTTATTAAGAATGCCAGCTAGGATATCGATTATGGCCTTCAACTGGTCGTCTTGTGCTGGGACATTCTTTAATTTACTGTGTATGTAATCTTCTGATATTTTCATAACGCGGTAGCGCATCTGCATGACGTATACGATTTCCCTCATGGTGCTGAACATCAAAATCATATTCTATAATATCTAGTGCAAACATCTTTTTTATCCATCGTTTTTGCAAACGCATTACAATCGCTTATGACTTTAAAATGCTTACCTAGAAGGTAAAATCGGAACTTACGAAATGCTTCAACTACCTCCAAAATCTCTAATTCGTAACTAGTGAATTTTCTTACCGCTTCAGTCGTCTTTTTGCTCATGTAGTATACAGGGTGCAATTCTTTATCATCAGGTAACTTTTGTAATAAAATTGCTCAAAAGCCATTAATCGATGCGTCTGTATGTACTTCTGTTTCAAACTTGGGGTTAAATATTTGTAAAACAGGTTTCTGGCTTATCAATTCTTTAAGCAAATTAAAAGATTTTATCTGACTCTCGTTGAATATAAATTGTACATCATTATACCCTTGCAGAGGGTATTATAAAATTGGTCAGATGTTTGTAACGCACAGAAGGAGACGTTTCCGACCCCATAAAGTATATATATTCTTGATCAGCATGAGAAGCTGAGTCGATATAGCCATGTCCGTCTGTCCGTCCGTCCGTCCGTCCGTCTGTGCAAATCAACTTCACGCTGTCATCTTAAGAGCTATCGGAATGAAATTTCATATTTGAGCTACTTTTAGCCGGGAGATAATAGAGTATGAAAATTGTCAGGATCGGACTACTATATCATATAGCTCTAGAACAAAAATTTTTGCAAAAATTGGAGTATCCCCATGAAATTTACGAATATAATAGAATTTGATATAAAATTTCAGATCCCAAAGTTTGATCGGATAAATAGAACACAAGTTACAGTCAATACAAATCGGTTCTACGTCATCAGCAAATCAAACAGAGCACATGCATACGCACACACAGACGTAGCGCTACACGTATGTATGTATGTGTATAAATTTGTAGTAAAAAGAGAAATATTTTGAATGTTTTGTTTGTGTGTAGATGAATTGAGTTGCAAGGAAAGAAATTTCAAAATGTAAAAAAATTATTGCCAAGGACTGCAAGGGTATATAAACTTCGGCATTGCCGAAGTTAGCTTCTTTGATATTTTATTTTTGATTTGAACGTTCTTAGACTCACTTTTTTGATTACTCGACTTTTCCCGCATTTTTATACGCTTGCAGAGGGTATTATAAAGTTGTTTGTAACGCAGAGAAGGAGACGTTTCCGACCCCATAAAGAATATATACTCTTGATCATCATGAGTCGATATAGCCATGTCCGTCCGTCCGTCTGTCCGTCCGCCCGTCTGTGCAAATCAACTTCACGCTGGCATGTTAAGAGCTATCGGAATGAAATTTAATATTTGAGCTACTTTTAGCTCATGAAAATTGTCAGGATTGGACTACTATATCATATAGCTCTAGAAGAAACATTCTTGCAAAAATTGGAGTACCCTTATGAAATTTACCAATACGATAGTATTGGATATATAATCTCAGAACCAAAAATTTGAATCTGATCGGATAAATAGAACACAAGTTGCAGTCAATATAAATCGGCTCAAATCTGCCTGCTGCCTTCTACGTCATCATCAAATCAAACAGAGCACATGCATACACACACACACAGACGCAGCTCTACACGAACTGTATGTGTATGCGTGTTGTGCTTTTCTTAGGGAATGTTGGAAGAAGAAGAAAAAATTGGAGTAAAAAGAGAAATGCTGTTTTGTTTGTGTGTTGATGAATTGAGTTGCAGGGAAACAAATTTTAAAATGTAAAAAATTATTGCCAAGGACTGCAAGGGTATATAAACTTTGGCATTGCCGAAGTTAGCTCTTTTGATATTTTCATAACATTTTATTTTCTGTTTAAACTATTTTAGGATATTAGCATTTTAAAATATTGCTTTGTTTATATTCAAGTCATTAATTCCGTCAATCGCATACTGCATAAGAGCACTTTTCTCTATATTACCCAGTGATGCCATCTCTTTCATTTTCAACAAATATTCTTGAAAACTTTCACCTTTCTTTATTTTAAAAGTAATTCTTTCAATGTCGATCAATTTTTAATTCACATTAAACATTTTAGCAAGTCTTTTAATATTTCTTTTGTATATATATACTTCAACTGATAATGTTTCATCGCCATGGAAAGGTCGTAAAGAGTCCTCAACGTCCCGAAAATTCAAAACGAACCTCGGTGGTGGCATGTTGACATTTACTGCACTTTGCGTATCAATATTGTTGGCCACGACTGTAGAGTTTGCCCTATTCGTTTTGTTTTGCATATTTTCGTTTGGTGCAGCTGTTCTATAATTCGTTTCGTTGCTCACTACTGACAACATTTCGTCTTCGTCTTGCATATTGCCTATCTTCCCATCTCTTTCGCACTCATCGTCGTCATCTTCATTTTGATCATTTTCTATATCAAAGTCAGCTAGCAAATTTACAGCTTGCAAATTGCGAAATAAATGGGAAGTTAGATTCGACTTATCATGCGATAAACCCAAAATGTTACAAATAATTACTAAATCGTTATTTGTTAAATTCTTTTCCACATAAGACACTTTACTTTTATATAAATAACTGTTGAACTCAAAATCAAACCCTTCAAACTTTCTTAGTTTTTTGCGATTTGCACGATCGCCTTTTTCTTCGTATATAAACTTGTGAAACAATGTAATATTAGATTTCTTTTCAGGTGTCAGTGCCTCTTGTACATTTCCAAAGTCTTCAAGTTTGCTCATAGTTCTTTCTCTTACGCACACACACTAATATTGTATATGTATAATTCTTATTTGTTTTCGCGCTGTTTTTTCGTCGTTTGTTTCCACTGTTGCGTCGTTTTGTGTATGTTTGTCTCTTTCTCACTTACTGATATTACTTTTTTACTTCTTTATAAGTTGAGTCATGTCTTCTTTGTAGGTTGAGTCATGCCTATTTTGTAGGTTGAGCCACCATATTTGTAGGAATTTGTTTTATTTAATATATTTATTTGTAGTATTTTAGTTTATTTTAACGTAAAACTATTTATTTGATTATTTTAATTAGGTTTGGTCAGAAATTAGTTGTCTTTACTGCTTTTGCGTCGTTTCGTCTTTTTATAACATACACCCATAGGGTGAAATGGTATATTAAAGTCGCCAAAATGTATGTAACAGGCAGAAGGAAGCTTTTCCGACCCCATAAAGTATATATATTCTTGATCAGGATCAACAGCAGAGTCGATATAGCCATGTCCGTCTGTCCGTCCGTCCGTCCGTCCGTCTGTCCGTATGAACACCTAGATCTCGGAGACTATAAAAGCTAAAGCCAAATTTGGTGTTGCGTCGTAGTATGTATAGTGATCAAGTTTATTTCAAATTTTTGCCGCGTCCCTTTCCGCCCCCGCAATTCAAAAAAAAACCTTTATCTCAAAAACTATTGCAGCTAGAGACACCATATTTGGTATGTATATTTGCTTAGTAAATGCGCTCATTTTGTATATATAAAGATTTTGCCACGCCCCCCTTTCCGCCCCCGAAATTTGAAAAACTCGATTATCTCCCGTAATTTTTTATCTTGTGAAATCAAATTTGGCACACTTAAATTTAATACTAATACCCAGCAAAATACTAAATTTGATCAAAATCGAAATAAAAATAGCCAAGTTATGCATATAAAAGTTTTTCCATATGGCCGGAGTTGGCCGTTGGCGGGTGGTGGCGCTAGGGTGCTCATATGCATGAGTGAGTGAGATACTAAGATATGCGCTTGTGAAAAGCATGTGAACAGAATTTTTTTAAAATAGGCAAATGCATTTGCTATTACAAATTTGAAATATTTGTTTTACTGGTGTATGGTATACCTAAGTCGGCGAGACGACTTGCTTACTTCATTTTGAGCTAGAACGGCCAACTTAACGGAGAGAAAGAGAGAGGAGCGGCTTGAAAGTTTTCGCTGCAGCCAAGACAAGAAAAATAGCAATTGAATAAACGAAAGAAACTAACCATCTCTGTTTTATTTGCGATAATGCCAAATTATCTGCGGCCTGCCGATCGAACGCCCAGCCGTAAACCAACCGCTCGGCCACAGGTGGCGTTATTTTGTTCCACAAATGCAAAACACGTTACATTGTTGTCAGGTGTGGGGTTATGTTCGGTTACTGCGAAGAACCTCACCACCTGTAAAATGCTTAAGAAATCGACTAAGGCTCGGAACAGAAGAATGGCAGAGGACAGCGGCAGTTCAATTATTGCTATAGCACAATCAGTGGAGGCGGTGACTAAAAAGATCGACCGAATGTGCGAGGCCTTACAACGGTCCTTTATAAGTGCACAGCCCACAGCGGTGCCGGGGCCCGTTTCGCCATGCGTCAACTATTCATGCTAGATTGCCGGTAGAGCTATCAACTGTTGCGTCATCGGATACAAGGACCCAGGGAATCATTGCCAGAACGCTTGGCCCAATGCGCTTTTAGCGGAATGCCCGGACATATGTATGACCAGATTCTGGTGCAACAATTTATTGACGGCTCGAAACTCCGCTACAGGGATTAGTAATTTCTAGTCGACCAATTCAGCTACAAGAGGCTTTTGAAGTAGCGATGCGAGTGCAAGCCCAGAATGGACGCACACACTTTAATCTGGTTCTGCACAGTCAGGTGGTCGAGAGTGGAGACATCCATGCATGCCAGTTTCGCGGGGCGAACATTGGCAATAGTAGACAAAGCCCCAACCCAACGATACAACTATTCTAGCTCCAACACCAGTGAATGCACTGGCGGACCTCAGGCCCAATTCAGTGAATAACGCATCAGTCACCCACTGACGCCGAGTCACCAGGCACCACGAACTGAGACGCTAGATGAGGGTGAAAGCGCGGAACCGAATCCGCTAGTGGAAAAAATTCTGGCCCCTATCGACCGTCCAGAGACGCGAAATTCAGCCACCATTACCAGGAACGTTTGCCATTCTCACGTTTTCACCGTTAATGAAGGTGAGTGATCTGCCATATTTGAGCATTCCGTTCCTACCACATTGGAGCCATCCACGGACCAGAGCAGCAGGAATGTAGTTGTCTTGCACAGAAACGGGAGAAAAAAAACAAAGAAAACTGCAAAATAGTTGCAAAAATCAATGAAAATAAGAATTTGTATATATTTCTCATAATACTGCACTCTTTTTGGATAATACTTCATATTTGTTTGCCTTCCCTGGCTCAAAAACAAACTAAACTCTTAAATTCGTCTGTGCAGAAAAATAGGAATGCCCACTTAAACGTTAAAGAAAACAACAGGAACTTCATTAAAAGCCGGTTAATATTATTGGTTATGTTAGTATTTTGTTGTTTAACCTCATTATTTAACGCTGACAACGCTGCACAAATATTTTGCACTATACTTCTTGAACTGCCTGCCAAAGTTGGGCTTGGTTTGACGGATTAACATTTGCCACATGTCTCTTGATGACTCCCCATAGTTTTCAATTGGATTAAGGTCCGGCGATTGAGCAGGCCACCCCATAACATCTATTTTCTCCGATAAGAAATAATTTTTTGCCAACTTGCTAGTGTGTTTGGGGTCATTATCCTGCTGAAATGTCCATTTCAGCGGCATCTCCCAAGAATCATATGGTAGCATAATGTTTTTTTTACTCAATAGAACGATTCGTCTGTCCTCGTTTGGATTCGTTTTACGTTTTGTACCGCGATTTTACGGCTTTTTTTTCAAAATGAACAACGTTAAATGCCATTGTGGTGCTGCACCCAACAGTATTTTGAATTTCCTTGTATGTTTTACCCTGATTTTTAAGGCGAATTATAAGATTCCTCATCTCGACCGAGCAATGTTTTCCTCTACCCACTGAAAACGATAATCTATTACTTTTGTAATAAATTTTATAATCTACAGGATTACCAACAAATAAAACTTACTAATGATAACTTTTTTATATTTGAATTCACTTTTTTTCAACTTTTGTAAAGGTTTAAACTTTGCGTTCCTATTTTACTGAACAAGCAACTTTTGATGCTTGTGTTGAAAATCATTGAAAAGAAGAAAAGGTAACGCCAGAATGTCAAAAAATGTTCGCTATTTTGTCGTTTACACCTCATTCTTCAAATCTTGTGAGCACGTGTTTAAGTAAATGGTCAGACTTTGTCAAAAAAGTGCTGTTGCTTCATAACTTTTAAAGTAAACAACATTTTTGTAAAAAATATTCTTTATTCTAAACAGCATGTGAACAGATTCTTTTTTTAAAATAGGCAAATTCATTTGTAATTACAAATTTGAAATATTTGTTCTACTGGTATATGGTATAAATAAGTCGGCGAGACGTCTTACTTCTTTTGAATAAATCTTTCAGATTGGGCAAATAACCGACTTCATTCTTTATTTCTTTCTATGTATCTACATACTACCTATGTACATTCATAAGGTATTTTAACCTTCTTTGTTAATCCCTGCCGGGGAAGTGGCTGGGCAAGCTTAACGTAAATTCCATCCATTTGATTTTGTAATGCTTGGGAGAAATTCCACGTTTGTTGCAGTTCTGATTTGCAATCAAAAAAGTTGACGGTTTGAGATATTTTACGTACTACAGGAGGCCCTAATCACTTTTTATTGTGTTGGTCTGACATTGCTTTTAAGATGAATTCTATTATTAGTTCGAGTAAGGGAATTGGCAAGAGTATTTGGATGTGCATCCAGTCTTGCAGAATACTTTAGTTGCTGAGTACCTATTTTTCGATCATTTTGAATAATATCGCTCCGTATGTACCACGGAGCCCCGTGATTGATCTTAAAATCTTCGACTGCGCCCTTTCTATAATGTCGACATTGCTGCTACTTGTATTTCTCCATAGTACGGCACCGTGAGTCCAGATGGGTTTCAGTGCGGAGTTATATAGGAGAACTTTATACTCCAGACATAGAGGGGACCGAGCATTGATGATCCAATGTAAGCTACTCGGTTTAAGTTTAACCTGTGACTTTTTTGCTTCGATGTATTTGCGCCAAGTTAGCCTTCTGTCTAGGCGGATGCCAAGGTTAGTGACATCCACGGCTTGAGGAATTGGTACGTTGTTTAGCATAAGAGCTGGACAGTTTCTTCTGTTAACCGTAAATGTAACATGTTTGCATTTCTGCTCGTGGACCCGGATACGCCAGGTTGCTAGCCATTCCTCTGCCACCTTTAGGTGTTCCTCTAATTTTCCAGAAGCTCGTATTGGATTTTTGGACGGATTTTGAACATCAAACGCTTCAGCCAAATTGTGAAACATCGAGGAAAACAGCCGCACAATATTTTTTAGTTTGCTGTTCGTATTTCGGATGTTATGCGAATGACTTGTTTAATTGTACTTTTTTTTTGCGGAAGCCGGTGTGAAGGTATTGCGTTTTCCGATGCCAGAAATGAGTTTAGTCGGAGCTGCAGAACATTTCAAAAGGCTTCGAAAGAAATGGCAGCAAACTAATTGGCCTATAGGATGTCTAGGTTTTCTTCTTTCCCACTTTAGGTATCATGATAATAGTAGACCTTTTCCACGCTCTTGGGAAGTAGCCAATTCTGATTATAGCGTTGAACAGTTTGCAGATGTATTATATGATGATGGAGAGTTCTATTATCATTTTCGGTGTAATTAAGCTAGGGGCTTTTTCGGCTTTAAATGTTTTTTAATAATTGCCAAGATTTCATCCGATTGGGGTTCCGAGTACTGATTACCTGCTGTTTTGACTCCTTATAGGTGAAACTGTCTCTGTAGGAGCGCTATCCACATAGGATGTTTAGTGCTGGTTGGACTGAGATTTTTTTATGTATTTCCTTTGAGCCCAGCTTTCTTCTTTTCTTAACGCCTTGGAGAGGTTGCGGTTAGCATGCCTTAGGCAAAGTTTTTCTGCTGGTGATCGAGTAATCTGCCATTCTCTTCTTAGACGTCATTTCTCCGTCACTAGTTGTTCTATCTACCGGTTAGTAGGCTTTTGGACAGGTTTCGTGTAAGTAGAGACCGGTGGAATAAATACTCTTGCTACAGCTCCCAGCATTGCCCTAAGTGCAGAGACGCACATGTCCGCTGCAGCATCTCGTTTCGTCGAACAGTCAATGTGGGCACTCATTTAAATTTAAGCCACTTTGTTTTGTTGTTTCTAAGCCTTGATCGCCCATGATCAAGTACTTGAGGTCTTACTGATAAGGTGAATAGCACTGGAGAGTGATTAGAAGTTAAATCTAGCAGTATCTTCGCATTGATCTGATTACGCGGAATCCTCTAGGTTACTGCAAAATCAATCAAGTCAGGCACTTCATGTGGGTCACTAAGTAGGCCTACCCGGTGAGACCCAATTTCTCTTATTGAGTCGGTTGACTATTGCGTTGTACAGCTGCTTGCCTTTAGGATTTACCCGCCATGAACTTTTCCATCTGAATGGTTTGTTGTGTAGAAGGTATATTTTGGTATTTGAAAATTATTTTTTGAAATTAGATGTGTTTCCGCTATCAACATGACGTGCGACGTTGTTTCTGTCCTTGGTGCAAATGCCATCTTTATGACGTTCGCCGCAGCCAACACACACTGACCTAAGATTGCAATTGTTAGAGGTGTGGTTGTATTCCTGGCAGTTTTTACACTGCGGTGGTTGATATCTTTTATGGGGCTCCTGTACGGTGATTATTTTGTGCAACAGTAGCTGAAGATTGTAGATTGGGTGCACTTCATTAGGCTTCGACCGCTTTGCATCTAGTTGGAGCTTTATTTTAAAGAGCGGCTGTGCGACTTTATTCCTGTTTATGATGTTGACAAAGGACTTAACCGCAAACCATTTTGCGGCCAATGCGTCTGTTATTTCTTTAGTTGGGACTGAGCCCTTTACTTCTTTTTAGTTATAGAAGGTAGGTATAGAAGTTAATGTTAGCATTACGTAGGTACTTTTCGATGATGCGGAAATTGTCCTCAGTTTGGGTTTGACATTTAATTTCTTTTATGTTACCCCTGTTGAGAGGGGTTACAACAAAGTTATTTGCCCCCCTGTTTCTACTACCGATTTAACTTTATCTACAGCGCCGGCTTAGAAGTGGCAAGAAGTGCCACTCGTTAATTTGGTTTGGTTATTATTGTTGTGGCTGGCTCTGGGTGAATTGGCGTTGACGGATTGACGCAGTTCAATACTTCTGCAGACTTTGAAGCCGATTGCTCTCTCCACGGTAGATTGCTGTTGGTTGCTGAGTGGCTTACATTTTTGGTGTTAGTGCTTATAATAATATTTAGCGAGGTCAGCGACACCACCGAAAAGTACACGTTGTTGCGTTGAACCGAGAGTCGACGCTCACGTTGTTGTTGAATGATTTGTTCTTATAGCTATTGCTGGTGGGGATCGAGAGAGCTTGTGCCCATTCGACATGCCTTTTCCAAAATTACTCAGTTAGTTATTGCATCATAGCATTATTGCTATAAGATCAAAGTAATAGCAATATAAATAGGCGTCTGTGAGGCGACTGAGAGCCCTAGGCAATTTAGCTTCATATTTTGGATTAGACACAAAACGAGGAATCCTTATATTCAGAAGTTAATACTAGTATTCAAGGCAAAAGTGAAGAAGTTGAGAGAGAATTGACAATAGCTTTCACATTTAAAGATATTCGCGATTCGTGGAAGAAAAAAATGTAATTAAAGGTTTGTTTTCCTTTTTATTTATATTTAACTTTCGTTTTGTTCAATAATTTTTTTACACTGTGTCTACACAAATTCTTTTCTCTTCTTTTGGATTTTTTCTAAATTATTTTTACTTAACTTACATTAACATTAACATCTTCGGTGCTTTTTTACTAGCTGGTTGGTAGGGGTACTCGCTTTTCCTAACGTTCCGGATCCAAACACTTGTACCAATTTCCCTCCGAACGGATACTAAAGGAATTTGCAGCGATAGTTTTTACCCTGTCTGATTCTAGGTGCAGTTCAATACAGCGTTTGTTATTTCGTTGACACTTAAGCAGAGCTCGCAAATAACAGTTGAGCGCTTTTTTCTAGCGCTCTGGTTGAGAGCATAACCGAAAAAAATATTACACATGCGGTCTCGCTCTGAGGCAAACACTTTGACTCTATTCGTTTCGGTTTTCTGTTGAGAGATATCAAAACAATATCTGTCAAACAATAACTGTCAGGTAAAGACCTTTTGAAAAAAAACTTACAAGATTTATTTAATTCTAGCGCATGAATTCTAGCTTCTCCTATTAGGTCATCCCAATTAATCATTTTTTTTTTGAAAAATTTACACCCTCTTTTTTTTTTTTTTTATTTTTAATTTCCTGAGAGATCATTTGTCTCGAATAGTTTATGCACCCAGGTGAGTAGAAATCTGTTTTTTAGGCGGTTGTAGGCTTCTACTATGGATCTTTCTATCAAGTGAGTTATCCCTGATTTAAATTTTCTATCATTCACAATCCAGTATTTGATTCCTTCATATTTTGGATTGGTTTCACCTCTGTTAAAGAGGAAGTCTAAGAATGGAACGTATTTGTTCAAATATTTAAGTTCTACTCGACCCATTCTTAAACTGTATTTAGGCCATCTGCTCTAGTCTGATATTTTTATACCATACACCCATAGGGTAAAATGGTATATTAAAGTCGCCAAAACGTATGTAACAGGCAGAAGGAAGCTTTTCCGACCCCATAAAGTATATATATTCTTGATCAGGATCAACAGCAGAGTCGATATAGCCATGTCCGTCTGTCCGTCCGCCTGTCCGTCCGTCCGTCCGTCCGTCCGTCCGTCCGTCCGTCTGTCCGTATGAACACCTAGATCTCGGAGACTATAAAAGCTAGAGCCACCAAATTTGGTGAGTAGGTTCGTGTAGTATGTAGAGTGATCAAGTTTATTTCAAATTTTTGCCGCGCCCCTTTCCGCCCACGCAATTCAAAAAAAACGTTTATCTCAAAAACTATTGTAGCTAGAGACACCATATTTGGTATGTATATTTGCTTAGTAAATGCGCTCATTTTGTATGTATTAAGATTTTGCCACGCCCTTTTCCGCTCCCGCAATTCAAAAAAAACGTTTATCTCAAAAACTATTGCAGCTAGAGACACCATATTTGGTATGTATGTATAAAAATTTTTCCACGCCTTTTTCCGCCCCCAGCAAAATACCAAATTTGATCAAAATCGGACTAGGGTGTCCATATATCATATAGCTCCCATACAAACGTCATAGTCACGAACAGTGACTTTTCTGAATAACATCGCTATTTTCTGAGCTATCGTCATGAAATCTAATATTGGTGAGTTTATTGCACCTATAAACAACTGTGCCATATTTGATCAAGATCGGGTGACTATATCATATACGATCGGTCGAAAACAGTGACTTTTATCAATAACTTACTTTTAATGCGATTGCTTTCAAATTAAGCATTTGATAGTTAAATATATCTGTTAATGACTGTGCCGAATTCGGTAAAGATCGGGTAACTATATCATATAGCTCCCAGATCGGTGGAAAACAGTGACTTTCATCAAAAAGTTCGTTATATCCTATGCTAAGATTGAAGGCCGTTCTTTCGCAAACATTAGCCTTTTTAGATAAAACGTTTTTTCCTGTGATGGCTATAGGTAAGGAAAGAGTTACTAAAAAAGATGCAAGGGTATACAAACTTTGACGCGGTCGAAGTTAGCACCGGCCCTCTGGTTACTAAAATTTTTTCTTCTTCTTCGCATACATATACAGTTCGTGTAGCGTTGTGTCCGTGTGTGTATGCATGTGCTCTGTAGGCAGCAAGCAGCGCTCGAACCGATTTATATTGACTGTAACTTGTGTTCTATTTATCGGATCAGATTTAAATTTTGGGATATGAGATTCTATATCCAATACTATCTTATTGGTAAATTTCATGGGGATACTTAAATTTTGCAATAATGTTTCTTCTAGAACTATATAATATAGTAGTCCAATCCCGATGATTTTTAATTTTTATCTTAACCGGGTAATAAAAATGGCTGAGTAAAACGCATACACATCGACGGAGAGACGCACGGACCTTCTGTGCGTTACAAACATCTGGCCAATTTTATAATATCCTCTGCCATGCAATACTCTTTAATCTCGTCAAAAGTAAACGCAGAACCTGTCAGAAATAATTTACCACCAGCAAAATTTTGTAGAGACATCGAAAACTGCAAGAATGTGCTTATACTGCTTGTGAGTTGATTCTAAGGGTCCAAGAAAATCGATGCGGAACGTCTGAAAGGGTAGTTCTTCTTTTGGCAGTGGATGCAGTTCTCCTTATTTTTTACTTTTTCGATTGTTAGACAAGGAATGCAGTATCTTATTTGGTGTTGTATTTTCTAATCTAATTTTGTGATATAATACTCCTTTGCAATTATTTCCTTTGTCTTTTTCACAGAAACGCGACCTCTTTCGTGAGCATGTTTAATAATTTCCCGTTGCAGAGTAGAGGGAACTACAATTAGTTCTTCATCATCGACCAACTTATTAAGAATGCCAGCTAGGATATCGATTATGGCCTTCAACTGGTCGTCTTGTGCTGGGACATTCTTTAATTTACTGTGTATGTAATCTTCTGATATTTTCATAACGCGGTAGCGCATCTGCATGACGTATACGATTTCCCTCATGGTGCTGAACATCAAAATCATATTCTATAATATCTAGTGCAAACATCTTTTTATCCATCGTTTTTGCAAACGCATTACAATCGCTTATGACTTTAAAATGCTTACCTAGAAGGTAAAATCGGAACTTACGAAATGCTTCAACTACCTCCAAAATCTCTAATTCGTAACTAGTGAATTTTCTTACCGCTTCAGTCGTCTTTTTGCTCATGTAGTATACAGGGTGCAATTCTTTATCATCAGGTAACTTTTGTAATAAAATTGCTCAAAAGCCATTAATCGATGCGTCTGTATGTACTTCTGTTTCAAACTTGGGGTTAAATATTTGTAAAACAGGTTTCTGGCTTATCAATTCTTTAAGCAAATTAAAAGATTTTATCTGACTCTCGTTGAATATAAATTGTACATCATTATACCCTTGCAGAGGGTATTATAAAATTGGTCAGATGTTTGTAACGCACAGAAGGAGACGTTTCCGACCCCATAAAGTATATATATTCTTGATCAGCATGAGAAGCTGAGTCGATATAGCCATGTCCGTCTGTCCGTCCGTCCGTCCGTCCGTCTGTGCAAATCAACTTCACGCTGTCATCTTAAGAGCTATCGGAATGAAATTTCATATTTGAGCTACTTTTAGCCGGGAGATAATAGAGTATGAAAATTGTCAGGATCGGACTACTATATCATATAGCTCTAGAACAAAAATTTTTGCAAAAATTGGAGTATCCCCATGAAATTTACGAATATAATAGAATTTGATATAAAATTTCAGATCCCAAAGTTTGATCGGATAAATAGAACACAAGTTACAGTCAATACAAATCGGTTCTACGTCATCAGCAAATCAAACAGAGCACATGCATACGCACACACAGACGTAGCGCTACACGTATGTATGTATGTGTATAAATTTGTAGTAAAAAGAGAAATATTTTGAATGTTTTGTTTGTGTGTAGATGAATTGAGTTGCAAGGAAAGAAATTTCAAAATGTAAAAAAATTATTGCCAAGGACTGCAAGGGTATATAAACTTCGGCATTGCCGAAGTTAGCTTCTTTGATATTTTATTTTTGATTTGAACGTTCTTAGACTCACTTTTTTGATTACTCGACTTTTCCCGCATTTTTATACGCTTGCAGAGGGTATTATAAAGTTGTTTGTAACGCAGAGAAGGAGACGTTTCCGACCCCATAAAGAATATATACTCTTGATCATCATGAGTCGATATAGCCATGTCCGTCCGTCCGTCTGTCCGTCCGCCCGTCTGTGCAAATCAACTTCACGCTGGCATGTTAAGAGCTATCGGAATGAAATTTAATATTTGAGCTACTTTTAGCTCATGAAAATTGTCAGGATTGGACTACTATATCATATAGCTCTAGAAGAAACATTCTTGCAAAAATTGGAGTACCCTTATGAAATTTACCAATACGATAGTATTGGATATATAATCTCAGAACCAAAAATTTGAATCTGATCGGATAAATAGAACACAAGTTGCAGTCAATATAAATCGGCTCAAATCTGCCTGCTGCCTTCTAAAACGTTTTTACAATTTGATGGCCATGGGTAAGGAAAGAATTACCAAAACAGTTGCAAGGGTATACAAACTTCGACGCTGTCGAAGAACTATCTCTCCTTTTTGAATTGTACCAATGTGATCTTCGCTCCACCTTTTTTAAATATCGCTGACTGCTAAAACTTGAGTGGTTATTCTGGCTATCATTGAATGTTATCTTTTTATAAATATTTTGCCGTATCTGCCTTTTTGGTACAATAGTTTCGGACAATTTGTTACCGGAATCTATTTTGATATTATTTTTTAGATAATCGTTATCTAATTGACCCATTGCCTTCTGAATATTCTCATTTTGTACTGGCTCTGGGATATATACTTTTTCTTCCCCAATTTTCACTTTACCTCCAATGTGAGGTCCTGCCGGGGTACATCAATTTATTTCTTGAATTTTTCTGTGGTATTTCTTTGGAATTGTGTTGTTTTTATTTTGAAACTTACCTTTCCTCTCCTCCCAACGTTGTTCAAAACCTGTGACATTTATTGTTGTTGCCACTACAGATTTATTCTGATTTGATTTGGTGCATCCCGAGACGATCCAACCAAATTGAGTATTTTGGCCTAGCAGGCCATCAATCTTTGTAATTCCCCCTTTTAAGATTTGGATATACACGTTTACTCCCATTATTATATCAACCCTACCAGGTTTATTAAAGGTAGGATCAGCTAGCACGTAAGTTTGCCATTTTGACATATCCACGTTTGCTATTTTTAATGGAAGAGCTTTCATTAACTTTGGCAACACTATTGCCTCAACCTTTAGATGTCTTTTCTTTTTTATTAGATTTTATTGAGCACACGCCACTTATTTCTGTATACTGTTTAATTTTAGGTAGTTTTAATATTTGAGCGGCCTCTTCAGACAACATGGTGCTCTGCGAACCACAATCAATAAGGGCTCTTAGAGTCTTATATCCTCCATTTACATTTTTTACTTGCATTACAGTTGGTTGTGCGGTTACACAAGTATTAACTCTCTCCTGGGTTTCTTCAAAATGAAGTAAGGTATGGTGTTCCTTACTGCACAATGAACAGACCATTTCATTAGTGCATACCTTATTGCTTGAAGGGTTCAAGCATCTTATGCATAGCTACACTTTTTTGGCTATTTCATACCTTTGAGTAGGTGTCAATCCTTTAAACTTATAGCATTTATTTGCTTTGTGCCCGGCAATTTTCCAAATCGGACATTTATCTTCGACTTCCGCATAATTTAAAACAGTTTGTAGCCGTTTTTTCTCTTCTTTACTCATGACACTTAGCGACCAATATCTTTGCTCCAAGTATTCCATGACATCAGATAGCAATTGTATCTGCTTTGTTTTTCTAATTTGACTCTCATTAAATTGTAGAGTCTTTCTGTCAAATTTCCTTAGTAGGAGTTGTTCGAATATTACGTCAACTTCATCGGACAAATTTGCTTTTATTTTAATTAAGTAAACTGACTCATTAACTATGTCAATCACTCCTTTAACACTTTTTGCGGAATCATTGTTGATCATCGGTAAATCAACGATCCGACTTAATTATTCGGAAAATACCCTCCGATTATTTTCATACCGCTTGGTTAACAATTCCCAAGCGGCACTATAATTATCAGCTGAGCCTGACAATAGATGGGCTACCATGCTCATGGCTTCGCCCTTTAACGCGGATTTCAAATAGTTGAATTTTACCGTAAGACTTAGATCCTCTCTATTTTTAATCAGTTCCGTGAATAATTCTCTCCAGAAAATGTGGGTACTTGTATTTTTGGCAACACTGGTAGTTCACCTCTCACGACAACATTCTCAACTTTCAAATTTTTCTGATCATTTATTTTCTCTTCTAATGCTACCAAGGTATTCTGAAGATCGAATTCTAATTCTTCTATGACCTCTTTAAGCGCTTCATTATGTATAAGTTCACCTGTATAAGCTTGGCACATCTGTACCTTCTTGAACAAGAATTTTATTTTTTTAATATACATTTCGCCTGTTCTATCGTACGTAAATCTTTGCTCACCATGTCCAAATATATCTGGAGCTGACGGTCCTTTTCTTGAAATTTTTCCTGGCTAACATTAGCATTCTCATTACTAGAGGTCGTGTTTCCCCGCGACTCCCCGATGCTGACCTCAACATTTTCTGACATCGTTGCATTTGCTTCGCTGCTCTCCGACTCTACAGTGTTTTTCCCTGCCTACTTGACTCTCCTTTGGCTATTAATCTGGCTGCCATCTCTAAAGCCTCCTCATACTTTCCATCTGTAAAATAGTAGTGTTCGGTTACCCCACTCTGTAGAATTTGGCTATGGTAACTCACACATTGCTTCTGTATCTCAGTTACTTCGTTAAGAATCTTGCTAGTTAACTTACTAGTATCTAACTTTTCTATCTTCTTTAATCTTTTGTGCAACTCGTGTTGCTTCCCTAACATAAGTATATAATCTGGTTAGATTACGACCTATTGAAATTTAAATCAAACCTTGCAGTTTAGCCGGCTCGAGGTCAATCTTCCAAAAGAAGATTATTTCAAAGGCAACACAAAAAGGTGAGCAGGTTGTCTGTATAGCTATTTCAAGAACTACCAAGTTCTATCATCAGCAGACTTTGCTAAAGAACTCCGGAATTGCAATAGCCATACCATGTCTTCAACGCTAGAACTGGTTGGGAATTGTAACAACCAAATGAAGCGAAAAAAGTTGGTAAAGCCTACAAAACCGAAGACCACCTTTTTGTGCGTACCCTCAGGCGCTATGAAAAATTAGTGTAAGAGCTTCGCCTTACCAAACTAATATCACGACCTGTTATTTCATATACGGTATATTGTACCACATAGAAAAAGGGTTTTTTTGGAATAAAAATTCCAAAGTAACGGCGTGCCTTCCGTTGGTGTTATCTGGTTAGATTACGACCTATTGAAATTTAAATCAAACCTTGCAGTTTAGCCGGCTCGAGGTCAATCTTCCAAAAGAAGATTATTTCAAAGGCAACACAAAAAGGTGAGTTGGTTGTCTATATAGCTATTTCAAGAACTACCAAGTTCTATCATCAGCAGACTTTGCTAAAGAACTCCGGAATTGCAATAGCCATACCATGTCTTCAACGCTAGAACTGGTTGGGAATTGTAACAACCAAATGAAGCGAAAAAAGTTGGTAAAGCCTACAAAACCGAAGACCACCTTTCTGTGCATACCCTTAGGCGCTATGAAAAATTAGTGTAAGAGCTTCGCCTTACCAAACTAATATCACGACCTGTTATTTCATATACGGTATATTGTACCATATAGAAAAAGGGTTTTTTTGGAATAAAAATTCAAGTTTTGGCAACACTGGTAGTTCACCTCTCACGACAACATTCTCAACTTTCAAATTTTTCTGATCATTTATTTTCTCTTCTAATGCTACCAAGGTATTCTGAAGATCGAATTCTAATTCTTCTATGACCTCTTTAAGCGCTTCATTATGTATAAGTTCACCTGTATAAGCTTGGCACATCTGTACCTTCTTGAACAAGAATTTTATTTTTTTAATATACATTTCGCCTGTTCTATCGTACGTAAATCTTTGCTCACCATGTCCAAATATATCTGGAGCTGACGGTCCTTTTCTTGAAATTTTTCCTGGCTAACATTAGCATTCTCATTACTAGAGGTCGTGTTTCCCCGCGACTCCCCGATGCTGACCTCAACATTTTCTGACATCGTTGCATTTGCTTCGCTGCTCTCCGACTCTACAGTGTTTTTCCCTGCCTACTTGACTCTTCTTTGGCTATTAATCTGGCTGCCATCTCTAAACCCTCCTCATACTTTCCATCTGTAAAATAGTAGTGTTCGGTTACCCCACTCTGTAGAATTTGGCTATGGTAACTCACACATTGCTTCTGTATCTCAGTTACTTCGTTAAGAATCTAGCTAGTTAACTTACTAGTATCTAACTTTTCTATCTTCTTTAATCTTTTGTGCAACTCGTGTTGCTTCCCTAACATAAGTATATAATCTGGTTAGATTACGACCTATTGAAATTTAAAGCAAACCTTGCAGTTTAGCCGGCTCGAGGTCAATCTTCCAAAAGAAGATAATTTCAAACACACAAAAAGGTGAGCAGGTTGTCTGTATAGCTATTTCAAGAACTACCAAGTTCTATCATCAGCAGACTTTGCTAAAGAACTCCGGATTTGCAATAGCCATACCATGTCTTCAACGCTAGAACTGGTTGGGAATTGTAACAACCAAATGAAGCGAAAAAAGTTGGTAAAGCCTACAAAACCGAAGACCACCTTTTTGTGCATACCCTTAGGCGCTATGAAAAATTAGTGTAAGAGCTTCGCCTTACCAAACTAATATCACGACCTCTTATTTCATATACGGTATATTGTACCACATAGAAAAAGTGTTTTTTTGGAATAAAAATTCAAAAGTAACGGCGTGCCTTCCGTTGGTGTTATCTGGTTAGATTACGACCTATTGAAATTTAAATCAAACCTTGCAGTTTAGCCGGCTCGAGGTCAATCTTCCAAAAGAAGATTATTTCAAAGGCAACACAAAAAGGTGAGCAGGTTGTCTGTATAGCTATTTCAAGAACTACCAAGTTCTATCATCAGCAGACTTTGCTAAAGAACTCCGGAATTGCAATAGCCATACCATGTCTTCAACGCTAGAACTGGTTGGGAATTGTAACAACCAAATGAAGCGAAAAAAGTTGGTAAAGCCTACAAAACCGAAGACCACCTTTTTGTGCGTACCCTCAGGCGCTATGAAAAATTAGTGTAAGAGCTTCGCCTTACCAAACTAATATCACGACCTGTTATTTCATATACGGTATATTGTACCACATAGAAAAAGGGTTTTTTTGGAATAAAAATTCCAAAGTAACGGCGTGCCTTCCGTTGGTGTTATCTGGTTAGATTACGACCTATTGAAATTTAAATCAAACCTTGCAGTTTAGCCGGCTAAATCTTCCAAAAGAAGATTATTTCAAAGGCAACACAAAAAGGTGAGCAGGTTGTCTATATAGCTATTTCAAGAACTACCAAGTTCTATCATCAGCAGACTTTGCTAAAGAACTCCGGAATTGCAATAGCCATACCATGTCTTCAACGCTAGAACTGGTTGGGAATTGTAACAACCAAATGAAGCGAAAAAAGTTGGTAAAGCCTACAAAACCGAAGACCACCTTTTTGTGCATACCCTTAGGCGCTATGAAAAATTAGTGTAAGAGCTTCGCCTTACCAAACTAATATCACGACCTGTTATTTCATATACGGTATATTGTACCACATAGAAAAAGGGTTTTTTTGGAATAAAAATTCCAAAGTAACGGCGTGCCTTCCGTTGGTGTTATCTGGTTAGATTACGACCTATTGAAATTTAAATCAAACCTTGCAGTTTAGCCGGCTCGAGGTCAATCTTCCAAAAGAAGATTATTTCAAAGGCAACACAAAAAGGTGAGCAGGTTGTCTGTATAGCTATTTCAAGAACTACCAATTTCTATCATCAGCAGACTTTGCTAAAGAACTCCGGAATTGCAATAGCCATACCATGTCTTCAACGCTAGAACTGGTTGGGAATTGTAACAACCAAATGAAGCGAAAAAAGTTGGTAAAGCCTACAAAACCGAAGACCACCTTTTTGTGCATACCCTTAGGCGCTATGAAAAATTAGTGTAAGAGCTTCGCCTTACCAAACTAATATCACGACCTGTTATTTCATATACGGTATATTGTACCATATAGAAAAAGGGTTTTTTTGGAATAAAAATTCCAAAGTAACGGCGTGCCTTCCGTTGGTGTTATCTGGTTAGATTACGACTTATTGAAATTTAAATCAAACCTTGCAGTTTAGCCGGCTCGAGGTCAATCTTCCAAAAGAAGATTATTTCAAAGGCAACACAAAAAGGTGAGCAGGTTGTCTGTATAGCTATTTCAAGAACTACCAAGTTCTATCATCAGCACACTTTGCTAAAGAACTCCGGAATTGCAATAGCCATACTATGTCTTCAACGCTAGAACTGGTTGGTAATTGTAACAACCAAATGAAGCGAAAAAAGTTGGTTAAGCCTACAAAACCGAAGACCACCTTTTTGTGCATACCCTTAGGCGCTATGAAAAATTAGTGTAAGAGCTTCGCCTTACCAAACTAATATCACGACCTGTTATTTCATATACGGTATATTGTACCACATAGAAAAAGGGTTTTTTTGGAATAAAAATTCCAAAGTAACGGCGTGCCTTTCGTTGGTGTTATCTGGTTAGATTACGACCTATTGAAATTTAAATCAAACCTTGCAGTTTAGCCGGCTCGAGGTCAATCTTCCAAAAGAAGATTATTTCAAAGGCAACACAAAAAGGTGAGCAGGTTGTCTGTATAGCTATTTCAAGAACTACCAAGTTCTATCATCAGCAGCATCAACGCTAGAATTGGTTGGGAATTGTAACAACCAAATGAAGCGAAAAAAGTTGGTAAAGCCTACAAAACCGAAGACCACCCTTTTGTGCATACCCTTAGGCGCTATGAAAAATTAGTGTAAGAGCTTCGCCTTACCAAATTAATATCACGACCTGTTATTTCATATACGGTATATTGTACCACATAGAAAAAGGGTTTTTTTGGAATAAAAATTCCAAAGTAACGGCGTGCCTTCCGTTGGTGTTATCTGGTTAGATTACGACCTATTGAAATTTAAATCAAACCTTGCAGTTTAGCCGGCTCGAGGTCAATCTTTCAAAAGAAGATTATTTCAAAGGCAACACAAAAAGGTGAGCAGGTTGTCTGTATAGCTATTTCAAGAACTACCAAGTTCTATCATCAGCAGACTTTGCTAAGGAACTCCGGAATTGCAATAGCCATACCATGTCTTCAACGCTAGAATTGGTTGGGAATTGTAACAACCAAATGAAGCGAAAAAAGTTGGTAAAGCCTACAAAACCGAAGACCACCCTTTTGTGCATACCCTTAGGCGCTATGAAAAATTAGTGTAAGAGCTTCGCCTTACCAAATTAATATCACGACCTGTTATTTCATATACGGTATATTGTACCACATAGAAAAAGGGTTTTTTTGGAATAAAAATTCCAAAGTAACGGCGTGCCTTCCGTTGGTGTTATCTGGTTAGATTACGACCTATTGAAATTTAAATCAAACCTTGCAGTTTAGCCGGCTCGAGGTCAATCTTCCAAAAGAAACAACCAACCAATTCTAGCGTTGAAGACATGGTATGGCTATTGAAATTCCGGAGTTCTTTAGCAAAGTCTGCTGATGATAGAACTTGGTAGTTCTTGAAATAGCTATACAGACAACCTGCTCACCTTTTTGTGTTGCCTTTGAAATAATCTTCTTTTGGAAGATTGACCTCGAGCCGGCTAAACTGCAAGGTTTGATTTAAATTTCAATAGGTCGTAATCTAACCAGATAACACCAACGGAAGGCACGCCGTTACTTTGGAATTTTTATTCCAAAAAAACCCTTTTTCTATGTGGTACAATATACCGTATATGAAATAACAGGTCGTGATATTAGTTTGGTAAGGCGAAGCTCTTACACTAATTTTTCATAGCGCCTAAGGGTATGCACAAAAGGGTGGTCTTCGGTTTTGTAGGCTTTACCAACTTTTTTCGCTTCATTTGGTTGTTACAATTCCCAACCAATTCTAGCGTTGAAGACATGGTATGGCTATTGCAATTCCGGAGTTCCTTAGCAAAGTCTGCTGATGATAGAACTTGGTAGTTCTTGAAATAGCTATACAGACATCCTGCTCACCTTTTTGTGTTGCCTTTGAAATAATCTTCTTTTGGAAGATTGACCTCGAGCCGGCTAAACTGCAAGGTTTGTTTTAAACTAATGTGAAAAGTTTTATGACAGTAAAGTTAGGAAATCATGAATATTAAATAGTAAAGTAATTATTAGTAATAAGAAACAACATGCAACATTTGCAACCTTTATAATCGGATTTGTATCGAGATTCAGCTACTTAGCTAAACATGTTTTGAAAATTAAGAATTTTTGTAGATCAAATTGATCGAACCTATCGCACGAGATGCTAATTATTTTGAAATGTTTGAATAAATATTAAGTTCATTATGAATTATTAATTTCTTTAGTTCCCTGATGTAGAAGAAGAAGTCCTAGCTTTCGTTTTGGGAGTCTGCGATAACTTTCGCTGGCAGGCTCATGGTAGGGTGGGTACAGACGCGGAGCGCAATTATCATCTATAGCGCCTGCAAGAAGTGATGTCCGAAACTCTTTTGTATTCTTTTCTAATAAAAACCCAGGCAAGGGATTCGGTTAATATGAATAGCCGACATACATAAAATACGCTGTGAAAATACTAGCTATGACGTTCACAAAGAACCCCCCCACAGGCTGTTTTTGCTAGTTGTTCATGAATCCCATGGAGCACTCATATGCATACTAAACATCTTCTCTAAAGTCTATCACACGCGTTCTCAATATAATTCAAGTGGTTCGGGTAACTCTAGTTGGAAATCGAGGTGAAGTCCTGGTGGAACAGCGGGAGTAAGTTTATCCGTTCTGCCTCCATCCTATTGAGCAAAAGGATCGCAGTGTCACTAGCCTTTGTGTTTTGCTGACCTATGTCGACAGTTACAGGGTGCAAAACAGGAGTGTTAGACTGCTCCTTTATTTTATTGATCTATCTGTGTAGTTCTCTTTAGCTAATACATATAGAAGGCGGGATGTCCCAATTTTTTTGAGATTTTGTCGTCATGTGTCAGGTTTTATTACATACTTGGCGCCAACGTGGGGCCGTAACGAAAGGTCCTAGAATAGTGAGGCTAAAAAAAAAGTGGTCTTACTCTTTAGGGCAAGAGTTGGTCCCATGGACGAGAGGTTGACTTTGCATAATTCATCAACACACAAACAAAACATTCAAATTATTTCTCTTTTTACTACAAATTTTTCTTCCATCATTCCGTAAGCAAAGCACAACACGCATACACATACATACAGTTCGTGTAGCGCTGCGTCTGTATGTATGTGCTCTGTTTGATTTGCTGATGACGTAGTGGGCAGCCAGAAGCGCTGCCGTCAGCGCTTGAACCGATTTGTACTATCTATAACTTGTGTTCTATTTATCCGATCAGATTCAAATTTCGGGATCTGAGATTTTATATCAAATTCTATTATATTGGTAATTTCATGGGGATACTCCAATTTTTGCAAAAATGTTTGTTCCAGAGCTATATGATATAGTAGTTCGATCCTGACAATTTTCATATTTTATCTCACCCGGTTAATAAAAAGCCGACTCAGCTTCTCATGCTGATCAAGAATATATATACTATATTTATGGGGTCGCAAACGTCTCCTTCTGTGCGTTATACAAACATCTGACCAATTTTATAATACCCTCTGCAAGGGTATAAAAAGTGTGCTATAATATGTAGGCACCTTTGTGGCAAGAGGCGATCTTTGCGCTGCCATTATAAATCAAGTTGAATATATGTATAAATATTAATAACGAAAAAAAAAATAAATAAAACGAGCTATGGAAGTTAACTTCGGCCTTGCCGAAGTTTATATACCCTTGCAGTTCTTTATTATATTTAATTCGATAAGAAAAGTGAAATTTCATACATCAACAGCATTAGTTGTCGTATTATGAATATGCTCAAATATTTTTCAAACTACTGAATTCAAAACACATTTAATGATTATTAAACAATATAGGATATAGTAGTCCGATCCCGATGATTTTCATACTTTATCTCACACAGGTAATAAAGAGTCTCCAAAAAAAATTTCAACCCGATATCTCTTAAGATGGCTGAGTAAAACGCATACGCACAGACGGACGGACAGACGGACAGACGGACAGACGGACATGGCTATATCGACTTAGCTTCTCAAGCTGATCAAGAATATATATACTTTATGGGGTCGGAAACGTCTCCTTCTGTGCTTTACAAACATCTGACCAATTTTATAATACCCTCTGCAAGGGTATAATGAAACAAAAAATTTAATATATTGTCTACAAAATTTTTTTTAATAAGTCTATCATTGCCAAAATACCCTCGAAACAAAAATAAAATATATACTTCTATACATATGTACATATATACATACATATATACACTAAAATGAAAAATACACAAAAAAAAAACATACATACATATATAATTAAATAATAAATTCCAATCGGCTTTATATACCCCAACATACCCTAACTCAGAGCACATGTCAAACATGTGCACTCAAAAATTGCACAAACAACATAGGCACACTTGTAAAGCGTGCCCCGATCAAAGCGAGCTTCTGGAAAAAGTTCAATAAAGTTAAAAAAAGCTCAAGTAAATTTCGAAAAGCTTCCAAGCACACATAAAGTTTCTGATCGCAGGAAGCTCCACAAGATCAAATTTGCCCAATAACGAAGTCTAAATACCCTATAAGAAAAATTACAAAATTTTTTTGGAAACAATTAAAAAATAGAAATGCAAACAAAGATTGAATTTCATAATACAGCTTCTAAGCTGATTCAAGAGTATGATGGTGGAGTAGAAACATTTCAAAGTTTTATAGATTCACTGGAATTAATCAATGAAATAAAAGCAAAACATGAAGAAACAGCTATTAAAGTCATAAAAACAAAACTAAAAGGGGACGTTAGACTACTAGTAACAAATGAAAACACTATAAATGGTATAATCCAAACATTAAAAAAATAAATTAAGGGTGAAACAGTTCAGGTAGCAGAGGCAAGATTAATGAATTTAAAACAAAATGGCAAGAACGCAAGTTTATTTATGTCAGAAATAAAAAATCTCACTAAATCATTAAAACGCGCATTCATAACAGACAACGTAAACCCTGAAACAGCAAAGAAATATGCAACTCAAACAGCAGTGAAAGCAATTATATAGAACTACGAAAACGAAAAGGTCAGAACAATAATAGAAGCAGGCAATTTTACTGAAATGAATGATGTTGTAGCTAAATTTGTAAATACGTCTACAAATATGGAACATGATCACAGCGTGTTTTAAACTAAAAGAAAATATCAAAGAAGCTAACTTCGGCAATGCCGAAGTTTTTATACCCTTGCAGTCCTTGGCAATAATTTTTTTACATTTTGAAATTTCTTTCCTTGCAACTCAATTCATCAATACACAAACAAAACATTCAAATTATTTCTCTTTTTACTACAAATTTTTCTTCCATCATTCCGTAAGCAAAGCACAACACGCATATACATACATACATACGTGTAGCGCTACGTCTGTGTGTGCGTATGCATGTGCTCTGTTTGATTTGCTGATGACGTAGAACCGATTTGTATTGTCTGTAACTTGTGTTCTATTTATCCGATCAGATTCAAATTTTGGGATCTGGGATTTTATATCAAATTCTATTATATTGTTAAATTTCATGGGGATACTCCAAATTTTGCAAAAATTTTTGTTCTAGAGCTATATGATATAGTAGTCCGATCCTGACAATTTTCATACTCTATCATCTCCCGGCCAAAAGTAGCCCAAATATGAAATTTCATTCCTATAGCTCTTAAGATGCCAGCGTGAAGTTGATTTGCACAGACGGACGGACGGACGGACGGACGGACAGACGGACGGACGGACAGACGGACATGGCTATATCGACTCAGCTTCTCATGATGATCAAGAATGTATATACTTTATGGGGTCGGAAACGTCTCCTTCTGTGCGTTACAAACATCTGACCAATTTTATAATACCCTCTGCAAGGGTATAAAAATTACACAAATAGGAACTCGTACAATAATAATAGAAATTATAATAACAATTACCAAAATAAAAACCCAAATTATAATAATAACTAGGAATTACAATAACTATAGTAATAATTATAATCGAAGAAATTATAACAATAGATATACAAAAACTAATTATCCTCCTAAAACACAACAAAATAATAATGTCAGATTTACAAACGTATAAGAAAATTCGGAAAACTCCGAAACTCCTCTGATGTAAAAAATTGAACAAATAAAATATATAGTTTAAATTGCAACCTTAATAGCTACATAACTTTAAACTTTGACGATGTAGGGACAATAAAATTACTATTAGACACAGGAGCTGATGTATCACTAATAAAACAAAAATTATTAAGAAAAGACAATACAGTTGACATACAAAGACGGACAATACTTAGTGGAATAGGCAAAGACGTCCTATTTACAATAGGTGAAACCAAACTAAAGATCAGCAACCTCTCAACGGTACACACATTCCAAGTAATAGAAAACGATTTTCCCATCCCATGTGACGGAATCCTGGGGCTTTATAAAAAAATTTAATTGCACACTCAATTATTCCCCCAACAAATTGATAATAGATCCATATATATCAAGATATAAAATTATAATCAATATAGCGATCAGTCAAAACACACATGTATTCCATATCCCACCTAGAACAGAAAAAATTGTACGCATTGCAATATCCTCAAACAATAATAACATCTTTATCCCTAATCAAGAATTACACGCGGGGGTATTCGTCGCAATCACAATTGCTTCTAAGACTAACCCATATGTCCGCATATTGAATACTGACAACACAGACGTGCAAATTACAAATATAAACCTATTAAATGAAAAACTGTCCGATTTTGAAATCTTGAAAATAGACAAACAACATGATTCAAAACATAAATCCAAAATAATGAACGTTTGTTCATTATTGCTAGTTTAGCACCCCATTTTCCCGACTTCGTGAAAGAACCTCTACATAAATTATGCTCAGAATTTGATGATGTATTCGCAATAGAATCTGAACAAATATTCTCCAACAATTTCTATAAACAAAAATTAAGACTCAAAGACACAACACCAGTCTACACCAAAAACTACAGGATAGCACACAGTCAAAAAAACGAAATCAATAAACAAGTGGACAAATTGATCAATGACGATATTATTGAACCATCAATGTCTGAGTTCAATAGTCCGATTTTATTGTACCTAAAAAGTCGCTACCTGGCAGCAATGAAAAACGGTGGAGATTGGAAGTTGATTATAGAAAAATTAACAAACAACTAGTAGCGGATACATTCCCGCTACCCAGAATGTACGTTAAATACTTCTCTTGTTTAGACTTAATGTCAGGATTTCATCAAGTAGAATTAGAAGAAATATCTCGGGACATAACATAATTTTCCACAGATAAGGGCTCATTCAGATTCAAGCGATTACCATACGGATTAAAAATTGCACCAAACTCGTTTCAAAGAATGATGTCCCTTGCATTCACGGGTCTATCACCATCCCAAACATTCCTTTATATGGATGATCTAATTGTAATTGGGTGCTCTGAAAGTCACATGATTAGAAACTTGAGGAATGTTTTTGAAACCTGCCGAAAATATAACTTAAAATTGCACCCTGACAAATCCTCTTTCTTCAGACATGAAGTTACTTTTCTAGGACAGAAATGCACAAATAAAGGAATTTTACCAGACGAAAGCAAGTTCAAAACGATTCAAGATTACCCGACTCCCAAGAATGGCGACGAAGCCAAAAGATTTGTAGCATTCTGTAATTACTACCGTAGATTCATTCCAAACTTTGCATACCATGCACAATTTATCAATAAATTATCAAGGAAGAATGTAGAATTTAATTGGGATGCAAACTGTCAAGCAGCTTTCGAATACTTAAAAAACAAGTTATTAAGTCCACAAATACTCCAATATCCGGACTTCAATAAAAAATTCTGTATTACAACTGATGCAAGCAAGATCGCATGTGGAGCCATTCTCAGCCAAGAACATGATGGACTCCAATTACCCATGTCATGTGCATCTAAAGCATTTACAAAAGGCGAAAGAAATAAGTCGACAATTGAGCAAGAATTAACAGCAATACATTGGGCAATTCAATATTTTAAACTATACATATACGGAAAAAAATTCCTCATTAGCACTGACCATCAGCCATTAACATATCTATTTTCTCTAAAAAACCCATCGTCAAAGCTTAGTAGAATAAGATTAGATTTAGAAGAGTTCGATTTTATTATAGAATACATCAGGGGACAAGAAAATTTCGAAGCGGATGCTCTCTCCAGAATTGAATTTGAAAATATAAAAAACATAGTGTTTAAGATTAAACATCGTGGTCAGCTGAAATGGCTTCACCAAATCAGATTGACCAAAGAAATATACACAAACGAAACATAAACAAAAATATGTCATAAAGATTCATATGGCAAGTATTGCTTAAAACCAAACAAACATGCATCCGCACTCTGTCGACACTTAACACTTAAGTCGCCAAGCGCTGAGCATGAAATATAAACAAATTCCAAACCCCGAAGACGTGGGGCATTAGAATAAGTATTTTTTAAGAACAATTGTCGCTTCTTAGAGTTTAAGATTTTTCAATAAAATCAGTTCATATTTTGAATTCAACGAATGAAGACTGGGTTATTTTCCTTCTCTTCGGAAATCCCTAATCATTTTTGGTCCTTCGAAAAAAGGAACTCTGTAGTTTTCCCCACCAGTGGTAAGAGACTCAGAGGATGAATCAGTACCTGTAAGTCTGAATTCTTATGCAAGTGTAAATGCTAAGATCAGCTAAAGGTTACAAAAATAAAATAACTCTGTTCTCCCCCACCAGTGGTAAGAGACAGAGTATAAAACAAAAAAGCAAAATATTGCTTAATAAAAAAAAATAAAAAGTGCGCGCGACCGAGTTAAATAAAGGCAGTTTGGCTAGTCGAGCAACTGCAATAATTTCGGCGGCGTGGTGTGTGGCGTATTCGAAGCCCTAATATCGAAAAAAAAAAAAAGTTAAAGTTAAAAGTGTAGTTGCAAGTCGGCAACTACAAACAGCAGCAGAGCAACAAGATAGTTGACGAGAAAATCTGGTGCGAGGACCGGCACCGGTACCGCCTGAGCTCATAGGCCCTGGACAACAGCAGCTGAACAACGACACAGCAAAAAAAAAACACACCGGTGAAGGACTGCCCTGGACCATTTGACTCACCCTATTGCGAGTAGACCCTGTGCTAAGAGGACCGACAACGCTGCATAGAGCGTGCTGACCAACTGAAAGCTGAACTTCGCCGAAGAGCGAAGAAACGCAAGGGGGCCGCAGAAATGCGCAAGCCTTAACTTGCCTTATTTAATAATTTAAATATAAGCCTCTATAAGCAAGTTGAAGCACGAAAGTGCAACTTGCGAACTACTAACTCCTTGATAGGCTTTTACTAACAATGTGGTTGGAGATTAAAAAAAAAAACTTCTTTTATTAAAAAATGAAATGTATATCTGAATTGTGAGCCAACCACATACGCTATCAACATTTTTCCACGTCTCTGGCTCACTGTGCAAGACACAGTTGAGATATTTTTTTCTCTCTTTCTCAAAAAAAAAAAAAAAGGCGGATAAATATATCGAAAAAAAAAAAATCAATTGATTGTCAAACATACGCCATACAAAATGTTTCTTAACAAAACTGAAAAGTTGTTAGGGAAGCAGTTAGAGTTGCATACCAGGATAAGGCAATTAGAAGCACTAGATCCCAGAAGCATAACTAGCAAGGTGATCGAGGAAGTAAAAAGAGATTAGCAATCGATGGTTACCTAATCATAACAAATTGCTACAGCAAGGGAATTTTGAGCATCAGTATTTCAAAGAGAAAATACATGAAGGAATGTTAAAGATAGTTGCCAAAATAATAGCTACAGGAGAGTCGGAAAGACCAGGCACTAGTAAGTCAGCGTTAGTTGAAGCAGAAGCGAATATGTCAGAAATGTTTGAGGATAGCAAAGGAGAGTCGCGAGGGAATGCGACCTCCAGTAATGAAAACGCTAGTGGTAATCAGGAGATATTTATGGATAAAGTTCGACAGCTCCAGGAATATTTGGATAGGGTAACTAAAGATTTACGCACTATAGATAATTCAACAGGCAATGAGGCATGCATAATATATATTAATAAGATCAATTATTTATGGGAGAAAGTACAGGCGTGCCAGGCTGCGTTGAAAGATGCAAAATTTAAAAATACTATGGAGGAGTTAGAATTCGATGTTCGGAATTCTGTATCAGTGTTAGAAATGAAAATAAACAAGAAGGAAAGTAAGATTGAGAATGTAACCGTGAGAGGCGAACTACCGGTATTGCCGAAAATACAGGTACCCACGTTTTCTGGGGAACCTAGAGAATGGGGCCTGTTTGTGGAATTATTTGCGGAACTGATTGAAAAAAGAGAGGATCTAAGTCCTGCTCTTAAATTCAATTATTTAAAATCCGCGTTAAAGGGCGAAGCCAAGAGCATGGTAGCCCATCTATTGTCAGGTTCAGCTGACAATTATAGTGCCGCTTGGGAATTATTAAACAAGCGATATGAAAATAATCGGAGGGTATTCTCCGAGCAATTAAGTCGGATCGTTGATTTACCGATGATCAACAATGAATCCGCAAAAAGTGTAAAAGGAGTGATTGACATAATTAATGAATCAATACACTTAATGAAAATTAAAACAAATTTGTCCGATGAAGTGGACATAATATTTGCACAACTCATACTTCGGAAATTTGACAGAGAGGCTCTGCAACTGTATGAGAGTCAGATTAGAAAAACCAGGCAAGTTCAGATGCTATCTGATGTCATGGAATACTTAGAGCAAAGATATTGCTCGCTAAGTGCCATGAGAAAGGAAGAGAAAAACCGTTACAAAAAACGTCGGTGGCGGTGTTTAAAGATAGTTGTCCGATCTGCAAAGGTCCCTGGCATAGCGCACCGATGTGCTATAAGTTTAAAGCGCTAACACCTAAAGAAAGGGCGGAAATAGCAAAAAAAAGTACAATTATGTACAAGGTGCTTGAAGCATTCAAGCAACAAGAGATGCACCAATGAAATAGTATGCTCATTGTGCAGCAAGGGGCACCATACCATGCTTCATTTTGGGGAAAAACAGGCGAAGGTAAATACTTGTGTTACAGAACAACAAAAACTGTTGGCCACAGCTCTAATACAAGTTAAAAAAATAAATGGAGAGTATGAAACATTAAGAGCCTTAATTGATAATGGCTCTCAGAGCACTATTTTGTCTGAAGAAGCCGCTCAAATGTTAAAATTACCTAAGATCAAGAAACAAACAGAAATAAGTGGCGTATCTGCAACAAAAAGTAGAACGTCGAAGTATAAGGTAAATATTGAAATGAAGACACGTGATTCGGAAAAGAAACTGCTTAAGGTTGAAGCAATTGTATTGCCGCAATTAATGAAAGCTCTTCCATCAAAAATAGCAAACGTGGATATGTCAAAATGGCAAACTTACGTGCTAGCTGACCCCACATTTAATAAACCTGGTAGGGTTGATATGATAATAGGGGTAGACGTATATACCCACATCTTAAAAAGTGGAGTTGCCAAGATTAACGGCTTGCTGGGACAAAACACTCAATTTGGCTGAATCGTGTCGGGATGTACTAAGTCAAAAGGAGATGGGTCTATAGTAGCTACAACAATAGACGTTACAGATATGGAGCGTTTTTGGGAGTTGGAGGCAGACGAAAAAGATGATATAGAAGCTAATCAATGTGAAGAAAATTTTAACAAAACAACAAAGATTGATAACTCTGGAAGATATGTGGTAACGATCCCATTTAAGCAAGAAAGGGAATTAGGTGACTCGAAGGCACAAGCAACTGCGCGATTCCTCAACTTGGAGAAAAAATTTGAGAAAAATCCAAAACTTAAGGAGGAGTACGAAAAGTTCATTAAAGAATATTTGGAGTTAGGCCACATGGTAGAAACTAAGGATGACGGTGCTTATTACCTTCCACATCAAGCAGTAGTAAAAGAAGAAAGTTTGACAACTAAATTAAGAGTTGTATTTGACGCTTCTGCAAAAACCACGAATAACAGAAGTCTCAATGATGTGATGTGGACATAATATTAAAATGGCGAAAATGGCAGTACGTAGCATCTGCAGATATTGAAAAAATGTATCGGCAGATAAACATTGATCAAGACGATCAAAAATATTTGCATATTTTGTGGAGAAATTCTCCGCAGAAAAAGTTAAGAAAATATAAATTGACAACAGTAACGTACGGTACTGCATCGGCACCGTACTTAGCTACAAGGGTGCTTGCAGAAATCGCAAACAGGTGTCAGGATAAAGTGATTAGTGAAATTATCCGAGATGAATTCTACATGGATGATTTAATGACAGGTGGTGATAGCGTACAAGAATCAAAACACAAAGTTCAGCATGTTTCCAGAGAGCTGGAAAAGGCAGGAATGAATTTGAGAAAATGGATTTCGAATAGATCCGAAATTGTTGAAGAGGTTATTAATACAGGCGATAATAAAGTATTAAAAATTGATGAGAACGAAGCAATTAAAACCTTGGGGTTGCAGTGGGAGCCATTTAAAGACGAATTTAAATTTAAGGTAAACTGTGACGAAAACAAGAAGGTGAATAAAAGAGGGGTGCTATCCACACTAGCCAAAATTTATGATCCACTAGGGTGGCTAGCACCAGTAACAGTAATAGGCAAGTTGTTCATGCAGAAGTTGTGGCTAGCGGAGCAAAATTGGGATCAAGAGTTGTCCGAGAACGAAACTTCAGAATGGAAGTCCTTCAGGGACAATTTGGGGTATCTGGAAGAAGTCCGATTACCCCGATGGATCAAGACACAGCCTAATATGTTGTTACAGATTCATGGTTTTGCTGACGCTTCAGAAAAAGCATATGCAGCGGTAGTATATGCTAAAATAGGTGAAGCAGTTACCTTAATAGCCAGCAAGAACAAAGTTAATCCAATCAAAAATAGGAAGACTATTCCTAAATTGGAATTATGTGCAGCACACTTGCTATCGCAATTGCTAAAAAGAGTCCAGCAATCTATTGCTGTTACAGCTGAAATATTTGCTTGGAGTGACTCTACTATCACACTGTGCTGGATAAAAAACGGGGCTAGTAAGGAAAAATTCGTAAGGCGTCGCATAGAGGATATCCTAAAAATCAAAGAAATAACATGGAACCATGTAAAATCTGAAGATAACCCTGCAGATGTAGCTTCAAGGGGTATTTGTCCAAACAAGTTAAAAGATTGCGAATTGTGGTGGAATGGGCCAAAGTAGCTCGGTGAGGCAAATGATAAATGGCCTAAACAAAAAACAGATGATGACAAGAGTATGGTAAATTCCGTACTAGTAAATACAGAAAGCAGTATTATGCAGGAGCTAGTTGGAAAGTATTCCTGTATGAATAAGCTGGCCAGAATTACGGCATATGTATTAAGATTTATTGGCATTAAAAAAAGAGATGGAGTGTACCCATCATATCTCACCGTCAGTGAGCTTAAGAATGCTAAAAATTTTATAATTAAACACCAACAGGCATATCAATTTAACAAAGAAATATCATGTCTTACGCAGAACAAGCAAATTGATATGAAAAGCAAAATTTTAAGCTTAAATCCATTTTTGGATGACGATGGAATATTGCGCGTGGGGGGAAGATTGCAAAATGCCAACATATGCTTTGACACCAAACATCCTGTGATTTTGCATAAATCACATCTAACAATGCTGTTGATTAAGGATGCTCATAAGGAAACTCTACATGGAGGAATTAATCTTATGAGAAGCCAAATTCAACGGAAATTTTGGATTTTCGGATTGAGAAACGCCCTTAAAAATACCTAAGGGAATGCGTCACTTGTGCCAGATACCGCCAAGTAACTGCGGAGCAAATTATGGGTAACCTGCCCAAAAATAGGGTAACGGTGTCATCTCCATTTCATAACACGGGGATTGATTTTGCCGGTCCATACCATATAAGATGCTCAAAAAATCGGGGACAAAAAACGTTCAAAGGGTACATAGCAGTATTCGTATGTTTGTCAACTAAAGCAATTCATTTAGAAGTTGTTAGTGACTTGACAACTGAAGCTTTCCTAGCAGCATTTCGAAGATTTGTTGCAAGACGGGGTAAATGCGCTAACATATATTCTGATAATGGTACAAATTTTGTGGGAGCGGCTAGGAGGCTTGATGAAGAATTCAAAAAAGCAATTGAAGATAACGTTAAAGTTGCCCCTGTTCTAGAGCGAGAACAGATTAGCTGGCATTTTAGCCCCCGGCAGGACCTCACTTTGGAGGTATATGGGAAGCTGGGGTAAAGTCGGTTAAGTATCATCTAAAAAGAGTCATAGGAGACAGTAACCTCACATATGAGGAACTTGCAACATTGTTGTGCCAAATAGAAGCCGTGCTAAATTCACGTCCATTGTATACGACGGGTGAAGATATGGACAACAACGAAGTGTTAACTCCCGGTCATTTCCTAATTGGAAGACCAACATTGGAAGCAGCCGAGTCCATATCAGAGGAAAAAATTGGAAATTTAGACAGATGGAAACTAATTCAAAAAATGAAAAAAGATTTTTGGTTGAAATGGAAAGACGAGTATCTATATACTCTCCAGCAAAGGAATAAGTGGCGACGAACCACAGAAAATTTAGAGAATGGTCAGGTCGTACTGATCAAAGATGAAAATTGTCACCCAGCCAGGTGGCCTCTGGGCAAGATTGAAGAAATTCACAAAGGCAGGGACGATAAAGTAGGAGTGGTAAAAGTCAAGTTGCAGGAAGGGTCAATTACAAGACCTATAAATAAAATCTGTCCACTTGTTGGGGTCAAATCATCAGAAGACGTTGAGGAGAATCGATATCGGAAAGGTGGCAGGTTCGGTCATCTGTCCAAAATAGGAACCGTATTGATGTTAGCAATTTTTATGATGCTTTGTCAACTTTCGAATGCAGCGAGCATTAAAGATAATAGACCAAAAATAACGGTAGAGGAACTAAACGCAACAGCCGCATTGTACTTAGATCCAATGGGTGAAGTGGAAGTAGTAGCTTCCTCATGGGATCTGGTAGTATACTACGACATGTCGGCATATTTTGAAATGCTCAGTCAAGGTGACAGAATGATTCCCAAATTGAGGGGCTTATGCCAAAAACTGTATAATTTCGAAGACCAGTGTCAGTTTGTATTGAACAACACGGTTAAGCGAATTAAAGATATCGAGGAAAATAATGTGCTATTCATGATGCAAGAAAAGGCAAGACGCAAGCGAGCACCGTTTGAATTCATGGGGTCACTGTACCATATATTATTCGGTGTCATGGATGCGGACGATAGGATACAAATAGAAGAAAACATGAGAAACTTGCTCACAAATCAGCAGAATTTAAAGCATCTACAAGAAAAGCAGACATCGGTGGTAGACTCCACGGCAAACATTCTTAAGGCTACCATAAATGAGATAAATGAAAACTTTGGCAACATGAACAAACGGATTGAAAATATGACAGAATTGTTCAAAGAAAGTTATTACGTGTATAGAGAATCCATTCGGTTTTTCATGATTGTAAATGAATTAAGCTCCGTGGTTGATGAATGCGAAAAAATTCAGACAGGAATTATAAGTTTATTGATAGACATTAACCATGGTAGATTAAATACTAATATTTTAAAGCCAAACCAAATGAAATTATAAATAACTAAAATAAAAGAAAAATTATCTGAAACTTTAGTTCTGCCAGGTAAAAGGAGCGGAACGGAGTTAAAAGACATATATGCTCTGTTGACGGCCAAAGGGATCTTTTTTGACAGAAAATTAATTATAAGTGCTAAAATACCACTGTTCAGTAGACATCCATCCTTCCTCTACAGAGTTATTCCAATTCCCGTTCGATTGGTCAGTAATCAATTGGTGACAGTTTATATAAAGAATCAGTATTTAATATATAATTTTGAAATAGACTCGTATCACTTAATGTCAGATTCAGCAATGCAGAAATGTCGGACCTGGCAATCGAACAGGAGAATATGTGAAGGAAATTGGCCATGGAGTAACGCCAATGATAATGCCTGTGAGCTGACACCTTTTAAACAGAATAGGAAGTCTACCTGTTTATATACAACGATTATTGAGACAAGATCTTACTGGGTAGAGCTAGATAGTAGCAATAGTTGGTTATTCAAGGTTCCACCTAAAACTAAGGCCAGAGTCCAATGTGGTAACGAACAGCAGGAGTTGGTGGATTTACCGGAACAAGGAATTTTGAGCCTCAGATCAGGCTGCACAGCTAGGGCAGAAGATAAGATTTTAGTGGCTCATCATAGCGTACAGTCAGAGTCGCACATAGCTATTGCTACGTCGCATATAGGCGATATTAGTAATATACCAAATATAGAATGGGGTCCAGTTGAAGCCAACTTGGTAAACCACACGGCAGAGTTAGAGAAAATAGGAGGTCAGTTACAATCACTAAAGGAAGATCATTTTGATTTACTAGGTTTAAACGTTCATCATGCAACCGGTCATGCTTCCTTAATATTAGTTGTCTTACTAATTCTAATATTAATAATAATTTGTATAAGACAACCTAAAGTTAAACACACATTCCAAACAGTCGCACTTGGCGGCGCCTCGCAGAATGTTTAAGATTAAACATCGTGGTCAGCTGAAATGGCTTCACCAAATCAGATTGACCAAAGAAATATACACAAACGAAACATAAACAAAAATATGTCATAAAGATTCATATGGCAAGTATTGCTTAAAACCAAACAAACATGCATCCGCACTCTGTCGACACTTAACACTTAAGTCGCCAAGCGCTGAGCATGAAATATAAACAAATTCCAAACCCCGAAGACGTGGGGCATTAGAATAAGTATTTTTTAAGAACAATTGTCGCTTCTTAGAGTTTAAGATTTTTCAATAAAATCAGTTCATATTTTGAATTCAACGAATGAAGACTGGGTTATTTTCCTTCTCTTCGGAAATCCCTAATCATTTTTGGTCCTTCGAAAAAAAGGAACTCTGTAGTTTTCCCCCACCAGTGGTAAGAGACTCAGAGGATGAATCAGTACCTGTAAGTCTGAATTCTTATGCAAGTGTAAATGCTAAGATCAGCTAAAGGTTACAAAAAATAAAATAACTCTGTTCTCCCCCACCAGTGGTAAGAGACAGAGTATAAAACAAAAAAGCAAAATATTGCTTAATAAAAAAAATAAAAAGTGCGCGCGACCGAGTTAAATAAAGGCAGTTTGGCTAGTCGAGCAACTGCAATAATTTCGGCGGCGTGGTGTGTGGCGTATTCGAAGCCCTAATATCGAAAAAAAAAAAGTTAAAGTTAAAAGTGTAGTTGCAAGTCGGCAACTACAAACAGCAGCAGAGCAACAAGATAGTTGACGAGAAAATCTGGTGCGAGGACCGGCACCGGTACCGCCTGAGCTCATAGGCCCTGGACAACAGCAGCTGAACAACGACACAGCAAAAAAAAAACACACCGGTGAAGGACTGCCCTGGACCATTTGACTCACCCTATTGCGAGTAGACCCTGTGCTAAGAGGACCGACAACGCTGCATAGAGCGTGCTGACCAACTGAAAGCTGAACTTCGCCGAAGAGCGAAGAAACGCAAGGGGGCCGCAGAAATGCGCAAGCCTTAACTTGCCTTATTTAATAATTTAAATATAAGCCTCTATAAGCAAGTTGAAGCACGAAAGTGCAACTTGCGAACTACTAACTCCTTGATAGGCTTTTACTAACAATGTGGTTGGAGATTAAAAAAAAAAAACTTCTTTTATTAAAAAATGAAATGTATATCTGAATTGTGAGCCAACCACATACGCTATCAACATTTTTTCCACGTCTCTGGCTCACTGTGCAAGACACAGTTGAGATATTTTTTTCTCTCTTTCTCAAAAAAAAAAAAAAAGGCGGATAAATATATCGAAAAAAAAAAATCAATTGATTGTCAAACATACGCCATACAAAATGTTTCTTAACAAAACTGAAAAGTTGTTAGGGAAGCAGTTAGAGTTGCATACCAGGATAAGGCAATTAGAAGCACTAGATCCCAGAAGCATAACTAGCAAGGTGATCGAGGAAGTAAAAGAGATTAGGAATCGATGGTTACCTAATCATAACAAATTGCTACAGCAAGGGAATTTTGAGCATCAGTATTTCAAAGAGAAAATACATGAAGGAATGTTAAAGATAGTTGCCAAAATAATAGCTACAGGAGAGTCGGAAAGACCAGGCACTAGTAAGTCAGCGTTAGTTGAAGCAGAAGCGAATATGTCAGAAATGTTTGAGGATAGCAAAGGAGAGTCGCGAGGGAATGCGACCTCCAGTAATGAAAACGCTAGTGGTAATCAGGAGATATTTATGGATAAAGTTCGACAGCTCCAGGAATATTTGGATAGGGTAACCAAAGATTTACGCACTATAGATAATTCAACAGGCAATGAGGCATGCATAATATATATTAATAAGATCAATTATTTATGGGAGAAAGTACAGGCGTGCCAGGCTGCGTTGAAAGATGCAAAATTTAAAAATACTATGGAGGAGTTAGAATTCGATGTTCGGAATTCTGTATCAGTGTTAGAAATGAAAATAAACAAGAAGGAAAGTAAGATTGAGAATGTAACCGTGAGAGGCGAACTACCGGTATTGCCGAAAATACAGGTACCCACGTTTTCTGGGGAACCTAGAGAATGGGGCCTGTTTGTGGAATTATTTGCGGAACTGATTGAAAAAGAGAGGATCTAAGTCCTGCTCTTAAATTCAATTATTTAAAATCCGCGTTAAAGGGCGAAGCCAAGAGCATGGTAGCCCATCTATTGTCAGGTTCAGCTGACAATTATAGTGCCGCTTGGGAATTATTAAACAAGCGATATGAAAATAATCGGAGGGTATTCTCCGAGCAATTAAGTCGGATCGTTGATTTACCGATGATCAACAATGAATCCGCAAAAAGTGTAAAAGGAGTGATTGACATAATTAATGAATCAATACACTTAATGAAAATTAAAACAAATTTGTCCGATGAAGTGGACATAATATTTGCACAACTCATACTTCGGAAATTTGACAGAGAGGCTCTGCAACTGTATGAGAGTCAGATTAGAAAAACCAGGCAAGTTCAGATGCTATCTGATGTCATGGAATACTTAGAGCAAAGATATTGCTCGCTAAGTGCCATGAGAAAGGAAGAGAAAAAACCGTTACAAAAAACGTCGGTGGCGGTGTTTAAAGATAGTTGTCAATTCTTACGCATCTACGTAGGTCATATAGGTTGTATAAGAGAGACAGAGACAGAGAATATCAGACTGGCGCCAGCAAATTCCAGAAAAACTTATAAAATACAAAACACTAGCATTGTAAGATGTGCAAGATCATTCATGAGACTTAGAGTATGAATATATGGAGAAATATAAGTAAAATGACAATTGGTTCCTCAACTTCCCCCCCCACCCCATGAAACTCCGTTGTTACATACATTTTGGGGACTTTAATATACCATTTCACCCTATGGGTGTATGGTATAAAAACCTAAGAGAGAATGAAGTAAGTAAGTCGTCTCACCGACTTAGGTAAAACAAATATTTCAAATTTATAATAACAAATAAATTTACCTTTTTTTTAAGAATTCTGTTCTCATGCTTTTTACAGCCATATCTTAGTATCTCGCTCACTCAAGCATCCGAGTACCCTAGCGCCCCCACCAGCCAATGGCCAATTCCGGCCTTATGGGAAAACGTTTATATTCATAACTTGGCTATTTGTAGTCCGATTTTGATCAAATTTGATATTTTGCTGGGTGCATTAGTATCAAATTGAAGTGTGCCAAATTTGATTGCACAAGGAAGAAAATTACGTGAGATAATTGAGTTTTTTCATATTACGGTGGCGGAAAGAAGCGTGGCAAAATCTTTACACATACAAAATGTGCGCATTTATTAAGCAATTATACATACCAAATTTGGTGTCTCTAGCTATTATAGTCTTCAAGAAAATCGGTTTTGTTTGAATTGCGTGGGCGGAGGGGGGCGTGGCAAATTTTTTTATTAACAAATGTCTGCGCTGTAGTATATTTATACAAATTATCATTTAATACAAAGAGCTCAACTTGTAACACTTTGTTGCAGCAATTAAACATATACATATATATTTATACATTGATGTATGCACATAAACATATTCATATAAATATACAGCTAAGCATGATAATATATGTATGTATGTACATTTTTATATGCACATGCATATGTACATTTGTATATGCACATACATATGTACATTTGTATATGCACATACATATATTCACAAAAGCGTAACATGAGCTAGAACCAGGCCACAATGTGAACGCTGATGCAAGCACTCCAACAATATGTATGTATTTACTGAAACTCTCCCTCTCATTTGTAGCTGTCGTATAAGTCGCAGCATAAGAATATATATTTAAACTTAGCTTAAGCAAAGGAATAATTTCCAAAAAAGAATCAATCTGAAAAATACAACGAAGAGACACTGAGGTGTCTGTCTGAATAATTAATTAAATCTAAAGGAACCCGGTCTTAGCACTTATCACATGGCGACCGTTTGCACTTACCACAGCGCACTTACTAAAGGTTTATTCATACCAAATTTGATTTCTCTCGCTATTTTTGTCTTTAAGAAAATCGAACTTGTTAAAATTTCGTTGGCGGAGGGGGTCGTGGCAAAAATTTTAAATACACTTTATCACCGTAGGTACACGAGTCTACGTACCAAATTTGGTTACTCTAGCTTTTATAGTCTCTGAGATCATACGGACAGATGGATGTATGGTATAAATATGCATTTGCCTGCGTACAAGCCTCGAAGAAATGGATCGGTGACAAGCAATAGAGGTGGAGAACCACCGATGGGACCATCGATAGTATCGATGGAAATTTAGCTTTTTGATCATAAAATTGGTCAGATGTTTGTGACGCAGAGAAGGTCTGACCGTCTGTCCGGGGCTTATGCGTTTTACCCAGCGTATGCGTTTTAACCAGCGTAAGCGTTTTACTCAGCCATCTTATGAGCTTCGGGATGACATTTTTTGGTGTTGCTTTTTATTACACGGGTAAGATAAAGTTTAAAAATCATCGGGATCGGACTACTATACCATATAGTTCTAGAAGAAACATTTTTGCAAAAATTGGAGTATCCCCATTAAATTGCATTGTATTGTACCAGTATGATAGTATTGGATATACATCCCAAAATTTGAATCTGATCGGATAAATAGAACACAAGTTAGAGTCAATATAAATTGGTTCGAGCGCTGCTTGCTGCCTACTACGTCATCATCAAATCAACAGAGCACATGCATACACACACACAGACACAACGCTACATGAACTGTATATGTATGCCAAGAAGAAGAAAAAATTGTAGTAACAAGAGTAATAATTTGCATGTTTTGTTTGTGTATTGATGAATTGAGTTGCACGGAAAAAAAATTTTTAATGTAAAAATATTGTTGCCAAGGACTGCAAGCGATATTTCTCACTCAATTAGGCGCAACAAAACTAATATCCACATAGCGAGCACGATGCAGCGTTGACACATATTTTGCATTACTCATCCAAAACAATACTCTGACCCTTCCATCTCCACCAAATATGGCTCCGACTACACGACCAGTAATCCAGCATGGCGGTGGAAGATTGTCTTCATGGATGAGAACTAATTGATCCCTTGAAATAATTGATCCCTTGGTTGAAAACTCGGATACAACCACTTAGAGCGTTCTTGTAATTGATGTACATAGTCGCGCTTCCAGAGTTCCCAAAAGCGTTGCTTGAGATAGGTCACCCTTTGCCAACAGGTAGATAAGAAAGTTTTGAGTCATTTAATACCGGTTCAGGGATCACTTGCAGTGAACACCCGATCAATAAGTGGGCTGGCGCAGGGCCTCCCTGTCATTGGGATCATCGCTGTGAATGGATATTGACTTTACTGCGGCTGCCCATAAGCCTCCAAAATGGGGAGCACGCGGTGGAATGAAGTTGAATTCAAAGTCGACATTTCGGCTAAATTCCTCCATATTTTTTGCTTTAAATTCTGAACAGAACTGCCGTTTGAAGCCTTCAATTTGCGAACATGCCTTTTGCGTATGCCACGTCGTCCGATGAATCACTTAAAACAAAGAATAAAATTATTAGCAGAGAGGTCTGAGATTAGTTCTGTATGAATAGCTTTTGAAGAAAAGCAAACATATATGGCCAAATATGTTTTGTAAGGAACTTTGCTTCAGAAACGGACGTTCGGCTAGGAGACGTTCAGCTAGGAGGTTACCCATGATTTGTCGCATGAATACTGGTTTGTAATGATAGCAATGTGTGCAACTTCTAACAACCTTTCGGACCAATTCGCGAGCATTTACAATCCATACTGTAAGGCGCAGAATCGCTATTAGAACCTTAATTCTCGCTTGAAGGTTTCGCAAGCGAAGATCCTCAATATATGTATTTATAAGTGAAATCATCGTATGTCAGCCATTGCAAGACGGCATCCAACACGGATAAGTCGAATATTTTGAGAACCTATCTGTTCATTTGAGATGAATGGATTTAATTTTTGAAGCTCCGGCTTCAGACTTCGTCCTGTTTGCAATTCCTTTAGTTCTTTCCCAAACACATCACTCTGAATGAAAGAGATTATATAATTAAAAGCCAATTTAAATTCTACTGAAATGCTTTTTTTAGCATTTATCGTATTATTGCGGGTAATGGGAACTCGGTTGAAAACTCGTAAAACGTATGCTAAGACTTTCTCAATCATACGAAACGATGATAGTTTACTAATGATCTGCTCAACTATGCTCGTTTCTTTAAAACTAGTGCTACATTTCAATACAAGGGTGTTTCGCAATTCTAATTTTGGGGCTCGAAATCTGTCTTTCTTTCAGATTTCAGCCAATGTAATGCATCACGTGTTACGAACTTTGGTCCATGAAACCAAATTGGCTGCATCAAATCGCACGCTGCATAGTCTCGTGAAACAATGTCGGCTGGACTATCCTTTCCAGGCACGTTGCTTCAAATAATATCCTGCGATTGAGTTTGTATGGTTGATACGCGATTGGCAATAAAGTATTTCAGAGTAGATGGGTTCATTTTAATCCAATGAAGTTCGACAGTTGAATCTGACCAGACAATTTAATTTGTGTTTGATTTTAGTCCATGTTTGGCAGAGTAAAACGGAAGCACAAAGCTCTAAACGAGGTATGCTTTGTGATTGAGTGGGCGCCACTCTCGATCTCGAAATGATCAATGAAGTTACATATTTTCCGTTGTCCAATACCCTTGCGTATATGCAACATCCATACGCTCGATTTGAGGCATCCGAAAATCCATGGATTTCACACTTATTTTTTGGTGATGTGTTGACAAATCGATTTACGCAAACTAAAATTTTGTAGCGTACTACGACTTGAGCTAATAATCCTATCAGATCATAGAGCCTGGCCATGATCGATACTATTTTTCGCTTTGTTGGTATTGCAGTTAATGGAAGATCAAATCGAAATAATATAAGATCTTCAGTTGGCAGCCACGACATGCCAAGAGTCTTGGTGACATCTCTATTGTCAATATTGAGATTATATTCATAATCTGTTGTGCCCCACGAAAATTCCACTTTGCCAATTCTAAGCCTGCCGTGGAGAACAATTTGGTAACTTCTTTCGTCTTAGCCTTGAGTTCTTCGATTGAGTCAGCTCCATAAAGTAGATCGTCGACGTACATATCCTCAGCTAATATTGCTGCCTACACTGATTGGAGCTTAGGCGTGGCATACTCTGCCAGCGACCATGAAATTGTGGCATTCTCCATAGGCAGGCACCCGCCAGCGCGAACGTTACCGCTTAGGAAATCCTTCAAGCTGGATACTCTCAACCCGTTTTTGTTCGCCGGTGTGCCCCAACTCAAATGCAGATGAGGCTGCGAATCTGATTATGTCGAGGCTCGACGAAGCGAGTGTTGCCAGCATGGCCCAGTTTGCTTGTGGAACGAGGCAATCGCTGATGCCAGAAGGGCTTGTCTTCGAGCGAGACGACTATATCAGCGGGCAAGACATTCGGTCAACTTCGAGGCACTCGGTCTGGAGTACAGAGGACGGAGGAAAGCCCTTAAGGTGGCGATCCGGGACAGCAAGCGCGAATGTTTCCTCGAGCTTTGTGATTCGGCAGAACATGACCCTTGGGGCAAAGCCTACCAGACGGTGGTCAAACAAGTGCACGGAAACAGGCAGTCATCCCCATCAGACACGACCACTGTACGCTCCATGGTCAGCAGCCTTTTTCCCGATGCCCCGGAGTTATCACATGTGTCTCCCTTGGGGACACACCTACATGTAGAAGACTGTTCGCTCGCAGAGGTCATCGAGACGGTGAGGCGTTGAAAGCCAAAAAAAGCCCCGGGTCCCGACTCTATCCCCAACAACGTACTCAATCTTGCAGTAACGCTACACCCTCAAGTGTTCACGGAATTGTATTCAAAATGCCTACGAAAAGGAGTCTTCCCCAACCAGGTGGAAGCTACAGAACCTTGTGTTGTTGCGTAAGCCCGGAAAACCACCAGACGAGCCATCCTCAAATAGGCCTATTTGTCTATTGGACACAGCTGGTAAGGTGCTGGAGTCGATGTTTTGCTCTAGACTTGAGTCGGCGATACTAGCAGGCGGGGGCTTATCCGAGCATCAATTCGGATTCAGAAAGGCCAGATCCACAATCGATGCAATAAACCGTGTGGTTCACCTGGCAGCTGAAGCAATCGACGGCTCTCGATGGAAAGGCGGCAGTAAGGAATACTGTATCGTGGTGACGCTCGACGTGAAGAATGCGTTTAACTCAGCAAGGTGGGATCGGATACTGGACGCGCTGGCAACATTCAACATACCAAGCTACTTGATGAACTGCGTGCGGAGCTATTTTCGTAACAGGAGAATCCGATACACGACGGATGATGGCCTGGAAGAAAGATGGGTATCGGCCGGGGTTCCACAAGAATCCGTTTGTTGTGGAACACCATGTATGACGGAGTCCAGCGTCTGGAGTTCGAGCCGCACACACACATTGTCGGGTTTGCTGATGATGTAGCACTGGTGGTTACGGCAAAGGATCTTCACGTCGCCGAAGAGCATTGCAGTGTGGCGATAGCCAAAGTTGGCCACTGGCTATCGGCCGCAGGGCTTAACTTGGCAGCGCAAAAGACCGAAGCGGTGCTCATTAGCAGCCGGAAGCGCGTCGAAACCGCACGCATCAGAGTAGGTAACTCCCTCGTGGTATCCAAGCGAGCCATTAAATACCTAGGTGTCATGCTCGACACTAGATTGTCCTTCAAAGAGCACTTGGAATATTGTAGTAACAAGGCAGCTACGTTGGCCCGGTCCCTAGTCCGTATTTTGCTGAATACGCTTGGCCCGAGGCAAGGACGGCGCCTTCTACTTCCAAGCGTCGTAAAATCGACCGCCCTGTACGCAGTTCCGTCGTGGATTAAAGGCGTGGAGGTTAGTAGCTACAGGAGGAGCCTCGAGTCGACTCGTCGGCTGAGTGCGATTGGAGTGTGTAGCGCTTTCCGCACCATTTCCGATGACGCCGCTCAGGTGATCGCTGGAATAATGCCCATCGACGAATGTGCGGAAATTGCGTCGGCCACGTTTACAGCATCAAGGCAACCAAGTGGCAGCAGCATGACCCAACCAAGAGGTCTGGCGCGGCACACGGCATGGCAGCAATCCATGCGCAGATGGCAAGAGAGGTGGGACTCCTCTCCCAAGGGAAGGTGGACTCATGCACTTATCTCGGACATCACACAATGGGTGTCGAGGAAGCACGGTGAGGTTGACTTTTCCTTACCCAGCTCCTGAGCGTCCACGGGTGCTTCAGGAGTTATCTGAAGAGGTTTCACCACGATGTCTCCGACGAGTGCACATGGTGCGGCGCTGGCATCATAGAAGATGCGAGTCATGTGCTGCAACACTGACCAAGATTCGACGAGGAAAGACACCGGTTGGAGATGGTCATGGGCGAGCCGGTGACGCAGTATAACCTCGCCGGGATGAAGATCGCTAACTCCAGTACACGGTCTGCGATGCAATATCGACAAGTCGTCCCGCAATAACCGTAATACTTTTTTCTTTGTACCCGACTTCGTTTGTCTGTTCCCTTGTGTAACCTGATATATGTATGTATCTGTTAATTGTAATTAGGATATATGTATCTGTTATTTGTAATTATGCTATTAATGTTTTTAAATGAAATAATTGTAAATATACTTATGCTTTGTATTTATAAAAGTAGGTTCCTTCGGGGCACTTCATATTGTCCCTGAAGTCGTTAAGCTGCGCCAGTTATCAACCCGATTCAGTAGGATTGATTTACTTTTGCAATTATATAATACGACTTTGTTTCAAGAGAGTTGACAACAGAATGAATTCTTTATTTGTTAAGTCTTTTTCTATTCTTTGTCTTTGTTTCCCCGAACGGGTCGTAAGGGTTTTACGTGTATGTGTGGTTGTGACTGGCGGATAACTCACGCTCCGTTTATACGTTAACGAATTGACTGAATCCTATGATAAGTCAGACAAAACAATTTAAAAAGAATCATTTGAGGAAGTTCTTGCTATAACAGCAAACCCATCTAGTCCCAAGTGTTGGAATTGTGACCATCACGGTCACCGTTTCGATGACTGCTTAGAACAGCGTAGAATCTTTTGCTACGGGTGTGGCGCTAAAGATGCCCAAAATGCAATCCAACGGGAAACCGGATTTCGGGTGTGTTTCCCAAACATCACAAAGCACACTCGTAAAACCCGACGAATATAGTTCTCAAATGGAAAATAAAGCTCAAGAAACACAAAAAAGGCCATTTTAACTAAAGGAGAACCTTATCATCTTCGATTGCAAAGCTACAATAAGTTACGCGAAAGGATATTTGCAGGAATAGATTATGTAAATTGTATTAGAAAAAACAGACGTTCAACTATACGGATAAGAAATTTTTGGAAAGCGATTCGCACTAACCACCAAATGATCGTTTCAACCATCTTTACAGAATCCGACGATCGATTATATACGGAAATCACTATAGAAAATAGAAAATACAAAGCTTTGCTAGACTCAGGAGCGAACATTAGCTGTGTAGGCGGAATGGCTGCCAAAGAATAATAAAATAATAAATCGTGTTCAGACAGAATCCATACGGCGAATGGAACACCAAGTAAAATAGTAGGTAGACTTGAAACTAAAATTATGTACAGACAGATCATTAAGACAGTAGAGTTATTCATAGTTCCTGAACTTAAACAATCCGTTTATTTTGGAATTGATTTCTTTAGGAAGTTTGGTCTACTGGACCTTATCACTTCATCACTAGAAGTTACAGAATTGGATGTAGCAACGAACTTGCCCCGTATCACCAGCTATAGAAAACCTTATGTTTCCTGAAGTAGATATGATGTTAGCACTAGATGTTATTAAAGAATCGAACAGTCCCTGGAGTAGCAACTGCGTCCTGGTTCAGAAAGAAAGTAAAAATAGATTGTGTTTGGATTCACGTGAGGTTAATCGAGTGACAAGGAAAGACAAGGAAAGAGTGACAAAGGACAAAGTAATACTACCTCAGTTACGTAACCAGGATTTTGTATACCTTGACGATCTCTTGATCATGTCTGATACTTTTGATTCTCACTTACTTTTACTGCAAGAAATAGCATTATGTAGCATTATGTTTGCGAAAAGCTAATCTTACCATGAACATAAGGAAATCTAAATTGTGTATGCGTGAGATAAAACATCTTGGTTTTATTATTCATGAAGAAGACAAGATAAAAGCCAGTAAAGAATTTCTAACTCCGACAACCGTAAAACAGTTAAGACGATTTTTAAGATTGCCGGCTGGAATCGTCGATTCCATTTCCCCCTTACAGAGTTATTGAAATCTAAAGGTCCCTTAAAGTGGAACGATTCGGCTTCTTTAGCTTTCGAAGACTTGATAACGCGTTTAACCACCGCACCAATACTGATCACTCCAGACTTTTCAAAACAATTTATTTTGCTTTGTGACGCAAGCGTTTTACATGTCCAAAAAACGATCAAAAGCTCAGCGAAATTATTCAGTAACTGAACTAGAATGCTTAGTGGTAATCAAGGGTATTAAAAAAATTGGGTAATACGCCAGAAAGACCTATCAGGGAGACTCGCAAGATGGTCAATGAAGTTGCAATCATTTTCTTTCCAAATAATACACAGGCGAGGTTCCGAAAATGTAGTCGCTGACGCGTTATCTAGAGCTTACGTTTCCAATTGTGATATTTGTCGTTCAACGAAGAGTCCAAATATTGTGCTAAAACCCCCTATGGGAATGCCTTAAGTTTCTGAACGTCCTATCATATCCTATATCCTAGAACCAAGAATGGAAACATCGCTCTCATCGTAATCATCGACCTTAACACGAAGTGAATAGGGATTTCCAAAGAGAAAGAAAATTAACCCAGTCTTCATTCGTTGAATTCAAAATATGAACTGATTTTATTTAAAAACTCTTAAACTCTAAGAAGCAACAATTCTTCTTAAAAATACTTATTCTAATGCCCCACGTTTTCGGGGGTTGAAAATTGTTTATATTTCATGCTCAGCGCTGGTTACTTGATACCGCGCCGCTGTTATAAATTCAAGTGTTTTCCACAGAGTGTGGATGCATGTTTTGTTTGGTATTAAGCAATAATTGTCATATGAATTTTATGATTTACTTTTGTTTTTGTTTCGTTTTGTATATTTCAATGGTGCATCTGATTTGGTGAAGCCAGTTCAGATGAATACGATGTTTATTCTTAAACATTCTGCAAAGCGCCACCAAATGCGGCGTATTGGACTTTATTTTTATAGTTAGTTGTCTTATACAAATTATTATTAAAATATCATTAGTAAGACAATTATTGTTAAAGAAGCATGACCAGTTACATGACTGATGTTTAACCTTTACCCATTGTAACTGACTTCATATTCTTACCAATTCTGCCGTATGTATTACTGAGTTGGCTTCTACTGGTTTTAATAATATTTGACATATTTCCTAACGATTTCTGTTTCGGGATATCTACCCACTCCTATGTGTATTATTGTGCTGACTTCTAGCCTTTTTATAAGATGAAGAATTTAAAAAATAACTACCTTCACTTTTTGAATTGTTCCAATGTGATCTTCGCTCCACCGTTTTTAAATGTCGCTGATTGCTAAAACTTGATTGGTTATTCTATTTATTATTAAATTTTGTTCTTTTATAATTATTTTGCCATATCTGCCTTTTTGGTACAATAGTTTCGGACAATTTGTTACCGGAATCTATTTTGATATTATTTTTTAGATAATCGTTATCTAATTGACCCATTGCCTTCTGAATATTCTCATTTTGTACTGGCTCTGGGATATATACTTTTTCTTCCCCAATTTTCACTTTACCTCCAATGTGAGGTCCTGCCGGGGTACATCAATTTATTTCTTGAATTTTTCTGTTGTATTTCTTTGGAGTTGTGTTGTTTTTATTTTGAAATTTACCTTTCCTCTCCCAACGTTGTTCAAAACCTGTTACATCTGATTTGATTTGGTGCATCCCGAGACGATCCAACCGAATTGAGTATTTTGGCCCAGCAGGCCATCAATCTTTGTAATTCCCCTTTTTAAGATTTGGGTATACACGTTTACTCCCATTATTATATCAACCCTACCAGGTTTATTAAAGGTAGGGTCAGCTAGCATGTAAGTTTGCCATTTTGACATATCCACATTTGCTATTTTTAATGGAAGAGCTTTCATTAACTTTGGCAACACAATTGCCTCAACCTTTAGATGTCCTTTCCAAGGATTTCGCGTCTTTACATCTATTTTTTAGCTTATATTTTGATTTATTAGTTTTTATTGAGGACACGCTACTTATTTCTGTATATTGTTTAATTTTAGATAGTTTTAATATATGAGCGGCCTCTTCAGACAAAATGGTGCTCTGTGAACCACAATCAATAAGGGCTCTTAGAGTCTTATATCCTCCATTTACATTTTTTACTTGTATTACAGCTGTGGCCAACAGTGTTGGTTGTGCGGTTACACAAGTATTAACTCTCTCCTGTTTTTCTTCAAAATGGAGTAAGGTATGGTGTTGCTTACTGCACAATGAACAGACCATTTCATTAGTGCACACCTTACTGCTTGAATGGTTCAAGCATCTTATGCAAAGCTGCACTTTTTTGGCTGCTTTATACCTTTCAGTAGGTGTCAATCCTTTAAACTTATAGCATTTATATGCTTTGTGCCCGGCAATTTTGCAAATCGGACACTTATCTTCAACTTCCGTATAATTTAAAACAGTTTTTATCGGTTTTTTCTCTTCTTTGCATATGACACTTAGCGAGCAATATCTCTGCTCCAAGTATTCCATGACATCAGATAGCGTTTGAATTTGCCTTGTTTTTCTAATCTGACTCTCATACAATTGTAAAGCCTCTCTGTCAAATTTCCTTAGTAGGAGTTGTGCGAATATAACGTCAACTTCATCGGACAAATTTGCTTTTATTTTAATTAAGTAAACTGACTCATTAACTATGTCAATCACTCCCTTTACATTTTTTGCGGATTCATTGTTGATCATCGGTAAATCAACGATCCGACTTAATTGTTCGGAAAATACCCTCCGATAATTTTCATACCGCTTGTTTTATAATTCCCAAGCGGCACTATAATTGTCAGCTGAACCTGACAATAGATGGGCTACCATGCTCCTTGCTTCGCCCTTTAACGCGGAATTAAATAATTGAATTTAAGAGCAGGACTTAGATCCTCTCTTTTTTCAATCAGTTCCGCGAATAATTCTACAAACAGGTCCCATTCCCTAGGTTCTCCTGAAAACGTGGGTACCTGTATTTTCGGCAACACAGGTAGTTCGCCTCTCAAGGTTACATTCTCATCTTTCAATTTTTTCTGATCGTTTATTTTCTCTTCTAGTGCTGACAAGATATTTTGAACGTCGAACTATAGTTCTTCTATGACTTCTTTAAAGGTTTCATTACATATAAGTTCATCTGTATAAGCTTGGCACATCTGTACCTTCTTGAACAAGAATTCTATTTTTTTAGTATACATTTCGCCTGTTCTATTGTCTATCATACGTAAATCTTTGCTCACCATGTCCAAATATTGCTGGAGCTGACGGACCTTTCCTTGAAATTTTTCCTGGCTAACATTAGCGTTTTCATTGCTGGAGGTCGCATTCCCGCGCGACTCTCCTTTGCTATCCTCAAACATTTCTGACCTATCTGCTTCTGTTTTAACTAACACCGACTTACTAGTGCCTGGTTTTTCTGACTCTCCTGCAGCTATTATTTTGGCAACTCTCTTTAACATTCCTTCATGTATTTTCTCTGTGAAATACTGATGATCAAAATTCCCTTGCTGTAGCAATTTGTTATGATTAGGTAACCATCGATTCCTAATCTCTTTTACTTCCTCGATCTCCTTGTTAGTAATGTTTCTGGGATCTAGTGCTTCCAACTGCCTTAACCTTCTCTAACAATTTTGCAGTCTTATTAGTAAAAATTTTATCTTGTGCGAATATTAGGATATCGAATATAAATATATAATAATAAAAATAGATAGATGTACTTATAACTATCTTAATTTATATCTTATCTGATGATCCTGTTGACACCGTTCGCCACTGTTGTCCGCCAAGTAGAGTTTGCCAAGTATGTTTTCCGATAGTCTGCTGCTGCTATGGCCTATGAGCTCCGGCGGTACCGGTGCCGGTCATCGCACCAGATTTTCTCCTCTTCTTTGCAACTATTTTGTTGCTTTGCTGCTGTTTGTAGTTGCCGACTTGCAACTATATATATACTTTTGACTTTTTTTTCTTTTCGATATTAGGGCTTCAAATACGCCACACACCAATTCTGTAATTATTTTTTTACCGCCGCCGAAATTATTGCAGTTGCTCGACTAGCCAAACTGCCTTATTTAACTCGGTCGCACGCACTTTTTATATATTAAACAATATTTTGCGTTATATAAGTACTCGCCGCGAGTATCGATTTATCGATCGATTTATTCTTTCCGCGATTCATGCATATGTCGGAGAAGATCATAAAAATTGGGATGTTCATCTCAGCGCTATAAGTGGCGCGCTCCGAGCTAACGTACATCGAAGTACCGATTTTTCTCTATATTTTCTTACAATCGGTCTGAACATGATCCTTAACGGGAATGACTATACGCTGATAAGAACATTAGATTTGTATCCTGATATCCTACAACTATCTAGACAAAAAACACAAGAAAATATTGATGATACCCACGAAAAAAACGCACAAAGATATAATTTACGTAGTAGAAATATACAACTCAACGTTGGTGATCAAGTTTATGCCAGGAATTTTACCCAGAGTAATGCCGCTAAAAAGTTTTCGGCAAAATTAGCATGTTTTTGTACCGGCAACGTACATGGTAAGATCCTAGGAGTTTTTCACTTAAAGGATATTCAGGTCAAAAGTGAAGAAATCCTGTCTTGTTCAGATCATGCTGCTGTGATAAAAATTGCTCTTCATTATCTGTGGTGTAGTCACCGGATTTTTCCTTTCAAATATTTAACCGTCAAAATGAAGGCAATTTATTTTTTTTTAAATCAACCGCGCTTTCATGACGAGCAAATAACAGAACGGTCACACTGATACGATCATGGTCAACTTAATTGCAGGGTTGAGTTTCAGCTTTGAGTACAGTTATGATACCCACGCTCACATCGCCATGTCGCAACATTTGGGAAAAGACCCGTTAGAAAGCTCTGTTCACAAATTCTTTTGAGTCGATATAGCCTTGTCCGTCTGTCCGTCTGACCGTCTGTCCGTCTGTCCGTCGGTGCGTACGCGTTTTACTCATCCATCTTAAGAGCTATCGGGATGTAATTTTTTTTGGGGGCTTATTTTTACCCAGGTGAGATAAAGTATGAAAATCATCGGGATGGGACTACTATATCATATAGCTCTGGAACAAAAATTTTTGCAAAAATTGGAGTATCCCCATGAAATTTACCAATATAATAGAATTTGGTATAAAATCTCAGATCCCAAAATTTGAATTTGATCGGATAAATAGAACACAAGTTACAGTCAATACAAATCGGTTCTACGTCATCAGCAAATCAAACAGATCACATGCATACACACACACAGACGCAAAGCTACACGAACTGTATGTAAGGAAATTAATGGAATACAAATTGTAAACGAGGACTAATTAACGGAATTGGTTCAATATACAAATATATTTTTGGTACTCTTGATCAAGACGATAAAGGCGAATTCGAAGAAAAAAGAAATAATCTTGAAAGCAATAGCGTACCAGCAAACGAAATAAATTACTTAATAGACACTATAAATAAAGGTTTAGAAGTAATAAACAACCTCAAGGAAGAAAAGAAAAAATCAGTAAAAATAGAAGTTCTTATCTTTAGTTTTGACCAATTCACAGAATAAATGGAAGACATAGAAATGAGCATGCAGCTCACTAGACTATGAATTTTCAATCCAAAACTTTTAAAACATAATCGCTTAAGTCGTGTTAATTCGGAAAAACAATTGAATAGAAAAACATCCACCTGGCTTAAACCAAATTCAAACGAGATATATTTATACCCTTGCAGAGGGTATTATAAAATTGGTCAGATGTTTGTAACGCACAGAAGGAGACGTTTCCGACCCCATAAAGTATATATATTCTTGATCAGCTTGAGAAGCTGAGTCGATATAGCCATGTCCGTCTGTCCGTCTGTCCGTCCGTCTGTGCGTATGCGTTTTACTCAGCCATCTTAAGAGATATCGGGTTGAAATTTTTTTTGGAGACTCTTTATTACCTGTGTGAGATAAAGTATGAAAATCATCGGGATCGGACTACTATATCATATATTGTTTAATAATCATTAAATGTGTTTTGAATTCAGTAGTTTGAAAAATATTTGAGCATATTCATAATACGACAACTAATGCTGTTGATGTATGAAATTTCACTTTTCTTATCGAATTAAATATAATAAAGAACTGCAAGGGTATATAAACTTCGGCAAGGCCGAAGTTAACTTCCATAGCTCGTTATCATTTCAAACATTCCTCAAGAAATAATAAAAACCCCTATTATTGAGATACTTCTTTATCCAGATGAAAATAAAAATATTTTGAAAGAAAATTCATACTATAAATACTATTTTAATAACAAAACTTTGTTCAATGAATGTATAATAGGCATTTTAAATTAATTTTTAAACTAATTATATTGACCCACTAATATGTTTGATTACATACTTAATCTATAAATTTAAGGTAATGTCACAAAAATTAATACTTAAGCATTTTCGATCACACAGAAATAATCGAAACCCCAATTGTTGAAAAAATTAAAACCCAAATTATAAACAAAATTGATACTCCAATATTTACAGCTGAGAAAAACCCCTCGCTATATCCTAATGTGTCCGCCTGAGGACGGACGCCGTTTTATTCATAAACAAGTAAACTTGCAATAATAATTGTCACTCTCAAAATCAAAAGCGTGAGAACGCTAATTCAGCATTAAAATTCGGGCCAATCAAATCGCGTCAATATCGATCACGCCACTAAAGGGCTCACAAATTTAGCCTATAAATATATCTATAAGACATTTTTGTACTTTAGTTTTAAGTATTCATCCAACGAATAAAGTCCCAGCTTTTAACTCAAATAAAACAATATTTTATTTTTCCCTTTTGAAAAGACAAGATATATAATTATATGAAATATTCCCATATGGTTTGATCTAGCGCAACCGTTTCTTTTATATTTAAAATATTAGTAATTTAATTTTTAGATTTGAAAGTAATGAAGTCAACAATATGAAATTTTGTCAAGTTTGTTAGGAACTAAGTAAAGAAACCCATAATTATGTTTGAAACAGGAATAGTGATTTGAGTTACCTTAATATGGTCTATCATGTCTGTCTTGCTAAACTGTCATAAGATGTCATAAAAGTAATAAAACTACATATGTTTAGTTTTTGGTAAATTCCATGTTACAATTATGTTTGGGTCAATATAATTAGTTTCTTTAGGTCACGGTGAATTAGCAATAGTAATAATAGTAGCACCATCTTTAACTTTTGCTAGTTAGTTTAGTTTTCAAATCGCGCATTAAATTTATTAGAATGCGCAAGAAAGCGCACCCTCGATACTGATCAACAACTAAGGAGTATATCGTATAACATTTCCGGCGGATACCACTCATGTTAAAGACTTATCCTCAACCTTAGTGCCTTTACTTCTGAACAGGAATTCTTTTAAAAAGGACTGTGTCCACTAACACCTTGGAGACTTTTAGATGTTCACTAGGTAGAGCGAGAATTATAAACCAAAACCCATTCTGGCTCTACAAATCCCCGCCGAGCGTGGCGAGTCAACATTGATATTGAATATGTTTTACTTTCGTCATGTGTATTATGAATGATTTGTTACGATTGATGATAAATAGAAGGTCCATCTGGTTGATAATTTCCCTGTTCGTTTGAATCCGTATGCTTGTTTGTGTGATGTTAACCTCCACAATGTCGACATCTATTCAATGAAGGACACTTTGAGGCTAGATGACCCTAAATGAGGCAATTCAAACAAAGTGACTCTGTTTTAACAATCCTAAATCGCTCAATAAAAGGTAGCGAAATAAAAACTGGACAGAATGATACCCTATGCTTAGTTGACTGACATTAAATGCATCTACTTTGGGATACTTGTCGGTTTCGCAGATACCCTTCCAAATACTGACAGTGTCGACTGAGTCGGTCCAGTCTGGCAATTTATCGTATTCTTGAACCCGATCGTATGCTTGTTTGGATTCAAGTATTGCGTACTGCGTTTAATACATCAGCTTCAGACCCAACAGACAACAGCTCCGCGGAGAGCTGAAACCGTATCCAAAATTATACGTAGGGTAACAGCGTCTGCCTTTTTAATTCTAGCAATGTTAAATAAACTTCAAATATGCTCTACGAAAATAAAAACTTTTTTGTCATATCTCTCATTAAGGCGTTCTAGGGCCGTGGGATAATTTTCGTCTGATACTTGAAATGGCGAGACTACGCTTAGAGCTTGGCCAGATAGACAACTTATTAGATAGTTAAATTTGTCCACACAATTTGACAATGAGCTGTCTTCATGAACCATATTTGTAAATGAAGTAATAATTTTTTTGAATTCCCAATATTTGCCGTCGAATTTAGGTAATTTGAAGGATGGAAGTCGATTATGATGAATTAAAGAAACTAAGTTCTACTGATTTTTCCTTTTTACTTGCGCCGATGCGCAGTAATATGATTGCCTTTGTTTCGATAAAAAGATTTTCTGTCTCTGCCCGATTCGCGTCTGCTGGATCTAGCTTTTCAATATTGGTTAGAACTTGTAATGCCTGTTTAAAATACAACTCAACAATTTGAGACTGACAATCTAATATAATAGGGTCATTTTCAGGACCGATTCTAGCTCTTAAGCTTTGAATATTAGATTGCAGTTGATTTCGTTGTTGTCTAAGAGGTAGAAGCTGCGTTTCAACTGGTGGAGACATTTTGGACCCTTAACAAAAGAAATGTAGCAAGTCAGAAATTAATTAAACAAGAGCTAAACGGGTTCTAGTTTTAAAAAACATTCAAATGCATTAAGTTTCACTCAAGAGCTTAATAAGTGAGCTTTGATATGTAGATCGTTTCTCTATATGGCAGTATGAGTACTTACTCTGCTGTGCTTAATACTTAGAGCGTGTTAAAGCTTACGAGTGTTTTACATGTGAGTCTAAAGCATGTGAAAGCTTTACGATCGCTAATGAGTGGCAATTGAGCCTAAATTTGATTGGAAATTGATAATGTGAATTTACACACTCAAGTTGACTTAGGTTATGATAGAGCTCCAATGTAAATGTCCCACAATGATATGTCTCGCAAAGGCCAATGATGAAGAAGTCCGATGACGACTATCCAAGATGATTATGTAATAATCAAGAAGTCCAATGATGAATTTCCAAGATGATGATGTAAGCTGAAAAGTCCAATGATGACTGTCCAAGATGATGTAACGATGAATGCAATATAATTAACGAATAAACGACTTTATATAGTTTTTTTTAAATTTTATGTTGGGACTTGCGAAGTGCAAAAGTCCTGTCATGGTCGCCAATGTTTGATCTGCCCAGTTGCAGATGGTACAAAACTCCAATGCTCAATAGCATGTGGAGTGGAGTAGGGAAAAATAAGTCTTCTCCTCTTCGAATTCCAGTAAGAAGTCATTATTATATTTCGGTCTCATGAGTTTGAAGCTCTTCATGAGCCATGTAATAGAAGCTTTTAGAACATGTTAATGTAATTACAGTGGTAGAAATTCCAATAATCTTAAACAAATAATATAAGAAATTTTAAGAAATACAAATCTAAGTTAACGATGACGTCTCCTCCAACATACTCCCCCATTGAAGGATGAAGTATGACTCCTTCAATTTCCATAATCTCTCAAAGGCAATGGAGCAACCCTGCGAATTATTCCTTTCTTGGTGCGAACATCGGCTACTCTGACCCTTCCATCTGCACCAAGTATGGCTTCGACCACACCACCAGTAATCCAGCATTGCGGTAGAAGATTGTCTTCATGGATGAGAACTAATTGATCCCTTGCTATGTTGTTTTCGGGATGCAACCACTTAGAGCGTTCTTGTAATTGATGGACATAGTCGCGCTTCCAGAGTTCCCAAAAGCGTTGCTTGAGATAGGTCACCCTTTGCCAACGGGATAGATAAGAAAGTTTTGAGTCATTTACTACCGGTTCAGGGATCACTTGCAGTGAACATCCGATCAATAAGTGGCCTGGCGTCAGGGCCTCTCCGTCATTGGGATTATCGCTGTGAATGGATATTGGACGGGAATTCAATATCGCCTCCACTTCAATTGCAATCGATTGAAGCTCTTCATATGTTAAATGAGAAGAGGTCAAATTTTTGATGAGCAGAGTCTTCATTGACTTTACTGCGGCTTCCCATAAGCCTCCAAAATGGGGAGCACGCGGTGGAATGAAGATAAATTCAAAGCCGGCATTTCGTCTAAATTCCTCCAGATTGTTTGCATTGAGTTCTGAACAGAATTGCCGTTTGAAGCCTTCAAGTTGCGAACATGCTCCGACAAAGTTGGTGGCATTGTCACAATAAATCCTTTTGGGTATACCACGTCGTCCGATGAATCGCTTCAAACAGAGAATAAAATTATTATCAGATAGGTCTGACATTAGTTCTGTATGAATAGCTTTTGAAGAAAAGCAAACAAATATGGCCAAATATGTTTTGTAAGGAACTTTCCTTCCATAGATCCACTCCGCATATCAGAAACGGGCGTTCGGCCAGGAGACGGTGAGCTGGGAGGTTACCCATGATTTGTCGCATTAATACTGGTTTGTAATGATAGCAATGTGTGCAACTTCTAACAACCTTTCGGACCAATTCGCGAGCATTTACAATCCATACTGTTGGGCGCAGAATCGCTATCAGAACCTTAGCTCCCGCGTGAAGGTTTCGCAAGTGTAGATCTTCAATATAGTTATAAGTGAAATGATGAGTCTTTGGAAGCAATAACGGCATTCTTGCGTCCAATGGTATGTCAGCCATTGCTAGACGGCATCCAACACGGATAAGTCGAATATTTTTAGAACCTATCTGTTCATTTGAGATAAATGGATTTAATTTTTGAAGCTCCGGCTTCAGACTTCGTCCTGCTGGTAAGTCCTTTAGTTCTTTCGCAAACACATCACTCTGAATCGAAGACATTATATAATTAAAAGCCACTTTAAATTCTTCTACTGAAATGCTTTTTGTAGCATTAATCGTATTATTGCGGTTGATAGAAACTCGGTTGAAAACTCGTAAAACGTATGCTAAGACTCTCACAACCATACGAAACGATGATAGTCTACTAATGATCTGCTCAACTATGCTCTTTTCTTTATAACTTTACACAAGGGTGTTTCGCAATTCTAATTCTTTGGGCTCGAAATCTGTCTTTCTTTCAGATTTTGGCTAATGTAATGCATCAAGTGTTAAGAACTTTGGTCCATGAAACGAAATTGTCTGCATCAAATCCTGCGCTGCACAGCCACGTGAAATAATGTCGGCTGGATTATCCTTTCCAGGCACGTGACTCCAAATAATATCCTGCGATTGAGTTTGTATGGTTGATACGCGATTGGCAATAAAGCATTTTAAAGTTGATGGGTGCATTTTAATCCAATGAAGAACGACAGTTGAATCTGTCCAAAAATATGTTTTGCTGACAAGACAATTTAATTTGTGTTTGATTTTAGTCCATGTTTGGCAGAGTAAAACGGAAGCACAAAGCTCTAAACGAGGTATGCTTTGTGATTGAGTGGGCGCCACTCTCGATCTCGAAATGATCAATGAAGTTACATATTTTCCGTTGTCCAATACCCTTGCGTATATGCAACATCCATACGCTCGATTTGAGGCATCCGAAAATCCATGGATTTCACACTTATTTTTTGGTGATGTGTTAACAAATCGATTTACGCGAACCATGTCAAGATTAGATAACTCAGCTTCAAGTTGTTGCCATCTAGTCCGTAAGGTCTCTGGCAATGGGTCGTCCCAGTCCAAGCGCTCGATCCACAAGTCTTGGATCAAAATTTTGTAGCGTACTACGACTGGAGCTACTAATCCCATCAGATCATAGAGCCTATTTTTCGCTTTGTTGGTATTGCAGTTAATGGAAGATCAAATCAAAATAATATAAGATCTTCAGTTGGCAGCCACGACATACCAAGAGCCTTTGTGACATCACTATTGTCAATATTGAGATTATATTCATAATCTGTTGGTGCCCCACTAAAATTCCACTTTGTCAATCCTAAGCCTGCCTTGGAGAGCAATTTGGTAACTTCATTCGTCTTAGCATTGAGTTCTTCGATTGAGTCAGCTCCGTAAAGTAGATCGTCGACGTACATATCCTCAGCTAATACAGCAGATCCAATTGAAAACAACTCCTTATACGTCTCTGATTGCGAGAAATGGAGCGCACGACATCCCATAGGTAACAGTATTCAATTGATATAATTGAAGAGGTTCCTGCGGTGACCTTCTCCACAAGATTTGTTGGAAACTTCTATCCTCTGGTGCGACGAGAAATTGTCTGTACATTTTTGTTATGTCAGCTGTAATGGCATGGCGATACAAACGAAACGAGAGCAATGAGCTCTGCGGTCTAAGAACACAATGGTGAGGAATAATGATTTCCCGATTGCAAATTGTCTAACGAAGCTACCTCCATGTGATTCAACTTAAGTTACTCATCTAAAAATTCGCTGTACATTTCCTTTAGTTGGTGTAGAGATGCTAGGCGTCTTTCGAGTTGAAGAAAACGGTTTTTTGCACAGGACAACGAGTCTCCAAGTTTCTCAGGCGATTCCTTGAATGGCAACCGAACCTGTATGCGCCCTGATTCCAGGAATTGTGTGTGCACCTGAAAGTGAGCTTCACATGCTTGTTCTTCTGAGGTTAACGAAATATCCGACGATCCATCCTAATGCAGTTTCGACTAGATGAGGAAGACCAATTCCAGAACTAATTTTACCCGTCTTAAGTAGATCAAAAAACTCCTTTACGCTAAGCAATAAATCTACCTTTCCGGGCTTATAAAAGAATGGGTCGGCTAACTCAACTTCTTTGGGAATGGCCCAATTTGACACATCTAGTCTCTTTTCAGGCTGAGGTAGAGATATAGATTTAGTCACGATAAACTCCAGATTCCATTCATCTGGAGATATTCTTAAACGAATTTTGGTAGATACGGAATGTTTCATATATGTACGTATTTCACCGATTCCAGCAATCTCATAATGATCGTAACGAAACGGAAGCTAAAGCCTTTTAGCTAATTCTTCGGTTATAAAGGTAAGCTCAGAGCACGAATCAAGTAATGCTCTTGCGAGCTGAAACCCACCAAGTTTGTCTTGAATAAGAACTATTGCTGTTGGAAGTAATCCCCACCGAGCGTGGAGAGTCAACATTGATGTTGCAAATGTTTTACTTTCGTTATGTGTATTATGAATGATTTGTTGCGATTGATGATAAATAGAAGGTTCATCTGGTTGATAATTTCCCTGGACGTTTGAATCCTTATGCATGTTTGTGTGATGTAAACCTCCACAATGTCGACATCTATTCAATGAAGGACACTTTGAGGCTGGATGACCCTTATTGAGACAATACAAACAAAGTGACGCTGTTTTAACAATCTTAAATCGCTCAATAAATGGTAGCGAAATAAAAACTGGACAGAATGCTAACCTATGCTCAGTCGACTGACATTGAATGCATCTACTTTGGGCTGCAACAAATACTTTTGAAGTACTGCGAATTTTGTCTTTGACGGGTCTTTCCTCTTGTCGGTTTCGCAAATACCCTTCCAAATACTGACAGTGTCGACTGAGAATTTGATAACAGTCGGCCCAGTCTGGCAATTTATCGTATTCTTGAACCCGATCTTATGCTTGTTTGGATTCAAGATCAATTTTTGACATAACAATGTGAATAAGTACTGCGTTTAATACATCAGCTTCAGACCCAAGAGACAACAATGATCCGCGGAGAGCTGAAACCGTATCCAAAATTGTACGTAGGGTAACAGCGTCTGCCTTTTTCATGCTAGCAATGTTAAATAAACTTGAAATATGTTCCACGAAAATAAGAACTTTCTTGTCATATCGCTCGTTAAGGCGTTCTAGGGCCGTGGGATAATTTTCGTCTAATACTTGAAATGGCGAGACTACGCTTAGAGCTTGGCCAGATAGACAACATATCAGATAGTTAAATTTGTCCACATTGGACAATGAGTTGTCTTCATGTACCATATTTGTAAATGAAGTAATAAATTTTTTGAATTCCCCATATTTACCCTCGAATTTAGGTAATTTGAGGGATGGAAGCCGATTATGATGTCCACCATGATAAGTAGATGAATTAAAGAAACTAAGTTCTTCTGGTTTTTTTTTCTTACTTGCGCCGATGCGCCGTAATATGATCGCCTTTGTTTCTAAAAAAAGATTTTCTATCTCTGCCCGATTCGCGTCTGCTGGATCTAGCTTCTCAATATTGGTTAGAACTTGTAATGCCTGTTTAAAATACGACTCAACAATTTGAGACTGACAATCTAATATAATAGGGTCATTTTCAAGATCGATTCTAGCTCTTAAACTTTGAATATTAGATTGCAGTTAATTCCGTTGTTGTCTAAGAGGTAGAAGCTGCGTTTCAACTGGTGGAGACATTTTGGGCCCTTAACGAAAGAAATGTAGCAAGTTAGAAATGAATTAAACGTAAGCTAAACGAGTTCTAGTTTTAAAAAAACACTCAAATGCATTAAGTTTCACTCAAGAGCCTAATAAGTGAGCTTTGATATGTAGATCGTTTCTCTATATGACAGTTTGAGTACTTACTCCGCTGTGCTTTATACTTAGCACGTGTTAAAGCTTACAAGTGTTTTACATGTGAGTGTAAAGCGTGTAAAAGCTTTACAATCGCTAATGAGTGGCAATTGAGTCAAAATTTGAGTGGAAATTGATAATGTAAATTTGCATACTCAAGTTGACTTAGGTTATGATAGGGCTCCAATGTAAATGTCCCACGATGATATGTATATCTCGCCAAGGCCAATGATGAAGAAGTCCGATGACGACTATCCAAGATGATTATGTAATAATCAAGAAGTCCAATGATGAATTTCCAAGATGATGATGTAAACAGAAAAGACCAATGATGACTGTCCAAGATGATGCAATATAATTAACGAATAAACGACTTTATATAGTTTTTAAGGTTTTATGTTGAGACTTGCAAAGTGCAAAAGTCCTGTCACGGTCGCCAATGTTTGATCTGCCCAGTTGCAGATGGTACAAAACTCCAATGCTCAATAGCATGTGGAGTGGAAAAAATAAGTTTTATCCTCTTCGAATTCCAGTAAGAAGTCATTTTTATATTTCGGTCTCATAAGTTAGAAGCTCTTCATGAGCCATGTAACAGAAGCTTTTAGAACATGTTAATGTAATTACAGTGGTAGAAATTCCAATAATCTTAAACAAATAATATAAGAAATTTTAAGATATACAAATCTAAGTTAACGATGATGTCTCCTCCAACAAATAGTAATTTATTTATTTATTTTTTATTTACGTCAACTAAGTCAGCAGTCGACGAAAAAGCTTAAGCTAAAATACAGATAGTAATTAATTCATGAAGGTAGCTTAGCTTTATGCACAACATCCCCGACCCAGTGGAGGTGTTTATTTGCAACAAGGTGCCAGCTATGCCCCGATTCACAGCCAATGTGGTCAGGGATGAGTTGCAGCCAATCCAATATCCAGTCCAGAATACTTTCAGTGGTTACGCTGTAGATAATTAAAAAGTATAGCGCGAAGAGAAGTGACAGATAGATGAGGAGAAATTAGGTGAGAAAGGTTGTTAAAAGATTGGCAAAGAACACGAAGAGGTTCGTGAAGAGAGTAGTTAGTCAAACATCTACTAAAGTGAAGAGGAAAAAAGTTTCTGGTCCGACGTGAGCATCATATTGAGGGTTCCACACTGGTGAGCAATATTCTAGAGTAGGGCGAACTAACGAAGTGTATAAAACCTTTGTCACATATGGATCATCAAATTCTTTGGCCCAACGTTTAATGAAGCCAAGAAGACTGCATGCTCTATTAACAATTGAAGATATATGAATATTAAAAGAAAGTTTTGGGTCAAACATAACGCCTAAGTCTTTAAATGATGGTACACAATCTAACAGAACAGACTTAATTGAGTAATGAGCTAGGAACGGCGACAAACGACTGAAAGTCATAAAAGAGCATTTAGAGGCATTAAGGTGTAATTTATTAACGTGACACCAAACACAGAACGCATCGAGATCTGATTGCAAGTACTGTTGGGAAGAAGGATCATTATATGAATAACAAATCTTGACGTCATCCGCAAACATGAGCACGCGTGAATGAGCCAAGGCCAAAGGCAAATCGTTTATAAACAAGGTAAATAACAGTGGGCCCAGATGACTGCCTTGGGGGACACCTGAGGTAACTCGAACAGTTTTAGATATCGAGGAACGAAAAGACACCTTTTGGGTTCTGCCAATAAGATACGACTTTAACCAAGCCAATAGTTTCGGCGAAAAACCCATGATGTTAAGTTTCATGAGAAGCATAGAATGATCAACCGTATCGAAAGCCTTACTAAAGTCAGTATAAATAACATCAGTTTGACACTTTTTACGGAAGCCATGGTGTACAAGGGTAGTCAATTCTAAAAGGTTGATAAGCGACGAACGACCTTTCATGAAGCCATGCTGACAAGGAGACAAGCAATGCCTCGGTAGTTAGAAATATCCGATTTGCTACCCTTTTTAAAAAGCGGAATAATAAAAGACTCCTTCCAAATATCAGGGAAGCGACAAGTCTCACTCGAAATAAAGAATAACCGAGATAAAGGCTTAGATAGGGAAATCGAACACATTTTAAGGATGCAACTAGGTATATTATCAGGCCCGGGTACGAAGGAAGACGTCATAGATGACAAGCTAGAGATAATACAGTCTTCAGAATATTAGGAAAAAACATACAATTTAAATGTGGAATTGTGAAGGGATAAGGTGTGGGATCCGAAGCAGTAGAAGAATAAGTCGACTGAAAGAATTTAGCAAACAGATCTGCAATATCTGAATCATAATTAGCAGTCTGATCATTACGTCTGATGGTGGAAGGTAGTCAATTAGAGCGTCTTTTGGAATTAACAAAGTTGTAAAACCTTTTGGGGTTCTTATAAAATTCAACCTTACAGCGAACGATATAATTATTGTAACATTGTGTATTTAAAAGACTAAATTGAGATTTGGCTACACAATAATTTGCATAGTCAAGTCGCGAACCTGTTTTTTTAAATTTTTTAGAATATCTCGATTTAATGTTACGGAGATTAGAGAGTCTACGTGTGAACCAGACTGGCGCACTGGAAACGGTAGAGACATTCACATAAGGAATGCATTTACAGAATTAAGAGCAGAGTAGAAAAAATTCACTGCACAATCTATATCATTGCACTCAAATAGAAATGACCAATCAAAAGAGAAAATGAGGCTGTTAAGAAGTTTGAAATTTGTTTTACGAAAACATCTACGACGAGAATTTGAGATGTTATTAAATGAATTATTAACGGAATTGTACGAAATAGTAACTTCAATGGTAGGGTGATAAGGATCTTCAGGCTTCACTAGGGGCTGTGTTTGTGATACAGCACTAACAGTGTGATCCGAGACAAAAACAAGATCGAGCATTCTTTTAGAAGAGTTAAGAAAAGAATTCAACTGATATAATCTTCACTTTGATTACCCCAAAACTTCCCTGATCCCAACTTTAGAGGAACTTCGTCTTTCGCTCCACATATTCGGGGTTTAGAAAATGCACCGAATTGAGATCGATTCCTAAATCATTATCTATACCGTCAAATCAGGGGTAAAAACTCTGAACAAAGCTTCTGGCACCATATTTTGACTACATTTCGATGTGAAATGGTGAAATTAAATCCCTGAAGTTTCAAAGACAATCTGGCTAACCTAGAACTCAAGTCTGATTGACTCATTAACCACTTTAACGGAGCATGGTCGGTTATGATAGAAATATCTTCACCCTCCACGTAGGCCCTATATTTTTTTACTGCTAACACGGCTGCCAAACACTCTTTCTCTGTAACTGAGTAGTTTGTTTGTGCCTGGTTCAGTTTTTTCGACATAAACGCAATGGGTACTTCGTCCTTATCCTCTGTTAACTGGGTTAGCATAGCGCCAACTCCCATATGACTAGCGTCACAGTTTTTGGAGAAAGGTTTTCTAAAATCGGGACTATGTAAAACCGGTATCGGTAATTGGAGACGCAATAGCAGCGTAATTTTGAATGAATTTGTGATGCCAACCCGCCATTCCTAAAAACGATGAAGTTGTTTAACCGATTTTGCTATTGACAAGGCTGTCTTATCCCGTGACTCGGGTTTTTAAAGGAATTTTGCCTCCTTCAAGTCGAGACTTGTAATATACTCGGCCTGAGATAATCTGCTAAGGATGCCGTCTATGATTGGCATTGGGTAATCATCCTTAATTGTAACGGCATTCATCCGTCTACTATCTATGCATAACCTATGTTTTACCGGCTTACTCACCAACACAACGGCGAAGACCAAGCACTTTGATATTCCTCAATAACTCCTAATTTTAACATACGATCTAACTCTTCATATATCTTTTGAACGAGTCTTTGACCAATAACTTCCTAATCTAGGCGACTCTACTGGTTCCGTTTCTGAATATCTAGATATTTCTTGCGATTTCTCATCAGAGATATGCGTAAACTCGGGCAAATACTTTTCTAACCCTTGTGTTTCCTCTAATCTGTATTGCTGGCCCTTGAGATCATCTGTCTGCGTGCACTTCTCCGAAGTGCTAGATGCTCTACTAACTCAATCTTTGGTTTAGACAGTTTGTCGGTTAGTGTCACTATCGCCTCGTAGAATTCGTCGAACGGCTCTTTATCTGGTGTCGGAAGTTAGCTGATAGCAGCTTTAATATGCTGGCCCTTTGCGCTGCTACCCTGGTTTGCATTCTTGCCTGATGGCTGGTCTGTGGTCCTCCACTATGTGCTTCAGCTCTTTCTCCTCCCATACATACATCATACATCAACGCTCTCGATTAAGACGGACGTGTTTTTTTCAAGCTCCCGCGTTTTTAACTGATTTACATTTATTTTATTTTGTTTTATCGGCATCGCGATCGAAATATTAATTAATTAGTAAATCTAACCTGCACCGTATCACTCGTTGCGTTTTTGTGTGTTTGTGTTAACAATTTTTAACAACTTTATTTCTGCTTATAACCTTTGTTGGTTTTTTTTCTTTTTTTTTTCTCTTTCTTTTCTTCCTCTCTCTCCCACCTTAATCTCATTTTTTCTGCCTTGCAAATCACAAGCAACGCTCTGTTGTTGTTGTCTTGCAATTTCATAGTGTTCTTGTTGCAGTGTTTTGTTATTGTGATTTCTAACTCCCGCGCTCGCGCTCTTTGACTTTTTTTTTTTTTTTTTTCTCTCGTTTTTCGTTTTCACTCGTCGCCGTTATTTTCGCTCATATTGCAGTCTGTTGTGTGTCTGTAATTTAGAGTCTATATTCTCTTAGTCAGTGCTCTTTTCTTTTAACCCTTGTGCACCCTCAAAATCTTTATTTCTTATTATTTCTGGACCTCAGAGTGAGTTATATATTTTAATACCAAACATTTCTCATTTTTCAGTTTTATTTGTTTGATTACCAATTTCTTCTTAATACCTCATAATGACTGTTTGTTCGATTAAAAATTGTTTGCATCCCGCCCCACCCTTGAATAGTTTTATTTACTGTTGGTTGTGTAAAACTACAGTACATTTTAAGTGTGCCGGCTTTACATGCAGGGTGAAGGATCTTTTAGATCAAAAAAATGGTTTCAAATGGGGATGTGAGTCATGCCGGATCGTGGAAGATGAAATGGAACTTTTCATGCGGCAAACAAAGGATAACCTGATGAGTCTGTCTGCCAGTTTTCTTAAACTCTCGCAAGAGTTTAAAGCTGTTGAGTCTCAGTTTAGTAGTTTAACGCTACTGACTGAGTCTCGAAAGCGTAAGAAGGCGGGAGAGCAGACTCCTGATTTGTCCTTGCGTTTGCCGGTCTCCACATCTATATCGGTTCCGACCCCTTCTCAACCAATGCAAACTCCAACTCCACAGACGATGTCTGTAGTGTCCGTTTTGTCTGGGCAAGAATCTACACCCATGGATATTGCCGACAGGGATCCAAATGTTAGTAATGCCGGAGTGCCACTTGTTGCAACTGATGCTACAATTAATGCGGTAGCTGAGGCAATACCTGGAATGCCGAAACCATTGGTGGGAGTGCCTCCTAAAAACACATTTTTGTTTCGAGACTTCTCCCTGATGCTACATCGGATGATGTCATGGCCCACATTCGGGCAAAACTGAATGTCTCTAATATATCCATAGAAAAGTTTAAATTTTCATATTCTAGAGAAATTTCATCTTTTAAAATCAGTGTTCCAATTGAATTCTTTGACTGTATCTGCAGTTCTAGCTTCTGGCCGAAAAGCTTAATTGTGAAGGAGTTTACATCCAGAAAAAGGAAGACACGGGGTCAAACAAGGATTCCTTCACCATCTATTCCTCTTTCCTCTTCATCTATTCCCACTCCTTCCTTATCTATTCCTTCTTCTACTCTATCAAAAAACTAACAACTTCCTTCTCTGTCGGCTATCAGAATGTCAGAGGCCTTAATACTAAACTTACTAAACTCTTTGTAGATAGTCTGTCATTTGATTTTGACCTAATTGTCTTTACTGAGACTTGGTTAAAACCTGACGTTTTTGACGCCACAGTTTTACCCTCTAATTTCAACATTTTTAGACGTGATCGTACTGATCGTAGGGGTGGTGGAGTTCTTATTGCTGTAGATTCCGCCCTATCATCGGGTCTGATAACAATACCTGTCTCAAGTAGTATCGAATTTATATGCGTTAAGGTATCTTTTACTCGTTTTTCCATTTTTGTTACCTGTTCTTACATTCCGCCCCAATCGGAATGGCCAACCTACTTACTACACTTAGAATCTATTAAATTTATACTTGAACTACTTTCTGACAGAGACTCATTAATTGTCCTTGGGGACTTTAACCTGCCCACTATAACTTGGTCGACACTTAATGGTAGCAAAACGTTGCTGCCCTCTGGGTGTCACGATTTTATTGATGGTCTGCTTGAGCTTTCGTTGGCCCAGCTGAATTCGATTCCTAATACGTCTGGCAGATTTCTGGATCTGATTTTTACTTCTGATCCCAGTTTTTGTGAAGTATCTAGAACTAGTCCAATGGTGTTACCAGAGGATAGTTTTCATCCAACTTTAGAGTTATCTATTGAGTTTCCCAGCCGCGAGCCCATGTCCGAGTGTGATCCTACGGTACGCACCCGATGTTTTCGGAAGACTGACTTTGTCGCACTAAACAATGCCTTTCTTAATACCGATTGGACTAATTTATATACTTGTACGGATATGAACTCCGCCATTTCTTTATTTTATACCACTGTTGACTCAATCTTTAATGACTGTGTACCCCTAGTGTCTCCTGTGGTGACGCAAAAATCACCATGGTTTACGCGGGGGCTGTCAAAACTGAAGAATCTTAAGTCTAGGTATTACAAAAAGTATAAAGTCACGGGTCTATCATCGGATCTTTCTCGTTACTTGGTTGCTAAATCGAATTTTATTGTTTCTAATTCTAATTGCTATAATAATTACTTACAACGTTGCAAGTTGCAATTCTCTGAAAATCCCTAAAGAGTTCTATAGTTTCGTTAACTCAAAGCGACATTCTATCTCCCTTCCATCATTTGCAGTTTTTAATAATGTTTCGGCCTCTTCTGATCAATCTATTTCTAATTTATTTGCTAACTTCTTCTCGACTACGTACACATCCACTAAGTACAACTCTAGTCAGATATATCCATATCCTATAACGAAATCCAACTGCATTCTTAATCCTATTATAACGGAAAGTTCGGTAGCTAAGGAACTAATGACGATTAAGCCGGTATACTCACCGGGTCCAGACGGTATTCCTTGTGTCCTGAGGTTCTGTGCGGAGTCATTGTGCTCGCCTTTACTTAAGCTTTTTGAGTTGTCCGTTACACTGTCCGAGTTTCCAACTATATGGAAGGATTCGTTTATTTTACCTCTTCACAAATGTGGCAATAAATCCGACGTCACTAATTACAGAGGAATTTCTAAATTGTCAGCGATACCTAAACTGTTTGAGAAAATTATGACGTCTCAAATACAGCATTTATGTAAATCTATTTTTTCGCCATACCAGCATGGGTTTGTCAAGAATAGGTCTACCACAACTAACCTTCTACAGTTTACATCTTTTGTAATCCAAGGTTTTAAGAAACAAAAGCAAACTGATGTTATATATACGGATTTCAGTAAGGCTTTCGATTCGGTAAACCATGCCTTACTATTACATAAGCTGAATTTAGTTGGCTTTCCGGATGCTCTGCTTGCTTGGATATCACAATATCTAAGCAATAGGAGGCAGAGGGTTCTTTTTAAGTCCTCTCTTTCTAAGATCATTTTGTGTTGAATCGGGAGTCCCACAGGGCAGTCACCTTGGCCCATTACTATTCACCATTTTTATTAATGATCTCCCCACCGTTCTTTTAAATTCTAGAGTTCTTATGTATGCCGATGATGTAAAAATCGCTAATCGCATCGTAGACTCTCTCTCATGTCATACCTTGCAAGCTGATCTGAATGCTTTTCAGGGGTGGTGTATGGCTAACTTGTTATCGTTAAACTGTTCTAAGTGCAAAATTATGTCTTTTTACAGAGGTTCTCCCCAAGTAACGAGTTACTTTTTAAACAATTTCCCGTTAGAAAGAATTAATAATACTTCATTGGTTGTAAAAGATTTGGGGATCTTAATAGACCACAAACTTAGTTTTAATCAGCATATATCGACTACTGTTAGTAGGGCTAAAAGTGTTCTTGGCTTTATAAAGCGCTGGTCGAAGGAGTTCAAGGATCCATATACTACCAAAATACTTTATACTTCTTTAGTCCGCCCCATATTGGAGTATGGATCTTGTGTATGGTCTCCTCAATATGAGTTTTATCAAAACAAATTAGAATCTGTACAAAAACAGTTTTTACTCTTTTGCCTTTCGTGATTTGCGCTGGGATCCAACTGTACAACTTCCATCTTATTCTAGTCGACTTCAGTTAATTAACCTTCCTTCTTTAGCTAATCGTAGAACTATGCTTGGTGTAACTTTTCTTTACAAACTTTTGAATGGTGAGATTGACTCTTCCGAGCTGTTGAGCCAAATTAACATTTCTGTTCCATCTAGAAGGACCCGCAATTTCACACCGCTTTTACTTCCCACTTGCACAACTAACTTTTCTCTGCATGAACCTTTTCGTATACTATGTAGTGACTACAACAGACTTTGGCACGTTATCGGTTCCGAAACATCGCTTCCCGGTATAAAAACTGCGATCTTGTCCTTCCTCGCTCGTAACTAGTTGTAATCATCTTTATTTTAACCTATCCTGTTTTCTTTTTATATGTAACTTATTATCTTATTACATTTAATATTTTCTATTTCTTTAGTTTAGTTTAATTTTATGTTTATATATGTAATACGCCTATGCCCTTAGGTCGGAGTGGGTAGAGGTTGTAACATTAACTTTACTTAGGGTCATTCGTAACAGGCCCGGGCCTGGTGTCATATGGGCCACTTGTTCGTACTGAGCGTTGTACGACTACGTCTATATACTCTGTAATGGTTGGTCACAAGTGGGGAAATTTTTCCTACTACCGACGCGTATGTTGAAACACGCTATGTGGAAATGATGACCACAAGTAGTGCAAAGGGTATTGTCGTCCTGAATCCAAACAATTTAGTTTTTCATTTCAATTTTTCAACTTTTTATGTCCGCACTACTTGAAGATGACATGAAAAAGAAAAGTCATTCCCACGGGGGCCGACTAAATTTGGCTAAATTTGTAATCCCTTAGTCCTCTTTGGACCCCTCTCTTCACCTCGATTACCCCTAAACTTATCTGATCCCAACTTTAGAGGAGCCTAGGGGGCGCCACAAAAAACTAAGAGAAAGTAATCGGATACTCCATTGAAAAATTTAAAGAAAATTTTCTAAACACAAAAAAAAAACGAATCTCGAAATCACAGTTATTGTTTTCTTTCTAAATTTTACATAGTAGACTAACATTCGGTTAGTTAGTATAACGCTAACTAACAATTCAAGCAGCGCAAGCAGTATAAGCAGTGAAAGCAGGTTATTATGTGAAATTTATATTGATCGCTTTTAGGGATAAAACGTTTATATATCGTTTTAGTTATAAATAAACAAAATCATTCCTATTATTTTTCGATTTCTTTCTAAATTAAAACGGTTACAAGCGCTCCGTGACTAACAGAAAGGGTGATCCTCGCTTAAAACCGGGCAAAAAAAATTATTGCTTAATATATTTCGCATGGAATTTGCCTACCAAATGACCTTGTAGATTCTCTCACTCCCGCCTTCATAAACGGTGGCGCTAACTTGGAGTTGAATCCTTTTGAGAAATTACTTTGCTGGAAGTTCCTACGAAATACCTCTTGTCCCACTGAAAAAGACACCTCGCGACTACGTAAATTATACAGATTCTCATCCCGATCATGCTGTTTTCGCGACTCCTCTATAGCTTTAGTTCCTATTATTTCGGAAGAGTCGTCCCTACTTAACCTCACAGCCCGATCCTCTAACAATTCTATGTTCCGTAGCACTTGGTAAACGGACACGTCGGTTACCATATGCTGTCCAAATGCCATCCTATAGGGTGTTATGTTTATCGCCGAATCAATAGTAGATCTCAAGGCACATGCGATACTACTTAGCTTTTCGTCACAATCAGACCGGCTTGGAATTACGTAAGCCTTCACTGCTGCCAATACTGACCGGTTTTACTCTCTCCGACACGTTAGCCTGCGGAGCATACGCAGCCGTATGTGTTATACCTTTGCAATAGCTCATTAAAATTGTGTGCTCTAAATTGGGGTTCATTATCGGATACTATACTCAGGTACCCCAAAACAATGAAAAAGATCCTCTTCTAGAAACTGTGTAACCACTTCTGCAGTAAACTTTTTTACCTTCTTTAGAAACGAAAATTTTGAGAAGTGGTCCACTACAATAAATATTCCAATATTGCCAGACTTGCTTCGCGGGTAAGGACGCAAGAAATCAACATACAGTTTCTCGAAGAATCTTGACGTTTCACCCGACTTGCCTAATGGTGGCCCTAACGTATAATTCGGGTGTTTACTGGCTTTACAAACCTCACATCTGTTTATAAACTCTCTAACTTCCGACACTAGATTTGGCCAGTAATAGTAGTGCCTAACTTTTTCCAATGTCTTGTTAATACCGCACTGATCATCTGCTAACTTCTCCCCAGGGAAATGTTCACTACGCCCGTAAGCTAAATTGCCCATTACTCTCATGTTTTTATTGTTTGGGGGTTTTTTTCGAACTTCGTCTTTCGCTCCACATATTCGGTGTTTAGAAAATGCACCGAATTGAGATCGATTCCTAAATCATTATCTATACCGTCAAATCAGGGGTAAAAACTGTGAACAAAGCTTCTGGCACCACATTTTGACTACATTTCGATGTGAAATGGTAAAATTAAATCCCTGAAGTTTCAAAGACCATCTGGCTAACCTAGAACTCAAGTCTGATTGACTCATTAACCACTTTAACGAAGCATGGTCGGTTATGATAGAAATATCTTGACCCTCCACGTAGGCCCTATATTTTTTTACTGCTAACACGGCTGCCAAACAATCTTTCTCTGTAACTGAGTAGTTTGTTTGTGCCTGGTTCAGTTTTTTTCGACATAAACGCAATGGGTACTTCGTCCTTATCCTCTGTTAACTGGGTTAGCATAGCGCCAACTCCCTTATGACTGGCGTCTTTATGGAGAAAGGTTTTCTAAAATCGGGACTATGTAAAACTGGTGCCTGGCTTAAACGTGTTTTCAAGTCCTCAAATGCTGACTGAGCCTCTGATGTCCATATAAATTGACGCTTATGCTTTAAAGTATCGGTAATTGGAGACGCAATAGCAGCGTAATTTTGAATGAATTTGTGATACCAACCCGCCATTCCTAAAAACCGCAAAGTTGTTTAACCGATTTTGGGGTGGAAAATCGACTATGGCGGATATTTTATCGGGGTCTGTCTTAATAGTTCCCTCACCCACAATATGATCTAGATTCTTGACATTCTTTCTACAAAAATGGCTTTTCTCGACGTTTATAGTTAACCCTGCATCGGATATACATTTGGATAGCTCTGTAAGTTTAGTTATATGCTCGTCAATCGAATCTGAGACGATTAACAGATCGTCGTAGATAGATATCTGATGACGCCGATGTGGTGGCACTATTTTATCCATGAGTTTGGACATGGTTTGCGCCGTGTTACATAATCCAAAAGGCATTACTTTGAAATGGTACAGGGTACCTGCTACTGACAAGGCTGCCTCATGCCGTGACTGGGGCTTTAAAGGAATTTGCCAATACGCGTTCACAGTGCCCTTCACAAGTAAGACACTTGTAATATACTCGGCCTGAGGTAATCTGCTAAGGATGCCGTCTATGATTGGCATTGGGTAATCATCCTTAACTGTAACGGCATTCATCCGTCTACTATCTATGCATAACCTATGTTTTACCGGCTTATTCACCAACACAACGGAGATGGCTTATGATAGCTAAAATATGATACAAATGCTTTGGTTTCGATGTTGTCAACATATCTTTGAAATACCTCGTCAATTTTTGTTTTTGATCGTGTTATTGATTCAGTGCGATTGTTACACATTTTTAAACTGAATGTTCTATTTTTTCTTTTTTTTTTCTGTCGATATTCACGACACTGTTCTGCATTATTTTTCGGCATAATTGCGGTAAATATTTAAAAATGAAAATATTTACGAATATAAAAATACGGACGCAATACAGCACACGCGGTTGCTATTATGAGCGTCGTAACGCGTGTACTACACAGACGTACTAACATTCGTAGGACGCTTGGTCTAAGCAAGTATTAGGTAAGGTAGTATAGCTATACATAATGCCTTCTCGCTCACCGTAGCTCCGTAATAAGCAGGCGCGCACACATACGTACTAGCATACATACAAACATACATACGTATGACGCTTGAACTAACACTAAAGCAAGTGTAGTATACATACTACAATACTCACTCTACTAGCGTGGCTCAGCAGTACGCAGCCACACACATATACGAATATCAACATATAACGCTTCGTAGCCAAGAGTGGGGAGGCTATGACGCACCGCACAAAGAGGAGACGAAGAATAAGGAACGCTATATAACTCTGTTCTATCGCATTCTCTCGCAGGCTATATACTATAAGATCTATATGTATGTCTCTTTTTAGTGTCGCTTTTTCGTTTCATCGAGTCTCAAATCACTCCAAACGATTCTAAAGAAGTTTTTACTTCAAAAACGAATCTCGAAATTGTTTTCTTTCCAAATTTTACATAGTAGACTAACATTCTGTTAATATAACGCTAACTAACAAAACAAGTAGCGCAAGCAGTTTAAGCAGTGAAAGCAGGTTTCTATCTGAAATTTATATTGCTCGCTTTTAGGGATAAAACGTTTATATATCGTTTTAGTTATAAATAAATAAAAAATCATTCATACTCTAATTTTTTGTTTTCTTTCTAAATAAAAACGGTTACAAGCGCTATTACAAAACCCAACCACCCCCACTAAAATCACACTTACCTAACGGACAATGTGATCCTGGCTTGAAACCGGGCAAAAAACAAAAAATTATTTTGCTTAATATATTTCGCATGGAATTTGCCTACCAAATGACCTTATGGATTCTCTAACTCATAGTACGCGTTGCCGAGCTTCCGTCTTACTCTCGCCTTCACGAACGGTAGCGCTAACTTGGAGTTCAATCTTTTTGAGAAATTACTTTGCAAGTTAATTAATAAGAAAAATAAATCGATATTTAGGAAGATATAAATTTTTATCTTTTAGGCATATATATATACATATAAATTTTCTTAGGCATATATTTTCCTAAATATCGATTCATTTTTCTTATTAATTAACTTGCGCGTTTATATAACGCCGTACTTACTTTTACTTTCTAAAAAAAACACTATCACTCACTAATAGAAAACTACTATTGCTCGCTTTTAGGGACAAAACCTTTGTATATCGTTGTTAATATAACGCTAACTAACAATACAAGTAGCGCAAGCAGTATAAGCAGTGAAAGCAGGTTATTATGTGAAATTTATATTGCTCGCTTTTAGGGATAAAACATTTATATATCGTTTTAGTTATAAATAAAAAAAATCATTCCTACTCTTATTTTTCGTTTACTTTTTAAATTAAAACGGTTACAAGTGCTACTACGAAACCACCCCCACTACAATCATACTTGTCCGTGACTAATAGAAAGGGTGGTCCTCGCTTGAAACAGGGCAAACAAAATTATTGCCTACCGTGTCCATTCTTTAACTTATAGTTCGCGTTGCCGAGCTTCCGTCTCACTCTCGCCTTCACGAACGTTGGCGCTAACTTGGAATTGAATCCTTTTGTGAAATTACTTTGCTGGAAATTCCTACGAAATACCTCTTGTCCCACTGAAAAAGACACCTCGCGACTACGTAAATTATACAGATTCTCATCCCGATCATGCTGTTTTCGCGACTCCTCTATAGCTTTAGTTCCTATTATTTCGGAAGAGTCGTCCCTACTTAACCTCACAGCCCGATCCTCTAACAATTCTATGTTCCGTAGCACTTGGTAAACGGACACGTCGGTTATCGCCGAATCAATAGTAGATCTCAAGGCACATGCGATACTACTTAGCTTTTCGTCACAATAAGACCGGCTTGGATTTACGTAAGCCTTCACTACTGCCAATAATGACCGGTTTTACTCTCTCCGACACGTTAGCCTGCGGAGCTAACGGCCGTGTGCGCAGCCGTATATGTGTTATACCTTTGCAATAGCTCATTAAAATTGTGTGCTCTAAATTGGGGTTCATTATCGGATACTATACTCAGGTACCCCAAAACAATGAAAAAGATCCTCTTCTAGAAACTGTGTAACCACTTCTGCAGTAAACTTTTTTACCTTCTTTAGAAACGAAAATTTTGAGAAGTGGTCCACTACAATAAATATTCCAATATTGCCAGACTTGCTTCGCGGGTAAGAAAGCAAGAAATCCACATACAGTTTCTCGAAGAATCTTGACGTTTCACCCGACTTGCCTAATGGTGGCCCTAACGTATAATTCGGGTGTTTACTGGCTTTACAAACCTCACATCTGTTTATAAACTCTCTAACTTCCGACACTAGATTTGGCCAGTAATAGTAGTGCCTAAGTTTTTCCAATGTCTTGTTAATACCGCACTGATCATCTGCTAACTTCTCCCCAGGGAAATGTTCACTACGCCAGTAAGTTAAATTGCCCATTACTCTCATGTTTTTATTGTTTGGGGTTTTTTTTCGAACTTCGTCCTTCGCTCCACATATTCGGGGTTTAGAAAATGCACCGAATTGAGATCGATTCCTAAATCATTATCTATACCGTCAAATCAGGGGTAAAAACTCTGAACAAAGCTTCTGGCACCACATTTTGACTACATTTCGACGTGAGTGGTAAAATTAAATCCCTGAAGTTTCAAAGACAATCTGGCTAACCTAGAACTCAAGTCTGATTGACTCATTAACCACTTTAACGAAGCATGGTCGGTTATGATAGAAATATCTTCACCCTCCACGTAGGCCCTATATTTTTTTTTACTGCTAACACGGCTGCCAAACACTCTTTCTCTGTAACTGAGTAGTTTGTTTGTGCCTGGTTCAGTTTTTTCGACATAAACGCAATGGGTACTTCGTCCTTATCCTCTGTTAACTGGGTTAGCATAGCGCCAACTCCCATATGACTAGCGTCACAGTTTTTGGAGAAAGGTTTTCTAAAATCGGGACTATGTAAAACCGGTATCGGTAATTGGAGACGCAATAGCAGCGTAATTTTGAATGAATTTGTGATGCCAACCCGCCATTCCTAAAAACGATGAAGTTGTTTAACCGATTTTGGGGTGGAAAATCGACTATGGCGGATATTTTATCGGGGTCTGTCTTAACAGTTCCCTCACCTACAATATGCCCTAGATACTTGACATTCTTTCTACAAAAATGGCTTTTCTCGACGTTTATAGTTAACCCTGCATCGGATATACATTTGGATAGCTCTGTAAGTTTAGTTATATGCTCGTCAAACCAATCTGAGACGATTAACAGATCATCCAAGTAGATAAATATCTGATGACGACGATGTGGTGGCACTATTTTATACATAATCCAAAAGGCATTATTTTGAAATGGTACAGGGGTCTACCTGCTATTGACAAGGCTGTCTTATCCCGTGACTCGGGTTTTTAAAGGAATTTTGCCTCCTTCAAGTCGAGACTTGTAATATACTCGGCCTGAGATAATCTGCTAAGGATGCCGTCTATGATTGGCATTGGGTAATCATCCTTAATTGTAACGGCATTCATCCGTCTACTATCTATGCATAACCTATGTTTTACCGGCTTACTCACCAACACAACGGGCGAAGACCAAGCACTTTGATATTCCTCAATAACTCCTAATTTTAACATACGATCTAACTCTTCATATATCTTTTGAACGAGTCTTTGACCAATAACTTCCTAATCTAGGCGACTCTACTGGTTCCGTTTCTGAATATCTAGATATTTCTTGCGATTTCTCATCAGAGATATGCGTAAACTCGGGCAAATACTTTTCTAACCCTTGTTTTTTTTTTTTTTTTTTTTTTTAAATAGGGGGAAAGCATTGAAAGCCGAAGTGTGGGACTTGGTATCGACCTTGGTTAGTGGTCACCGCACCTCACTAAAACCTACCCTAAGCTCCGTATCCCTCTCGCGGAACCAACGCTGAAGTATTACTTCACGAGGGGGAGATGGCACGTATGCCTCGTCTAGAGTTTACCTAGAACTGAAGTTTTGGTTACGCTGACGTTCAGCGCGACGCAAGGATTGCATGATAACTGCTGCCATGTGGCTAACAGCTAGCCAATTGTTTTGCGAGCTAAGTAGGATATCCATAAAGTCATTGACTATAAATGGCCTCCCAATGCCTAGGTTTAGCTCTTCCCTTTCAGCAGTATATCTAGGACAGACAAACAGGACGTGTTCTGCGTCTTCTATATTCCCCGCACAGTGTGTGCAAAAGGGATCCGTCTCATGTTTAAACCTATGCAAGTAGGATTTAAAGCATCCATGTCCCGTCAGTAACTGTGTCAAATAGAAGTCAGTCTGGCCATGTTTGCGATTAAGCCATGGCCGAATGTCGGGGAGAAGGCGCCTTGTCCAGCTCCCATGGTTTGAGTCACGCCATCTGCGTTGCCAGTTAGTCAGAGTCGTCTCTCTTCTAACTGGCGGCGGATCTCTATTTCTAGCCTCGTTAGCCAAGAGGTCTAGTGGGGCCATATCAGACAGCACCAGGGCGGCATCTTCGGAGACTGTCCTAAACGCACTTATGGTCCTAAGTGCGCATGTTCGGTACGACGATCTGCATTCCCGGCTGTAGGTGGGGGATGACATCGCTGGTGCCCATATGGCGGCGGCATATAGTATGATGGACCTTACCACCGTCGAGATGAGCCATCTGCTCCGTTGCTTGGGGTCGCCGACGTTAGCCATAAGCCGAGTTATAGCTGACGTGGCCTTCGCAGCTTTATCTGCGGTATACTGCAGATGGGCTTTAAATGTTAGCCTATGATCCATCATGACTCCGAGGTATTTGATGGCAGGCTTTGATATTATAGAGCATCCGGCGACTTCGATCCTGGCTGTTTCCACTTTTTTCCTGCTGCTTATTAGCACGGCCTCGGTTTTGTGTGCGGCTATGGACAGTGAGTTTGCCTCCATCCATTCCAGAATCCTGAACACAGCTGCATTGGTGTTTTCTTCCGCTTGCTGGATATCCTTGGCCACAGTGACGATGGCAATGTCGTCCGCGAATCCCACTATGCGGGTGTCAGTTGGCATATCCAATCGCAGGACATTCCACAATATTGGCCCGATCACTGATCCTTGAGGTACTCCGCCTGTGATGGTGTGTTTCCGTGGTCCAGCTGCTGTGTCGTAGAGTAGCACTCGATCCCGAAAATAGCTGCATATCAGGTTAATGATGTACTCAGATATGTTTAACCGCTCTAGGGACTCGATAATGGAGTCCCAGCTGGCCGAATTAAAAGCGTTCCGAACATCCAACGTTGATATAAGGCAGTATTTTTTGTTGCCGCCTTTCCAGCGTTGCCCTTCGATGGCTTTAGCGGCTATCTCTGCCACCGAACTGATGGCGTTGATAGTGCTGCGTTTCCTCCTAAATCCGAATTGCCAGTCCGACAGTCCATGACGTTGCTCCAGTTCTCCAGTCTGTTGCAGATGATGCGCTCAAAAAGTTTCCCGATCACATCAAGCATACACAGGGGTCTGTATGCTGATGGGTCATCTATTTTGTCACCTTTGGGAAGCAGGACCAACCTTTGTAGCTTCCACCTCGTAGGGAACTCCCGTTGCAGCATGCATGTGTTGAAAAGTTCCACAAACGTCGACGCGTATTTGCAAACTAACAGTTTGATTACAAGAGCCGGGACCCCGTCCGGGCCCGGGGCTTTATGTACATTTATCCTCTTCCCTGCTTCCACGACTTCACTAACATCTGTGAATATCGGTGCACATGGCATTCCGCTCGCAGCTAAATTCCTCGTCGGCCTTGCAGGGAATAGCGTTGCTACAATGTGACCCAGCTTGGTTGGATCCGTTGGCATTATGCGCCTGGCGAGTTTGCCCATAACCAGTTTATAGGCAGTCCCGTATGGCTGCGCATCCGCATCTGCGCACAGCTTCTTCCAGCAGTCCGCTTTGCTTCTCTTGATCTCCATGTTTAGGTTGGCTTTTTTCCGCTTGTAGTCTGCAAGCAGTTCCGGAAACGTGGGCATTCTGCGGGCACGTTGCTGTCGTCGTCTGGCCTGGTGACATTGCCTCCTGGCATCCGCAATCCTGGCATTCCACCAATGTACAGGCTTACATTTGTTGATTCCATGCCGTTTGCGTATCATGGCTGCGTCGCACGCTCTGCGAAGAATGTCGCCCATGTGGTTGGCCTGGGTGTCCGCGTCCGTGCTGCTGTTCCTTGACACTTGGGTCATCATGGTGAATAAAGCTTCTTCGCTCAGCGTGCTTGGGGCCCAGCTGTAGAACGACGTTGGTGTGTGTGCAGGTGGACAGCTCTTGATAGAGCACACAATGGCGAAGTGGTCGCTGTGCGTGTAGATATCCGAAACTGCCCACTGTGCGCTGCGGGCTAGGCAAGGGCTAGCAAACGTGAGATCGATCACGGAGCCTCTGCCAGCCTTATTGTAGGTATGGGTGTTGCCTACGTTGAGCAGACTGATGTTGAGTGTGGCAAGAGCGTCCAGCAGGGCCCTGCCCCTTCTGGTAGTCCTTTGGCTGCCCCATTCCGTTGCCCATGCATTGAAGTCGCCGGCTATGATGGTCGGCGTGTGATTTCTGGCGTCCTCCACTAGTCCATCCAGTATGCTGCAGAATTCGTCGATGTGTTTGCTCGGTGCTATATAGCAGCTGTAGATATATACTCCATTGTACCTCGCCCTTACATATCCTTTCGCGCTGTGCTGATTTTTCAGATGTGTCCTTCTGTTGCTCCAAATTGCCGCTCCATAACGATGGTATTGCGTCCAGCTGTGGTCTTGTATATATGGCTCGCACAAAATTGAGAAATCTACTTTCAGGTCCTGTACAGTTTGTTTTAAGAGGTCCTGTGCCAACTTGCAGTGGTTTAGATTGAGCTGTAGAAACTTAATCCTTCCTGTTACTGCTAGCCTCTACAAATAACGGGCAAGCTCTGCTGAGCGTGTTATGCGCCGCATTGCTCCGCTTATGTCGTGTGCAAAGTATGCATGCTGCTTTCTGGTCACATTGCTTTGAAGCGTGTTCCTTGCTACCGCAGTTGAAGCATAGCTTGGATGCGTCGTGCTTGCTTCTGCACCGAGCTGCTGTGTACCCAAAATCCAGACACTTGTAGCACCGTCTCGGCTCAGTCTTCAGGCGTACTCGGCATATGCACATTCCTACTCGTATTTTGCCCGCCTGCAGCAACTTGTTCGCCAGGTTCGGGTTCACCACCATTGTTGCGGTTTGTGTACCACTGTAAGCTTTCCGCATCTTTGGGTGACATTCTGCCGGCAGGTCCTCGTCGATCAGTTCCAGGACGGCGCGCAGAAGATAGTCTGCAGTGTGGAATTCTGCGAGATCCTTTATTTCGACCATAGCCTTGTCGCTGATCGCCTTGACATCAGCAGTGTCTCCAAGTGCCTGTTTCACTGCCTGCTGGAGTTTGGCAGTTGCTTCGTCCGCTGGCTTGGTCAGCTGTAGGAGCAGTTCCCCGGCTGCTGTGCGTCGAACCGCACATACATTCTCCTTGAACTGCTGGATTCCGGCGTCTGTGTGGACTGACTTCAGTACCATCGCGTAATTGGCTGGGTCCTTACACTTCACCATGATGACGTCCGGCCTCTTCTTTTTAATGGGTCTCGGCTTGCTTTTCACCTTTTGCCATTTCCCTCCAGCGGTAGTGCAAAGGGTATTGTCGTCCTGAATCCAAACAATTTAGTTTTTCATTTCAATTTTTCAACTTTTTATGTCCGCACTACTTCAAGATGACATGAAAAAGAAGAGTCATTCCCACGGGGGCCGACTAAATTTGGCTAAATTTGTAATCCCTTAGTCCTCTTTGGACCCCTCTCTTCACCTCGATTACCCCTAAACTTATCTGATCCCAACTTTAGAGGAGCCTAGGGGGCGCCACAAAAAACTAAGAGAAAGTAATCGGATACTCCATTGAAAAATTTAAAGAAAATTTTCTAAACACAAAAAAAAAACGAATCTCGAAATCACAGTTATTGTTTTCTTTCTAAATTTTACATAGTAGACTAACATTCTGTTAGTTAGTATAACGCTAACTAACAATTCAAGCAGCGCAAGCAGTATAAGCAGTGAAAGCAGGTTATTATGTGAAATTTATATTGATCGCTTTTAGGGATAAAACGTTTATATATCGTTTTAGTTATAAATAAACAAAATCATTCCTATTATTTTTCGATTTCTTTCTAAATTAAAACGGTTACAAGCGCTCCGTGACTAACAGAAAGGGTGATCCTCGCTTAAAACCGGGCAAAAAAAATTATTGCTTAATATATTTCGCATGGAATTTGCCTACCAAATGACCTTGTAGATTCTCTCACTCCCGCCTTCATAAACGGTGGCGCTAACTTGGAGTTGAATCCTTTTGAGAAATTACTTTGCTGGAAGTTCCTACGAAATACCTCTTGTCCCACTGAAAAAGACACCTCGCGACTACGTAAATTATACAGATTCTCATCCCGATCATGCTGTTTTCGCGACTCCTCTATAGCTTTAGTTCCTATTATTTCGGAAGAGTCGGCCCTACTTAACCTCACAGCCCGATCCTCTAACAATTCTATGTTCCGTAGCACTTGGTAAACGGACACGTCGGTTACCATATGCTGTCCAAATGCCATCCTATAGGGTGTTATGTTTATCGCTTTTCGTCACAATCATACCGGCTTGGAATTACGTAAGCCTTCACTGCTGCCAATACTGACCGGTTTTACTCTCTCCGACACGTTAGCCTGCGGAGCATACGCAGCCGTATATGTGTTATACCTTTGCAATAGCTCATTAAAATTGTGTGCTCTAAATTGGGGTTTATTATCGGATACTATAACCTCAGGTACCCCAAAACAATGAAAAAGATCCTCTTACGAAACTGTGTAACCACTTCTGCAGTAAACTTTTTTACCTTCTTTAGAAACGAAAATTTTGAGAAGTGGTCCACTACAATAAATATTCCAATATTGCCAGACTTGCTTCGCGGGTAAGAAAGCAAGAAATCCACATACAGTTTCTCGAAGAATCTTGACGTTTCACCCGACTTGCCTAAGTTTTTCCAATGTCTTGTTAATACCGCAGTGGGCTGCTAGTGGGCTTTCGTGAGCCAATTTCAACAACTAATCCCTTGGGAATCCATAATTTCAAGCACTGATCATCTGCTAGTTTCTCCCCACGGAGAAGGTAAGCCGGTAAGCTAAATTGCGCATTACTCTCATGTTTTTTTGGTTTGGGGCTTTTTTTCGAACTTCGTCTTTCGCTCCACATATTCGGGGCTTAGAAAATGCACCGAATTGAGATCGATTCCTAAATCACTATCTATACCGCCAAATCAGGGGTAAAAACTCTGAACAAAGCTTCTGGCACCATATTTTGACTACATTTCGATGTGAAATGGTAAAATTAAATCCCTGGTTTCAAAGTCAAACCTAGAACTCAAGTCTGATTGACTCATTAACCACTTTAACGAAGCATGGTCGGTTATGATAGAAATATCTTGACCCTCCACGTAGGCCCTATATTTTTTTACTGCTAACACGGCTGCCAAACAATCTTTCTCTGTAACTGAGTAGTTTGTTTGTGCCTGGTTCAGTTTTTTCGACATAAACGCAATGGGTACTTCGTCCTTACCCTCTGTTAACTGGGTTAGCATAGCGCCAACTCCCTTATGACTGGCGTCTTTATGGAGAAAGGTTTTCTAAAATCGGGACTATGTAAAACTGGTGCCTGGCTTAAACGTGTTTTCAAGTCCTCAAATGCTGACTGAGCCTCTGATGTCCATATAAATTGACGCTTATGCTTTAAAGTATCGGTAATTGGAGACGCAATAGCAGCGTAATTTTGAATGAATTTGTGATACCAACCCGCCATTCCTAAAAACCCCAAAGTTGTTTAACCGATTTTGGGGTGGAAAATCGACTATGGCGGATATTTTATAGGGGTCTGTCTTAATAGTTCCCTCACCCACAATATGATCTAGATTCTTGACATTCTTTCTACAAAAATGGCTTTTCTCGACGTTTATAGTTAACCCTGCATCGGATATACATTTGGATAGCTCTGTAAGTTTAGTTATATGCTCGTCAAACGAATCTGAGACGATTAACAGATCGTCGTAGATAGATATCTGATGACGCCGATGTGGTGGCACTATTTTATCCATGAGTTTGGACATGGTTTGCGCCGTGTTACATAATCCAAAAGGCATTACTTTGAAATGGTACAGGGGTCTACCTGCTACTGACAAGGCTGTCTTATCCCGTGACTGGGGCTTTAAAGGAATTTGCCAATACGCGTGCTTCACAAGTAGACACTTGTAATATACTCGGCCTGAGGTAATCTGCTAAGGATGCCGTCTATGATTGGCATTGGGTAATCATCCTTAACTGTAACGGCATTCATTCGTCTACTATCTATGCATAACCTATGTTTTACCGGCTTACTCACCAACACAACGGAGATCTATATGTGGCTTATGATAGCTAAAATATGATACAAATGCTTTGGTTTCGATGTTGTCAACATATCTTTGAAATACCGCGTCAATTGTTGTTTTTGATCGTGTTGTTGATTCAGTGTGTTTACACATTTTTAAACTGAATGTTGTATTGAGAAAGTCAATTTTTTTTTTCTGTCGATATTCATGACACTTTTTTGCATTATTTTTCGGCATAATTGCGGTAAATATTTAAAAATGAAAATATTTACGAATATAAAAATACGGACGCAATACAGCACACGCGGTTGCTATTATGAGCGTCGTAACGCGTGTATTACACAGACGTACTAACATTCGTAGGACACTTGGTCTAAGCAAGTATTAGGTAGTGTATTATAGCTATACATAATGCCTTCTCGCTCACCGTAGCTCCGTAATAAGCAGGCGCGCACACATACGTACTAGCATACATACAAACATACATACGTATGACGCTTGATCTAACACTAAAGCAAGTATTAGGCAGTGTAGTATACATACTACAATACTCACTCTACTAGCGTGGCTCAGCATATAACATATCAACATATAACGCTTCGTAGCCAAGAGTGGGGAGGCTACGACGCACCGTACAAAGAGGAGACGGAGAATAAGGAACGCTATATAACTCTGTTCTATCTCATTCTCTCGCAGGCTATATACTATAATATCTATATGTATGTCTCTTTTTAGTGTCGCTTTTTCGTTTCATCGAGTCTCAAATCACTCCCAACGATTCTAAAGAAGTTTTCACTTCAAAAACGAATCTCGAAATTGTTTTCTTTCCAAATTTTACATAGTAGACTAACATTCTGTTAATATAACGCTAACTAACAAAACAAGTAGCGCAAGCAGTATAAGCAGTGAAAGCAGGTTATTATGTGACATTTATATTGTTCGCTTTTAGGGATAAAACGTTTATATATCGTTTTAGTTATAAATAAAAAAAATCATTCCTACTCTTATTTTTCGTTTTCTTTCTAAATTAAAACGGTTACAAGCGCTACTACAAAACCCCCCCACTAAAATCATACTTGTCCGTGACTAACAGAAAGGGTGATCCTCGCTCAAAACCAGGCAAAAAAAAATATTGCTTAATATCTTTCGCTTGATATTTTCCTCCGACCTTGCGCGTTCATTGGCACGCTCCTGTCGTTCCGACATCAGATTTTGTGTTGCGATAAATCTGCTACCATTTGTTTCAGTTCATCCATTTGTCTCTACATCGTACTATTTTGCTGGTTGAAATCGTATTCGTCGATGTTGATTTGGTTCGTTCCTTTGTTACCATTTACATGAATATTATTTGTCTGTAAAATAATATCCAACTCCGCCACTCGTAGTGTAGATAATTTAACAAACATTTTCTTAACTTTTTTTTTTCTAGACAATTATCTATTTTACTTTTTTTTGTCGTGCTTTTTAGATCTGGACCTTTCCCTCGATTGGTTTATCGATAAATGCTATCGATACATTCGATAGTTAGGTATGGACTTTTCCGTCTCTTCTTTGCTTGCCTTTCTCGTGGAGATTTTTACGTTGATGCACACTGGGCTGAATTGCCAAATAAGTGGCATAAAGTCGAAAATTTTGTGGAAGCAAATAATAATTATAATTATGTATATTCAAACTAGAGCCCTAAATAGGAAAAATCGATGATCGCTTTTACCAAACATGCAAGCCTGTCATTCTGATCAAGCTTCAAAGTCAGGTGATTAGGCAGCTGATGCCTGCGACAAAATTGGCGGGAAATTTTTATTCACTTTGAGCGCTTGGCAAATTTACACAAAAGAAAAATAAGATACTGTAAAAAATGGATTTTGGAGGCCAAGGTATGTAGAATGGATAAAACAAAGCAATTTGGTGTTCAAATTTATTATATTTTATATATGTGTACTGTGTTGTATTGTCCAAAAAGATAGAAAACTAAACATACAGTGAGCCCAAAAAGTATTGGCACACTTAAAATTTTCAACTTTGATCCCATGTAATTTCTGTTTCATTTGTCGGCACCCCAAAATAAAAATGCAAGTCGATAGAATATGGTTTAAATTATGTAATTCACAAATAAAAATTAATTTTCATAACATTTTTTCGCAGTTATGTTTAATAAACTAAAAAATAGGCACACATTCACGCCAAAAAAGTATTGGCACATTTTTTCATAACGTCTAACTCTTTTGCTGTTGTAACGGATAAGTTCCGTTTTTTCTGATTTTCTTAGAATAAGAGCTGCTCGGATACATACATACTGTGTTCAGCGGCAGTTTTCGATCTAAATTCAGACAGATACGATCAGACAGATATGGGCAGAGGAGCAGAAATTTCCCTAGAAACTCGTGAATTAATCATAAAACTATATGTTAAAAACAAATCATATCGGGAAATTGGCGAGTTAGTGGACAGATCACCGTCAAGTGTTCGAAATGTTATAAAACATTACGTTACTACCGGAAAATTGGAACCAGATGGCCGAACTGGGCGTCCCAAAAAATTTACTCCTCGCCAGGAAAGGGTTATTGTGGCTGCAGTTACTCAAAACCCTATGGGATCGGCTGTGAAATTGTGTCACGAGTTGCAGGAGAGCTTCAAGGAAAACTTTTGCCCTCAAACTATTCGAAATACACTCAACAGGGCTGGCTTTCATGGTCGAGTACCAAGGCGCAAACCATACATTTCAAAGGCCAACAAAAAAAAAAGGTTGGATTTTGCAAAAAAATATGTAAATGAGCCGGATTTGTTTTGGAACTCAGTGATTTTTAGTGATGAGTCTAAATTCAATCTTTTTGGATCCGATGGTAGCCAAAAAGTATGGCGTAAAGCCAATAAAGAGCTGGAGGAAAAAAATATACGTAAGACCGTCAAGCATGGTGGCGGGCATGTCATGGTGTGGGGCTGTTGTGCAGCATCGGGAGTGGGTCAGCTGACCTTTATCGAAGGCAATATGGACAAGTATGGTTCCTTGGAAATATTAAAAAGTAATTTGGCCCCTAGTGTTGAAAAATTAGGCCTTAGCGGATCGCAATGGCTTTTCCAACAAGACAACGATCCAAAACATTCATCATTTTTGGTTCAGGAGTGGCTCATTTATCACTGCAAGCAGCTTAAAACTCCTCCACAATCACCCGGTCTGAATCCCATAAAACATGTATAACATGTATAGAACATGGATTATTGGAGAAAAAAATAAGGAACTATCAAATAACTTCCAAGGATACCCTTAAAACTGCAATTATTAAAGAGTGGGAGAAAATTGGAAGCCAGGAGATGGCGAACTTGGTAGGAAGCATGAAGAGACGCCTTCAAGCTGTCATAGAAGCCAAAGGTGGCCCAACGAAATATTAATTTTTAGTTTATTTTGTTTTTTTTTGTATTTTTCCAAGTCTACTACGAAATTGTGCCAATACTTTTTTGGCGTGAATGTGTGCCTATTTTTTAGTTTATTAAACATAACTGCGAAAAAATGTTATGAAAATTAATTTTTTTGTATTGTCCAAAAAGATAGAAAACTAAACATATGTATGTGTTCGTCTTCTGTGGAGTAAAAACTAACCTTCTGCGTGTTTCTGCGATATGTAATGTATGTGAAAACAAAGTAGAGAGTAGGTATAAAAAGTTAGTAATAATCTTGTTTGCGGCTTTTTGCGGCTTTGGCGGTATTTCGAACTTGTAGATCACATTGAGTTCTGTCATTCAACGCTGTTGGACATATGGATCGACAGCGGCCGCAACTCTGCCGTTCTTGCAAACTGGATATTTGGCCAATTGATGGAATGTTCGCTAACCAATGAAAGCATTAGTGAAATTAAAAAGAAAGTTAAAAGCTTCGAATTATACATTACTTCGAATTTACAAAAGTGCAGCAGAAATATGCGCACATTCCGAATAAAACATTCACAGTGGCTATCAATGAGCTTTAAAATTGGATTGGACAATAAAAAAGATACGGACCATCTTCAATTGGGTAGACCAAAGCTAAATTAAAAGAAAACTAGCTGCCGATGTTGCAATGAACAATAAGAACGACAGCAAACTTTTGATTCATGCTGCTACAATGGCAGCCAGAAAATCGAATGAAAGTGACACTGCATTTGTGCTTAAAAATTTTAGCAATTCTGAATGTGATGCCACTGAAGCTAAAAGAAAATTCGATATTGCAGAACCAATACCTTTAACAATAAATGAAGCTTTGGAATTCGTGCTGGAAAACTCGATAAGCAAACGATTATACAATGAAATTCGTCAAATAAGCAAACAGCATAATTGTGACATATATCCAAGCCACCGAAATGTCCAGGAAGCTAAATTGCAATTGAAACCTACGGGTATAACTGTTATAACTGACAGAAACTATGGCAAAAGTTACCTTGCAAGATTTGTTAAATCACACTGCTGGCCGTATCGTATTGTTACAGCAGGAGTTATTTGCTAACTTAGAAATTGTTCCAAATTTAAAATTATTTGCGAGTTACGGATACGATGGATCAACTGGATAAGGTATGTACAAAATAAGATTTGAAACGAACGAACCTCATACTGTTGATCAATCTTTATTTGTTACTACCGTGATACCTCTGAAGCTTATAGACGAAGCAGGAACAATTTTTTGGAATAATAGAACTCCACAGTCTGTAAGATTTTGCCGACTCCTCAAAATGGAATTCGCAAAGGAAACAAGAGATCATGTTCTTGCAGAAAAAAACGATTTGGACACTCAAATAAAACACTTGACTCCTTGTGTAGTACCAATATCAAATGAAAGGAAGATCATTGTCTCGTACGACCTTTATATGACTTTAACAGATGGGAAAGTTTTAAACTTTTTAACGGGCACAAAATCTAGCCAGGTGTGTTCAATTTGTGGTGCAGACCCAAAACAAATTATGGAAACCTATGACACAAATTCTTTTAAACTAAACCCTCGGCATCTTCAATATGGAATAAGTCCACTTCACGCTTGGATACGCATTTGTGAATTGCTGCTCAAAATATCATACAGATTGGCGTTTAAAAAATGGCAAGTAAGAAACGAAAAAGACAAACTAGAAATTTTAGTTCATGGATCACAAATAATAACTGCATCAGTAATGCCGGTGGGGTGTCTTGGAGAAAACGCGTCTGAAGCGAAAAATAAATTTTACAAGCGTGATCGGCTACTGCACGCTCGACACAATTCGCGGGTAAATAATATGATGGATGTATTCCAAAGATCTATGGACACCAGATCCCCTCATCTCAAGTATATCAATTAAAAAAAGGGCAGCTCGACATAAAAAAAACCCTCTTCCGCGAGATGTCATTGAACTTTTAGAAACACCACATTATAATTTTCCAATAAATGTTCAGTCTTTAAGTAATGATTAGAGTTTTCATGATGACTCCGACTCAGAAATAGATGATATAAATCCATATGCGTTTGAATTAGATGTGGAAAACAATTAAAATATGAATTTTTCTAAAATTGTTAGTAACAGACAGACAGACACACAGACCTGTCTTTAAGTAAGAATTTAATCATAATAAATATTATATTACTATCACTAAAACATAAAAAATATTAAAATTTTTGTACTTTATATATAGTTCTCACACTTTCCTTTGTGATCACGTATACGCATTGTTGCCTTATATGGGCTATTGGGGTAGGCGTGGTCAAATGAACTTTAAATTTTGTTTCAATATTTAGAGTGCTATTCTTATCAAATATACCAAGTTTCAGCTCGATATCTGCGTTATTCGACTTTATGCCACTTATTTGGCAATTCAGCCCAGTGTGCGATGTTTGCTTCGTCCCCATAAAATCCGTGCAAACCTTTTACCGTTACTTTGGGAATTCGTGACCGTCTTGCGAATTGTGCCGTGGCGTCTTTTCCCGCGTTCCGATTGATCTATAGTTGTCTCTTTCACAGCTTTTCTGTTAATTTTGAGAATTCGTGACCGTCTTGCGATTAATGCCGTTGCGTCTTTTCCCGCGGTTTTTTTTTTTTCTTGTGTGTATCTAACCTTGTCTTTTTTACAGCTTTGGAAGTTTCGTGACCGTTTTGCTTCTTTGCAGTTTTGTCTTTCTTCCTATGTTTCGTTGACCTATAAATATCTCTTTTACTCTTTCGGGAAATCGCGACCGTTTTGCACTTTTGCCGTTTGTCTTTTTCCCTCGTCTCGTTGGATTCTTAAATTTATTTCATCACTTATAAAATAAATTATTCCGTTTTTTCCGAATACCGTGTGTCTTCGTATCCCACTTCTGATTTGTCAATATACCGATTTGTTGGATACGTTTATTACAGCTTAAATTCTGATCGAAATAATACAAATTATATATATGTATATGGTGTTCTTCCAAAGACGTCCGATCGTCGCGGCTTCTCCAACCAGACTCCCGTCCTCTGCCTCTACGTTCTCTCTCTGTGCTCTCTCTCTCTCTGTATGCTCTCTAAGCTCTCTCTCTCTGTATAGTCTTTGTCATTCTTGACATCCGGCCTCTCCTGACTCCTCTTCGTTGATTCCTATGTAGTCGTAGCCTTCCTTCTTCGATGTCTAGGCCCGGAATCAAAACACACCATGGTTTCATGTGATCGCTCGATATTACATTACTGTAACGTCGTTGAGATACTGAACGATCGGGTAGGTCTTCTACAATGTAGCGATCGTTTCCTAAAACTTTCGTTACGGCGTACGGTCCTTTAAACTATGGGTCTAATTTATGAGTGTCTCCTGTAGCCATCGGTACATAGTCAATGACTGCTAAATCATCTGCTTGAAGTTTGGCATGCTTCAAATCGATTCTTTTTTTCCATTTTTCCTGTTCAGCTTTTATATTTTCTGCCGCTTGATGACGATTTAGTTGTACATCCGTTTCTTCAAACTGGTCTTCCGTCATTGCTTGTATAATTCGGTTATACGATACATCTTTGGATTAAAATTAAATACCAAATCGTTCGGAGAAAATTTTGTCGTTGAATTCACGTTTGTATTCATACTCCACTGTATGTTGAACAAATGTTGATCCCAATCCTTGTTTTTATCCGTACTTGTTTTCAGCGCGTTAAGTAGTGTTTTATTCATTCTCTCAGCTTGACCGTTGGCGCGTGGTGTGCGCACTGCTGTTTTAATATGTTGTATGCCATAGTTTTGCACAAAATATTGAATTCCCTTGATGTAAACGAAGTACCTCTATCTGACATGATACGTAATGGTTGTCAAAAAATACCAAACATATGCGAAAGCGCTTTAATAACTGGTCTTTGTGTTGCGTGTTGCACCTAATATGGTTAACTTGGTGAATGCCCATACTATCACCAAAATGTAAATATTTCCGCTCTTGCTTTTCGGACATGGTCCAATATGATCGATATTTATTGTTCGGAATGGCATCGTTATTACGTCCTGCAAGTGCATTTCTCCATCTGGTTTTTCTCCTTTTATTTTATTGATACAGCATTCGTGGCATGAGTCTATGTATGATAAATTTTCTCATCCTCGGGAACCAAAAATAACGACCAATTCGTTCCATTGTCTTCTGCGCACTGTAATGACCTACATCATCGTGGTTGCTTTTAGTAATTCTCCACCGAACTGCTTGAGGAACTACTAATTTATCACCTTTATCTGTTTTTCGTAGTAATCTGCTTTTAGAAATGACATAATCGTTTTTTACTAGCTTCCAATCAGCACTTTTATCTTTCATTTTAAATATTTAAAAAATTTGCTTTAGCTTTGGACTTTGCTTTTGCATGGTATACACCCAGTCATCATCTATTGGAATGACTTTAAAAATGCCATCTGTTTCCATAATGCTGCTTTGTTCCTTAAGTACTGGTTGTCTGCTCATTCCATCTACATGTGGTAAATCTAAGCCCGGTCGGTGCTTACATATGAAGTCGAATTCTTTGAGTCTGAGCCACCAACGCGAAATAGGCGGCTGAAGAGCGGTTGAGTTCTTTAATGTTGCTACAGCGCACAGTGGGGCCTTCTGGCATTTAGCATTGCAAAAATCATAGCGTCTAAACCAATAAAGCGATTTCAAAAATTTAAAAAGCATATGATAAAGAATACCTTAAGCTTCAAAATGAATGTTTGTCAAAAGTGCTGGGTGTTCGTGGTGCTGTAATATTCAAGGTCAAAGTCAGAAAATATTTCCAAGCATGTTTTTCCTTTAAAAATGGATCGAAACCCGGTTTTTTTCAATCACAAATGGAATTTTTCATTGTTTTAGACGACTATGTGACATATTTTAATGTTTTAATTTAATTTTTTAACACAATTACAAAAAGAAAAAAAAATTTTTTTTAATTTTTTTTAGGTTATTTTTGAAAATTTGCTATTAATGCCTGATTTTCTTCAATAATCTTCAATATTTTCATCAATATCTTATAAACTCAACATTTCGGGACTATAGTTGCTATTTTCCAAATCCTTTCGTGATCGCACGTGTCTCAGTGATGCAATAAGTGGGTCCGAAGAGGCTACTAGAATGTTAAAAAGGTCTTCATTTTGTCTAAGACGAGAAGTTTTTAATGTATTAGTGTATCTGAACCTTTTGTAGTCCTTGTTTTTAGATTCCTGTGCTTCTTCGGATAGCTCTCCAATTGCTGATATTCTATTAAATCCTTTCCGTGAGCCAAAATCCTATGTACCGTTGGGGTAAGTTTTTTTTGCGGATACAATTCAGTCAAAAGTTGAGCAGTCTTTGAAGTATATTCGGCAAATTTTTCACCATTTACCATTTCCTTGCAATTTATAACATTCAAGATAACAGCCAACCTTTTAATGATCTCTTGACTAACACCTGTTATCAAAGATGTCTGAATAGGGATTTAGAACCACAACTAAAAAACCCAATCTTCATTCGTTGAATTCAAAATATGAACTGATTTTATTTACAAAAGTACGGAGTTTATATAGGATTATCTTAGGCTCTAGTAGGTAACAATTGTTCTTAGAATATCTTATTTTAGACTCACACCCTCTTATTTGGGGGTTGAAAAATAATTCTTTTGGGCACGGCGTCGGCCACTTGACATCCTGTCGTTATGATCTTTTGGGTTAGTTTAGATTTTCAAGTGTTTTTTCCCACACCGCGTGTGGCAGATTGTATTTCTAGTCATATGCTAGGTTAGTTGTTTGGTACAAAAGTACAGTTGTATTGTATTTTCTTTAGTGCATCTGATTTGGTGAAGCCAGTTCAGATGAACACGATGTTTATTCTTAAACATTCTGCAAAGGGGCGCCAAATGTGGCGTTTTGGAATTTGGGTTTAATCTTAGGTTGTCTTATACAAATTATTATTAATATTAAAATTAGTAAGATAACTAAAATTAAGGAAGCATGACCGGTTGCATGATGGAAGTTTAACCCTAGTAATTCAATATGATGTTCCTTTAATGATTGTAACTGGCTTCCTATTTTCTCCAACTCTGCCGAATGGTTTACTATGTTTGCTTCTCCTGAATTCCATGATATATTTGCTATGTTGCTAATATCGCCTACGTGCGAATTTTTAATAGCTATGTATGACTCTGACTGAACGCTATGATGAGCTACTAAAATTTTATCTTCTGCCCTAGCTGTGCAGCCTGATCTGAGGCTCAAAATTCCTTGTTCTGGTATATCCAGCACCTCCTGTTGTTCGTTACCGCATTGGACTCTGGTCTTAGTTCTAGGCGGTACCTTGAATAACCAACTGCTGCTGCTATCTAATTCTACCCAGTAAGATCTTGTCTCCACAATCGTTGTGTATAAGCAGCTAGGTTTGTTATTCTGTTTAAAGGGTGTGAGCTCGCAGGCATTATCATTGGCACTACTCCATGGCCAACTTCCTTCACATGTTCTCCTGTTTGACTGCCAGCTCCGACATCTTTGCATAGCTGATTCAGACATCAAATGATACGAGTCTATTTCAAAATTATATATTAAGTACTGGCTTTCTATATGTACCATTACCATTTGATTATTATTTAATCGTACAGGTACTGGAATAACTTTATAGAGAAAGGACGGATGTCTACCAAAAAGTGGTATTTTTGCATTTATAATTATTTTTCTGTCAATAAAAATACCCTTAGCTGTCAACAGAGTATATATTTCTTTTAACTCAGTGCCTGTCCTTTTACCTGGTAGTACTAATGCTTCGGACAACTTGTCCTTTATTTTTGTTATTTCCAATTTCATTTGACTTGGTTTTAAAATATTAGGGTTCAACCTACCATGGTTAATGTCTATTAAAAGATTTATAATTCCTGTCTGAATTTTTTCACATTCATCAACTATGGAACTTAATTGCCTTACAATCATGAAGAACTGAATGGATTCTCTATATACGTAATAGCTTTCTTTAAGTAATTCTGTCATATTTTCAATCCGGTTGTTCATGTTGCGAAAATTGTCATTTAATTCATGTATAGTTGTCTTAAGAATGTTTGCCGTGGAGTCTACTATCGATATCTGCTTTTCTTCTAGGTGTTTCAAGTTTTGCTGATTTGTAAGTAAACTTTTCATGTTTTCTTCCATTTGTACTCTGTCATCCGCATCCATGATGCCAAATAATATATGGTACAGTGAACCCATGAATTCAAACGGTGCACGCTTGCTTCTTGGTTTATTTTGACTCATGAACAATCTATTATTTTCTTCGATTTCCGTAATTCGTTTTACCGTGCTGTTTAGTAAAAAATGGCACTGGTCTTCGAAATTATAAAACTTTTGACATAAATCCCTCATTTTAGGAATCATTTTGTCACCTTGACTAAGCATTTCAAAATATGCCGACATGTCATAGTATATTACCAGATCCCATGAGGACGCTACCACTTCCACTTCACCCATTGGATCTAAGTACAACGCGGCTGTTGCGTTTAGTTCTTTTACCGTAATTTTTGGTTGATTATCTTTAGTGCTTGCTGCATTCGAAAGTTGACAAAGCAGCATCAACATTGCTAATATCATTACGGTTCCTACTTTGGAAAGATGACCGAATCTGGTACTTTTCCGATATTGATTCTCCTCAACGTTTTCGGATGATTTTACCCCAACAAGTGGACAGATTTTATTTATAGGTCTTGTAATTGACCCTTCCTGCAATTTGACTTTGACCACTCTTACTTTGTCGTCCCTGCCTTTGTGAATTTCTTCAATCTTGCCCAGAGGCCACCTAGCTGGGTGACAATTTTCATCTTTAATCAGTACGACCTGTCCATTTTCTAAATTTTCTGTGGTTTGTCGCCACTTGTTCCTTTGCTGGAGAGTATATAGATACTCGTCTTTCCATTTCAACCAGAAATCTTTTTTCATTTTTTGAATTAATTTCCATCTGTCTAAATTTCCAATTCTTTCCTCTGATATGGACTCGGCTGCTTCTAATGTTGGTCTTCCAATTAGGAAATGACCGGGAGTTAACACTTCGTTGTTGTCCATATCTTCACCTGTCGTATACAACGGCCGTGAATTTAGTACCGCTTCTATCTGGCACAATAAAGTGGCCAATTCTTCATATGTAAGGTTACTATCTCCTATTACTCTTTTTAAATGATACTTGACCGACTTTACTCCAGCTTCCCAAATACCTCCGAAGTGAGGTCCTGCCGGGGGGCTAAAATGCCAGCTGATCTGTTCTCGCTCTAGAACAGGGGCAACCTGTACGTTATCTTGAACTGCTTTTTTGAAGTCTCTATCGAGCATTCTAGCCGCGCCCACAAAATTTGTACCATTATCGGAATATATGTTAGCGCATTTACCCCGTCTCGCAACAAATCTTCGAAATGCTGCTAGGAAGGCATCAGTTGTCAAATCACTAACAACTTCTAAATGAATTGCCTTAGTTGACAAGCACACGAATACTGCTATGTACCCTTTGAAGTTTTTTTGACCCCGGGTTTTTGAGCATCTTATGTGATATGGACCGGCAAAATCAATTCCCGTGTTATTAAATGGAGGTGACACCGTTACCCTGTTTTTGGGTAGGTTACCCATAATTTGCTCCGCAGTTACTTGGCGGTATCTGGCACAAGTGACGCATTCCCTCAGGTATTTTTTAAGTGCGTTTCTTAAACCGAAAATCCAGAATTTCCTTTGAATTTGGTTTCTCATAAGATTAATTCCTCCATGTAAGGTTTCCTTATGAGCATCTTTAATCAATAGCATTGTTAAATGTGACTTATCTAAGATCACTGGATGTTTAGTATTAAAGCATATATTGGCATTTTGTAATCGTCCCCCCACGCGTAATATTCCATCGTTATCTAAAAATGGATGTAGGCTTAGAATTTTGCTTTTCATATCAATTTGTTTGTTCTGAGTAAGATATGATATCTCTCTGCTAAATTGACGTGCCTGTTGGTGTTTAATAATTAGATTTTTAGCATTCTTAAGCTCATCGTCGGTTAAATATGATGGATACACTTTATTTCTTTTTTTAATGCCAATGAATCTTAATACATATGCGGTTATTCTGACTATCTTATTCATACAGGAATACTTTTCAATTAGTTCCTGTATAATACTATTGTCTGTATTTAACACTGCGGTATTTACCATAATCTCGTCAGCACCCGTTTTTTCTCTAGGCCATTTTTCTTTTGACTTACTGAGCCATTTTGGCCCATTCCACCATAAGTTACAAATTTTTAATTTAGTTGGACAAATCCCTCTTGAAGCTACGTCTGCAGGGTTATCCTCAGATTTTACATGGTTCCATGTTATTGTTTTTTTATTTCGGATATCTTCTATGCGGCGCCTTACGAATTTCTCCTTATTAGTGCCGTTTTGTATCCAGCACAGTGTTATAGTAGAGTCGCTCCAAGCATATGTTTCAGCTGAAACAGCAATATTTTGCTGGATTCTTTGTAGTAATTGTGATAACAAATGTGCTGCACATAACTCCAACTTCGGAATAGTCTTTCTATTTTTTATAGGATTAACTTTGCTTTTACTGGCTATTAAGGTAACTGTCTCACCTATTTTGGCATATACCACCGCTGCGTAGGCCTTTTCTGAAGCGTCAGCAAAACCATGAATCTGTAACAACATATTAGGCTGTGTCTTGATCCATCGTGGTAATCTGATTTCTTCCAAGCACACTAAATTGTCCCTGAAGGATTTCCATTCTGTTGTATCTTTATCGGACAACTCTTGATCCCAATTTTGTTCTGCTAACCACAATTTCTGCATGAACAATTTTCCTATTACCGTAACTGGTGCTAGCCAACCTAGCGGATCATATATCTTGGCTAGTGTGGATAGAACTACTCTTTTATTTATTTTTTTGTTCGTGTCACAGTGTACCTTAAACTTAAATTCGTCTTTAAATGGCTCCCACTGCAACCCTAAGGTTTTAATTGCTTCGTTCTCGTCAATTTTTAGTACTTTATTATCGCCTGTATCAATTACCCCTTCAACAATTTCGGATCTATTCGAAATCCATTTTCTTAAATTCATACCTGCCTTTTCCAACTCTCTGGAAACCTGCTGAACTTTGTGTTTTGACTCTTGTAAGGTATCACCTCCTGTCATTAAATCATCCATGTAGAATTCATCTCGGATAATTTCACTAATCATTTTATCTTTGCATTTGTTTGCTATTTCCTTAAGCACCCTTGTAGCTAAATAAGGTGCTGATGCAGTACCGTACGTTACTGTTGTCAATTTATAATTTCTTAATTTTTTCTGTGGTGAATTCCTCCACAAAATATGTAAATATTTTTGATCGTCTTGATCAATGTTTATCTGTCGATACATTTTCTCAATATCTGCAGATGCTACGAACTGCCATTTTCGCCATTTTAATATTATGTCGAATATGTCCTTTTGGAGCCGTGGCCCGATCCACATTACGTCGTTTAGACTTCTGTTATTTGTTGTTTTCGCGGATGCGTCAAATACAACTCTTAGTTTAGTTGTCAGACTTGTTTCTCTAACTACTGCTTGATGCGGGAGATAATAGACACCTTCATCTTTAGTTTCGACCATGTGGCCTAAACCCAAATATTCTTTAATGAATAATTCATACTCTTCTTTGAGTTTTGGATTTTTCTGAAATTTTTCTCTAAGTTAAGAAACCGCGCCGTTGCCTGAGCTTTTGAATCACCTAATTCTTTTTCTTGTTTAAATGGGATCGTTACTACATATCTTCCTGCGGCATCAATCCTAGTCGTTTTGTTAAAATTTTCTTCACATTCTTTAGCTTCTGTATCATCTTTTTCATCTGCTTCCATCTCCCAAAAACGCTCCATATCTGTGATATCTATTGTTGTAGCTACTATAGACTCATCTCCTCTTGATTTAGTACATCCTGACACGATCCAGCCAAATTGAGTGTTTTGTCCCAGCAAGCCATTAATCTTGGCAACTCCACTTTTTAAGATGTGGGTATATACGTCTACCCCTATTATCATATCAACCCTACCAGGTTTATTAAATGTGGGGTCAGCTAGCACGTAAGTTTGCCATTTTGACATATCCACGTTTGCTATTTTTAACGGAAGAGCTTTCATTAATTGCGGTAATACAATTGCTTCAACCTTAATAAGTTCCTTCTCCGAATCACGTGTCTTCATTTCAATATTTACCTTATACTTCGACGTTCTACTTTTTGTTGCAGATACGCCACTTATTTCTGTTTGTTTCTTGATCTTAGGTAATTTTAACATTTGAGCGGCTTCTTCAGACAAAATAGTGCTCTGAGAGCCATTATCAATTAAGGCTCTTAATGTTTCATACTCTCCATTAATTTTTTTAACTTGTATTAGAGCTGTGGCCAACAGTTTTTGTTGTTCCGTAACACAAGTATTTACCTTCGCCTGTTTTTCCCCAATATGAAGCATGGTATGGTGCCCCTTGCTGCACATTGAGCAGACTATTTCATTAGTGCATCTCTTGTTGCTTGAATGCTTCAAGCATCGTATACACAATTGCACTTTTTTGGCTATTTCCACCCTTTCATTAGGTGTTAGCGCTTTAAACTTATAGCACATCGGGGCGCTATGCCAGGGACCTTTGCAGATCGGACAACTATCTTTAAACACCGCCACCGACGTTTTTTGTAACGGTTTTTCTCTTCTTTTTTTATGGCACTTAGTGAGCAATATCTTTGCTCCAAGTATTCCATGACATCAGATAGAATTTGAATTTGCCTTGTTTTTCTAATTTGACTCTCATATAATTGTAGAGTCTCCCTGTCAAATTTCCGAAGTATGAGTTGAGCGACTATTACGTCAACTTCATCGGACAAATTTGCTTTAATTTTAATTAAGTGTATTGACTCATTTATTATGTCAATCACTCCTTTTACGCTTTTTGCGGATTCATTGTTGATCATCGGTAAATCAACGATCCGACTTAATTGTTCGGAAAATACCCTCCGATTATTTTCATACCGCTTGGTTAACAGTTCCCAAGCGGCACTATAGTTATCAGCTGAACCTGACAATAGATGAGCTACCATGCTCCTCGCTTCCCCCTTTAAAGCGGATTTTAAATAATTGAATTTAAGAGCAAGACTTAAATCCTCTCTTTTTTCAATAAGTTCCGCAAATAATTCCACAAACAGGTCCCATTCTCTAGGTTCTCCAGAAAACGTGGGTACCTGTATTTTCGGCAATACCGGTAGTTCGCCTCTCACGGTTACATTCTCAATCTTACTTTCCTTCTTGTTTATTTTCATTTCTAACACTGATACAGAATTCCGAACATCGAATTCTAACTCCTCCATAGTATTTTTAAATTTTGCATCTTTCAACGCAGCCTGGCACGCCTGTACTTTCTCCCATAAATAATTGATCTTATTAATATATATTATGCATGCCTCATTGCCTGTTGAATTATCTATAGTGCGTAAATCTTTGGTTACCCTATCCAAATATTCCTGGAGCTGTCGAACTTTATCCATAAATATCTCCTGATTACCACTAGCGTTTTCATTACTGGAGGTCGCATTCCCTCGCGACTCTCCTTTGCTATCCTCAAACATTTCAGACATATCTGCTTCTGCTTCGACTAACACTGACTTACTAGTGCCTGGTTTTTCTGACTCTCCTGTAGCTATTATTTTGGCAACTATCTTTAAAACCTCTTCATGTACTTTATCTCTGTAGTACTGATGATCGAAAACCCCCTGCTGGAGCAATTTCTCATGGTTAGGCATCCATCGGCTACTAATCACTTTTACTTCCTCAATCTCCTTGTTAGTAATGTTTCTGGGATTTAGTGCTTCCAACTGCCTTAACCTGGTATGCAACTCTACCTGCTTCTCTAACAATTTCCCAGTCTTATTAGTGAACATTTTATCTTGTGCGAATATTAGGATATCGATATAAATATATAATAATAAAAATAGATAGATGTACTTATAACTATCTTAATTTGTATCTTATCTGATGATCCTGTTGACACCGTTCGCCACTGTTGTCCGCCAAGTAGGATTGCCAAGTAGGTTTTGCCGATATTTTGCTGCTGCTTGTCTGCCAATGGGTTGGATTTGCCGTTTCTTTATATTTGCCTCGCCTCCAGTCGCCTCTTCTTTGCAACTGTCTTGTTGCTCTGCTGCTATTTCTAGTTGCCCACTTGCAACTGTATAATATACAGTGTATATAGTGTGTATGTACACTAGTAAATTCTTTTTTTTTTTTTTACTTTCGATATTAGGGCTTCGAATACGCCGCACACAAAAACTCCCGCCGCCGAAATTACTACAGTTGCTCCACTAGCCAAACTGACTTTAAAATCGGACGCACGCACTTTTTATTTATTAAGCAAAATTTTGCCTTTTGTATTATACTCTGTCTCTTACCACTGGTGGGGGAAAACAAGAGTTAATTTATTTTGCTACCTATAGCTGATCTTAGCATTTACACTTGCATAAGAATTCAGACTTTAAGGAGCTGATTCACTCTCTGAGTCTCTTACCACTGGTGGGGGAAAACTGCAGAGTTTCTTTTTTCGAAGGACCAAAATGAATAGGGATTTAGAACCACAACTAAAAAACCCAATCTTCATTCGTTGAATTCAAAATATGAACTGATTTTATTTACAAAAGTACGGAGTTTATATAGGATTATCTTAGGCTCTAGTAGGTAACAATTGTTCTTAGAATATCTTATTTTAGACTCACACCCTCTTATTTGGGGGTTGAAAGATAATTCTTTTGGGCACGGCGTCGGCCACTTGACATCCTGTCGTTATGATCTTTTGGGTTAGTTTAGATTTTCAAGTGTTTTTTCCCACACCGCGTGTGGCAGATTGTATTTCTAGTCATATGCTAGGTTAGTTGTTTGGTACAAAAGTACAGTTGTATTGTATTTTCTTTAGTGCATCTGATTTGGTGAAGCCAGTTCAGATGAACACGATGTTTATTCTTAAACAATGTCACTTCATCATTTTGAAAAAATCTCCTTGAAGTATTTCCATCATTCGTGTTTCCGTAAATAAAACTGCCTTGAATTATATTGACAAATACTATTCAGTCCCGATTTAAGGTGTTTCCACTTATGAAGTTAAAAATAAACTGTCGCAAACGAGAGGAATAATTAGCTCTTTATGTTATATTTTTTTAATAAACTAGGTAGAACGAAAAAAGGTAAACAACTTAATATTTACAACCAATTAGGTAAACGGAAATAAAAACTACCAACCCACAAATAGGACAAACTTTTCATCAACTTAAATAACATTTACCTGTCTTGTCATTTTTTCCAAAGCAGGTAATTAGCAATTTATCATTGTAGAAAGGCATATATGTAAACAGGTAGTATTTGCAAAACAACATTACGCAATGTTATCATTTAAATACAAAGAAGCTACAGGCCAATACGCATGCGCTCTTCTTCCTTATACCTGCAGCGCATTTTTTAGGCGAGGTTGCCTTAGTTTTATGGCTTACGCATCGCTGTCGCACCTCTCCGCATATTGGGACTATATACATCTGATAGGTAAATATTTCACCTACCTAGTGTATGTAGTCCGGTAGTGATACTCGTTGATTCTTTTTAGTTGTATTCCACCAAATTTAAAAAACGCCAATATTTAGAGTATTTTTTAAACGCTTCTAGTTCAATAACTATTTAAGTAATTATTAAAATTTATGAAACATGCTATTAACAAAGAACATACTTTTCAGATAAAACCAAATCCAAGATCGATTGTTGAAATCGCCCAATATTCAGTTTTAAAGTTGCGACTTTTTTTAAAAATTATCATTTTTTCCTTTTCACTAAAAATGTCTCAACTTTGGGCGCTTCTAGCACCCATGAATCTCAACCGATTTCAAAAATTTTTCGGATTCATAATCTCTGAAGTATTTCCTATCGATTGCATATATCATTTTTGCCAAACGCGATCATGAAAAATCGTATTTTTGCAATGCTATCCGAGCAGAGGCCCAACTGTGCAGCGTTGCAATCTGTTTTTACTGAAAATTGAGATTCAAGAAGGTATACCCGGAATCTTTCCAATGATTCGGCTATAGCTAAAACTTCCAGTGCATGGCTTGGATACCGACTTTCAGAATCCGTACAAAGTCTACTGAATTAAATATCGGCTTGATATCCTCGTCTTGCTGTTGAAATAGTATTGCTATAGCGTTAAGACTGTTTCTGTTGTAATAGCTTCTTTTAAACGGTTGAAAGCCTACTTTTGATCAGGTGTTTTGGTTTTTCTTCAAAAGCATACTCAATGGTTGTGCTATTATGCTATAAATCTCCGTATTTCTGTTTCATTCGTTGGCTATGGATATTCAGCTATACATTGTGTCTTTTCTTTTCCTGGTTGAATATCTTTACCAGTTATAATATGACCTAGAAATTTGACTTCTTTTTTCATGAACTTGCACTTAGATGGAGTAAATCCCTCGGATTTAACTGCTTCTAAAAATTCATTTAGAATAACTTTTCCTTCGTCAATCGTTTTTGATGAAATAATAACTTCATCAAAATAGCTTATTATATTTCTTTGATATTTGAGGTTTCGTATGATATCTGCGATGACTTTTTGGAATACCATTAATCAAACCAAAAGGCATGACATTAAACTCAAATAATCCGTCTGTTGTCATAAAGGCTGTAAATATCTTGCTCTCGTTGCTCATTTCTATTTGATAATATCCAGACGTCATATCCAGCGTTGTAAAGAAATGATTTCCTCCTAACTTTGCCAATTGCTCTTCTACGACTGGCATCGGGTAGTGTTGCTTTACTGTGACTGCGTTGAGGGCTCTGAAATCAACACATAAGCGATGTTCTCCATTGGGTTCGGGCACCAAAATCGAGGATGCTGCATGTGGTGATGTGCTTCGTTGGATTATGTTGTACTTCAGGAGTTCATCTACTACTGTTCGTAATGCGTCTCTTTTTGCAAATGGTACTTGATATCGCCGTCCCTCAATTGGATTCGTGGTGGTTACTTTGATTTCCATCTTTGTTGATTTGCATCTGCCAATATTTAAAAAATCTTCAGCAAAGCATTCTGTATAAGCGTTCAAAAGATCACTCACCTGTTTGCGCTGTGGATCGTCAACCTCAGCGCCGATGTCAAACTCGTATTTTACCTCCATCGGAGTATTAGTTGACTTCGTTTCCACCTTTGTCTTACCCTCTACACATAAAATATCCCTTCCTAAGAGGACTGCATGATTAAGTTCTTTATCTTGAACTACATAGATGCATACATCTATTCGCTTATAATCCCAAATGATCTCATAACCTGTAGAACTGCGTCCTTCTGTACCTGAGACTTTTGCATGAATATATTGTCACGGCCTGTGTCTACAAATGCCTCATATTCGTGTCCTTCAATAACTATTTTCTTTAAGATTGGGGTACTCTTCTTATCCTTATTCTAAGTCTGCAATCTTTTCCTTCATGTCCTATCTTAGAGCAAAACGAACATCTTGGTCTTTTCGATTCAACCGGACACTTGGCTGCGATATGTCCAATATTATTACAACTAAAGCATTTTGGACCCTTAGCATTATTATCCTTGTCAACCTCCATGGTCTTTGCGGTATCTGAAGATGCGTACTCCGCCGTACGGTATGACTGCCATACGGATGAAGCTTTACTACCATGGCTAGTAAAGCTTTTGTTGACTATTACTGATTTAATCCGTTGATAATACATGAGTTGATGGATTTATCCTCTATATTAGCTTTTCGACCTATCGCCATCATTGCGTAGAAGTATCTGATGTATTAATTACACTTGGAAAATCCTTTAGTAGAGCATCCTTAAATTGACTCCAAGTCTGATATACTCTTTGTGAATCCAACCAGTCTTTAGCTACACCTCTTAGCTTGTGCTGTACAGCAAACAATATGGTGGCATCTCTCCACTCATACACGATCTTTAATTGTTGCGAATTCACTGCTCCTTTTATTGCGTCAAATTCGGGAAGCATTCCTATAACATCTTTTATCGATGTAATACTGTTGTAGTCCCGTGGACTTAGACTTATTCGTTGTCCCATAGATTTGTTGCTCTACTTCGTCGTGCTGATGGTTTTCCTCCGACCTTACTGGTTCATTTGCACGCTCCTGTCGTTCCGTCATCAGATTTTGTGTTCGTACGTTGATCGTTGATACAGCTTGCGATAAATCTGATACCATTTGTTTCAGCCCCCTTCTTCTGTTTAAATGCTCACTGCATTTACTACTCTCCTAGGATTGGTCTTGGTGGTATACCTAATGGTTTCCGTACCGTCCGCATAAAGGTTTCTCTAGTACGCACTAACTGCCTTAACTTAGATACCGAAGCTATTGACTCATATAATAACTCATGCTGAATATCGGGCAGGAGATGCTCTAGTAACGCAATCTTTGGTAACGGAGTAGACAGTTTGTCGGTTGGTGTTACTATCGCCTTGTAGAATTCGTCGAACGACTCTTTATCTAGTGTCGGAAGTTAGCTGATAGCAGCTTTAATATGCTGGCCCTTTGCGCTGCTGCCCTGGTTTGCATTCTTGCCTGATGGCTGGTCTGTGGTTCTCCAATATGTCCTTCAGCTCTTTCTCCTCCCATACTCTGTAATGGTTGGTCACAAGTGGGGAAATTTTCCCTACTACCGACGCGTATGTTGAAACACGCTATGTGGAAATGATGACCACAAGTAGTGCAAAGGGTATTGTCGTCCTGAATTCAAACAATTTAGTTTTCACTTTCATTTCAATTTTTCAACTTTTTATGTCCGCACTACTTGAAGATGACATGAAAAAGAAAAGTAATTCCCATGGGGGCCGACTAAATTTGGCTAAATTTCTAATCCCTTCGTCCTCTTTGGACCCCTCCTTCACCTCGATTACCCCTAAACTTCCCTAATTCCAACTTTAGAGGAGCCTAGGGGGTGCCACAAAAAACTAAGAGAAAGTAATCGGATACTCCATTGAAAAATTTAAAGAAAATTTTCTGAAAACCAAAAACAAAAAACGAACCTCGAAAACGCAGTTATTGTTTTCTTTCCAAATTTTACATACTAGACTAACATTCTGTTAGTAAATATAACGCTAATTAACAATACAAGCAGCACAAGCAGTGAAAGCAGATTATTATGTGAAATTTATATTGCTCGCTTTTAGGGATAAAACGTTTATCGTTATCTAAAAAATAATATCAAAATAGATTCCGGTAACAAATTGTCAGAAACTATAGTACCAAAAAGGCAGATATGGCAAAATAATTATAAAAGAACAACATTTAATAATAAACAGAATAACCACTCAAGTTTTAGCAGTCAGCGATATTTAAAAATGGTGGGGCGAAGATCACATTGGTAGAATTCAAAAAGGAAAGATAGTTCTTTTTTAAATTCTCCAGCTTATAAAAAGGCTAGAAGTCAGCACAGTAATAAACATCAGGAATGGGTAGATATCCCGAAACAGAAATCATTAGGTAATATGCCAAATATTATAAAAACCAGTAGAAGCCAACTCAGTAATACATACGGGAGAATTGGTAAGAATAGGAAGTCAGTGACAATGGTAAAGGAACATCAGATTGATTAGCTTCATCATGTAACTGGTCATGCTTCTTTAACAATAATTATCTTACTTATGATAGTTTAATAATAATTGGTATAAGACAACTATAAAAATAATAATAAAGTCCATAACGTCACATTTGGCGGCCCTTGGCAGAATGTTTAAGAATAAACATCGTGTTCATCTGAACTGGCTTCACCAAATCAGATGCACCAATAAGATATACAATTCGAAACAAAAACATAAACCAAGAAGAAGTCGTAAAGATTCATATGACAATTATTGCCTAATACCAAACAAAACATGCATCCAAACTCTGTGGAAAAACACTTGAGATGATAACAGCAGTGCGGTATCAAGTAACCAGCGCTGAGCATGAAATATAAATAATTTTCAACCCCCGAGAACGTGGGGCATTAGAATAAGTATTTTTAAAACAACAATTGTTACCTCCTAGAGCCAAAGATAATCCTATAAAAACTCCGTACTTTTGTAAATAAAATCAGTTCATATTTTGAATTCAACGAATGAAGATTGGGTTTTTTAGTTGTGGTTCTAAATCCCTATTCACCGTGACTCGGGTTTTTAAAGGAATTTGCCAATATGCCTCCTTCAAGTCGAGACTTGTAATATACTCGGCCTGAGATAATCTGCTAAGGATGCCGTCTATGATTGGCATTGGGTAATCATCCTTAACTGTAATGGCATACATCCGTCCACTATCTATGCATAACCTATGTTTTACCGGCTTACTCACCAACACAACGGGCGAAGATCAAGCACTTTGATATTCCTCAATAACTCCTAATTTTAACAAACGATCTAACTCTTCATATATCAATTGTTCTTTTGCCGGTGACATAGGATAGTGTCGGTGCTTAAATTGTGCTGCACCATCAATAAATGTTCTATTGAATGTGACAGCAACTGCGTTTTCCCTAGTCCCAACTTAGCGAATGATGGAAACAAACCCATACATTCAGACAAACGTTGCTTTTGATTACTGTCTAACATCCGTTGAGCCGTATCCTCCACGCATAAACTAGATGTCTGTAGCGGTCCTAATGACAGTCCAGATGGTAATAAATCAAAAGCGAGCCAAAAATCTATGCCTAAGTAAAGATCCTGGGTTGGGTAACCCAGGGACTATATACAATTTTAATATCTTACTATTTCCTCTAAAATAAACTTATCTTTCCTACTAACTGCTGGGGTGTTCCATCTGCTGTATTTACTTTATTTGACGACATTGGCCTAATATTCTGTCTTACAGCCAATAAATCTTCGGCAAAACTGCCATCGACGCAACTTATGCTAGCCCCAGTATCCATGAGGCCACTTATTAATCTATCGAATATCTTTATCTCTGCATAAGGACGGATATCAAAAACATTGCCGACTACCGCCGAAGCTATTAGCTTTCGCTCCTTTTTGACAGCTTTATAAAAAGCCTTCCTTCGCTCTTTTGAACGAGTCTTTGACCAATAACTTCCTACTCTAGGTGACTCTACTGGTTCCGTTTCTGAATATCTAGATATTTCTTGCGATTTCTCATCAGAGATATGCGTAAATTTGGGCAAATACTTTTCTAACCCTTGTGTTTCCTCTAATCTGTATTGCTGGCCCTAGAGATCATCTGTCTGCGAAGTGCACGACCTGCCGTGCTCTAGATGCTCTACTAACTCACTCTTTGGTTTAGACAGTTTGTCGGTTAGTGTCACTATCGCCTCGTAGAGTTCGTTGAACGGCTCTTTATCTAGTGTCGGAAGTTAGCTGATAGCAGCTTTAATATGCTGGCCCTTTGCGCTGCTGCCCTGGTTTGCATTCTTGCCTGATGGCTGGTCTGTGGTCCTCCACTATGTGCTTCAGCTCTTTCTCCTCCCATACTCTGTAATGGTTGGTCACAAGTGGGGAAATTTTCCCTACTACCGACGCGTACGTTGAAACACGCTATGTGGAAATGATGACCACAAGTAGTGCAAAGGGTATTGTCGTCCTGAATCCAAAGAATTTAGTTTTCACCCTTACTCTGTAATGGTTGGTCACAAGTGGGGAATTTTCCCTACTACCGACACGCTATGTGGAAATGATGACCACAAGTAGTGCAAAGGGTATTGTCGTCCTGAATCCAAACAATTTAGTTTTCACTTTCATTTCAATTTTTAACTTTTTATGTCCGCACTACTTGAAGATGACATGAAAAAGAAAAGTCATTCCCATAGGGTCGACTAAATTTGGCTAAATCTCTTCACCTCGATTACCCCTAAACTTCCCTGATCCCAACTTTAGAGGAGCCTTGGGGGCGCCACAAAAAACTAAGAGAAAGTAATCGGATACTCCATTGAAAAATTTAAAGAAAATTTTCTGAACACAAATAAAATGAATCTCGAAATCGTAGTTATTGTTTTCTTTCAAAATTTTACATAGTAGATTAACATTCTGTTAGTTAATATAACGCTAACTAACACTACAAGCAGCGCAAGCAGTGTGTTGGCTAACAGCTACGCCCTTGCGGATCCCCAAACTGCTCGCTTTATATGATGCGGCCTTCGGATGATTTCCACCGAGGCGGCTTTGAGGCACTTGCGATTTGGAAGGAATGAGATGACCAGGTTGACTTCAATCCAGTTCCTTTATTTTCTTAACCTTAAACTATAGTACAATTGTAGGCGGGATTAATTTCAAGAGTAAAATTCAAGACCAGCAAACCACGCTGCTTTTACAAAATCAAAGTTCTAGAAATTTCCATAGAAGAAATAATGATGATGACGATCTTCATTATCAAATTTACGTCCGGAAGACTCCTGCGAAAAGAAAACTGAAACGAGAAAGTAACAATTTAACGCTTAGTTGTAGGGCTGGTGTCATTCTCCATCCAATTCTCCTGAATAGGCTATGTTTGGCTACCGGTCGTTTCATGAGTCCCTTGACTGTCTTCAAAGTCACCACTCTCACTAGTCCATCGGTTCCTGCATGAGTCTCCATAACCCGGCCATTGATGAGAAGGGAATCGCTCGTCGCTGATGAGCACTATGCATCCATTTTGGTCTCCTTTGTAATCGTGATAAATATTCCGAATTCCATCTTCTCCAAAACTGTTGTGCATAATATTGACAATTCTTCCATCGATCAATCAGAGTAACTTTAGACAATTCCGGAGCAGGAGGTGCTAAGGCGCTTCACCCATCAGAAAGTGACCGGATGTTAGTACCATTTAATCGTCAGGATCATTCAGATGATACTTCATGGACTTCACTCCAGCCTCCCACAATCCACCAAAGTGTGGAGCTGATGGTGGGTTGAAATGCCAGTTGAATCCTTTTCTCAATAATGTTGGCGCAAAATGTTTCGTAATGTACGAACAATATGCCAGTATGTCCACTTGCAATTTTTTGTTGGCTCCAATAAAATTAGCAGTCACTACAAACGTCTGTGCACAGGCCACGTCTGCCAATGAAACGGTTAAATGCTCCTATAAACGCATCTGAGGTCAGATCTTCAACTGGTTCCAAATGAATGGACTTCGTCTCTAGACATACGAACACAGCAATATATCCCTTCTGGGATACACGTCCTCTTCCTTTGCAGGGCGAAATATTTACGGGTCCAGCGTAGTCCACTCCAACGGATGAGAATGCTCTAGAAGGACGTACCCGTACTGCTGGTAACATTCCCATTTCCCGACCTGCAAATTGAGGCTTCATCTTAAATCATGTGATACATTTATGAATTTTAAAACGAACTGCATTGCGTCCATTAACAATCCAGAATTTCTTCCTTATAAAATTTCTTCCTTATAAAATTCAGCGTTAGTGAGGTTCCACCATGCAAAGGTCAAATATGACTGTAAGATATGACCAGATCTGTGAAAGGATGTTTATACGGTATATAAGGATATTTTTCATTTATGGGCAACAGGGAATCTCGAAGCCTGCCTCCGAGACGTAACACACGTTCGTTCGAATCAAAATACGGATTAAGAGACAGTAGTATGCTGTCCTTACTTTTTTTTTTTTTTTCCCTACTACCGACGCGTATGTTGAAACACGCTATGTGGAAATGATGACCACAAGTAGTGCAAAGGGTATTGTCGTCCTGAATTCAAACAATTTAGTTTTCACTTTCATTTCAATTTTTCAACTTTTTATGTCCGCACTACTTGAAGATGACATGAAAAAGAAAAGTAATTCCCATGGGGGCCGACTAAATTTGGCTAAATTTCTAATCCCTTCGTCCTCTTTGGACCCCTCCTTCACCTCGATTACCCCTAAACTTCCCTAATTCCAACTTTAGAGGAGCCTAGGGGGTGCCACAAAAAACTAAGAGAAAGTAATCGGATACTCCATTGAAAAATTTAAAGAAAATTTTCTGAAAACCAAAAACAAAAAACGAACCTCGAAAACGCAGTTATTGTTTTCTTTCCAAATTTTACATACTAGACTAACATTCTGTTAGTAAATATAACGCTAATTAACAATACAAGCAGCACAAGCAGTGAAAGCAGATTATTATGTGAAATTTATATTGCTCGCTTTTAGGGATAAAACGTTTATCGTTATCTAAAAAATAATATCAAAATAGATTCCGGTAACAAATTGTCAGAAACTATAGTACCAAAAAGGCAGATATGGCAAAATAATTATAAAAGAACAACATTTAATAATAAACAGAATAACCACTCAAGTTTTAGCAGTCAGCGATATTTAAAAATGGTGGGGCGAAGATCACATTGGTAGAATTCAAAAAGGAAAGATAGTTCTTTTTTAAATTCTCCAGCTTATAAAAAGGCTAGAAGTCAGCACAGTAATAAACATCAGGAATGGGTAGATATCCCGAAACAGAAATCATTAGGTAATATGCCAAATATTATAAAAACCAGTAGAAGCCAACTCAGTAATACATACGGGAGAATTGGTAAGAATAGGAAGTCAGTGACAATGGTAAAGGAACATCAGATTGATTAGCTTCATCATGTAACTGGTCATGCTTCTTTAACAATAATTATCTTACTTATGATAGTTTAATAATAATTGGTATAAGACAACTATAAAAATAATAATAAAGTCCATAACGTCACATTTGGCGGCCCTTGGCAGAATGTTTAAGAATAAACATCGTGTTCATCTGAACTGGCTTCACCAAATCAGATGCACCAATAAGATATACAATTCGAAACAAAAACATAAACCAAGAAGAAGTCGTAAAGATTCATATGACAATTATTGCCTAATACCAAACAAAACATGCATCCAAACTCTGTGGAAAAACACTTGAGATGATAACAGCAGTGCGGTATCAAGTAACCAGCGCTGAGCATGAAATATAAATAATTTTCAACCCCCGAGAACGTGGGGCATTAGAATAAGTATTTTTAAAACAACAATTGTTACCTCCTAGAGCCAAAGATAATCCTATAAAAACTCCGTACTTTTGTAAATAAAATCAGTTCATATTTTGAATTCAACGAATGAAGATTGGGTTTTTAGTTGTGGTTCTAAATCCCTATTCACCGTGACTCGGGTTTTTAAAGGAATTTGCCAATATGCCTCCTTCAAGTCGAGACTTGTAATATACTCGGCCTGAGATAATCTGCTAAGGATGCCGTCTATGATTGGCATTGGGTAATCATCCTTAACTGTAATGGCATACATCCGTCCACTATCTATGCATAACCTATGTTTTACCGGCTTACTCACCAACACAACGGGCGAAGATCAAGCACTTTGATATTCCTCAATAACTCCTAATTTTAACAAACGATCTAACTCTTCATATATCAATTGTTCTTTTGCCGGTGACATAGGATAGTGTCGGTGCTTAAATTGTGCTGCACCATCAATAAATGTTCTATTGAATGTGACAGCAACTGCGTTTTCCCTAGTCCCAACTTAGCGAATGATGGAAACAAACCCATACATTCAGACAAACGTTGCTTTTGATTACTGTCTAACATCCGTTGAGCCGTATCCTCCACGCATAAACTAGATGTCTGTAGCGGTCCTAATGACAGTCCAGATGGTAATAAATCAAAAGCGAGCCAAAAATCTATGCCTAAGTAAAGATCCTGGGTTGGGTAACCCAGGGACTATATACAATTTTAATATCTTACTATTTCCTCTAAAATAAACTTATCTTTCCTACTAACTGCTGGGGTGTTCCATCTGCTGTATTTACTTTATTTGACGACATTGGCCTAATATTCTGTCTTACAGCCAATAAATCTTCGGCAAAACTGCCATCGACGCAACTTATGCTAGCCCCAGTATCCATGAGGCCACTTATTAATCTATCGAATATCTTTATCTCTGCATAAGGACGGATATCAAAAACATTGCCGACTACCGCCGAAGCTATTAGCTTTCGCTCCTTTTTGACAGCTTTATAAAAAGCCTTCCTTCGCTCTTTTGAACGAGTCTTTGACCAATAACTTCCTACTCTAGGTGACTCTACTGGTTCCGTTTCTGAATATCTAGATATTTCTTGCGATTTCTCATCAGAGATATGCGTAAATTTGGGCAAATACTTTTCTAACCCTTGTGTTTCCTCTAATCTGTATTGCTGGCCCTAGAGATCATCTGTCTGCGAAGTGCACGACCTGCCGTGCTCTAGATGCTCTACTAACTCACTCTTTGGTTTAGACAGTTTGTCGGTTAGTGTCACTATCGCCTCGTAGAGTTCGTTGAACGGCTCTTTATCTAGTGTCGGAAGTTAGCTGATAGCAGCTTTAATATGCTGGCCCTTTGCGCTGCTGCCCTGGTTTGCATTCTTGCCTGATGGCTGGTCTGTGGTCCTCCACTATGTGCTTCAGCTCTTTCTCCTCCCATACTCTGTAATGGTTGGTCACAAGTGGGGAAATTTTCCCTACTACCGACGCGTACGTTGAAACACGCTATGTGGAAATGATGACCACAAGTAGTGCAAAGGGTATTGTCGTCCTGAATCCAAAGAATTTAGTTTTCACCCTTACTCTGTAATGGTTGGTCACAAGTGGGGAATTTTCCCTACTACCGACACGCTATGTGGAAATGATGACCACAAGTAGTGCAAAGGGTATTGTCGTCCTGAATCCAAACAATTTAGTTTTCACTTTCATTTCAATTTTTTAACTTTTTATGTCCGCACTACTTGAAGATGACATGAAAAAGAAAAGTCATTCCCATAGGGTCGACTAAATTTGGCTAAATCTCTTCACCTCGATTACCCCTAAACTTCCCTGATCCCAACTTTAGAGGAGCCTTGGGGGCGCCACAAAAAACTAAGAGAAAGTAATCGGATACTCCATTGAAAAATTTAAAGAAAATTTTCTGAACACAAATAAAATGAATCTCGAAATCGTAGTTATTGTTTTCTTTCAAAATTTTACATAGTAGATTAACATTCTGTTAGTTAATATAACGCTAACTAACACTACAAGCAGCGCAAGCAGTGTGTTGGCTAACAGCTACGCCCTTGCGGATCCCCAAACTGCTCGCTTTATATGATGCGGCCTTCGGATGATTTCCACCGAGGCGGCTTTGAGGCACTTGCGATTTGGAAGGAATGAGATGACCAGGTTGACTTCAATCCAGTTCCTTTATTTTCTTAACCTTAAACTATAGTACAATTGTAGGCGGGATTAATTTCAAGAGTAAAATTCAAGACCAGCAAACCACGCTGCTTTTACAAAATCAAAGTTCTAGAAATTTCCATAGAAGAAATAATGATGATGACGATCTTCATTATCAAATTTACGTCCGGAAGACTCCTGCGAAAAGAAAACTGAAACGAGAAAGTAACAATTTAACGCTTAGTTGTAGGGCTGGTGTCATTCTCCATCCAATTCTCCTGAATAGGCTATGTTTGGCTACCGGTCGTTTCATGAGTCCCTTGACTGTCTTCAAAGTCACCACTCTCACTAGTCCATCGGTTCCTGCATGAGTCTCCATAACCCGGCCATTGATGAGAAGGGAATCGCTCGTCGCTGATGAGCACTATGCATCCATTTTGGTCTCCTTTGTAATCGTGATAAATATTCCGAATTCCATCTTCTCCAAAACTGTTGTGCATAATATTGACAATTCTTCCATCGATCAATCAGAGTAACTTTAGACAATTCCGGAGCAGGAGGTGCTAAGGCGCTTCACCCATCAGAAAGTGACCGGATGTTAGTACCATTTAATCGTCAGGATCATTCAGATGATACTTCATGGACTTCACTCCAGCCTCCCACAATCCACCAAAGTGTGGAGCTGATGGTGGGTTGAAATGCCAGTTGAATCCTTTTCTCAATAATGTTGGCGCAAAATGTTTCGTAATGTACGAACAATATGCCAGTATGTCCACTTGCAATTTTTTGTTGGCTCCAATAAAATTAGCAGTCACTACAAACGTCTGTGCACAGGCCACGTCTGCCAATGAAACGGTTAAATGCTCCTATAAACGCATCTGAGGTCAGATCTTCAACTGGTTCCAAATGAATGGACTTCGTCTCTAGACATACGAACACAGCAATATATCCCTTCTGGGATACACGTCCTCTTCCTTTGCAGGGCGAAATATTTACGGGTCCAGCGTAGTCCACTCCAACGGATGAGAATGCTCTAGAAGGACGTACCCGTACTGCTGGTAACATTCCCATTTCCCGACCTGCAAATTGAGGCTTCATCTTAAATCATGTGATACATTTATGAATTTTAAAACGAACTGCATTGCGTCCATTAACAATCCAGAATTTCTTCCTTATAAAATTTCTTCCTTATAAAATTCAGCGTTAGTGAGGTTCCACCATGCAAAGGTCAAATATGACTGTAAGATATGACCAGATCTGTGAAAGGATGTTTATACGGTATATAAGGATATTTTTCATTTATGGGCAACAGGGAATCTCGAAGCCTGCCTCCGAGACGTAACACACGTTCGTTCGAATCAAAATACGGATTAAGAGACAGTAGTATGCTGTCCTTTGCTATTACCCTTCCTTCAAATAGCGCCTTCCATTCAGAGTTAAAACAATCCTTCTGCACCATCCTAATCAATTCACGTAGGCCCTCTTCTAATTCCACAATTGAGAGTCCTAATCCTCATCGTTCTGCCACAGATGTACGACAATTATATACGAAACGTTTTATATATGATATAATCCAGACGAGTCGTGTAAACGATGAATACTTGCTGATAAATGCTACACTTGCCATTTCTTCCACTGATATCTTATGGCACTTCACCTTTATGACTTCAGTGTCAGCATTACAAGGCCATTTGAAGTCCGATTCTTGTAACCATGATGGCCCATGCCACCACAATTCACACGATGCCAACTTGGTTGCACTCATGCCACGGCTTAGATAATCTGCAGGGTTATCTTTCGATGCGACGTGTCTACATTGCCTTTCGTCTGAGATTTCCAGGATTTTGTTTATTCGATTGGACACAAATACTTTTCAGTTGGCAGCTCGACCACGTATCCAACTGATGGTTATCATAGAATCTGGCCAAAAAATAGTGTTCGAATAATTAATGTTAATTCTTAGATTCTCTTTTAGATACTTATACATTTTGGCTGCTTCAAGCGCAGCACATAACTCTGCCCATATGCTCGTGAAGAGTCATCGCACACCACCAGGTAGTCCCCATGTAACATGCCGTGGTATTCGTATAGTTACTGTTTGGTAACTCTTTCACGAATTTCTCCCATTCTCTCTTAATAGTATCCGGTAGTGTGCTATCCCAGCCAATTTTCTCCTTCCACAGTTGCTGCATGAGAATTTTGGCAGTAATCATTATCGGACTAAGCCATCCCATGGGATCAAACAGTCGTGCAATTGCTGATAGTATTGTCCTCTTTGTAGGTGAGCTCATTGGTGGAACGACATACAAAGCAAAACGGAACTCATCTTCTTTGGGACTCCAGTATAGACCTAAAGTGCGAATGGCATCATTACCTTCCATGTGTAACAATCCGCTTGATTCTCGAAGCTCAACTGGTAACAATGATCGACTCCCCCCCTTGCAAGATTGCACACGTTCCATTTGACCCAGCTCCAGATATTCATTTATTGTGCCAACATAAGCGTTTTTCAAACTCGCATCGGTACGCAACCGTCTGTCCAGAGAAAGGAAATCGTTTTAGCGCGCCCTTATATGATTCTCCAAGAGGCACACCTCGTATTCCTCGATGCACTTCTCCTAACATCAGCTCATCGTAGACGTCATTTCCCAGCAAAATATCAACTCCTTGTGTACTGAAGAAGTTGGGGTCGGCCAACGGTAATCCCTTCAGATGAGTCCACTCTTCAAATGGCAGACGCGAGCAGCTTGAATTTCGCATGTGGGTTGTAGATTGATCTTATGACTATCTCCACCTCTGCTGCAGCATCTGTAATTTTTGTATCTGCTAATCCAGTAATCGTGATGCAAGCCTGTTTGCGCCGTAAACGTAGCTGCTGAGCTGCATTCTCTGAAATGAACGCAACTTGTGAACCTTGATCCAAAAACGCTCTAAACTGTAAGGGATAGCCTTCTATCGATTCTACCCAAACCATTGCTGTTGGTAATAAAACCTTGTCTTTATGCCTTATTTGATTTGGTCTAAGGCATCTAAAACACAGTCGATGTCTATCCCGTGATAGAGTTCCCTCGATATTACCTGCTGACGCCGTAATCATTGTTCTGTACTGTGTTTCAAGATACTGACTGAGCTCCTCGAACCTCGGCAGATTCTGCGTTGAAGATATTGAGATATTAATTGATTCGGTAATCTCTTCATTATGTAGTACACTAAAATTTCAGACTGAGCGGAAGTTCACACATGAGCGGGAAGTTTGCACAAATCTTCTCAAACTATCCGCATCTCCATATTTTATTGGTAATTGCTGATCGAACACATCCATGTAATGTAAAAATAACACTCGCTTGTTATCATACAAATTCATCAACATTCTTTAAGCCACTTCATAGTTCGCCGCTATTAGCGTTAGATGTTCAATATCCTCAGCTGCGTCTCCCACCAATGAATCCTTCAAATAATGAAAACGATGTAAATCCGTCAGCTTGTCGCAGTGGTGTACTCTTGTTAAAAACACCTCCTTAAACGCCGGCCACTCAATTAATTTCGCGCTAAAGGTAGGCAGTTTACCTGTTGGGAGTGTTTCACTTCCTTCAAACTTGATCCCATTCGTTCATGCACCGTCTGATGCAAACAAGACTCATCAAATGCAGTCGACGCCGGGATTCTCCGATCCTTATGTCTCTGCAACTCGTTTCGAATCTTAGCTACTCCCATTATGTAGGTTTCTTCCTTTATCTCCGCATTATCTCGTTCTTGCACCAGTTGGTGATGATTGCGCTGAAAATCTGCGTGAAGGTGGGCCATCGAGTCCTATCTGTCTTCCAGATGACTCTCGGTTTGTCCCGCTTCATCCGATTTATAGCGCGCCAATGACTTCTCCAGCGAAGTGAGCAATGCGATTTGCTCCTTAGCCAACGGTAACAGTTTTTCAGCCATAATGAACACCTACCCAAACACATCAACGTTAAATTGTACTCACCCGAATCAGTCAATCCCTGATCGTTTTCCCTTTAGACTTAGTATGTATCGACCTGAATGCAATCCTGACTTATCGAGGCAGAAACCAGCTCTAAGAAGTGAGACGACGCGTCATTATAGAAGAAAATTGCACAGGAACGATACGTTAAAATAAACATCCGATAATTGGCACGAAACGAAGCTCGAGGCTAGGGGCCTTAGGGCTTAATATATTGTCTGGACGTTGACGCGTACCATGCGAAGTACGTTCAAGTGGCCCATACGACACCAGGACATAGCCTGTTTCGCGCGAGCCCAAGCAGAGCGCTGTCCACCTCCCGCCCGACCGACCGTGGGGCGCAGCCGTATATCGGACGGCACGATCGCGTGGACAAATACAGTATAACGGACAAACAATTAAAAATTAGATTAACTACAGCTAATTACGAGCTAAATATATGCTAAAATAGAGGTTTTCACAAGAGAAAGAGAGGCTTCTGAACTGATTACGGGATAAAGAAGTTTGTAATCAGAACATAGGACTCAAAAAAGTTCATGCAAAGAATAGTTAGAACTACAATGTTTTAAAGATAGAGGAATAAAATTTCTAGTAGGTCTACGGGGTACAGATAGGTTTAACTGGTTCAATAGCTCAGGAGAGTCTATTTCACCTATTAAAAGTTTATGAATAAAGATAGCACCAAGCATTACTCTACGATTAATTAATGAAGGAAGATTGATTAAAAGAAGCCTACTGGAGTATGATGGCACATTGACATTGCGATCCCAATTTAGACCACGAAGAGCAAATAGCAGAAATTGCTTTTGAACAGATTCAATTCTAATTTGGTGCGTCTCATATTGAGGTGACCATATGCAAGATCCGTACTCTAAGATAGGACGGATTAATGAAGTATACAGAAGTTTGGTTGTGTACGGATCGTCAAACTCTTTTGACCATCGTTTCACAAACCCAAGAACATTCATAGCTTTACTAACTGTAGCAGAAATATGAGGATTAAAGGTTAATTTATGGTCCATAAGAACACCTGTCATTCACAATATCTAACCGCTCTAAGGCAGTGTCGTTAAGATAATAAGTTGCTAAGTGTGGAGTGCATCTATAAAAAGATCTGGAAGATCATTTATAAAAAGAGTGAATAGCAATGGACCCAAATGACTACCCTGAGGTACTCCAGAAGTCACTTGGATGGTCTTAGAAAATGAAGACTTAAAGAGGACCTTTTGTGTACGCTTAGAAAGATATTGAAGAATCCAATCTAGCAAAAGGCTGGGGATGCCAAGTGCATTTAACTTATATAAAAGTAGAGTGTGATTAACAGAGTCAAAGGCCTTGCTGAAGTCAGTATAAATGACATCAGTTTGCACGGCAGTCTTGAACCCTTTGATTGAGTGAGATGTAAATTCTAATAGGTTAGTAGTTGTCGATCTACGTTTTTTAAACCCATGTTGGGATAACGAAATGATTGAGCTACAAAAATGCTGCAATTGAGACGTTATTATTTTCTCAAAAGCTTTGGGTATGGCAGACAATTTAGAAATACCTCTATAATTAGAGGCTTTTTCCCCTTTTTATGAAGAGGAATAATATATGATTCCTTCCAGATGTACGGGAAGGCGGAATATGTAACGGACAGTGTAAACAACTTAAGTATTGGCTTACATAGGGCCTCTGCGCAGCCTGGTATTCCATCAGGGCCAGGTGCATATATTGGTTAGACGGAACTAAGAACGCTAAAAATCGAATGATGCGGCCTTCGGATGATTTCCACCGAGGCGGCTTTGAGGCACTTGCGATTTGGAAGGAATGAGATGACCAGGTTGACTTCAATCCAGTTTCTTTATTTTCTTAACCTAAAACTATAGTACAATTGTAGTCAGAAGATGCAACCACATTGACCGAGATTAATTTAAAGAGTAAAATTCAAGTACAGCAAACCACGCTGTCTTTTACAAAATCAAAGTTCTAGAAATTTCCATAGAAGAAATAAGAAAGAAAAGAATTGAAGTAACGGATCTCCAAGTTTTTCACTTCAAAGTAACTTGCCCTGTTCTTGGTCTCTCTCTCTCTCTCTTCGTTCGTTTTCTCATTTCAGCAAAGAGAGTCTGGCTTCAGTTGAAGCCCAAACACAGTGAAAGCAGGTTCTTATGTGAAATTTATATTTCTCGCTTTTAGGGATAAAACGTTTACATATCGTTTTAGTTATAAATAAACAAAATCATTCCTACTATTATTTTTCGTTTTCTTTCTAAATTAAAACGGTTACAAGCGCTCCGTGACTAACAGAAAGGGTGATCCTCGCTTGAAACCAATACTGACCTGTTTACTCTCTCCGACACGTTAGCCTGCGGAACATTCGCAGATGCATATGTGCTGTACCTTTGCTCATTAAAATTGTGTGCTCTAAATTGGGGCCCATTATCGGATACTATAACCTCAGATACCACAAAACAATGAAAAAGATTCTCTTCTAGAAACTGTGTAACCACTTCTGCAGTAAACTTTTTTACCTTCTTTAGAAACGAAAATTTTGAGAAGTGGTCCACTGCAATAAATCTTCCAATATTGCCAGACTTGCTTCGCGGGTAAGGACCCAAGAAATCCACATACAGTTTCTCGAAGAATGTTGACGTTTCACCCGACCTGCCTAATGGTGGCCTTAACGTATAATTAGGGTAATTAATGGCTTTACAAACCTCACATCTGTTTATAAACTCTCTGACTTCCGACACTAGATGTCTTATTAATACCGCAGTGGGCTGCTAGTGGGCTTTCGTGAGCCAATCCCTTGGGAATCCATAAATTCAAGCACTGATCATCTGCTAACTTCTCTCCAGGAAAATGTTCACTACGCCGGTAAACTAAATTGCCTATTACTCTCATGTCTTTAGCTCCACATATATTCGGGGCTTAGAAAATGCACCGAATATACAACCAAATCAGGGGTAAACGCTCTGGACAAAGCTTCTGTCACCACATTTTGACTACATTTCGATGTGAAATGGTAAAATTAAATCCCTGAAGTTTCAAAGACAATCTGCCTAACCTAGAACTCAAGTCTGACTCATTACTCCACGTAGGCCCTATATCTTTTTACTGGGCCTACTGTCCATACTTCGTCCTTATCCTCTGTTAACTGGGTGAGCACAGCGCCAACTCCCATATGACTGGCGTCACAGTTTATGGAGAAAGGTTTTCTGGTGCCTGGCTTAAACGTGTTTTCAAGTTCTCAAATGCTGACTGAGCCTCTGATGTCCATATGAATTGACGCCTATGCTTTAAAGTATCGGTAATTCGACACGCAATATCAGCGTAATTTTGAATGAATTTGTGATACAAATCGACTATGGCGGATATTTTATCCCTCACCTACAATGTGCCCTAGATACTTGACATTCTTTCTACAAAAATTGCTTTTCTCGACGTTTATAGTTAACCCTGCATTGCAGATACATTTGGATAGCTTTTTAGGTTTATCCAAGTAGATAAACAGCTGATGACGCCGATGTGGTGACACTATTTTATCCATGAGTTTGGACATGGTTTGCGCCGTGTTACATAATCCAAAATGCATTACTTTGAGATGGTACAGGGGTCTACCTGCTACTGAAAAGGCTGTCTCATCCCGTGACTCGGGCTTTAAAGGAATTTGCCAATACCCGTCCTTCAAGTCGAGACTTGTAATATACTCGGCCAACACAACGGGCGAAGACCAAGCATTTTGATATTCCTCCATAACTCCTAATTTTAACATAAGATCTAACTCTTCATATATGTATCAATTGTTCTTTTGCCGGTGACATAGGATAGTGTCGCTGCTTAATTGGTGCTGCACCATCAATAAATGTTCTATTGAATGTGACAGCAACTGCGTTTTCCCTAGTCCCAACTTAGCGAATGATGGAAACAAACCCATACATTCAGACAAACGTTGCTTCTGATTACTGTCTTACATCCGTTGAGCCGTATCCTCCACGCTTAGACTAGCTATCTGTAGCGGTCCTAATGACAGTCCAGAGTAAGTAAAGATCCTGGGTTAGCGCAGGGACTATATAAAATTTTAATATCTTACTATTTCCTCTTAAATAAACTTATCTTTCCTACTATCTGCTGGGGTGTTCCATCTGCAGTATTTACTTTATTTGGCCTAATATTCTGTCTTACAGCCAATAATTCTTCAGCAAAACGGCTATCGACGCAACTTATGCTAGCCCCAGTATCCATGAGGCCACTTATTAATCTATCGAATATCTTTATCTCTGCATAAGGACGGATATCGAACACATTGCCGACCACCGCCGAAGCTATTAGCTTTCGCTCCTTTTTGAGAGCTTTATTAAAAGCCTTCCTTCGCTCTTTTGAACGAGTCTTTGACCAATAACTTCCTACTCTAGGTGACTCTACTGGTTCCGTTTCTGAATATCTAGATATTTCCTGCGATTTCTAATCAGAGATATGCGTAAATTCGGGCAAATACTTTTGTAACCCTTGTGTGTTCTCTTATCTGTATTGCTGGCCCTCGAGATCATCTGTCTGTGTGCACTTCTCCGAAGTGCACGACCTTCCGTATTTTTTGAATGATCATTACAATGGGTACAAGATGGCTTATAAGTATTTGGCTTCCCACAGTCATAGCAAAACACCCGCCGTATCACAGTTCCAACAAATCAAGTTAACAACTTCCATCAGAGTCACCTCCTTTTCTGCCTCGGACTCTTCTTCTGTTTGAATGCTCACTGCATTTACCACTCTCCTAGGCATTGGTCTTGGTGGTACACCTAATGGTTTCCGTACCGTCTGCATAAAGGTTTCTCTAGTACGCACTAACTGCCTTAACTTAGATACCGAAGCTATTAACTCATATAATAACTCATGCTGAATATCGGTCAGGCGATGCTATAGTAACTCAATCTTTGGTAACGGAGTAGACAGTTTATCGGTTAGTGTCACTATCGCCTTGTAGAATTCGTCGAACGACTCTTTATCTAGTGTCGGAAGTTAGCTGATAGCAGCTTTAATATGCTGGCCCTTTGCGCTGCTGCATTCTTGCATTCTTGCCTGATGGCTGGTCTGTGGTTCTCCTCTATGTGCTTCAGCTCTTTCTCCTCCCATACTCTGTAATGGTTGGTCACAAAGGTTGGTCACAAGTACTACCGACGAGTATGTTGAAACACGCTATGTGGCAATGATGACCACAAGTAGTGCAAAGGATATTGTCGTCTTGAATCCAAACAATTTAGTTTTCACTTTCATTTCAATTTTTTAACTTTTTATGTCCGCACTACTTGAAGATGACATGAAAAAGAAAAGTCATTGCCATGGGGGCCATCTACCTTTGCCTAAATTTCTAATCCCTTAGTCCTCTTTGGATTTTTCGGAACACAAAAAAAAAACGAATCTCGAAATCGCAGTTATTGTTTTCTTTCAAAATTTTACATAGTAGACTAACATTCTGTTAGTTAGTATAACGATAACTAACAATACAATATACAATATATTGTTTTAGTTATAAACAGAAAAAAATTCATTCGTACTCTTATTTTTCGTTTTCTTTCTAAATAAAAACGGTTACAAGCGCTACTACAGCCTCTTCGCTATCATGTGCATGCTGTATGAGGGTATGGTCCAACGCCTCTGGCATACACAACTTCAGCACCAATCTGGCTTTGACAGATCGCACCCGTGTCGTTGCCGGTACTCCTCGCTCCCAAATTCGGTAGTCTCAAAATCAAAAAAATTCAATTTCTCGATCACGGCGATCCGCGACAACATATCTGCCACCACGTTGTCCTTTCCCTTCTTCTGCTCTATCAAGAAATCGTATGACTGCATTGTCAATGACCAGCTAATCTCCCATTTAAATGTTTCAGGGTCATTAACCACTGATGACGGTAAACGGCATGAGCTCTACATATGGACGAAATCTCTCGGCTTGACGGCTGCCAAACACTCTTTCTCCGCTACCGTTTAATTTAGTTGGGCTCCTCGTAGCTTCTGCGAAAAGAATGGGAATAGAAGAATACTGGAGCGTTGGTTAGGTCTTGTTTTAGTAAATTAAGCGACTCTGTAGCCTCCATTGTTAACTTGAATTTTCCTTTCGATTTCTGACAATCGGTCAACGGTGCTGCTTTTTCTGCAAAGCCTTGGATGAATATACGATACCAGCCGGCCGTCCCTAGAAAACTAAGGAGCTGCCTCACCGTGTTTGGCAATGGAATTTCAGTGAACGGTTTCACTTCATCGCTATCCGTTTTTAATTTTCTATCTCCGATTACAAATCCCACGTATTTAAGGAATCTAAAGCAAAATTTTGACTTTTTTAACCCTATAGTAAGATTGGCCCTCTTTCAACATTCATGTGCTTCATGTGCTCTTCAAATGTGCGGGATATAATTCCCACAGACTTCTGGCAGGACCTTTTGTTGAGGTCATGTGGTTCCACCGGCTCCTTTTTGGAATTGAACTCCTCATCCTTGATGTATAACTCCTCCACTCCCAAAAGATCCGGTGCTAGTTCGAGTTTGCGCCAGAAATCTATGCCCAAATATAATCTTTGACGCAGCGACTTGTGTTCTACCTCGATACGTAATACGCACATCCACCTTTCTCGTTATGGCATGATTTATTTCTCCTGCCGTTTGAACTCTAGAGTAATATGTTTTTCTTGTTAATTCCAGTTTATAGACCAGCTCTTCACATCCTTCGCCCAGGAAAATCACTGAAGCTCCCGTGTCCAGCAGACCTTCTACGTGAAACTTTTGCATCTTTACCGTAGCGTATGCCCGATTCTCCTTTTGACACTGCTTCCAAGGCCGAACAAACCTCATGGCGTTTTGCCCTTCGTTGTCGGTAACGCTCTCTCACACGATTGACTTGGTGAGATATGGCGCTTTTCGTATTGGTTTCTTCTACCAATCTAAATGGTTTCCTTTTTTCACTGGATTGCTGGTAAGAATATGCTGGTATGGGTAAGTTAGATTGTTTATATTCTAATTTATTATATATTGGCCTTAATCTATTAACAATATGTATCTCTAGCATGCAATTTTTTGAGGTTTTCACTCGTTCTTCCGTGGCATTGAGCGCAACTCCTCCTTCGTTTTGCTCCGCCTCGCGTTTCCCGTTTGGTATTTGGGGCATTTGGGTAACACTACTAATGATAGTCCGCATTTGTAGCAGAATATCTTCCGAACTACACTCTCGCACTCCCAAAAAAAAATGACCCTTCTCCGCACAGTTCCAACAGACGAGTTCTGGCCGCTCCTTGCTGCCTTCGAGTGGCTTATACACCGCTTCAACAAACTCCACCTCTCCACCTCGTGGCATTCCTCTTGCAACTTTTCCAGGTTTGTAATCCATATTGGATAAATAATTTTCGAGATATTGTCTTTGATATTAACCTTAATTACTCTGATCAGGTCATGGTCCAAGAAGTTGCTTTCTAAGCGTGATAGGAGGCTAAACATCGCTTGGAGGTATTCATCCACGCTTTCTCCTGTCCTCTGTCGCCTCACTCTCAACTCACGTTCCCGCTCAAAGTTTGATCGTTGCGTCTGAAATCTCTGTTGCTATGCGTGCTTCATATTCGGCCAATCTCCAAGTCCTGCCGAGCGGACGTGCATCCAGTACCAGTCCTTGGCTTACCCTTCTACCAGGCAGTGGAAGTCTCGCAGTACTTCGCCCCAACTTACTTGGTGCGCCGTCTGTAAATACTCCAGACGAAATATAAACTCATTCACTGGCATCCCTTCTGATCCTTCATCAAAAACAAGACTCCATCTTCTAGGATGTACCATTTCGCGACGCTGTTCCGTTCTAATTGGCAATCCAAGTTGTTGCCTCGTATCTTCAGGCCAATGCAAAGAAGATCTTTGTGGTGGACGGATTTCCAGATTCTCGCGTTGTTGCCGCTCCAACACTCGATGGTCTATGGCTTCTGTAGGATGGATTGAAGTCCTCTCTCCTTGGACATTCGTGGATCTAGTCGTGGTGGATTGCTGAGCCGTTCCTTGAACCTCCTCCCGAATCTCCTTCATAAAATCTAACATCTGGCGAATTTGGGATTGCAATCGAGAGCTCGTTGCTGACATTGTTGGTCGGTATGTCTCTTGCGTCTGTGCTAAGGCTAGATTTATAGATGATGTGATTTCCGTGGGTAGAACTGGACGAGGGTTTTCCGTATCCATGTATGATCCACCTTCTGGTGCCTGGTGACGCAATTCTTGTTCCCATATTATGATTTGGGATTGCCCCGCTGCCTCCTACGTCCCCATCTTCTTCGTTGATCTTCAGGTCTCTTGACATGTTGAAGTCTGTCGGCGGTGAGATGTTTGAAATTCGTGAGTCTGCTCGGTTTTGTGATTGGGATAGAGTTATTGGCGGACCCAATACCTTTGTTCCTCTAATCTTTTAATATTCCGAGCTTCTTCTAAATTTTCTAATTTTTGATATCCTATGTCTTTCTTCTATTGACATTCCTTTCTATTTGTTCTATGCTTTGAATGTCTCTTTTTTTTTTTTTATTTATTCTACTTTCTTTCTTTTTGCTTTATCTTCGTTAATGGAGGTGAGATGATTCCAGAACTTTAATCCCCTGAACTTGATCCTATTTCTTTGATTTTAATTCCTTCTGTACCCTTCATCCCGTACTATTGACCTTTACCATTTCGTTAATACATTTCAGGCCGGACATTTAAGTGATCTCTTCTTTGACATCTCCACGGTTCGCGGCTGATTTGTTTCTATGCTGATTCTGGTCTTACAATTAGATAAGTATCTGGTCTCTTATCGTGCTAGTTCAATATTAAAAAAAATCTGTTTCTATTCTTTCTTTTTCAGAACCAGACTAAGCTATCCCTTTTTAATGCTAGCAGTACTTTGGACATTTTAAACTCATTCACTGCCATCCCTTCTGATCCTTCATCAAAAACAAGACCCCATCTTTTAGGATGTACCATTTCGGGACGCTGTTCCGTTCTAATTGGCAATCCAGGTTGTTGCCTCCTATCTTCAGGCCAATGCAAAGAAGATCTTTGTGGTGGACGGATTTCCAGATTCTCGCGTTGTTGCCGCTCCAACACTCGATGGTCTATGGCTTCTATAGGATGGATTGAAGTCCTCTCTCCTTGGACATTCGTGGATCTAGTCGTGGTGGATTGCTGAGCCGCTCCTTGAACCGCCTCCCGAATCTTCTTCATAAAATCTAACATCTGCTGGCGAATTTGGGATTGCAATCGAGAGCTCTCTGCTGACATTGTTTCTCGGTATCTCTCTTGCGTCTGTGCTAAGGCTAGATTTATAGCCGATGTAATTTCCGTGGGTATGATCCACCGTATCCATGTATGATCCACCTTCTGGTGCCTGGTGACGCATTCTTGTTCCCATATTATGATTTGGGATTGCCCCGCTGCCTCCTACGGCCCCATCCTCTTCGTTGATCTTCAGGTCTCTTGACATGATGAAGTCTGTCGGCGGTGAGACGTTTGAAATTCGTGAGTCTGCGCGGTTTTCTGATTGGGATAGAGTTATTGGCGGACCCAATACCTCTGTTCCTCTATTCTTTTAATATTCCGAGCTTCTTCTAAATTTTCTAATTTTTGATATCCTATGTCTTTCTTCTATTGACATTCCTTTCTATTTGTTCTATGCTTTGAATGTCTCTTTTTTTTTATTTATTCTACTTTCTTTCTTTTTGCTTCGTTAATGGAGGTGAGATGATTCCAGAACTTTAATCCCCTGAACTTGATCCTATTTCTTTGATTTTAATTCCTTCTGTACCCTTCTTCCACTATTGACTTTTACCATTTCGTTAATACATTTCAGGCCGGACATCTAAGTGATCTCTTTTCTGACATCTCCACGGTTCGCGGCTGATTTGTTTCTATGCTGATTCTGGTCTTACAATTAGATAAGTATCTGGTCTCTTATCGTGCTAGTTCAATATTAAAAAGGATCTGTTTCTATTCTTTCTTTTTGCAGAACCAGACTAAGCTATCCCTTTTTAATGCTAGCAGTACTTTGGACATTTATCTTGTTATCTTCTTCCGTTGCTGCATTCTTTGTTTAAATTTTTTTTTTTTATTTGGCGCCATTTGTTATGATCCGATTATTTTATTCTCTGCAATCTATCATCGATCACCGGCTAACTCGTATGGCCTCGACCTCGATGGATGGATTAATCGGGTAACAAAAAAAATCATACAGAAAACGTTACACTCGGATGGGGAGATGGACTTTGGAACTAACAATTAGCTGGTATATTCACTAGGATCTACCCTCCCTACCTTGGGCACCGTACTTCTTGGCAGCCCCATGTTTTTTGGACTATCCCGTCGTCATCTCACCCCCACATAGACAAGACTCTACTCAGACATTTCTCCTCTTTTCAATATATATATATTCTATTAAACAATTTCACTTTTGTTTCACAATATTAATAAAGCCTAACCAGGGTACCACTGGGACGTATACAAATATAAATTAAATATTGACAATAAATAAACAAAATACAATCCAAATACTTATTCTAAGAGCCTAATGTTGATGTTAAATGTAAGAAAAAAAAAACCTGGAGCACACGGACCTGGGTGGCCGATTGGATCCCGTCAATTGGCTGTCCGATGGCTTCGGTGTGTGTCCGTCCTGCTGGCAATTCTTGGTCTTCAAGGATGGGGAGATTCTCCTTCTAGGCACACGCACTTTTCAGTTTTTTTTTTTTCAACTACTCTTTTCCACGTGCCCTTCAGAACTCCTCTATATTTTTTCTTGGTCCTCTTCCTGTTTTTCCAAAAAAAACTCAATTCCTCCACTCTCTTAGATTTCCCAAAAATTCAAATTTTGTTCCGGGAACCGGAACCGCTTCTAGAACTAGCTCGGTTCTTTTCTTTTCTTTCCAAATTCCCAGCTAATTTTCTAGCTAACGATAACCGCATTATTGTTATTAAATTAATTGGCCCATAACAGCACACTTCGGTTTTTGGTCTTACCAGGAAACAGGAGTGAAAAGTGGGCCTTAACTAGGGTCTGAGGATCATTCTCGCTCAACGCAGGCCCTCGCCCACACCCTGAGATACATTCTCTCAGTCAGACGATCATATTCTTCCGTCAGCCATAATTAGTTAGCCGGGCTAATCTACGGGCATCTGCTACTACTACTACTGCTTCAAGTCCTTGGCGTGGAAAACTCCCAATCGGATGCCATGTAAGTTCTCTAATTCATACATGATTTTGCCCACTGGTCTCATTATCCTGCATCGGAATACCTTTTGCAGAATTTTGCATTTATGTTTCGCCTGAAGTCGCTGAGGACGAAGTTGCGCTTCAACACCTCCTGTCCCGGTCTATATTGTATCTCTCTAGCTTTCAAATTATACTTTTTTTTTAATTTTCAAAGGCCCTGGCCATGGTCTTTTCCTGGAGGATTTGCAACTGGTCTTCTTTGGGCAGTTACTTTATTTCCACCGCTGCATCAGCATCCAGCTTCCGAGCCAATCGGCGGTCGCTTTTGGCATAGTTTTGAGCCACACAAATTTAGTAAAGTGGTCCAACACTATGAGAATATAGGCATTACCTTTTCGGGATCGGGGATATTTTTTTCCAGGAAGTCCAGATACAGCTTCTGTGTCGGCCGCGACGTTCACACCTCTGCTCCCATAGTTGGTCTGGTCGTCTGCGTGGTATGCTTCGCCTGCTTCGCACCGTGCATCGCCTCTTCGCTATCATGCGCTTGCTGTATAAGTGTATGGGTCAATGCCTCTGGTATCCACAATTTCAACGCCATATCTCAGCACCAATCCGTCCTCGATCTGGATTGGACCGAACGCACTCGTATCGTTGCCGGTACTCCTCGCTCTCAAATTCGGTAATCTCAAAATCAAAAAAATTCAATTCCTCGATCACAGCGGGCCGCGACAACATATCTGCCACAACGTTGTCCTTTCCTTTCTTATGCTCTATCAAGAAATCGTACGATTGCAATGCCAATGACCAGCGAGCCAATCTCCCATTTAAATCTTTCAGGGTCATCAACCACTAGAGACTGGAATGATCTGTGATGACGGTAAACGGCATGAGCTCTACATATGGACGAAATCTCTCTATCGCCTTGACTGCTGCCAAACACTCCTTCTCCGTTACCGTGTAATTTAGCTGGGCTCCCTGTAGCGTCTGCGAAAAGAATGAGATAGGCCTCTCGTTTCCTTCGCCATCCTGCTGGAACAGGGCAGCTCCCAATCCTACATGTCTCGCATTACACTGAATAAAGAATCTGCGACTAAAATCAAGATGTACTAATACTGAAGCGTTGGTTAGGGCTTGCTTTAGTAAATTAAATGACTCTATAGGCTCTTTTGTTAACTTAAATTTTCCTTTGGTTTTCAGGCAATCGGTCAACGGTGCTGCTTTTTCTGAAAAGCCTTGGATGAATCGACAATACCAGCCGGCCGTCCCTAGAAAGCTACGGAGCTGTCTCATCGTGTTTGGCAATGAAATTTCCATGATCGCTTTCACTTTATCGGGATCCGTTTTTAATTTTCCATCTCCGATCACAAATCCCAGGTATTTAAGGAATCTGAAGCAAAATTTTGATTTCTTTAATCCGATAGTAAGATTGGCCTTCTTCAAACATTCAGCTACTGCCTCCAGATGCTTCATGTGCTCTTCAAATGAGATGGACAACTCCTCCACTCCCAAAAGATCAGGTGCAAGCTCGAATTTGCGCCAGAAATCTATGCCTAAGTATAACCTTTGACGCAGTGACGGGCATAGGTACAACGTCATTTCTTGGGTTCTACCTCGATACGTAATACGCACATCCACCTTTCCCGTTATGGCATGATTCACTCCTCCTGCCGTTTGAACTCTAGAGTAATATGTTTTTCTTGTTAATTCCAGTTTATCCACCAGCTCTTCACATCCTTCGCCTAGGAAACTCACTGAAGTTCCTGTGTCTAGCAGACCTTCTATATGCAACTCTTGCATTTTTACCGTAGCGAATGCCCGATTTTCCTTTTGCATTGACACCGCCTCCAATGCAGAACAAACCTTCTGGAGTTTTGCCCTTCGTTGCCTGTACCGCTGGTGAGATATTGCCTTCTTCCTGTTGGTTTCCCCTACCAGTCTACTTGAGTGCCGTGTTTCGCTGGATTTTTGGCAAGAATAAGGTGGTATGGGTAAGTTATATTGGTTGTATTCTAATTGATTACATATTGGCCTTATATATATATATATATATATCTATCTCATGCAATTTTTGGAGGCTATCTATCACTCGTTCTTCCGCGGCATTCAACGCAACTCCTCCTTCGTTTTGCTCCGCCTCACGTTTCCCGTCTGGCATTTGAGGCATTTGGGTAACACTACTCCTGGTAGTTCGTATTTGTAGCAGAATATCCTGCGAACTACACTCTCGCACTACCAAAATGTAGGACCCTTCTCCGTATAGTTCCAACAGGCGAGTTCTGTTTGCTTCCTGCTGCCTTTGTGTAGCTTATACATCACTTCAACCAACTCCTCTTGATGATCTTCGGACTCGGTCAAAACCGCTTTATGTAGTTGATACCGATCCCTCTGAACTCAATGCGGCTCCGCTCCTTCCGATGCACGAGACCATCTAGTTGCCAAGAGCCTCTCCGCTTCATGGCATTCCTCCCGCAACTTTTCCAGGTTTGTTATCCGTATTGGATAAATAATTTTCGATATATAGCTACTTTCTAAACGTGATCGGAGGCTGAACATCGCCTGCAGGTATTCGTCCACGCATTCTCCTGTCCGCAGTCTCCTCTCTCTCAACTTACGTTCCCGCTCAAAGTTTGATCGTTGCGTCTGGAATCTCTGCTGCAAGGCGTGACTCATATTCGGCCAATCTCCTGGTCCTGCCGAGTGGACGTGCATCCAGTACCAGTCCTTGGCCTGTCCTTCTATCAGACGATTTGTGGCCGATGTGATTTCCGTGGGTAGGACTGGCCGTGATATTTCCGGTTCCATGTATGGTCCACCTTCTGGCGCCTGGTGACGCACTCTTGTTCCCATATTATGTTTTGGGATAGCCCCGCTGCCTCCTATGGCGCCATCCTCTTCGTTGATTTTCAGGTCTGTTGACATAATGAAGTCCGTCGGCGGTGAGACCTTTGAGATTCGTGAGTCTGCTCGGTTTTCTGCTTGGGATCGAGTTATTGGCGGACCCATCACCTCTGTACATCTATTCTTTAAGTATTCCGAGCTTCTGCTATATTGTCTAATTTTTGATATCCTATCTCTTTCTTCTACTGACATTCCTTTCTATTTCTTCTATGTGTTAATAGTCTCTTTGTTTATTTTTTTACTTTCTTTTTTGCTTTATCTTTGTTAATGGAGGTGAGATGATTCCAGAACTTTAATCTCCTGAACTTGAAACTATTTCTTTGATTTTTATTCCATTCCCATCTCCCCGTACTATTGACTTTTACCATTTCGATAAACACATTTCAGGCCGGACATCTTTGTGATCTCTTCTTTGACATCTCCACGGTTCACTGCTGAATTGCTTCTCTGTTAATTTTGGTCTTAAATAAGTATCTGGTCTCTTATCATGCTAGTTCAATATTAAAAAGGATCTGTTTTTTTTTATTTCTTTTTCAGAACTAGACTAAGCTATCCCTTTTTAATGCTAGCAGTACTTTGGACATTTTAATCTCATTCACTGGCATCCCTTCTGATCCTTCATCAAAAACAAGACCCCATCTTTTAGGATGTACCATTTCGGGACGCTGTTCCGTTCTAATTGGCAATCCAGGTTGTTGCCTCGTATCTTCAGGCCAATGCAAAGAAGATCTTTGTGGTGGACGGATTTCCAGATTCTCGCGTTGTTGCCGCTCCAACACTCTATGGTCTATGGCTTCTATAGGATGGATTGAAGTCCTCTCTCCTTGGACATTCGTGGATCTAGTCGTGGTGGATTGCTGAGCCGCTCCTTGAACCGCCTCCCGAATCTCCTTCATAAAATCTAACATCTCCTGGCGAATTTGGGATTGCAATCGAGAGCTCTCTGCTGACATTGTTGCTCGGTATGTCTCTTGCGTCTGTGCTAAGGCTAGATTTATAGAAGATGTGATTTCCGTGGGTAGAACTGGACGTGGGTTTTTCGTATCCATGTATGATCCACCTTCTGGTGCCTGGTGTCGCATTCTTATTCCCATATTATGATTTGGGATTGCCCCGCTGCCTCCTACGGCCCCATCCTCTTCGTTGATCTTCAGGTCTCTTGACATGTTGAAGTCTGTCGGCGGTGAGACGTTTGAAATTCGTGAGTCTGCGCGGTTTTCTGATTGGGATAGAGTTATTGGCGGACCCAATACCTCTGTTCCTCTATTCTTTTAATATTCCGAGCTTCTAAAATTTCTAATTTTTGATATCCTATGTCTTTCTTCTATTGACATTCCTTTCTATTTGTTCTATGCTTTGAATATCTCTTTTTTTTTATTTATTCTACTTTCTTTCTTTTTGCTTTATCTTCGTTAATGGAGGTGAGATGATTCCAGAACTTTAATCCCCTGAACTTGATCCTATTTCTTTGATTTTAATTTCTTCTGTACCCTTCTTCCCGTACTATTGACCTTTACCACTTCGTTAATACATTTCAGGCCGGACATCTATGTGATCTCTTCTTTGAAATCTCCTGAACTTGATCCTATTTTTTTGATTATAATTCCATTCCCATCTTCCCGTACTATTGACTTTGACCAATTCGATAACACATTTCAGGACGGACATCTATGTGATCTCTTCTTTGACATCTCTACGGTTCACTGCTGAATTGCTTCTATGCTGATTTTGGTCTTAAATAAGTATCTGGTCTCTTATCATGCTAGTTCAATATTAAAAAGGATCTGTTTCTCTTATTTCTTTTTCAGAACCAGACTAAGCTATCCCTTCTACGGTTTTTATCGCTTTTGGTACCTATTTCGTTAGTTGTTTAACGGTGTTCTATTTTTAAAAGCTTGCATTATTTGGGACATTTGATTTATTATACTATTCCGTTGCTGCATTCTTTGTTTAAGTTTTTATTTTTTTAATTGGGTGCCATTTGTTATCGATCCGATTATTTTATTGCCTGCAATCCATCATCGATCACCGGCTTGGATGACTCAGGAATGGATTCGACCTCGATAGATGGATTAACCGCGTAACACAAAAATCATATAAAAAATACGTTACACTCGGACTGGGAGACGGATTTTGGAACTAACGATCAGCTGATGCACGTACTTGTGGGTAGCCCCCATGGTTTGTAGACTATTCTGTCGTCATCTCACCCCCACATATATAGGACTCTACTCAGACATTTTCTTTTTTTCTTTAGTTATATATAAAATTAAACGATTTCACTTTTTTTTCACAGTATCACTTGCCTAACCAGGGTACCACAGCACTGTGGACGGAAACCTAGATTTTTTGGCATAAAGTCTAAAAAATTATGGAACGATATGGTGCCTTTTGTTATTTATTTAGAAACTAGACACTCTAAGATCTTTGTTTACATTTGCAAGCTTTATAAATTTGCTCAAGTTTGAGGTGACTTATTTTAGAGAAAGTAAACAGTAATAAAATAATTACTTATGGAAAATACAGAGCCAGGTATGCTTAATATAAATTTCAGTTTAGAATTGTGTAGTATGTGTTCAATGTTGTACATGTGTCTTATGTTGTAGTCATAGCTCGCAAATAACTGTCGACAGATTTTTTTCTTGCGGTCTCGTTGCGAGCACAACCGAAAAAGCTCATACTCTTTCGCTCTTGTTCTGAGCAAGACACTTTTGCTGTTTTCATTTGTGTTTTCTGTTGAGGTCTTTTTGTTGAGCTCTTTGTATTTTCGTCTTTCAATGAGCAGTGAGTAAAAAACGAAACGAGAAACGCTCGCACAATGAGACTCAGCAAAAGACAGATTGACCGAAAAACTCAACGCAAACTGTCTTGACAATGTGTTGCCGAATCAGCTATTTTTTAGCTAGATTTGGCCACTTTTTAGAGCCGATTGCTCCACAAATTTTAAAACAGCTATTAGCTACACTTTTTTATTTAACTCTCTTCCCATTTTGCACAACAAATATTTCACAACTTCACACACTCTGAAGTTTAACGATTTGCTTACCAGCTAAATGTAACTTTTGAAAATAGCTAAATTTGTAGCTAATAGCTGTTTTAAAATTTGTGGAGCAACCGGCTCTAAAAAGTGGCCAAATCTAGCTACAAAATAGCTGATTCGGCAAACGCAAAAGACACTTTGCTTTACTGAACACGACGAAACTGTCTTTGAACAACCAAAACAAAACAGAATAAAAAAAAACGGTTTCGCTCCGAGCGCGAGCGAGCTAATTCAAGAACCGAAAAATCTGTTGCTCGCTGAGTCTTTTCGTAATGAGTCAGGAATAGACACTTATTTGTAGACAACGAGAAACGGTCGACAGTTATTTGCGAGCTATGGTTGTAGTATATGTTTTTCTTGAAAACTAGACCCGAGTCCACGTGAATTATGGAGTAGAACTAATATCCGGCCACTCCCGGCCAAAAAGTAAATGTGTGAAGTCATAAATAAAAGTACATACTTGTTCGAGGTAATAATCTTATTTGCGTCTTCTTGCATCCCTCTTTGCACATAACACATAGTGCAGCCACTTTTGAATTCAGCAATGCACAGTTGCTTGATGTATGGCGCAACAACACAAACAAAAAAGAATCAATTTATGGTTGGATTGTTGATCATATCGGCAGCAAAAATATAGACGATGAACAAAAAGATTCGATAAATAAAAGGGCCGACGAAATGTGGACTATGAGGAAGCTGAACCAAGACTGGAAAGAAAATTGGCTGGCAACATGGCAGCATATAATTTTTAAAGGCCTTTTAGTGCACGCCGCAGCACTTTCAGCAAAGAAGTCCAATGAAAAAGACACTTCATATGTGTTAAAAGAGTGTATGAACTACAACAACCCCAGCATTATAAAGAAGAAGATTCTCATGTCAGATCCAACTCATCTTACACCACAGGAGGCTCAAGCATTTTTACTAGAAAATTCGTTGTGATATATATCCTTCTTACGATATCGTGCAGAATGCAAAATTGCAATCTAGGCCCAAAGAAATATCAGTGACGGAAACCAAAACTGAAGTTACTTTGCAAAATTTATTAGATCACACTGTCAACCGAATTCTAAATATGCAAGAAGAAGTGATTGAGCGGTACAAAAGCATCAATAGCGCCAAGTTAATTTGTAGTTATGGATTCGACGGATCAACAGGTTAAAGTGCATACAAGCAACGGTTCGAAGAGGATCCCATTTGTAATGACCATTCACTATTCGTGACTACCATCATACCCCTTAAGTTGACAGGAAATTGCGGAGAAATCTTATGGATAAATCGTTCTCCCCAGTCAATCAGATTTTGCAGACCTTTGAAAATGGAGTTCACTAAGGAAACCAAAGACCACATTCTCACAGAAAAATTAAATTTGGACTCACAAATCCAGAAGTTGTCCGATTTTGTGTACTCAATTTCAAATATAGAAATTAGTGTGAGATATGAATAGTACATGACTCTACTAGACGGGAAAATCTTAAATAGACTTACTTCTACAAAGTCATGTCAATTATGCCCAATTTGTGGAGCTGGCCCGAAAGATTTTATGAGTATTACCAATCCATTCTCATTAAAGTATAAGCCGAAACCTGGAAGTCTGCAATTTGAAATAAGTCCACTTCATGCATGGATAAGGGTCTTCGAGTTTATGTTAAAATTATCATATAGAATGGGTTTTAAAAAGTGGCCAATATGAGACGACAAGGACAAATTAGAAATGTCAAAGAAAAAAAAGTATATTCAAAAGAGACTTCGTTCAGAGATGGGGCTACTTGTAGATCAGCCAAAACAAAATGGATATGACAATACGACCGACGGTAATACTGCGAGAACAGCACTTTTAAATTCAATGTTATTGGCCTTAGTTTTGAATATTGAGTGAGATATAATAGATAGACTCCACACTATTCTGATAGCAATTTCCAGTGCATTACCAATTAATTTACAAAAATTTAAGGACTTTTGCGAAGAAACGTTTTCGTTATATATTAATAAGTATCCATGGTTTCCAATGTCTCCTACAGTACATAAAATTTTAGTACATGGATTTTAAATAAGCCTCTATTCTGCCAGTAGGATGCCTGGGTGAAAGCGCGAAATAAATATAATAAGCGCGATAGGCTCTCCCATGCTCGCCATAATAGTCGAAAAAACAATTTGATGGATGTTTTTAACAGACCAATATATACATCGGATCCTCTGCTGTCGAGCATATTTTTGAACATAAGATCGCAACACAGCAAAACAAAAATATTACCTCCAGCAGTAATTAACCTCTTAGAAAACCCCTTATTTAATTATAGTGAAACCATTGACGGTTAAAAATATGATGTTAGCGATGAGGAGTCAGACTCAAATTATAGTCCATATATTTAAATGCTTAAGAATTCTAATAATAAATATATTTAAATAATATTGTTGTGTCTTGGATATTTTATTTTTTGTTTATGTTTTTTGTTATTAATATGTTTTTTATAATAAATTTCCTAGTATACTAAGAGAAGCACATAATTAAAATTGAAAAATAGCTCATTAGCAAGATTACTTATATGGGCGGTCAGTGGCGTAGTAACGGGGGGGTTTTGGGGATAAAACCCCCCCCGAAAATTGGTTCATTTTTTATAAAATTGATTCAGCCATTAAACCAACTCAATTGCTAGAATGCTCGATTAATACCTAGTATCATTTAAACACTTTCATTTTTGTTTATATGAAAAGTTATCTTTTATATTCAAAATTTCGAAAGTTCGTGGTTTTCGGCAAATCAGAAAATACATAGAAGCACACAAAACGTGATTATTGCGAATGCATGTGTTTCAGCTTCTGCTGCACGCACATCTGGCGCCACATGTCGCGTGTGATGCCACCTCGATCGCTGATTAGTGTGACCCTCTTTATATATGTATATTCGTAAACGGGAAATCAAAACTTTTTGAGCCGTAGATTTTCCATTGTTGAACGCAAAAAAGCATTGAATAGTTATTTCTAATATCTAAGTTATAGTGTGTTAACTTAAAATGGACAAGTGGTTAATAAAGCGGCCGAGAATTTCCGATTCCAATAATGAAACAAGTGTGGAAAATGAGAGCCAAAAAACTTCCACAAGTTCCATAACAGATGTAGACAAAAATGAATGTATTACATCAACACGTGACTCCCACAATGAGAGTAAGATTCTTTTCTCATATGTAAAAATATTACAGAACATATATTGTTGTCAAGCTTTCAACTCTCGTTTTACTAATTGGAACTAAAATTGGATGCACAAATGAGTATGACGATACTACCACCGACTACGCTCGGAACCAAAGAAAGTTTCTCCTTATAAGGGAAAAAATACTTAGGCTCCAAGCGTAGCGTCGGTTGTTGTATTCGGACGCTCAATGTCCCGGGAAAGTCCCGAGAATATGCCACGGGCATTTAAACGCCCCTGAAACGCGATTGGGCACTCCCGCGGAACGCTCTCGGGACACTTGCCCTGGACATTTGTGCTTTACGAGATGTTAAATAAAATATATTATGATAATTTAATTTATTAAATGTTTTTCGTTTTGCACGAAATTCACAATTCTTCTGCAGAATCTGATGAAGGCTCCAGTATGAACATAGATCTTCGTTCGAGGGATATCAGTATTCATTTTGACAAAAAGTTGACGGATGAAGAGAAATACTTTTTCTTGAAAAATCGTTGGAAGCCGGAAAATTTACATGCATTTCCAGCCAGAGGTCCGAGAAATCTAAAATTTCAAGCAAAATGGCTTGACGAATTCTATTGGCTAGCATATTCTGAAAAAATGGATGGTGCGTTCTGCAATTATTGCATTTTCTTTAGTTCGAAAGAAGTTGGGAAAGGAAGTCACACGCGCGTTCTATCTCTAGTAACACTCCCTTTTCATCGGTGGAAAGATGCTAAAGAAAACTTCCGCATGCACCAAGATCTAGAGTATCATAAAGCTGCAATCGTTTCAGCAGAAAATTTCATTGCTATCAGAGAAAAAAGGATGGTTGATGTAAGTTTGCAGTTGAATACTGTAAAAAGTGCTGAAATTCAACGTAATCGAGAGATTTTACGTTCCATCGTCGAAACAATCATTTTCGTCGGTAGGCAAGAAATTGCTTTAAGAGGACATCGTGATTCTGGTTCAATATCTCTCCAGACTCCTGTCCAAAACGATGGAAACTTTAGATCTCTATTGAGATTTCGGATGAATTCTGGAGACCAAATATTAAAGCAACACTTACTTCAAACAGCAACATTGAATAATCGTGTTTTAACTTACACTAGTCCACAGATCCAAAATGAACTCATCGAGATTTGCGGGAACATAATTCTTGAAAAAATTGTTGCAAAAATCAACGCAAGCAAGTGCTGCACTTTACTTGCAGATGGAACGACAGATATAAGCGGCGGAGAGCAATACTCGTTATGTTTTCGCTATACCGAAAAAACTAGCGACCAGATTGTTTTGAAAGAAGATTTTTTAATGTTCATCCCGATCGAAGATTGCACTGGTAGAGGACTTGCTTCGTCATTGATAGAAATTTGTGAAAAATTAAACGTTCGTCTGGAGTTTTTGGTTTCGCAAGGCTACGATGGCGCAGCTGCAATGAGTGGAGAATGGAATGGTTGTGCCACTGCAGTGATGGAAAAGTATCCGTCTGCACTTTACGTCCACTGCTCTAGTCATTCTTTAAATTTGGCTCTTGGTGAAGCGTGCGCTGTTCCTCTCATCAGAAATTGTCTTGGATCGATAAAACAGGTCATTTCTTTCTTCAGACCTTCTGCAAAACGCGAAGCTATTCTCAAGGATGCTGTTCAGACTTTGGATTGTTCAACAAAAAAAGAACGATTGAAGAAATTGTGTGAAACAAGATGGACTGAAAGACTTGATGCTGTAATCTGCTTCAAAGAAATGTTTGTTCCAATTTGTTCGAGTTTGGAAAAAATTAATGAATGTGGAAACGCTGAAAGTTCCAAAAATGCTTTTAGCTATCTACATACATTGAAAAGTGGAGCATTCATTGTGTCGATGACAATAATCCACGAAATTTTTCTCTTACACAACCTTTAACTTCTTACCTCCAAGGGAAAAGAGTTGATCTCTCTGCAGCTGTTTCGGCGGCTGATGATTTGGCTGTTTTGTTGAAAGAAATGAGGGAAAACGTTGAATCAAAGTTCAAAAAAGTATTCGCTGATGCTGAAAAATTAGCTGAATCAATAGGAGAAAAATTGAAGTTCCCAGGATTGTTCAATGTCAAAAACACCGACAAAATTACCAGAACAGCTCGGCAGAAGAATATTATCGCCAATCAATATTCATACCATTCCTCGATCACTTCATATCTTCCTTATCTGACAGATTCGTCAAACACAAAAAGACATTGTCAATTATTGAAAATATCCTCCCTGAAAAATTGCTTAAAAAAGGAGTTGAAAATGGTATTGTTTCTGAAACTGTCGAAGTAATAATGGATCAATGGCCAACAGCTACTGAGGCAACTGTTTCCACAGTAATAAATGAAGTCCTATTGTGGAGACAACGTTGGATTGGGGCAGAAACTCATCCGAAGACATTCATCGACGCATTAAATCTTTGCAACGAAGGACTTTTTCCCAACGTTTCAAAATTTTTGAAGATAGGAGCAACGTTAGCTGTGACCATTGCTAGCAGCGAACGGAGCTTTTCAACTTTGAGGCGTTTAAAAAATTGGATAAGAAATTCAACTGGAGAAGATAGGCTGAACGGACTTGCTCTAATGAGTATTAACAGAGATATTGATATCACGGTGGAAGAAGTTATCGACAGATTCGCTCAAAAAAAGAGGAGAATCGATTTGTGATTTCGTACATTTATGTTTTTCAACAGTTTTTTATGCTCCATAATTATCAAAAATTGATCAATACTTATTCAATACAATATGATTTCAACTGTTTTTTCCACAAACAATTATTTACATGTAAATATTGTTTAGTTACTTATTAAAAACGTTAAACTTAGTATAAACTACAATGGAAAATCGTACGTCAAATTTTATCTTGAGATGCTCATGTATATAAAATTAAATTTTTATATTCTATACAGCATTTCAATATAAAACACCCTATATATTACACATTATCTAAGTGATATCTCATATTTAGAATTTTGTTCAATATCCTTGATCCTAAAACATGTTAACGCCCCCCCCGAAAAATTTTCTGGCTACGCCACTGGTCTGAGTGGGCGTGGTCGGATCCGTTTCAAATTTTAAAGGCTTACTATGTATGGTATTAGTATCACCTGTACCAAGTTTCAACTCTCTATCTTCAAAATTGAACTTTATGCCAAAAAATTGGGCTTTCCGTCCACAGTGCACTGGGACGAATACAAATAGAACTTAAATAAATAAATGTATATATATAAAATTGTAAGCCGTTTTTTTGTAATTTAATAAGTTATTCTGGAATCAACCAATTATGCCCATTTTTTTTTTTTTTTGTAAATGTTCGTTGTGGCCCAAAGAAGGGTTTTTTTTAATTTTCAGTTTAACCAATTAACTAAAGGCGTTTTAAAATGAATGAATAAAATGAATTCAAATAACGAACCAGTGTTGTACAACGTATACCATTTTTTTTAAAATATTCATTATCGCCCAAGGAAGGTTTGTTTTTCCAAAAGAAAGCTAATTTTGAATTTAACCAATTAACTTAAGGCGTTTTAAAACGAATGAATAAAGAGAATTCATTTCAATACAATGTAAACCTCTAACGTATAGTGATGTATAACATATAGCTTTAATATACCAGTGGTGCTGCCATACATTTAATGACTGATGTATTGTTTATATGGCATTCGTTGCCAGATCATTGCATTCGTGTGTATATGTCAATTTTTTGCGTTCAATAAGAAAAGTGAGGTTACAATTTTAAAAATTAAGTGAATTGTATATAAACCACATTCAGAATGCCACTTCCAAGACGTTGAAATACTGGTAGACGAACACGAAACGCCACAGTTGTTAGAGAATTTCGTAGACGTAATGCGAACACGGTTGACAACAACATGGAATTGGCGGCTCATAATTATGATAGCACAATTGATTATATCATATATTCCAATATTGGACAAATGAATAAAGAATGTGTGCATTGCAGAGCATTGAAATTTATGAAGGAAGGCAGGAGTCATGTGCTGTATTAATACCAAGGATTCCATTGACATCAACTGACATGACGATAAATAAAGCGCAAGGACAAACCCTTCAAGTGTGTGGGGTAAATTTAGAAGAGCCGTACTTTTCTCATGGACAATTATACGTGGCATGTTCCAGGGTGGGAGCACCAAATAATTTGTTTATTTATGCACCTGCAAACAAAACAAAAAATATTGTATACTCAATGGTATTAAACTAAGTTAAGTGCGTAGCAAAAAATTTGAAAATTGAAACGTCGAACATTTAATGGATGAACTAAACATTTAATTCGTAAAAAAGGGGGCAGAGCAACGCTTGCCGGGCCAGCTAGTTATATATAATAATAACCAACATACATGTAAGATGTCATTTATTTATGTTCTGACCACATATATCGAGGTCAGTATTTCTAAGTATCGATTGTTAGTATTTTAAGAATCGATTGTTAGTATTAAGTCGCCTATGGAAAATATCGGAATGTGGCCTAAGACCACGCTGAAAGTTTCCTCCTTCTTCTTCCGGTAACGTTAAATCAAGACAGACGCACTAGCTGCGAGGAATAAAATAAATCGTTTGCCATCGTTAATTTTACTTATCGTTTTAGAAAACAAACACCATATTATATCTCAGAAGTGGAATGGCTACCCGGAAAGATACATACTATTGAAGAGCAAAGCAAGCCATATACATCATTTGTCACAAAAGAGGGGTTGTTCGAGTTCAATCAAGCGCCTTTTGGTTTTAAAAACTCTCCAGCGGCGTTTATAGGGTTCGTTAATCATATTTTTCAAGAACTAATTAACTCTGATGTAATGCAGCTCTACATGGATGACATAATTGTATATGCCGAGACGCCCGACGTCTGTGTGCGAAGGACAAAGATGGTATTCGAGACGGCAGCCCAATTCGGCTTAAAGATGAAATGGAAGAAGTGCAGTTTCATGCAGCCACGCATAAGTTTTCTTGGTCATAATATTGAAAACGGACGAATCTGGCCTGGCAAGGAGAAAACAGCAGCTGTCAGTCGATTTGCTACGCCGAAGGACATAAAATCAGTTCAAGCTTTTCTGGGACTTACAGGGTTTTTTCGAAAATGTATCCCTGGGTACGCACAAATCGCACGTCCGCTGACAAACTTACTCAGGAAGGAAGCTGTTTTTAATATTGGAGAAGCAGAGCAGCAATCGCTGCAAACACTAAAGAATCTACTGGTAATGGATCCGGTGTTGCATATTTACTCAAGGGAAGCGCCAACCGAACTTCACACGGATGCATCCAAAGACGGATTTGGAGCAGTGTTGCTGCAGCACTTTGGTGGCTATCTTCATCCAGTTTATTATTGGAGCAGAAAAAGCAATAGCTATCTAGTGGTTAAAGCAACCTACCTCGTTCTCAAGAAGTTTCGACACCATCTCTTAGGCTTGAAATTTGACTCCTATAAGGAAGGCCCAGCTAGAAGACAACTTCATCAAGGCAGTATTGGAAATTCTAAAACAACGTTCATATGAAGATTTCAAGCTGAAAGGTGGTCTCCTTTTGAAAGTCGTAAATGGCAATGATTTGTTGGCTGTTCCAAAGCTGATGGAACGAGACGTTATTCAACGGGCGCATGAAGTGGGGCATTTTTCGACGGCGAAGACGATGCACCCAATCCAGCAGCAATATTGGATCCCACATCTTGAAAGGAAAGTAGCTAATGTGATTGCTAATTGTATAAGTTGTATTATTTTCAGTAAAAATTTGACCAAACAAGAGGGCTATCTTCACTACATAGAGAAAGGGGACACGTCACTGCATACGCTTCACATAGATCATTTGGGTCCGATGGACGCCACAGCGAAACAATACAAATATGTTCTGACGGATGGCTTTTCCCTACTAAGTCATGAAGAAGTTATTAAAAAGAACACCGACTGGTCTGCTGTGTTTGGTTTCCCAAGGCGTAAAATCAGCGACAGAGGAGTAGCGTTTACATCTAATGCTTTTGCTGAGTTTCTTAATGAAAACAAAGTGGAGCATGTGTGGACAACAACAGGTGTAGCCCTCTGGCTAAGAAAACATTGAAAACGCTCACCAAGCTTATAAAAAGAACTTCGATTAGAGACGTCGAACTGAGTACGGCTATAGAGTGGGAGATACGGTAAGCTGGCAAGCGAGTATCTAGGCCCATATTAGGTCTCGAAGATAGAACGAAATGGCCGCTATGACGTGAGAAAAGCGGCAAGCGTTGAAGGACCAAATATCACATCAACGATTTGCGATAATATGAATTTATGGCGTTTTATTTCTGAAAATGACGAGCTGTTGTCATCTGGGACAGATGAGGATGAACAGGAGGCCTGAATGTAAGAGAGAGAGTTACCAGACAGCTGGCAACGTACCGTTCTAGGCTGTTTGCTAGGTGATACGTTTCGGAAGCAAGTGTTCGCTGGGTAAGGAGTAGTCAGTTGAAAGTTGTTCTCGTTGGTCGTCAGCCGAAGTGAAAAGTTGTATCGAAGTTGTGTAAACGTCGATTTAAATCTATTACTTGCATCATATATATTTACTATGTATTATCATGAACCTATTAAATAACTATTATAATAAACATTAAATTAATCTAAACCTTACTTTTTTTTTATATATCTTTATTTATATTTAACACTTTAACTTGAGCTTTGGCAATACCAGCAACCACGTTTTTATTTGCATAAAGATTTCGATAAAAGATAAAGGAGATAATATTTAGTGTGACCAAACTTCATGTCACTTAAAATACTTAATCTAGTGTTGTAAAGTGTAATTTTTGTAAGTGGAATAGGGGTATTCCAACACGCCCCCTCAAAAATTACATTATTAAATAAACAAAAATTAATTCAAAACTTAACTACTGATTGCTGTGGTTGGTGTGGGATACAGGGAAAACCCAGAAAAACATGTACCGGATCAACTTAAAAATTGTTCACAAATTAAAAATATAAATTCATTAGCATGTTTTACAACACAACAATTCAAAGAGTCGTAAATTAAATTAAATAAACAAAAAAAATTAATTCTTTGGCATCGAGGAACAATCGATTTGTTTAGTTGTCTTCGAGGAGTCCCAATTTCTTCTTCCCAAATTCTACAAACTTTCCGAATGGCAGCGGCTTTGTAAAGATGTCAGCAACTTGGTTTTCTGTAGGAATATACTCAAGAACAATTATATTATTTTCCACTTGCTGGTATTTAATGTCTATATGCTTAGCTCTTTTGTGACATGAGGGGTTATTGGCTATACAGATACATCCCTGATTAACTTCATAAATTTTTATTGGTTTTTCTAAATTAATATTTACGCTGTTCATTAGGCACTTTAGCCATAATGCTCCTCTTACAGCTTCAAACAGGGCCATATACTCAGCTTCGGTAGATGAAGCTGCTACTGAGTTTTGTTTCTTGGTGTTCCAACAAATCAGATTGGAAGCAAATACTTTAAACAAAAAACCTTTGGTACTCTTCCTATCAATCTCATTCCCACCCCAGTCAGAGTCTACATATCCAACTAGGATATTTTTAAAAGTTTCATTCTTATTAAGAACCAACTTCCTTTTAAGTATCTAAGAACCCTCTTTAAACATTGCCATAACACTGAGTTATTCTTACTACTATATCTACTCAGAATATTTATTGCAGTAGACAAATCAGGGCGTGTGCACAGCATGATAGACATTAAACACCCAATAAGATTTCGACATGGTGCTCCACAATCTTCATCTGAATTAAGCAGTTCATAATCTATTTTCTTCGGTAAAGGGGTACATACTGCATTGCAGTTTTCCATATTATATTTACTTAAAATTCTCGAAATATAAGAGGACTGACTTAAGCAAATTTTATTAGGTAACATTTCTATTCTTATGCCAATGAAATGTCGTATTTCTTCTAAATCAGTCATTCGAAATTTATTCTTTAAGTATGTTTTAAAATCAACCATACTTGTCATATCCCCTGTTACTATGACAACATCATCAACATACAGCAGTACATATATATTTGATTTAACATCGCCTTTGTCTAAAATGTAAATACAACGATCTACTGGCGAATTTGCAAACTTGCATTCTTTTAATGCCTGCTCAAAAACCTCAAACCAGCACCTTGCTGCCTGTTTGAGTCCATAAATTGCCTTGTTCAATTTACAAATGTTTTGACCATTGCTTGATGCACCTTGAGGAAGTTGCATATATATTTCCTCATTTGGCTTTCCATTCAAGAAAGCTGTTTTCACATCCATTTGATGAACATTCAGATTATATTGCACAGCTAACGATAAAATGAACCGAAAGCTAGAAATTCTGGCAACAGGGGCAAATGTTTCGTCATAATCCACCTGATATCTTTGGGTAAACCCACGTGCAACAAGTCTAGCCTTGTATTTCAAAGGATTTCCAAATTCATCATACTTAATAGAAAATACCCATCAGCTATCGACAATGTTTTTGTTGTTTGGCCTTTCCGTCATAGTCCATGTGTTATTTAATTCATGAGCATTTAACTCTATTTTTATGGCTTCTTCCCAAAGGTGTTTGTCATTTCGATGTTTTATTTCATCAAATATATTTGGAACATCATTAAATACAGTGTGAGCATTCAATATAAACATATGTATATTACAATATATATTTGTGGTTTGCCTTTTAATCTCTCACTTTTTCTGGTTAATGTTTCGATTGTTTCATGTTCCGTACTATCATTCGGGAAACACCCTTCCTTACTCTCATTCAGGACAACAGATTTAGTTCTTTTCCTACTCTCATTCGGAATATTTATGTGAACAGATTCCTTAGTATCTTTCAGGATTTCAGTATTATCACACTCCTTACTTTCATTCAGGACATCAGGATAATTTATTTTCTTACTTTCATTCGGAAAATATTCCTTACCAATTTTATTACTTTTTCTAAACAAATCTGTTTCATTGTTGACAACCCTTGAATTAACCATATTAGTTTCATCAACGACAACATCTCGTGCAACGATAAACTTTTCATTGATAGCATCCCACAATTTATATCCATTTGGCTCATATCCCACAAGGATACTCTTAAATGATTTTTCATCGAATTTGCCATTTTTATTTTTATTGTGTACATACTCAGTTGCGCCAAACACTCTCAAATGACTCAGATTGGGTTTTCTATTGTGCCACTTCTCATATGGCGTAATTCTACTTTCATCGAGGGCCCTACTTGGAATTCTGTTAATGGATATGTTGCTGTTAAGACAGCTTCACCCCAGAAGTGTTTTTCTAATTTTGCACCATTTATCATAGCCCGAGCCTTTTCAGTAATAGATCGTATCATTCGTTCAGATACACCGTTCAATTGTGGTGTATGTGGAACAGTTAAATGATAGGATATCCCTTTATCAACACAAAAACCACGCATCTCATTTGACAGGTACTCTCTACCATTGTCAATATATAAATTAACCATTTTCCGATTAAAATGCGCTTCACTCTTCGCTACAAAATCGTTGAACATATTAAATACTTCAGTCTTATATTTGATTAAATAAGAAACACAATAATGTGTGAACTGATCTACGAAGATTACATAGTAGTTTTTATCATTCAGAGTGACTTGGTCCACATACATCTGATTGCACTACGAATAAGGGTCTATTAATATGGCTTTTGTCTTTGAATCTGTTAAATGGTAGTCTATTTTGTTTTCCGTTAAGACAGGGCTCACAAATATCATCTGACAACTCTAAATTATTAAGAACGGTATTATCATTGAATACATTGTATCTTTTTATTTCAAGTAATTTTCCTATGCTAATGTGCCCAAGCCTTCAGTACAAGGCACGCCACACGTTTTGGGTCTAAGATGACCTCCATGACCGGCGCTGACATTGACCCCGTTGCCGTGTCTGCTGTTGCCGTGCCCACTGCTGTGTCTGCCGCCGCAGTACCTGTTGCTGATGTGCCCTCCGCTACCGTACCCGCTGCTGACGTGGCCACTGCTGTGACTGCCGCTGCAGTACCTGGTACCGATGTGCCCACTGCTGTGAGCGCCGCACAGTTGGGCCTCTGCTCGGATAGCATTGCAAAAATACGTTTTTTCATGATCGCGTTTGGCAAAAATGATATATGCAATCGATAGGAAATACTTCAAATTTTTGAAATCGGTTGAGATTCATGGGTGCTAGAAGCGCCCAAAGTTGAGACATTTTTAGTGAAAAGGAAAAAATGATAATTTTTAAAAAAAAGTCGCAACTTTAAAACTGAATACTGGGCGATTTCAACAATCGATCTTGGATTTGGTTTTATCTGAAAAGTATGTTTTTTGTTAATAGCATGTTTCATAAATTTTAATAATTACTTAAATAGTTATTGAACTAGAAGCGTTTAAAAAATACTCTAAATATTGGCGTTTTTTAACTTTGGTGGAATACAACTAAAAAGGATCAACGAGTATCACTACCGGACTACATACACTAGGTAGGTGAAATATTTACCTATCAGATGTATATAGTCCCAATATGCGGAGAGGTGCGACAGCGATGCGTAAGCCATAAAACTAAGGCAACCTCGCCTAAAAAATGCGCTGCAGGTATAAGGAAGAAAAAGAGCGCATGCGTATTGGCCTGTAGCTTCTTTGTATTTAAATGATAACATTGCGTAATGTTGTTTTGCAAATACTACCTGTTTACATATATGCCTTTCTACAATGATAAATTGCTAATTACCTGCTTTGGAAAAAATGACAAGACAGGTAAATGTTATTTAAGTTGATGAAAAGTTTGACCTATTTGTGGGTTGGTAGTTTTTATTTCCGTTTACCTAATTGGATGTAAATATTAAGTTGTTTACCTAATTAATACAAAAAGGGTAATACCGATTTTTCAATCTACCTAGTTTATTAAAAAATATAACATAAAGAGCTAATTATTCCTCTCCTTTGCGACAGTTTATTTTTAACTTCATAAGTGGAAACACCTTAAATCGGGACTGAATAGTATTTGTCAATATAATTCAAGGCAGTTTTATTTACGGAAACACGAATGATGGAAATACTTCAAGGAGATTTTTTCAAAATGATGAAGTGACATCTTTGATAACAGGTGTTAGTCAAGAGATCATTAAAAGGTTGGCTGTTATCTTGAATGTTATAAATTGCAAGGAAATGGTAAATGGTGAAAAATTTGCCGAATATACTTCAAAGACTGCTCAACTTTTGACTGAATTGTATCCGCAAAAAAAACTTACCCCAACGGTACATAGGATTTTGGCTCACGGAAAGGATTTAATAGAATATCAGCAATTGGAGAGCTATCCGAAGAAGCACAGGAATCTAAAAACAAGGACTACAAAAGGTTCAGATACACTAATACATTAAAAACTTCTCGTCTTAGACAAAATGAAGACCTTTTAACATTCTAGTAGCCTCTTCGGACCCACTTATTGCATCACTGAGACACGTGCGATCACGAAAGGATTTGGAAAATAGCAACTATAGTCCCGAAATGTTGAGTTTATAAGATATTGATGAAAATATTGAAGATTATTGAAGAAAATCAGGCATTAATAGCAAATTTTCAAAATAACCTAAAAAAATTAAAAAAAAATTTTTTTCTTTTTGTAATTGTGTTAAAAAATTAAATTAAAACATTAAAATATGTCACATAGTCGTCTAAAACAATGAAAAATTCCATTTGTGATTGAAAAAAACCGGGTTTCGATCCATTTTTAAAGGAAAAACATGCTTGGAAATATTTTCTGACTTTGACCTTGAATATTACAGCACCACGAACACCCAGCACTTTTGACAAACATTCATTTTGAAGCTTAAGGTATTCTTTATCATATGCTTTTTAAATTTTTGAAATCGCTTTATTGGTTTAGACGCTATGATTTTTGCAATGCTAAATGCCATAAGGCCCCACTGTGCGCTGTAGCAACATTAAAGAACTCAACCGCTCTTCAGCCGCCTATTTCGCGTTGGTGGCTCAGACTCAAAGAATTCGACTTCATATGTAAGCACCGACCGGGCTTAGATTTACCACATGTAGATGGAATGAGCAGACAACCAGTACTTAAGGAACAAAGCAGCATTATGGAAACAGATGGCATTTTTAAAGTCATTCCAATAGATGATGACTGGGTGTATACCATGCAAAAGCAAAGTCCAAAGCTAAAGCAAATTTTTTAAATATTTAAAATGAAAGATAAAAGTGCTGATTGGAAGCTAGTAAAAAACGATTATGTCATTTCTAAAAGCAGATTACTACGAAAAACAGATAAAGGTGATAAATTAAAAAATGTCACATAGTCGTCTAAAACAATGAAAAATTCCATTTGTGATTGAAAAAAACCGGGTTTCGATCCATTTTTAAAGGAAAAACATGCTTGGAAATATTTTCTGACTTTGACCTTGAATATTACAGCACCACGAACACCCAGCACTTTTGACAAACATTCATTTTGAAGCTTAAGGTATTCTTTATCATATGCTTTTTAAATTTTTGAAATCGCTTTATTGGTTTAGACGCTATGATTTTTGCAATGCTAAATGCCAGAAGGCCCCACTGTGCGCCGCTGCTGTACCCGCCGTCGCTTCCAGGCCTGATGCTGCCATACCCGCCGCTTCCAGGCTTGCCGCTGACGCACCCGCCTCTGCTGTGCCCGCCGCTGTTGTGCCCGCTGTACCCGACGCTTATGTGGCCGCCGCTGCAGTACCTACTGCTGCTTTGGCCGCTCGTTCCACGAGTGGTACGTCATCCGCGAATCCGATTATGTGCGTATCGGGGTCAAACTCGAGTCGTAGAACGCCGTCGTACATCACATTCCATAAGAGCGGACCGAGAACGGATCCCTGTGGAACTCCAGCTGACGCTACCTTCTCCATGACACCGTCATCTGTAAGGTACCGAATTCGCCTGTCTGCGAAGTAGCTACGTACACATTTGACCAGGTATTGAGAGACTCCAAAACCCAGTAAGCCATCTATTATCCGGCCCCATCTAGCGGAATTAAACGCATTTTTTATATCCAGTGTCACCACCAGACAGTATTTTTTGGAGCCGCCCCTCCATCTGCTACCCGCTATTGCCTCCGAGGCGATGTCTACCACTTTGTGGATGGCATCTATCGTGGATGTGGCTCTCCTAAATCCATATTGCTGATCTGATAGGTCCCCACCGGCAACTGTGGCTTTGTTAAGACGCACGCTGATGATATACTCAAGAACTTTGCCGGGAGACAGATTCGTAAATAGCACAAGATCCTGGATTTTCCATCTTTTAGGAAAAGTGCCCTCGCGTAAACAGGTTCTGTACACCTTACAGAAAGTGGCTGGGTGAAGTTCGGCGGCCAGCTTTATCGCTTTGTTCGGAATACTGTCCGGTCCTGGGGCTTTGTTCGTCTTAAGTCTGCTTATGGCTTGAGCTAACTCTGAGGTTGAACACTCGTCGGACATCAGGAAAGGCTCGTTAGATTGCTGCGAATGATTGGCTATCTCCATGATGTTGGGAAATAGGGCATCGACTATATTCCGCACCAGAATTGTGTCTGTTGGGGGCGGTGTTCTGTTCGCGTGCAGGCGCTTCACAATAATCTGGTATGCTTTACCCCATGGGTCCTGTTCGGCGGTATCGCATAGCGACAAAAAACATTCACGCTTACTGCGTCTGATCTGATTTTTTAGCTCCTTTCTCCGTTGCTTGTATGCGAGCTGCAAGCAGAGGAAGTCCGCTGACCCTCTAGCCCGCTGGTACAGCCTCCGGGCCCGGTGACATGCGCGACGTGCTTCGGCGATTTGGTCATTCCACCAGCACACTGGGCCATGGTGGCGTTTGTACGGCTTCCTGGTAGACATACTTGCGTCGCACGCCTGTTCAACCGTTGACATAATAAAGTCGACCGTCTCTTCGGCGCTACTTGTCCTGGCTGTGTTCACTCGACTTAATACCCTACAGAAACTGCTCACGTCTAGACTCTCAGTCTTATAGGCCTTTTTTAGAGTGGGCTGATTATGAGGGGCTTGACCGGGGCCACACACATCATATACTAAAGCTTCATGGTCGCTTGCGGTATATTTGTTGCTTAATCTCCAGTTGGCTGTTCTGGCGATCGATGTGCTCGCAAAAGTCAAGTCGACAATTGACCCCACTCCGGCCCTCCTAAACGTATGTTCTGCTCCCACGTTGAGCAACTCGATGTCTAGAGATGCAAAGCACTCAAGAAGCATACGGCCGCGCGAGTCAGTGCGACTACTGCCCCAATCAAACCATGCGTTGAAGTCGCCTCCGATGACCTATTGCCGGTGATCTCTGGCATCGCATACTATGTTGATTAATGTGCGACAGAAGCTTTCTATAGGCTGACAAAGCCCTCAGAGGAATAGATATCGTCTAGACGCAGTGTGCTAGCTCCACATAGCCATATTGCTGCCTTGCCGGAGGCGTCTGATATCCATGTTGCCTGCTCCTTATGCTTGTAGGGTTCGCTGAGTAGTGCGACGTCAACAAGCTCTTCTCTCACCGTCTGGTTTAGCAAATCCTGAGCTGCGATGCAGTGATTCAGGTTGAGCTGGATAAACCTTAGTTTCGTCATTTATGTTTGTTCTGCATCCTCCTTCCCCATCTAAGTGGACACTTTGAACTGCCAGCATGGTGTCTGGTGTCGCTCTCTCCGTTAGATCGGCCACAGTCCGCTGCTCTGTGCCCAGGTTCTCCGCATCTAAAACAACAGTTCGATCTATCGACTGTGTTGCTACAGTTGGTTGCTATGTGACCAAACTCCAGACAACGATAGCATTTCATGGGAGGGTCTTCGATAGCCTTAACTCTGCAGCTGTTCCAGCCGACTAGTAGCTTACACAACTGTATGACTTTCGTCATCATTCTTTCGGGCGCCGTGATGATCGCTGTGAAGGTTCCGTTATAGCTAGGCTTCAGGCTTCTAACAGAGCACGACCCAGCCTCGATATCGGCTTGATTTTCGATGGCCTCCAGGATGTGGTGAGGCTCCACCAGATGGTCCAAATCCCGGATTATCGCCGATTTCATGGGCGATAAAATCTTAACAAGGTTTGGACCTGTAGGAACTCGTCCTTTAGAGACTGGGGGTTAGGGCAATCACCTCCTAGTTCCAATAGCAGCTTGTTTTTGGCAGTAAGGCGCACTTTGCGGACGTTTCCCTGGGCATGCTGCAGTTGCCCGTCGCTGCGTCTTGTGACCAGTGCAAGCACGTCTCTATAGCTCTGACCGTTGCTGGGCTCTATCAAAATGGCTTCTTTATAGCGTTTTGGTTGCTTATTCTTGATCCTCTTGGCTCCCACTAGTTGCCAGTCGCTGGCCTTGCCTGCCTCGGCAGTATGGATGCTGCTAGGAGCTTTTCCACCAGACTGTTGCAACTGCTGCATGGCTTGTTGTTGGAATCTAGGTAGATTGGCTTGACTCTGATGTTGTTGTGGCTGCTGAAGCCTGGGTGTCTTCTGACGCTGCTGTGCCTTCCGCAGATGCTGGCTCGCCGCCTGACGATTTACTATCGGTAAGCGTTCAACTGGAGACGTTTGGCAATGCTTGTCCCGCTTCGATGGCGAGTTTGCGAGCTCGGTCTGTTGCTGCCTGCTCACTCGTTTGGGTGGAGATTTGCTACACGTAGCACATACGACTGGCAATGTCGGAATCGGCCCTTGGCTTTGCAACAGAGCCCCCACCGCTGCGTGCAGTTCTTGCAGCCTTGCTACCTTCTCTCTGAACTAATTTGTGATGCTGCGGTTAATTTTCCCACTAGCATCCTTCTCTCTGCTGTAATGTGTAGCAATTGAGGCCAGAATATGGCCCATTTCTTCTAATTCGCTGCAAGTAGATCGCAACTGCCCCACCTTGCTTTTTTTCGTGCCAGCCCCGTTTTTGGCTGCCTGGCCATCGTCTTCCTCGGTCCCAACAGATGGGCTTCTCTGCCTTTTCGGCGTTGCATCGTATGTTTCTCCTGCAACGACCGCGCCTGATGCTGCCATTAACGCCGATGAGGCGGGAACACTAGGTCCTGCGGTGGCGGCGTCCTCTTTAACATTGCCTTGGCCGCGTATTATTGGAGTGCTTATGTGAATATGTATGTGTGTGCATATACAAAATATGTATATTCATATATGTTCATGCTTATTTATATATTTATATAAATATGTTTATGTGCATACATCAATGTATACATATAAACATATTCAAGTGCACAATTATATTTTAATGCGTATATGTTTAATTGTTTATACTTGCAACAAAGTGACCTCATTGTATTGAATGATTATTTGTATGAATATACTACACCTTCCCTTTTTAGAGAAGAAAATTTACCAATATAATAGAATTTGATATAAAATCTCAGATCCCATTGACGAAGTTAGCTTCTTTGATATTTTTAGAGCGAAGCTCTCTTAGGCGCGTTGTGGTAGGAATTTTTTTTTAAAAAACGTCAGATCTGCAGCGCATCAGCCGAACACGTTCGGCACCTCTGCGTGTAAGCCGAACGGCTGCCGAAGTTCTCACACAGAAAAATCAAAAGCATGAGGGTGGATTTAGTTTCTCTCAGCATTTCGAGAGAAAACACACACATGAAAAAATTGATCGCTGCTTTGTTTTTCTTTCATTTTCTTGCATCAGATTATCGGCTGCGTTCGTTTTCTTGATTTGATATAGAATTTGATGAATTTTCATTTTTTGCAGTGTAAAGCAACATACGCACACAAGCAAGTGCACACATACAACTACACTTTTTAAGCAACATACGCACACAAGCCAGTGCACACATACAACTACACTTTTTAAGCGCTCTCTTTGTTCTGGGCCCTGGAATAGTCTATCTAAATAGTTGCTCAGTTCTCGGGGTGGGGGCGATACTCAAATCATAATAACAGTCATTCAGTGAAGTAAACAATCAAGCGTGCAGTGTGAAAATTAAACCGTATTAGATGGCTCAAAATAAACGATCTTTCGAGGAAGATGATTCCAAACCAAGAAAGAAGTCTAACATACCCGTGAACCAGCCTCCCATTGCGACAACGTAAGTATATTGAAATTTGTCAGCGACTACTTTTTTTTTGCATTGCCGTCAAGTTGGCGCCAATTGCAAAATGAGAAAGAGGAAATGTTGATAACAAATTTGTTTGTATAGAAAATTATTGGCACGCGCACAGCGGAGAACTGTATTTTTGGGTGTAGGTGGGCGGAGAGGACTTTTTATATTCAAATAATAAAAATAACATAAAATTAAACATAACTTTAGCTTATTTACATATATAATTTACTTGCACTTTTCTCAGCTGATGTCAATCGATTGTTCAATATCTTTATGGATTATCTATAAATTATACAAAACTTGAGTCGAATACGAAAGATCCCGTTTTGAAGTTATTCGTTAAGTTTTGTATTATGTATTTCCCGAATTAGAACTTTTCCTATTTGTTTTTCATAGGTTAGGGTCATTACACTTCTCGTAAATTCAAATTTTCGAAAATAAAAAATTTCTGATTTTAAAAATTTCAGTGTTTTCTAATTTGAAAGTGAATAAGAAATTCAAATTCTACATTGTGAACGAAATTTTCATAATTTAAAAACTATGATTTTGAAAAATTTTGCTTTTTTTCCAATTTTTCAATTTAAAAGCTAATAATGACAAATTTTATGAGTTACAATTGCGAAATTGAAAGAACATTTTTCTACAGTACCAGAACAATCACGACTAATGCCCAGGAAAAAATCAAAAAAATTAATCGAGAATACAGCAAACGCTATAGGTTCCGATTGAAAGTGAAACAACTTCAACTCGCCACTTCAATACTTGACCAAGGCCCAGGAAACATTGGCTGCATCTCGCCTACAACTGTGAAAGAATTACAAAAGGCAGGAAGGTAATTTATTACACGATGAATAATTTGACGTTACGTACAATTTGTATGATCACATCCACATCAAAACCGAAACGAACTTTACACAAACATAAGTTGAAAACAAGCATTTTTTTTTACGAAGTTAGGATTTTCCAAGGAAAATGCGTTCTTTGAATATAGAAAATGTGCAATGACATTATCATCAATATCATTGCTATACATTAAGAGGTTATCAAACCTTTCGAAATGAGCCATCATACGTTTGCTTATGTATGATCTGCTCCGACGCTGACGTGGATCTGCTCATATGACAAATTGATTTCTTATCAAAAGAAGAATAATTTCAATTTACGTTTTACAGTAATATCGACAAAGAAGTAAGGTCTTCTCCAGTTTATGATGGGCGAAGGGAAATGCCAAAAGAAACAAACCAAACAGAAATACAAACACAGCATCACAACTCCCTTACTTCAACATACCACGGACCTTTTCGCGTTTATGAAGAATCTGCGTTTTGTGCCGAGCCTAGAGCACAATTATATAATGACAGAAACATTCCCGCTGAAGGAAACTGCCTCTTTTATTCTCTGATAAAGATTCTAGGACTCAAAATATTGCCTCTAGCACTGAGAAGACAACTTAGAGAGTCACGTTTTTTACAATCATGCGGAGATCCTGAGAACACGAGACAAATACTTTTCAGTAACAATCAATATGGCGATGTTGATTGTATACACATCTTTACACAAGAATATAATCGAAATGCATGCGTCCATCTACACTATACTCATGGCAATAACACTGATCGAGTAATTTACTGCCACTTTCGTGCCAATGATTCACCTAATTTCATTCATTTACATCTTCGTGGTCTTCATTTTACGCCATATATGCCGATTCCGCAAATACTTCCACACGAAGCAAGAGAAACTCATGATAAAGAACTCTCAAAATCTACTGAATCAACCTCAGATGCAGATGAACCACTCATAGCACCCAACGTGGCGATTGACGAGAACAATGATTTTGCACAGATTATATATATATATATATATATATATATATTATATTATACAAATTATAATCAGCATGCTAAGGGGCATCTATATTTTGCAAAAAAATTCAAAAATAATAGTTTTGGACATTCATGTTGAGTTTGCGACCGACTTTGGTGGAAAACCGATTTACAATCAAGTTCTGATCAACACGAGGAGATTTTGCACATCATTATTCCGGTAATCTTTCGTTGATATATTTTTTTGACAGTTTTTGTAGGAATAGTTGTTATTTCTCTAATTATGTGGGTTTTTTAACAAATTTTTTTTGGCGTTACTTTTTAGGGTTACATCCCGAGTACTACTGTGAAACTATGCTATACGTGTAAATCAACAATGAACAGAAAGAGAATTCCAATATTTTCGACTTACAATGGGTTTTCTTATCCAATAATCCCATCGCATTTGCCACAGTTGGATTTAGTTTCGAAACGACTCATTTCACCGAGAATACAGTTCATGCAGATACGACGATTAAGGAATGTTCATGGTCAATATGGTATTTACGGGCAAATCATCAATGTTCCAGTTAATGTAAATACCATGATTAAACAGCTACCCAGAAATCTTGAGGATGACCACTGCTTCTATGTTCATATAAAAAAGAAATTAATTCATAAATCTAGTTACGTTCATGGTCTCGTCAACACGAAAAATATAAGAGAATGGTTAGACTATTTAGTAACAACGCCGCTTTACAATATTATTATTGATGATATTAGTGAACACGTCCCGATTGAAGATAATGTCACCGCTCAACAACAAACTATGTTGTGGAATGAAGATAAATTTCTACACATGGCACCTGGCGAGGAGGCGAATCCGATAAGCATATTGTTTGATGAATATGCGGAAGAACTTTCATTCCCAATCTTGCTTTTCTTCGTTGTATTCCAAATTCAGCTTGGTATTGGGCAGATCGAAAAAAGGAATTATTTGCAATGCTGAGACAATTGGGACCACCAACAGCTTTTATGACCTTGTAAATACTCTATTAAGCATTTTGCAGTCAAAAAGGAGGAGTCCATTCGGTAAATACAGGATTGTCGAATATTTCAAACGCATTGAATTTCAACATCGGGGAAGTCCGCACGCTCACATTCTCCTACACCCGCAGATCTAAAAAGTAATAACGATGATGTCATCAAAATGATAAACGAATTAGTTTCTGTATCAGCGTCAGAGGCATCCGGACTGATCAAACCACAGACTCACAAGCACACGTTTACGTGCTACAAACGTATGGATCCGAATAAAAAAGAAAACTGTAGATTTGGAGCTCCCTTTATGCCAACACGAAAAACAATAAGACTAATCCAATGTTGTCAACTGATCCTGATTTTTCTGATGACGATTTTAAAAAATATAAGAAGCACTATGGAATACTTCGAAGAAACTTGGAAAACATTGATTATACCGATTTCTACCATTTTTTTGCTTATAATAACATTGTCTCAGATGAACATTATTATAACATTCTTCGTGCTGGAATCATAAAACCAAAGCTCTTTTATCGCCGAGCACCATCTGAAAAGTGGCACAATACATTCAATCCATTTGTTTTGCATACTTTGCGGTCTAATACGGATTATCAGATCGTACAAGATGAGTACGCTTGCGCTGCATACATTTTTGAATATGTTAACAAACACAACAGAGGTATTAGCAATTAACAACGCCAAATCATTGCGATTATGGACGAAAATCCAGACTTTGATATTGTTCAAATAACAAGGAAGATGAGTGTTGATGTACTAAATAGTATTGAGATGTCAGCACAGGAAGCTGCTTGGTTTCTATTACGTCAACCCATGGCGAAATCATCGGTCGCAACTGTTTATATATATATGACCGATAGCTATAACGATTATAGACGAGAAATGGTTTTATTGCATATACCGTTCAGAAGTGAAGATAACGACGTTCTTGCAGAAAATAAATTCGTTCAAATCTATGAAGATAATGAATAAATCATATTAGAACGCAGAAAGGAGTTTGAACATAATATGGATATTGAAATTTGCAAACAGATGCACCGAGAAGATGATGCTGACAGTGAAGAGGAAGTAATCAGGCTAACGTTATCTTCGAACCTGATCCTTATGAGAGAATGATTTTGAATCCAGACGGCCACATTAATGCTGATGATCAAGGTGCTGCACTCAGTAAACTTGGTGCGATTGCAAAACAGAGGAAAATTTGATGGAGAGGCAAGAATTTATCGATTTAATGATCAGCAAACAGTGGACAACAGAAACTATTAATGCATATTATTCATCATCTACAAACACCAAATGAGTCACCATTCCAAATATTTTTCACTGGCCCGGCTGGTTGTGGTAAGACATTTGTGATTAGGCTTATTATGGAGATATACAACAGGTTTACTGACAATGATGGCTATTGTAATGCTTACATAGCATGCGCTTCAACAGGCAAAGCTGCTGTGGCGATTGGTGGTACTACCGTACATACAGCTCTCAAGATAACGCTTTCAAAATTCCTGCCGTTGTCATCCGAAAATCTCCAATTATATAGATCTCTCTTCAAGTATGTGAAAGTACTGATCATTGATGAAGTTAGCATGATTAGTGCAGAATTGTTAACGAAGATCGATAACCGTTTGAAACAAATTGCTGGAGACCATATTTCTGAATTTGGTGGTATAGACGTCATTTTAATCGGCGATTTACGGCAACTACCACCAGTCAGAGCATCTCCAATCTACAAACCTATCAAATCCCGTATGGTGGAGCCTCATCTGTGGCGCAGTTTGAAATATTATCAACTTACTGAGGTCATGAGACAGGCCAATGCTGCTTTTGCTTCTCTCCTCACTAAAGTAGGCAACGGCGACATTTTAGAACGAGAAGAATTGGAGCTGATTGAATCTAGATTTTTTACTAAAGTTGAAACTCAAATACGGTGTCCTGACGGTGTTCGCCTGTTTTGGCAAGTTAAAGATGTCGACAATTATAACAATCATATTTTACAGCAGTCTCCCAGATAAATACATTTCCACCGCCAATGACGTCATTACTGGAGCTGGAAATGCAACACGAGAAGCTACGAGAAGAGATTGATACTGGAAGCTTACCTTATCAAATTACTTTTGTCAGAGGTAAATATTATATCATATGTAGGATCGCGGTATAGCTGAGTTGACTTCGAGTAAGAATCGGTATCGATAGAATATCGATAAGCAACGATATACGGTGCATGAGAAGTGTGTGCAGTACAGTCGAGAAGAGACAGTCCGAAGAGCAGAGTGGAATAGAGTGAGCCGGTAAAGTTGTGTCTCGAAGTGTGTGCAGTGCAAGAGAAATATTGTGAAGTAATTAATAAGTTGATCAAATGCTAATAAACTAACAAAATACGTACAATAAAGCTGATAATTACAACCGAGTGTGTGCAAATCGAATCTCTTCATCTCGGGGACTCGTTAAGGAAATTCCAGGACACAGTTGAAACTCTACAACTTGGGGGTGTGCAAATACGAGGCACTGAGTGTGCGAACGAGACGAAAGAGCAACATTCGCACTGACAGCGGCATCATCCCCAGAAGTGTGCGTGACACGACGAGAAGAGCAGCAGAACGAGGCAGCAACAAGACGAAGACCTAAGAGAGTAGGCAACGAGGCACTGAGTGTGCGAACGAGACGAAAGAGCAACATTCGCACTGACGGCGGTATCATCCCCAGAAGTGTGCGTGACACGACGAGAGGAGCAGCAAAACGAGATAGCGGCAAGACAAAGACCTAAGAGAGGAGGCAACGAGAAACAGAGAGTGGGAACATTGAGGTACAGAAAGTGCAACACCGAGACGAGAAGCACTCACACAGACGACGGCATCAACCATCGCAAGTGGGAGTAGTAAAACGTAGAGTGCGTTATTGAGGCCGACAACACACAAAGAGTATCCAGAGAGCAGCATTCACACAAACGACGACAAAGAGTTTCCAGAGAGCAACACTCACTCCGACGGCGGCATCAACCCCAAAAGTGTGTGTGGCGCGACGATCGAGTACAGAGGCGATTTTGGCTTACGAGAGGGACGGCAACAGAATCGAGATACAAGAGCAAGTATTAACTGAGCAAGGGCCATAACCGAAGAGTAAAATATTGGTATAACATTGTAGATTGATATCAATTAACTTAACCCACTAACGTTAGATTAAGATACATATTCAAGATTTGTTATATAATTTGTTTGAATTTAAATTATGCCACACGACGAAATCTTGAAAGTTGAAAGAAAATAATTTGAGTATTAAGGGAAACAAGGCAGAGTTACAAGGAAGACTAATATCCTTTTTCGAGTCAGGAGTTGAAGAAGCATCCTTCTACGAGGACTCACTAGAGCGTAGCTTACAAGTAGTAAATGATCAACAAGACGTACAGAGTATAATGGCGTTTACACTAAGAGATATCCAAGATTCGTTAACTGTATTCGATGGCAGCCAGCAGCAAGATGTCGACAATTGGCTTGCAGATTTTGAGAACTGTGCAGAGACAGTCAAATGGAATGACTTACAGAAATTCATTTATAGTAGACAATTGTTAAAAGTGGCGGCGAAATTGTTTGTCAGTAGCGAAGACGGTCTTACCGATTGGATTAGTCTAAAATCAGCTTTAGAGAGAGAATTTTCAGAGAAGTTGTCCGCAAAACAAGTACATACTCGAGCTACTCGAGAATAGAAAGAAAAAACAGAGTGAGAGTTTGATCGAATATTTTTATGAAATGAAGAGTTTGGCGAAAAAGAGCACATTAGATGAAGAAAGTGTTATAGAGTATATAATAGAGGGTATACCAGATTCGAAGCCGAACAAGACTGTGCTGTATCAAGCCAAGAATTTTAGAGAATTACGAGAAAACATGAAAATGTATGAGAAAATCTCTACTGAGAAAGAGTCAAAGTGTTCTAAAGTTTTCAAATTCGAGAAGAAGCAAGAGGATATTGCTATAAATGAGCGCAGATGCTACAAGTGCGAAGGAAGAAATCACATAGCGAAAAACTGCAAAGAGAGCGAGTTGAAGTGTTTTTAATGTAACCAGCCAGGTCATAAGGCGAATGAGTGCAGCATGCAGGGAAAAATGTTCAAAAAAGATAGTAGTAAAGTGCAGCAACTTACTCAGAAATTATATAATCGCGTCTTTAAAGATGTTCGTTTTGGCAATGAAGTTATATCAGCGTTTTTCGATTCAGGTAGTGATGTCTCGACTATAAGTGAGAGCGCGTACAAACGAGTTTACCCAGTTCCCTTGAGTTCGGATGTGAAAGAGTTATTGGGAATAGGAAGTAAGAAAATCTACACCAAAGGATCTTTTGAGTTGGATACGGCTTTAGGTGGTGTTCCTATTAAGATGTGCTTCCATGTTGTGAGAGATAGAGATACATTATATGATGGTGTATTCGGAAATGACGTATTTGAGGTCGTAAATGCTACAATGGGAAAACAAGGATTAGTGTTTTACGGGAATAATCAATCGGTTGGGGAATATCAGATTATTACTCGTTATGGTAATCCACAAGATCCACCCCCAGTACGAAATGTGAGTCCCATAGAAGAGTTGCAAAACACGAATTCGTCAGAATTAGAGCTTTCCCATTTGAGCATTGAGTTGAAGTCTAAAGTCCTAGAGATCATTTCAAATTATAGTCCGATCAAACCAGCTAACTGTCCAGTAGAAATGAAGATTATACTTACTGATGAAATACCAAGACGCTTATCGTACGAAGATCAGAAAAGAGTCGATCAACAGGTCAAAGAGTGGTTAGAAGAAGGAATTATTCGCCACAGTGTATCTGAGTATTCTTCTCCAATTGTCTTAGTACCGAAGAAAGATGGGGAAAAGAGATTATGTTGCGACTATAGAAAGGTAAATCAGAAAATCATAAGAGATAATTTTCCCACTGCAGTCATTGATGATGTATTACATAAGTTACAAGAAGGAAGAGTCTTTACAACTCTTGATTTGTGTAATGGCTATTTCCATGTGCCAGTCGAAGAAAACTCAAAGAAACTTACTTCGTTTGTTACTCAAAACGGGCAATTTGAATTCAATTTTGTACCGTTCGGCATTAATAATTCAGCAGCTGTGTTTACTAGATATATTTTTGAAATGTTGAGACCGTTGATTAATGAAGGCATATTGATGTTGTACATGGATGATATCATTATTCCAGCAAAAAATGAGTTTGAGGGTATTGAGAGATTGAAAAGAGTTATAAGTTTAGCAGAAGAGTCGGGATTAAAGATAAAATGGAAAAAATGTCAATTTCTTCAGCGAAAGGTAAATTTCTAAGGATACATTATAGAAAATGGCACCATCAAACCGTCAAAAGAGAAGACAAGTGCCGTGGAGAATTTTCCAGTTCCTCGGGATGTGAAAGGAGCCCAACGTTATTTGGGTCTCACTTCATATTTTCGTAGGTTTATGAAGGATTTCGCTACTATAGCTAGGCCATTAACAAATTTGTTGAGAGCTGACGTACCTTTTAAAATGGGCGTAGAAGAGCTAGTTTCTTTTGAACAGTTAAAAGCGGGATTGAGAAATCCACCTGTTTTGCGTCTTTTTAATCCTATAAGTGTGACAGAAGTTCATTGTGACGCGAGTATGTATGGGTATGGCGCGATTTTACTTCAAAAAGATTCAGAGGATCAACAATACCATCCGGTTGAGTACATGAGCAGACGAACTACCCCGGCTGAAGAAAAATATCACTCGTACGAGTTAGAGGTGCTAGCTATAATTCAAGCATTAAAGAAGTGGAGAATATACGTGATGGGCATAAAGATAAAGATAGTAACCGATTGTAATGCTTTTGCGATGACGATAAAGAAACGTGACGTTCCGCTAAGGGTGGTCCGATGGGCTATATTCTTGCAAGACTTTGATTTCGAAATTGAGCATAGATCAGGGGTAAAGATGAAACCTGTCGACGCATTAAGTCGGGTATATTGCTTACTGACAGGATATTCTTTGAAGAACAAAATACAATTTGCACAGAGAAAAGATGAATGGATCAGCACGATTCTGAAAGTGTTAGAAAAGGGAGCGCACGCCGACTAATTCCTGCTAGCATGGAGCAAGAGATAATATTGGTTGCTCATCAACAAGGGCACTTTGGAGTTAAAAAAACGATTGATCTAGTAGAAAGAGAGTATTATATTCCTGGTCTGTTGAGCAAAGTAGAGGTAGTGGTGAGGTCGTGTATGGAATGTATCGTGAGCGAGTGGAAACAGGGTCGAAAGGAAGGTTTCTTGAATGTTATTGATAAAGGAGATGAGCCTTTGGTAACTTTTCGCGTGGACCATGTCGGGCCGATGGAGTTGACTAAGAAACGATATAACCACATATTGGTAGTAGTTGATGCTTTTTCGAAATACGTATGGTTATATCCGACGAAAAGTACAGGTTCGGAAGAGGTTGTTGGGAGATTGCAGAAACAGTCTGAGTTGTTTGGAAATTCAAAGAGGATCGTTAGTGATCGAGGTAGCGCTTTTACGTCTCACATTTTTAAAGAGTACTGCGAGTCGCAGAAGATACAACACTTAGTGATTGCAACAGGAGTTCCGAGAGGAAACGGGCAAGTAGAGCGAGTTAATCGGATTGTTATAGCATTATTGACGAAACTGTGTGTCAATGATCCCGGAGCATGGTATAAACACGTAGGTAGGGTGCAACAGTTTATAAACTCGTCACCACCTAGAAGCACGAAGTTAAAATATTAACTGGGGCTGAGATGAGGACTAGCTACGATTTAGAACTAAAGGATATGTTGGAAAAAGAGTTATTAATCGAGTTACAAAACAATAAGTCCGAGATACGTGACGCAGCGAAAAGGAACATAAGCAAGATGCAAGAAGAAAACCGTAAAACGTTTGATAAATGTCGAAAATCTGCAAGTGAATATGAGGTTGACGAGCTGGTGGCTGTTTACCGGACGCAGTTTGGTTCTGGCCTTAAGCTTAAGGGAAAATATTTGGGACCTTATCGGGTTGTTCGGAAAATGAGGCATGGTCGCTATACGGTTGAGAAAGTAGGAGATGGAGAAGGTCCGAAATGTACTACCACCGTGGCAGAATATATGAAGAAATGGTGTCCATCATCCGGGGCGAATGTGGAGGTCGGATGGCCGAAAGTAGGATCGCGGTATAGCAGAGTTGACTTCGAGTGAGAAACGGTGTCGATAGAATATCGATAAGCAACGATACAACTCAACGAAGACATCATTGTATGCAGAGTTTGGTTACAATTTCCAGGTTTTCCAAACATTGGGAAACAAGTGAGAAAAAAAGCTGCTCGTTTAGTTGTACAAGAGAAAGTAGGAAATTTTGCTGTGCCCATTGAATTGCGAACTGCAAATATTTCTCTGTCAAGGGATAAAAAGGTTACTGCCCGACGTAAACATTTTCCTCTGATCGCGGCTTGTGCAATGACCGTCCACAAATCACAAGGTGGAACGTTTCAACAAATCGTTTATGAATATCATAAAATGCATTCGCAATCAATGGTTTATGTTGCACTATCGCGCGTGACTAGATTGGATGCGTTGTTTATTGTGACGCCCGATGATGATAGCAAGAAATTCAGATTTCATCATAATCGACGGGAAACAGAAACGACTGCATCTCTTATACGAGAATTTCAAAGATTGTCATTAAAAACTTTGGAGACTAGGGTTGACGTGATGGCGAATGTCCTGAATAATAAAAAAGGAATTTCGTTATATACATTCAACTGCCAGAGTTTGCAAAGTCATAGACTCCACTTAACAGGTGTCGTTTGTGAAATGAGTAATATTCTATTACTAACCGAGACGTGGATGAAGAACGATAATGTAATAGATATTCCGAATTTCAAGTGCATTGTGCATTATAAACGACCAGCGGTTCGAACTGGAGGAGTAGCAATCTATGAAAATCGAAATGATACAGTTACCATTGTCACCGCAAATATGGATATAATCATGAGGAGTAATACAGATTCATTGTTGCGAAGTTCAAGTATCGGGGACATTTGTGCTGCCACATGCAGGATGGAGGACGGTACTGAACTAGTTATAGTAGTCCTTTACATATCGCCGGGTAATAGACTTGAGGACATAATTTTGTTCATGATGAAAAGTTGTTGATGAAAAGTCTGCGCCGCTGAAAACTTTTCTTTTCGAATAATTAAATTTAACAATGAGCAGTAATCCTGCAGAATCTACAAAAAGATATAACACAACCATAGATGCTGTTTTTTCACGTTTTCTAACCCACATCCAATCACAAACATACATTTCATATTTCAGTTACCATAAACCAATCATTTCCGTGATAGAGTATGGGAACAATTAGGTTCAACGAAAATATTCGGGAAAATATTTAAACGAGCCATATTTAAACGAAGATAAATAAATAAAGCTTTGTAATACTGCGGTGAGCTGAAATATATTATATTTTATCAGAATTATCAAAAAAATACCATTGCTTTCATTTGTTGTTCATGTTCATTCATTTCTGCTATTGTATATGACTGTAGCTCATCGTTTACTCGACAAATTCCTAGAGAGCTTCACTCTACCCGGGTGTCCTGTGACACCTCATTGATTTTTTGTTTTTATTCTGTTTTTATCAACTTTCTGGTTCTTATTTTTATCATCTGCTATTAATATATTATCATTTTCTTCTATACTCACTACCTTATAAGGCCCTATACATATATTTAGCATCCAGTTTATGACCTATTTCTTTTCTTAACAAGACTATATCTCCTATTTTGAAATCAAAATCTAAAGTATTTTTGTCGTCGTATTTCTTATTCTTTAACTTATGGTTTTCTAACATAATCCTAGCTCTTTTTTATGCTATTTCTATTATAAATTTTATTTCTTTAGAGTAGTCGTCTAAATTGTATATTGGTTCCATTCTATCTATTTTGTTAAAATCGATGAATTGATTTGGTAGTCTTCCAAATACAAATACAAATACTACAATATTCACGAACTGCCGAGGGTGTTGTGTTGTAACAATAAGTGAAAAATTGTATCCAAGCATCCCAATCGGACTTATCTGCTGATATGTATGAACGAATATATTCATTGAATGTTCTATGACTTCATTCTATTGTCCCTAAAGTCTGGTGGTATGCTGTAGATGTTAAATTTTTTATCTTCTTGTACTTGCATATATCTGCTATAATCTGAATTTTTGTACTCAATTCCCATGTCCGTAATGAGTGTTTTTATTGGACCGTACTGTAGTATAAAATTTTCGAATATAGCTTTAGCTACATTACTTGCACTCTTGGATGCAACTGCAATGGCTATTAAGTATTTTGTCACATCGCATATCGATGTGATAATATACTCATTTTCATTATCTGATTTTGGTAGCGGACCTATTGTGTCTACTATAACTTTATCAAAAGCCTTCGCTGGTGTTTCTGTTATTATCATGGGGGTCTTCGTATGTGTCGTTGTTTTTGACACCTGGTATTTATAACATCTTCTTATGTACTCTTTGATATGGCGTCCCATATTTTTCCAATAGTAGTGTATTTTGATTTTTTGCCAGCGTATTGGTAATGCCAGTATGATCTTGAATTGGATCATCATGGTATGTAGACAGTATTGCTTATTTTTCTTTTTATACCCTTGCAGAGGGTATTTTAAAATTGGTCAGATGTTTGTAACGCTCAGAAGGAGACGTTTCCGATCCCATAAAGTATATATATTCTTGATCAGCATGAGAAGCTGAGTCGATATAGTCATGTCCGTCTGTCAGTCCGTCCGTCCGTCTGTGCAAATCATCTTCACGGTGGCATCTTAAGAGCTATCGGAACGAAATTTGATATTTTAGCTACTTTTAGCCCGGAGATGGTAAAGTATGAAAAGCTATAAAACAAAAATTTTTGCAAAAATTGGAATATCCCCATGAAATTTATCAATATGATAGTATTAGAGAAAAAATCTCAGATCCCACAATTTGAATCTGATCGGACAAATAGAACACAAGTTACAGACAGTACAAATCGGTTCAAGCGCTGACGGCAGCTACTACGTCATCAGCAAATCAAACAGTGCACATGCATACACACACACAGACGCAGCGCTACACGAACTGTATGTGTATGCGCGTTGTGCTTTGCTTACGGAATGATGAAAGAAAAATTTGTAGTAACAAGAGAAATAATTTGAATGCTTTGTTTGTGTGTTGGTGAATTGAGTTGCAAGGAAAGAAATTTCAAAATGTAAAAAAATTATTACCAAGGACTGCAAGGGTATATAAACTTCGGCATTGCCGAAGTTAGCTTCTTTGATATTTTTTTGTTAAATTACTTAGATATCATGCAAATTATAAAATATATGTTTTTTTTATATTCGTTATTATTTTTACGGTTGATCATTCCTAGTTTTATTTGAATAATTAATTTAATGGTTTTAATCTGTTTTTATGAACTTTCTGGTTCTTATTTTTATCATCTGCTATTAATATATTATCATTTTCTTCTATACTCACTACCTTATAAGGCCCTTCAAGGGCCTTATAAGGCCCTATTTAGCATCTAGTTTATGACCTATTTCTTTTCTTAACAACACTTTATCGCCTATTTTTAAATCAAAATCTAAAGTATTTTTGTCGTCGTATTTCTTATTCTTTACCTTATGGTTTTCTAACATAATCCTAGCTCTTTTATATGCTATTTCTATTATAAATTTTATTTCTTTAGAGTAGTCGTCTAAATTGTATATTGGCTCTATTCTATCTATGTTGTTAAAATTGATGAACTGATTTGATAGTCTTCCTGCTGAAAAATGTAAATACATATATTTTTGAAACTGAAAATTGAATTATGATATTAATTTAATATTACTTACTTATTCCTAAATGCTTATGAAAGTGAAAAGCTGAATTATTATATTAATTTCTTTATGTTTTTTTGTTAATTGAAAATGAATTACGTTAACTATTTATTTTAATTGATATGGTTTATGTTTTACTGGGTTTCCTTAATCCCATGAGCGAATGCTGGATCAATCCCCAGAAATAAAAAAAAAATATATAGAAAACAAAAAAGGAATCGCACAAGCTCGTCAGTGAATATATTCATATTTTTAAAATTTGTTAATGTAACTTTTGGGGTGGCGTGTTGAAAAATGTACATATGTACATATGTACAAACAAAAGTCACATGTACACGTACATATTTAAGTTATAACATAATAACATAGGCTACATAGGTAAAAGAAAAATAAACATAAATATAGGAAAGGGAAAGTTTGTTACTGCTGGTGGCTTGTGCATTTGGGTGTAGGGAACATTACTTTCGAGACTAGCCAGTGCACTGCAGTGGGCCGTTGCATCGAAAGCACAGAAATTCCCTACTTACTTACTTACCCTACCCTAGCCCTCTCGCGTTCTAGCCTGCGAAGCTCAGCTGCAGTAAACGCCGCATAGTCGCTGCTTGCTCTCCAGTTAGATTCGCTTTCTAACATTATCGAGATTAAATTGCCCGCGTTAATAGATGTCTGAGTCCGCTGCTCCGCAAATCGGCCACACGTAAATAATGCATGGCTAGCATCCTCCTCAATGTCTTCGGTGCACCAAGTGCATAGCGCACTATTGTCGATCTTGAAATGATGCAGATAGCTGCGAAACTAACCGTGCCCGCTTAAGAATTGTGTCATCGGGAACGACACTTGGCCATGATATCTTCCTATCCAGCCTCTTATATTTGGAATTAGCGAGTGAGTCCATCTTCCGTTCAATGCCTCATCCCACCTCCTGTGCCATCTATCAATTGTGCACTGCCTCGCTTCTGTGCGAGCGACCCTTCTAGTTGCGTTGCTGCTGCGAACTGCCAAGAACACTTCCTGATCCTCTAGGGCTAGGAGATCAATTGGTGGCATGCCCGCAATTACCAGTGCTGCCTCCGTGGATACCGTCCTGAATGCACAGCAGACTCGTAGGACACTCAGCCGGTATGTCGCTGCCAATCCTCTGGTGTAGCTAGTTGTTGCTGCTGCTCTGGCCCATATGGGCGCGGCATATAAAATTACGGATTTAAGAACCGTCATGAGAAGCTGCCTTCTCCATTGTTTGGGGCCCCTGGAATTAAGCATGATACGTGAAAGTGCCCTGAAAGTGCCTGCAGCCTTTGTGTTAGTCATCGCCAAATGTTCCCTGAAACTTAGCCTGGTATCAATCATCACTCCAAGGTAACGCAGTGCTCGCTTAGACGCAACCGTTTCATCCGCAATTCTAATTGATGCTGTCTCCACCTTTTTTCTGCTACTGACTAGCACTGCCTCCGTTTTTTGTGCCGCCAGCTCCAACCCCATACTGTCAGCTTTTGACCGTCAACACTGCCTCATTGCATTTAACATCGTGCATCCTGCCGGTAGCGTCAAACGAAGAATGCCGTCATACATTACATTCCATAATGTCGGCCCTAATATCGAGCCCTGAGGGACTCCGGCTGTGATGTGATGCGTTCTGCGCTCGTCATCGGTAGTGTACAGGAGAGTCCGGTTGCTGAGATAGCCACGTATAATACGTGTTAAGTACGTGGGCACTCCAAAGCCTTCTAATGCAGCTGGAATTTTATTCCCGCGGGCAGAATTAAATGCATTTTTGATGTCAAGTGTGTCTATCAGGCAATATTCCTTGTCTCCGCCTTTCCATCTTGTGCCTTCTATTGCATTTGCCGCTATGTCTACAACTGTTTTTATGGCATCGACAGTCGAGCGTGCTCTGCGAAACCCGAACTGAAGCGGAGCCAAGTCCCCAACCTCCCTTATGGCCACTTCCAGTCTGCTGCAGATGACTCTTTCAAACACTTTGCCTAGAGTGTCGAGCACGCAAATGGGCCTATATGCTGAGGGATTATCTGGTGGCTTATCAGGCTTGGGAATAAGAACCAGTTTCTGGATTTTCCATCTGCTTGGGAAAATGCCTGACCTTCTATGCCTGAGTTCTACGAACGCCTCGGGTTGCAGAGACACCGCTAGCTGAGTGGCGCGGCTTGGTATACCATCTGGGCCTGGCGCTTTGTCGTCTGCGATTTTCCTTGCAGCATCAATACCTCTCTCGCCGTAATCTCTCATCTCGCCGATGGATCTTGCGTTTCTGCTGGGTCATGCACTGCCGGGAAAAGGCTGGAGACGATGCTGCCGAGTTTCTCGGACTCTGTCGGAGCTTGTTATGCCCGTGAAGCTTTTTTACAATTGTATTATATGCCTTTCCCCAAGGATCTGTATCGGCCGCGTAACAAAGTTCGAGGAATAGCTTACGCTTGCTCTTTTGAGTATTTTTCTCTTAGACTTATACTGCAGCCTCAGTGTTTCTGCATTATCGCTGCCTCCTGACCGAGAATATTGGCGACGCGCTATGTGGCAGTCTCTTCTAGCTGCGGCGATATCGTTAGACCACCAGTACGTGGGTGTGGTGTCGCCGATATGTGCCTCGTCTTGCCATACTCCTGTTACATGCTTCTGTGAGGCAAGTTGTCACCGCATCTCAGGGTCATTTGTGGTATTAATGACCAGCGATTCGGCGAATATCTGCGGGCTTAGCGTCTCAGCTTTGTACCCTTTGCACGAGTTGCGCGTAGTTGTTGCTCTGTTGCTATTGGCTCCTATGTCGCACAGAATGCCTTCATGGTCACTGCCGGTGTGGTGGTTGCTGAGCCTCCATCTTATACTGTTGAACAGCCCGCTGCTTGCAAATGTCAGGTCAATTATCGATGCTGCACCACCCCTGTTAAAAGTGTGTTGCGATCCCTCGTTGAGCAGAACCACATCGAGGGATGCTAACGCCTCCAGAACGGCTCTTCCCCTCCAGTTTGTGCTTGCGCATCCCCAATCCTCCAGCATGACTGCTCATGCGGCGGTAAGGCTCACTTATCAATGCAGCCGCTACCCGTAACTCCCTGACTGACTGAGTCAGTATGTCACGGGCGGCCCTGCAATGATTGAGGTTGAGCTGCAGTGCTCTAAACATCCCTGATTTTGTTTAAGGCCTTCAGGAACGCGGGCACCCCCTGCTTAGCGTTTTATGTGAGACATTTTGGCCCCCCGCTCGGGTACAGAGGATGCACGATGGTTCTTCGCAACATTCGCTGGCACGATGGTGCTCTGTGCTGCCAAAGTTGAAGCACTGTTGAGATGCGTTAAATTGGCCACATTTTTTTGCTACATGCCCGAACTCCAAGCATTTGAAGCTTCTGAGTGGTTCTACCTTGATCCTCACCCTGACCATCCGACTCGAATAGTACCCTCGCTAAGTAGCTTTTCGGCCAGTTCGGCTGGTACTCGTTGGGTCGCTGTCTGCGTGTTGCCGTATGCCTTTCGTAGTCTTGGCACTGCATCTGCTGGAATATCTCCGTCTTGCGATGCGAACAATGCTTTCAGGACGTCGTCTGGCGTGTAAGCCCTCGGGATGTCTTTAATCTCTACAAAGATCGCCTTTTTGGGAACTCGGACTACTGCGCTATCGCCAAGTGCATCTTGTATAGCCGCCTTTAGCCCCTGTGTGGCTTCGTTATCCTGTTTCACCATTTGGATGGTGATACCGCCGGCAGAATTCCGGATGCTACGGACTTTCTCTATGTACTTCTGCAGAGAAACATTTGTTGTGATCAGCTCTGTGACTTGCTGCTGCCTGGCTGCATCCTCGCAGTTTATAAATATGACGTCTGCTCTTGGTCTCTTGTTTTTCTGACCTACAGTCTGCCATTCCTGCTGGGTGCGTTGACCATTCAAGGCCTTGTTAGCCGTCTGAGACACAGGAGCAGCTACCGCGTCTCTCACAGTATCGGCATATTACGGTCTATCGTGCGCCCGCCGCTTCTTGATTGGTGAGTTTCTATTTGATGGCTGTTCCTCGCAAGGCCTCTTCGGAGTGACTTTATTGCCATTTTGTAGGCACAGGTCCACATTGGGCTGATTTCGAGTCGGCTTCGGCTTTTTGAGTTCCACTTTGGCGGCCACGGGGGACATTTGCGTCGCTTTTTCGCTCGTTATGGGCTTGCTTGTGAGTTTGCCGGCAATCGCATTTTGACAGAGCAGTCTTTGGAGCTCGTACATTCTCGTAAGCGCATCCTTGTTACCTGCAGTTACGTGCCGAGTTGGTGCCTCTATGGCCTTCGTTACTGCCAAAAATTTGGGGAAAGCCGGGTTTTCTTTGCTACAAGTGTCTATTACTATTTTTTGAATTTGAATTTAAATTTGAGAAAATAAAGGGCGCCACCTGAAGAAACAAGAAAATGTGTTGACCTGGAGAAATTAAATTGAATTCCACACTCACACAGCAAGAGAATAGGGGGCGAGTATGGAAAAAGGCGGGAGAAAGGCAGCGAGGCAGCCCCCCCCTCTCCCTCCACTCGTAGACCAGATGACCAACCAAATCCAGTCCCGGGGCCCAAAGCACGCCGGAATCCAGTGCAATCTGCAGAGGTATGTGACGAAAACACTGTTCCTCCTAAATAGTCTGTTCCTTTTTTGCAGGATCGTAGAAGTCGATTCTGAGAACTTTTTCGGCGGAGCAAACGTAAACAGCACCGCACTTGTAAGTTGTGTGTTTTCATGTCTGTATGTGTGAATGTATATGTGCGTATGTGCACGCGTCCATCTATTGAGAGTCTCAGTATGTATTACATACTACAATACTCACTCTACTAGCGTGGCTCAGCAGTACGCAGCCACACACATATACGTATATCAATATATAACGCTTCGTAGCCAAGAGTGAGGAGGCTACGAAGCACCGCACAAAGAGGAGACGGAGAATAAGGAACGCTATATAACTCTGTTCTATCTCATTCTCTCGCAGGCTATATACTATAAGATCTATATGTATGTCTCTTTTTAGTGCCGCTTTTTCGTTTCATCGAGTCTCAAATCACTCCCAACGATTCTAAAGAAGTTTTCACTTCAAAAAAATTTTTTTAAATAAAAAACATAATTCTTAAATATGCATGAATCCATAAAAATTTTCTTTTTATATTTCAAATAATATTCAAAATATTTATTTTTCGTATTCGCTATATTCATATTATTAAATTAAAATCGTCTTAAATAGGACCATTTGAGGTCATAATTAGAATTATAAAAAACAAAATTTTTTTAATATTTCAAAGTAAACTATACGTACAAATTTGAAATATTTTTTTTACTGGTGTATGGTATACCTAAGTCGACGAGACGACTTACTAACTTCATTATAATTATAAGAAACTATGTACAATTGTGCGGCATTAAAAGCTGTCAAACCAAAATATTAGAAACAAACAATAAAAAAAAATAAAAAACCTTAAATTAGCATGAATCCATAACAATTTTTTTTTATATTTCAAATAATATTCGTATTCAAGCAAATAAGACCATAGCATGAAATACTTATAAAGAAAAAAATTATTATACCCTTGCAGAGGGTATTATAAAATTGGTCAGATGTTTGTAACGCACAGAAGGAGACGTTTCCGACCACATAAAGTATATATATTCTTGATCAGCATGAGAAGCTGAGTCGATATAGCCATGTCCGTCTGTCCGTCCGTCCGTCCGTCTGTGCAAATCAACTTCACGCTGGCATCTTAAGAGCTATCGGAATGAAATTTCATATTTGAGCTACTTTTAGCCGGGAGATAATAGAGTATGAAAATTGTTACGATCGGACTACTAGATCATATAGCTCTAGAACAAAAATTTTTGCAAAAATTGGAGTATCCCCATGAAATTTACCAATATAATAGAATTTGATATAAAATCTCAGATCCCAAAGTTTGATCGGATAAATAGAACACAAGTTACAGTCAATACAAATCGGTTCTACGTCATCAGCAAATCAAACAGAGCACATGCATACGCACACACAGACGTAGTGCTACACGTATGTATGTATGTGTATGCGTGTTGTGCTTTGCTTAGAAATTTGTAGTAAAAAGAGAAATAATTTGAATGTTTTGTTTGTGTGATGATGAATTGAGTTGCAAGGAAAGAAATTTCAAAATGTAAAAAATTATTGCCAAGGACTGCAAGGGTATATAAACTTCGGCATTGCCGAAGTTAGCTTCTTTGATATTTTTTTAAGTAATTTCTACACAACAGGTTTTGATTTGTCTTTATGGGCTTTTGTTCCCTAATTTTTTCCGTATTTGTTATATTCATATTATTAAATTAAAATCGTCTTATATAGGACCATTAGTCCGTGAGGTCATTATTAGAATCATAAAAAAAAATTTTATAATATTTAAAAATAAGCTCCATATGTTCGATAATACCATAAGTAAATTTAATGATATATCTCTTATACCCACAATGGGGTTAATCGAAACGAAATCAGTGGACTCCACTGCCAACATTATAAATAAAATAGAATCATCAAATGCTGACATGAGATTAACGAACATATTGTTATTAACAATTGTCGTAATAATGTGCGCATATGTTTTACATAAAGCTTACCTATTACACAATAAATGTGTAACTAAAAGAGCCATAAGCCAAGCTAATGACCTAGATAAGGTCTAAAAATACATATGCACACACGCGAGTAAAGATTAAAAAAAAAAAAATAAATAAATAAAAAAAAATTTTTTGAAAAAACAATGGCCACTCTTGATAATTATTTTGCAAGAATAAACGCTAAGCATCCCAGTATTGTCCAAAATTTAATTGAGGTTTTTAGAAATGAGCAAATTAATTCACCACAAAACTCAATAAACTTGGTACAAATTAGATCAGCTTACCTTAATATAACGGGAGAAGAATTCCCAGTTCAAGGAGGCTCTAGGGTACAGATTAGTTTCATAGTAGCCATAAATCTGGCTTTGAAAAACAGAATTCTACCCGTCTGGGTACACGAACTATTCGACCAACCCATAGAGACAATTTCTCTGGGAATTAAAACAAAAAGAAGATTTTTTTTTAACAAACTATGGTTACTTGGGATGATATAATAGAAGAAGCTAGAACATACGCACAAGAATTAAATAAGTCTTGTAAGTGCCTCTCGCAAAATAGAGAAACATCCCATCCCATAACACCATAAAAGAAACGCACGAAGCAGTAGCCATCGAAATTATAAAATCAAAATTAAAGGTCAAGCGGGTAATAACCTAAGCTTAGGTTATTACCCGCTTGACCTTTTAATTTTGATTTTATACAACAATTGATGAAGTAATACAAAAACTATTAACAATCTTCAAGGCTGAATCAGTGGATCTTTTCACAGCAAAAATTAAAAATCTGCAGAGAAACCCCAATAACTGTATTTCATACACAAAAGAGTTTACTGAATTGACCGACGCCCTTAAAGGCGCATATATTTCGGATGGTCTTCCAACTGAACAAGGAATAAAATACACTACCAAAGTGGCAGTAAATGCTATGGCAAGTCATACCAAAAGTCAAAGAGTCGAGATATTAATGGAATGAGGAAACTTTGATTCATCTAAAGAAGCCATTACTAGATTTACCACTCTTTCAGAAGAGTTGGAAAGTTTCCAAAATAATACCATTTTTTATGCCCAGCATAATGACCGCGGTAGACGCCGATACAACAATAAAACAAAAAGAAGATTTTTTTTAACTAACTATGGTTACTTGGAATGATATAATAGAAAAAGCTAGAACATACGCACAAGAATTAACTAAATCTTGTAAGTGCCTCTCGCAGAATAGAGAAACATCCCAAGACACAGTAACCAAACACACAAAAATAATAATTGAGAATCTCTAAGCTATTAGAACAGTATTAATCGAACACTACAGCAAACTAGAGGCATGGCAAAAAACAGACGCAAATGCGTTCTACAGTGATTGCAAACAAAAAGCAATAACTGTGCTAAACAGACACAATATTGAATTTAAACAAACATCTGGTTTGGAAATTTGAGTAGTAGAAAAAACGCAATTAACAGCTGATGAAGAAATAGGTCAAGAAGAACCATCAATCAAACATAATTCTTAACAATCCAGCAATTCTAAAAGAAAACAAGAAAATGACACAAACAGTGGTAGAATTCATAAATACAGCCACCAGGCTGCTACCATACTTCGATGGTGATATTAAAAATCTACCGGGTTTCCTTGGAGCGCTTCGCGTACTTAACACCACAAAAGAAACATAACAAAAGAAACGCACGAAGCAGTAGCCATCGAAATTATAAAATCAAAATTAAAAGGTCAAGCGGGTAATACCCTAAGCTCTGAAACAACGATTGATGAAGTAATACAAAAACTATCAACAATCTTCAAGGGTGAATCAGTGGATCTTTTAACAGCAAAAATTAAAAATCTGCAAGAGAAACCCCAATAACTGTGTTTCAATACACAAAAGAGATTACTGAATTGACCGACGCCCTTGAAGGCGCATTTATTTCGGATGATCTTCCAACTGAACAAGGAATAAAATACATCACCAAAGTGGCAGTAAATGCTATGGTAAGTCATACCAAAAGTCAAAGACGCCAGATATTAATGGAATCAGGAAACTTTGATTCAGCTAAAGAAGCCATTACTAGATTTACTACTCTTTCAGTAGAGTCGGGCTCCACAGAAAGTTTCCAAAATAATACCATTTTTTATGACCAGCATAATGACCGCGGTAGATGCCGCTACAACAATAATGGTAACTGGAGAAACAACTCGATTTGGAACAATAACAACTCGAATTGAAGCAATAACGATGCCTACAGAGAGAACGAGGCAGAATTTATTCACGCTACCGAAGAGGCGGCCGTGGAGGTGGACATAATAATAATAGACAGAACACAAAGGCCTAGTCTCAATTGAATTGCAGGCAGACATTATTCCATACGAATTTCATCTGCTTAATTCAAATTTCGCAATCCCATGCGATGGAATAATAGGATTAGATTTCATAAAAACTTTTAATTGCAAATTCAGAGGATTGGTTTATACTTAGACCACGAAATTTAACGTACCCAATTTATGTTCCAATAACATTCAATTCTGGTAATAACTCAACACTTCTACCAGCAAGATCCCAAGAGGTACGCAAAATAGAACCATCTTCAGCAGAAGATAACATTTTAATTCGAATCAGAATATTAAACCGGACGTTTATGTTGCAAACACTATTGCAACAGCCCAGAGTACTTTTGTCCGATTCTTAAATACCATAGATAAATGCCAAATAGTAGGCTTTAACAATATAAAGTTTGAATCACTTTCGAACTATATAGTTTAAAATACCAAAGATATAAGAACAGAATCTGTAATTCATAAATTGAAGAAAAATTTCCCAACTCCGCATAGCCAAATAGACGAGATCCAGCGACACGATGGAAAGTTAATTGAACAGGGTATTGTTGAACCGTCTGTTTCGCCTTATAATAGCCCACTCTTAATAGTCCCAAAGAAAACACTTTCGGGATCTAAAGAAAAAAACTGGCGATTAGTAATTGACTATTGTCAAATAAACAAAAAATTGCTGTCAGATAAGTTTCCGCTCCCCAGAATTGATGATATTCTTGATCAATTGGGAAAAGCAAAACATTTTTCTTGCCTTGACTTAATGTCAGGTTTTCATCAAATTGAACTAGAAGAAAAAGCAATGGCTCATATCGTTTCACGCGATTACCTTTCGGTCTAAAAATAGCACCTAATCAGACGCCTTATCGCGGATAACTATATCCGAATTAAAAGATATGAGTACAAAAGTTCTGAAACAAAGTAGACAGAAACCAAGTAGACAGAAGTAGACAGAAAAACTGCGCAGTTAATAAAGAACTTTTGCCAAGGCATAAACTTCAAAACGCTTCTAGGCCCAACGTATACGAAGTCATCAATAATGACCAGGTACGGAAAGCAGGGACCTTGAGAATAACAGAAGACGATTTGACTATATTTACCGAAACGTGGTAGGAAAGTTACGACAAGAATTGATGTTTGCGATTTGTACACCAATGGAATTCTCGACTTAGGTCAGTTCTTCCAAAGGCTTGAAATGAAAGCCAGTATACTTGGCTTTTGAAATCAGCCAACTTAAAGTGACACCGAGCGAAAAGATCTTTGAAATTATTTCAATAGATTCTTTTAAAAATATGGGTAATACTATATTGAAAAAATTAAGAATAGCGCTACTCCAGCCGGTGACTCTAATAGAAAATTAAAAAGAAAAAGAAGCAATACGGTCTACATACCATGATGATTCAATTCAAGGAGATCATACTGGCATTACCAGAACGCTGGCAAAAATCCAAAGACACTACTATTGGAAAAATATAGGACGCCATATCAAAGAGTAAATAAGAAGATGTCATAAATGCCAAGTGCCAAAAACGACGACACATACGAATACCCCCATGATAATAACAGAAACACCAGCGAAGGCTTTTGATAAAGTTATAGTAGACACAATAGGTCCGCTACCAAAATCAGATAATGAAAATGAGTATATTGTCACATTGAGATGCGATCTGATAAAATACTTAATAGCCATTGCAGTTGCATGTAAGAGTGCAAGTAATGTAGCTAAAGCTATATTTGAAAATTTTATACCACAGTACGGTCCAATGAAAACACTCATTACGGACATGGGAACTGAGTATAAAAATCAGATTATAACAGATATATGCAAGTACATGAAGATTAAAAATCTAACAACTACAGTATACCACCATCAGACTTTAGGGACAATAAATCAAAGTCATAGAACATTCAATGAATCTATTCGTTTATACATATCAGCAGATAAGTCCGATTGGGATGCTTGGATACAATATTTCACTTATTGTTACAACACAACACCCTCGGCAGTGCATGAATATTGTCCATACGAACTAGTATTTGGAAGATTACCAAATCAGTTCATATATTTTAACAAAATAGATAGAATAGAGCCAATATACAATTTAAACGACTACTCTAAAGAAATAAAATTTAGAATAGAAATAGCATATAAAAGAGCTAAGATAATGTTAGAAAACCATAAGTTAAAAAATAAGATATACTACGACGAAAATGCTTACGATTTTGATTTAAAAATAGGCGATAAAGTGTTGTTAAGAAAAGAAATAGGTCATAAACTAGATGCTAAATATATGTATAGGGCCTTATAAGGTAGTGAGTATAGAAGAAAATGATAATATATTAATAGCAGATGATAAAAATAAGAACCAGAAAGTTCATAAAATCAGATTAAAACCATTAAATTAATTATTAAAATAAGACTATGAATGATCAACCGTAAAAATAATAACGAATATAAAAAAAAACATAGAAAAAAGAAAATATAAAAATTTTATGGATTCAACTACTATAATTAATTCATTTAAAATATATACAAACAATTCAACAGTATGTCAAAAACAAAAGAATAAAGAAAATTTGTCTCTCAAACACAAACTAAACCAAAACCAGAGGGCCGGGGCTAACTTCGACCGCGTCAAAGTTTGTATACCCTTGCAAGTTTTTTTGTAGCTCTAAACTAACTGTTTTATCTAAAAAGGGTAATGTTCGCGAAAGAACGGCCTTCAATCTTAGCATAGGATATAAAGAACTTTCTGATGAAAGTCACTGTTTTCCACCGATCGTTCCTATGGGAGAAGCTGAGTCGATATAGCCATGTCCGTCTGTCCGTCCGTCCGTCCGTCCGTCCCTCCGTCCTTCCGTCCGTCCGTCTGTGCAAATCAACTTCACGCTGACATCTTAAGAGCTATCGGAATGAAATTTCATATTTGAGCTACTTTTAGCCGGGAGATAATAGAGTATGAAAATTGTTAGGATCGGACTACTAGATCATATAGCTCTAGAACAAAAATTTTTGCAAAAATTGGGTTATCCCCATGAAATTTACCAATATAATAGAATTTGATATAAAATCTCAGATCCCAAAATTTGAGTTCGATCGGATAAATAGAACACAAGTTACAGTCAATACAAATCGGTTCTACGTCATCAGCAAATCAAACAGAGCACATGCATACGCACACACAGACGTAGTGCTACACGTATGTATGTATGTGTATGCGTGTTGTGCTTTGCTTAGAAATTTGTAGTAAAAAGAGAAATAATTTGAATGTTTTGTTTGTGTGATGATGAATTGAGTTGCAAGGAAAGAAATTTCAAAATGTAAAAAAATTATTGCCAAGGACTGCAAGGGTATATAAACTTCGGCATTGCCGAAGTTAGCTTCTTTGATATTTTTTAAGTAATTTCTACACAACAGGTTTTGATTTGTCTTTATGGGCTTTTGTTCCCTAATTTTTTCCGTATTTGTTATATTCATATTATTAAATTAAAATCGTCTTATATAGGACCATTAGTCCGTGAGGTCATTATTAGAATCATAAAAAAAAATTTTATAATATTTAAAAATAAGCTCCATATGTTCGATAATACCATAAGTAAATTTAATGATATATCTCTTATACCCACAATGGGGTTAATCGAAACGAAATCAGTGGACTCCACTGCGAACATTATAAATAAAATAGAATCATCAAATGCTGACATGAGATTAACGAACATATTGTTATTAACAATTGTTGTAATAATGTGCGCATATGTTTTACATAAAGCTTACCTATTACACAATAAATGTGTAACTAAAAGAGCCATAAGCCAAGCTAATGACCTAGATAAGGTCTAAAAATACATATGCACACACGCGAGTAAAGATTAAAAAAAAATAAATAAATAAATAAAAAAAAATTTTTTGAAAAAACAATGGCCTCTCTTGATAATTATTTTGCAAGAATAAACGCTAAGCATCCCAGTATTGTCCAAAATTTAATTGATGTTTTTAGAAATGAGCAAATTAATTCACCACAAAACTCAATAAACTTGGTACAAATTAGATCAGCTTACCTTAATATAACGGGAGAAGATTTCTCAGTTCAAGGAGGCTCTAGGGTACAGATTAGTTTCATAGTAGCCATAAATCTGGCTTTGAAAAACAGAATTCTACCCGTCTGGGTACACGAACTATTCGACCAACCCATAGAGACAATTTCTCTGGGAATTAAAACAAAAAGAAGATTTTTTTTAACAAACTATGGTTACTTGGGATGATATAATAGAAGAAGCTAGAACATACGCACAAGAATTAAATAAGTCTTGTAAGTGCCTCTCGCAAAATAGAGAAACATCCCATCCCATAACACCATAAAAGAAACGCACGAAGCAGTAGCCATCGAAATTATAAAATCAAAATTAAAAGGTCAAGCGGGTAATAACCTAAGCTCAAAATTAAAAGGTCAAGCGGGTAATAACCTAAGCTTAGGTTATTACCCGCTTGACCTTTTAATTTTGATTTTATACAACAATTGATGAAGTAATACAAAAACTATTAACAATCTTCAAGGCTGAATCAGTGGATCTTTTCACAGCAAAAATTAAAAATCTGCAGAGAAACCCCAATAACTGTATTTCATACACAAAAGAGATTACTGAATTGACCGACGCCCTTAAAGGCGCATATATTTCGGATGGTCTTCCAACTGAACAAGGAATAAAATACACTACCAAAGTGGCAGTAAATGCTATGGCAAGTCATACCAAAAGTCAAAGAGTCGAGATATTAATGGAATGAGGAAACTTTGATTCATCTAAAGAAGCCATTACTAGATTTACCACTCTTTCAGAAGAGTTGGAAAGTTTCCAAAATAATACCATTTTTTATGCCCAGCATAATGACCGCGGTAGACGCCGATACAACAATAAAACAAAAAGAAGATTTTTTTAACTAACTATGGTTACTTGGAATGATATAATAGAAAAAGCTAGAACATACGCACAAGAATTAACTAAATCTTGTAAGTGCCTCTCGCAGAATAGAGAAACATCCCAAGACACAGTAACCAAACACACGAAAATAATAATTGAGAATCTCTAAGCTATTAGAACAGTATTAATCGAACACTACAGCAAACTAGAGGCATGGCAAAAAACAGACGCAAATGCGTTCTACAGTGATTGCAAACAAAAAGCAATAACTGTGCTAAACAGACACAATATTGAATTTAAACAAACATCTGGTTTGGAAATTTGAGTAGTAGAAAAAACGCAATTAACAGCTGATGAAGAAATAGGTCAAGAAGAACCATCAATCAAACATAATTCTTAACAATCCAGCAATTCTAAAAGAAAACAAGAAAATGACACAAACAGTAGTAGAATTCATAAATACAGCCACCAGGCTGCTACCATACTTCGATGGTGATATTAAAAATCTACCGGGTTTCCTTGGAGCGCTTCGCGTACTTAACACCACAAAAGAAACATAACAAAAGAAACGCACGAAGCAGTAGCCATCGAAATTATAAAATAAAAATTAAAAGGTCAAGCGGGTAATACCCTAAGCTCTGAAACAACGATTGATGAAGTAATACAAAAACTATCAACAATCTTCAAGGGTGAATCAGTGGATCTTTTAACAGCAAAAATTAAAAATCTGCAGAGAAACCCCAATAACTGTGTTTCAATACACAAAAGAGATTACTGAATTGACCGACGCCCTTGAAGGCGCATTTATTTCGGATGATCTTCCAACTGAACAAGGAATAAAATACATCACCAAAGTGGCAGTAAATGCTATGGTAAGTCATACCAAAAGTCAAAGACGCCAGATATTAATGGAATCAGGAAACTTTGATTCAGCTAAAGAAGCCATTACTAGATTTACTACTCTTTCAGTAGAGTCGGGCTCCACAGAAAGTTTCCAAAATAATACCATTTTTTATGACCAGCATAATGACCGCGGTAGATGCCGCTACAACAATAATGGTAACTGGAGAAACAACTCGAATTGGAACAATAACAACTCGAATTGGAGCAATAACGATGCCTACAGAGAGAACGAGGCAGAATTTATTCACGCTACCGAAGAGGCGGCCGTGGAGGTGGACATAATAATAATAGACAGAACACAAAGGCCTAGTCTCAATTGAATTGCAGGCAGACATTATTCCATACGAATTTCATCTGCTTCATTCAAATTTCGCAATCCCATGCGATGGAATAATAGGATTAGATTTCATAAAAACTTTTAATTGCAAATTCAGAGGATTGGTTTATACTTAGACCACGAAATTTAACGTACCCAATTTATGTTCCAATAACATTCAATTCTGGTAATAACTCAACACTTCTACCAGCAAGATCCCAAGAGGTACGCAAAATAGAACCATCTTCAGCAGAAGATAACATTTTAATTCCGAATCAGAATATTAAACCGGACGTTTATGTTGCAAACACTATTGCAACAGCCCAGAGTACTTTTGTCCGATTCTTAAATACCATAGATAAATGCCAAATAGTAGGCTTTAACAATATAAAGTTTGAATCACTTTCGAACTATATAGTTTAAAATACCAAAGATATAAGAACAGAATCTGTAATTCATAAATTGAAGAAAAATTTCCCAACTCCGCATAGCCAAATAGACGAGATCCAGCGACACGATGGAAAGTTAATTGAACAGGGTATTGTTGAACCGTCTGTTTCGCCTTATAATAGCCCACTCTTAATAGTCCCAAAGAAAACACTTTCGGGATCTAAAGAAAAAAAACTGGCGATTAGTAATTGACTATTGTCAAATAAACATAAAATTGCTGTCAGATAAGTTTCCGCTCCCCAGAATTGATGATATTCTTGATCAATTGGGAAAAGCAAAACATTTTTCTTGCCTTGACTTAATGTCAGGTTTTCATCAAATTGAACTAGAAGAAAAAGCAATGGCTCATATCGTTTCACGCGATTACCTTTCGGTCTAAAAATAGCACCTAATCAGACGCCTTATCGCGGATAACTATATCCGAATTAAAAGATATGAGTACAAAAGTCCTGAAACAAAGTAGACAGAAACCAAGTAGACAGAAGTAGACAGAAAAACTGCGCAGTTAATAAAGAACTTTTGCCAAGGCATAAACTTCAAAACGCTTCTAGGCCCAACGTATACGAAGTCATCAATAATGACCAGGTACGGAAAGCAGGGACCTTGAGAATAACAGAATCTAAATATTTACCGAAACGTGGTAGGAAAGTTACGACAAGAATTGATGTTTGCGATTTGTACACCAATGGAATTCTCGACTTAGGTCAGTTCTTCCAAAGGCTTGAAATGAAAGCCAGTATACTTGGCTTTTGAAATCAGCCAACTAAAAGTGACACCGAGCGAAAAGATCTTTGAAATTATTTCAATAGATTCTTTTAAAAATATGGGTAATACTATATTGAAAAAATTAAGAATAGCGCTACTCCAGCCGGTGACTCTAATAGAAAATTAAAAAGAAAAAGAAGCAATACTGTCTACATACCATGATGATTCAATTCAAGGAGATCATACTGGCATTACCAGAACGCTGGCAAAAATCCAAAGACACTACTATTGGAAAAATATAGGACGCCATATCAAAGAGTAAATAAGAAGATGTCATAAATGCCAAGTGCCAAAAACGACGACACATACGAATACCCCCATGATAATAACAGAAACACCAGCGAAGGCTTTTGATAAAGTTATAGTAGACACAATAGGTCCGCTACCAAAATCAGATAATGAAAATGAGTATATTGTCACATTGAGATGCGATCTGATAAAATACTTAATAGCCATTGCAGTTGCATGTAAGAGTGCAAGTAATGTAGCTAAAGCTATATTTGAAAATTTTATACCACAGTACGGTCCAATGAAAACACTCATTACGGACATGGGAACTGAGTATAAAAATCAGATTATAACAGATATATGCAAGTACATGAAGATTAAAAATCTAACAACTACAGTATACCACCATCAGACTTTAGGGACAATAAATCAAAGTCATAGAACATTCAATGAATCTATTCGTTTATACATATCAGCAGATAAGTCCGATTGGGATGCTTGGATACAATATTTCACTTATTGTTACAACACAACACCCTCGGCAGTGCATGAATATTGTCCATACGAACTAGTATTTGGAAGATTACCAAATCAGTTCATATATTTTAACAAAATAGATAGAATAGAGCCAATATACAATTTAAACGACTACTCTAAAGAAATAAAATTTAGAATAGAAATAGCATATAAAAGAGCTAAGATAATGTTAGAAAACCATAAGTTAAAAAATAAGATATACTACGACGAAAATGCTTACGATTTTGATTTAAAAATAGGCGATAAAGTGTTGTTAAGAAAAGAAATAGGTCATAAACTAGATGCTAAATATATGTATAGGGCCTTATAAGGTAGTGAGTATAGAAGAAAATGATAATATATTAATAGCAGATGATAAAAATAAGAACCAGAAAGTTCATAAAATCAGATTAAAACCATTAAATTAATTATTAAAATAAGACTATGAATGATCAACCGTAAAAATAATAACGAATATAAAAAAAAACATAGAAAAAAAGAAAATATAAAAATTTTATGGATTCAACTACTATAATTAATTCATTTAAAATATATACAAACAATTCAACAGTATGTCAAAAACAAAAGTGAATAGGGATTTCCGAAGAGAAAGAAAATAACCCAAAATACTTATTCTAATGCCCCCCACGTTTCGGGGGTTGAAAATTGTTTTTCTTTCATGCTCAGCGTTGGTTACTTGATACCGCGTCTCTGTTATAATCTTAAGTGTTTTCCACAGAGTGTGGATGCATGTTTTGTATGGTTTTAAGCAATAATTGTCACATGAATTTTATGATTTACTTATGTTTTTGTTTCGTTTTGTATATTTCATTGGTGCATCTGATTTGGTGAAGCCAGCTCAGATGAATACTGTGTTTATTCTTAAACATTCTGCGAGGGGCCGCCAAATGGGGCGATTGGGATTCTAATATTTTTATTACGTTGTCTTAAGCAAACTATTATTATTAATATTATCATTAGTAAACTGACCAACATTAAAGAAGCATGACCAGCTACGTGATGGAAGTTTAAACCTAGTAATTCAATATGATGTTCCTTTACTGATTGTAATTGACTTCCTATTCTTTCTAATTCTGCAGAATGGTTTAGTATGTTTGCTTCTACTGAACTCCATGCTATATTTTCTATGTTACTAATATCGCCTACGTGCGAAGTTTTAACAGCTATGTACGACTCTGACTGGACGCTATGGTGAGCTACTAAAATTTTATCTTCTGCCCTAGCTGTGCAGCCTGATCTGAGGCTTAAAATTCCTTGTTCTGGTATATCTAGCACCTCCTGCTGTTCGTTACCGCATTGGACTCTGGCCTTAGGCGGTACCTTGAATAACCAACTACTGCTGCTATCTAATTCTACCCAGTAAGATTTTGTCTCCACAATCGTTGTGTATACGCAACTAGTTTTGTTATTTTGTTTAAAAGGTGTCATTATCATTGGCACTACTCCATGGCCAACTTCCTTCACATGTTCTCCTGTTCGACTGCCAGCTACGACATTTTTGCATAGCTGGCTCAGACATTAGATGATACGAGTCTATTTCAAAGTTATATATTAAGTACTGGCTATCTATTTGGACCATTACCATTTGATTAGTGTTCAATCGTACAGGTACGGGAACAACTTTATAGAGAAAAGACGGATGCCTACCAAAAAGTGGTATTTTTGCATTTATGATTAGTTTTCTGTCAATAAAGATACCCTTGGCTGTCAACAGAGTATATATATCTTTTAACTCAGTCCCTGTCCTTTTACCTGGTAGTACTAAAGCTTCGGACAACTTGTCCTTTATTTTCGTTATTTCCAACTTCATCTGGCTTGGTTTTAAAATGTTAGGGTTCAACCTACCATGGTTAATGTCTATTAAAAGATTTATAATTCCTGTCTGGATTTTTTCACATTCATCCACCACTGAACTCAGTTGCCTTACAATCATGAAAAACTGGATGGATTCTCTATATACGTAATAGCTTTCTTTTAGTACTTCCGTCATATTTTCAATCCGTTTGTTCATGTTATAAAGTTATACTTTATTTCATCTATAGTTGACTTAAGAATGTTTGCCGTGGAGTCTACTATCGATGTCTGCCTTTCTTGTAGGTGTTTCAGATTTTGTTGATTTGTCAGTAAATTTCTCATGTTTTCTTCCATCTGTACTCTGTCATCTGCATCCATTATGCCAAATAATATATGGTACAGTGAACCCATGAATTCAAACGGTGCTCGTTTGCTTCTTGGCTTTTCTTGCTTTTGACTCATGAACAATCTATTATTTTCTTCGATTTCCGTAATGCGTTTTATCGTGTTGTCTAACACGAAATGGCACTGGTCTTCGAAATTATATAGCTTTTGACATAAATCCCTCATTTTCGGAATCAATCTGTCACCTTTAGTAAGCATTTCAAAATATGCCGACATGTCATAGTATACAACCAGATCCCATGAGGACGCTACTACCTCCACCTCACCCATTGGATCTAAGTACAACGCGGCTGTTGCGTTTAGTTCTTTTACCATAATTTTTGGTCTATTATCTTTAATGCTTGCTGCATTCGACAGTTGACAAAGTAGCATCAACATTGCTAACATCATTACGGTTCCTACTTTGGACAGATGACCGAATCTGGTAGTTTTCCGATGTCGATTCTCCTCAACGTCTTCTGATGAATTTACTCCAATGAGTGGACAAATTTTATTTATAGGTCTTGTAATTGACCCTTCCTGCAATTTGACTTTTACCACTCTTACTTTATCTCCAATGTGAGGTCCTGCCGGGGGCCATAAATTTATTTCTTGAGTTTTCCTGTTGTATTTCTTTGGAGTTGTGTTGTTTTTATTTTTAAATTTACCTTTCCTCTCCCAACGTTGTTCAAAACCTGTGACATCTATTGTTGTTGCCACTACAGATTTATTCTGATTTGATTTGGTGCATCCCGAGACGATCCAACCAAATTGAGTATTTTGGCCCAGCAGGCCATCAATCTTTGTAATTCCCCTTTTAAAATTTGGGTATATACGTTTACTCCCATTATTATATCAATCCTACCAGGTTTATTGAAGGTAGGATCAGCTAGCACGTAAGTTTGCCATTTTGACATATCCACGTTTGCAATTTCTAATGGAAGAGCTTTCATTAACTTTGGCAACACAATTGCCTCGACCTTTAGATGTCCTTTCCAAGGATTTCGCGTCTTTACATCTATTTTTACCTTATATTTTGATTTATTAGTTTTTATTGAGGACACGCCACTTATTTCTGTATATTGTTTAATTTTAGGTAGTTTTAATATATGAGCGGCCTCTTCAGACAAAATGGTGCTCTGTGACCCACAATCAATAAGGGCTCTTAGAGTCTTATATCCTCCATTTACATTTTTAACTTGTATTACAGCTGTGGCCAACAGTGTTGGTTTTGCCGTTACACAAGTATTAACTCCCTCCTGTTTTTCTTCAAAATGGAGCAAAGTATGGTGTTCCTTACTGCACAATGAACAGACCATTTCATTAGTGCACACCTTATTGCTTGAATGGTTCAAGCATCTTATGCATAGCTGCACTTTTTTGGCTATTTCATACCTTTCAGTAGGTGTCAATCCTCTAAACTTATAGCACTTATATGCTTTGTGCCCGGCAATTTTGCAAATCGGACATTTATCTTCAACTTCCGTATAATTTAAAACAGTTTTTATCGGTTTTTTCTCTTCTTTGCATATGGCACTTAGCGAGCAATATCTCTGCTCCAAGTATTCCAAGACATCAGATAGCATTTGAATTTGCCTTGTTTTTCTAATCTGACTCTCATACAATTGTAAAGCCTCTCTGTCAAATTTCCTTAGTAGGAGTTGTGCGAATATAACGTCAACTTCATCGGACAAATTTGCTTTTATTTTAATTAAGTAAACTGACTCATTAACTATGTCAATCACTCCTTTAACACTTTTTGCGGAATCATTGTTGATCATCGGTAAATCAACGATCCGACTTAATTGTTCGGAGAGTACCCTCCGATTATTTTCATATCGCTTGTTTAATAATTCCCAAGCGGCACTATAATTGTCAGCTGAACCTGACAATAGATGGGCTACCATGCTCCTTGCTTCGCCCTTTAACGCGGATTTTAAATAATTAAAAATAATTAAACAGGTCCCATTCTCGAGACTCTCCAGAAAATGTGGGCACCTGAATTTTTGGCAACACTGGTAGTTCGCCTCTCACGGTTACATTCTCAATCTTACTTTCCTTGTTGTTTAGTTTCATTTCTAATGCTGATACTGAATTCCGGACATCGAATTCTAAATCATCCATAGCATTATTAAATTTGGCATTTTTTGTCAAACCCTGGCACGCCTGTACTTTCTCCCATAAATAATTGATCTTATTAATATATACTATGCATGTCTCATTGCCTGTTGAATTATCTATAGTACGTAAATCCTTGGTTACCCTATCCACATATTCCTGGAGCTGTCGGGCTCTACACAAAAATATCTCCTGGTTCTCATTAGCGTCTGTATTACTGGAGGTCGCATTCCCGCGCGACTCTTCTTTGCTATCATCCAACTTTTCAAACATCGTTGCATCTGCTTCACTGTTTTCCGAATCGACAGTGCCCTGCCTGCTTGACTCTCCTTTGGCTAATAATCTGGCTGCCATATCTAAACCCTCCTCATACTTTCCATCTGTAAAATAGTAGTGTTCGGTTACACCACTCTGTATCATTTGACTATGGTAACTAACCCATTGCTTCTGAATCTCCGCTATTTCATTAAGAATCTTTCTAGTTAACTTACTAGCATCTAATTCTTCTATCTTCTTTAATCTTTTGTGCAACTCGTGTTGCTTTCCTAACAATTTTTCAGTTTTGGTAGGGAACATTTTTGTATGGTTATATTATATTTTTTTTTTGTTTAGTAAATTTTATATATATATTTTGCTTTCCTACTCGATCATCGCAGTGATCTTCCTACCTAATGTATAGCTTTACAGGCTATACTGCTATCGGACAGATTTAATTCCGCACGATTTCACAATATTTCTTACAATGTTTTTTTTTTTTTTTCAAACAATTTTAATTTAGGATGAGTTTATTTGTTTAGTGTTGGGCGCTCTTTGTAGCGCTACCGGTCCTACCGCATTCAGGGCCTAGCTTGTCGCGCTAGGCGTTGCCGGTGCTGGTCTTCGCACAGGCTGTTGGGGCGCCGATGCTGGTTTCTCCGATCTCTTGGCTCCGGGGTCTAGCTTGTCGCGCTAGACGGTGCCGGTGCTGGTCTTCGCACAGGCTGTTGGGCCGCCGATGCTGGTTTGTCTGCCAATGGGTAGGATTTGCCTCGCCTCCAGTCGTCTCTTCTCTGCAACTATTTTGTTGCTCTGCTGCTTGTGGTTGCCTACTTGCAACTATATTTGTGTATACATATACACTAATTTGTATTTTAAAATTTTTTTTTTATTTTCGATATTAGGGCTTCGAATACGCCACACACAGAGTTATTTTATTTTGCTACCTTTAGCTGATCTTAGCATTTCACTTGCATAAGAATTCAGACTTACAGGCGCTGATTTACCCTCTGAGTCTCTTACCACTGGTGGGGGAAAACTACAGAGTTCCTTTTTCTCGAAGGACCAAAATGAATCCGGCTCGAAGGACCAAAATGAATAGGGATTCCCGGAGAGAAGGAAAATAACCCAGTCTTCATTCGTTGAATTCAAAATATGAACTGATTTTATTTAAAAATTCTTAAACTCTAAGACGCAACAATCGTTCTTAAAAATACTTATTCTAATGCCCCCCACGTTTCGGGGGTTGAAAATTGTTTATCTTTCATGCTCAGCGTTGGTTACTTGATACCGCGTCGCTGTTATAATCTTAAGTGTTTTCCACAGAGTGTGGATGCATGTTTTGTATGGTTTTAAGCAATAATTGTCACATGAATTTTATGATTTACTTATGTTTTTGTTTCGTTTTGTATATTTCATTGGTGCATCTGATTTGGTGAAGCCAGCTCAGATGAATACTGTGTTTATTCTTAAACAAAAGAATAAAGAAAATTTGTCTCTCAAACACAAACTAAACCAAAACCAGAGGGCCGGGGCTAACTTCGACCGCGTCAAAGTTTGTATACCCTTGCAAGTTTTTTTGTAGCTCTTTTATCTAAACTAACTGTTTTATCTAAAAAGGGTAATGTTCGCGAAAGAACGGCCTTCAATCTTAGCATAGGATATAAAGAACTTTCTGATGAAAGTCACTGTTTTCCACCGATCGTTCCTATGGGAGAAGCTGAGTCGATATAGCCATGTCCGTCTGTCCGTCCGTCCGTCCGTCCGTCCGTCTGTGCAAATCAACTTCACGCTGGCATCTTAAGAGCTATCGGAATGAAATTTCATATTTGAGCTACTTTTAGCCGGGAGATAATAGAGTATGAAAATTGTTAGGATCGGACTACTAGATCATATAGCTCTAGAACAAAAATTTTTGCAAAAATTGGGTTATCCCCATGAATACCAATATAATAGAATTTGATATAAAATCTCAGATCCCAAAATTTGAGTTCGATCGGATAAATAGAACACAAGTTACAGTCAATACAAATCGGTTCTACGTCATCAGCAAATCAAACAGAGCACATGCATACGCACACACAGACGTAGTGCTACACGTATGTATGTATGTGTATGCGTGTTGTGCTTTGCTTAGAAATTTGTAGTAAAAAGAGAAATAATTTGAATGTTTTGTTTGTGTGATGATGAATTGAGTTGCAAGGAAAGAAATTTCAAAATGTAAAAAAATTATTGCCAAGGACTGCAAGGGTATATAAACTTCGGCATTGCCGAAGTTAGCTTCTTTGATATTTTTTTAAGTAATTTCTACACAACAGGTTTTGATTTGTCTTTATGGGCTTTTGTTCCCTAATTTTTTCCGTATTTGTTATATTCATATTATTAAATTAAAATCGTCTTATATAGGACCATTAGTCCGTGAGGTCATTATTAGAATCATAAAAAAATTTTATAATATTTAAAAATAAGCTCCATATGTTCGATAATACCATAAGTAAATTTAATGATATATCTCTTATACCCACAATGGGGTTAATCGAAACGAAATCAGTGGACACCACTGCCAACATTATAAATAAAATAGAATCATCAAATGCTGACATGAGATTAACGAACATATTGTTATTAACAATTGTCGAGCAATATCTCTGCTCCAAGTATTCCAAGACATCAGATAGCATTTGAATTTGCCTTGTTTTTCTAATCTGACTCTCATACAATTGTAAAGCCTCTCTGTCAAATTTCCTTAGTAGGAGTTGTGCGAATATAACGTCAACTTCATCGGACAAATTTGCTTTTATTTTAATTAAGTAAACTGACTCATTAACTATGTCAATCACTCCTTTAACACTTTTTGCGGAATCATTGTTGATCATCGGTAAATCAACGATCCGACTTAATTGTTCGGAGAGTACCCTCCGATTATTTTCATATCGCTTGTTTAATAATTCCCAAGCGGCACTATAATTGTCAGCTGAACCTGACAATAGATGGGCTACCATGCTCCTTGCTTCGCCCTTTAACGCGGATTTTAAATAATTAAAAATAATTAAACAGGTCCCATTCTCGAGACTCTCCAGAAAATGTGGGCACCTGAATTTTTGGCAACACTGGTAGTTCGCCTCTCACGGTTACATTCTCAATCTTACTTTCCTTGTTGTTTAGTTTCATTTCTAATGCTGATACTGAATTCCGGACATCGAATTCTAAATCATCCATAGCATTATTAAATTTGGCATTTTTTGTCAAACCCTGGCACGCCTGTACTTTCTCCCATAAATAATTGATCTTATTAATATATACTATGCATGTCTTATTGCCTGTTGAATTATCTATAGTACGTAAATCCTTGGTTACCCTATCCACATATTCCTGGAGCTGTCGGGCTCTACACAAAAATATCTCCTGGTTCTCATTAGCGTCTGTATTACTGGAGGTCGCATTCCCGCGCGACTCTTCTTTGCTATCATCCAACTTTTCAAACATCGTTGCATCTGCTTCACTGTTTTCCGAATCGACAGTGCCCTGCCTGCTTGACTCTCCTTTGGCTAATAATCTGGCTGCCATATCTAAACCCTCCTCATACTTTCCATCTGTAAAATAGTAGTGTTCGGTTACACCACTCTGTATCATTTGACTATGGTAACTAACCCATTGCTTCTGAATCTCCGCTATTTCATTAAGAATCTTTCTAGTTAACTTACTAGCATCTAATTCTTCTATCTTCTTTAATCTTTTGTGCAACTCGTGTTGCTTTCCTAACAATTTTTCAGTTTTGGTAGGGAACATTTTTGTATGGTTATATTATATTTTTTTTTGTTTAGTAAATTTTATATATATATTTTGCTTTCCTACTCGATCATCGCAGTGATCTTCCTACCTAATGTTTCGCATAGCTTTACAGGCTATACTGCTATCGGACAGATTTAATTCCGCACGATTTCACAATATTTCTTACAATGTTTTTTTTTTTTTCAAACAATTTTAATTTAGGATGAGTTTATTTGTTTAGTGTTGGGCGCTCTTTGTAGCGCTACCGGTCCTACCGCATTCAGGGCCTAGCTTGTCGCGCTAGGCGTTGCCGGTGCTGGTCTTCGCACAGGCTGTTGGGGCGCCGATGCTGGTTTCTCCGATCTCTTGGCTCCGGGGTCTAGCTTGTCGCGCTAGACGGTGCCGGTGCTGGTCTTCGCACAGGCTGTTGGGCCGCCGATGCTGGTTTGTCTGCCAATGGGTAGGATTTGCCTCGCCTCCAGTCGTCTCTTCTCTGCAACTATTTTGTTGCTCTGCTGCTTGTGGTTGCCTACTTGCAACTATATTTGTGTATACATATACACTAATTTGTATTTTAAAATTTTTTTTTATTTTCGATATTAGGGCTTCGAATACGCCACACACAAACTCCCGCCGCCGAGATTACTACAGTTGCTCCACTAGCCAAAACTGCCTTTAAAATCGGACGCACGCGCTTTTTATTTATTAAGCAAAATTTTGCCTTTTATATTATACTCTGTCTCTTACCACTGGTGGGGGAAAACAAGAGTTATTTTATTTTGCTACCTTTAGCTGATCTTAGCATTTCACTTGCATAAGAATTCAGACTTACAGGCGCTGATTTACCCTCTGAGTCTCTTACCACTGGTGGGGAAAACTACAGAGTTCCTTTTTCTCGAAGGACCAAAATGAATCCGGCTCGAAGGACCAAAATGAATAGGGATTCCCGGAGAGAAGGAAAATAACCCAGTCTTCATTCGTTGAATTCAAAATATGAACTGATTTTATTTAAAAATTCTTAAACTCTAAGACGCAACAATCGTTCTTAAAAATACTTATTCTAATGCCCCCCACGTTTCGGGGTTGAAAATTGTTTATCTTTCATGCTCAGCGTTGGTTACTTGATACCGCGTCGCTGTTATAATCTTAAGTGTTTTCCACAGAGTGTGGATGCATGTTTTGTATGGTTTTAAGCAATAATTGTCACATGAATTTTATGATTTACTTATGTTTTTGTTTCGTTTTGTATATTTCATTGGTGCATCTGATTTGGTGAAGCCAGCTCAGATGAATACTGTGTTTATTCTTAAACAAAAGAATAAAGAAAATTTGTCTCTCAAACACAAACTAAACCAAAACCAGAGGGCCGGGGCTAACTTCGACCGCGTCAAAGTTTGTATACCCTTGCAAGTTTTTTTGTAGCTCTTTTATCTAAACTAACTGTTTTATCTAAAAAGGGTAATGTTCGCGAAAGAACGGCCTTCAATCTTAGCATAGGATATAAAGAACTTTCTGATGAAAGTCACTGTTTTCCACCGATCGTTCCTATGGGAGAAGCTGAGTCGATATAGCCATGTCCGTCTGTCCGTCCGTCCGTCCGTCCGTCCGTCCGTCCGTCCGTCCGTCTGTGCAAATCAACTTCACGCTGGCATCTTAAGAGCTATCGGAATGAAATTTCATATTTGAGCTACTTTTAGCCGGGAGATAATAGAGTATGAAAATTGTTAGGATCGGACTACTAGATCATATAGCTCTAGAACAAAAATTTTTGCAAAAATTGGGTTATCCCCATGAAATTTACCAATATAATAGAATTTGATATAAAATCTCAGATCCCAAAATTTGAGTTCGATCGGATAAATAGAACACAAGTTACAGTCAATACAAATCGGTTCTACGTCATCAGCAAATCAAACAGAGCACATGCATACGCACACACAGACGTAGTGCTACACGTATGTATGTATGTGTATGCGTGTTGTGCTTTGCTTAGAAATTTGTAGTAAAAAGAGAAATAATTTGAATGTTTTGTTTGTGTGATGATGAATTGAGTTGCAAGGAAAGAAATTTCAAAATGTAAAAAAATTATTGCCAAGGACTGCAAGGGTATATAAACTTCGGCATTGCCGAAGTTAGCTTCTTTGATATTTTTTTAAGTAATTTCTACACAACAGGTTTTGATTTGTCTTTATGGGCTTTTGTTCCCTAATTTTTTCCGTATTTGTTATATTCATATTATTAAATTAAAATCGTCTTATATAGGACCATTAGTCCGTGAGGTCATTATTAGAATCATAAAAAAAAATTTTATAATATTTAAAAATAAGCTCCATATGTTCGATAATACCATAAGTAAATTTAATGATATATCTCTTATACCCACAATGGGGTTAATCGAAACGAAATCAGTGGACTCCACTGCCAACATTATAAATAAAATAGAATCATCAAATGCTGACATGAGATTAACGAACATATTGTTATTAACAATTGTCGTAATAATGTGCGCATATGTTTTACATAAAGCTTACCTATTACACAATAAATGTGTAACTAAAAGAGCCATAAGCCAAGCTAATGACCTAGATAAGGTCTAAAAATACATATGCACACACGCGAGTAAAGATTAAAAAAAAAAAATAAATAAATAAAAAAAAATTTTTTGAAAAAACAATGGCCTCTCTTGATAATTATTTTGCAAGAATAAACGCTAAGCATCCCAGTATTGTCCAAAATTTAATTGAGGTTTTTAGAAATGAGCAAATTTAGTCACCACAAAACTCAATAAACTTGGTACAAATTAGATCAGCTTACCTTAATATAACGGGAGAAGATTTCCCAGTTCAAGGAGGCTCTAGGGTACAGATTAGTTTCATAGTAGCCATAAATCTGGCTTTGAAAAACAGAATTCTACCCGTCTGGGTACACGAACTATTCGACCAACCCATAGAGACAATTTCTCTGGGAATTAAAACAAAAAGAAGATTTTTTTTAACAAACTATGGTTACTTGGGATGATATAATAGAAGAAGCTAGAACATACGCACAAGAATTAAATAAGTCTTGTAAGTGCCTCTCGCAAAATAGAGAAACATCCCATCCCATAACACCATAAAAGAAACGCACGAAGCAGTAGCCATCGAAATTATAAAATCAAAATTAAAAGGTCAAGCGGGTAATAACCTAAGCTTAGGTTATTACCCGCTTGACCTTTTAATTTTGATTTTATACAACAATTGATGAAGTAATACAAAAACTATTAACAATCTTCAAGGCTGAATCAGTGGATCTTTTCACAGCAAAAATTAAAAATCTGCAGAGAAACCCCAATAACTGTATTTCATACACAAAAGAGATTACTGAATTGACCGACGCCCTTAAAGGCGCATATATTTCGGATGGTCTTCCAACTGAACAAGGAATAAAATACATCACCAAAGTGGCAGTAAATGCTATGGTAAGTCATACCAAAAGTCAAAGAGTCGAGATATTAATGGAATGAGGAAACTTTGATTCAGCTAAAGAAGCCATTACTAGATTTACCACTCTTTCAGTAGAGTTGGAAAGTTTCCAAAATAATACCATTTTTTATGCCCAGCATAATGACCGCGGTAGACGCCGATACAACAATAAAACAAAAAGAAGATTTTTTTAACTAACTATGGTTACTTGGAATGATATAATAGAAAAAGCTAGAACATACGCACAAGAATTAACTAAATCTTGTAAGTGCCTCTCGCAGAATAGAGACACATCCCAAGACACAGTAACCAAACACACGAAAATAATAATTGAGAATATCTAAGCTATTAGAACAGTATTAATCGAACACTACAGCAAACTAGAGGCATGGCAAAAAACAGACGCAAATGCGTTCTACAGTGATTGCAAACAAAAAGCAATAACTGTGCTAAACAGACACAATATTGAATTTAAACAAACATCTGGTTTGGAAATTTGAGTAGTAGAAAAAACGCAATTAACAGCTGATGAAGAAATAGGTCAAGAAGAACCATCAATCAAACATAATTCTTAACAATCCAGCAATTCTAAAAGAAAACAAGAAAATGACACAAACAGTGGTAGAATTCATAAATACAGCCACCAGGCTGCTACCATACTTCGATGGTGATATTAAAAATCTACCGGGTTTCCTTGGAGCGCTTCGCGTACTTAACACCACAAAAGAAACATAACAAAAGAAACGCACGAAGCAGTAGCCATCGAAATTATAAAATCAAAATTAAAAGGTCAAGCGGGTAATACCCTAAGCTCTGAAACAACGATTGATGAAGTAATACAAAAACTATCAACAATCTTCAAGGGTGAATCAGTGGATCTTTTAACAGCAAAAATTAAAAATCTGCAGAGAAACCCCAATAACTGTGTTTCAATACACAAAAGAGATTACTGAATTGACCGACGCCCTTGAAGGCGCATTTATTTCGGATGATCTTCCAACTGAACAAGGAATAAAATACATCACCAAAGTGGCAGTAAATGCTATGGTAAGTCATACCAAAAGTCAAAGACGCCAGATATTAATGGAATCAGGAAACTTTGATTCAGCTAAAGAAGCCATTACTAGATTTACTACTCTTTCAGTAGAGTCGGGCTCCACAGAAAGTTTCCAAAATAATACCATTTTTTATGACCAGCATAATGACCGCGGTAGATGCCGCTACAACAATAATGGTAACTGGAGAAACAACTCGAATTGGAACAATAACAACTCGAATTGAAGCAATAACGATGCCTACAGAGAGAACGAGGCAGAATTTATTCACGCTACCGAAGAGGCGGCCGTGGAGGTGGACATAATAATAATAGACAGAACACAAAGGCCTAGTCTCAATTGAATTGCAGGCAGACATTATTCCATACGAATTTCATCTGCTTCATTCAAATTTCGCAATCCCATGCGATGGAATAATAGGATTAGATTTCATAAAAACTTTTAATTGCAAATTCAGAGGATTGGTTTATACTTAGACCACGAAATTTAACGTACCCAATTTATGTTCCAATAACATTCAATTCTGGTAATAACTCAACACTTCTACCAGCAAGATCCCAAGAGGTACGCAAAATAGAACCATCTTGAGCAGAAGATAACATTTTAATTCCGAATCAGAATATTAAACCGGACGTTTATGTTGCAAACACTATTGCAACAGCCCAGAGTACTTTTGTCCGATTCTTAAATACCATAGATAAATGCCAAATAGTAGGCTTTAACAATATAAAGTTTGAATCACTTTCGAACTATATAGTTTAAAATACCAAAGATATAAGAACAGAATCTGTAATTCATAAATTGAAGAAAAATTTCCCAACTCCGCATAGCCAAATAGACGAGATCCAGCGACACGATGGAAAGTTAATTGAACAGGGTATTGTTGAACCGTCTGTTTCGCCTTATAATAGCCCACTCTTAATAGTCCCAAAGAAAACACTTTCGGGATCTAAAGAAAAAAACTGGCGATTAGTAATTGACTATTGTCAAATAAACATAAAATTGCTGTCAGATAAGTTTCCGCTACGCTTGCCAAGGCATAAACTTCAAAACGCTTCTAGGCCCAACGTATACGAAGTCATCAATAATGACCAGGTACGGAAAGCAGGGACCTTGAGAATAACAGAATCTAAATATTTACCGAAACGTGGTAGGAAAGTTACGACAAGAATTGATGTTTGCGATTTGTACACCAATGGAATTCTCGACTTAGGTCAGTTCTTCCAAAGGCTTGAAATGAAAGCCAGTATACTTGGCTTTTGAAATCAGCCAACTAAAAGTGACACCGAGCGAAAAGATCTTTGAAATTATTTCAATAGATTCTTTTAAAAATATGGGTAATACTATATTGAAAAAATTAAGAATAGCGCTACTCCAGCCGGTGACTCTAATAGAAAATTAAAAAGAAAAAGAAGCAATACTGTCTACATACCATGATGATTCAATTCAAGGAGATCATACTGGCATTACCAGAACGCTGGCAAAAATCCAAAGACACTACTATTGGAAAAATATAGGACGCCATATCAAAGAGTAAATAAGAAGATGTCATAAATGCCAAGTGCCAAAAACGACGACACATACGAATACCCCCATGATAATAACAGAAACACCAGCGAAGGCTTTTGATAAAGTTATAGTAGACACAATAGGTCCGCTACCAAAATCAGATAATGAAAATGAGTATATTGTCACATTGAGATGCGATCTGATAAAATACTTAATAGCCATTGCAGTTGCATGTAAGAGTGCAAGTAATGTAGCTAAAGCTATATTTGAAAATTTTATACCACAGTACGGTCCAATGAAAACACTCATTACGGACATGGGAACTGAGTATAAAAATCAGATTATAACAGATATATGCAAGTACATGAAGATTAAAAATCTAACAACTACAGTATACCACCATCAGACTTTAGGGACAATAAATCAAAGTCATAGAACATTCAATGAATCTATTCGTTTATACATATCAGCAGATAAGTCCGATTGGGATGCTTGGATACAATATTTCACTTATTGTTACAACACAACACCCTCGGCAGTGCATGAATATTGTCCATACGAACTAGTATTTGGAAGATTACCAAATCAGTTCATATATTTTAACAAAATAGATAGAATAGAGCCAATATACAATTTAAACGACTACTCTAAAGAAATAAAATTTAGAATAGAAATAGCATATAAAAGAGCTAAGATAATGTTAGAAAACCATAAGTTAAAAAATAAGATATACTACGACGAAAATGCTTACGATTTTGATTTAAAAATAGGCGATAAAGTGTTGTTAGAAAAGAAATAGGTCATAAACTAGATGCTAAATATATGTATAGGGCCTTATAAGGTAGTGAGTATAGAAGAAAATGATAATATATTAATAGCAGATGATAAAAATAAGAACCAGAAAGTTCATAAAATCAGATTAAAACCATTAAATTAATTATTAAAATAAGACTATGAATGATCAACCGTAAAAATAATAACGAATATAAAAAAAAACATAGAAAAAAAGAAAATATAAAAATTTTATGGATTCAACTACTATAATTAATTCATTTAAAATATATACAAACAATTCAACAGTATGTCAAAAACAAAAGAATAAAGAAAATTTGTCTCTCAAACACAAACTAAACCAAAACCAGAGGGCCGGGGCTAACTTCGACCGCGTCAAAGTTTGTATACCCTTGCAAGTTTTTTTGTAGCTCTTTTATCTAAACTAACTGTTTTATCTAAAAAGGGTAATGTTCGCGAAAGAACGGCCTTCAATCTTAGCATAGGATATAAAGAACTTTCTGATGAAAGTCACTGTTTTCCACCGATCGTTCCTATGGGAGCTATATGATATAGTTACCCGATCTTTACCAAATTCGGCACAGTCATTAACAGATATATTTAACTGTCAATTTTTATACCCTTGCAGAGGGTATTATAAAATTGATCAGATGTTTGTAACGCACAGAAGGAGACGTTTCCGACCCCATAAAGTATATATATTCTTGATCAGCTTGAGAAGCTGAGTCGATATAGCCATGTCCGTCTGTCCGTCTGTCCGTCTGTCCGTCCGTCTGTGCGTATGCGTTTTACTCAGCCATCTTAAGAGATATCGGGTTGAAATTTTTTTTGGAGACTCTTTATTACCTGTGTGAGATAAAGTATGAAAATCATCGGGATCGGACTACTATATCATATACTGTCCGTCTGTCCGTCTGTCCGTCTGTCCGTCCGTCTGTGCGTATGCGTTTTACTCAGCCATCTTAAGAGATATCGGGTTGAAATTTTTTTGGAGACTCTTTATTACCTGTGTGAGATAAAGTATGAAAATCATCGGGATCGGACTACTATATCATATATTGTTAAATAATCATTAAATGTGTTTTGAAAATGCGTTTTACTCAGCCGGATCGGACTACTATATCATACTATATCATAGAATTAATTGACAGTGTGAATTTCGACGAATTTTCTTTTTTTTATACCCTTGCAGAGGGTATTATAAAATTGATCAGATGTTTGTAACGCACAGAAGGAGACGTTTCCGACCCCATAAAGTATATATATTCTTGATCAGCTTGAGAAGCCATGTCGATATAGCCATGTCCGTCTGTCCGTCTGTCCGTCTGTCCGTCCGTCTGTGCGTATGCGTTTTACTCAGCCATCTTAAGAGATATCGGGTTGAAATTTTTTTTGGAGACTCTTTATTACCTGTGTGAGATAAAGTATGAAAATCATCGGGATCGGACTACTATATCATATATTGTTTAATAATCATTAAATGTGTTTTGAATTCAGTAGTTTGAAGTATGCGTTTTACTCAGCCATCTTAAGAGATATCGGGTTGAAATTTTTTTGGAGACTCTTTATTACCTGTGTGAGATAAAGTATGAAAATCATCGGGATCGGACTACTATATCATATATTGTTAAATAATCATTAAATGTGTTTTGAAAATGCGTTTTACTCAGCCATCTTAAGAGATATCGGGTTGAAATTTTTTTTTGAGACTCTTTATTACCTGTGTGAGATAAAGTATGAAAATCATCGGGATCGGACTACTATATCATATATTGTTAAATAATCATTAAATGTGTTTTGAATTCAGTAGTTTGAAAAATATTTGAGCATATTCATAATACGACAACTAATGCTGTTGATGTATGAAATTTCACTTTTCTTATCGAATTAAATATAATAAAGAACTGCAAGGGTATATAAACTTCGGCAAGGCCGAAGTTAACTTCCATAGCTCGTTTAATTTGAAAGCAATCGCATTAAAAGTAACGAAGTTATTGAGAAAAGTCACTGTTCGTGACTTTGACGTTTGTATGGCAGCTATATGATATAGTGGTCCGATCCGGCTGAATCCGAGATATACAACGCCTGCAGTATATACAAGCCTACGTGCAAATTTCAGCTCTGTAGCTCTTACGGTCTCGGAGGAGTTCGCGTTGATCCAGACGGACGGACGGACGGACATGGCTATTTGAACTCGTCTCGTCGTGCTGATCAAGAATATATATTTTTTATATGGTCTGAGATGCTTCGTTCTATGCGTTGCACACTTCTGACCAAAATTAATATACCCTTTTTGCAAGGGTATAAAAATATCAAAGAAACTAACTTCGGCAATGCCGATATTTTTATACACTTGCAGTCCTTGGCAATAATTTTTTTACATTTTGAAATTTCTTTCTCTGCAACTCAATTCATCAATACACAAACGAAACATTCAAATTATTTCTCTTTTTACTACAAATTTTTCTTCCATCATTCCGTAAGCAAAGCACAACACGCATACACAAACCTACATACGTGTAGCGCTACGTCTGTGTGTGCGTATGCATGTGCTCTATTTGATTTGCTGATGACGTAGAACCGATTTGTATTGACTGTAACTTGTGTTCTATATATCCGATCAAACTTTGGGATCTGAGATTTTATATCAAATTCTATTATATTGGTAAATTTCATGGGGATACTCCAATTTTTGCAAAAATTTTTGTTCTAGAGCTATATGATATAGTAGTCCGATCCTGACAATTTTCCTACTTTATTATCTCCCGGCTAAAAGTAGCTCAAATATGAAATTTCATTCCGATAGCTCTTAAGATGTCAGCGTGAAGTTGATTTGCACAGACGGACGGACGGAAGGACGGAGGGACGGACGGACGGACGGACGGGCAGACGGACATGGCTATATCGACTCAACTTCTCATGCTGATCAAGAATATATATACTTTATGGGGTCGGAAACGTCTCCTTCTGTGCGTTACAAACATTTGACCAATTTTATAATACCCTCTGCAAGGGTATAAAAATATGAATATATTCACTGACGAGCTTGTGCGATTCCTTTTTTGTTTTCTATATATTTATACCCTTGCAAAAAGGGTATATTAATTTTGGTCAGAAGTGTGCAACGCATAGAAGGAAGCATCTCCGACCATATAAAGTATATATATTCTTGATCAGCACGACGAGACGAGTTGAAATAACCATGTCCGTTTGTCCGTCCGTCCGTACGTCCGTCCGCCTGGATCGATGCGAACTCCTCCTAGACCGTAACAGATACAGAGCTGAAATTTTGCACGTAGGCTTCTATATACTGCAGGGTTTGTATATCTCGGATTCACTCGGATCGGACCACTATATCATATAGCTCCCATACAAACGGCAAAGTCACGAACAGTGACTTTTCCCAATAACTTCGTTATTTTATCAGAAATTGCCATAAAAGTTGGTATTGGTCAGTTTTGTGTTCTTATTAATAATTGTGCCAAATTTGATCAAGATCGGGTGACTATATCATATAACTCTCATAGGAACGATCGGTCAAAAACAGTGACTTTTGTCAATAACTTCGTTACTTTTGATGCGATTGCTTTCAAATTTAACATTTGTCAGTTTAATATATCTGTTAATGCCTATGCCGAATTTTATGAAGATCGGGTGACTATATCATATAGCTCCCATAGGAACGATTGATGGAAAACAGTGACTTTGATTAATATCATCGTTATTTCCGAAGATTGTAGGCCGTTCTTTCGCAAACATTAGCCTTTTTAGATAAATCGTTTTTTCCTGTGATGGCTATAGGTAAGGAAAGAGTTACTAAAAAAGATGCAAGGTCGAAGTTAGCCCCGGACCTCTGTTTTTTTTTTATACCATACACCCATAGGGTGAAATGGTATATTAAAGTCGCCAAAATGTATGTAACAGGCAGAAGGAAGCTTTTCCGACCCCATAAAGTATATATATTCTTGATCAGTATCAACAGCCGAGTCGATTTAGCCATGTCCGTCTGTCCGTCCGTCTGTCCGTCCGTCCGTCTGTCCGTCTGTCCGTCTGTCCGTCCGTATGAACGCCTAGTTCTCGGAGACTATAAGAGATAGAGCCACCAAATTTGAAATGTAGGCTCGAGTGGTATGTAGAGTGATCGAGTTTGTTTCAAATTTTTGCCACGCCCCTTTCCGCCCCCGCAATTCAAAAAAAACGTTTATCTCAAAAACTATTGCAGCTAGAGACACCATATTTGGTATGTATATTTGCTTAGTAAATGCGCACATTTTGTAATTATAAAGATTTTGCCACGCCCCTTTCCGCCCCCGGAATTCAAAAAAAACGTTTATCTCAAAAACTATTGCAGCTAGAGACACCATATTTGGTATGTATATTTGCTTAGTAAATACGCTCATTTTGTAATTATAAAGATTTTGCCACGCCCCTTTCCGCCCCCGAAATTTGAAAAACTCGATTATCTCCCGTAATTTTTCACCTTGTGGAATCAAATTTGGCACACTTGAAATTGATACTAATATCCAGCAAAATACTAAATTTGATCAAAATCGGACAAAAAATAGCCAAGTTATGCATAAAACCGTTTTTCCATAAGGCCGGAGTTGGCCGTTGCCGGGTGGGGCGCTAGGGTGCTCAAATGCATGAGTGAGCGAGATACTAAGATATGCTTGTAAAAAGCATGTGAACAGAACTTTATTAAAATAGGCAAATGCATTTGTTATTACAAATTTGAAATATTTGTTTTACTGGTGTATGGTATACCTAAGTCGGCGAGACGACTTACTTACTTCATTTATTTCTGGGGATAACAATTTGACCCAGCATTCGCTCATGGGATTAAGGCAACCCAGTAAAACTTAATCCAGATCAATTAAAATAAATAGTTAACGTAATTCATTTTCAATTAAGAAAAAAACATAAAGAAATTAATATAATTCAGCTTTTCACTTTCATAAGCATTTTAGAATAAGTAAGTAATATTAAATTAATATCATAATTCAATTTTCAGTTTCAAAAATTTGAGATTAAGTTTAAATGGTAATATGAAATTAATATCATAATTCATTTTTTTTTTTTTGTTTCAAAAAATTTTAGAATAAGAAGTAATAAAATTGTCCTTCTTTTAGTTTAATAAGGCTGGTTATGAATAAATTGTCTCATTAATTTATTCTGTCAACCCTAGTTGGTTTCTCAAGGTGATGAAACGTGCTGCTGGTAATGGTTTCGTCATTATATCGGCCAATTGAGAATCTGTTGGAATATACCTAAGACGAATTAGTTTCTTCTGAACTTGTTCTCTACTAAAATGATATTTAATATCTATGTGCTTTGTTCTCTTGTGGCAAGTAGGATTATTAACAATACTAATACAACCTTGGTTGTCTTCAAATATATCTATTGGACCATTTAATTCTAGTTTAACTTCATTTATTAATGACTTAAGCCATAATGCTTCTCTGACACCTTCAAATAGGGCCATGTATTCCGCTTCAGTTGACGAAGCAGCAACGGAATTTTGGTTCATGGTACTCCATGAAATTAAACAATTGTCAAACATTTTAAATACGAATCCAGTAGTGCTTTTTCTCGTTTCCAGCCCAATCAGAATCAACATATCCCATCAGAATACTATTAATATTTATATTTTAATGAAATGTCAATTTCAAATTAATAGAGCCTTTCAGATACCTTAAGACCCGTTTAAGACATTTCCAGAGTTCCTTATTGTTGTTATTTGTATATCGACTTAAAATGCTTATCGATGTACTCAAGTCGGGACGTGTGCATAACATAACGTACATTAACAACCAATCAAGTTTCTACAAGGTGCATCATATGATTCTTCTGATTGTAATGCCTCATAGTTTAGTTTGCTTGGGAGAAATGTACTAACTGCATGACAATCTTCCAGGTTAAATTTTCTTAAAACATTCGTAATATATGCTGACTGACTGAGACATAACTGATCGTTCTTCCTGTCAATTTTTATACCAATTAAAAAACGAATTTCCTGTAAGTCACTCATTTGAAATTTATTTTGTAGGTAAGATTTAAATTTAGACATTGTACAAGATTCATTTTTAGCAATTACTACATCATCGACATATACATAGAAGAATATAAATATTTTTAGAAATATCTCCTTTATCTAAAATATATATACAATACTCAGCTCCAAAATTTTCAAAACCAACCTCCTTTAATACCGATTCAAAAACTTCAAACCAACATTTTGCAGCTTGCTTAAGGCCATAAATCGCTTTATTGAGTTTACATACTTTATCCTCATCTTTATGGACTAAGGCTTTTGGAATCGTCATGTAAATTTCATCTTTTAGAGTTCCGTTTAAAAAAAGCAGTTTTTACATCCATGTGATGAATTTGTAGGTTATATTGATTTGAGAGTGCTAAAAGAAATCTAAAACTTGAAATTCGTGCAAATGGTGCAAATGTCTCATCATAATCTGTCATATATTCCTGAGTAAAACCTCTTGCAACAAGTCTTGCTTTATAACTTTTTAAATTGCCAAACTCATCTCATACTAAAAACCCATTTGCAATCAACTATGTTTTTCCCGTCAGGCCTTTGCACTTAACACCAAGTATTGTTCTGAAAATAAGAGTTAAGTTCATCTTCAACGGCTTTTTCCCATTGAACTCTGTCTTCACGAAATTTAATTTCGTCATAAGTATTCGGAACGTCATTCAAACATAGTTGAGCATTCATAAGACATTTTTCTAAAAATCGATATGACAATTTGGGTTTATCTTTAATTCTTTCACTGCGTCTAATTTTCTTTTCAATTGCAACTTCTTTCAATTTATCAACAGTTTCAATAACTGGATCGGCATTCTCGAGACATGTGGAATTTTCTTTATGTTGCACATCTGATCCTTTTTGAACAGATTCATAATTTTCCACCAATGGAAAAACCGACTCTTCCAACTCTGTAATTACAGATTCATTACTTGAATCAACTTTATCAAGTTTAACATTAGAGTCTTCTTTATCGCTTATGTAGATGGCTGTAAACAAGTCACGGAACGTGGGCCATTTTAAATAATCTCCCGTAAAGACTTCTGTGTCAATGGGTGGCAATCGACAGCCTCGTTCTGCTGGTGCAGAGGTAGGCGCATGACGGTTCGGAGGAGTCGGAGCAGACCCTTCATGGATAAGCTCGTTTAATCGAGCCGTGCATCGCTCGTAAACTTGATAGCATTTGTCGTATTTAGCTTGGATGGCTAAATCTTCAGAGTTATCGTCTTTACCATCTATGAGTGCCTCGCATTTCTCATATTCCTGCTCGACCTTCTCCCACAACGCTTGAACTCGATCACGACGGACTTGGAGCGTAAATACGCTGACCTCGGACAGTGACGTGACGTGGGTGTCGACTTCAAACTGAATTAGTTTATCGCAAATGGAAACAAACTTCTTCAAAGCCATGGTGGAAGCAGCTAAAACCCTTTTGGTCTCGGACCGAGTGACTCTTGGGGCGGTTACCAAAATCTGTGGAAGTGGTACCAATGATTTGACCTCTTTTTGGCTTGCTCGTCGTGGCTCTGACGTGGCTTGCTGAAAGGTCGTGCTCGATGGTGCGGACTTGAGAGTTAGTGGACTAGAGAGGGTCTGAAATGCTCGGGAAGGAGGAGTAGTAGGGCTGGTACTCCTCTGGCGCTGACCTGGAGCAGCAATTGAGGATTTGCTCGGGGCTGCAGTGTTCTCAGCTGCTTTCTCGTCTTTTGACGGGCTCGTGCTCATAACCCCCAGAGAGTGGCGGTTATAAAGTGGTGAGCTGGCTTGGCACGGCTTGAAAATTAGCCAAAAAGACGAACTGGAACGTTTGGGAAAAACTGGAACACTACCAAACCACTTGAAGAACGGCTTTGAAACGCCTTGAAATAGATTGAAAAAAAAAAACCAGAAAACGAGCTGGTACGTTTGGAATGACTTGGAACACTGCCAAAAAACCCTAGGAACGGCTTGGAACACCTTGGAATTCAAATATAACTACAAAGATGCGACTTGGAGCGGGTGGAAACACTTTGGAATTGAGATAGAACCAAAGATAAGACTTGAAACGCTTGGAAACACTCTGTAATTGGAATCTAACTCCAAAGATACGACTTGGAACGTGTGGGAATACTTTGGAATTGCAATATAAATCCAAAGATGCGACTTGGAACGTGTGGGAATACTTTGGAATTGCAATAGAACCAAAGATACGACTTGAAACGCTTGGAAACACTTTGGAATTGGAATCTAACTCCAAAGATACGACTTGGAACACGTGGGAATACTTTGGAATTGAAATATAACTCCAAAAATACGACTTGGAACACGTGGGAATACTTTGGAATTGAAATATAACTCCAAAAATACGACTTGGAATACGTGGGAATACTTTGGAATTGAAATATAACTCCAAAAATACGACTTGGAATACGTGGGAATACTTTGGAATTGAAATATAACTCCAAAAATACGACTTGGAACACGTGGGAATATTTTGGAATTGAAATATAACTCCAGAAATACGACTTGGAATACGTGGGAATACTTTGGAATTGAAATATAACTCCAAAAATACGACTTGGAATACGTGGGAATACTTTGGAATTGAAATATAACTCCAAAAATACGACTTGGAATACGTGGGAATACTTTGGAATTGAAATATAACTCCAAAAATACGACTTGGAATACGTGGGAATACTTTGGAATTGAAATATAACTCCAAAAATACGACTTGGAACACGTGGGAATATTTTGGAATTGAAATATAACTCCAGAAATACGACTTGGAACACGTGGGAATACTTTGGAATTGAAATATAACTCCAAAAAATACGACTTGGAACGCGTGGGAATAGAATAAACAAAAAAACGCGGAACACAAATTTTTACCAATTAAATATTATTCGATTTTTTCCTCAACGTGACCCTTCAACATATATACCCCACAAAGTGCCTGCCAACCTAGGGTATACAGCACAGCTACTTTTGGTCGTTTGCTTTGTGCCGGTCTTTGGCACATGAGCTTGCAGCTGTGCTTGTATACTGCAGTTAAGCGGTACTTATGTATGCACGTATGTATGTACATATGTATATAGGCTGCAAGGGATAGCGGGATTTGTTCGCGGTGATGGAAAAATATATTTGTGTGCGAAAAAATTAGAAATTTTTGTGGAATATATGTATGTATGGATATGTATATGACAATCAATATGTAAAATTTTATGTATGGAAAAAATATGTATATGTATATGGATATGAATATATATATGTAAAATTTTATGTATGGAAAAATATGTATATGTATATGGATATGAATATATATATGTAAAATTTTATGTATGGAAAAATATGTATATATGTATGTGTATGGATATGTAAATGTTGGAGTATATATATATGTATTTAAAAATTTCCCTTTTTTTTTCTTTTTTTTTTTTTAAATATGAAAATATGGAATGGCGATATGCAGAGGTGTGAATGGATCGGATTTCTTTATATAAATTAATGTTTTTTTTTTTTTTCAATATGATTTCTTTCGCTGTGTCTAACCGATATGCCCCCAACTTTATAGGGTGTCTGGTCACCAGAAATGTCTAAGTGTGGCTTTTATATGTGAGAGGGTGGTTCACTTTCGTTTTTTTTTTTTTTTTTAAAAAAATCTTTATTATTCGTATTGAAAATTTTCTTCTCTTCGTTGGAACCACCTTTCACTGCGCGCACACTTTTCCCAGGAGTGGACTGTATTTGCACAAAACCTTTATTTTTGGATTTAATGTAGCACTGGATATGTTTGTAATTTTTGTCACATTCACACACTCTGCTTGCATATATATATATTTTATATGTAGGAGATCACTTTTTCGTAGGTTTGATTCACTGCATACATACATATGTGTTAATATTTTTTTGAAATTGCGAAAAAAAATATATCTTGGAAATAGGCAATAAAATATGGCGCCTTATTTACTTGGCCTATATATGCCAAAGTGCGAGAAAAAAAACTTGAAGTGGGCGAACCAATATGGCGCCTTATGTACTGGACACATATATATGTATGAAAATTTGGGGACCAAAAATTTTCTCTCCTTTGAGGAGGAAAATTTGCGCGAAAGTAATTTTTACTTGGATTAGGAGAATCAATGGCAACAATTATATGTATGTGAGTATGGGTACGGATGCTGGAGGCATGTACATGTACTCATATACCTATAATTTGCAAAAAATTACTTAGCTTGAAATATGGATGAAATTCCACCGATGCTAGTGGTTCGAGAGGATCTTAGTATCCGGCTCGAAGGACCAAATGTTTGTGTAGGGGGGTCGAACTTCCTTCTGGTTGATGGCAGCTAAATGAATTTATCCTTCTTTTCCTCTTTCCAATAAAAATGTAGACGAGCAGAGAATTTCACTTTCACTTGTTTATTCAATCACAGGTATAATTCAACTAAACTCTAGCTTACTTAAGAGCAGGGCACCAAGCCCCGCTTGGAGCGGAGTGTGGGGAGTTCTTTCGTGGGGAGAGCGATGGGCACCATCGGGAGAGCGGCGCGAGGTGAAAGCTTCCGCCTCCTTTAACCCTTGTGTTGCCCGGTTGGGCATAAACAATGAACATCACTATTTTCTATGATGTTAACTTCATCCACCACAACATCTCTTGCTATCATAAACTTCTTCCAGTTCATGTTCCACAATTTATACCCATTTGGCTCATAACCGACGAGTATAGTTTTAATTGACGTATCGTCAAACTTCCTTTTTTGAACTTTATTAAGAGCATATACTGTCGAGCCAAATATCCTGAGATATTTTAAAACAGGCTTTTTATTATGCCAAATCTCATAAGGTGTTTTCTTTATATCTTTCAAGGCTCTACTAGGGGACCTATTAATTAATTATGTTGCTGTTAAAAAAGCTTCTCCCCAAAATTGTTTGCTACAACAAATCATGGAACGAGCCTTCTCGGTGATTGTTCTAATCATCCGTTCTGAAACACCATTCAATTGTGGAGTATGAGGAACTGTAAGATGATAACTGATGCCTTTTTCAACAGAAAACTCACGCATTTCATTAGATAGATATTCCCTGCCATTATCAATGTAGAGATTCACTATTTTTAAATTAAAGTGAGCTTCACTTTTTGCAATGAAATCTTTAAAAACAGAAAATACATCCGACTTATAAGTTATTAGGTATGTAACACAATAATGTGTGAACTGGTCAATAAAAACAACATAATAGTTTTTGTTATCAATTGTAGTGGGCGTGATTGGACCACAGACATCAGAATCGATTACAAACAGTGGTCGCTAGAATGTTCTTTAATTTTCCTTTTTTTAAATTTTAATCTAGATTGTTTGCCACTAATACAAGCCTCACATATGTACATAACCGTTTGACAGTACGACTTAAAAGATTGATATCTTCAAATAAGTTATTTCGTTTTATTTCTGAAAATTTTCCTAAACTTATATGACCCAATTATGCCACTAGAGATACTCTGCACTTTTTGAATTATTTGACGTGTATACTTTTGCATTTAATTGAAATTTTATAATTTGTACATTATACTCACTCTTTCCTTTAAGCACCAAATTACCGTTTTTAGTGACTTTTATGCCTTCAGGACCAAATTCAATTGTTAGCCCAGCATCCTGCATTTTCTTTAGTGATAATAGATTGTGTGGAATTTCCTTGATATATTCTCCGCGCTTTGCAATCTCAATTGCAATATTGGACTCCAAGTGTTCATACTCCGAAAACAACGTTATGTCTTTGATTAGATGGTATAAAAAAAATAATAAAATCTACCTCACTTGAAATTGCATTATTTTGTGTATTTCTTGGCATGAATGCAAAACCGGGATCTGACTGTGTAGTTGTAGCTATTTGACCTTGTCTCCCTTTGCCATTATTTTAGTTAGCCTGATTCCCTGCCTGCCTTTTCAAAATGAAACAATCTTTCTTTAAATGTCCTAATTTGCCACAGTGAAAACATTTTAGAGGTGATTTAAACTTGTTTTTAAAAGGCTTCTTAAATTGATTATTATGTTTATTTTTGTGTTGAATTTAAAAACTTTAGTGGTCTAAAAGTCTTGTTTTTACAAATGCTAATGTCAGGTTTTCCTCTGATAGGGTTTCAATTGCCGTGATTACTCCTTCGTAACTTGACGGAAGGCTTAAAAGTAACTGTGCAATTTTAGCCATTTCATCCAACTTGCCTCCTGACGCAATGAGTTCAGTTATAAGGTCATCAAAAATCTTAAAATGATTTAGAAGTGGAGTATCAAACTTTAATTTTAAATCAAACAACTGTTTGCGTAAAGACAGTTATTTAGCGGACGTTGACGATACTATGCGCAGTACGTTCAAGTGGCCCCTACGACACCAGGACAAAGCCTGTTACGCGCGAGCCCAAGCAGATGACTGCCCACCTCCCACCCGACCGACCGAGGGGTGCAGCCGTATAACGCACGGCACGAATCGCGTGGACAAATAAACAATAGAAAAAACAGACAAACAAATAACTAAATAATACTATAGCTATCTATTAACTAAATGGGATAGGATAGAAGTTTTAATCATGTTAATAGAAAACTCTGAACCAATTACAGGGAATAGAAGGTTGTAATCAGAGCAGAGGACCCTAAAAGGTTCATGCAGGGCATAGTTAGAAGAACAACGACTTAGGGATAAAGGAATCAAAGGATGTCTACTCCGTCTACATGGTACCGACAGATTTACCTGAGCTAATAACTCAGGCGAGTCGATATCACCAATTAGGAGCTTGTGCATAGTTGAGAAGCTAAACTTTTTCTCTCAACGAATCAATCAAATATTCCATTACAATATTCTTTGCATTTCTCTGTGCCTTTTTTATTTCCTCGTCTCCTTTTCTGGTTCTTCATCAACTACTCTTAATAAATCTTGTTCTTCTAAAAATCCCCTTACTCTTAATTTCTATATGGAATACTTCTCTCCATCAAACGGTTTTATGTTTCTCTTTCCTTTATCCATTTTTTTTCTTTCTGAAAATTTATATACACCAAAAAAATTATTCACACATGTATGTATGTACATATAATTTGAAGTTTGCGTGTATGTATGTATGTATGCATGCGTGGTTGCAAGAACAAAGAATATCGCAATCACGTAAAGAAACACCGCTTAAGCAAATTACAATATCGTATACACACATATATGTACGTACACACGCACTTAGGCGAAAAAGAGAAAACTAAAAAGCGGGATTCAATTCTCAATTTGAGACATTCTTTTGAGGTGGCGCGTGTGTGTTCATGTGTATTGGTGTACAAGTATATGCGTGCGGGCTTGCAGAAAAACCGCGTGGTTTGTCCATATTACTTAGAAATATACATATGTACATACGTACATATGTACATATGTATAATGACGTTTACTTATTGATGTCGATTCATACAAGTGATGTAAACGGAGTTTTTAAAACAGTAATCTTTATTTGTTCGACCGTATAGTCAGATGGTGAATTAAGAGTTTGGTCTCGTATGTTGAAACCTCCAAAAGTATATAAGAGGATTGTTATGTATATAAAATATGATTTGAGCAAAGTATGTGTATATATGCATGCATTGTTTATAAGTGGACAATTGTCGCTGATGGATATTTATGCATGTATGTATGTAGATGCTTTGCTCTTATAAGTGCTTAGTAAGTATTTTTTGGAAATCAATGTTCGCGATCCGATGCATTGTTTATAAATAAATGGACAACTGTCGTTGACGGATGTTTATGTTCTTATAAGTGCTTATAATTGATTTTCATAATTAAAGCTTACAATCCGTAATGTTGTTTATCGGGTATAGGCTGTACTTAGGTTTGGCGTTGGGACTTACGTCACTGTATGTATGTATGTACATGCATAGGTGATAAAATCATTTTGTTTATGCTTAACACCTTGTTTGGACAAAATGAATCTCATTGTTCATACATATATGAATTAATAATGTTATAAACAATCATAATTAAAATTTTATTTTTTCAGCATTGTGAAATTTTATTGATGTATGTACATCAAGTGTTTATGTATGTATGTGTGTGCGTGCATTGAATCCCGCTTTTTAGTTTTCTCTTTTTCGCCTAAGTGCGTGTGTACGTACATATATGTGTGTATACGATATTGTAATTTGCTTAAGCGGTGTTTCTTTACGTGATTGCGATATTCTTTGTTCTTGCAACCATGCATGCATACATACATACATACACGCAAACTTCAAATTATATGTACATACATGTGTGAATAATTTTTTTGGTGTATGTATATAAATTTTCAGAAAGAAAAAAAATGGATAAAGGAAAGAGAAACATAAAACCGTTTGATGGAGTAAGGGGATTTTTAGAAGAACAAGATTTATTAAGAGTAGTTGATGAAGAACCAGGAGACAGAGGAAATAAAAAAGGCACAGAGAAATGCAAAGAATATTGTAATGGAGTATTTGATTGATTCGTTTGTTTTTCTTGCGAGCAGAGAAAATACTGCCAAACAGATTTTTGCAAATTTAGATGCACTGTCTGGTCACCAGACTACCATATGGTCTGAAAATAGCACCAAATTCCTTTCAAAGAATGAAAAATGCTGATAGTGGTAGAAGATTTGTAACTTTTTTTTTCATTAAAAACTTCGCAGAACATTCACGTCCGATAACACAATTATGTAAGAAAAATGGAGATTTTGTTTGGTCTGAGGAATGCCAAAAAGGATTTGAGTACCTGAGAAAAGCTTTAATAGAACCCACACTGCTACAGTATCCAGTTTGTAGCAAAGAAGTTTGTATAATAACAGATGCTAGCAAATATGCATGTGGAGCAGCTTTGAGTCAAACTTATGGTGATAAGCAGTTACCAGTGGCATACGCTTCCCGTTCACCAAAGGTGAAAGTAATAAAAGCACTACTGAACAAGAACTGGCTGCGATACACTGGGCTATTACACACTTCCGCCCATACTTCACTTCACTTCAGAGTCAAAACAGACCATAGACCACTAACATATTTATTCTCTATTGTAGAAATATCAGTCCTTGGCAATAATTTTTTTACATTTTGAAATTTCTTTCTCTGCAACTCAATTCATCAATACACAAACAAAAGATTCAAATTATTTCTCTTATTACTACAAATTTTTCTTCCATCATTCCGTAAGCAAGGCACAACACGCATACACATACATACGGTTCGTGTAGCGCTACGTCTGTGTGTGTGAATGCATGTGCTCTGTTTGATTTGCTGACCGATTTGTATTGACTGTAACTTGTATTCTATTTATCCGATCAAGTTCAAATTTTGAGATCTGAGATTTTATATCAAATTCTATTATATTGGTAAATTTCATGGGGATACTCCAATTTTTGCAAAAATTTTTGTTCCAGAGCTATATGATATAGTAGTCCGATCCTGACAATTTTCTTACTTTATCTCACCCGGGTAATAGAGACCCCAAAAAAAATTTCAACCCGGTGCGTACGCACCGACGGACAGACGGACATGGCTATATCGACTCAGCTTCTCATGCTGATCAAGAATATATATACTTTATGGGGTCGGAAACGTCTCCTTCTGTGCGTTACAAACATCTGACCAATTTTATAATACCCTCTGCAAGGGTATAAAAATATGAGTTCACAGTAGAATATCTGAAGGGAAAAGATAATTTTGTTGCGGATGCACTATCCCGCATTACGATACATGATCTAAAAAATACAAAAGCAACTGTCCTGAAAGTCACTACCAGGCCGCAAAGTAGACAAAATAATCTTTGGCCAGAGAATAAAAATGAAAATACAATTAGGCAAGTACCTAAAGATGCGCTGCTCCAACCGGTGACCATTATAAAAAAAAATATCAAAAAAGCTAACTTCGGCTATGCCAAAGTTTATATACCCTTGCAGTCCTTGGCAATAATATTTTTACATTTTGAAATTTCTTTCCCTGCATCTCAATCCATCAATACACAAACAAAACATTCAAAATATTACTCTTTTTACTACAATTTTTCTTCAGCTACCATCCAAAGCATCGCACGCATGCACATACAGTTCGTGTAGCTTTGCGTCTGTGTGTGTGGATTTGTTTGATTTGCTGATGACGTAGAACCGATTTGTATTGACTGTAACTTGTGTTCTGTTATCCGATCAAATTTAAATTTTCGGATCTGAGATTTTATACCAAATTCTATTATATTGGTAAATTTCATGTGGATAGCCCCCAAAAAAAATTTCATCCCGATAGCTCTTAAGATGACTGAGTAAAACGCGTACGCACCGATGGACAGACGGACAGACGGTCAGACGGACAGACGGACATGGCTATATCGACTCAGCTTCTCATGCTGATCAAGAATATATATACTTTATGGGGTCGGAAACGTCTCCTTCTATGCGTTACAAACATCTGACCAATTTTATAATACCCTCTGCAAGGGTATAAAAAAAAAAGATAAAGAAGCAATATTGTCTACATATCATGATGATCCTATACAGGGTGGCCATACAGGCATTACAAAACTTTGGCCAAAGTAAAAAGACATTATTTTTGGAAAAATATGAGATATGTAAAAGACTACATTAACAAATGTGAAAAATGACTAGTCAAAAACGACGAAGCACACAAAAGCACCCTTAATCATTAACGAAACCCTCATGCATGCTTATGACAGAGTAATAGTAGACACCATTGGCCACTACCAAAATCTGAAAATGCTAATGAATACGCAGTCACTCTAATATGTGACTGAACGAAATACTATAATATTGTCACTCATCGAAGTCGGTCGTGTTTTTTTTGCGCTTTTGCTTAATTACTGTCTTTTGTTCTTTCGTGAAGATAATTTATAATATTCAATTTAAATTCATTGCCTTTACCAATTTTTAATAAACGCTATACTCATCGCGAAGTTTGATTAAATTTATTAACATTTACTTATATCAATATCAAAACTTTAACAAACGCGTGTTTAAGATTAAACATCGTGGTCAGGTGAAATGGCTTCACCAAATCAGATTGACCAAAGAAATATACAACCAGAGGGGTTAACTTCAACCGCGTCAAAGTTTGTATACCCTTGCAACTGTTTTGGTAATTCTTTTCTTACCCATAGCCATCCAAGTGTAAAAACGTTTTATCCAAAAACGGCCTTCAATCTCAGCATAGGATATAACGAACTTTTTGATGAAAGTCACTGTTTTCCACCGATCGTTTCTATGGGAGCTATATGATATAGTTACCCGATCTTTACCAAATTCGGCACAGTCATTAACAGTTATATTTAACTATCAAATGTTTAATTTCAAAGCAATCGTTTATAATCAAAGCACAGTTGTTTATAGGCGCAATAAACTCACCAATATTAAATTTCATGACGATAGCTCAGAAAATAGCGAAGTTATTCAGAAAAGTCACTGTTTGACGTTTGTATGGGAGCTATAAGATATAGTGGTCCGATCCGGCTGAATCTGAGATATACAAACCCTGCAGTATATACAAGCCTACATGCAAAATTTCAGCTCTGTAGCTCTAACGGTATAGGAGGAGTTCGCATCGGTCCAGACAGACGGACGGACGGACGAACTCGTCTCGTTATGCTGATCAAGAATATATATACTTCATATAGTCGGCGATGTTTCCTTCTATGAGTTGCACACTTCTGACCAAAATTAATATACCCTTTTTGCAAGGGTATAAAAACGAAACATAAACAAAAATAAGTCATAAAGATTCATATGGCAAGTATTGCTCAAAACCAAACAACATGCATCCGCACTCTGTCGACACTTAACACTTAAGACCAAAACGACGCATTATCAAGTCGCCAAACGCTGAGCATGAAATATAAACAAGTTTCAAACCCCGAAGACGTGGGGCATTAGAATAAGCATTTTTAAGAACAATTGTTGCCTTGAGTATCGAGCCTAGAGTCTAAGAGTTCATTTATATATACAACACTTTTTTAAATAAAAGCAGGTCAAATTTTGAATTCAACGAATGAAGACTGGGTTTATTTCCTACTCTCCGGGATTCCCTATTCATTTTGGTCCTTCGAAAAAAGAAACTCTGTAGTTTTCCCCCACCAGTGGTAATAGACTCAGAGGGTGAATCAGCGCCTTTAAGTCTGAATGTGTAAATGCTAAGATCAGCTAAAGGTAGTAAAAATAAAATAACTCTGTTCACCTCTATTGTATTGTAGCAGAGTAGTCGCTTTCTTAATATCTAAGACCGAGATGCTTCGATCTTGCAGCGGATCGGGACCCTAGCTCTTCCGGGTGGGATGGGTTGTTGCTGCAGTTTCCGTGGCATCTCGCTGCATATAATTTATTATAGAGTCCCTAATGAAACTAAAAGAGAGAACTATATTCTCCAAAACAAACAAACTTATTGATCTCGAACGGCTCGAGCAACAAGACCGAAGCAAATACGGCCAAGTTTATCAACTAGCTATATAATTGTGAACTCCTCCAAACGTTTGACATCTTGCTTTAGAATGGCTGAGATGTTGGCTGCCATTATTCTTCTGTACCCTCCCGTCCATGGCCAATAACAAAAATACAAAAATGCACATTCTATTTCATCATTTTATAAATTCATGTTGTGGGAACTTAAACTTCTATTCAAAATACATTTTTTTTATTTACTTATTCTTCAAAACCAATTTCATTTGCAAAGGGCATTTATTTCTATTCACCGGGATAAATTCTCCCGTTAGTTACTTTACTTAAATCTACGCTTCATTATTAACTATTGTATTACATGTTTTTGTTGTTTTTCTTCTTTCTTGCTATGTTTGTTAATGTAAACGAGCTTATTAAAAAAATTATTCGCGACACCGAATGATTGATAGCACATATCTGTTTCAATAATTTTAATTTAATTTAATTCAAAAATTTCATGATCATTTGTAAGTGTAGTTTGTATGAGAGGCAAAGGCAAATAAAATTTAGAATGCATAAAGCAAATAAAAGAAAACAATAATAGCGAGTGAGCCATATAACATAGGTATTGTGGACATCAAACCTTCTTTTTCTTTACTTTTCTTTTGCACTTTAATCTTAATCACCATATGTTATGAGCTCTCGCAGTAAAAAGGTAAAAGTGATAAAAGAATACACTTACGTGTTCGGAAAGTCCAGCGGTGAAGGCTTTCAGCAGCTGAATCATTTGTTGTTTTTTGATATTTTTTTTTTTTAATTGTTTTGTCTTAATGTGTTATACGATTTTATAATATTTTAAGTGCTTCATACCGACATACAAACTCACAAAAAAAATAAATCTACTGTGGGTGCGCAAAAAAAAAAAAGATTATCTTTTTAATCGTTACTGAATTTACACTTTTAATTTCAATACAAAATTTCCGATTCTTCATCTGTTACTACAATTATTCGCATTTACACTCCGACAACCAAATCAATATTTTTTTCCAATAACTTATGCGTTAAACGAAAGATAGGAAAAGACTCCTATCACAAATTAATATTATGGAAAATTTCAATAAAACCAAATTTCGATATGACCACTTGGTAATTGCTCTCTTTTACACCCGAATTTTTGCCTTGTGACAGCTAACATCTAAACTGGTCGAGCTATGACGTCACTGTTGACTGATGTTTAACCCCAGTGATTAAATTATTTCCTTCCGTAGAATTTGATAAATGATCGTTTTGGCCGTATGGTGATGGTGATAGGCCTATGATAGGTTATGCCAAATTGTAAGAAAAAGGTAATTTTTTGGTCGAACTTGTAGACAGAGGGACGGACAAGTCCCGAATTTTGCGGAGAGGGGGAAAAAGGTCGCGATCTCGAGCTCGCAGCTTGTAGGCATAGAGACGGACAAGTCCCGAATTTTGCGGGGACGGGGAAAAAGGGACGCGATCTCGAGAACACGACAAAAACAACCCTTATTTTCTTACCCGTCCCTCTCTTCTTCCTACAAGCTGCGAGCTCGAGATCGCGACCTTTTTCCACCTCTCCGCAAAATTTGTGACTTGTCCGTCTCTCTGCCTACAAGCTGCGAGCTCGAGATCGCGACCTTTTTCCCCCTCTTCACAAAAAAATGCGTAACTTGTCCGTCCCTTTGTCCACGAGTTCGACCAAAAAATGATCTTTTTCTTTGCCCAGACTCTGCCGGTAAAGAGCCACGGGAGCCAAAAGAGCCACTACGTGGCCATCCTTGCCCTAAGTAAAGCACAACACGCATACACATACAGTTTGCGTAGAGCTGCGTCTGTGTGTGTGTATTGACTGTAACTTGTGTTCTATTTATCCGATCAAACTCAAATTTTGGGATCTGAGATTTTATATCAAATTCTATTATATTGGTAAATTTCATGGGGATACTCCAATTTTTGCAAAAATTTTTGTTCTAGAGCTATATGATATAGTAGTCCGATCCTGACAATTTTCATACTTTATTATCTCACGGCTAAAAGTAGCTCAAATATGAAATTTCATTCCGATAACTCTTAAGATGCCAGCGTGAAGTTGATTTGCACAGACGGACGGACGGACAGACGGACATGGCTATATCGACTCAGCTTCTCATGCTGATCAAGAATATATATACTTTATGGGGTCGGAAACGTCTCCTTTTGTGCGTTACAAACATTTGACCAATTTTATAATACCCTCTGCAAGGGTATAAAAATATGAATATATTCACTGACGAGCTTGTGCGATTCCTTTTTTGTTTTCTATATATTTATACCCTTGCAAAAAGGGTATATTAATTTTGGTCAGAAGTGTGCAACGCATAGAAGGAAGCATCTCCGACCATATAAAGTATATATATTCTTGATCAGCACGACGAGACGAGTTGAAATAACCATGTCCGTTTGTCCGTCCGTCCGTACGTACGTCCGTCCGTCCGTCCGTCCGTACGTCCGTCCGTCTGGATCGATGCGAACTCCTCCTAGACCGTAACAGATACAGAGCTGAAATTTTGCACGTAGGCTTCTATATACTGCAGGGTTTGTATATCTCGGATTCACTCGGATCGGACCACTATATCATATAGCTCCCATACAAACGGCAAAGTCACGAACAGTGACTTTTCCCAATAACTTCGTTATTTTATCAGAAATTGCCATAAAAGTTGGTATTGGTCAGTTTTGTGTTTTTATTAATAATTGTGCCAAATTTGATCAAGATCGGGTGACTATATCATATAACTCTCATAGGAACGATCGGTCAAAAACAGTGACTTTTGTCAATAACTTCGTTACTTTTGATGCGATTGCTTTCAAATTTAACATTTGTCAGTTTAATATATCTGTTAATGCCTATGCCGAATTTTATGAAGATCGGGTGACTATATCATATAGCTCCCATAGGAACGATTGATGGAAAACAGTGACTTTGATTAATATCATCGTTATTTCCGAAGATTGTAGGCCGTTCTTTCGCAAACATTAGCCTTTTTAGATAAATCGTTTTTTCCTGTGATGGCTATAGGTAAGGAAAGAGTTACTAAAAAAGATGCAAGGTCGAAGTTAGCCCCGGACCTCTGTTTTTTTTTTTTATTTCTGGGGATAACAATTTGACCCAGCATTCGCTCATGGGATTAAGGCAACCCAGTAAAACTTAATCCAGATCAATTAAAATAAATAGTTAACGTAATTCATTTTCAATTAAGAAAAAAACATAAAGAAATTAATATAATTCAGCTTTTCACTTTCATAAGCATTTTAGAATAAGTAAGTAATATTAAATTAATATCATAATTCAATTTTCAGTTTCAAAAATTTGAGATTAAGTTTAAATGGTAATATGAAATTAATATCATAATTCATTTTTTTTTTTTTGTTTCAAAAAATTTTAGATTAAGAAGTAATAAAATTGTCCTTCTTTTAGTTTAATTAGGCTGGTTATGAATAAATTGTCTCATTAATTTATTCTGTCAACCCTAGTTGGTTTCTCAAGGTGATGAAACGTGCTGCTGGTAATGGTTTCGTCATTATATCGGCCAATTGAGAATCTGTTGGAATATACCTAAGACGAATTAGTTTCTTCTGAACTTGTTCTCTACTAAAATGATATTTAATATCTATGTGCTTTGTTCTCTTGTGGCAAGTAGGATTATTAACAATACTAATACAACCTTGGTTGTCTTCAAATATATCTATTGGACCATTTAATTCTAGTTTAACTTCATTTATTAATGACTTAAGCCATAATGTTTCTCTGACACCTTCAAATAGGGCCATGTATTCCGCTTCAGTTGACGAAGCAGCAACGGAATTTTGGTTCATGGTACTCCATGAAATTAAACAATTGTCAAACATTTTAAATACGAATCCAGTAGTGCTTTTTCTCGTTTCCAGCCCAATCAGAATCAACATATCCCATCAGAATACTATTGATATTTATATTTTAATGAAATGTCAATTTCAAATTAATAGAGCCTTTCAGATACCTTAAGACCCGTTTAAGACATTTCCAGAGTTCCTTATTGTTGTTATTTGTATATCGACTTAAAATGCTTATCGATGTACTCAAGTCGGGACGTGTGCATAACATAACGTACATTAACAACCAATCAAGTTTCTACAAGGTGCATCATATGATTCTTCTGATTGTAATGCCTCATAGTTTAGTTTGCTTGGGAGAAATGTACTAACTGCATGACAATCTTCCAGGTTAAATTTTCTTAAAACATTCCTAATATATGCTGACTGACTGAGACATAACTGATCGTTCTTCCTGTCAATTTTTATACCAATTAAAAAACGAATTTCCTGTAAGTCACTCATTTGAAATTTATTTTGTAGGTAAGATTTAAATTTAGACATTGTACAAGATTCATTTTTAGCAATTATTACATCATCGACATATACATAGAAGAATATAAATATTTTTAGAAATATCTCCTTTATCTAAAATATATATACAATACTCAGCTCCAAAATTTTCAAAACCAACCTCCTTTAATACCGATTCAAAAACTTCAAACCAACATTTTGCAGCTTGCTTAAGGCCATAAATCGCTTTATTGAGTTTACATACTTTATCCTCATCTTTATGGACTAAGGCTTTTGGAATCGTCATGTAAATTTCATCTTTTAGAGTTCCTTTTAAAAAAAGCAGTTTTTACATCCATGTGATGAATTTGTAGGTTATATTGATTTGAGAGTGCTAAAAGAAATCTAAAACTTGAAATTCGTGCAACTGGTGCAAATGTCTCATCATAATCTGTCATATATTCCTGGGGTAAAACCTCTTGCAACAAGTCTTGCTTTATAACTTTTTAAATTGCCAAACTCATCTCATACTAAAAACCCATTTGCAATCAACTATGTTTTTCCCGTCAGGCCTTTGCACTTAACACCAAGTATTGTTCTGAAAATAAGAGTTAAGTTCATCTTCAACGGCTTTTTCCCATTGAACTCTGTCTTCACGAAATTTAATTTCGTCATAAGTATTCGGAACGTCATTCAAACATAGTTGAGCATTCATAAGACATTTTTCTAAAAATCGATATGACAATTTGGGTTTATCTTTAATTCTTTCACTGCGTCTAATTTTCTTTTCAATTGCAACTTCTTTCAATTTATCAACAGTTTCAATAACTGGATCGGCATTCTCGAGACATGTGGAATTTTCTTTATGTTGCACATCTGATCCTTTTTGAACAGATTCATAATTTTCCACCAATGGAAAAACCGACTCTTCCAACTCTGTAATTACAGATTCATTACTTGAATCAACTTTATCAAGTTTAACATTAGAGTCTTCTTTATGAACATCACTATTTTCTATGATGTTAACTTCATCCACCACAACATCTCTTGCTATCATAAACTTCTTCCAGTTCATGTTCCACAATTTATACCCATTTGGCTCATAACCGACGAGTATAGTTTTAATTGACGTATCGTCAAACTTCCTTTTTTGAACTTTATTAAGAGCATATACTGTCGAGCCAAATATCCTGAGATATTTTAAAACAGGCTTTTTATTATGCCAAATCTCATAAGGTGTTTTCTTTATATCTTTCAAGGCTCTACTAGGGGACCTATTAATTAAATATGTTGCTGTTAAAAAAGCTTCTCCCCAAAATTGTTTGCTACAACAAATCATGGAACGAGCCTTCTCGGTGATTGTTCTAATCATCCGTTCTGAAACACCATTCAATTGTGGAGTATGAGGAACTGTAAGATGATAACTGATGCCTTTTTCAACACAAAACTCACGCATTTCATTAGATAGATATTCCCTGCCATTATCAATGTAGAGATTCACTATTTTCAAATTAAAGTGAGCTTCACTTTTTGCAATGAAATCTTTAAAAACAGAAAATACATCCGACTTATAAGTTATTAGGTATGTAACACAATAATGTGTGAACTGGTCAATAAAAACAACATAATAGTTTTTGTTATCAATTGTAGTGGGCGTGATTGGACCACAGACATCAGAATCGATTACAAACAGTGGTCGATAGAATGTTCTTTAATTTTCCTTTTTTTTAAATTTTAATCTAGATTGTTTGCCACTAATACAAGCCTCACATATGTACATAACCGTTTGACAGTACGACTTAAAAGATTGATATCTTCAAATAAGTTATTTCGTTTTATTTCTGAAAATTTTCCTAAACTTATATGACCCAATTATGCCACTAGAGATACTCTGCACTTTTTGAATTATTTGACGTGTATACTTTTGCATTTAATTGAAATTTTATAATTTGTACATTATACTCACTCTTTCCTTTAAGCACCAAATTACCGTTTTTAGTGACTTTTATGCCTTCAGGACCAAATTCAATTGTTAGCCCAGCATCCTGCATTTTCTTTAGTGATAATAGATTGTGTGGAATTTCCTTGATATATTCTCCGCGCTTTGCAATCTCAATTGCAATATTGGACTCCAAGTGTTCATACTCCGAAAACAACGTTATGTCTTTGATTAGATGGTATAAAAAAAATAATAAAATCTACCTCACTTGAAATTGCATTATTTTGTGTATTTCTTAGCATGAATGCAAAACCGGGATCTGACTGTGTAGTTGTAGCTATTTGACCTTGTCTCCCTTTGCCATTATTTTAGTTAGCCTGATTCCCTGCCTGCCTTTTCAAAATGAAACAATCTTTCTTTAAATGTCCTAATTTGCCACAGTGAAAACATTTTAGAGGTGATTTAAACTTGTTTTTAAAAGGCTTCTTAAATTGATTATTATGTTTATTTTTGTGTTGAATTTAAAAACTTTAGTGGTCTAAAAGTCTTGTTTTTACAAATGCTAATGTCAGGTTTTCCTCTGATAGGGTTTCAATTGCCGTGATTACTCCTTCGTAACTTGACGGAAGGCTTAAAAGTAACTGTGCAATTTTATCCATTTCATCCAACTGGCCTCCTGACGCAATGAGTTCAGTTATAAGGTCATCAAAAATCTTAAAATGATTTAGAAGTGGAGTATCAGTATCAGAATGCTCCACATTTGAAGAGATTGAAATTTAAAAAAAAAACCACTACTTATAATATGGCTCGAACAAAAATGCGATTGAGCTTCGCATTAGAGCGCGTCTCACAAGAAGTTTAACTTGGAAGGGCCCGATGGATACAATTATTATTTCCATGATTTTCGGAAGGAGGAACACCAATTGGATCGACTTCATAGCCTATTATGGCTCGTGCGAGCTGCAACTTTTGACCACCAATATGAATGTGAACTCGTATAAAAGCGTACTGGAAACTGCTTTTCCCTATCTTAAAAATCTCTTTTCAAATCGGCAATGGCATTTTCAACATGATAATACTCCAGTCCACACAGCCCGAATGATCAAATCGTGGATTGGATCACAAAATGTTGATTTGTTGCAGTGACCACCTTACTCGCCGGACCTAAATATAATTGAAAACGTTTGAGGATGGCTGTCCCGTAAAGTTTACGAATCTGGTAGACAGTATTCCACCAAAGAGGATTTGATTCAAGTGATTAAAAGCGCTTGGTCATCATTAAAATATCTGTTAATCACATAGCTCCCATCGGAATGATCCGTCGAAAACAGTGACTTAAACGCAAACATTAATCTTTTTAGATAAAAGTGAGGAAAGAGTCCCAAACAAATTGCAAGGGTATACAAACTTCGGCGCGGTCGAAGTTAGCCCCGGCCCTCTGGTTTTACTGTAAAGCAAGTTTCGTACAACGTGTTTGTTGCTGCGCGTATGCGTGAGTTACCATCGGGAGCTAGATGGTTTGAATGAGGGTGTGTGAGATGTGTGTATATTTATTTTTTTTTTTTAGAGTATTTCAAATGTTAAAACAGAAGTGAAGATTATTAATAATGGTCTCTACATTTTGTCTGTCTTTGTGTGTCTATTACAATCGAATTAATGTATGTAGTGGTGATTTAATGATCGTTACTATATTTATTTATTTATTAATATTTGAATTGTTTGATGACAATCGAGTTCAATAAAAGCTTCTGCTCTCTGACGTGACGGTCGTGTTTTTGCTTAGCTCCTGAGTTTTATTAATATATATTGTTTTTTCCCAATTTTTAATTGTGCCTAGTTTGTTTTCGTTTTCGCTGGTGTCATTTGCTTGAAACCCTTGTGTTTTATTTGCATAATTCGCCAAATTAAACAGTTTTGTTTTTTTCTTTTTTGTGATTAGTGTTTGGTGCATCTAAATTGTTTTTATTTTTTTCTTATTGTTCTCTCCCGTCATTGCTTCTGCAGTTGCTCCCCTCATCGCCCCCATCATACCATCAGTGCTAGTGGTTTTGTTGTTCTCTCTGCTTTGTGCTTGTGCTCAGCTTCCCTCCCGCGTAATTACTTTTCTAAAGCCGCCTCTCAAAGCTCGTCTTATAACTGTTCTTGCACTCTCTCTTGTGCTGTGTACTCTAGCTGTCTCTTTGTTTTATTTGTAATTATTGATTTTTTATCGATAATTATCTTTGTGCTGTTTATTTAAATTTTTATATATATTTTTTTTTGTTGTTTTTTTTTGCCTTGTGTTTATTTTGGCTTTTCAATGGCTTGTTGTCTACCCAATTGCAAGCATTCTGATCGTTTTGACGATCAGTATAGAGCAATATCGTGTTGGCTTTGCGACAATCTTATTCACTTAAAATGTGCTGGCCTCAACGGCCGTGATTACGACAAATTTTCTGGTTTGTCTGTGTCTAAGCCTGAGCTTGGCTTAATGCGCTGGACTTGCCCATCTTGTGCCAGCCAGCAGCTTTATTTTAGCCGAATGTACAGGGATCTTCGTTTAAAGTTTCTTTCTCTAAATAAAATGGCCAAACAGCTGTCTAATGAGTGTGACTCTAGCATAAATTTATTGTCGCAATTCAAGTTTGATCCACCTTCTAAGGAATTGCCTCATAAGCAGTCGCCCGCACTTTCTATTACATCTTCTCCCATTTTACTTTCGCCTACACCATCTTCTTGTCCCTCTTTATGCTCTTCTTTTCAGATTGATGTACCCACTACAAGCCCTGGTGTACCTCAATCTATCCCTCACGGGAACTCTGATCAATTACTGGATCATGCTGGCTTTCAATCACTTGCGGATCCCAATGCTCCTCCGCCTCCACTAACTGTAGTGCCTCATCGTAAACAATTATTTATCTCTAGGCTTGCTCCAGATACTTCTGAATCGTCTGTGGCAGCTTACATTGGTAATATATGCCCTGCTAAGGTTTTAATTCAAAAGTTTAAGTTTTCTAGGCCTCGCGAAATCTCCTCTTTTAAAATTACTGTACCAAATGAGTATTTCTCAGCTATGGTTGACCCTAACTTTTGGCCAGAGGGCCTAGTTGTACACGAATTTGCGCCCAATAAGCGCTCCCGCCCTTTGCCTGTCCACCTTCCTAATGTATCTTCTGCTTCAAAAAACTAATAACGTCTAGTCTTTGCATTCACTATCAAAATGTAAGAGGACTTCTTACCAAGCTCTCGAAACTATTCTGCGATAGCCAAACCTTTTCGGCTGAGATATTAGCTTTCTCTGAAACTTGGCTTAACTCCTCTGTTTTTGATAATGAAATTCTTTCTAATAACTTTATTTCTTATAGGCTTGATCGTGTTGGTCGTCGTGGCGGCGGAGTACTCATTGCAGTCAACTCGAATCTGTGCTCAAGTGTTGTGCCGATTGATCTCCCCTTAGGTGTTGAGTTTATTTGCGTCGAAGTTACATGTTCTAACTTTAGCTTATATATCTCTTGTTCATACATTCCTCCAGCTTCTGATATGATGATCTACATGCACCATGCTGATGCTTTGCGAACTATTTTTAGTCGTCTTAAAGATCGTGATATTTTTATAGCTTTAGGTGATTTTAACTTGCCTAATGTTTCTTGGCTTGCTGATGATAATCTATCTTTCTTAATTCCTTCATCTCAACATGTTTTTCTTGATAGCCTACTTGAATGTCCGCTATATCAGTTGAATTCTTTTCTTAACTCTTCTAAAAGAATCCTCGATCTTGTTTTTGTCTCTGATCCCACTGTTAGTGCTGTATCACAAACACAGCCCCTAGTGAAGCCTGAAGATACTTATCACCCTACCATTGAAATTACTATTTCTTACAATTCCGTTAATAATTCATTCAATAACATCTCAATCATTCTCATTCTCGTCGCAGATGTTTTCGTAAAACAAATTTCAATCTTCTTAACAGCCTTATTTTCTCTTTTGATTGGTCATTTCTATTTGAGTGCTGTGATATAGATTGTGCAGTAAATTTTTTCTACTCTGCTCTTAATTCTCTAATTGATAAATGCGTGCCTTATGTCTCTACCGTCTCCAGTGCGCCAGTCTGGTTCACACGTAGGCTCTGTAATCTCCGATGCAAATTATTGTGTAGCCAAATCTCAATTTTGCCTTTTAAATACTCAATGCTACAATAATTATATCGTTCGCTGTAAGGTTGAATTTTATAAGAACCCCAAAAGATTTTATAACTTTGTTAATTCCAAAAGACGCTCTAATTTACTACCTTCCACCTTCAGACTTAATGACCAGACTGCTAATTGTGATTCAGATATTTCAGATCTGTTTGCTAAATTCTTTCAGTCGACTTATTCTTCTACTGCTTCGGATCCCACACCTTATCCCTTCACAATTCCACATTTAAATTGTATGTTTTTTCTAAATATTACTGAAGACTGTATTATCTCTAGCTTGTCATCTATGACGTCTTCCTTCGTACCCGGGCCTGATAATATACCTAGTTGCATCCTTAAAATGTGTTCGATTTCCCTATCTAAGCCTTTATCTCGGTTATTCTTTATATCGAGTGAGACTTGTCGCTTCCCTGATATTTGGAAGGAGTCTTTTATTATTCCGCTTTTTAAAAAGGGTAACAAATCGGATATTTCTAACTACCGTGGCATTGCCAAACTTTCGGCAATACCTAAGCTGTTTGAGAAAATTATTACGTCTTCCCTTCAACACCTATCCAGATCCGCTATTTCTGCTTGTCAGCATGGCTTCATGAAAGGTCGTTCGTCGCTTACCAACCTTTTAGAATTGACTACCCTTGTACACCATGGCTTCCGTAAAAGTGTCAAACTGATGTTATTTATACTGACTTTAGTAAGGCTTTCGATACGGTTGATCATTCCTTGCTTCTCATGAAACTTAACATCATGGGTTTTTCCCCGAAACTATTGGCTTGGTTAAAGTCGTATCTTATTGGCAGAACCCAAAAGGTGTCTTTTCGTTCCTCGATATCTAAAACTGTTCGAGTTACGTCAGGTGTCCCCCAAGGCAGTCATCTGGGCCCACTGTTATTTACCTTGTTTATAAACGATTTGCCTTTGGCCTTGGCTCATTCACGCGTGCTCATGTTTGCGGATGACGTGAAGATTTGCTATTCATATAATGATCCTTCTTTCCAACAGTACTTGCAATCAGATCTCGATGCGTTCTGTGTTTGGTGTCACGTTAATAAATTACACCTTAATGCCTCTAAATGCTCTTTTATAACTTTCAGTCGTTTGTCGCCGTTCCTAGCTCAATACTCTATTAAGTCTGTTCTGTTAGATTGTGTACCATCATTTAAAGACTTAGGCGTTATGTTTGACCCAAAACTTTCTTTTAATATTCATATATTTTCAATTGTTAATAGAGCATGCAGTCTTCTTGGCTTCATTAAACGTTGGGCCAAAGAATTTGATGATCCATATGTGACAAAGGTTTTATACACTTCGTTAGTTCGCCCTACTCTAGAATATTGCTCACCAGTGTGGAATCCTCAATATGATGTTCACCAGCGTAGTATTGAATCGGTACAGAAGCAATTCCTTAAGTTTGCGTTACGCGGTCTTAATTGGGACCCGAATCTTCGCCTACCTTCTTATTCTGACAGACTTCTTCTTATTAATCTTCCTTCACTTTACAACCGTAGGCTCGTATTTGGGATTCTCTTTCTACATAAAGTAGTCAACGGCGAAGTCAGTTCTACCAATTTACTAGATACGCTATATTTTTGTGTTCCCTCAGGTCGGACCAGAAACTTTTTTCCGCTTCACCTTAGTAGATGTTTGACTAACTACTCTCTTCACGAACCTCTTCGTGTTCTTTGCCAATCTTTTAACAACCTTTCTCACCTTATTTCTCCTCATCTATCTGTCACTTCTCCTCGCGCTATACTTTTTAATTATCTACAGCGTAACCACTGAAAGTATTCTGGACTGGATATTTGATTGGCTGCAACTCATCCCTGACCACATTGGCTGTGAATCGGGGCATAGCTGGCACCTTGTTGCAAATAAAACACCTCCATCGGGTCGGGGATGTTGTGCATATAGCTAAGCTACCTTAATGAATTAATTACTATTTGTATTTTAGCTTAAGCTTTTTCGTCGACTGCTGACTTTAAATAAATAAATAAATAAATAAATAAATATATTGTTAAGATTTAAACATACTTATAAAAACGATCATTAAATCACGACTACATTTTTGGGGGCTCGCCCGAAATATGGTTTAAAGAAATTAACATACATACATATAACACCACGTGAGTGAAAGAGACAACAAATAAAGTTCTACGAAGTGACAAAGCAAAAACCGTTTGTGCCGGCATCATTGTGTAAGAGCAAGCGAGATAGGCTGTGCTATATTTGTTGCGTAAAATGGTTGATGCCCAAATACGTTACGAAGCAGACACTAGCGCGAGGCAAAATGTCAGCAGAGGCAGAGGCAACCCGTTGGCAGAGGCAAAGCTGGACGTAGCGCGAGGCAAAACGTAAGCAGAGGCAGAGGCAACCCGTTGGCAGAGGCAAAGCTGGACGTAGCGTGAGGTGAAACGTAAGCAGAGGCAGGTGCAACCCGTTGGCAGAGGCAAAGCTGGACGAGGCAGAAGCGAGGAAGAAGTTGAATCAGTAGTTACAGCTACAGGCGAACTGCCTACAAATAATTTTGGTCGATCTTGGTACACCTTAAAAGATGTTGAGGGCAGTGTATCCTATTTTTCCGGCTCAGGTAGTCCCGATATTGATTTGTGGGTGCAAGAGATAGAAGAGTGTGCTATTACAGTACTATGGGATAAGCTACAGACCTTTATATACGCCAAACAGTTGTTAGCTGCGGCAGCTAAATCATTTATTCGGAGTCAACATGGTATACACAATTAGAAGATATTAAAAGCAGCATTGCGCAAGGAATTTGGTTCGAAACGATCAGCAGCTGAGATTCATAGAATATTATCGCAACGTTTTCAGAAAAGAGAGGAGACTTTACATGAATATTTGTATGCTTTAATGGAAATTGCCAAACCAGTAAATTTGGGCGATGAGAGCTGATATAGAATATTTTGTAAAGGGCATTCCAGACTCACAAGTAAATAAAGCTATTCTATTTCAAGCCAGAAATCTAGAGCAACTGAAATTTCAAATAGAAACGTATCAGAAAGTACGTGCTTCACACAAGTCGTTAAACAAGTTTGAGGCTCAGTCAGGGAAAAAGATTAATCAGGGTACAATAATAGATACATCTAAGAATCGAAAGTGCTACGGATGCGGTGATACATCACATATCAGACGAGACTGTCCAAAGAACGATCAAAAGTGTTTTAAATGTGGTAAAGTAGGACATCGAATGGCCCAGTGCAAACCAGAAAATGCAATTAAATACGAGAGAAATACAAACATGGTAGAAAATGAAGATGTAGTAATACAGCCGTCAAGCGAATTTACTCCGTCAGGGTTAGAACTTAAAGACATCGTATATTTAAACGTTATATTTAAAGGACTTGTAGATACTGGCGCTGGTTTATGTCTTATGCGAAGAAAAATTTATTTTATGATTGGATCGAAACCGTTATTAGGCGGATCTAGACACTTAACAGGAATTGGCGACAGTAAGGTGTTGACTTTCGGTAGTTTTATAATACCAGTGGAAGTGGATGGTTTAGTTATGAACATAGAATTCCATGTAGTGCCAGATCAGGAAATAAGTTTTGATGATATTGAACACTGTCAATATAAGTGTAACAGCAAATGGATCTAAGTTTGCTATTCGCAACGATATAGAAGTTTGTCACACCCATATTATATCAAAGAGAGAACAAAATGAGTCAGATACTCAGTGGGCAGGAGAGATTGGAAAAATCTTCATCACAAATATTGAAGAGAGGGATAAGAGTCCAGACATAAATCTTTCGCATTTGAGCCATTTGATAAAAGGGAAAGTAGAGAAATTAATTCGAAACTACCAACCAAAAAGAAATGCAAACGCACCAATAAGCATGAAAATTATATTGAGCGACGAAATACCTGTCTATCAGCACCCGAGACGTTTAGCCCTTTGTGACCAGGAAATCGTTGACAAACAAATTCAAGAATGGCTAGCAGAGAAAATAATTAAAACCAGTACTTCAGAGTACGCGTCTCCAGTTGTCTTAGTCTCGAAAAAGAATGGTCAGAAGCGTTTATGCTGTGACTACAGGAAATTAAATGAAAAGATACTTCGTGATAACTTTCCTATGGCTCATATGGACAGCGTTTTAGAAAAGTTGCAAGGTGCCAATATGTTTTCAACTTTAGACTTAACAAACGGATTTTTCCATGTACCGGTAGTAGAAAGCTCTCAGAAATAATCTTCTTTTGTTACTCAGAGTGGACAATATGAATTCCTGTATGTTCCTTTCGGTATTTCTAATTCACCAGCTGTATTTACAAGATTCATAATGGTTGTGTTACAAGATTTGATTAAAGCAAATGATTGTGTAGTCTACATGGACGACATCATCATTCCAAGTGGAGGTATAGATGATGGTTTGGCCAAGCTAAAACGCTTACTAGACGAGTCAGTAAAAAACGGGTTACGAATTAATTGGAGTAAATGTCGGATGCTGCAACGAAACGTTCTATTTTTAGAAAATTTATTGAGAATTATGCAGTAATCGCGAAGCCGTTGTCCGATTTGATGCGTAAGGATTCGAAGTTTGAATTTAAAGATATACACAAACTCGCTTTCGAAGAACTCAGAGCTGCGTTGACTAAAGAACCCGTCCTTAAATTGTTTAACCCGAAATTGCAAACTGATCGCATATTTCGCATGTTTTATGCTTGTTGAGGGCACTATTAAACATCGATTAAAAGAAGCTCAGTTGTAAGATGAGGGGACCAAGGCAGTAAGGACGCTAGTAGAAAAGGAATGTTATAAAGACTTCTATATAGAGAAGGAGAAATCATACTATATTCCCGAATTGAGAGATAAGGTTATTCGTGTGGTACATAGTTGTGTGGAGTGTATTGTTGTTAACGCAAAGGCTGGCAAAAGAGAGGGAAACTTCAATAGAAAAGGGTGACAAACCACTTTGTTCTTACCATATTGATCACGTCGGACCAATGGAACTTACGAATAAACGGTATAATTACTTGGGGTTATACAACAACAACAAGAAGTCAGCTAATCTAAAGAGAAAAGAGGGAAAACGATTCAAAATAAATGATTTGGTTGCTTTTAAGCGTATCCAATATGGCGTTGGTCTGAAACTTAAAGGAAAGTATTTAGGACCATATAAGGTAACGGCAATTAAAAATCATGGAAGATATGAAGTAGAGAAAGTCGGACAAGCGGAAGGGCCTAATAGGACATCAACTGTATCGGAATATATGAAATTGTGGGGACCGTCATTCGGGTCGTACTGTCAGGAGGGCCGAATGTGTGAAATGGCATTGAGAGAGAGCAATCCAAAGTGATAGAAGAGAAGAGACAAACACGTAGTGGCCGAACATTCTAGTAGTTGAGAGCAGGGCATACGATCATTATATAAGTTGAGAGAAAGCAAGGCATATGATCATTATATAAGTTGAGAGAAAGCTTGTTAAAGAGGCCGCGGGTTATTCGCAAAGAGACTGTCAACTGAGTCGCACGTCAAGGTCCATAAGTAGTCCAGTGTTATTTTTATAAGTATGCTTAAATCTTAACAATATATTGAACTCGATTGTCATCAAACAATTCAAATATTAATAAATAAATAAATATAGTAACGATCATTAAATCACCACTACATGTATGTGTGTATGTATGTTTTATGTATGGTGATTTCTGGGAACAGGAAAGAATCGATGCCACGTCTTCTTTCCTGGGTCTCGTTCCCAAATTTTGTGGCCAGGGTGTTGGGTTGGTAACTCCTCCCACCCAAAATGAAGCAAATGCGTTTAGAATGGGGTGTCAGGGTGGACCGCTAATTTTCTCTGTGTGACTTTGGCTTATTCATCGGTCCGTAGTTGTCCACTTGTGATTCCAACTCAACACAAAAGGATATAGAGGTATGCTGAAAAGTTAATTTTCCGAGTTATTTTGTTAGCATTTTCTGTTACAATTTTAATTTTTTTTTTTTTTCACATGGTGAAAACATGTTTACAATGCGTTTGGGTATGATGAATGACATATGTATGTATGTAAAAAGTAAGGATTATACTAATTATTATTTTGTTGTCCGGCTTATTTTAGATTTATGGATTTTTTGTAAGCTTCTGGTGATAAGTGTGTTACCTTTATCTCGTAAAACTTTATGTTTTGAAAATGTTGGCGTTAACTTATTTCTACGGTTTTCTTTACGAAATATGCTATCATTAGTTGATAAGGGGGCTGCGGATTTCCGAGCTTCATTAAGTTTATCAAGTTTGCTGAACTTTTATGTAAAATCTCTTTTACCTCTTGGTATAATTTTGATTGAAAAAATTTAATTCTTGTAAATATTCATGATTAGTGTCGTATTTAATTATTTCTTCAAATATATGTGTGCGTCCAGTGAAAAGTTCAAAAGATCTATATTTTGTAGATGAATGTATAGCGTTATTGTACGTGAGAAGTGTTTCCGAAAGAGTTTCTTCGTGTTTGTTAATCTGCTTATTTTTCTTTTTTAATTCTGTGATTATTCTATAGGTTTCAGTAAGTGTCGAATGTAATCGTTCTACTGGAGAGTTGCTGGATGACTGCTGAAAGGAAGATATATGACATTGGATGACTGCTGAAAGAAAGTTATATGACATTGGATGTTGTATTGATTACAGAAATCGCCTTGGTCATAAACTATTTTTTAAATTATTTCTACGGTTTTCTTTACGAAATATGCTATCATTAGTTGATAAGGGGCTGCGAATTTCCGAGCTTCATTAAGTTTATCAAGTTTGCTGAACTTTTATGTAAAATCTCTTTTACCTCTTGGTATAATTTTGATTGAAAAAATTTAATTCTTGTAAATATTCATGATTAGTGTCGTATTTAATTATTTCTTCAAATATATGTGTGCGTCCAGTGAAAAGTTCAAAAGATCTATATTTTGTAGATGAATGTATAGCGTTATTGTACGTGAGAAGTGTTTCCGAAAGAGTTTCTTCGTGTTTGTTAATCTGCTTATTTTTCTTTTTTAATTCTGTGATTATTCTATAGGTTTCAGTAAGTGTCGAATGTAATCGTTCTACTGGAGAGTTGCTGGATGACTGCTGAAAGGAAGATATATGACATTGGATGACTGCTGAAAGAAAGTTATATGACATTGGATGTTGTATTGATTACAGAAATCGCCTTGGTCATAAACTATTTTTTAAGGTATTCCAAAAAGACTGAAAAAATTTTATCGTGTATATGTCTATATGGACTATGTCGATTGGTTTGCAATGAGTTTCTGGTACTTCAAAAGGTGGTTTCTGTGGTTGTCTATCGTATTTAAGTGTGAGGCAAATTTCACAACCCTTTATTATTTGCGCTATTTTGCTTTTCATATGTGGAAAGTAGACTTTTCTTTTAAGGTACATTAATGTTTCATCAATACCCCGGCGATTGGTATTATTGTGATAATCATTGACTGTTTTTTCTTGCTCGGTTGTATCAGTAATATCATTTAAAAGACTTGTACACCTAAGCAAGTTAAATAATTTATTGTGAGAAAAATTTTTAGAAAACACATCTAGTACTATTTGAGTATTTTTCTGATGTGTAAATTAGAAATTTTTTTAGAATGTCCAGTACAGTATCTGAGTTAAATCTAGGTTCTGTGATTGTTCGCCTTAATTTGTTTTTAAAGGGAGTAGAAACCTGGTAAGAAGCTGAGAACCTTCAGCTAAAACAATCTGCAAATTAAAATCGTTAAGTGGTTTTTTGACAATTATTATGCTTGTTGAAAGATTATACAGAGATGTTACTTTGTTATTTGAAAGGTTTCCGACATCTATATTGTTAACGATAATATTTGCTTCGGGTCGGATACGACTCAGTGCATCTGCAACTATGTTCTGAGATGCTTTTTTGTATGACAATTCGTATTCGTATTCTAGTTTGTAGTTTCCAACGGGCGACCTTGCCTTTGGTGGAAAATGGTCCTGTGTTCCATGTTAATGGTTTGTGGTCTGAAACTAAAACAAATTTTTTTCCGAATAAGTAGGGTAAGTTCACTGTGGACTGCAAGCATTTCTTTTTCTGTAGCTGAATAACGGGTTTTTTCATCAAATAATGTGCGACTTGCGTGAGAAATAGGTTTGTCGCTTCCGCTTGTTTGCATCAGTAGTTAATATAAAGGGTTCTTTAAAGTTTGGGTAGGTCAATATTGGATTATTACAAAGTAATGCCTTACAGAATTCAAAAGCTTTACAGAATTCTTTATCAGTCGTTACTGCTTTTGTACCTTTTAATTGTTGTGTTAGTGGCTTTGTTATGCTGGGAAAATCTTTAAATAAATTTTCTGCAATAACCAAGGAATCCAAGGAATGATTTAATTTGTCTCCTGTTTTTTGGGATGGGAAACTCCTGAATGGATTTTATCTTATTTGGGTTAAGTTTGACCCCATCTTGAGTTACAATATGACCTAGAAAATTATATTCTCTCCGAAGGAAGTCAGATTTTGCGATTTGTAGCTTAAGATTAGCGGATTTGAGTCTATCAAATACTTGTATTATATCAATCAGGTGTTATTGCAGAGATGGTGAAAAAATTATAATGTCATCTAGGTATACTAAACAAATGGAACCTACTAGATCTCCAAGGACATGGTCCATTACTCTTTGGAACGTCGCAGGTGCATTCCTTAACCCAAACGGCATACGGATGAATTAAAAGTGGCCACCTTCGACTGTAAAAGCTGTTTTGCTCCTATCTGCCTGGTTCATTTCAATCTGGTGAAATCCACTAGCTAAATCAAGAGTTGAGAAGTAATTAGATTTACCAAGTTGGTCCAAAATCTCATTTATATTTGGAATTGGATAACGGTTTGAAATTGTTTTTTCGTTAAGTTTACGATAATCTAGAACTAATCTCCATTTCTGCGTTTCAGGGGAGTTTGATTTTTTTGGAACTATTCAAACAGGGGCGCTCCAAGGCGAATAACTGTTTTTAATTATGTTTTGCTCTAGCATTGAGTCTATTTGGTCTTTTACTTCTTTCTTTTTAAAGTCGTCAGTTGTGCGTATATAATGTTTAATATCGCTGGTAAATGTTAGTTTTTGATTGTCGTCATAAAAAAGGTCTGTATAATACTTGCTACAGAATTGCATTAATGCAATTTTTTCTTCGGAGTTTAGGTGATCGGTTTTTAATTTGGTAACGTATTTGTGGACATGTGGAAGACTTTGATTGTCCGAATTTATGTTGTATATTTCAATATAGTGATTTTGATCGTAGGGGATGGTTTCTAATGGCTGTTCTATATATAATTGCTGATCTTCGAGTGAATTATTTACGATTACCATCTTGCTATATCCATTAACTGAATTGTATAGTCCTTCTGAAATCTCTAACGATAAGTGCTTATTATACATTGTCGGTTGAGAGTAGAAATTACCTTCCTTCATCCGGACCGGAAGGATTATTAAAGATTTTGAAGAAGCTGGGATAATATGTACTTCAGTAACTGGGTTGTCTTGTAAACAAATTTTTAAACATGATTTTTGAGTTTCTAAACAATTTTATGGGTTGAGTTGTAAGGGAATTAATCCATATAAAAGGGAGTGTCGACCCGTGTGATTTTTTGGTAAGTACCCTGTTGGTTCTCGGAGGCAGTTTCAGATGAAGATTGCTGCTCATTGATATTGTGCAATTGGTTCCTAGTTGGGCCTGTTGAATTGAAAGGATTTACAGTTGAATTTCTATTATGGTAGTTATTATTAGCCTGGTTGTTAATGTTAGGCTGAGAAATGGTTGAATTATTTCTAAATAACTGGCTTCTATTGTTAGAATAGGGGTTGTTGTTTGGTTGATTTTTTCATATTTTTGGGGGTGTGAGTATGGTGTTACCTGTGCTCTAAAATTCTGGCTAGTATTTGGTTTTTGCGAATAGAAGGTCTTTTCGACACGGCAATTTTATTAAAGGTTTAAGGGGTCCTCGTAGATTAATTAAAAAAGTATTCAAACATATCTCGTCATATAATTTTGGTTTGTCAGTTGAGTTTTGGTTTGTGTTTTGTAAAATGTCCGTCAATTGTGATCTTATTTTCAAAATACTATAAAATAGTTGACCTAATGACAAGCTATCATGAAAGTTTTGTATATCGCGAATAAGCATGGCTTCGCTTTTCCTGTTCGATGAGATAAGCCTTGATGTCATCCCATATGAGTGCAGTATTGGATAGTTCTAAGGCGTCATTAGCTCTACCTACGATTTTATTCCTGATGGCTCTTAACAGAAGGGAGCTGTATGGTGTCTGGTCAGTTCCACTGATCCATGCGATGACTTCTTCCACATTGACAAAGAAGTCTTGCAGTTTATTAGGGATGCCGTCAAAAGTAGGTGGCTCCTTGATAAAGGCAAGGATGTCAGTTGGATTTAAAGATGTTGGGTTGTTGGTTAAGCTGCTTATTGTAGGCGTAACGTTTGGAGTCGATATAGTTGTGGGAACTGACACTGAGGCGTTTCCAGAATCCATTGCTACTTCCCGTTGTGTGAATGAACTAGATCTCTACAAATGAGTCTTGCCTTTCGTCTGGCAGATGTTCTTTTTGTGGCTGCTTGTAATGTAGATTTTTTTTGGCATTTATGTTGACGTGATTTGTTGACGTGAGTGTTTCTACCCTGCAGTACGCGTCTGCGGAGACTCTCCGGAGAGTTTACGGGGACATGTCCGCTGTCTTGGGGGACATAGCGGCGACACGTTCATTTAAGTTGCGGCGACATTTAACATTAGATGGCCCAGCAATAAGGACAATCGGGACAACCTGGCGACAAACTCGACGGTACGTCCGGGGGTGGTTTTTCGAAAATGTTTTGAGGTACATTTGCAAAGAAATTTCTACTGAACGCCGACGGTACGTCGGCAGGTCTTCTTTGCGTTCGTGTCAGAGGACGTTCCATCGACAATTGCGTTGAATGTCAACCGTTGGTCGGTGGGACTTCTTTTCATGCGCTTCAGAGGACGTTCCAAATGCATTCAATATCGATAGTGTTGTCCATACAAAAATAAAATAAAAAATACAAAATTTTCTTTTAATTGTGGTAGATTTTGTGACCTTTGTGTTATTATATTCAGATTTTTTCAGGCTTCAGGTCATATGTTCCAAATAAAATAAAAACAAATATAGTTTTTAATTTTTCTTTTTTCCGATATATTTCGGTTGCGCAGCGGCAACCGTCTTCAGGGCAACTACAATAGAATACAAGAAACATTTAACAATTATATGACACTTAACATCTTTTAACATACATTGTTTAACACGTCAGCACCGTTCGACGTGGAGCTAAAAACTAATTATTGTCAAGTAAATGTCTGTATATGTGAGCGCAGTTGTCGGTATCCGTCTTGAAGTTAAGTCGTGTGGCGCTCGGAGTGTTGATAATATGTAGCATCTCCATGGTGAACCTTTTATTGTAATGCCGCTCTTCATCTAATATTGTTGTCTCTTCGAAATTCGGTGCATGGCCACTAGTTGCACAGTGTGTCATTAGTGCCGTTTTTGGTGTATCTGTATAATGTCTCATTTTATAGTCAGATTTGTGTTGGGAAATCCTAGTTTTTAACTTTAATTTTGTCGTCCCTATGTATATTTTATTGCACGGGATGTTTCTTTGTCCATTGCATGGAATTTTGTATATTACATTGCTTCTATTTGTCATCTCTATCTTGGATTTTGTTTTGTTGAATATATGTTTAAGGGTATTGTCAGGTTTGTGTGCTATTTTTATTCCAGCTTTGTCATAACAATCCGAATGTGATAGTCTTTCTGATAATTTAGGTACATACATAAGTGACAGACAAGTAGGTTTTCTCATTCTTAGTTTTGTCAATGGGGGATTTATGTTTTTTGAACAATGTCTTGATTACGTTATCCTGAAAATAGTTGTCCTTTAAAATATTTATTATTTCCTTCTTCGTTTCTTCATGGTATATTTTATCTGAAATGTTTAGCATCCGTTGGAAACAGCTCCTTGCTGTATTTATTATCATAGTCTTGGGGTGTTTTGAGTTGAAATTTATGATTCGTCCTGATGCTGTTGGCTTCCTATACCATTTTAGTTTTAATTCGTTTCCTCGTCTGATGATCATAGAGTCCAAATACGCCAGTTTTCCATTGTCTTCCAGCTCCATGGTAAATTTAATATTCCTGTCAAATGAATTTAGGGTGTCCAGTGTTTTATCGATGTCATCTTGAAAAAATTCAATTGAATTCAATTGTCAATTGAAAAAATATCATCTACATATTTCGTTAATAATCTTGGTGGTCTGGTTAGTTTATCCATTGTAGTGTCCAGAAGAGTTTCCATAACGATGTCCGCAATGACAGGTGAGGCCGGAGATCCCATCGGCATTCCTTTCAATTTAATTTAATTAAGGAAAATATAAGTTTTTCAAATCTAAAGAAATTTAAATATTTTAAAAACTTGTATAATATTTTCTTTTCAAAATTAGGTAAAATATTAAAGGTTTTAAAATATTTGAATTTCTGAGAAAAATATTATAATATTATACAATTAATATTATATTATGTAAACTTTACATACTTAAAAAAAAAAAAATTGTATTGCCTCGCCACGGCCCGGGATCGAACCTGGTCCATTTAAGACATAATTTTGTTGGCAAAATTTGTTGTCCCGTTCCTTGCACTTTCTAGAACTTTCTATTTTTATACCCTTGCAAAAAGGGTATATTAATTTTGGTCAGAGTGTGCAACACATAGAACGAAGCATCTCAGACCATATAAAGTATATATATTCTTGATCAGCACGACGGGACGAGTTCAAAGAACCATGTCCGTCCGTCCGTCCGTCCGTCTGTGCAAATCAACTTCACGCTGGCATCTTATAAAGAAAAAAATTATTATACCCTTGCAGAGGGTATTATAAAATTGGTCAGATGTTTGTAACGCACAGAAGGAGACGTTTCCGACCCCATAAAGTATATATATTCTTGATCAGCATGAGAAGCTGAGTCGTCTGTCCGCCGGTGCGTACGCAACGGGTTGAAATTTTGTTTGGGGTCTCTATTACCCGGGTGAGATAAAGTAAGAAAATTGTCAGGATCGGACTACTATATCATATAGCTAGAGCAAAAATTTTTGCAAAATTTGGAGTATCCCCATGAAATTTACCAATATAATAGAATTTGATATAAAATCTCAGATCCCAAAATTTGAATCTGATCGGATAAATAGAACACAAGTTACAGACAGTACAAATCGGTTCAAGCGCCGACGGCAGCTACGTCATCAGCAAATCAAACAAAACACATGCATACACACACACAGACGTAGCGTCGTCGCTCTCTGTTTTTGGTCGCGTTTAAACCCGTCTTTTATCCTACAAAAGAGTTATTCAGTGGTATTTCCATTAAACGTGCAGCGCTACTCACGGTGCTACTGTTACCCATCCCTCCTGGTGTCTGTGATCTGGAATCTTTTGCTGTTTTCGGTCGGTCTCAGGAGTCCCCGCTGTCGTTCGTGGCCAGAGGGGAACGGTGGACGCCCCCTCCGTTTCCCGACTTTCGCCGTTGCCTGCGTAGTGGTGAGGTGATTGCAGCAAAGAGGAGCAGGAACAGGAATCACACACAAGGGAAAATAAAACTAAAAGTGGTGTGGTTGCCAGCTGACTGCCGGCCCTGCCAAACCGCTCTCGGAGACCCATCATCAGCGAGCAGAGCTTTTGCACAGCAACAACCCGAGCTTTTAAGCTCCCCTCTTCCCCTAAGCCAAGCTTCAGCAGTTTATAGCAGTCTTTTCGGCCTCGCGGCGAACAACTGATCGCTAGCGGTGCCGGTAAGCAAGCGGCCACCTGGCCGTGGGCCCAGGTTCGATCCCCGGCTGGGCCGCCAGCCACTTGAGATAATTTAAATTAAATTAAATTATATTTATTAACTTTGAAGTTGTATCTGTTTACTCAAGTACTCAATAACTATTATTCTGTACTTGCCACACCCCCCTTGCCAATCTTTTCGACCTTGAAGACAATACAGGCGGGATTGCTAAGCCACAGTGTGGAGCGATGTTACGCTCCCCGCCGCCACAGAGCAGAGCAGCAGCTGTTGCCCCAAAGAGCAACTCTCCCATGGTGCGACCTGTCACAGCAGAAGCTGATGTCGCCAATAGCAGCGCAAGAGCAAATGGATCGATTGTGGCACTGCAGAGCGGCTTAGTAGCAGCGTCACCGGCGGCTACGACAACTCTGTCGGCAAAAGCAAAGCGAGTCAGAAAGGAGGCAGGTTCCCCAGGCGGAAATTTTCCGAAAAGAGCCAAGTCAAGGCAACAGCGTGGCGCCACGATTGATGATGAAATCAAGGAAATGGGATCCCTGCTGCAGCATATAATCGAAGCCACCAGCCCTTTGAGCGAGGCAAAGTAAAACTCCGAGGAGGAGAAACAAGTGGAAGATGCCCCTAAGGGCGAGGTAAAGCGGCAACGTCATATAAATGACAGACTAAGGCGTCAGTTCGTTAGGCTAAAGGAGTTGCACGAAGCTATCAGCGTCTTTATTGCAACACACATCAACGGTGTAGAAGCAGCACCAACGGTAAAGGTGTCAGCAAGATACAGCAGGATATCGACACAGCACTTGAAGGCCAAGTCGAGGCGAAATCGTTGGCAAATCTTGTCAGATTGGACGTGTTGGAAATGGATGAAGAGGCCACCAAAGCAGAAATATGCCATGCAGTATTGATGCAGCTAAGTCTAAAGGTGACAGAGGACGATGTCAAAAGCTTGCGCCCTTCCCATGGCGGAACCCAAAACGCTATTCTATGCCTTCCGGCAAACTTGGCAGAACCAATTTTGAAAGCGGGGCAGCTGAAGATCGGCTACTCAGTATGCAGAATTAGATTCAATCAGGACGCAACCAGATGCTACAGATGTCTGGCATTTGGGCACGTAGCGGCTCGATGTCAAGACCCGATTGACAGGACGAATTGGTGTTTAAAATGTGGCAGCAAGGACCACAAAATAAGAGACTGCGCAAATAATGCCAATTGTTGCCTATGCGCAGCCAGAGGTGTCACCGAGCGGGCACATATAGCTGGCAGCCTTAGGTGTCCATCCGCAAATGCAAGCGGGCAAGTGAAGCCGGCCCCACGAAAACGCCATGTTTAATTTTATACAATTAAACTTGAATCACTGCGAAGCGGCTCACGAGCTGCTGAAGCAGCGGGTGCGCGAAACGAGGTCTGACGTGGCAATCATAAGTGAGCCTTTTCGCAGGATGTCTGCTGAGAATTGGATAAGCAGTAATTCCGGCAAGGCCGTGCTTTGGGCATGTGGCAATCCCAGTGTACAACTGCGTTCGAGGCTAGCAGGCGGGCATTTTGTCAGAGCCTTAATAAACGGCAAGTGGATCTACAGCTGCTATTTCCCGCCTAGTCTAGACTATCTGGACTTCTGCGAATCGCTGGACGAACTAGCGGCGGACGCGAGAGCGCACAGCCCGTCCGTAATAGCTGGAGACTTCAATGCGTGGGCCCAAGAATGGGGCAGCAGCATAACAAATGCTCGCGGGCGCGCCGTTCTAGAGTCGCTAGCCTCATTAGACGTCGCACTTCTAAACTGCGGCTCTCGCAACACGTTCAACAGCGCAGGCAGAGGATCAATAATCGACCTTACCTTCGTCAGCAACAGCTTGGCGAGATTTGCTACATGGCGGCTGGATGACAACTACACAGCCAGCGACCATGATGCCATAATTTTTCCCTTGGACAGGCAGCTCGACCACAACAGACGCGTACCCAGGCAGTGGAATTACCATATAAAGCTGACACGCTCAACACCCAGGCATTTACAGCTGCAATTTACGATGCGACGCTGGCTGCGGGATCTGCTCAAGGCATGGCAGACCAGCTATGTGGCATGCTGGCATCAGCCTGCGATGCGAGTATGGCCCGCTCCAGACCATTCAATAAACATCACCAACCAGTCTTCTGGTGGAATGATGAAATTGGAGATCTACGAAGGGCTTGTCTAACCGCTAGAAGGCGGTACCAAAGGGCAAGGAAGCGGCTGGACGTAAACTGGCCACAGATGCACTCCACTTTTAGCCAAGCGAGAAAATCACTGAAGAAGGCCATCCTTGCAGCCAAAAAAGAGGTTTTCCTCAATTTGTGTGACTCAGCTGAGCACGACCCCTGGGGTAAGGCCTATAAAATAGTAGTAAAACGTATCCATGCAAACCGGCAATCCGCGCCAACAGGTGCCGCAGACCTCAAAAAAATAGTCGACGCTCTCTTTCCAAGCCGATCGAACCCTTTTAGCGCACTGCCCATCGCACCTGCAAGGCTTTCTACCATCGATGCAGTCTCCACAGAAGAAATTTTAGTCGCAGCCAAATCGCTTAAGCCCGGTAAGGCCCCAGGCCCGGATTTATTCCCGAATCGTGCAGTCAAACTGTCTATGATGCTACGCCCAGAAGCATTTGTTGAAACCTTTAATAAATGCTTATTGGAGGGAGTTTTTCCATCGCAGTGGAAAGTTCAAAAACTGGTATTGCTGCCAAAGCCGGGGCAGCCACCTGACGTAGCATCCTCCTACAGGCCGATTTGTCTAATAGACACAGTCGGCAAAGTCCTGGAAGGACTAATCAACACCAGGTTAAACGATCTAATCAGCAGGAGCAATGGCCTCTCGGAAAACCAATTCGGCTTTCGGAAGGCAAGGTCGACGATAGACGCAATCAGCAAAGTAGTTAATATTGCTGCAGATGCAATCGAGGGCTCCCGGTGGAAGGGCGGCTCTAAAAAATACTGCCTGGTCGTCACAATAGACGTTAAGAACGCCTTCAACACAGCGGACTGGGGCTGCATCCTGGGCTCGGTGTGTAGGCTGGAAGCGCCGGTTTACCTGCAAGCCATCATACGGAGTTATTTTGATGGGAGAGTGCTGCGATTCAACACAGACGAGGGCTGCGACAGTCGCCACATTTCTGCCGGAGTTCCACAAGGGTCCGTATTGAGCCCGCTACTGTGGAACATAATGTACGACGGCATTCTGAGGATCGCTCTACCACAAGGATGCGAAACCATCGGATACGCAGATGACGTGGCGTTAGTGATCGTAGCCAAGGATCTGGCGACGACTGAAGCGTTTGCATCCGGCGCGATTGAAAAAATTACGAGCTGGCTTCACTCAGTCGGTCTCTCACTGGCAGTGCACAAAACGGAGGCGGTGCTTATTAGTAGCAGGAAGACAGTGGAAGTTGCGAGGATACTAGTAGAGGGATCAGAGATTGTCTCAAAGCGGGCCATATGTATGTTACCTGGGCGTATGGATAGACACTCGTCTATGCTTTCGGGAACATCTGAATCACGTATATACCAAGGCGGCGAGTACTGGGCAGGCCTTGTCCCAAATCGTGTTAAATACCAAAGGCCCGAAACAGGAGCGCAGGCTGCTGCTAGCGAGTCAGTGATATTGTATTCAGCGCAAGTATGGTCGCAAGCTCTTCACGTCCCGTCATATAGCAGAGGCATTAAAGCCACATACCGTCTATGCGCACTTCGAGTGTGCAGCGCTTTCAGGACCGTTTCGGAGGACGCTGTGTTGGTAATTGCGGGTATGATCCCAATCGACCTACTTGCCGACGAAGCCAAGGCGATCGCCGTAGCTGTCAGCCGCGGCACACCCAAAAAAGAGACCAGCTCTGAGGCGAGAATTCGGAGCCTTGTGACTTGGCAAAGACGCTGGGATGCCTCTAGCAAGGGAAGGTGGACGCATCTCCTCATCCCAAACGTAACGGAGTGGACGGAGAGAAAACATGGGCAAGTTTCCTTCCAACTCACACAACTGCTTTCAGGTCACGGATGCTGCAGATCATATCTGCACCGGTTTGGGCATGAGCAGGTACCCTTTTGCTTGGCCTGCGGCGGCAGCACAGTCGAAGACGCAAGACATATCTTGTTTGAATGCGTCAGGTTCAACAACGAGCGACAAAGGGTGGTAGACCTGATCAACACTGCCCTTACACCTGACAACTTGGTCACAGCTATGCTGGCCAATTCGGCGATCTGGGACGCAGTATGCGGCTTTGCGGGTGTGGTCTGTCAAGTCCTCAGACAAGAGGAACGCGCAAGAAACGGATAAGTATGCTAGCAACACGTTTTTGCGAAGCAATTCCCCCTGGGACGTCCCGCAAAAATTGGTTCGTATTATGCCTGCAGTCCGATAGAAAACATTGTATATTCTTATGTTATTGTTTTTATGTTATAAATAAATGAATTAAAAAACACAGACGTAGCGCTACACGAACTGTATGTATGTGTATGTGTTGTGGTTTGCTTACGGAATGATGGAAGAAAAATTTGTAGTAAAAAGAGAAATAATTTGAATGTTTTGTTTGTGTATTGATGAATTGAGTTGCAAGGAAAGAAATTTCAAAATATAAAAAAATTATTGCCAAGGACTGCAAGGGTATGAAAAAAACGGGATTGCCGAAGTTAGCTTCTTTGATATTTTTTTTTTGTGAGGCGATTATCAACGTAGGATTTCAGCCCACACTTTCACTAAAATAATTTTGTTTTCACTTATGGTTGACCTTTAGTTATCAGCAATTGATTCCTTAGGCCAATTTCTATGTGTGTAAACACCGTAATATATGCAAGCATATGTATATGCAAAAATATGTTGTTGCATGTGTTCAATTTGACGCGCTCTCCCGCTCTTTCCTATTCTTGTTTGATTTGCGCTCTCGTCTTTAGCCTAACCGCGACCGGTTATACGTGTTTTTTGTGTGTTTTTTGCTTTTGTGCATTCTTGCCATTTTAATTCTTTAGTTGTGAAGGCTTACTCTGCACATTAACCCTTGTGTCAGAACTGGTCAGTATATTCTTATACACAGATTTTTAACCTTTTGAATATTTATTATACCCTTGCAGAGGGTATTATAAAATTGGTCAGATGTTTGTAACGCACAGAAGGAGGCGTTTCCGACCCCATAAAGTATATATATTCTTGATCAGCATGAGAAGCTGAGTCGATATAGCCATGTCCGTCTGTCCGTCGGTGCGTACGCGTTTTACTCAGCCATCTTAAGAGCTATAGGGTTGAAATTTTTTTTGGGGGCTTTTTATTACCCGGGTGAGATAAAGTATGAAAGTTGTTAGGATCGGACTACTATATCATATGGCTCTGGAACAAAAATTTTTGCAAAAATTTGAGTATCCCCATGAAATTTACCAATATAATAGAATTTGATATAAAATCTCAGATGCCAAAATTTGACCCTGATCGGATAAATAGAACACAAGTTACAGTCTATATAAATCGGCTCAAACGCTGGTTGCTGCCTACTACGTCATCATTAAATCAACAGATGCCATAGTACAAACACAGGCATGGCTACACTGTATGTGTGTGTGTGACGATCAAACTTGTAAGAATTTTATGAATACATACATTTGTAAGTTGGTATGTATGTACATATGTACAGCTGCATATGTACATATATATCTATATACATATATATATATATTGATGTGATATGCTTCACCATCACACTCACACTCACACCACACCCATAGAGAACATTCAACAGTTATCATTATGACCACTGACGTAATGAGCATCGACATAATGAGCATCGGCATGATCATAGAAGGCACCGCCAAGAATGTCACCCGATAACCCTGCAACACACAATCGTCTTCACACAATCGCCAGACTAAACATTCCTAGGGTAATGGTGTCAAATTCGGTACATCAGACGGCAAGCCGCCCAATCCCATAAATCAATTCGGCAATAAGCATCATGTTCGGTGCACCAGCCATCACGTCGCTCAAATCAATTTCATGATAAACAGATTCGCTCGCGTTGGACCATTGGACTCAACAAGCGCCGCTGTCACCATCGACGCCCGAAATCAGAGGCTTCATTCAAACATAATCGATCTACACAATTCAGTCTTTAATCCTAGTACAAACTTGTCCCTTCATTAGAGCTCCGCGATCTTAGTTCAGTCTAGTAGTCACAAAGTCTTCCAGTAAAAAAGATAGAATTCAAATGTGTACTCAATATTAAATAAACTCAAATAAAACTTTATTTTTTTATGCGACTAACTAAGATTGTGTTTAATTGGCGCCCGGCTAGGGACCCCGCGTTTAAAAGTTGATCAAGTGAAGTAAACGGCAATTGTGATAAGTGTTAAAGTAAACGCAAATAAATACGCCTTCAGAACGATAACCGAAATATACGCAGTGCCAACAAAACTTCGCTGAGGTCAGACGGGGTTATAACAAAACTGATCGCTGCATTCCTCTAGTATCCGTTCGGAGGAAAATTGGTACAACAAGTATCTGGATTCGGAGCGTTAGTACCTCAACGTGGGAAAAGCGAGTACCCCTACCAACCAACCAATACAAGCACCGAAATGAAAATTATTCTAATGTAAGTAAAGTTAAAAGTTAAGAAAAACCAAAAAGAAGAAAAGAAAGATATAATATTTAAGAGAAAAATCAAAAACAGAAACGAATTAGCATCATCATAAGAAACAGAAAAACTAACTAACATTTATAATAATTACCTCTACTAACAAAATTTTTTAAACCAAAAGCCATTTCCATTCAAAATTTTTTTCTAAACGGTATCGCGTCGCGAACAAATTTTCTTGTCTTTCGAATAATTATTCGACGCGTAGTGCAAGCGTTTGTTTTTTTTGAGGTGAATTAATCTCTTTTGAAATCGAAAATGCCTGAAAACGACAGTTGGGTAAAAGCCGCAGTCCTTCAGCCAGGAGGTCGCCCTACGACAGAGTCGCAGAGTGAGTCAACCTCAGCTGCCGCGAACAGAAGTATAGAGGCTATATCCATACAAGGTTTAGATGCAGCCATTGATAGTCTTTTAGCAGCAAGAATGGGGTCTTATATCGAACAAATGAAACTGGCCCAGCCAGTAACCTCAGAATACAGAGACTTAACTCTAAATTTACAAGATAATTGGAATGAGGTAGATAAAGTTCCAGACTTAGTGAAAGGTCTAAAAGAATTCTCTGGTAATCCAGCAGAATTTACAACTTGGTCCACTTCAACTTCGCGTGTAATGGATGCCTTTGCTCCTTTGCAAGGAACGCCAAAATATTTCGCGATTTTACTAATGGTTAGAGATAAAATTACAGGACACGCGAACATAGTACTGAAGGTGAATGATACCGCGTTACATTGGGAGGCAATCTCGAAATGCCTTCTAGAGGAATATTCAGACAGACGAGACTTGGGAACACTAGAATATCAGTTGTTTTCTATGAGTCAGAGGAATAGCACAATCCACGAGGGTTACCTTGCAGTGAACCATCAGATGTCCTTAATTATCAGCCAAATGAAAAACATGGGACACGGTCCTGAGGTCATGGCAATCTTGTCAAAACAGATAAGGGACAGAGCCCTAGATACCTTCATTGGGGGCCTGAACGGTGATTTATCGGATAGAATAAGTCTAGCGCAACCACTTAACTTGAAACATGCGTTGCAGATGATAGAAGACTTAACCAATAAGCACACTAAAAACTCGATCGGCTCAGGTTATCAGCACCCTCGTCCAAACCTAACACACAAGACAGGACAATACACCAGAATTAACGCCCCCCCACAGTGGTCATACCCTCCGGTACTTCCCCCTAAACCATACAACAATATGAACTGGTACAACCCCAGGCAGACTCAAAATACTTTAGCACCCCAAAACAATTTCCCACAGAATCATGGTATTCACCAAAATATCCCTTTCCGTAACAGTAACCAAACCTTCTTTAACGCACCACCTAGACCTCTCGCCCCAAAGCCGCAACCCAAGCCTACACCTATGGAAGTGGACGTTTCTATAATGACTAAAAACGTGAACTACATGAATAGACCAAACATAAATCCTACACAACCAGTTTTATTAAAGAGAGTAAATCCGTTTAATACGAATCTCCCAAACAAAGTCCAAAGACAGTTCCACATCGGAGCCGAGGTACAAGACGGGCAATACAGTGCCCCACCACCAGAAGACTTTCAAGTCAATGTAACCGAAGCTCAGTTGTCCGAATACCAAGAACAGGAAGACTATTTTCAAACAGTCCCATACTCACAATTTTCGGAGTATGAACAACAACAAGAGTACCCCACCACTCAAGGTGGTGTGTCCGAATTAAGTCCGCAAGATAGAGAAACAACACAACCTACAGTACAGGATCCTTACCCACAAATCGAGGATACGGTTAATTTTTTAGGATGAAGTGTTCCTCTTTGCCGTACTTTGTAGTCCGTGACAAAGACGGAACAGTATACAATTTCTTAATAGATACCGGTTCAAATAAAAACTATATCCAACCCGAGATAGCCAAGAACATAAAGCCAAATGAGCGTAAATTCTACGCGAATACTGTAAGTGGACGCATCCTCATTACGGAGCATGTCCACCTGGGTCTCTTTAACGAACCTAACAAACCTATAATTTTTTTTCTACTCCCAAATTTAAAATCGCTTCATGGAATTCTAGGCAATGACACACTAAAAGAATTAAATGCCATTATAGATGTAGGAAAAGATTTGTTACAAGTCAACAACTCTCATGTTGTTAAAGTGAGACAGATGCGAGCTCAGCAGGTTCACACGATCAACTCAGATCAATTATCGGGTCAGCAAAAGTTAAAACTAGAAGCACTCCAAGAGGAATACAAATCGTTATTTGCAAGTCCGGACATGAGGTTGACTTATGCTACCAATGTCCAAGGTGAAATTCGAACATCGTCAGACACTCCAGTCTACTCAAAACACTACCCGTACCAAGCCTCCTTGAAAGAAGTAGTCGAAGAGCAAATTCAGGAACTATTAAAAGATGGTATAATACGACCCTCACGGTCGCCCTATGGCTCTCCTGTATGGATCGTCCCAAAAAAAAAGCGACAGTATTCTCGACGATATTTTAAGAAAACATATAGGGAAAATATGCTACGTCTACATCGACGACATCATAATATTCAGCAAAACAGAGGAGGAACATTTTAGCCATCTGGCCCAGGTATTTTCTACCTTAGCAGAAGCAAACATGAAAGTGCAAGTCGACAAGTGTAAATTTTTAAAACTTAGCGTTGATTTCCTAGGAGTAGTAATATCGAGCGAAGGCGTTAAAACCAACCCAGAAAAGGTACAAGCTATAAAAAATTTCCCTACACCAAGAAACTTGAAGCAACTAAGATCCTTCTTGGGCTTAGCTAGTTATTATAGGCGGTTTATTAAGGATTTCGCGAAGCTAGCTAGACCCCTCACAAATCTACTGCGTGGCGAACACGGGAGAACGAAAAAGAACGTCTCCAACAAAATCGAAATTCGCTTTGGCAAGGAAGAATTTGACTCTTTTGGAAAGGTTAAGAATGCGCTAGTTTCACAGGATGTATTACTAGCATACCCCGATTTCAGTAAAGAATTTCATCTGACCACAGATGCCTCAAATATAGCGATAGGTGCCTCACTAGAACAAAATGGCAGACCAATCACATTCATATCCAGAGCATTGTCTAAGACAGAGGAAAATTACGCTACGAATGAATGAGAAATGCTAGCCATAGTATGGGCCTTAGAAAAATTGAGAATGTACCTTTATGGGAAATCAAAAGTGACCATTTATACAGACCATCAACCGCTTACCTATGCGCTTAGTCCAAAAAACAACAACACGAAGCTAAAAAAATGGAAGAGTTACCTAGAAGAATACAACTACGAGTTGAAGTATAAACCGGGTAGCTCAAATGTAGTAGCAGACGCACTGAATAGGGATTTCCGAAGAGAAAGAAAATAACCCAATCTTCATTCGTTGAATTCAAAATATGAACTGTTTTTATTAACAAAGGTACGGAGTTTATATAGGATTATTCTGAGGCTCTAAGAGGTAACAATTTTTCTTAGAGGATCTTATTCTAGACTCACATTCACGTATTGGGGGTTGAAAATTTATTATTATTTTGGGCACGGCGTCGGCCACTTGATATTCTGCCGTTGTGATCTTTTGGGTTAGTTTAGTAGAATTACAAGTGTTTTTCCCACACCGCGTGTGGATACATGTTTTGTTTGGTATTAGGCAATAATTGTCATATGAATCTTTACGACTTCTTCTTGGTTTATGTTTTTGTTGTATGGTTTATGTTTCGAATTGTATATTTCATTGGTGCATCTGATTTGGTGATGCCAGTTCAGATGAACACGATGTTTATTCTTAAACACGCACTTTCGAGAAATCCTACCAGCATAAATGCCAGTAGTACGTCAGCAGCTACTATGCATAGTGATGAAAGCTCAGGGCACGAACTAGTACCGACTATGGACATTCCTATCAATGTATTTAAAAATCAGTTAATACTTCTCACAGGCGAAAACGAAAACACGAACTTCGAGTTACCATTTCCCACCTATCACAGACACACGGTAGTTCGAAGAAACTATTCGGAAAGTGATCTCGTAGAAATCCTAAAAGCAAAATTAGATCCTAGGATAGTGAATGGTATTTTGACTTCAGAAAGTATCATGGGAAAAATTCAGCTGATATTTCCAGAACATTTTAGGAATTATAAAGCTAGGTTTACGCAGATCCAAACTACGGATGTCCACGAGAATAGCGAGCAGCAGGAAATCATAACCAAAGAACATACTAGAGCCCATAGAAACGCAATAGAAAACAAAAAACAGATTTTATCTAAAGTTTTTTTTCCAGGAATGAGGAAAAAAATAGAAGCAATAGTAAAAGCATGCCAAACTTGCAAACCTTCTAAATACCAAAGACACCCCCCAAATCAAGAGATTCAATCAACACCCATACCATGTTATCCAGGAGAAATAATCCACATAGACCTTTACTCGACTCAAAACAAAACCATCTTAACGGCAATAGACAAATTTTCAAAATACGCACAAATAAAGTTAGTGAATTCAAAAGCAGCGGAACATTTAAAGGTACCACTACGTGAGTTATTGGTAGCCTTTGGCGCGACAAAAACAGTAGTAATGGACAATGAAAAATCGTTAAATTCCACTTCGATAAAATTCCTTTTGAACGATCAACTGGGTATAAATGTACACACAACACCACCGTATACTTCGTCTAGCAATGGTCAGGTAGAGAGATTCCATTCCACATTCACGGAATTAATGAGATGCCTAAAGATTGAGCATCCGGAATTAGAATTTGAAGACCTAATATTCAGAGCAGTAGATGAATACAATAGGACTATCCACAGTACAACTAACAAAAAACCGATAGAATCCTTTTTTGCGTTAGAATTGACACACTCTCCAGAAAAACTAGCATTGGAAAGAGAAAAAACTTCAAAGAGAATTTCAGACAAACAACTTGCAGATTTACAATACCATAACAAAAACAAAGAACCCATAAAAATTTATGACCCAGGAGAAATAATTTACGTCAAAATCAATAAGAGATTGGGTTCTAAATTAACACCATGATATAAAAAGGAAAAATTAGCTGAAGATTTGAATACAAAAGTTAAAACATTGTCAGGCAGGATAGTACATAAGAACCAGTTGAAATACTGACCAATATCCATCTTCGACAGATTAATATTGATACCCGTCTGTTGGGGACATACGACTATCCTGGATTACTCAAAATCGAGAGTAGTAATGCTGGAAACTGGGATGGCAGCGAGGCAGAATGGAACGTTCAAAATTATACACGTTGTAGAAGTAGAAAAGTATCAACAGGCATTGTCGGTGTTAAAGGAGGTCGTACGAAATTCAACGAAAACAAACCCGTATTACCCTTTCCTTATTTACGAAATAACCCGAATTGAAAATGAGATCAAAAGATTAAAGCCTATAAAGTTCAGAGCTAAACGCTCTCTTGACATACTTGGAACAGCGTAGAAGTGGCTCGCGGGTACCCCAGATCACCAGGATCACAAAATTGTAATCGACAAAATTAATGAACAGCTCAAAAATAATAACAAACAAGTAGTAATCAATAAACTAGTAGAAAATAAAATAAACGATTTAATTAAGATAACTAACACTTTATTACATAAAAGCAAACCAGAAACAGACGAAAAACTAAAAGAAATAGAAGTAACAAAATTTAAACTGAGTCTCTTAAAAGAAATCACAAATATCATTTATGCAATAGATTGGACTAAAGCCAACACAATAAATTCTTTGATCCTATCACCAGCAGAAATAAATATTATCGAAATATATGCTGAGTAAAGCCTAACATTTGTATATATCGAAGAGCTTATAGGATTTGCTGAAGTAAGTGTTGCTTCAGATGGCAGAGCTCTTCTTTATATTGTCAGCATACCTAGGGTGATTAAAGAACTATGTAAAAAAATCATGGCATTACCCATAAAATATGGAAAAACAATCGAAAAAATAGATTATAATCACATATTAAAATGTAATAAACAATACTTTGGTTTAGCTAATAAGAACAAATGTAAAAATCAAAACAACAAAATATTATGTAAACTGGAAGATTTAATTGACTTAAAAAATAGCAAATGCATAGGAGCGTATTTTCACAGGAAAAAACCAACTTGCCCAACAACTAACAATCAGCATGTGAAATGACACTCGGAGGTAGCTCCTGCCACGATCTTGCTAAACCAATTCAAGGGTATCATCAACGTCGATGAAGAAAACCTTACTTTGGACGGAACTTTTATAATCCAATCGCAGAATGCCACAATCAACATTGATGATTCGTGGTACATCATGAAGACAAAGCGTGAAGTAGAAGTCCAACCCCCATTACTTCAACTATTATCGGACAAACAGCACCAAGGCGAAACCCTATGTCTGGAGATGGTCAAAGAACTGCACTTGAATAACACGAACAGCCTGGAAAAAATCCAGACTGACAATGTCACAATTTCATCATCCTATTGGATCGTCATAGCAATTTTAGCGATCGCAGCAATCATATACTGGGTGATCAAGAAGAAATACAACCACAGGCCAGAAGAAAGCAGTCCACCAATAGTAATGCCGGTTACACCCGTACAATATGTGGTAGCGACCGAGGACGTCCGCACTTAAGAGGGGAGGAGTTAAGACCAGATATGCTTCACCATCACACTCACACTCACACCACACCCATAGAGAACATTCAACAGTCATCATTTAATTTATATACATATATATATATATATATGTGCATATATATATATATATATATGTGCATATATGTTTATGTGCATACATATTTAATGAATATTATTTACATATGTAGGTATGGATGTACGTATGTACATATTTTTGTAGGTACCCTGCAGTACCAAATGTCCCCGGTCGACAATGTCGCCGCATCGGTCGACTATACCGACGTCGGCAGAATTAAATTCTGCCGGCGTCGACAAGCAAAGACCAGCCGACGGTGCCCGAACTATCCAATGTCGTCGTCGAAACACTTCGGCTACCGAAAAGAATTGAGCAAACACAATTTCTTGAAAAAAATTGACACAAAAAAAAAAGGCAAGAATAGGAAAAATGCAGCATGAAATAATATTTATTTTCATGACGGCTTTTCCATACCCTTGTTACTTATGGATGAGGAAAAATTTGAACATTATTACCATATACATATTATTTTTATATATGCATAATTTGTCAATAACTTGTTACTTATAAATTGATCATTAAATAAGCATGTTCTTTTGATGTGAAACATATGTAAATTTTACATAATTTTATATCCATCGTCGGTTATGGCCAAGCATACTCTGTGTTTTCGGCACGCGACAAAAAGGAAGACAAAAAGAACGGAACATTGCATTGTTGTTTTAATTTACCATTGCGGCACGCATCGCTTTTTTATTTTCGTTTCCATTTGATTTAGAATTGCGTACAAGATAGTTGTCACAAAAGTGAGGAGTTAGAAACTTGTGAAAAATTACAGTGAAAATATTCAAATTATTCAAAATATATTAAGGTAAGTTTACAATGTATTACAATGACTTTCTCAAAATTATTATAATACATTTTCTTTAAATATATTTCAGAAAGCATCGTTGGTCAACCGAGTAAGTATTTCAATGAAATACCCAATATTAATAAACACTGAACATTCAATGTTTATTGTAATTAAATATAATATAATAAATATAATATAATAAATTACATTTTTCAAATATTGCTGTGAAATAAAAATTTAATAAATGAATAAATTAATTAAAAGAAAATTTTGTATTTTGTATTTTATTTTTGTATGGACAATACTATCGACATTCAATGCCGTTGTCGATGGAACGTCCTCTGAAGCGCATGCAAAGAAGATCCGTCGATCAACGGTCGACATTCAAAGCAAATGTCGATGCAAATGTCCTCTGACACGAACGCAAAGAAGACCTACCGACGTACCGTCGACGTTCAGAGGAAATTTCTTTGCAAATGTCTCTCAAAACATTTTTGAAAAACCACCCCCGGACGTACCGTCGAGTTTGTCGCCACGTTGTCCCGATTGTCCTTATTGTATTAAATGAGCGTGTCGCCGCTATGTCCCCCAAGACAGCGGACATGTCCCCGGAGACTCTCCGGAGATTCTCCGCAGACGCGTACTGCAGGGTATCTACATACATACATATGTGTATAGTATACATACACTGTATACATAATTATGTATGATGTCCGTCAAGTTACCGACACTGTTAAACTCGAGTTAGCGACGGTCCTCTGTTAACCCTCTGTTAAGTTTTTTGTATTTTTATTTTTCAATTTTTCAGGTATTTATAAACTTTTTTGAAAGAAATAAAGTGTTAAATTATAAAGAATAGAAGAAATTTTTGTTTTAATTCAATTTTGGGGGTTTTTGAGCATTCCAAGTATTTACAATTTATCCACGAAAAAGTCCTTTTTTCGTTTTCGTATATCTTCAATATACTGTAGCGGCTCATTGAAGATTGAATGCCAGATTTTTCCCCAATTAGTTATCTATATTTCCACCAAGTTTGGTTAAAATTCCTCACAAGGTTTTCGAGAAAATTGAATTTTTTTGAACCAACCATGATTTTGCCCATACAAAATGTGCAAAAAATTACGCCGACTTTATCGGGTAAAAACCCGCCTATATAGTAACGGCTCATTGAAGATTGAATGCCAGAATTTAGATATGACTTTCTGGAATGTGTTCAGAGAGTTTCAGCCAAATTCCTCATAACGATTTCGAGAAAAATGCATAAATGTGGGAGTACCTTCAGAAAACAAAAATTTTTCAGCAAATGCAATTCGCCACTGTTCTTCTTCTTCCTCCTTTAATTCGCCCCTTACAAAATGAGTGAAAAAATGGGCTGACTCGACTATATAGTAACGGCTCATTGAAGATTGAATGCCAGAATTTAGATATGACTTTCTGAAATGTGTTCAAAAAGTTTAAGCAAAATTCCTCATAACGTTTTCGAGAAAAATGCATTCATGTGGGGGTACTTTTTACCCGCAAATTTTTTTCAATCTCGATTGCCCCAGCTGTTTTTTCAATTCGCCACTCAGTATGTGTCATTTCGCCCCTTACAAATTGAGTGAAAAAATGGGTTGACTTTGTTGGGCAAAAACTCGACTATATAGTAACGGCTCATTGAAGATTGAATGCCAGAATTTAGATATGACTTTCTGAAATGTGTTCAAAAAGTTTAAGCAAAATTCCTCATAACGTTTTCGAGAAAAATGCATTCATGTGGGGGTACTTTTTACCCGCCAATTTTTTCAATCTCGATTGCCCCAGCTGTTTTTTCAATTCGCCACTCAGTATGTGTCATTTCGCCCCTTACAAATTGAGTGAAAAAATGGGTTGACTTTGTTGGGCAAAAACTCGACTATATAGTAACGGCTCATTGAAGATTGAATGCCAGAATTTAGATATGACTTTCTGAAATGTGTTCAAAAAGTTTAAGCAAAATTCCTCATAACGTTTTCGAGAAAAATGCATTCATGTGGGGGTACTTTTTACCCGCAAATTTTTTTCAATCTCGATTGCCCCAGCTGTTTTTTCAATTCGCCACTCAGTATGTGTCATTTCGCCCCTTACAAATTGAGTGAAAAAATGGGTTGACTTTGTTGGGCAAAAACTCGACTATATAGTAACGGCTCATTGAAGATTGAATGCCAGAATTTAGATATGACTTTCTGAAATGTGTTCAAAAAGTTTAAGCAAAATTCCTCATAACGTTTTCGAGAAAAATGCATTCATGTGGGGGTACTTTTTACCCGCAAATTTTTTTCAATCTCGATTGCCCCAGCTGTTTTTTCAATTCGCCACTCAGTATGTGTCATTTCGCCCCTTACAAATTGAGTGAAAAAATGGGTTGACTTTGTTGGGCAAAAACTCGACTATATAGTAACGGCTCATTGAAGATTGAATGCCAGAATTTAGATATGACTTTCTGAAATGTGTTCAAAAAGTTTAAGCAAAATTCCTCATAACGTTTTCGAGAAAAATGCATTCATGTGGGGGTACTTTTTACCCGCAAATTTTTTCAATCTCGATTGCCCCAGCTGTTTTTTCAATTCGCCACTCAGTATGTGTCATTTCGCCCCTTACAAATTGAGTGAAAAAATGGGTTGACTTTGTTGGGCAAAAACTCGACTATATAGTAACGGCTCATTGAAGATTGAATGCCAGAATTTAGATATGACTTTCTGAAATGTGTTCAAAAAGTTTAAGCAAAATTCCTCATAACGTTTTCGAGAAAAATGCATTCATGTGGGGGTACTTTTTACCCGCAAATTTTTTCAATCTCGATTGCCCCAGCTGTTTTTTCAATTCGCCACTCAGTATGTGTCATTTCGCCCCTTACAAATTGAGTGAAAAAATGGGTTGACTTTGTTGGGCAAAAACTCGCCTATATTGTAACGGCTCATTGAAGATTGAACGCCAGAATTTAGATATGACTTTCTGGAATGTGTTCAGAGAGTTTCAGCCAAATTCCTCATAACGTTTTCGAGAAAAATGCATTCATGTGGGAATACTTTTTACCCGCAAATTTTTTTCAATCTCGATTGCCCCAGCTGTTTTTTCAATTCGCCACTCAGTATGTGTCATTTCGCCCCTTACAAATTGAGTGAAAAAATGGGTTGACTTTGTTGGGCAAAAACTCGACTATATAGTAACGGCTCATTGAAGATTGAACGCCAGAATTTAGATATGACTTTCTGGAATGTGTTCAGAGAGTTTCAGCCAAATTCCTCATAACGTTTTCGAGAAAAATGCATTCATGTGGGAATACTTTTTACCCGCAAATTTTTTTTCAATCTCGATTGCCCCAGCTGTTTTTTCAATTCGCCACTCAGTATGTGTCATTTCGCCCCTTACAAATTGAGTGAAAAAATGGGTTGACTTTGTTGGGCAAAAACTCGACTATATAGTAACGGCTCATTGAAGATTGAACGCCAGAATTTAGATATGACTTTCTGAAATGTGTTCAAAAAGTTTAAGCAAAATTCCTCATAACGTTTTCGAGAAAAATGCATTCATGTGGGGGTACTTTTTACCCGCAAATTTTTTCAATCTCGTTTGCCCCAGCTGTTTTTTCAATTCGCCACTCAGTATGTGTCATTTGGCCCCTTACAAATTGAGTGAAAAAATGGGTTGACTTTGTTGGGCAAAAACTCGACTATATAGTAACGGCTCATTGAAGATTGAATGCCAGAATTTAGATATGACTTTCTGAAATGTGTTCAAAAAGTTTAAGCAAAATTCCTCATAACGTCTTCGAGAAAAATGCATTCATGTGGGGGTACTTTTTACCCGCAAATTTTTTTCAATCTCGATTGCCCCAGCTGTTTTTTCAATTCGCCACTCAGTATGTGTCATTTCGCCCCTTACAAATTGAGTGAAAAAATGGGTTGACTTTGTTGGGCAAAAACTCGCCTATATTGTAACGGCTCATTGAAGATTGAACGCCAGAATTTAGATATGACTTTCTGGAATGTGTTCAGAGAGTTTCAGCCAAATTCCTCATAACGTTTTCGAGAAAAATGCATTCATGTGGGAATACTTTTTACCCGCAAATTTTTTTCAATCTCGATTGCCCCAGCTGTTTTTTCAATTCGCCACTCAGTATGTGTCATTTCGCCCCTTACAAATTGAGTGAAAAAATGGGTTGACTTTGTTGGGCAAAAACTCGACTATATAGAAACGGCTCATTGAAGATTGAATGCCAGAATTTAGATATGACTTTCTGAAATGTGTTCAAAAAGTTTAAGCAAAATTCCTCATAACGTTTTCGAGAAAAAAGCATAAATGTGGGAGTACCTTCAGAAAACAAAAATTTTTCAGCAAATGCAATTCGCCACTGTTCTTCTTCTTCTTCCTTTAATTCGCCCCTTACAAAATGAGTGAAAAAATGGGCTGACTTTGTTGGGCAAAAACTCGACTATATAGTAACGGCTCATTGAAGATTGAATGCCAGAATTTAGATATGACTTTCTGAAATGTGTTCAAAAAGTTTAAGCAAAATTCCTCATAACGTTTTCGAGAAAAATGCATTCATGTGGGGGTACTTTTTACCCTCAAATTTTTTTCAATCTCGATTGCCCCAGCTGTTTTTTCAATTCGCCACTCAGTATGTGTCATTTCGCCCCTTACAAATTGAGTGAAAAAATGGGTTGACTTTGTTGGGCAAAAACTCGCCTATGTTGTAACGGCTCATTGAAGATTGAACGCCAGAATTTAGATATGACTTTCTGGAATGTGTTCAGAGAGTTTCAGCCAAATTCCTCATAACGTTTTCGAGAAAAATGCATTCATGTGGGAATACTTTTTACCCGCAAATTTTTTTCAATCTCGATTGCCCCAGCTGTTTTTTCAATTCGCCACTCAGTATGTGTCATTTCGCCCCTTACAAATTGAGTGAAAAAATGGGTTGACTTTGTTGGGCAAAAACTCGACTATATAGTAACGGCTCATTGAAGATTGAATGCCAGAATTTAGATATGACTTTCTGAAATGTGTTCAAAGAGTTTAAGCAAAATTCCTCATAACGTTTTCGAGAAAAATGCATTCATGTGGGGGTACCTTTTGCGGGCAAATATGTTTCCAACATTTCGCCGCTCAGGCTCGAGCCTCGCATCGCTCGAATAGGGGGGTCATCAGCAAATCAAATAGGATTGCACAATAGCACATGCATACGCACACACAGACGTAGCGCTACACTTATGTATGTATGTGTATGCGTGTTGTGCTTTGCTTACGGAATGATGGATGAAAAATTTGTAGTAAAAAGAGAAATAATTTGAATGTTTCGTTTGTGTATTGATGAATTGAGTTGCAGAGAAGGAAATTTCAAAATGTAAAAAAATTATTGCCAAGGACTGCAAGGGTATATAAACTTCGGCATTGCCGAAGTTAGCTTCTTTGATATTTTTATACCCTTGCAGAGGGTATTATAAAATTGGTCAGATGTTTGTAACGCACAGAAGGAGACGTTTCGGACCCCATAAAGTATATATATTCTTGATCAGCATGAGAAGCTCGATATAGCCATGTCCGTCTGTCCGTCGGTGCGTACGCGTTTTACTCAGCCATCTTAAGAGCTATAGGGTTGAAATATATATATCTATATACATACATATATATATATTTATGTGCATATATATACATATATACATATATACATATATACATGTGCATATATACATATATATATATATGTGGGACTGTTAGTGCAATCCCACTTTTTCCTCCCGAATTTCTAGGCCGTTTTTACTCACAATCAATCAGTTTTATTTAACATTATTTCTTTATGGATTTATCATTTAATTACCACATAACCATAGCTATGTAGTTATGTGACACTCTTCTTATTCGAGCAGCCACGAGGAACACAACCGGTCGACACAACTTGACGCCATAAAACTCTTTTCTCAATTGATATCGATGGTTTGTCACCGATATCATTGATAAACTTTAAATTATGCACCTCTGAACTGGTTCAGTACAATCGACCGCTTCTCGTCTCTCGACCCATTCCCACATTCGGCCGGACTGACTTATCATTCGCCTCGAATGTTGAATCGCCCGATGAATTCACTTGACCATTTCACGACTTCATATACTCTGCGACAGTTGAGGTTTTCCCAGGACCTTCGTGACCTCCTACCTTTTCTACGTCATATCGTCCATGAGACTTAACTTTCACCACCCTATATGGTCCAAAATATTTAGCCTTAAGTTTTAATCCTGAACCATATTGCGTTCGCTTAATTGCTATCAAATCATCGATTTTATACTCAACTACCTTTTTCGTTTTTTGTTATAACTTTTACGATTCTCCTCTTGGATTCTCTCAATATTATGCTGAGCTTCTTGACGAACGTTAGTGCGTTCAATTTCTAGCTCTTCTATGGCTTCCTCTTCCAAAAGTTCTTGTAACTCAGGGAAACTATTAGTCCTCATCTCAACCCCGGTTAATAATTTAAATGGTGACACTTTTGTGCTTCTAGGAGGGGTACTATTGATTGCTTGCTGCACTCTTTCAACGTACCTATACCACATAGTCGGTTTTTATACCCTTGCAGAGGGTATTATAAAATTGATCAGATGTTTGTAACGCACAGAAGGAGACGTTTCCGACCCCATAAAGTATATATATTCTTGATCAGCTTGAGAAGCTGAGTCGATATAGCCATGTCCGTCTGTCCGTCTGTCCGTCTGTCCGTCCGTCTGTGCGTATGCGTTTTACTCAGCCATCTTAACAGATATCGGGTTGAAATTTTTTTTGGAGACTCTTTATTACCTGTGTGAGATAAAGTATGAAAATCATCGGGATCGGACTACTATATCATATATTGTTTAATAATCATTAAATGTGTTTTGAATTCAGTAGTTTGAAGTATGCGTTTTACTCAGCCATCTTAAGAGATATCGGGTTGAAATTTTTTTTGGAGACTCTTTATTACCTGTGTGAGATAAAGTATGAAAATCATCGGGATCGGACTACTATATCATATATTGTTTAATAATCATTAAATGTGTTTTGAAAATGCGTTTTACTCAGCCATCTTAAGAGATATCGGGTTGAAATTTTTTTTGGAGACTCTTTATTACCTGTGTGAGATAAAGTATGAAAATCATCGGGATCGGACTACTATATCATATATTGTTAAATAATCATTTAATGTGTTTTGAATTCAGTAGTTTGAAAAATATTTGAGCATATTCATAATACGACAACTAATGCTGTTGATGTATGAAATTTCACTTTTCTTATCGAATTAAATATAAAGAACTGCAAGGGTATATAAACTTCGGCAAGGCCGAAGTTAACTTCCATAGCTCGTTCATAACAAAGTTTTGTTAGCATAGGAATAATTATCTTATGGATACGTTCAACTTGACCATTTCCCCTAGGTACTCCGGTAGCTATCATTAAATGCTGAATGTTTTGCTCTTAACAATAATCTCCGAACTGGTGAGAAACAAATGCTGCACCTCTGTCTGATATAATACGCCCTGGATTTCCAAAAACTAATGCTTGACGCCTGAGTCTATCTACTACCGCTTCTGATGCCGTATTTTTTGTTGGATAGAGCCACATTTCGAAAACGCGTCGACAACTATAAATAGATAGTTATAACTCTTCGCTGTCGGATCCATAGGTCCTACATGATCAACATGATAAGTCCCTAAAGGTTTATCTTCTTTATTTATTGGAGCTAAGAAACCTTCTTTCTTGCCAGCTTTACCTTCCGAAACAATGCATTCGATACAATTTTTTACAATCTCAGAGGCCTTTTGGAACAAGGAACAAGTTTCTTTCGCTTCTGTGTTTGGCATCACTTCTTCTTCTCTAGGCCTAAAAGTAGCATTTCCTTTTGTGATAACCAAATTAGCTAATTCTAAAATGTTGATTCCATCTCTTTCATTTTCAACAAATATTCTTGAACACTTTCACCTTTTTTTATTTTCCGTTCTGACAATTGCTTATGTAACTTTGCGCTTTTTATTACTGTTCTAAACTCATTTAAAAGTGATTCTTTCAATGTCGACCAATTTTTAATTCCGCGTTCACTCAGAATAAACATTTTAGCAAGTCCTTTAATAGCTCTTTTAGCAAAAATAAATTTTTGTAAACTATCCCATTGCATCAAGTCAGCCATGTCTTCGAAATCCTCAATCCATACTTCAACTGATAAAGTTTCATCGCCATGGAAAGGTCGTAAAGAGTCCTCAACGACCCGCAAATTCAAAGCGAACCTCGGTGGTAGCCTGTTGACATTTACTGCATTTTGCGTATCAATATTGTTGTCTCCACGACTGAGAGTTTGCCCTATTCGTTTTGTTTCGCATATTTTCGTTTGTTGCAGCTGTTCTAAAATTCGTTTCGTCGCTCACTACTGACAACATTTCGTCTTCGTCTTGCATATTGCCTACATCGCCATCTCTTGATCATTCTCTGTGTCAAGGTCAGCTAGCAAATTTCCAGCTTGCAAATTGCGAAATAAATGGGAAGTTAAATTCGATTTATCATGCGATAAACCCAAAACGTTACAAATAATCACTAAATCATTATTTGTTTAATTCTTTTCCACATAAGACACTTTACTTTTATACAAATCGCTGTCGTAATCAAAATTAAACCCTTCAAACTTTCTTAGTCTTTGGCGATTTGCACGATCGCCTTCTTCTTCGTATATAAACTTGTGAAACAATGTAATATTAGATTTCTTTTCACTTTTCAGTGCCTCTTGCACATTTCCATAGTCTTCAAGTTTGCTCATAGTTCTTTCTCTTACGCACACACACTAATATTGTATATGTATATGTATAATTCTTATATATATATAATATATAATATATAATATATAATATATAATATATAATATATAATATATAATATATAATATATAATATATAATATATAATATATAATATATAATATATAATATATAATATATAATATATAATATATAATATATAATATATAATATATAATATATAATATATAATATATAATATATAATATATAATATATAATATATAATATATAATATATAATATATAATATATAATATATAATATATAATATATAATATATAATATATAATATATAATATATAATATATAATATATAATATATAATATATAATATATATGTGGGACTGTTAGTGCAATCCCACTTTTTCCTCCCGAATTTCTAGGCCGTTTTTACTCACAATCAATCAGTTTTATTTAACATTATTTCTTTATGCATTTATCACTTAATTACCACATAACTACACTCTTCTTATTCGAGCAGCCACGAGGAACACAACCGGTCGACACAACTTGACGCCATAAAACTCTTTTCTCAAATGATATCGATGGTTTGTCATCGATATCGTTGATAAACTTTAAATTATGCACCTCTGAACTGGTTCAGTACAATCGACCGCTTCTCGTCTCTCGACCCATTCCCACATTCGGCCGGACTGACTTATCATTCGCCTCGAATGTTGAATCGCCCGATGAATTCACTTGACCATTCCACGACTTCATATACTCTGCGACAGTTGAGGTTTTCCCAGGACCTTCGTGATCTCCTACCTTTTCTACGTCATATCTTCCATGAGACTTAACTTTCACCACCCTATATGGTCCAAAATATTTAGCCTTAAGTTTTAATCCTGAACCATATTGCGTTCGCTTAATTGCTATCAAATCATCGATTTTATACTCAACTACCTTTTTTCGTTTTTTGTTATAACTTTTACGATTCTCCTCTTGGATTCTCTCAATATTATGCTGAGCTTCTTGACGAACGTTAGTGCGTTCAATTTCTAGCTCTTCTATGGCTTCCTCTTCCAAAAGTTCTTGTAACTCAGGGAAACTATTAGTCCTCATCTCAACCCCGGTTAATAATTTAAATGGTGACACTTTTGTGCTTCTAGGAGGGGTACTATTGATTGTTTGCTGCACTCTTTCAACGTACCTATACCACATAGTCGGTTTTTCATAACAAAGTTTTGTTAGCATAGGAATAATTATCTTATGGATACGTTCAACTTGACCATTTCCCCTAGGTACTCCGGTAGCTATCATTATATGCTGAATGTTTTGCTCTTAACAATAATCTCCGAACTGGTGAGAAACAAATGCTGCACCTCTGTCTGATATAATACGCCCTGGATTTCCAAAAACTAATGCTTGACGCCTGAGTCTATCTACTACCGCTTCTGATGCCGTATTTTTTGTTGGATAGAGCCACACAAATTTCGAAAACGCGTCGACAACTACAAATAGATAGTTATAACTCTTCGCTGTCGGATCCATAGGTCCTACATGATCAACATGATAAGTCCCTAAAGGTTTATCTTCTTTATTTATTGGAGCTAAGAAACCTTCTTTCTTGCCTGCTTTACCTTCCGAAACAATGCATTCGATACAATTTTTTACAATCTCAGAGGCCTTTTGGAACAACTTCGGTATGTAAAACTTTCTCTCAACTTCCTCTTGAGTTCTTTTGGCCGAAAAATGACCCTTTCTATGTGCAATCTTAATTAATTCCTCTTCCATAAGTGATAGGACTACAATTAAATCCTTAATGGGATCCTTGTACAAAACACCGTTTTTTATAAAGAAATCTTCATAAGTCTGATGCTCTAAAACAGCTGTCACTGCCCTAATCCAATCATCACTAGCTTGAGCTATTTTAAGTCTGTGATGCATTGAATCCTCTAACATTAAACAGGACATACGACTTAGAGCATCTACATGCTTCATTTTACTGCCACTTCTATGTTCAATTTCATACTTGAATTCTTGAAGAAATAAAGCCCAACGCGAAACTCTTACTGGAATTTCTCTTTTTTTCATTGTCATTGCAAAAGCATTGCAATCTGTTATGATTTTAAATTCTATTCCTAGTAAATATACGCGCCACTTCTTCAACGCCTCCACTATTGCTAACACTTCCAATTCGTATGAGTGATATTTTTTCTTCCGCAGGCTTGGTTTTCCGGCTGAGATATTGTACTGGATGGAATAACTGATCATCGCTATCTTTTTGTAGAAGAACTCCTCCGTAACCAAACATGGACGCATCAGTGTGTACTTCAGTTACTGCCTTTGGGTTATACAATCGTAAAACTGGTGCGCTAATCAAGGCTGCCTTTAGCTGTTCAAATGCGATTTGATGATCGTCACCGAACACAAACGTTGCATCTTTTCTTAACAAGTCTGACAGTGGTTTCGCTATCAATGCGTAAGACTCTATGAAACGACGAAAATATGAAGTTAGCCCAAGAAACCTTTGTACACCCTTGTAATTCTGTGGTTTTGGGTAATTTTTCACCGCCTGTGTTTTTGCTTTAGAAGGCCTTATAGAACCCTTTTCGACAATGTATCCCAAAAACTCTATACTTTCTTTTAAGAACTGACACTTCTGCCATTTAATGCGCAAACCAAACTCAAATGCCCTATTTAACACACATTTCAGCCTGTAAATTCCTTCTTTAATATCCTTTGAAGAAATAATTAGATCATCCATATATGTTACGACTGTGCCATCTCTAATCAAATCAATAAATGTTGCAAAGATGTAGCGGGAAAACACATGAGGGGAATTCGAAATTCCAAATGGGACATACAAAAATTCGAACTGACCGCTATGTGTCACAAAAGCAGTATACTTCCTTGAGTTGGGCTCCACAGGAACATGAAAATATCCATTTTCAAGATCCAAGGTTGTAAACACTGTATTACCCTGCAATCTCTCAATTACATCATCTATAAGTGGCATTGGGAAATGTTCTCTTACAATCTTAGCATTCAAACGTCTATAATCACAGCAAAGTCTTTTTCCTCCATCCTTTTTTGGAACAAGAACTATAGCAGACGCATATTCTCGGCATACCCTCGGCTAACCATTTTTCTACTGTTGAGTCCACGATACCCTTATCAACGAAAGATAAACGCCTCGGCCGTTCGTATACTGGGCATTCGTCACTTAATAATATTTTCATTTCGACTGGACTCTTCTTTGAAGACTGTGGTACATAAATGTGAATAAGCTGCTTGACTTCTTTGACGTCCGATTTAGTTAAATGGCACAAATCTATTTCACTCTTTTCTTCTTCAGCTAATAAACACAAACTCTCAAATTCCTGTAACATACCCTTTGGAGTTTTCACTTCTTCATTGTGTACAGTTTCTTTCGCTTCTGTGTTTGGCATCACTTCTTCTTCTTCTCTAGGCTTAAAAGTAGCATTTCCTTTTGTGATAACCAAATTAGCTAATTCTAAAATGTTGTTTCCAATCACTACTTCGTAGTCAATATCCTCTTTTCTATAAACGTGGAACGTTAAGGGCCATTGAAGACCATCAATAGTCACCTGCGCTTTAAAACTACCTATAGTGTTTAATTCACTTTTACACACTCCCAATAAACGGTTTCGTTCATCGTTTAATTCTATACCATGAAGTTTTCTGATAATATCATCTCTTATTAAACATAGATCACATCCTGTATCTATGAGTGCAGACAGCTTAACGTTTCCACATGATATTGTTTTGAAAATAGCTTTTCCTTTTACATTGATTTCTTTTGACATTGTACTAGCCCTACTGTATTCCTTTTTAGTATCTAATTTACGTGTCGGGCATACTGATGCTTTATGCCCTATCTGATCGCATTTAAAGCACTTAATCTTCGGACACTCACTCATCAAATGAGATACTTCGCCACACTTATAGCATTTTCTCGGTTGTTTAGATATTTCCTCTTTTTTATCATCCTTCTCATTATGATTTATGTTTCTATTTACCACTTGAGGGTGACGAAGGTAAACCTTTTCGTAAATTGTAATCTGTTCCTTCAGCTTAATGACTGTCTTTGCCTGATACAAGTTACTTTTGTTAGCTTTTGAATCAGGTATTCCTTCTATGAAATATTCTATAAGACTAGCTTCATCTAAATTTATGGAACTGCCTATTTCTCTCAGACTATAAAGGTACTCACGAAAATCTTCATTTGGGCGTTTACTTCTATTTCGCAACAATTTATGTACTTCAATTGCTGATACTTCTGAGCCGAACTCGCTTAACAAAATTCTTTTTAATGATATCCAATCAGTCACTCCTCGCTCACTACGTACAAAAACTTTTGCTGCACCTTTTAATAATTGCTTCGCATAGATAAATTTCTGTAAAGAGTTCCATTGAACTGCTTCTGCATTATCTTCAAAATCCCGTAACCAATTTTCTATAGACGGTTGACCTGACCCATTGAACGAAGAAAGAAAATCCTCAATGTCGCGCAAAGTAAAATTATTTCTAACTACAGTTGGTGCCGTAGACTGAAATGATCCCGCATCATCACTTTCGGATTCAACCTCGACTTCGTCAGCCACCGAAATGTTCGAGAAGACGATCTTGCAACGATGTCTTTCTACCAGTTATTGCCAAATTCAAACTGGCCAACTTTGCTTTGAGCTCATTTACATTTAAACTTAATACTTCGTCTCTATTCATTTTGTATTCGTCGTAGCTTACTCGTTACAGCTGAAATTTCAATATATTTTACAAAAGTATAATCTTACTCTATTGTTAGTAATTTAATTTTCTCTTCTTTTAGCAATTACAAAATATAATTATTTCTCTTTCAACATTTACTTTTCTTTTAATTCCAAATTTATTTACTTCACTTTTGAATTCCAAATTTATTTACTTTACTTTTGAATCAACATTAATTTACTTTACTTTTATTCAAGCCAATCTTTAAATGATTAGTTATAATGATTGCATCAACTCAATTTAAATTATAACATTTTTCGTTCTGTAAACATAATGTTAATTAACATAAACATCTGGCTCACCACTATGTTGCCCTCTCGCTCGCTCGTGTTGACTCACCAACGCCGTTTATTCGCGCCAATTCTGCTGATATGCCGATCTCTCACGAATGCTCTCACTAACGCTGTCTCGCTCGTGACGCCAATGCCGATGCCTCGCTCTTGTACAAACTTTTCCACTGACGCCGCCAAACTTGTGCGTCTAATGCTTTCTCGCTCTTGCCGCCAATGCCGATGTCTCCCTCTTGTACAAATTTTTCGCAGTGACGCCGCCAAACTTGTGCGTCTAATGCTTTCTCGCTCTTGCCGCCAATTGTTGTAGCTTCTCTTGCCGCCAATTTTCACAAGCTTCGCTTGGCGCCAATTTTCACAAGCTTCGCTTGCCGCCAATTCTCAAGAATTTCCCACTCTAGGTACAGCTGCTCACCACATAGATTCTATGTTCTATGTTCCAGGCCATTTGCCACATAAATCTACCATCTCAGTGAATAGTTCCCACGACGATACTCCAACACATTTACCAAAATTACGCTATACCAGCCTCATTGCCACGTAAATTTGTGCAAAATTCCAACGATCGTCAAACTCTTTGCGTTTTCAGCCTCTTTGCCACGCAAACTTCAGGGTTCTATACTGTTCGCACCTCCACACTTTTCACTCTCACTTGAACTTGGACGTTTCTCTGTCTCTCTCTAACATACAACCATTCATCAATTGGGGTGGTTTTTTTTTTTTACCGCTCTTTGTACATTAAGGTTAAATCAAACACACATTTTCTCCGAACTTTCTGTCTTTGGCGACTCAATTTTAATGAATTTTCCGCCTCGAACGATTTGTTTTAATTATTAGTGTTCGTTATTTAACAACATCTTTCAACTGCACTTAAGTTCGATGCACTATGTAAATGTACATATCTCACTTCTGACACCAATTTGTGGGACTGTTAGTGCAATCCCACTTTTTCCTCCCGAATTTCTAGGCCGTTTTTACTCACAATCAATCAGTTTTATTTAACATTATTTCTTTATGCATTTATCATTTAATTACCACATAACTACACTCTTCTTATTCGAGCAGCCACGAGGAACACAACCGGTCGACACAACTTGACGCCATAAAACTCTTTTTCTCAATTGATATCGATGGTTTGTCATCGATATCGTTGATAAACTTTAAATTATGCACCTCTGAACTGGTTCAGTACAATCGACCGCTTCTCGTCTCTCGACCCATTCCCACATATATGTATACATAGGTGCATATATATATGTATACATATGTGCATATATATATATATATATATATGTGCATATATATATATGTACATATTTATGTATGTCTGTATGTGCATACATATTTAATGAATATTATTTACATATGTAGGTATGGATGTACGTATGTACATATTTTTGTAGGTATCTACATACATACATACATACATATGTGTATAGTATACATACACTGTATACATAATTATGTATGTAATAAAATATTACAGCGTAGCATTTTAAAATAATACATTTCTACTTTTAGTGTAATCAATATCCTTAAATACAGGTGCATTTTTAGATAACAGTATCAGCTATTACATTACGAATGTTCTAATTTTTTAAGCATAAGCTATTGAATTTTAGTTTTTAATACATAAGTAGATTGTTCTACCTATCGATTATTTCGATAACAACACAAAAGGTATCGATTTAGTGTAAGATGGCGATAAACAAGATATTCCCTTGGCAATTATGGTGTCAAATTTTAAAAATTTTAACTTCGGTAATTTTCCATATATTAGTATTGTATCAAGTGTTGAGTACGGATGAGACTGCCATGGAGGATGATGATAACATCGAAGAAGGAAATCCTGCAGAAGAAAATAATGGGACTATAGAAGAAGATAGTAACATTGATGAGGTGCCTGAATATCAACTACAAAATGGATCAGGATACATGAGGAAACGAAAGCATCCATATATTCTGAGATAGAGAAGGTTCAGCAAAAATGAATCCAGACCAGATTATTTCAGAGAACTCGTGACTCTTTTTTCCCTGGCGCAATGAAGATATTGAAATTGTAACTAAGGACAACGAAGTTACATATAATAATAACAAAATCATAATTGAGGCCAACAGGAAAAAATATGATACAATGCATGAAGATTTATTTGAACAAATTTTACAGGATGTTCAAAGGGAAAATAATGAAGATAACCAGGAATGTTCCGCTTCGCAACTTTTGGATGAAGAATTCAGAGGATTTGCAATTCCAGAAGTAGCAAGAGACCAAAATGTTTTTCAAGAAAGCGAAACCAATCATAGCTCTGATGAAAATGGAACCAGAGTTATAAAACTGCCACCGCTAAAACCTGAAAACGATTTGTTTGAGCTGGTGCGCTCACTAAACAGGAAGCAGCGTCAATATTATGCCCACGTAATGCATAGAGGCAACGCTAATAACCCCTTTTAAGAATATGTGGGCGGCGGTGCAGGAGTGGGAAAAAGTACACTTATTTCTATAGTTTATCAGTCGCTTATGTTGAGGTTTACCACCGTGGCGGGTAGCAACCCAGAAGTGACTAAAATATTGCTTTGTGCCCCAACAGGAAAAGGCGCCTTTGGAATCGGAGGTCTCACATTGCATTCGCTTTTTTCATTACCGGTGAACCAGTCTTCAGTTGGACTCCGGCCCTTAAATAACGATGTTCTCAACACCATTTATTCGAAGCTCATGGACCTAAAGCTAATAATAATTGATGAGATATCAATGGTGGGTGCCAAAATGTTGTCTAATTTGGATAGTCGGCTAAAACAAATATTTAGAACAACGGAATATTTTGGCGGAATTTCAATAATATAGATGATAGATGGATCTTGGAAAACGTTAAAGGATTCAAAACCTCGGACACCCAAGGCCTTCCATATACCCTCATCCCTAAAACTACCGCGAAGTACATGATAACAGTGAATATCAATACTAGTGACGGATTAGTGAATGGCGCAAGTGGACAACTTATGGGAGTTGACCGCTTACCAAGTGGAAAAGTATCGACACTTTGGGTTAAGTTTTTGGAGGAGTCAGTTGGAGCTGAAGCCAGGTCCAAAAAAAGAAATCCAGCCCATTCTGATTGGACCCCTATTGAAGCTGTTCTAAGAACTTTCCAATATCAAAAGAATGAACAGGTATCAATAGAACGCAGCCAGTTTCCAGTTGTGCCTGCTGAAGCGATAACAATACATAAAAGCCAAGGTGCCACTTATAACAAAGTAGCGGTGACCTTGCAAGATGGCATGAGCCGATCTGCCATTTATGTAGCTTGCAGTAGAGCAACCAATGCATCGGGATTATACATTATTGGAAAATTTTCTCCACCGAGGCAAATGCAAGAATCTGACCCACTCTGCATGGAGCTAAACAGTCTCAGAACTGAGAAACTTCTCACTCCTTGCCACAATTGGATTCTCGACAAACCACTAGACAATTTTCTAGTATATTATCACAATATACAAGGTTTGCATCTGCGAAGTGCCGATATATTGAAAGATATATTTTTAAACTCTGCAGATGTCCTATGCTTTGTGGAAAGCTGGACGAGAGATGAAGATGAATGTTGCATAAATGGTTTTGATATAATTGCAAGGATAAATGGATCCGCCCGAGTGGACAACAGAAGATCCCATAATGGAATTATTGTTTACGCGAAGACGGAAAGTGTAGAGAACATAGTTGTTTTAGAGCAAAGAAGCCTGGAAACGGAAAATCCGAGTCAGATATATCAACTTGTAACATTTAAACGCATGGAAACTATATTTGTCGTCACGTACAGAAATCAATCCTTTCCTGTAACGCAGTTTAGAACTACAATTTCGACAATTGTGGAAGAATTGCAAGTTCACTACAGCAAAATAGTTGTTTTGGGCGATTTCAACATATGTCGCTCAACAGGCCAAGATCAATTAGAGTCTACTCTGAATGGTCTGGGGTTATCAACTCTTCTTGATAAAATCCCAACAACAAAACAACTGACCGAAATTGACTGGGCATTTTCAAGTATCCGCGAACCCCATAGCAAAGCCCAAGTTTACGAAACACCATATAGTCACCATGATGGCATATTTGTTGGTGTGGAATAGACATTTCCGTAAAATTCCGGTTTCTCCCTGTCTCTTCTTTTCGTTTATTTTTTTCTCTACGGGAATCTTTAACAAAGTTGCTGACTGTACGCACTTTGGTTACTTTAGTTGTAAGTCGGGTCATAGCTGGACTTTAGACTTTGCTTTAATACAACTTATACTATGATTTCGTATTGATTTTGATTTGGAAACATGGGAGCGAGATCGTAGGCAACACGCATTGGCATGTGCTGGACGTCGAGCCGATAGAGCCTACAGGCTGCAGGAGCAGCAGGCCAACTCTGCCAAACATATTGTTCGGAGACAGGATGACGCGTTCAGGCAGCGAGAGCGCGAACGGGACGCAGAAGCCCACTTCGTTGCTCGCCAAGATCCTGATTATCGTTCGATGGAGCAGGAGGCCAACACTGCTCAGCACATCGTTCGGAGACAGGATGACGCGTTCAGGCAGCGAGAGCGCGAACGGGACGCAGAAGCCCACTTCGTTGCTCGCCAAGATCCTGATTATCGTTCGATGGAGCAGGAGTCCAACACTGCTCAGCACATCGCACGGAGACAGGATGACGCATTCAGGCAACGAGAGGGCGAACGGGACGCAGAAGCCCACTTCGTTGCTCGCCAAGATCCTGATTATCGTTCGATGGAGCAGGTGTCCAACACTGCTCAGCACATTGTTCGGAGACGGGATGGAGCAGGAGGCCATTTTCAGAAAGTAGCGAAGCATCCTGAACTTATTAAAACGAAATATTTCACTGTTTGTTTTATAAATCTCTTAAACAATAATTTTCTTTTCTCTAACTCTCTCAAATAGTATTTTTAAAAGGAAGCAAAGCACCCTGATTGTTTTAAAAAGGAATATTTGTCTGGTCTAAGGAAAGTATACATATAATCTCTTAAACTATTATCCCTCTTTTTAACTCATATGATATTATTTTCAGAATAGATCGAGGCACCCCGATCTCATTAAAAAGGAATATTGGTCTGGGTTAAGGAAAGTACACTTATAATCTTTAAACTATTGTTTTCCCCTCTCTTAAAATTTTTTAAATTGTATTTTCAGAACCAAGCGCAGCACCCGATGTTAAGAGTTAAATTTGTCTGGGCTAAGGAAACTATAAATTTATTCTTTTCAACTTCTATTTTCTTCTTTTCTTAATTCCTTAAACCTTTTCTTACAGAACAAGAGAAGTGTGCCAATCTTTTGAATGGAGAACATTTATATCGCCATAAGGAAAGTCTAAACCTAATCTAGTATTATAAACTTTCTTTAACCCTTAATTCTTTTTTTTAGAACGAAGGCAAGCACACCGAATAACCAGGAATATTTCTTCTGGCCGAGGAAACGTCTAAATAATTTATAATTTCAAATAAAGAGTTATATTGTTTAATAGTCATTAAATGTGTTTTGAATTCAGTAGATTGAAAAATATTTGAGCATATTTATAATACGACAACTAATGCTGTTGATGTATGAAATTTCACTTTTCTTATCGGAGTAAATATAATAAAGAACTTCAAGGGTATATATAGGGTTAATAAACTCCAAGCGGAGTTTACTGCGCTGGAGACTCAGTTCAGGAGTTTATCACTTATGAATGAGTCTCCGAAACGTAAAGGGACCAGTCCTTGGGGTGTTTCTGTATCTGTAGATCCGCCAGCGTCTATAATCGTCCCCGACCGGTCTCATGCACCGTCCACTCCTAATGTACAGAAATTGATATCGTTTAAGAGCCCGGTTGTGAATGCAATTAGTACGGAATTACCGGTATCACCTGGGAATGATCTCTTAAAAACGAAGCCTATTGTAGTATCCGATGTGTCCGGGCAATTACCCATTCCAATGGAAATTGCCGATAGTTCTAAAAGTATTAAGGGCCCCGTAAACAAGTTGCCTGCTGCGGTGGGTGACTTGTCCAACGGTATTGCTACGGCTGGCGCGTCGAGACCGCGGCGTCTCGTTGGAATACCACCAAAGAAACATATATTTCTTTCTAGGCTACACACTGTTGTCACATCAGATGATGTAATAGCCTACATTCGGAAGAAAGTTAACGTATCGAATATTGCGGTGGAGAAGTTTAAATTTTCTTACTCTCGGGACATTTTGACTTTAAAATTAGTGTTTCTGCCAATATCTTCGACACTATATATCGAAAAGATTTTTTGTCGAACCATATAATAGTTAAGGAATATACTGTAAAAAAGAAAAATCGGCAACCGATTCGCTTGCCAATAACAACAACTAATACTATTCCTGCCACATCAGCATCTGCTGGTGTGTCAAAAAGCTAGCTTCGTCTTTTAACCTGGGTTAAAAACGTTAATGGACTGAAATCTAAACTTCATAGAGATATGTAAATAGTCTTTCTTTTGAGCATAACATTCTAGCTTTTACCATCGGTTTTTTCCACAAACTTTTCTATATTCAGACGTCACCGGATTTCTCGCATAGGTGGTGGCGTTCTGATAGCTGTTGATGCTGCTTTATCATCTGAAATGATTCAATTTTCCTAGAACCCAGGAGATTGAGTTTGTCGGTGTTAAAGTAAACTTTAAATCTTGTAATGATTTCAGTACTTGTTCCTATATTCTACCATTGTCAGACATAGTGGTATATTTAAATCATTTAGAGGCAATTCAGTTTGTCTCCTATTAAAATTCCAGTCAAGACATGTTCACAGTTGTAGGTGACTTAAATTTACCCGTTTTAGCATGGTCACTAACAGTTGCTGCCCTCTTTGTCACATGACTTTATTGATGGCCTTCTAGGCTTATCTTTATCCAAAGTCAATCTTGTCATAAATTCTAATGGAAAATCGTTAGATCTTATTTTTGTATTGGATTCTTCTTACTGTGAGGTTTCTAGGATCGAACCATTTGTTCATCCAGAAGACAAATTTCATCCTACATTAAATTTAAAAATTGATCTACTCTTGCTTTCACCATTTCTTGGTTCAAATGAGTTACCTCTAACTAGGTGCTTTCGTAAGACTGACTTTGTCAGCCTTAATGAAAACATTACTACTACCGATTGGTCTTATCTGTACAATTGTAGAGAAATGAACTCAGCTGTTCGTTTTTTCTATGATACTCTGAATTCACTCTTTGATATTTGTGTGCCTCTTGGTAGGCTGGAGCCGCTTAACAAATCTCCCTGGTTCTCTCATGAGTTATCCAATTTGAAAAATGCGCGTAAAGCGAGTATTTGATTTATATGGACTGGCGACATTCGGATTGATCGGTTCTGTATTTCGGCGGTAATGTTGCATCAGCTTCTAATGGAGCCGTGATTGGTCATCTGCATTTTGTCGCTTAAAGAATAGCGGGCGACAGCGTATTGTCGCTAACGCCGAGTGTGGTTCGGAAGCTTTCACAAAGCAGAAATTTGCAACGCATGTTAGTTGAGCACAGAACTTGCGTGCCAAAAGTGTGTTGCATTGGACTGATATTTTCAGTATTAATAGCGTTTGGAAACATTTCGATTCAATTGTTTGAGATATGTGAGGCATTATGGACTACGCAAATAGTAAATATCGTACTATTTTAAATATTATTAAATAATTAACCATCTAAGACTACTTTCTAAAGTAAAAGCATAAGTTAATAATTCGAATAATTTTTTTTAAGTAAATAAGCTTAAATATGAACTCAGAAAAAATATAGAAGCTTTCGTTTACCTGGAAGGTGAGAAAATGTAAAGATGTAAGTGCCTCAAGGCACGCTTGGGGCTTTGAGGGTAAAATATCAAAGAAGCTAACTTCGGCAATGCCGAAGTTTTTATACCCTTGCAGTCCTTGGCAATAATTTTTTTACATTTTGAAATTTCTTTCCTTGCAACTCAATTCATCAACACACAAACAAAACATTCAAATTATTTCTCTCTTTACTACAAATTTTTAAGCAAAGCACAACACGCACACACATACATACATACGTGTAGCGCTACGTCTGTGTGTGCGTATGCATGTGCTCTGTTTGATTTGCTGATGACGTAGAACCGATTTGTATTGACTGTAACTTGTGTTCTATTTATCCGATCAAACTCAAACTGGGATCTGAGATTTCATATCAAATTCTATTATATTGGTAAATTTCATGGGGATACTCCAATTTTTGCAAAAATTTTTGTTCTAGAGTTATATGATATAGTAGTACGATCCTGACAATTTTCATACTTTATCATCTCCCGGCTAAAAGTAGCTCAAATATGAAATTTCATTCATTTCATTCTTTCATTTCATTTTGCAAAAATTTTTGCAAAAATTGGAGTATCCCCATGAAATTTACCAATATAATAGAATTTGATATAAAATCTCAGATCCCAAAATTTGAGTTTGATCGGATAAATAGAACACAAGTTACAGTCAATACAAATCGGTACTACGTCATCAGCAAATCAAACAGAGCACATGCATACGCACACACAGACGTAGCGCTACACGTATATATGTATGTATGTGTATGCGTGTTGTGCTTTGCTTAAAAATTTGTAGTAAAGAGAGAAATAATTTGAATGTTTTGTTTGTGTGTTGATGAATTGAGTTGTAAGGAAAGAAATTTCAAAATGTAAAAAAATTATTGCCAAGGACTGCAAGGGTATATAAACTTCGGCATTGCCGAAGTGAGCTTCTTTGATATTTGTTTTATTTTATTTGATAAAATAATTTTATTTGTTACTTTGATACTCAGCAAAACCATTTTTGTTGGCCGAGCAGCATAAATGCAGTTTGCATTTTGTGCAAATGCACTGCGTTTGGGAAGTTTTGCAGTGCTTGCAGCTTCTTTTTCCCGTAATGCCATCCAACCACTCTGGAAAATGATTGAAATGGTCAAACCTCAAGTCATTCATTGGGTGATTTGAGTTGTGACTGCAATGGACGCCGAGAAATTGACGACAGCAAAGTCTGTGATGTCGACCGACTTGATGGTGAAGGTAAATTGTTCTTCACGAGTGGACGACCTGGCAAGTTTTTTGACTGGTAGCCCACTAGACCCGCAGCAATAGATTCTCGGAAATCCGGAAGTTCAATGAATTTCTCGCTGCTCATGGTTTCCTTTTGGATTCGTCTATATAGGATGTAGGCGTTTGTTGTTGCCATATCTACTAAATGGTAGAAAATTCGGGCTGCAGCATCCTGAGTTTTACTTCTTATATGGTATCGGCACATAAGCCCATCCATCAGATCCACGCCTCCCATATGAGCGTTACATTCCCGTATAACTTGTGGGCAGTCAATATCTACATTGTGCTTCGACTTTCTGTCGTAACGAGCTACATTTGGTGTTCCTCCTTGAGTATTTGAACTTATAAACGGCTTAACGCCCACATAGGCCTTGTTTTCTTTCCACACTACGTTACTAACCTCCACTCCATATGAGGAACCCACTTACTCAACTGAAAAACCGACTCCGCTCACCGCCACCCAGTTGACCCCGCTTTCCAGCATGCTGGGTACCAGGCTGGCCTCCAATAGGGATTGTCCGATCGCTTGCTCGACCCGCTGTCTATCCACCCTAAAGCGGCCGCAACTGAAAACAACGTGGTGGGCGTCCTCAATTGCTCCTTCAGGGCACCCAGGACACGTTGGAGAGTGGTCGTGGCCAAACCTATTTAGGTATTGGCGGAAGCAGCCATGTCCGCTCAGCACCTGCGTGAGGTAGAAGTTCACCTGCCCGTGCTTTCTACCGACCCAAGCCTCAATATTTGGGATGAGACGATGCGTCCATCTGCCATTTGTTGCAGCATCCCATCGGTCCTGCCATTTCCTCACTGCGAGCCTTCTAGCGTCAGCTTTGGCTACGTTCTTCGGAATGCCCCTGCTGATGGCCTCTGTAGTGACACGAACTTCGTCTGCCAGGATGTCGATGGGCACCATGCCAGCGACTACTAGGGCTGCATCCTCCGAAACAGTCCTAAAGGCGCTGCAGACTCTGAGAGCGCAGAGTCGATAAGTCGGACTGATGAGGCGGCGGTAGCTTTCGACCTCCATGGCCGGTGCCCAGATCTGGGCTGCGTACAATATTTGTGATTTTACCACTTTCATCAGCAACATTCTCCGCTCCTGTCTGGGCCCTCATGTGTTGAGCATAATCCTGGCGAGTGCTCTCCCCGATTCCGCTGCCTTCCGCTGTACCGCCATTAGGTGTTCTCGGAAACACAATCTTGTGTCGAGCCACACTCCTAGGTAGCGAATTGCTCTAGCCGATTTCATCTCGATGCCGTCGATTGTAACGGTGGCCGTTTCCACTAGCTTCCGGCTGCTAATTAGTACCGCTTCTGTCTTGTGCGCCGCTAGTACTAGGCCCACCGAGCGCAGCCAGTTCGTGATGGATGCTCCACAGAAGCGGACCCAGAACCGAGCCCTGAGGCACTCCTGCGGACACCTGCCGTTGAACGGATCCTGACGACGCAGCGTACTCCAGCTTTCTCCCTGAAAAGAAGCTCCATATCACCTCGTACAGATACGAAGGAATCCCGAAGCTTCTGGCCGCATCAAGAATGCAGCGCCAATCCGCCGTGTTGAAGGCATTCTTCACATCCAGGGTGATCACCAGGCAGTATTCCTTCGCACCTCCTTTCCAACGAGAGCCCTTAATAGCATCGGCCGCTGTGCTCACTACTCTGTTGACCGCGTCTATTGTGGACCTTGCCTTGCGTTCAGTCTGGCACTGATGAGGCTTTCCAGCACCTTACCCACGGAGTCCACGAGGCAGATTGGGCGATATGATAACGCTACCTCTGCTGGTTTCCCAGGCTTGGGTAGCAGCACCAGCTTTTGCAGCTTCCACTGAGATGGGAATACTCCCTCCTTCAGGCACTGGTCAAAGGTTGCCGCGAATATTTCCGGGCGAGTTGCCATTGCCAGCCGAAGTGCACGGTTGGGAATGCAATCAGGGTCCGGGGCCTTGTTTTGTTTCAGCGACCTGGCGGCCGCAAGCACAAGACAAGTTCAACGCGCCTACAGTTTAGGGAGTCCGCACGCTGGGGGAAGAGATCGCAGACAATTCGTTCCAACTCGCTGGCTTCAGTAGGAGAAGAGAATCTGTTGGCGTAGACTCGCTTGACCACGATCTTGTACGCCTTGCCCCAAGGGTCCCGATCGGCCGAGTAGCAGAGACTGAGGTACACTTGCCGCTTCGCTTCATATATAGCCTTCTTCAATTCCTTCCTACCTGCGCTATAGGCTGCCCATAGTTGCGGCCATGTCTCTAATCCTCGCTTCCTTGCTCTCTGGTAACGCCGCCTAGAGGCTAGGCACCTTCTACGTATATCTCCGATAGAGCTTTTCCACCAGAAGACCGGTTGCTGACGTCCCTTGAAAGGTCTCCTTACCGCCATGCTCGCGTTGCACGATGCAGCCAGCATGCTGGATAGCTGGTCTGCCATTCGCTGAGCTGTGCTCTGGGTCCACTCGTGTGCCGCCAATGCATCGGCGAAGGCTCTTACGTCCAGAGTGTCGCTCTTGTATACCCTGCTATGGGGCGCCACCCGACGAGGTTGGGTGACACCTAGCGAGAATATTATCGCCTCGTGATCGCTGCCCGTATAGATTTCGCCAACGCTCCATGATGAAGACCTAAATAGCCCACCGCTTACGAAGGTGAGGTCTATGACGGATCCGCCGTTTGCACTGCTGAATGTGAAACGTGACCCTCTGTTCAGAAGGGCTACGTCCAGTGATGCAAAGGCTTCCAGAAGCGAGCGTCCTCTCGCATTGGTAACCGCGCTCCCCCAGTCAACGGCCCATGCGTTGAAGTCCCCTGCAATAACGAGGAGATTGCGAGAGCGCGCATCGTTAACTATCTCGTCGAGCGCTTTGCAAAAGTTCTCATGGCTCACGCTGGGGGGCAGGTAGCAGCTATAGACCCATTTTCCGTCTACCTGTGCGCGTACCAAGTGCTCTCCTGCCATAGGGTGTCGCAATTGGATCGGAGAGGCGCCGCATGCCCAAAGTGCAGCCTTACCGGTGGTGCTGGCCACCCAATTGCCAGTGGACTTTCTTCTGAAGGGCTCGCTTATGATCGCGAGCTCCGCTTTGACTTCATACATATTCTGCGCAAGTAGGTTGTGTGCTGCCTCGCAGTGGTTAAGATTCAGCTGAAGGAATCTACTCATTTTGGTGGCCCTTATCGATCGCCTTTGGTGGTACTCCCGTCGTTGATGGGCATCGCTGGCTACCGGCCGCGTGGGCTCTATTGCTTATGCCGGCCGCCTCGCATAGACAGCAGTTAAGTGCGTTACTGCACTCCTTCGCTTTGTGATCCTTGCCTCCGCATCTCAGGCACCAGTTTGTCCTGTCCACCGGGTCCGAGCACCGAGCTGCTACATGGCCGAACGTCAGACACCTGTAACATCTGACCGCCGATGTGTTTTTGCGGATGCGGCACACAGAAAATCCTATCTTGAGGTTGCCAGCCTTCAAGATGATCTCGGCCACTGATGACGGAACGGATAAGACTGCCCTTTGACAGCCGTCGTGTGCCGGGCGCAGACTTTTTATATCCGAGTCTTCAATTCGCACGCTCAATTGATCTGTTAACGCGCGTACTATCTCGCCTCTCGTGGTCTCACCGTCCATATCCAGCACATCTATCCTGGTGAGATTTGACAATGCGCGCGCCTCAACTTGTCCGGCTAGGGCCACTCCTATGTCCTCTATCAGCTGGCCGACTATTTCGGCGCCAGACGGATTTAGCTCCAGAAGCAGGTCTCCCTTCGCAGTTCGTCTTACCGTTCGAACACTGTCGCCCACAGCAATGACCTTCTCGTCCTGGCTCCTAGTAACCAGCTTCACCATCTGCCTTTTCCTTGGACCAAAATAGCAGGTGGACGCTTCTTGGGTATCGCCTTTCTCGCTGGTCGCGCAGCCACTGTCTGCCAAGCGGGCTCTGATTGCTGGCCTGCGTTTGGCAAAAAATTTCCTTGCGGCCGGGGATTTTGCCCATTCAGCAAAAAAGTTTCCGAAGTGTTTGCGACTGTTTTTTGGCGGGGCATCCTTGCCTGTTGCAAGTTCTCCGTTTGCTGTCCTTTGGTAGCGAAGGATTTCGTTAGCGCTGTGGTGCATTTGGGGCATGCCACTACTGGTTCAGGGTCGCTGTTCTTGCGCAGTGCGAGGCTAACAACAATCTGCTGCAAATCTCTCTAGTAGAATTCCCATTTCTGCCACCTCATGCTTGCCACTCCTAACTTGTTGCAACCTGGATTTCTTTGGTTGTGCCTCACCGCCTGCTGGTGGACTCAGCGAGTCTTCACGCAGTCTCTTTGGCGTTTCGTGGGGCACACCAAATATCTCCTCTATTCCTGGCGGAAGCCCCACCCCGAACATAGCCTCTATCTCTATCTGACTCGCTGGGCTGCCCTCGCAACAAACAGATTCAGACCATCTGACCGGCACTGTGGCGAGGCGAGCGCCAATGACTGACGCCGCCCAATTGTTGGGCCCGCCATCGAGCCAGCCGATCTCAAGCCCTCCATAGCTTGCAACCAGGTATTTCCCCCTGGGACTCTATATGGAAGTAAAGCCGCTCCCTGCTCGGCTCCACACACTTGGAAATTTCGGTCTGTGACGGACGAAAGTGCCAACCACTGGTTCCAATAAACCCAAATTAATTGTTAGAAATTTTCTGACAATGGAAATAATATAAAATCTTCAGTTGGCAGCCACGACATGCCAAGAGCCTTGGTGACATCACTATTGTCAATATTGAGATTATATTCATAATCTGTTGGTGCCCCACTAAAATTCCACTTTGTCAATTCTAAGCCTGCCTTGGAGAGCAATTTGGTAACTTCATTCGTCTTAGCCTTGAGTTCTTCGATTGAGTCAGCTCCGTAAAGTAGATCGTCGACGTACATATCCTCAGCTAATACAGCAGATCCAATTGGAAACAACTTCTTATACGTCTCTGATAAAAACTTTAAGGACCTGATTGCGAGAAATGGAGCGCACGACATCCCATAGGTAACAGTATTCAATTGATATAATTGAATAGGTTCTTGCGGTGACTTTCTCCACAAGATTTGTTGGAAACTTCTATCCTCAGGTGCGACGAGAAATTGTCTGTACATTTTTGTTATGTCAGCTGTAATAGCATGGCGATACAAGCGAAACGAGAGTAATGTTAGGATCAGATCTTGTTGAATAGTAGGACCAACCATAAGAATATCATTTAATGATTTATTTGATGATGATTTAGACGAAGCGTCAAATACTACGCGAAGTTTAGTTGATGAGCTCTGCGGTCTAAGGACACAATGGTGAGGAATAATGTAATGATTTCCCGATTGCAAATTATCTAACGAAGCTGCCTCCATGTGATTCAACTTAAGATATTTATCTAAAAAATCGATGTACATTTCCTTTAATTGGTGTTGAGATGCAAGCCGTCTTTCGAGTTGAAGAAAACGTCTTTTTGCACAGGACAACGAGTCTCCAAGTTGTTCAGGCGATTCCTTGAACGGCAACCGAACCTGTATGCGCCCTGATTCCAGGAATTGTGTGTGCACCTGAAAGTGAGTTTCACATGCTTGTTCTTCTGAGGTTAAGGAAATATCTTTATTTTGAATTCCATGTATTTCATCCATTTTCCAAAACCTTTCTAATAATATGTTAAGGTCCTGATGTTGCGTTAAATTACAAGTGTAGTGTTGAGTTGATTGAGGTTCAGCAATCTTACCCCCGACGATCCATCCTAATGCAGTTTCCACTAGATGAGGAAGACCAATTCCTAAACTAATTTTACCAGTCTTAAGTAGATCAAAAAACTCCTTTACGCTAAGCAATAAATCTACCTTTCCGGGCTTATAAAAGAATGGGTCGGCTAACTCAACTTCTTTGGGAATGGCCCAATTTGAGACATCTAGTCTCTTTTCACGCTGAGGTAGAGCTATAGATTTAGTCACGATAAACTCCATATTCCATTCATCTGGAGATATTCTTGAACGAATTTTGGTAGATACGGAATGTTTCATATGTGTACGTATTTCACCGATTCCAGCAATCTCATAATGGTCGTAACGAAACGGAAGCTGAAGCCTTTTGGCTAATTCTTCAGTTATAAAGGTAAGCTCAGAGCACGAATCAAGTAATGCTCTTGCGAGCTGAAACCCACCAAGTTTGTCTTGAATGAGAACAATTGCTGTTGGAAGTAATCCCCGCCGAGCGTGGCGAGTCAGCATTGATGCTGCAAATGTTTTACTTTCGTTATGTGTATTATGAATGATTTGTTGCGATTGATGATGAATAGAAGATTCATCTGGTTGATAATTTCCCTGCACGTTGGAATCCTTATGCATGTTTGTGTGATGTAAACCTCCACAATATCGACATCTATTCAATGAAGGACATTTTGAGGCTGGATGACCCTTATTGAGGCAATTCAAACAAAGTGACGCTGTTTTAACAATCTTAAATCGCTCGATAAACGGTAGCGAAATAAAAACTGGACAGAATGCTAATCTACGCGGAGAGCTGAAACCGTTCCAAAATTGTACGTAGGCTAACAGCGTCTGCCTTTTTCATGCTAGCAATGTTAAATAAACTTGAAATATGTTCTACGAAAATAAGAACTTTCTTGTCATATCGCTCGTTGAGGCGATCTAGGGCCTTGGGATAATTTTGGTCTGATACTTGAAATGGCGAGACTACGCTTAGAGCTTGGCCAGATAGACAACTTATTAGATAGTTAAATTTGTCCACATTAGATAATGAGTTATCTTCATGCACCATTTTTGTAAATGAAGTAATAAATTTTTTGAATTCCCCATATTTGCCGTCGAATTTAGGTAATTTGAGGGATGGAAGCCGATTATGATGTCCACCATGATAAGTCGATGAATTAAAGAAACTAAGTTCTTCTGGTTTTTCCTTCTTACTTGCGCCGATGCGCCGTAATATGATCGCCTTTGTTTCTATGAAAAGATTTTCTATTTCTGCCCGATTCGCGTCTGCTGGATCTAGCTTCTCAATATTGGTTAGAACTTGTAATGCCTGTTTAAAATACGACTCAACAATTTGAGACTGACAATCTAATATAATAGGGTCATTTTCAAGATCGATTCTAGCTCTTAAACTTTGAATATTAGATTGCAGTTGATTCCGTTGTTGTCTAAGAGGTAGAAGCTGCGTTTCAACTGGTGGAGACATTTTGGGCCCTTAACGATAGAAATGTAGCAAGTTAGAAATGAATTAAACGTAAGCTAAACGAGTTCTGGTTTTAATAAAAACACTCAAATGCAATAAGTTTCACTCAAGAGCTTAATAAGTGAGCTTTAATATGTAGATCGTTTCTCTATATGACAGTTTGAGTACTTACTCCGCTGTGCTTTATACTTAGCACGTGTTAAAGCTTACGAGTGTTTTACATGTGAGGGTACAGCATGTGAAAGCTTTACGATCGCTAATGAGTGGCAATTGAGTTAAAGTTTGAGTGGAAATTGATAATGTACAATTGCTTGCACACTCAAGTTGACTTAGGTTATGATAGGGCTCCAAGGTGAATGTCCCACGACGATATGTCTCGCAGAGGTCAATGATGATGAAGTCCAAAGATGACTATCCAAGATGATTATGTAACGATGAATGCAATTAAAAGGACGGATAAACGAATTTAAATAGGTTTTCAAGTTTTTATGTTGGGACTATCAAAGTGCAAAGTCCTGTGACGGTCGCCATTGTTTGATCTGCCCAGTTGCAGATGGTACAAGACTCCAATGCTCAATAGAATATGGAGTGCAGTAAGGAATATAAGTCTCCTCTTCGATTTCCAGAAGGAAGTCATTTTTATATTTTGGTTTTTAGAAGTTCTTTATGAGCCATGTAATAAACAGAAGCTTTTAGAACATGTTAACAAATGTAATGTCGGTGTCACAGAAATCACGGTGATTTCACTTTTGTAACCATTTTTAATTCACTGTTACTGCTAGAAATATCAGCTGTCACGATAAATGGTTCAAGTAGGACCACGCAATATTATTGCAGTGTTGACAACCCTATTATGTCAACTGAAAATTGTTGCTGGCAACATTTTTAGCAGTTGGCAGGTTCAGTTATAGTTATTTTTAATATGCGGTTTTCGTAAAATAATCAATTAAATATGAAAACAACCATAATAAATGCAGATCTATGTATCCAATATTATCCAAATGTTGGAGGAAAAGCTAAGAGATTATAAAACTGTGACACCCACATTTGGTTTTGGGTTGGTTTTAGGTTGTTATCGGTTATAGTGTATGTATCGATTAGTGTATGGATGTAGTTTTTCGTCTAATTGTAAGACCTAAGTTGCCAGTGCATGTAAAGTATAGGTAGGTTGTATGTATATCCTTATTTATAATAATAATTTATAATAATAATAATAATAATAATAATAATAATAATAATAATAATAATAATAATAATAATAATAATAATAATAATAATAATAATAATAATAATAATAATAATAATAATAGTAATAATAATAATAATAATAATAATTGTTTGATCTGCCCAGTTGCAGATGGTACAAAACTCCAATGCTCAATAGCATGTGGAGTGGAGTAGAAAAAATAAGTCTTCTCGTCTTCGAATTCCAGTAAGAAGTCATTTTTATATTTCGGTCTCATGAGTTAGAAGCTCTTCATGAGCTATGTAACAGAAGCTTTTAGAACATGTTAATGTAAATACAGTGGTAGAAATTCCGATAATCTTAAACAAATAATATAAGAAATTTTAATATATACAAATCTAAGTTAACGATGACGTCTCCTCCAACATACTCCCCCAAATGAAGGATGAAGTGTGACTCCTTCAATTTCCATAAACGTCATCTCTCAAAGGCAATGGAGCAAGTTTGCAGATTGGGCGACGAATAATTCCTTTCTTGGTGCGAACATCGGCTACTCTGACCCTTCCATCTGCACCAAGTATGGCTTCGACCACACGACCAGTAATCCAGCATTGCGGTGGAAGATTGTCTTCATGGATGAGAACTAATTGATCCCTTGCTATGTTGTTTTCGGGATGCAACCACTTAGAGCGTTCTTGTAACTGATGTACATAGTCGCGCTTCCAGAGTTCCCAGAAGCGTTGCTTGAGATAAGTCACCCTTTGCCAACGAGATAGATACGAAAGTTTTGAGTCATTTACTACCGGTTCCGGGATCGCTTGAAGTGAGCATCCGATCAATAAGTGTGCTGGCGTCAGAGCCTCCCCGTCGTTGGGATCATCGCTGTGAATGGATATTGGACGGGAATTCAATATCGCCTCCACTTCAATTGCAATCGATTGAAGCTCTTCATACGTCAAATGAGAAGAGGTTAAATTTTTGATGAGCAGAGTCTTCATTGACTTAACTGCGGCTTCCCACAAGCCTCCAAAATGGGGAGCACGCGGTGGAATGAAGATGAATTCGAAGCCGGCATTTCGGCTAAATTCCTCCAAATTTTTGCATTTAGTTCTGAACAGAATTGCCGTTTGAAGCCTTCAAGTTGCGAACATGCTCCGACAAAGTTGGTGGCATTGTCACAATAAATCCTTTTGGGTATACCACGTCGTCCGATGAATCGCTTCAAACAGAGAATAAAATTATTAGCAGATAAGTCTGAGATTAGTTCTGTATGAATAGCTATTGAAGAAAAGCAAACAAATATGGCCAAATATGTTTTGTAAGGAACTTTGCTTCGAATGCGGTACGACGTAAGAAATGGTCCACATAGATACACTCCGCATATCAGAAACGGGCGTTCGGCCAGGAGACGGTCAGCTGGGAGGTTACCCATGATTTGTCGCATTAATACTGGTTTGTAATGATAGCAATGTGTGCAACTTCGAACAACCTTTCGGACCAATTCGCGAGCATTTACAATCCATACTGTTAGGCGCAGAATCGCTTTCAGAACCTTAGCTCCCGCGTGAAGGTTTCTCAAGTGTAAATCTTCAATATATTTATAAGTGTAATGATGAGTCTTTGGAAGCAATAACGGCATTCTTGCGTCCAATGGTATGTCAGCCATTGCTAGACGGCATCCAACACGGATAAGTCGAATATTTTGAGAACCTATCTGTTCATTTGAGATGAATGGATTTAATTTTTGAAGCTCCGGCTTCAAACTTCGTCCTGCTTGTAAGTCCTTTAGTTCTTTAGCATACACACCACTCTGAATGGAAGAGATAATATAATTAAAAGCCAATTTAAATTCTTCTACTGAAATGCCTTTTGTAGCATTAATCGTATTATTGCGGTTGATAGGAACTCGGTTGAAAACTCGTAAAACGTATGCTAAGACTCTCACAATCATACGAAACGATGATAGTCTACTAATGATCTGCTCAACTATGCTCTTTTCTTTATAACTAGTGCTACATTTCAATACAAGGGTGTTTCGCAATTCTAATTCTTTGGGATCGAAATCTGTCTTTCTTTCAGATTTCGGCCAATGTAATGCATCAAGTGTTAAGAACTTTGGTCCATGAAACCAAATTGTCTGCATCAAATCGCGCGCTGCACAGCCACGTGAAACAATGTCGGCTGGATTATCCTTTCCAGGCACGTGACTCCAAATAATATCCTGCGATTGAGTTTGTATGATAGATACGCGATTGGCAATAAAGCATTTTAGAGTTGATGGTTGCATTTTGATCCAATGAAGAACGACAGTTGAATCTGTCCAAAAATATGTTTTGCTGACAAGACAATTTAATTTGTGTTTGATTTTAGTCCATGTTTGGCAGAGTAAAACGGAAGCACAAAGCTCTAAACGAGGTATGCTTTGTGATTGAGTGGGCGCAACTCTCGATCTCGAAATGATCAATGAAGTTACATATTTTCCGTTGTCCAATACCCTTGCGTATATGCAACATCCATACGCTCGATTCGAGGCATCCGAAAATCCATGGATTTCACACTTATTTTTTGGTGATGTGTTGACAAATCGATTTACGCGAACCATGTCAAGATTAGATAAATCAGCTTCAAGTTGTTGCCATCTAGTCCGTAAGATCTCTGGCAACGGGTCGTCCCAGTCCAAGCGCTCGATCCACAAGTCTTGAATCAAGATTTTGTAGCGTACTACGACTGGAGCTAATAATCCTAGCAGATCATAGAGCCTGGCCATGATCGATACTATTTTTCGCTTTGTTGGTATTGCAGTTAATGGAAGATCAAATCGAAATAATATAAGATCTTCAGTTGGCAGCCACGACATGCCAAGAGCCTTGGTGACATCACTATTGTCAATATTGAGATTATATTCATAATCTGTTGGTGCCCCACTAAAATTCCACTTTGTCAATTCTCAGCCTGCCTTGGAGAGCAATTTGGTAACTTCATTCGTCTTAGCCTTGAGTTCTTCGATTGAGTCAGCTCCGTAAAGTAGATCGTCGACGTACATATCCTCAGCTAATACAGCAGATCCAATTGGAAACAACTTCTTATACGTCTCTGATAAAAACTTTAAGGACCTGATTGCGAGAAATGGAGCGCACGACATCCCATAGGTAACAGTATTCAATTGATATAATTGAATAGGTTCTTGCGGTGACTTTCTCCACAAGATTTGTTGGAAACTTCTATCCTCAGGTGCGACGAGAAATTGTCTGTACATTTTTGTTATGTCAGCTGTAATAGCATGGCGATACAAGCGAAACGAGAGTAATGTTAGGATCAGATCTTGTTGAATAGTAGGACCAACCATAAGAATATCATTTAATGATTTATTTGATGATGATTTAGACGAAGCGTCAAATACTACGCGAAGTTTAGTTGATGAGCTCTGCGGTCTAAGGACACAATGGTGAGGAATAATGTAATGATTTCCCGATTGCAAATTATCTAACGAAGCTGCCTCCATGTGATTCAACTTAAGATATTTATCTAAAAATCGATGTACATTTCCTTTAATTGGTGTTGAGATGCAAGCCGTCTTTCGAGTTGAAGAAAACGTCTTTTTGCACAGGACAACGAGTCTCCAAGTTGTTCAGGCGATTCCTTGAACGGCAACCGAACCTGTATGCGCCCTGATTCCAGGAATTGTGTGTGCACCTGAAAGTGAGTTTCACATGCTTGTTCTTCTGAGGTTAAGGAAATATCTTTATTTTGAATTCCATGTATTTCATCCATTTTCCAAAACCTTTCTAATAATATGTTAAGGTCCTGATGTTGCGTTAAATTACAAGTGTAGTGTTGAGTTGATTGAGGTTCAGCAATCTTACCCCCGACGATCCATCCTAATGCAGTTTCCACTAGATGAGGAAGACCAATTCCTAAACTAATTTTACCAGTCTTAAGTAGATCAAAAAACTCCTTTACGCTAAGCAATAAATCTACCTTTCCGGGCTTATAAAAGAATGGGTCGGCTAACTCAACTTCTTTGGGAATGGCCCAATTTGAGACATCTAGTCTCTTTTCACGCTGAGGTAGAGCTATAGATTTAGTCACGATAAACTCCATATTCCATTCATCTGGAGATATTCTTGAACGAATTTTGGTAGATACGGAATGTTTCATATGTGTACGTATTTCACCGATTCCAGCAATCTCATAATGGTCGTAACGAAACGGAAGCTGAAGCCTTTTGGCTAATTCTTCAGTTATAAAGGTAAGCTCAGAGCACGAATCAAGTAATGCTCTTGCGAGCTGAAACCCACCAAGTTTGTCTTGAATGAGAACAATTGCTGTTGGAAGTAATCCCCGCCGAGCGTGGCGAGTCAGCATTGATGCTGCAAATGTTTTACTTTCGTTATGTGTATTATGAATGATTTGTTGCGATTGATGATGAATAGAAGATTCATCTGGTTGATAATTTCCTGCACGTTGGAATCCTTATGCATGTTTGTGTGATGTAAACCTCCACAATATCGACATCTATTCAATGAAGGACATTTTGAGGCTGGATGACCCTTATTGAGGCAATTCAAACAAAGTGACGCTGTTTTAACAATCTTAAATCGCTCGATAAACGGTAGCGAAATAAAAACTGGACAGAATGCTAATCTACGCGGAGAGCTGAAACCGTTCCAAAATTGTACGTAGGCTAACAGCGTCTGCCTTTTTCATGCTAGCAATGTTAAATAAACTTGAAATATGTTCTACGAAAATAAGAACTTTCTTGTCATATCGCTCGTTGAGGCGATCTAGGGCCTTGGGATAATTTTGGTCTGATACTTGAAATGGCGAGACTACGCTTAGAGCTTGGCCAGATAGACAACTTATTAGATAGTTAAATTTGTCCACATTAGATAATGAGTTATCTTCATGCACCATTTTTGTAAATGAAGTAATAAATTTTTTGAATTCCCCATATTTGCCGTCGAATTTAGGTAATTTGAGGGATGGAAGCCGATTATGATGTCCACCATGATAAGTCGATGAATTAAAGAAACTAAGTTCTTCTGGTTTTTCCTTCTTACTTGCGCCGATGCGCCGTAATATGATCGCCTTTGTTTCTATGAAAAGATTTTCTATTTCTGCCCGATTCGCGTCTGCTGGATCTAGCTTCTCAATATTGGTTAGAACTTGTAATGCCTGTTTAAAATACGACTCAACAATTTGAGACTGACAATCTAATATAATAGGGTCATTTTCAAGATCGATTCTAGCTCTTAAACTTTGAATATTAGATTGCAGTTGATTCCGTTGTTGTCTAAGAGGTAGAAGCTGCGTTTCAACTGGTGGAGACATTTTGGGCCCTTAACGATAGAAATGTAGCAAGTTAGAAATGAATTAAACGTAAGCTAAACGAGTTCTGGTTTTAATAAAAACACTCAAATGCAATAAGTTTCACTCAAGAGCTTAATAAGTGAGCTTTAATATGTAGATCGTTTCTCTATATGACAGTTTGAGTACTTACTCCGCTGTGCTTTATACTTAGCACGTGTTAAAGCTTACGAGTGTTTTACATGTGAGGGTACAGCATGTGAAAGCTTTACGATCGCTAATGAGTGGCAATTGAGTTAAAGTTTGAGTGGAAATTGATAATGTAAATTTGCACACTCAAGTTGACTTAGGTTATGATAGGGCTCCAATGTAAATGTCCCACGATGATATATCTTGCAAAGGCCAATGATGAAGAAGTCCGATGACGACTATCCAAGATGATTATGTAATGATGAAGAAGTCCAATGATGAATTTCCAAGATGATGATGTAAGCTGAAAAGTCCAATGATGACTGTCCAAGATGATGTAACGATGAATGCAATATAATGAACGAAAAAACGACTTTATATAGTTTTTAAGGTTTTATGTTGGGACTTGCGAAGTGCAAAAGTCCTGTCACAATGTTTGATCTGCCCAGTTGCAGATGGTACAAAACTCCAATGCTCAATAGCATGTGGAGTGGAGTAGAAAAAATAAGTCTTCTCGTCTTCGAATTCCAGTAAGAAGTCATTTTTATATTTCGGTCTCATGAGTTAGAAGCTCTTTATGAGCTATGTAACAGAAGCTTTTAGAACATGTTAATGTAAATACAGTGGTAGAAATTCCGATAATCTTAAACAAATAATATAAGAAATTTTAATATATACAAATCTAAGTTAACGATGACGTCTCCTCCAACAATAATAATAATAATAATAATCATAATCATAATAATAATAATAATAATAATAATAATAATAATAATAATAATAATAATAATAATAATAATAATAATAATAATAATAATAATAATAATAATAATAATAATAATAATAATAATATTAATAATAATAATAATAATTTCGTTAAGCATTACATCAATGTATAAGATTTGGTGAATGAGTAAGTGATTTATTAAAATTCAAATATTTTCTTACCATTCCAAGCTTTAAAACTTTGTTCAAACGAGCTAATAATGCCGTGGAACCCGGAGACTTTGTCCAACTCTGTAATATTATCCCAATTTTGCTCAGTAATCCACCCTATAATTAAGTTTTAAGTCCAATACGTCATTATTGAAATTGATTCTCTACAAAACTTACATGGTGCTGGATTAGGTGCCTGTCCTTGTTTATCCATTACTATGCCTCCTTTAAGAATAAATTCATATTCGTCCTCTACAAGTTTTCCCGCATTTGAAAGTATTCTGGCTGACATATGTATGGAAAATAATAATTTATGTTTCTCGAACAACCCGCGGCATGTATTTTTGTACACAGAGTAAGTGTGATAGTCATTAATGTTTTGTATTCGCTCGTGAACCAGCTGGTTTCGGGGACTCCGTTCAATAGACTGCGTGAATAATAGTATGTATGAAGCTAATGAAAAAACATACATTGGATCTATTTTGGACATATCCATTAGTACGAAAAACAAAATCGCCGCCCTCTCCGATGCTGGCTTATATTCCTGTCGTGCGGCATCTATTTCAACTTCGGTTACTTCCGCTATACTAAGAGATTCCTTCACTAATACAGACGTTTGTCGCGATTTTTGCAAAGTAGAGAATAGTTCATCATCATCCAATAAGGATCCACGACTTTCATTAAGTAATCGAAGTATTTCGTTGTCTAGGTCAACAAGGGTCCGTTTGTTACGTGCTATGGTCATTACCAGCTCGTCTTTTTGCTCTTCGAGGGATGGTTTTTCTTTGCGTACAATAATAGCCAATAATTGAGCCTCTAAACCATCTTGCTTTAACGCGAAATTTACTATAGTTGTCTTTGAAGATAATTCGGGTGGATAATGCGGATTTGATATTTTAGTTGTAATATAAAGTCGGAACTTATTGTTGTATGCTATATATTTATCATTGAATTTGAGTAGATTTTCACCGCCCTGAATTGTGAAACTTTGTCGTAAAACTGGATTTATTGCCTGGTCTAAAGATTCGCCAATATTTTGTAACAAAACGGGTAAACCTTCTTTAATAGACTTCTCTATTTGCCGTAGGTAATCACTCATTCCTAAATCTATCACTACAAGGCCATTATTATCCTCCATGTTTTTTATCCAATTGTTTGCCTGCATCTGAGGGTCAATAATAAGAGGCCATCGGCTTCCTTGAGTAACTATTACACCATTCTCAGTACTTAAATCATCAGCAGGTAACCCCTGAATGTTCCATTCTCTAACTGAAACAGCGTCGCTAAGAAAATGTGTGATTTTTAACTCTGCTGTGGCGGGTATTAGTAAATCTTTAATAAGTTGGGACCACATAGTCAGAAGTGTATCTCTATATTTTGTATCAAATACACCCAAATAGGACATAAAAGCTGTCGATAGCAAGCAATCACCAGGCAGTTTTTCAAAGGAAAGGTCTAGAAGGGCTACAGTTTCAATCCAGCGTTCTCGTTCCCCAGAAAGAGACTCTACCAGAATAATTGCTCGTTCCAATTGTTTTCGCAGCCTCTCTTCTCTTGCTCGGAGTTCATTTAATAGGTCTGTTTTTTCATGGAGCTGTCGGTAAAGTTCTTCAATTACTGTTTGAAGTTCCTCTAGTTTTTTTTTTGCTGCTGCTAGTGCTGCTTGCTTTTCCTCCAGTGACCTCATAGCATTGTCTAGTTTCTCTTGCTTTGGAGCAACAATTCGAAAAACTTTGCCATAGTTTTCTATGGCCATAATCCATTGCATTAAAGACTTGCAAGCAACTGACACAACAGCGACTTTATCTGGCTCAAGTTCGGGATTTTTCGTATACATAGCGATTCGTTTCAATGTTTTATCCGATATATGATCACGCTCGAAGTTCTTTAAGTCATTTAAAAAAGTAGACTCACTAAGTACCTTTTTAGCATTCTCCCAAGTGGGATCTTTACCAAGAAGTATTAATATAGCTTCCATTACCTTTTCTATTTTCATAGGTGGTCTTCCGTACGACTTTACCTCAGCAATATCTTTTTTATTTAACGCATCCAGTGCTTTTACAGCAGCATCAATCATTGGCATAACTACTTCGAGATCGGCACGAGCGGTTGCTGCCAAATCGAGACATATAATTTCTTCGCGCTTGATAATAACGGCTTCAGCATCCACTTTTTCTTTCTGTTCAGTAGCTTCATACTTTTGTATTTCAATCATGGAAATAAACTCTTCACATTCTTTTGTCAATACCTTAACAAGCTCGGAACTCGTTTTTAACTCTTCTGACATAATTGAAACCTTTTCCTGTGTCTCAGCGATCTTAGAAAGACCATTTCGTAGTCTGTTTGCCGCAGTAGACACTTCTAAACGTTTTTTTTCGAGAAGATGTTTGAAACCACTGACAAGCTGTAAGTAGTTAGGTGATGTTACATAATTGTGCCGCTTGACTTCTGCTAACATGATATCAGCTACTTTAGCAACGCTAGAGTGTATTATTGAAAACGCAAATGCAATTTCGCGATGAAGCATACTTTCTGTGGTCATAACCAAACTGTGGCGATGTTTCTCAACCTCTTTTCCGGGAACCAAAACATTTAGCTGAAAGCCGTGTAGAAAATGGGATGCTACTTCTAATAAAGCTTCTTGTGGCCATAACCTGAACCAATTTGGTGTCGTAGCGCTTAATAACGCAGGATACTGCCTTATGTAGTTTCGAAAACTTTCACCGATAGGGCTAAAACACAGAGCAATATGCATATAATCACGAACGTTATGCATAAAAAAAGAATATAAAGCTTCAGTAGTCAGTACAATTCCTGCCTTTTTGGCGGGGCGCTCTAAATCTGACTTAAGTTCGTCAAATTCATCTGACTTAAACAGATTTATTTCCCCCGTGCTTAACATATTATTTAATATTTCTAAAAAGGAAATTTCCGCAATCTGTTCGTTGCTAAAAATAAAAATGGTGACATGTTGCTTAATTCCTGTTAATTTATACAATTGTTTTAAGTCTTCCCGTAGGTCCATCATTTTATATTTTTTCGTGACTTCAATTTGGAATATTCCCATTTCATAAATAAATGCTGCTAGTTTAGAAAGCACCTGGCGTCCGGATCCTCCAATACCCATATTAAGCATGTGACCGCGTGGCTGCGATATCACCCGCAATATTCGAATTAGATGCTCAATTGCCTCTTTAAAGAATACCAAATTCATTCGAGCCGTTCCTGGAAAATTGTTATACTCATTTAATTTATTAATCATAAATGTTCGTAAAGTATCCATTTGCAGATCTTCGTAAAATCCTTGTGGATGTGCAAAATCCCCAAAAAGCGGTGCTAACTTTGAAGGACAGAGATTGTGAAATGTTACTTCGAAATGTTTACCAAGTGCCTCATTTAGCGTATTAATAAACCATGCTTGGTCAGAATCATCAACAAGCCGATCACTAAATACTCTGAAACTTTCATGTATCCAAAGACGTAAAAGAACATTTTTTTTTGATTGTAATTCTTGCTGGCTTCTAAGTAAACCTTGAAATACTTTTGATATATCTCTCAAACTAAAAAGGTAATGTGATTTGTTTGGAGTGGGAAGCATTTTGTTGATAATACTGACATAAAGAAAAATAGTGCATTGTGTAAGTGGCAGCCATAGCTCTCGAACTTCGTTGGAAAAATTTTCAAGCTTTTGCTTTAGCATAGTTCCGAATATACGAACAATAGTTTCATGAGTAGGAAACGTAAGGTTTAGCAAAACAAACCGGCTTTGGGTACGGGACGATATTACCTGACGACCTCCACCTGGAGGCCCCATTGCAGTAACCAATATTGTGTTTTGTACAAAAATTTTTTGTTGAGTCTTACGGTTAAACCAGTACTTGTAATCAATCCATTGTCGAATCAACTCAAGAGGTTGTTGTGAACCATATGCATCATTTGCAGGCATGTTAAAATCATCCATAAAACATATCATTCGTTTTCCACCAATTGGAACAAATTGTGTTTTTGTCCGTTTTTCTGTTCTATTTTCAATAGATTCTTGAAGCCCAGCCGCAGTAGTTTGTGCGGATATGTTTATAGAAAATATACAGTACTTATTTTTATCACATGCCTCCATTACACTGACAGCAGTCGATGTTTTCCCAGTACCAACATTTCCAACAAGCATTACTGGGTGCTCTTCAGCGAGAAGTTTTGATACCAAAAATTCGTAACGAACGCTATCAGAAGTTGGCACCATGATTTTATAGAAAGGTAATCTAAAATAGAGAAACAAATAGATTTTTATTTGTTGTAGCATCGAAATTATAAACAAAACTGTCTCTTAGATCCCCGTTCCTTCTTTGGGAAAGATGATCACAAGGCGAAAATGTAAAAGAAGCAGATCTATATCGTTTTGACGAGAGAACACACATGAAACCAGAAGGCCGGGGCTAACTTCGACCGCGGCAAAGTTTGTATACCATTGCACATTTTTTGTTACTCTTTTTCCTATATATTGCCGTTAAGGTGAAAAAACGTTTTATCTAAAAAGTGTAATGATTCCGGAAGAACGGCATACAATATTAGCGAAGCTATTGATCAAAGTCACTGTTTACTACCGATTGTTCCTATGGGAGCCTAGTCGCCTCATCTTGATCAAATTCGGAACAGATATATAAAACTGACAAATGTTACCAAATGACAAATGTTTAGTTTGGTTAGTTTCGGCGTAGTGCCACTTTTTATAACATACACCCATTGGGTGAAATGTTATATTAAAGTCGCCAAAATGTATGTAACAGGCAGAAGGAAGCTTTTCCGACCCCATGAAGTATATATATTTTTGATCAGTATCAACAACCGAGTCGATATAGCCATGTCCGTCTGTCCGTCCGTGTGTCCGTCCGTGTGTGCGTCTGTCCCAGTGGCGTAGCCAGAAAATTTTTCGGGGGGGGCGTTAACATGTTTTAGGATCAAGGATATTGAACAAAATTCTAAATATGAGATATCACTTAGATAATGTGTAATATATAGGGTGTTTTATATTGAAATGCTGTATAGAATATAAAAATTTAATTTTATATACATGAGCATCTCAAGATAAAATTTGACGTACGATTTTCCATTGTAGTTTATACTAAGTTTAACGTTTTTAATAAGTAACTAAACAATATTTACATGTAAATAATTGTTTGTGGAAAAAACAGTTGAAATCATATTGTATTGAATAAGTATTGATCAATTTTTGATAATTATGGAGCATAAAAAACTGTTGAAAAACATAAATGTACGAAATCACAAATCGATTCTCCTCTTTTTTTGAGCGAATCTGTCGATAACTTCTTCCACCGTGATATCAATATCTCTGTTAATACTCATTAGAGCAAGTCCGTTCAGCCTATCTTCTCCAGTTGAATTTCTTATCCAATTTTTTAAATGCCTCAAAGTTGAAAAGCTCCGTTCGCTGCTAGCAATGGTCACAGCTAACGTTGCTCCTATCTTCAAAAATTTTGAAACGTTGGGAAAAAGTCCTTCGTTGCAAAGATTTAATGCGTCGATGAATGTCTTCGGATGAGTTTCTGCCCCAATCCAACGTTGTCTCCACAATAGGACTTCATTTATTACTGTGGAAACAGTTGCCTCAGTAGCTGTTGGCCATTGATCCATTATTACTTCGACAGTTTCAGAAACAATACCATTTTCAACTCCTTTTTTAAGCAATTTTTCAGGGAGGATATTTTCAATAATTGACAATGTCTTTTTGTGTTTGACGAATCTGTCAGATAAGGAAGATATGAAGTGATCGAGGAATGGTATGAATATTGATTGGCGATAATATTCTTCTGCCGAGCTGTTCTGGTAATTTTGTCGGTGTTTTTGACATTGAACAATCCTGGGAACTTCAATTTTTTCTCCTATTGATTCAGCTAATTTTTCAGCATCAGCGAATACTTTTTGAACTTTGATTCAACGTTTTCCCTCATTTCTTTCAACAAAACAGCCAAATCATCAGCCGCCGAAACAGCTGCAGAGAGATCAACTCTTTTCCCTTGGAGGTAAGAAGTTAAAGGTTGTGTAAGAGAAAAATTTCGTGGATTATTGTCATCGACACAATGAATGCTCCACTTTTCAATGTATGTAGATAGCTAAAAGCATTTTTGGAACTTTCAGCGTTTCCACATTCATTAATTTTTTCCAAACTCGAACAAATTGGAACAAACATTTCTTTGAAGCAGATTACAGCATCAAGTCTTTCAGTCCATCTTGTTTCACACAATTTCTTCAATCGTTCTTTTTTTGTTGAACAATCCAAAGTCTGAACAGCATCCTTGAGAATAGCTTCGCGTTTTGCAGAAGGTCTGAAGAAAGAAATGACCTGTTTTATCGATCCAAGACAATTTCTGATGAGAGGAACAGCGCACGCTTCACCAAGAGCCAAATTTAAAGAATGACTAGAGCAGTGGACGTAAAGTGCAGACGGATACTTTTCCATCACTGCAGTGGCACAACCATTCCATTCTCCACTCATTGCAGCTGCGCCATCGTAGCCTTGCGAAACCAAAAACTCCTACTCTACATCTGTTATGGAACTTGTGGAAGTTTTTTGGCTCTCATTTTCCACACTTGTTTCATTATTGGAATCGGAAATTCTCGGCCGCTTTATTAACCACTTGTCCATTTTAAGTTAACACACTATAACTTAGATATTAGAAATAACTATTCAATGCTTTTTTGCGTTCAACAATGGAAAATCTACGGCTCAAAAAGTTTTGATTTCCCGTTTACGAATATACATATATAAAGAGGGTCACACTAATCAGCGATCGAGGTGGCATCACACGCGACATGTGGCGCCAGATGTGCGTGCAGCAGAAGCTGAAACACATGCATTCGCAATAATCACGTTTTGTGTGCTTCTATGTATTTTCTGATTTGCCGAAAACCACGAACTTTCGAAATTTTGAATATAAAAGATAACTTTTCATATAAACAAAAATGAAAGTGTTTAAATGATACTAGGTATTAATCGAGCATTCTAGCAATTGAGTTGGTTTAATGGCTGAATCAATTTTATAAAAAATGAACCAATTTTCGGGGGGGGTTTTATCCCCAAAACCCCCCCCCCGTTACTACGCCACTGGTCTGTCCGTCCGGATGATCGCGTAGATCTCGGAGACTATAAGAGATAGAGCCTCCAAATTTGGTATGTAGCCTCATGTATTTCTCAAAAACTATTGCAGCTAGAGACACCATATTTGGTATGTATATTAGCTATATAAATGTGCATATTTTTTATATGTGAGGATTTTGCCACTCCCCTTTCCGTTTCCGTAATTTGGAAAAACTCGATTATCTTACGTAATTTTCTACCTTTTGTAATCAACACATGATACTAATACCCACCAAATTACCATTATTTGATCAACAACGGAATAAAAATAGCCAAGTTATGAATATAAACGTTTTTCCATAAGGGCGGAGTTGGCCTGTAAAAAGCATGTCATCAGAATTTAAAAAAAAAAATATCAAAGAAGCTAACTTCGGCAATGCCGAAGTTTACATACCCTTGCAGTCCTTGGCAATAATTTTTTTACATTTTCAAATTTATTTCCCTGCAACTCAATTCATCAATACACAAACAAAACATTCAAATTATTTCTCTTTTTATACCCTTGCAGAGGATATTATAAAATTAGTCAGATATTTGTAACGCACAGAAGGAGACGTTTCCGACCCCATAAAGTATATATATTCTTGACCAGTGTTCGTAGCGGGGCGGAAGGATCCAAATAGGTCACAAGTGTTTGGCGGGTGCCAATTTCTTCAGGGGTCTGGTGAGTGAGGAATGAAATTGAAACGCGCGCAAACCTTCGTTTATAATTAATTTTGGTTTATTTAGTTTCTTTACAAAATGTCCCGACACACACGAAAATGTTTCGGGTTGGAAAAATACAATATCGGAAAAAAAGCACAGTGAAAGAACGGGTGTTCGGGTTAGATGCTCGTACTGGATTGAATATGGCGATTTACTCCAGAACCCTTCGTCACCTTCCTCAGTATGACCGAATTCGGTTTTTGGAAAAAATCCCTACCCCTCACTCTCTGCTGTTCACCCGGTGGCGTGAACACAGTTGAATTTTTTATTTAAATCTTCTAAAAGAATCCTTAATCTTGTTTTTGTCTCGGATCACCCTGTTAGTTGACCTGCCTTGCGATCCGACTGGTATACTTTGAAATTGCTGCATCATTGTCAACCGACTCATTTCTCTGCGTATTAAAGTCGTTTGTAGCCAGAAGAGGGGTGCCGCGCATTATGCTATCGGACAATGGTACAAATTTTCGAGGAGCCAGCCGCGTATTGAAGGAACACATAGAACGGATATCAACTTCAGCTGTGTCAGCAGTATCGGAAGTTGGAGTTAAAGTTTAACCCTCCCAGAGCACCGCACATGGGCGGAGTTTGGGAGCGACTGGTACGTTCAACTAAATCTTTACTTTCACCGATAGGAAGAGGGAGGTTGATAAGAGCAGTGTTTCCTGACAAATTTTGAATTTAAGCCATCTGTGCCTTTAGAAAGCTTCGAATCGGAAGCATTAACGCCGAACTATTTTCTAAAAGGCAGTTCTACCGACCGTTTTTGGAAGAGGTGGCTAAGGAAGTATCTACCTACAAGCTGTGGAACAGCAGTATCGGAAGTTGGAGTTAAAGTTTAACCCTCCCAGAGCACCGCACATGGGCGGAGTTTGGGAGCGACTGGTACGTTCAACTAAATCTTTACTTTCACCGATAGGAAGAGGGAGGTGATAAGAGCAGCGTTTGCTGACAAATTTTGAATTTAAGTCATCTGTGCCTTTAGAAAGCTTCGAATCGGAAGCATTAACGCCGAACTATTTTCTAAAAGGCAGTTCTACCGATTGTTTCTGGGAGAGGTGGCTAAGGGAGTATCTACCTACAAGCTGTGTAACAGCAGTATCGGAAGTTGGAGTTAAAGTTTAACCCTCCCAGCGCACCGCACATGGGCGGAGTTTGGGAGCGACTGGTACGTTCAACTTTTCTAATTTCTAAAAGGCAGTTCTACCGACCGTTTCTGGAAGAGGTGGCTAAGGGAGCATCTACCTACAATCACAAGGCGCACCAAATGGTTCCAAATGCAGCTCAAGCCGATAGCAGTAGGTGACGTAGTGATAATTGTAGACGCTGCAGTTAAATATTTGCTTTTTTTGAAACTATTCAGTTTTGGATAACGAAATTCTTTCTAATAACGGTATTTGTTATAGACTTGATCGTGTTGCTTTCAACTCATTGCTGTCAACTCGAATCTGTGTTCAAGTGTTGTGTCGATTGAGCTGCCCTTAGGTGTTGAGTTTATTTGCGTCGAAGTTACATGTTCTAACTTTAGCTTATATATTTCTGGTTCATATCTTCCTCCAGCTTGTGATATCATGATCTACATGCACCATGCTGATGCTTGGCGAACTATTTTAGTCGTCTTAAAGATCGTGATTTTCTTATAGTTTTAGGAGATTTTAACTTGCCTAATATTTCTTAACTTGTTGAAGTACGAAATTCGATTTTTCGTTAAAATGAATTTATATATGAAATGATGAATTACTAAAGTTAGTTTATTTGGGCTGGCCGATAATCCCTGATAATCCCTGCTTCGAAATTACTTGAATGTCAACTATATCAGTTTGTTCGTAGCGGGGCGCAAGGATCCAAATAGGTCACAAGTGTTTGGCGGGTGCCAATTTCTTCAGGGGTCTGGTGAGTGAGGAATGAAATTGAAACGCGCGCAAACCTTCGTTTATAATTAATTTTGGTTTATTTAGTTTCTTTACAAAATGTCCCGACACACACGAAAATGTTTCGGGTTGGAAAAATACAATATCAGAAAAAAAGCACAGTGAAAGAACGGGTGTTGGGGTTAGATGCTCGTACTGGATTGAATATGGCGATTTACTCCAGAACCCTTCGTCACCTTCCTCAGTATGACCGGATTCGGTTTTTGGAAAAAACCCTACCCCTCACTCTCTGCTGTTCACCCGGTGGCGTGAACATACCGCCCCCCTTGCAACAAGTTGCAATTGCCTCGTTGGACATGTCTAAGGATGGGGGATGACAGCGTTCTGGATCGCCAAGACACGGGTGGAGATGGAGGGGGAACTTTGGATGTAGATGGAGTAGGCGGCGCGATGACTGATGACCTCTGGACAGAAGTCAGAATGAAAGGCGGGTGCCTTTCGGGTCTTTGCTCTTTGGACGCTTTGGGTTGGATGTACGCGACTGAGCTGCCGATGTGCAAGAGCGTGTGGCGTTTCTTGCCACATCGATGGCATCCTGCTGTGCTCCTGCAGGAACCATTGGAATGCTCATGAGCCAAACAGTTTGGGCAGAATCCGTTGCTCAAGACTACCCGTAGCCTGTCGTCAGCTTGTAGTCCTCGAAACTGTCGGCACTGACGGAGCGCGTGTGCCCCTTGACAAACGCGGCACCTGAAGCAATTGGAACTGCGTTCTAAATCGGATGGTGCTGCTGCCTTTAGAGACATCTTCGGACTGCTGGAGGAGGTGGACCGAGACCTTCTGGGTTTTCCAGTAACGGATCCACAGAGAACCCATCCGAACATCGTCTCGAAAGAATCACCAACATTCTTGATGACCATTCGAGGATAGTGGGAAGGAGCTCGGCTCCAAGCACCAAATCCACAGGAGCTTTTTGGTGAAATTGCGGATCAGCGAGCGGAAGGTCAAGTGAATCCTGCTTCACCTTATTCGGGACGGCGCAGGACGGAAGTGCTTCAGCTACACTAGGCAGCACCACGGCGACTGCTTCGAACTGTCGCAGCGGTTCGTCAGGAGGAGAAATCTGTAAGCGACACACTTTGTCGCCGCTACCCGCATCGCATTGCCCAATGCCGCGAATGCTAGTTGATACCTTGCAGCTTGGAGGATTAATCAATTCAAACATTCTTTGGTTTCCCAATAATAATATAAATAAAGGACGCTTCGGATCCCATATCAATCAAAGCGCGGATTTGAAACTGCTTGCCACGATGATGAATAGTTACCCTCGCAGTACCCAGGAGGCCAGTGTTGCAAGTGGATGCGAAGTAACTTCCCACGTTTACATGGGGGCTGCTGGAAGAATCGGAGGACGCAGGATTCGGAATTATACAAGCATCAGGTGCTGAGCTCTCTTGCACTTGAGTGGAAAAGGCCCGAGTTCGTGCCGTAGGTTTTCGGCTCACGGATGGAAAGGCCTGACCGCTAGAGCTTGGTTGAAGGACATCTGTGGCCTCTAGTACACGGTGGCGATCAGTTAGGAATCGATTCAGGTCGTCCCAGGTTGAGACGGCGGTCTTATTTGGAACGGACTGTTCCCACAACAGAAGGGTGGCTTTGGGCATTTTGCTCGTACAGATTGCTATGAGAAGGATATCCCAATTGTCTGTACGAGCCCCGGAAAGCTCAAGACCGGTTAAGCAACCTTGAATTGACGTCTGCAGTTCTCTCAACGCTTTGCCAGACTCTTGGCTTGGCTCATAATCAATAATCGATTATTTTCGTATCGCGCAGTGAGGTTATCCCACGCGGACTGGAACCCTTCATTGGTCAAGGGTGACCTAGAAACAATGGCTCTGGCTTCACCGCGAGTTTTGCAACTTAAGTGGTACAGTTTCTCCACTTGTGTTAGGCTTGGATTATGGATAAAAATCGCGGTAAACAAATCCCGGAATGTAGGCCAAGCCAGGCTGTCTCCGTTGGAGATTTCGACTTCACACGGGGGAACTGTGTGGCTTTGATGGGTGGAATCGACGGAGAGTCTGACTGGTGGGGGAACCGTTTTCGCTGACAGCTGCTCGATTCGCTCTCCAAACAAAGTCCCGCCTCGAACATATACCATATAACAATATTCATGTTTAGCTTTAATTGTAGCTATGTGCTTCGGACTATCTTCCTTCTTTTGAGCCGTCAAGGCCTTATAACATCGTGAAAACTCTGTCTCGACTTGTGCCCAAAGCGACTTAAGCTGGTCTAAGTGTATTTTAATGGAGACGAGTGGCACATCGTCCGCTAAAGCCTGGGCCTAGCGAGCCTCGAACGCCGTTAATGCCTCGCACACGGCAACAAAGTCGGAAAGACATCGTAGAGTGTTCTCTGAGCTATTACGAATCGAATGGAAACAAAAAACTGCTTGGAATTAGAGCTCTCAAGCGAGGAGATCGAAACGAAGCTGTAAGTGGACTGTATAATTTAAGGATAGAGGAGTGAGAAGGAAAAATGTCTCCTCTGTTTAATGAACACAATGGCAAAATGAAATTAGAAGTGTAAGATTCCAATTATTTACAAAGTCTGTTAAATATACCGAAACCAGTATTGTTAGTGATAAGTATCGATTGTTAGTAATAAGTATCGATTGTTAATATTAAGTATCGATGGTTAGCGATAAGTCATCGATAGGTGGCGAGACAGCTGGTCTCTTCTATTCCGGCAATGCAACGAACAAGTTGTCTCTGGAGAAAAAAAACGAAAAACTAATGCGAAAAATATAAACTTATCGTTATCATTTCTATTAAATAAATAGGTGTTTACAACTCAGAAGTGGGATGACCACCCGAAAGAATACATATTTCGGGACACGGCAGGCCACACGTTCCACATCTAGGACGGCCGCCTCCACGCCCACCGCTGCAGTACCGAAAACCGCTGTGCCGACTGCTGATGTACTCGGGACCGCCGCTGCTGGGCCAACTGCTGACACACGTGCCCCTGCGGGTCCCATTGCTGACACACTCGCACCTGCCGAGCCCGCCGCTGCTGGGCCAACTGCCGCCACACTCGCTTCTGCTGGGCCAACTGCCGCCACACTCGCTTCTGCTGGGCCCGCTGCTGCCGCATCCGCTCCTATTGGGCCAACGGCTGACATGCTCGCCACTGCCGGGTCAGCTGTCGACGTGCTCGCCCCTGCCGGACCGACTGCCGGTATACTAGTCCCTGCTGAGCACACTGCTGACGCATCCGCCCCTGCTGGGCTGACATGCTCGCCCATGCTGGGCCAACTGCTGACATGCTCGCCACTGCCGGGCCAACGGCTGACATGCTCGCCACTGCCGGGCCAACTGCTGCCATGTTCGCCCCTGCTGTAACTGCTGCCGCTTCTGCACCCGCTGCCACCGCTGTACCCGCTGCCGCCTCTGCACCCGCTGCCACTGCTGTACCCGCTGCCGCCTCTGCACCCGCTGCCACTGCTGTACCCGCTGCCACTGCTGTACCCGCTGCCACTGCTGTACCCGCTGCCACTGCTGTACCCGATGCCGCCTCTGCACCCGCTGCCACTGCTGTACCCGCTGCCACTGCTGTACCCACCACCGCTGCCACTGCTGTACCCGCCGCATCCATTATTGTACCTGCCGCCGCTGCCACACCCGCTGTACCTGCGGATGCTGTGCCCGCCGTCTATATGCCTGCAATGCGGGCTGCGTCCTCGCTCGCCGCCCCCGTCACTGGTCCCGACGCGGACCCATGGGAAGAGATGCCCGCTTTAGTGCCCTCCGTATCGACTGCCGCGGCCGCCATTGCACCGGCCACTTCCGCCTCCCCCAGCCTGGATGAGCAACTGGTGACGCTGCAGAAACAACATGAGTTGCTACAGCTACAGCATCAAATCCTCAAACTGCAGCAAGGGATTGACGAATTCCAAGCACCGAGGCAGCAAGTCAGTGACGTGAGTGTCATTGAGAGCATGGTGGCTCGATTTTCAGCGGATACCGCATACGATGTGAAGAAATGGCTGAACGATCTGGAAGACGCATTTGAAATTCTGCAGTTGAACGACCGCCTACGTTTGGTCGCATGCCGTCGGATGCTGGAAGGTACGGCGGCGGTGCTGCTGCGCACGGTATCGGTGCACAGATACGAAGAATTGAAGGCAATCCTCCTGCGAGAATTTGGACGCTCGTGTAGCATCGAGGAAGTGTACCACGCTCTGCGTGGCCGGCGCATCAAGGCAGGCGAGGGATGTTTAAGATTCGCAATCGAGATGCAGGAGATTGCCATGAATGCTCCGATTCCGGAGAACGAGCTGGTCGACATGATCATTGATGGATTGCGGGACAACTCTACTCGAGTCGGCATGCTGTACTCAGCTCGGACGGTGGCTGAACTGAAGCCCCTACTGGAACGCTACGAGCGCCTCCGTATGCAGGCCGCTGCCTCCAGACAAAATAATAGCGTGAAGGCGCAGCCAACAACAACTGCTGGAAACAAATCGGTTGGCCCCGCCCCAAGTGAGACCAGATGCTTCAACTGCTCGGTATGGGGGCATTTCAAGAGCCAATGCCCGAAACCAATTCGACCCCCGAATTCGTGCTTCAAGTGTGGCATAGTGGGCCACATCTACAAAAACTGCCCGTCTCGGATTGGGAATGCCACCAATATCACCACTGCCGCCACAGCTGATGATGTAGGAGATCGACTAAACCATCTACAACTGGTGAGTGTTGCTTTTGTTTGTGATGAAGTGCAAGATAGGAAATTTATAGACATGTTTTCTCTCCTTGATTCGGGCAGCCCTAAGAGTTTTATACGTCACTCTGAAGTCCCTTCCAACTGCCGTCTTAGACCCCATAAATTGAACTGCCGTGGGTTAGGAAATCGCCAACTTACGTCACTAGGCCAAGTCCAGTGTAGGATTCACCTCCGCAACATATAGACAATACATACGTTTGAAGTCCTGACGAACCAAGCAACCGATGATTATAGGCAGAGATCTCCTGTATAAGATTAATATTAGACTCTGTAAAATGAAAGAACTGAAATATGGAAAAGAATCGTTGATACTCATGAATAAACCGACTGAATCTATAAATCCAAAAATAACTAGCGTTCTGAAGTCTTTTAATATATTGAGGAAAGATCTAGCGGTACTACCGCACGACAGGAATGAGATTGTATCTGCCGAATTGTTGTCCGATTCTCCCCTTCTAGAAACTTCTGCTGTACCTTCGGAAACATTGAATGATGCACTGATGGCGATAAATGCCATTGAGCTCCCTGCTGTCAGTGAGTTAAACTTTGATATAGAGCCCACGTTACGGGAAGAGCAAACCGCAGCCCTTAAGTCTATTATTTCCACTTCGTATGTACAAGTTAATCCAGATTTAGTCGAGCCCATGAACTATGAGATGAAAATAGAATTGACTAGCCAAACTCCGATTTTCTGCCGCCCCCGCCGTCTGTCGCACCACGAACGCATCGAGGTGCGTGAGATTTGTGACGATCTCTTGAAAGCTGGTATTATTCGCCACAGTAGCTCTCCTTACGCTGCCGCTATTGTCCCTGTCCGGAAAAAGGACAACACAATGAGGAAATGTGTAGATTACCGGCCGTTAAACAAAATTACAGTTCGAGATCATTTTCCGATTCCTCTGTTAGACGATTGCATTGAACATCTGGGTGGCAAATCATTCTTCACTATCTTGGACTTGAAAAACGGTTTCCACCATGTGAAAATGCACCCAGACTCAATCAAATATACTGCCTTTGTAACCCCTGATGGCCAGTTTGAATATGTACGCATGCCCTTCGGACTTTGTAATGGCCCTTCCGTGTTCGCTAGATTCGTTTATTTTGTCCTTAAGGAATTTATAAACCGAGGTCAACTGGTGATATATATGGACGATATTCTAGTCGCGTCCCATGACTTTGAAACCCACCTTGAGATTCTGAAGGAAATATTGTATGTGTTAAGAGTGAACGGGCTATGCCTGAAGCTGACTAAATGCCGTTTTGCGTATAGGGAATTAGAGTACTTGGGCTATTTAGCCAATTCCGCTGGTATCACGCCTAAACCAGCTCATATTCAGGCGATACGAGATTTGCCCATCCCAAGGAATAGCAAGGAATTAGAGCGTTGCTTAGGCCTATTCTCATACTTCCGCCGATTTGTATCAGGTTTCGCTAAGATTGCGTGTCCGCTGTCCCGATTGTTAAGAAAAGATACCCCTTATGTCTTCTCCGAGGAATGCCTTGAAGCCTTCCGAACACTGAAGTTGAAATTGATCGAATCCCCCGTGTTATCTATATTCAACCCGAAGTCTGAAACAGAGTTACACTGCGATGCTAGTTCAATCGGTTTCGGAGCAGTGCTCCTCCAGAAACAAACAGACGGTAAATTACATCCTGTGTCCTACTTCTCTAAGATGGCCTCCGCCGCTGAATCGAAACTACACAGTTATGAGCTAGAGACGTTAGCTATCGTGTATTCCTTAAAACGTTTTGAGACATACCTTAAGTTCATCCCGTTTAAAATCGTGACCGATTGTAATTCTCTTGCGCTGACACTGAGAAATGGTGGACATTCCGCCAAGATTGCTCGCTGGGCCCTGCTGTTGGAAAACTATAATAACACGATTGTACACCGCTCGGGGGTTGGTATGCCCCATGCTGATGCTCTAAGCAGAATGGAAACTGCCGCCTACGTTGACGATCTAAACCTCGACTTCCAACTGCAGTTAACCCAGAACCGGGACCCTGAGATTGTCAAACTCCGAGATGAGTTGGAGAAATATGAGATAGCGGATTTCGAACTGCGAGATGGAGTAGTGTACCGCCTGTCCTCGACGAGTGGACCCCAACTTTATGTCCCTTCCGAAATGATAAATCATGTCATACGAGTAGTGCATGAGAAGCTTGGCCATATGGCCACGGAGAAATGTTGTACACAGATCAAGAAGCATTACTGGTTCCCGTGTATGAAGTCTTATGTTAATAATTACATTAAAAATTGCCTCAAGTGTATCTACTACTCCGCGTCCGCTTCGGACCACCGCGTCACGCTACATAGTATTCCGAAAGTGCCCCTTCCGTTTGATACCGTTCATATTGACCATCTGGGCCCATTTCCGTCCATACGCTCCAAGAAAAAGTATCTTCTGGTTGTCATTGACGCTTTCACCAAATTCGTGAAGCTATACCCTGCCGCCACGACTAATTCACGTGAAGTATGTCAGACGTTAGAGTCTCAGTATTTCGCAAATTACAGTAGACCCCGCCGAATCATCAGCGATCGAGGTACCTGCTTTACTTCCGCCGAGTTTGAAGAATTTCTGAAGGCCAATAATATAATTCATGTACTGAATGCCACTGCCTCACCCCGGGCCAACGGCCAAGTCGAGCGGGTTAACCGTCTTCTGGGCCCCATGTTGGGTAAACTAACGGAACCTGTGGACCACGCAGATTGGGTCCAACAACTGCCGAACATAGAGTTCGCATTGAACAACTCCGTCCACTCCACAACCAAATTCGCCGCTTCCGTACTTCTGTTCGGTGTTGAACAACGAGGTGTGGTAGTGGATGAACTAACCGAACGGTTGGGTGAGAGAACGGAGGAGGTCGATGCCTCAGAGGTAGACGTCCGGAGATTAGCCTTTCGTAACATTGTTAAGTCCCAGGAATATAATTCGGAATATTATTCGAAGCATCACCCCCCGGCCGTTAGTTTTGAGGAGGGGGATTTCGTAGTTATTAAGAATGTAGACACTTCGGCAGGCACAAACAAAAAGCTTATCAGGCGATATCGTGGTCCGTATGTGGTTCATAAAAAACTTCCGAATGACCGATATGTTATCCGGGATGTAGAAGGTTCCCAAATCACCCAACTACCATATGACGGGGTCCTAGAAGCCTCGAAATTAAAGCTATGGGTTGCCAATGATCAGGATTGCACTTCTGATAACCAAACAAAGGCGACACCAGCCACTTAAGGTTCTTATTTACCTCGGCTTCGGTAATCTTAATCCTTTCTAAGTCTGACGCATCGGGTGTGCCTGCGACGACTTTCAACGCTGTTCCTGAAAAGTCTAAACTTCTGGCCATTCTATGGTGTACCGTTAGGCTAGAAAAAATACTCTGGATAAGATCGATATCTACATCTAACAATTTTCGCATATGTGACTGAGGGAAAAGTTCTGACAATTTTATTGTATTATCTATCATGCTCGCGAAATTGGATAAATTTGTAGAATGTTTTACGTAATTATGTTGCTCCCATACGAAAACGTTGCCGTCCAACACAGGAATATAGCTTGCGTGCGAGAAATCGGTGAGAAGTGCGCGAGTTGTGGCCAGAAGTATTAGGGTTACTGCGACGAACCTAAATGAAACGATTAGATTCAATTTTAGTAACTTTCTGTAATAATCTTATGTGTTATGACCTATGTTTACCTCACATTGTTCTTATGGACCACCCTTAATAAGTACAGACGTTCCCAGGTCTGCTTGTATGGCGCCCTCCGTGCACAAGGGGGATAGTTTGTTATCTAATCTTTTGTTATTTTTAAGGTAAACTTTCTCACCTACATCAAACACCCTGTTCTGTCTGTTTGGGTTGTAGCTGGCTAATTGGTCTTGTTGGGCTTTTATTAAACGACTTTTGATTTCTTGCTTAGTTTCATCTGGTATAGAGTGGATTACATCGAGTGGCTTATGTCCTGTTACTGAGTGTATAGTTTTATTATACTCTATCGTTGCTCTCATGATAGCTTGAACTGTGTCGCTAATTTTTTTGTCCAATTTTAAACACCTGGCAATTTCTATTAATGTACTGTGGAAGCGTTCCACTTGCCCATTGGAACAGCTATGTAGTGGGGGGGCGTTCACCACGTCGATGTTAAACTGATTCTTCAACAATGAAGCGATCGTTTCGGAGTTAAACGATGGTTCATTATCGCAATAAATAGTTTTTTTGCTATGTAGTGGGGGGGCGTTCACCACGTCGATGTTAAACTGATTCTTCAACAATGAAGCGATCGTTTCGGAGTTAAACGATGGTTCATTATCGCAATAAATAGTTTTTGTGTCCGGAAAGGTATTAATTATCAGTAAAATGGGGTTGACAATATCGGTTATTGCTCGAGAAGCTAAAGGTTGGACAACGGTGAATTTGGAAAATTTATCAATACAAGTTAGGAAAAGCTTCTGATCGGTAGAAAATATGTCAATGTGTAACATTTCTCCAGCAAATGAGGGAATTGGCGTCTCCCCGAGTTCTTGTTTTTTGGGGTGCCTGTTGTACTTGGCCATAGCGCAGACCTTACAATTCAGTACAACCTCGTTGGCCAGTTTAGTCATTTTTGGGAAGTAGTAGTCTCGAAGTATTTGTTTTACATTTTCTTGTGCCGCTCTATGCGCACGATTATGTTCGGCGTTGACTATTTCTACCTGTTCGTCTTTGTTAGTGATATCCGACACCATCTTTTTGCAGTGCCAGAACTTGTTGTCGGGAACAGTGCAACTAGCTCATGTTGGAATGCAGCTAGAGTTGGGAGGTCGCAATATAACGCGTATACGACGTCGGGGTTTACAGCAAGTTTTAAAGTTTTTATAAGATCGGTCTTATCTATAAATTGAATTAAGTGACGGGTCTTTTTGCCAAACAAAATAAATTTTCTATGCAGTGAATAACGTGATTCCTCCAAAGCTATTTGATTTCTGTAGCAATTCAATGGGTTATCGGCAGTTTCTATAGTGTATGTAAGGGATATCTCACTGTGAACAGTGGCTATGTCTGACTGCGCTCCGTCTTGGAGAGCGTTAAGCTCTTGCCTAGATAAGGCATCTGCGACAAAATTTTCCTTCCCTGACTTATAGTGCAACTGGGCGTTATATTGTTCGATAAACGAATTCCACCTCTTGATTTTCGCATTCGTGTTTTTCTCAGACACTGCGAATGTGAGCGGTTGATGATCTGTAAAAATATGCAACTCTTTTGTACCGTAAAGATAATTCTGTAGTTTGCCGAGAGCCCACACAATTGCTAACAACTCTCTTTCGTTGGTAGCATAATGAGTTTCGCACGTTTTTAGCGTTCGGGAGATCATGGGGATTGGTCTCCCACCTTGAGAAAACACTGCTCCAAGGCCAATCGCAGACGCGTCCGTAGTCAAGTCAAAAGGTTTTTTGAAGTCAGGGTACATAAGCATAACGTCTTCCGATGCTAGTATGTTTCTCAAACGGTTAAAAGCGTCGGTCTGAGATTCGTCGAATTCGACCGTTACTTTTCTAGACATGTGTTTGCTTACAGTGCCATTTTCGCCTTTGAGTATATTAAAATCTTTGATAAACACCCTATAGTAGCTGGCTAGGCCTAGAAAAGATCTCAGAGAATATAAATTTTTTGGCTCAGGGTACACTTGGATCGCTTTGACCTTTTCTGGGTCTGTCTTTGCTCCCTCGCTAGTAACAATAAAACCTAAGTACTCAACACTTTCTTTGAAAAACCTTGTTTTTTCTTTAGAGACCCTCATGTTAGTCTCACAAAGTTGCTGAAGTACTATGTCAATATGGCGGACGTGATCCGCAGCATTTTCGGAGAAGATAATTACGTAGACATAGACGTAACATATCTTGCCAGTTTGTTCTCGCAAGACATCAACGATTGCTCTTTGAAAAATGCTACCCGCATTTTTTAAACCAAAAGGTAGGCGACAGAACTCGTCTGTTTAAGAATAAACATAGTGTTCATCTGAACTGGCTTCACCAAATCAGATGCAGTAAAGAAAATACAATACAACTGTAGTACTTTTGTACCAAACAACTAACCTAGCATATGACTAGAAATACAATCTGCCACACGCGGTGTGGGAAAAAAACACTTGTAATTCTAAACTAACCCAAAAGATCACAACGACAGGATGTCAAGTGGCCGACGCCGTGCCCAAAATAATAATTTTTCAACCCCCAAATGCGAGGGTCTGAGTCTAAAATAAGATCTTCTAAGAACAATTGTTACCTACTAGAGCCTAAGATAATCCTATGTAAACTCCGTACTTTTGTAAATAAAATCTGTTCATATTTTGAATTCAACGAATGAAGATTGGGTTATTTTCCTTCTCTCCGGGAATCCCTATTCATTTTGGTCCTTCGAAAAAAGGAACTCTGCAATTTTCCCCCACCAGTGGTAAGAGACTCAGAGTATGAATCAGCTCCTTAAAGTCTGAATTCTTATGCAAGTGTAAATGCTAAGATCAGCTATAGGTAGCAAAATAAATTAACTCTTGTTTTCCCCCACCAGTGGTAAGAGACAGAGTATAATATAAAAGGCAAAATTTTGCTTAATAAATAAAAAGTGCGTGCGTCCGATTTTAAAGTCAGTTTGGCTAGTGGAGCAACTGTAGTAATTTCGGCGGCGGGAGTTTTTGTGAGTGGCGTATTCGAAGCCCTAATATCGAAAGTAAAAAAAAAAGAGAAGATACTAGTGTACATATACACTATATACAGTTGCAAGACAGCAACTAGAAATAGCAGCAGAGCAACAGGATAGTTGCAAAGAAGAGGCGACTGGAGGCGAGGCAAATATATCACAGCAAACTATCGGCAAACCATACCCATTGGCAGACAAGCAGTAGCAGACTATCGGCAAAACCTACTTGGCAAACTCTACTTGGTGGACAACGGTGGCGAACGGTGTCAACAGGATCATCAGATAAGATATAAATTAAGATAGTTATAAGTACATCTATCTATTTTTATTATAATATACTTATATCGATATCCTAATATACGCATAAGACAAAATTGTTTCCTACCAAAACTAAAAAATTGTTAGGGAAGCAACACGAGTTGCACAAAAGATTAAAAAGAATAGAAGAGTTAGATGCTAGTAAGTTAACTAGCAAGATTCTTAATGAGGTAACTGAGATTCAGAAGCAATGGATTAGTTACCATAGCCAAATGATACAGAGTGGTGTAACCGAACACTACTATTTTACAGATGGAAAGTATGAGGAGGGTTTAGAGATGGCAGCCAGATTAATAGCCAAAGGAGAGTCAAGTAGGCAGGGCACTGTTGAGTCGGAGAGCAGTGAAGCAGATGCAACGATGTCAGAAAATGTTGAGGTCAGCATCAAGGAGTCGCGGGGAAACGCAACCTCTAGTAATGTGAATGCTAATGTTAGCCAGGAAAAAATTCAAGAAAAGGTCCGTCAGCTCCAGATATTTTTGGACATGGTGAGCAAAGATTTACGTACGATAGACAATAGAACAGGCGAAATGTATATTAAAAAAATAAAATTCTTGTTCAAGAAGGTACAGATGTGCCAAGCTTATACAGGTGAACTTATACATAATGAAGCGCTTAAAGAGGTCATAGAAGAATTAGAATTCGATCTTCAGAATACCTTGGTAGCATTAGAAGAGAAAATAAATGATCAGAAAAATTTGAAAGTTGAGAATGTTGCCGTGAGAGGTGAACTACCAGTGTTGCCAAAAATACAAGTACCCACATTTTCTGGAGAGCCAAGAGAATGGGACTTGTTTGTAGAATTATTCACGGAACTGATTGAAAAAAGAGAGGATCTTATTGTAATAATAAAACAGAATGCGAGTGGTTGGTTGTGCAGTTTATTCGCGACTGAGTTCTATTTGTCTCTCATCGAGTCATTGTTCTCTTTAACGGATCTCGTGAGAAAGTATACAAAGTTACATATATATATTCATATGTGTGTGATCATGCATGCATTGAGTTGAGAGAGAATTATTTCAACACCCTTCCTCAATGCAAGTATGTCCACAAATTTATCTTATACTTAACAAATTCGTAAACTCTACATGCTTCTTCTTCGCAAGATTCTTGGTTAGGATATCAGCTATCATTTCATTAGTAGACTTATACTTTAAAATAATCTGACCATCATTAACTACTTGTCTAACAAAATGATATCTAATGTCCACATGCTTCGTCCTTGAGTGGTGTACCGGGTTCTTAGCCAATTGCTGCGCGCTGAGGTTATCGCCATACAAAACGGTAGATGTATCTTCTTCTCCGCAACCAATCTCGATAATTAATCGACGCAATACAATGGCTTCTTTGCAAGCTGTTGATAACGCCATATACTCTGCCTCGGTACTGCTAAGAGCAACACTCTGCTGCTTCTCCGATTTCCATGATATCGGTCCGCCAGCTAGAAAATATACATATCCTGTATAAGACTTGCGATCAATCTTATCGCCTCCCCAATCTGCGTCCACGAAACCAGTAAACGCCGCATCCGACTGCTTATAATGAATCTTGAAGCCAACTGTCGAAGCCAGATATCGTAAAACATGCTTTATGGCTGCAAGGTGTTCATTATGGGGGTCCTTGTTACGTTGAGCCAATTTCGATACTGAGTGGAGTATATCCGGTCTAGTAGTCAACGCAAGCCACATTAGCTCGCCTATCATTGACTGATAAAGAGTTGCATCAACCCTTTACACTCCATTTTATCGCAGGCTACCTGATACCCTGCTTCTAACGGTGTTGCAGCTGGTCTGCACTGAGCATAGCCATATCGCTCCAGTAAATCCTTGATGTACTGTGAATGACCCAATGATATTTTGCCAAGTTCGCCATCACGGTGAACCTCCGTGCCAAGGAACAAACGCACAGGTCCCTTGTCAACACATTCAAACGCTGTCATAATAGATGACTTAATCCTGTCAAGATCCGATTTCTCCTGGCATCCTATAAGAAGATCGTCTACGTAGACAAGGATTAGTGATAGATTACCCTTTGCTTGCTGCTTGAATAGACATGGTTCATTGTCGCAAGGCACAAAACCATTAGCTCGCAAAACACTATCGAGTTTGGAGTTCCACTCCCGTCCAGACTGTTTGAGTCCATATAACGCCTTTTTCAACAGAAGTACCTTGCTTTTGTCTTCAGTTGCGTATCCTTCGGGCTGCCTCATGTATACGGTATCACCCAAATCACTGTTTAAGTAAGCAGTGCATACATCCATCTGGTGTAGATACAATTTTAACTGCGCTGCTAGGGCCAAGATGAAACGAACACTCTCCAAGCGACATACAGGCGAGTATGTTTCATTGTAGTTCACTCCATAGCGCTGTGAACATCCTTTTGCTACTAGTCTTGCCCTAAAACGCTCGACTTCTCCCTTTGCATCACGCTTTACACTGTAGACCCACTTGCAGCCAACGGGTTTATACCCTTCCGGTAGCGTACTAAGCTGCCAAGTGTGATTTGACATCAAGGAGTCATACTCCTTTTGCATAGCCTCACACCAATACGAAGCAAACGGACTATTAAGCGCCTCATCATAGGTCTCTGGTATGATCACCTCACTTGTAATCAATGCGCTTAAAATGTTAAACTGCTTTTTTGGTCTGCCAGGCCTTCCAGTTCGAATCAGCTTCGGCCTGCCGGGTCCAACACGTTGTTCAACCACAGGTTCTGCCACTTTTTGTTCAACTGCCATGTCGAAATCTTCGCTACTGCTGCCCTTCTCGCTGACCTCTGCATCAGACTCGTCTGTACTGCTTAACTGATCTACTGCATCAACAGATCCTGAATCCTGATCATCCATATATGGAAAATCAAACTTGACGATATCACCATTCGAATCGCCATTGCCGAAACGCTCGTCGAACAAAACGTCTCGCTTCTCAACAACTTGCATGGTTTCGGCGTCGTACAACCGATACCCTTTCGCATTTCGAGAATAACCAACCATTCGGAATTCTTTGCCCTTTGGATCAAACTTGCCCTTATGATGTCCTTTGTTCAGTGCTACTGCAATAGACCCAAAAACTTTTAAGTGACTTATTAATGGTTTCTTACCATTCCATGCTTCCATTGGAGTCATGTTAACCAGGGCTCGAGTTGGTGACCTATTCCGCAGATAAGTAGCTGTATAAACTGCCTCAGCCCAAAGAGATTGAGAGACCAGACTGGATGAGCAAGCATCTTGACATCTCCACAAGAGTTCTGTTAACTCTCTCTGCTACACCGTTCTGCTGCTGTACCGTGAGCTGCCGTAATATTCCATTGCCCTTGAGAAACTCGTCAAATGATTTATTGACGTACTCGCGACCATTGTCGCTCCGAATGCACTTAAGCTTCTTTCCAGTTTGCCGCTCTGCCATGTTTTTAAACTCGACAAACTTTCCAAATACTTCATCCTTTCCCTTCAGGAAATATACAGCTCGAAGATTTCCTTAGCTCTGTTCTTGGTCGAATCTGGAAATGGCTGTACTGTGATCTTGCTTACCATGCAGATCTTGCAGGATTCCAACGACGTAGAGTCAAACTTTCCCATGCCACGGGCCAAATCCTTTCGTGCAATTTCACCCAGACTGCCGTAGTTGAGATGTCCGTACCTTTTATGCCACAAATCTTCGTAAGACTGTTCAATGGCATAGCATTCGCTCGGTGCTGTTCCAAAAATATACAAACGGCCAACTTTGCCCGCTTTCACAATGCATTCGCCTTTTTGGATCACTCGTGCATACTTTTGTCCAAATTCAACGATGCTTCCATGTTCAACTGCTTTGCTCACCGACACGAAATTACCTCTCATTTTGGGTACATACAACACATTCTTTAATGTAAGTATACGTGAATCGGTATTCAGCTTTACCTCGCCCTTTCCTTCAGCCTGAAGAAAGTTATTATCAGCCAAAACAATTTTTTCCGAATGTTTCTCAAATTTTGAAAACAATTCTCTGTCGCAACACATGTGGCTGGTGGCGCCACTGTCCAGACACCAGTTCGATCGTTCAAAACATTTCGCGTCCAACGCGTTCAGCAAACCTGTACTGTCTTATTCGGGTTCGATGCAACCTTCCGACCGTTTACACTGGGACAATTTGCTTTAAAATGGCCTTTGCCGCCACACGCAAAACAATTCCAAACTTTTTGCTTTCTTTTCGATTGCCTTTCCACCACTGTAAATGCTTTTGCGCTCTCGATCGGTTTTTCGCTCTTTTTTTTGCGTTCTCCTTCTTCTCTCAGCTTTATGCATAACATGTCGAAACTCGGCAAACTGTCGCGCGTCTCTATGGCGACAACGAAATTGTCGAATTCGTCTGGAAGACTGGAAAGCAAAATAATCGTTACAAGCTCGTCCAATATTTCAATTCCAACGCCAGCAAGCTTGTCCAAGATTTCCTTGAAATCCGACAAATAACTCGATATGCTTTGACCCTCCTGTATGCGTTTACTTAGCAATTTCTTGAAAAGAGCTACTTTTCTAACGGGTCCTCTGGGTTGATGAGCTTCCTGAAGCTTCTTCCAAGCCTCATGTGCACTTGCACAGTGCTTCACATGCTTCACAATGCTTCACAACTGTGAAGTCTTGACGCTCAAGGTGATCATTGCCAATGCCTTTTGATCCAGCGTCGTCCATTCGGTGTTCTCCCCCGTAGTTGGCCTTGCCAATACGCCTGACGCAACATTCCACAAATCCGCATGCACCAGCACACTTTTCATCTGGATGCACCACGAGTCATAATTACCCTCCTCGAGTTTATCAATCTGATATAACGCCGACATTATACTCGTATATATATATTTTGTGAAAACCGTCTAGAACACAGCGCGAAAACTAATTTCTTCCAGAAATTACTACAACAACCACATAGGCACGCTGCCTGGGTCCATAACCTATAGTAATAATAAAACAGAATGCGTGTGGTTGGTTGTGCAGTTTATTCGCGACTGAGTTCTATTTGTCTCTCATCGAGTCATTGTTCTCTTTAACGGATCTCGTGAGAGAGTATACAAAGTTACATATATATATTCATATGTGTCTGATCATGCATGCATTGAGTTGAGAGAGAATTATTTCAACAGATCTAAGTCTTACGCTTAAATTCAACTATTTGAAATCCGCGTTAAAGGGCGAAGCCATGAGCATGGTAGCCAATCTATTGTCAGGTTCAACTGACAATTATAGTGCCGCTTGGGAATTATTAAAGAAGCGGTATGAAAATAATCGGAGGGTATTTTCCGAACAATTAAGTCGGACCGTTGATTTACCGATGATCAACAATGAATCCGCAAAAAGTGTAAAAAGAATTATTGACATAATTAATGAATCAATACACTTAATGAAAATTAAAACAAATTTGTCCGATGAAGTTGACATAATATTTGCACAACTCATACTTCGGAAATTTGACAGAGAGGCTCTGCAACTGTATGAGAGTCAGATTAGAAAAACCAGGCAAGTTCAGATGTTATCTGATGTCATGGAATACTTAGAGCAAAGGTATTGCTCGCTAAGTGCCATGAGAAAGGAAGAGAAAAAACCATTACAAAAAACATCGGTGGCGGGGTTTAAAGATAGTTGTCCGATCTGAAAAGGTCCCTGGCATAGCGCACCGATGTTCTATAAGTTAAAAGCGCTAACACCTAATGAAAGGGTGGAAATAGCCAAAAAAGCACAATTGTGTATACGATGCTTGAAGCATTCAAGCAACAAGAGATGCACTAATGAAATAGTCTGCTCAATGTGCAGCAAAGGGCACCACACCATGCTTCATTTTGGGAAAATGAATACAAGTTAAAAAAATAAATGGAGAGTATGAAACATTAAGAGCCTTAATTGATAATGGCTCTCAGAGCACTATTTTATCTGAAGAAGCCGCTCAAATGTTAAAATTACCTAAGATCAAGAAACAAACAGAAATAAGTGGCGTATCTGCAACAAAAAGTAGAACGTCGAAGTATAAGGTAAATATTGAAATGAAGACACGTGATTCGGAAAAGAAACTGCTTAAGGTTGAAGCAATTGTATTGCCGCAATTAATGAAAGCTCTTCCATCAAAAATAGCAAACGTGGATATGTCAAAATGGCAAACTTACGTGCTAGCTGACCCCACCTTTGATAAACCTGGTAGGGTTGATATGATAATAGGTGTAGACGTATATACCCACATATTAAAAAGTGGAGTTGCCAAGATTAATGGCTTGCTGGGACAAAACACTCAATTTGGCTGGATCGTGTCAGGATGTACTAAATCAAAAGGAGATGAGTCTATAGTAGCTACAACAATAGATATCACAGATATGGAGCGTTTTTGGGAGATGGAAGCAGATGAAAAAGATGATACAGAAGCTAACCAATGTAAAGAAAATTTTAACAAAACGACTAGGATTGACGCCGCAGGAAGATATGTAGTAACGATCCCATTTAAACAAGAAAAAGAATTAGGTGATTCAAAAGCTCAGGCAACGGCGCGGTTTCTTAACTTAACTTAACTTAAAAGAGAAAAAATTTCCGAAAAATCCAAAACTCAAAGAAGAGTATGAAAAATTCATTAAAGAATATTTGGGTTTGGGCCATATGGTCGAAACTAAAGATGAAGGTATCTATTATCTGCCGCATCAAGCAGTAGTTAGAGAAACAAGTCTGACAACTAAACTAAGAGTTGTATTTGACGCATCCGCGAAAACAACAAATAACAGAAGTCTAAATATCGTAATGTGGATCGGCCCACGGCTCCAAAAGGACATATTCGACATAATATTAAAATGGCGAAAATGGCAGTTCGTAGCATCTGCAGATATTGAGAAAATGTATCGACAGATAAACATTGATCAAGACGATCAAAAATATTTACATATTTTGTGGAGGAATTCACCACAGAAAAAATTAAGAAAATATAAATTGACAACAGTAACGTACGGTACTGCATCAGCACCTTATTTAGCTACAAGGGTGCTTAAGGAAATAGCAAACAAATGCAAAGATAAAATGATTAGTGAAATTATCCGAGATGAATTCTACATGGATGATTTAATGACAGGAGGTAATACCTTACAAGAATCAAAACACAAAGTTCAGCAGGTTTCCAGAGAGTTGGAAAAGGCAGGTATGAATTTAAGAAAATGGATTTCGAATAGATCCGAAATTATTGATGGGGTAATTGTATTAATGATACAGGCGATAATAAAGTACTAAAAATTGACGAGAACGAAGCAATTAAAACCTTAGGGTTGCAGTGGGAGCCATTTAAAGACGAATTTAAGTTTAAGGTACACTGTGACACAAACAAAAAAATAAATAAAAGAGTAGTTCTATCCACACTAGCCAAGATATATGATCCGCTAGGTTGGCTAGCACCAGTTACGGTAATAGGAAAATTGTTCATGAAGAAATTGTGGTTAGCAGAACAAAATTGGGATCAAGAGTTGTCCGATAAAGATAAAACAGAATGGAAATCCTTCAGGGACAATTTAGTGTGCTTGGAAGAAATCAGATTACCACGATGGATCAAGACACAGCCTAATATGTTGTTACAGATTCATGGGTTTGCTGACGCTTCAGAAAAGGCCTACGCAGCGGTGGTATATGCCAAAATAGGTGAGACCGTTACCTTAATAGCCAGTAAAAGCAAAGTCAATCCTATAAAAAATCCTATTCCGAAGCTGGAGTTATGTGCAGCACACTTGTTATCACAATTACTACAAAGAATCCAGCAAAATATTGCTGTTCCAGCTGAAACATATGCTTGGAGCGACTCTACTATAACACTGTGCTGGATACAAAACGGCACTAATAAGGCGAAATTCGTAAGGCGCCGCATAGAAGATATCCGAAATAAAAAAGCAATAACATGGAACCATGTAAAATCTGAGGATAACCCTGCAGACGTAGCTTCAAGAGGGATTTGTCCAACTAAATTAAAAATTTGTAACTTATGGTGGAATGGGCCAAAATGGCTCAGTAAGTCAAAAGAAAAATGGCCTAGAGAAAAAACGGGTGCTGACGAGATTATGGTAAATACCGCAGTGTTAAATACAGAAAATAGTATTATACAGGAACTAATTGAAAAGTATTCCTGTATGAATAAGATAGTCAGAATACCCGCATATGTATTAAGATTTATTGGCATTAGAAAAAGAAATAAAGTGTATCCATCATATTTAACCGTCGATGAGCTTAAGAATGCTAAAAATCTGATTATTAAACACCAACAGGCACGTCAATTTAGCAGGGAGATATCATATCTTACTCAGAACAAACAAATTGATATGAAATGCAAAATTCTAAGCCTACATCCATTTTTAGATAACGATGGAATATTTCGCGTGGGGGGACGATTACAAAATGCCAATATATGCTTTAATACTAAACATCCAGTGATCTTAGATAAGTCACATTTAACAATGCTATTGATTAAAGATGCTCATAAGGAAACCTTACATGGAGGAATTAATCTTATGAGAAACCAAATTCAAAGGAAATTCTGGATTTTCGGTTTAAGAAACGCACTTAAAAAATACCTGAGGGAATGCGTCACTTGTGCCAGATACCGCCAAGTAACTGCGGAGCAAATTATGGGTAAGCTACACAAAAACAGGGTAACGGTGTCACCTCCATTTAATAACACGGGGATTGATTTTGCCGGTCCATATCACATAAGATGCTCAAAAACCCGGGGTCAAAAAACATTCAAAGGGTACATAGCAGTATTCGTGTGCTTGTCAACTAAGGCAATTCATTAAGAAGTTGTTAGTCATTTGACAACTGATGCCTTCCTAGCAGCATTTCGAAGATTTGTTGCGAGACGGGGTAAATGCGCTAACATTATTCCGAAAATGGTAAAAATTTTGTAGGCGCGGCTAGAATGCTCGATAGAGACTTCAAACAGCAGTTCAAGATAACGTACAGGTTGCCCCTGTTCTAGAGCGAGAACAGATCAGCTGGCATTTTAGCCCCCCGGCAGGACCTCACTTCGGAGGTATTTGGGAAGCTGGAGTAAAGTCGGTCAAGTATCATTTAAAAAGAGTAATAGGAGATAGTAACCTTACGTTTGAAGAATTGGCCACTTTATTGTGCCAGATAGAAGCGGTACTAAATTCACGGCCGTTGTATACGACAGGTCAAGATATTCACAACAACGAAGTGTTAACTCCCGGTCATTTCCTAATTGGAAGACCAACATTAGAAGCAGCCGAGTCCATATCAGAGGAAAAAATTGGAAATTTAGACAGATGGAAATTAATTCAGAAAATGAAAAAGGATTTCTGGTTGAAATGGAAAGACGAGTATCTATATACTCTCCAGCAAAGGAACAAGTGGCGACAAACCACAGAAAATTTAGAAAATGGACAGGTACTGATTAAAGATGAAAATTGTCACCCAGCCAGGTGGCCTCTGGGCAAGATTGAAGAAATTCACAAAGGCAGGGACGACAAAGTAAGAGTGGTCAATGTCAAATTGCAGGAAGGGTCAATTACAAGACCTATAAATAAAATCTGTCCACTTGTTGGGGTAAAATCATACGAAAACGTTGAGGAGAATCAATATCGGAAAGGTACCAGATTCGGTCATCTTTACAAAGTAGGAACCGTAATGATATTAGCAATGTTGATGCTGCTTTGTCAACTTTCGAATGCAGCGAGCACTAAAAATAATCGACCAAAAATTACGGTAAAAGAACTAAACGCAACAGCCGCGTTGTACTTAGATCCAATGGGTGAAGTGGAAGTTGTAGCGTCCTCATGGGATCTGGTAATATACTATGACATGTCGGCATATTTTGAAATGCTTAGTCAAGGTGACAAAATGATTCCTAAAATGAGGGATTTATGTCAAAAGTTTTATAATTTCGAAGACCAGTGCCATTTTTTACTAAACAGCACGGTAAAACGAATTACGGAAATCGAAGAAAATAATAGATTGTTCATGAGTCAAAATAAGCCAAGAAGCAAGCGTGCACCGTTTGAATTCATGGGTTCACTGTACCATATATTATTTGGCATCATGGATGCGGATGACAGAGTACAAATGGAAGAAAACATGAAAAGTTTACTTACAAATCAGCAAAACTTGAAACATCTAGAAGAAAAGCAGACATCGATAGTAGACTCCACAGCAAACATTCTTAAGACAACTATAGATGAATTAAATGACAATTTTCGCAACATGAACAACCGGATTGAAAATATGATAGAATTACTTAAAGAAAGCTATTACGTATATAGAGAATCCATCCAGTTCTTCATGATTAAGTTCCGTAGTTGATGAATGTGAAAAAATTCAGACAGGAATTATAAATCTTTTAATAGACATTAACCATGGTAAGTTGAACGCTAATATTTTAAAACCAAGTCAAATGAAATTGGAAATAACAAAAATAAAGGACAAGTTGTCCGAAGCATTAGTACTACCAGATAAAAGGACAGGCACTGAGTTAAAAGAAATATGTACTCTGTTGACAGCTAAGGGTATTTTTATTGACAGAAAAATAATTATAAATGCAAAAATACCACTTTTTGGTAGACATCCGTCTTTTCTCTATAAAGTTATTCCAGTACCTGTACGATTAAATAATAATCAAATGGTAATGGTCCATATAGAAAGCCAGTACTTAATATATAATTTTGAAATAGACTCGTATCATTTAATGTCTGAATCAAAGATGTCGGAGCTGGCAGTCAAACAGGAGAACATGTGAAGGAAGTTGGCCATGGAGTAGTGCCAATGATAATGCCTGCGAGCTCACACCCTTTAAACAGAATAACAAACCTAGCTGCTTACGATTGTGGAGACAAGATCTTACTGGGTAGAATTAGATAGCATCAGCAGTTGGTTATTCAAGGTACCGCCTAGAACTAAGACCAGAGTCCAATGCGGTAACGAACATCAGGAGGTGCTGGATATACCAGAACAAGGAATTTTGAGCCTCAGATCAGGCTGCACAGCTAGGGCAGAAGATAAAATTTTAGTAGCTCATCATAGCGTTCAGTCAGAGTCGTACATAGCTATTAAAAATTCGCACGTAGGCGATATCAGCAACATAGCAAATATATCATGGAATTCAGGAAAAGCAAACATAGTAAACCATTCGGCAGAATTAGAAAGAATAGGAAGTCAATTACAATCCTTAAAGGAACATCATATTGAATTACTAGGTTTAAACTTCCATCATGTAGCTGGTCATGCTTCCTTAATATTAGTCATCTAATGATAATATTAATAATAATGATAATATTAATAATAATTTGTTTAAGACAACGTAATAAAAATATAAGAATACCAATCGCCCTTTTTGGCGGCCCCTCGCAGAATGTTTAAGAATAAACATAGTGTTCATCTGAACTGGCTTCACCAAATCAGATGCAGTAAATAAAATACAATACAACTGTAGTACTTTTGTACCAAACAACTAACCTAGCATATGACTAGAAATACAATCTGCCACACGCGGTGTGGGAAAAAAACACTTGTAATTCTAAACTAACCCAAAAGATCACAACGACAGGATGTCAAGTGGCCGACGCCGTGCCCAAAATAATAATTTTTCAACCCCCAAATACGAGGGTCTGAGTCTAAAATAAGATCTTCTAAGAACAATTGTTACCTACTAGAGCCTAAGATAATCCTATATAAACTCCGTACTTTTGTAAATAAAATGAGTTCATATTTTGAATTCAACGAATGAAGATTGGGTTTTTTAGTTGTGGTTCTAAATCCCTATTCACGTACTTTCCGCCATTTACTGAGAAGGACGTCTTTTCCCGATCGCCCTCCGCTAGGTAAATCTGGTGGTACCCGGATTTAAGATCTAAGGTTGTGAAAAACTTAGCTTTTCCGAGGTTAGCTAAAATTAGTTGGATACTTGGCATCGGATAAAGGTCGGCGACGGTTTTCTCATTTAACTTCCTAAAGTCAATGACAAGCCGCTTTTTCTTATTACCGTTGACGTCTGTCCCCTTCTTATCAAGAACCCAGGCCGGGCTGTTATACGCAGATCTTGATGGCCTTATGATGCCATCTTTTAGCAGCTGTGCGACTTCGTTGTTTACAAAATCTGACACGCCTACCGGGTACGGATATGGCTTTGAATATATCTCCTTATTGTCTACAGTTCGGATTCTAGCAACGGTCGCGAATGCACTAATTCTTTTTAGTATCATTTTCTTAAATTCGTCTCTTACAGAATCTGGGACTACGATATCATCGACACGTGTAAAGTTCACATTATCGCACGGATGGTGTTTGAGTACCTCCGAAGTATTACCGTAGTTTATGGTGTTTTCTCTTAGGTCCATGGTTACCCCCGCCTGCGTGAGCAGATCGAAGCCTATTATTGCGTCAAAGGTGTCCAGGGTATCTAATAAGAAAAACGTGGCAACTTTCCCAAAAATTACCATTGAACATTTTTGCTGGATTTTACTTGACCCATGAATGGGTTTAACGTAATTTTTTGCCGCCCCAGTGTCGACAAGAATCTTTAATGTTCTGCCAGCCAACTGACGTTTGACGAACGGCAGTTGGGAACATCCCCTAAAAAATTCAACAGATCGTTGCTTTCAGATCCATCACTCTCGTCATCTATTTCTGTAAGGGTATTCTCGGCTATCTCTTCATATTTTTCATCGTCTTGGCTAGGTGCTTTTTGGGTAACATTGTTAACTTTTTGGCGCCTATTGCCCGATGTACGCTCCGAACTATTATACCTCTTTTGAGCCCCGTCTTGTGTAGACTGGCCCTGTGGCTTTCCCCAGTTGGTGTTATGTCTTAACCTGGACATCGAAGGATCAACGTCCATGGGTTGAACCTGATTTCTTAACTGTGCCTCTTTGTCCTTCGACGAGGTTTTAGGGTCAGCCTGTTGTGCCCTGTTCTGTCCTTGATTCCCAACAAAATGTGGGTTTCTTTCCTGGCTCCTACCTTGTTTAGCCTGGTTACGACTGCCAAACTTATTATTGTCGCTGCTATGATTTCTCTCTTCTATTACTTTGGCATACGATGCAGCAAATGCACTTCTTTCAATGCTATTTTCAGCCTCACGGGCCACTGCTAGTGCGGATGGTAAATCCTTGGGCTTCGCTGGGATCACCAAGGATTTTAGGGACCTCTTGAGTCCTGCCATGAAGGCATGTAGTGCGTCGTCTCTAATTTCTGCACAAAGAATGGACGCAGCCTGTTTGTCATGTGTCATTACTATCTTGTTTGTCACGAGAGTAAGCTTCTTTTCTACCTCATCGTAATAATTCATTAGGCTTAGGTCACCCTGCCTTACTAGTTCGAGTTGCTGTCTTAGTACGCGTAAGGACGTTTTGTCTGCATATGTGCAGTCCAGTCTGGCAATAATGGCGTCGAAATTAAGCACTGTGTTGTGCGACGTAAGGATTGCTCGAGCCGGCCCAGTGATTTTATTTTTAAATATCAAAGAAGCTAACTTCGGCTATGCCAAAGTTTATATACCCTTGCCTTCCTTGGCAATAATATTTTTACATTTTGAAATTTCTTTCCCTGCAACTCAATTCATCAATACACAAACAAAACATTCAAATTATTACTTTTTTTACTCCAATTTTTTCTTCCATCATTCCGTAAGCAAAGCACAACACGCATACGCGTATGCATGTGCTCTGTTTGATTTGCTGATGACGTAGAACCGATTTGTATTGACTGTAACTTGTGTTCTATTTATCCGATCAAGTTCAAATTTTGGGATCTGAGATTTTATATCAAATTCTATTATATTGGTATGGGGATACTCCAATTTTTGCAAAAATTTTTGTTCCAGAGCTATATGATGTAGTAGTCCGATCCCGATGATTTTCATACTTTATCTCACCCGGGTAAAAATAAGCTCCCAAAAAAATTTCATCCCGATAGCTCTTAAGATGGCTGAGTAAAACACGTACGCACCGACGGACAGACGGACCGACGGACATGGCTATATCGACTCAGCTTCTCATGCTGATCAAGAATATATATACTTTATGGGGTCGGAAACGTCTCCTTCTGTGCGTTACAAACATCTGACCAATTTTATAATACCCACAGCCTCGTAATGCGCCTCACTGCCTACGTATCTTCTGAAAATTTCATATGCGTCTGTAGCCGCTGGTCGCCAAGACACGTATGCCTCATGATTTCCATCAAAGCTAGGCACTGACTTTACAATGTCTCACTTAACTTCACACTTCACACTAGGATCAATTGTCACTCTCTGATATACCTCAACCTTTGGGGTCTCTATCCTTAAAGCAGTAACTTGCCCTCTAATGGTCTCGAGTTCCGTTCGGAACTCGTCTTTCAATCTCCTCTCTTGTTCTAAGAGTGCACTGTTCACAGCACCTTCCACTAACGCTTTTAGCAGAGCCGGTTCCATTTCTAATTGATTGTGGACTTCTGGCCTAAATCCTATCTCTTGTTCTTCGTCACTGTCGTACTCTACCTTTATATTTCTAAGCCCAAGTCATGAGCAACCAATGAAGCGCAAAATATTTATTTATTTTCTTGTTTTTTTTTTTTTTTTTTTTTTTTTTAAATAAACGCACTTGCATGTCAACAATATCACAATTAACCTGTACCGCAATGCACAATTTCGCGCTGCCAATTCACTTACAAATTCTTTACTTTTTATTTTTATATTTTTTAAATTTTCATAAAATTTTTTCAATTTTTACCAAACATTCACTTACATGTTTTTGTTTAGGGCCATGGTATTCCTATATAATAGTATATGGTAGTATATGGTATTCCAATATCGTAAGATTAACGGATTCCAGTATAAAGCCTGTTGGGCGCCAAGTATTTATTTCCACCTTTCCCTCTGACGGCAGTTGTGACGTCACCGGTGTAGCGGCGGGTAGAGTTGTATATCAAAATGATTATGGTGGAGGACTTGACTTCGTCCTCTTGCTGAACGGTTGGCCTTGTGGCTCAACGGTGTATTAATAAGCAAATATTTAACGGCAGTGTGCCGGAGTAAATGTTAAATGATCAATATCTTTATTAGTCAATCGTCTGACAGAAACTGATTATAAGAGTGGAGTGAAATAAAGGCTAAAGCTAAGTACATAAAACAGGAAATACGAATCTACACAAGATACATAAGTACATAGAAGATCATGCGACGGGCTTGACGGACACAACTAAAACGGCTGGCCGTTGCTTCGGCCAATGCTATTTTGATTACGCTGCATTTGTATCGCGCGGGTTGCATTTGTATCATTGCGAGGGCCGTTCGTTGACTTGGCTGTTAACTTATAAACTTTGGCATAGCCGAGGTTAGCTTCTTTGATATTTACTACAAATTTTTCTTCCATCATTCCCTAAGCAAAGCACAACACGCATACACATACAGTGTAGCGCTACGTGTGTGTGCGTATGCATGTGCTCTGTTTGATTTGCTGATGACGTAGTAGGCAGCAAGCAGCGCTGCCGACAGCGCTTGAACCGATTTGTACTGACTGTAACTTGTGTTCTATTTATCCGATCAGGTTCAAATGGGATCTGAGATTTTATACCAAATTCTATTATTTTGGAAAATTTCATGGGGATACTCCAATTTTTGCAAAAATTTTTGTTATGATATAGTAGTCCGATCCCGATGATTTTCATACTTTCTCTCACACAGGTAATAAAGAGTCTCCAAAAAAAATTTCAACCCGATGTCTCTTAAGATGACTGAGTAAAACGCGTACGCACAGACGGTCGGACAGACGGACATGGCTATATCGACTCAGCTTCTCAAGCTGATCAAGAATATATATACTTTATGGGGTCGGAAACGTCTCCTTCTGTGCGTTACAAACATCTGACCAATTTTATAATACACTCTGCAAGGGTATAAAAACCAGAGGGCCGGGGCTAACTTCTACCGCGTCAAAGTTTGTATACCCTTGCAAGTTTTTTAGTAACTCTTTTATCTAAACCAACTGTTTTATCTAAAAAGGGTAAGGTTTGCGAAAAAAACGGACTTCAATCTTAGTATAGGAAGTATCAAACTTTTTGATGAAAGTCACTGTTTTCCACCTATCGTTCCAATGAGAGCGATATGATATAGTTACCCGATCTTTAGCAAATTCGGCAAAATCAATAAGAGATATATTAAACTAACAAATGTTTAATTTGAAAGCAATCGCGTCAAAAGTAACGAAGTTATTGGCAAAAGTCATTGTTTTCAAGACGATAGCTCAGAAAATAACGAAGTTATTCAGAAAAGTCACTATTTGAACTCGTCGCGTCGTGCTGATCAAGAATAAATATACTTTCTATGGTCGGAGATGCTTCCTTCTATGCGTTGCACACTTCTGACCAAAGTTTGTATTTCCTTTTTGCAAGGGTATAAAATGTAACTGTATTTGTTATTATAAATTTGAAATATTTGTTTTACTGGTGCATGGTATACCTATGTCGGCGAGATTCCACAAGGTAGAAAATTACGGGATATAATCGAGTTTTTTAAATTTCGGGGGCGGAAAGCGTGGCAAAAAGCCTACATACGTAATTTGGTAGCTCTATCTCTTATAGTCTCCGAGATCTACGAGTTCAACGGACGGATGGACGGACAGACGGACAGCCGGATATGGCTAGATGGACTCGTCTGTTCATACTGTTCAAGAATATATATACTTTTTGGATGCCCTATACTGCCCAGAAGTAACAGAAAATCTAATCTCTGTAAAAAGGCTACAAGAGGCTGGAGTGACATACATACTGATGTCTGCTGTCCGAATCATAAATCGGATGTATTTATTATGTTTAAGGACTATGTGGAAAAAAGTGAAGCGCACTTCAACCTGAAAGTTGTGAATCTATACATCGATAATCTTAGGGAATATTTGTCTAGCGATATGCGAGACTTTTGTAATCAGAAAGGAATCAGATTCCATATAACTATACCATTTACTCCACAGTTGAATGGAGTATCAGGGAGAATGATTAGAACGATTGCAAAGAATGCTCGTGCCATGGTCAATGGTGCAAAGTTCAAAAAATCTTTTTGGGGTGAAGCTTTTCTGACAGCAACATCTATAATAAATGGAATTTCAAGTAAGGCATTTGGAGATCGTGCAGCAACGTCATACGAGATGTAGCATAATACAAAGCCAGTTAAGTATTTAAAAGTATTTGGTTCAACTGTATACGTACACAGTAAAATTAAAAAACGGAAATTCGACAATAAATCGTTTAAAAGTATCTTTGTCGGATATGAACCTAACGGCTCTAAATTATGAGACATTGAAAATAAGAAATTCATTGTTGCTAGAGATGTGGTAGTTGATGAGACAAATATGGTAAACTCAAGAGCTGTTAAGTGACATTCTGAATGATAGTAAGGATAAGGTAATCATTGAATTCTCAAAAAAGAGTAAAAGAAATATAGCAGATCATTTCCAGAATGAGAGTATGGAATATCGTGTGTCAGAGATCCTGAATGAGAAAATATAGAGAGTAAGGACTGTAATAAAGACAGTTTCCCGAATGCGCGTAGGGATGATAAACAGCCTTGTGAAGTCTCAAATAATGATGTAAGTAGAACAAGCGAATGATTGAAAAATAAACCGCATATATACTATGACGAAGATGAATCAAGTTATAATAATTATATTTTAAATGCTCACACAATTTTTGATGAAGCCCCTTATTCATTCGAAGAAATAAAAGGTAGAAGTGATAAGGATTTATTAGAAGAAGTAGAATTATCCGCTCATGACTTGGACTTTTGTTAAAAGACTTGAAAAGAAGAAAATTGTAGATAGTAAGTCGGTTTTTACTTTAAAACATTATGAAATGGGAAAACCAGCTAGATGTAAGGAAAGATTAGTTACACGCGGTTTTACACACAAATATCAAATAGATTAGGATGAAACATTCGAACCTAACGGCTCTAAATTATGAGACATTGAAAATAAGAAATTCATTGTTGCTAGAGATGTGGTAGTTGATGAGACAAATATGGTAAACTCAAGAGCTGTTAAGTGACATTCTGTTGCTAATTTCTAGTCTTCGACTTTTCAAAACGGCATTTCTAAATGGTATGCAAAATAAAGGAAATATATATAAATGTCCCTGAAGGAATTATTTGCAATGATGGAAGTGTATGTAAATTGAATAAAGCAATTTATGGGCTCAAACGAGCAGCAAGGTGTTGGTTTGAAGGGATGGAGCAAGCACTAAAAGAGTGTGAAATTAAGAATTCTCCTGTCGATCCATGTATATACATATGTTCAAGATGAAGGCAATATAAATAAGAATATTTATGTGTTATTATATGTGGATGATTTAGTAATTGCAATATCATAATAGCAATATTAAATAATACCTTATGACAAAGATTTGGGGGAAATACGACACTTCATTGTAATAAAGATTAAAATATGCCAAGATCAGATATTGCTAAGCCAATCTGACTATATAACCAGAGGGCCGGGGTTAACTTCGACCACGTCGAAGTTTGTATACCCTTGCAACTGTTTTGGTAATTCTTTCCTTACCCATAGCCATCAAAGTGTAAAAACGTTTTATCCAAAAATTCTAATATCTGCGAAACAACGGCCTTCAATCTTAGCATAGGATATAACGAACTTTTTGATGAAAGTCACTGTTTTCCAACGATCGTTTCTATGGGAGCTATATGATATAGTCACCCGATCTTGATCAAATTTGGCACAATTATTAATAAGAACACAAAACTGACCAATACCAACTTTTATGACAATTGCTGATAAAATAACGAAGTTATTGAGAAAAGTCACTGTTCGTGACTGAATAGGGAATTAGTACCACAACTAAAAAACCCAATCTTCATTCGTTGAATTCAAAATATGAACTGATTTTATTTACAAAAGTACGGAGTTTATATAGGATTATCTTAGGCTCTAGTAGGTAACAATTGTTCTTAGAAGATCTTATTTCAGACTCAGACCCTCGTTTTTGGGGGTTGAAAAATTATTATTTTGGGCACGGCGTCGGCCACTTGACATCCTGTCGTTATGATCTTTTGGGTTAGTTTAGATTTACAAGTGTTTTTCTCACACCGCGTGTGGCAGATTGTATTTCTAGTCATATGCTAGGTTAGTTGTTTGGTACAAAAGTACAGTTGTATTGTATTTTCTTTACTGCATCTGATTTGGTGAAGCCAGTTCAGATGAACACGATGTTTATTCTTAAACATTCTGCAAAGGGCCACCAAATGCGGCGTTTTGGACTTTACTTTTATAGTTAGTTGTCTTATACAAATTATTATTAAAATATCATTAGTAAGATAATTATTGTTAAAGAAGCATGACGAGTTACATGACTGATGTTTAACCTAGTCAATCTGATGTTCCATTACCCATTGTAACTGACTTCATCTTCTTACCAATTCTGCCGTATGTATTACTGAGTTGGCTTCTACTGGTTTAAATAATATTTGACATATTACCTAACGATTTCTGTTTCGGGATATCTACCCATTCCTGATGTGTATTACTGTGCTGACTTCTAGCCTTTTTATAAGCTGGAGAATTTAAAAAAGAACTATCTTTCCTTTTTGAATTGTACCAATGTGATCTTCGCTCCACCATTTTTAAATATCGCTGACTGCTAAAACTTGAGTGGTTATTCTGGCTATCATTAAATGTTGTCCTTTTATAAATATTTTGCCATATCTGCCTTTTTGGTACTATAGTTTCGGACAATTTGTTACCGGAATCTTTTTTGATATTAATTTTTAGATAATCATTATCTAATTGACCCATTGCTTTCTGAATGTTCTCATTTTGTATTGGCTCTGGGATATATAATGTGAGGTCCTGCCGGGGGCCATAAATTTATTTTTTGAGTTTTGCTGTTGCATTTCTTTGGGATTGTGTCGTTTTTACTTTGAAATTTACCTTTCCTCTCCCAACGTTGTTCAAAACCTGTGACATCTATTGTTGTTGCCACTACAGATTTATTCTGATTTGATTTGGTGCATCCCGAGACAATCCAACCAAATTGAGTATTTTGGCCCAGCAGGCCACCAATTTTTGTAATTCCCCTTTTTAAGATTTGGGCATATACGTTTACTCCCATTATTATATCAACCCTACCAGGTTTATTGAAGGTAGGATCAGCTAACACGTAAGTTTGCCATTTTGACATATCCACGTTTGCAGTTTTTAATGGAAGAGCTTTCATTAACTTTGGCAACACAATTGCCTCAACCTTTAGATGTCCTTTCCAAGGATTTCTCGTCTTTACATCTATTTTTACCTTATATTTTGATTTATTAGATTTTATTGAGGACACGCCACTTATTTCTCTATATTGTTTAATTTTAGGTATTTTTATACCCTTGCAGAGGGTATTATAAAATTGGTCAGATGTTTGTAACGCACAGAAGGAGACGTTTCCGACCCCATAAAGTATATATATTCTTGATCAGCTTGAGAAGCTGAGTCGATATAGCCATGTCCGTCTGTCCGTCTGTCCGTCTGTCCGTCCGTCTGTGCGTATGCGTTTTACTCAGCCATCTTAAGAGATATCGGGTTGAAATTTTTTTTAGAGACTCTTTATTACCTGTGTGAGATAAAGTATGAAAATCATCGGGATCGGACTACTATATCATATATTGTTTAATAATCATTAAATGTGTTTTGAATTCAGTAGTTTGAAGTATGCGTTTTACTCAGCCATCTTAAGAGATATCGGGTTGAAATTTTTTTTGGAGACTCTTTATTACCTGTGTGAGATAAAGTATGAAAATCATCGGGATCGGACTACTATATCATATATTGTTTAATAATCATTAAATGTGTTTTGAATTCAGTAGTTTGAAAAATATTTGAGCATATTCATAATACGACAACTAATGCTGTTGATGTATGAAATTTCACTTTTCTTATCGAATTAAATATAATAAAGAACTGCAAGGGTATATAAACTTCGGCAAGGCCGAAGTTAACTTCCATAGCTCGTTAATATTTTAGCGGCCTCTTCAGACAAAATGCTGCTCTGTGAACCACAATCAATAAGGGCTCTTAGAGTAGTATATCCTCCATTTACATTTTTGACTTGTATTACAGCTGTGGCCAACAGTGTTGGTTGTGCGGTTACACAAGTATTTACTTTCTCCTGTTCTTCGTCAAAATGAAGTAAAGTATGGTGTTCCTTACTACACAATGAACAGACCATTTCATTAGTGCACACCTTATTGCTTGAATGGTTCAAGCATCTTATGCAAAGCTGCACTTTTTTGGCTGTCTCATATCGTTCAATAGGTGCCAAACCTTTAAACTTATAGCATTTATATGCTTTGTGCCCGGCAATTTTGCAAATCGGACATTTACTTTCGACTTCCGCATAATTTAATACAGTTTGTAGCGGTTTTATCTCTTCTTTTCTCATGGCACTTAGCGAGCAATATCTTTGCTCCAAGTATTCCATGACATCAGATAGCATTTGAATTTGCCTTGTTTTTCTAATCTGACTCTCATACAATTTTAGAGCCTCTCTGTCAAATTTCCTTAGTAGGAGTTGTGCGAATATTACGTCAACTTCATCGGACAAATTTGCTTTTATTTTAATTAAGTAAACTGACTCATTAACTATGTCAATCACTCCTTTAACATTTTTTGCGGAATCATTGTTGATCATCCCTCACCCTCCGATTATTTTCATATCGCTTGTTTAATAATTCCCAAGCGGCACTATAATTGTCAGCTGAACCTGACAATAGATGGGCTACCATGCTCCTTGCTTCGCCCTCTAACGCGGATTTTAAATAATTGAATTTAAGAGTCATACTTAAATCTTCTCTTTTTTCAATTAATTCCGCAAATAATTCCACAAACAGGTCCCACTCTCGAGGCTCTCCAGAGAATGTGGGTACCTGTATTTTCGGCAACACCGGTAGTTCGCCTCTCACGGCAACATTCTCAACTTTCAAATTTTTCTGATCATTTATTTTCTCTTCTAATGCTACCAAGGTATTCTGAAGGTCGAATTCCAATTCTTCTATGACCTCTTTAAACGTTTCATTATGTATAAGTTCACCTGTATAAGCTTGGCACATCTGTACCTTCTTGAACAAGAATTTAATTTTTTTAATATACATTTCGCCTGTTCTATTGTCTATCGTATGTAAATCTTTGCTCACCATGTCCAAATATACCTGGAGCTGACGAACTTTTTCTTGAAATTTTTCCTGGCTAACATTAGCGTTCTCATTACCGGAGATCGTTTTCCCGCGCGACTCTCCTTTGCTATCCTCAAACATTTCTGACCTATCTGCTTCTGTTTCAACTAACACCGACTTACTAGTGCCTGGTTTTTCTGACTCTCCTGCAGCTATTATTTTGGCAACTATCTTTAAAACCTCTTCATGTACTTTATCTCTGTAGTACTGATGATCGAAAACCCCCTGTTGGAGCAATTTCTCATGGTTAGGCATCCATCGACTACTAATCACTTTTACTTCCTCAATCTCCTTGTTAGTAATGTTTCTGGGATTTAGTGCTTCCAACTGCCTTAACCTGGTATGCAACTCTACCTGCTTCTCTAACAATTTTGCAGTCTTATTAGTGAACATTTTATCTTGTGCGAATATTAGGATATCGAATATAAATATATAATAATAAAAATAGACAGATGTACTTATAACTATCTTAATTTATATCTTATCTGATGATCCTGTTGACACCGCTCACCACTGTTGTCCGCCAAGTAGAGTTTGCCAAGTTTGTTTTGCCGATAGTCTGCTGCTGCTTGTCTGCCAATGGGTAGGGTTTGATGAGAGTTTGCTGGTAGTTCGCCGTTTTACATTTGCCTCGCCTCCAGTCGCCTCTTCTTTGCAACTATCTTGTTGCTCTGCTGCTATTTCTAGTTGCCGACTTGCAACTGTATATAGTGTGTATGTACACTAGTAAATTCTTTTCTTTTTTTTTTACTTTCGATATTAGGGCTTCGAATACGCCACACACAACAACTCCCGCCGCCGAAATTACTACAGTTGCTCCACTAGCCAAACTGACTTTAAAATCGGACGCACGCACTTTTTATTTATTAAGCAAAATTTTGCCTTTTATATTATACTCTGTCTCTTACCACTGGTGGGGGAAAACAAAAGTTATTTTATTTTTGCTACCTTTAGCTGATCTTAGCATTTGCACTTGCATAAGAATTCAGACTTACAGGCGCTGATTTACCCTATGAGTCTCTTACCACTGGTGGGGGAAAACTACAGAGTTCCTTTTTCTCGAAGGACCAAAATGAATCCGGTTCGAAGGACCAAAAATGAATAGGGATTCCCGGAGAGAAGGAAAATAACCCAATCTTCATTCGTTGAATTCAAAATATGAACTGATTTTATTTACAAAAGTACGGAGTTTATATAGGATTATCTTAGGCTCTAGTAGGTAACAATTGTTCTTAGAAGATCTTATTTCAGACTCAGACCCTCGTTTTTGGGGGTTGAAAAATTATTATTTTGGGCACGGCGTCGGCCACTTGACATCCTGTCGTTATGATCTTTTGGGTTAGTTTAGATTTACAAGTGTTTTTCTCACACCGCGTGTGGCAGATTGTATTTCTAGTCATATGCTAGGTTAGTTGTTTGGTACAAAAGTACAGTTGTATTGTATTTTCTTTACTGCATCTGATTTGGTGAAGCCAGTTCAGATGAACACGATGTTTATTCTTAAACAGTGACTGTGACGTTTGTATAAGAGCTATTTGATATAGTGGTCCGATCCGGCTGATTCCGAGATATACAACGCCTGCAGTATATACAAGCCTACGTGCGAAATTTCAGCTCTGTGGCTCTTACAGTCTCGTAGGAGTTCGTGTTGATCCAGACGTGCTGATCAAGAATATATATACTATATATGGTCTGAGATGCTTCGGTCTATGCGTTGCACACTTCTGACCAAAATTAATATTCCCTTTTTGCAAGGGTTTAAAAAGGGTTTTAAGTAAATTTAATATGGAGGAATGTAAATCTGTTAATAATCCACTTCCAAGTAAACTAAATTATGAAATGTTTAACTCAGATGACACATACGATGCGATGCTCCTTGTCGACATTTGATATTGCAACAGCTGCCAATATTGTAAGTACATACATTATAACCATAGGGCCGGGGCTAACTTCGACCGCGTCAAAATTGGTATACCCTTGTATACTATAAATGATATAGTCACCCGATCTTGATCAACTTTAACACAATTATTTATAAGAACACAAAACTGACCAATACCAACTTTTATGACAATTGCTGATAAAATAACGAAGTTATTGAGAAATGTCACTGTTCGTGACTTTGACGTTTGTATGGGAGCTATATGATGTAGTGGTCCGATCCGGCTGAATACGAGATATACAACGCCTGCAGTATATACAAGCCTACGTGCAATTTGATTTGAGCTCTGTAGCTCTTACGGTCTTCGAGGAGTTTGCGTTGATCCAGACGGACGGACGGACGGACGGACGGACATGGCTATTTGAACTAGTCTCGTCGTGCTGATCAAGAATATATATACTTTAAGTAGTCGGAGATGCTTCCTTCTATGCTTTGCACACTTCCGACCAAAATTAATATACCTTTTTTGCTATGGTATAAAAATAACATAAAACTATGGAAAGGTTTAAAAAAGGGGTTCTGAAGTATAAGGAAAGGTATGTAAGAAATAAAAATGAAGTAAGTCGTCTCGCCGACTTAGGTATACCATACACCAGTAAAACAAATATTTCAAATTTGTAATAACAAATAACAAAATAATAACAGCATTTGCCTATTTTAATAAAGTTCTGTTCACATGCTTTTTACAAGCATATCTTAGTATCTCGCTCACTCATGCATATGAGCACCCTAGCGCCCCACCCGCCAACGGCCAACTCCGGCCTTATGGAAAAACGTTTATATGCATAACTTGGCTATTTTTTGTCCGATTTTGATCAAATTTGGTATTTTGCTGGGTATTAGTATCAAATTCAAGTGAGCCAAATTTGATTCCACAAGGTGAAAAATTACGGGAGATAATCGAGTTTTTCAAATTTCGGGGGCGGAAAGGGGCGTGGCAAAATCTTTATAATTACAAATTGAGCGTATTTACTAAGCAAATATACATACCAAATATGGTGTCTCTAGCTGCAATAGTTTTTGAGATAAACGTTTTTTTTGAATTGCGGGGGCGGAAAGGGGCGTGGCAAAATCTTTATAATTACAAAATGAGCGCATTTACTAAGCAAATATACATACCAAATATGGTGTCTCTAGCTGCAATAGTTTTTGAGATAAACGTTTTTTTTGAATTGCGGGGGCGGAAAGGGGCGTGGCAAAAATTTGAAACAAACTCGATCACTCTACATACATGGGTCGGAAAAGCTTCCTTCTGCCTGTTACATACATTTTGGCGACTTTAATATACCATTTCACCCTATGGGTGTATGGTATAAAAAATGTTATATGAAAATAATTTTTAAAAAATATATTTATTTTGAGGATGAAGCTGATAGAAAAAGCACAACAAGTTATCTTTTTAAAATGTAAATCTAAATAATCCACTTCCAAGTAAACTAAATTATGACATACGATGCTCCTTGTCGAAATTTGATTTCAAGTTTAATGTACATAATGCTTTGTACTCATCCGGATATTGCAACAGCCGTCAATATTCTAAGTAGACATACTAAAAAAAAATTATATAGAAGTATGGAAAGGTTTAAAAAGGGCTCTGAAGTATCTTAAAGGAAATATTGACATGAAACTAATTTTAAAAAAAATATTGATTTTGAAGATGTTTTCGTTGGCTATGTTGACTTCGATTGGGAGTAAAATCTTATTTGTTGGAATACAAAGACGCATAACTCAGCGGCATCATCTACTGAAGCAGAGTCTTTGGCCTTGTTTGAAGCTGTAAGAGAAGCGTTTTGACTAAAGTCCCTTTCAAAAAGTATTTATATTAAACTAGACAAACCTAAAAAAATATTTGATCATATAAGCATAGCCAGTAACAAAGCATAGCCAGTAAAAAAATCAACAATTCAACATAATCTCATAAACTAAACTGAAGATAATTTTTTTTAACGTAGCTCTTTTTGAAATGAAAATAATGTTTGTTTTGCTTAAATGATATAAATGATCTGATTGAGTTTTTGTTTTTAATGGTGTATGCTAGATCATATTGTAATACCTCCCAGAGTATACGCACCAGTCACATTAAATGAAATAGAATTATTATTTTAATTTTATTGTAAATTAATGCATTGGAATTTGTAAAGGGGCCTGTTGAATAACTTAACATAGCTAAGTTGCGACGAAAAGTAACATACAAATATAACATTACGGAAAGCCTAATAATTAATGTTAAAAAAATATATATACATATACATATATATGGTAGGTGATGCTTTATTCTATGCGTTACACACTTATGACCAAATTTAATGTACGCTTTTTGCTAGGTTATACAAATTGATCGTACTATGATGCTAAATGAAAAAAGTTGAATCTAAAATATTTCATGGTTTGCTGTGATTCGGTTTGAAAGGCTCTAGGGTTGAACCGATAATTCACAGTCAAAATGGTTATTTTATAGTTGTGAGTAATGCGATGCCCGGAATATTACTAAGTCTTTTGTTAGAGGTTTCGTAAAAATGGCAGGAGAGTAAGCCGTTGCTGCCATCAATGAGATATCAATTCAATTGCCCTCGCTGTTGGCATTTTGTTTACTTTTTGAGACTCACGTGCTTAGCTCTATTTGTCCAATGCCATTAAATATTGTTAACTCTTCTTTAGCAGTTCCTCTTCGTTCATGGCTCCTGTCAGTACGTAATCAATGTAAAATTCCGTAAATAGTCGCTTTAGCCATTCTTGTGATCAGCTGCAAGTTTTTTTCAGCACCCAGAAAAAGTGCACATGCCTTGCTTCAATGGTGCTGCAGAGTCTTCTTTCAAAACGACTTGTTTGAAATCTTGTTTAGGAGCCACCATTTTGAAAATGTCCGCAGAAAACACAAATCTGCCTGAATGAACTGAGTTTACTTTAACTTGCATTCTTCATTTAACGACGCTCAACTGCGAAAAAGCGGATCTCGCTAATTACGTATGCGGGTGCAAAAATGCAGTGACTTTTTCGAGCCTTTACGTCTTAGATGCCAGATGTGGCAACACGAAATCGTAGAGTTTGAATGCACCGTTCGAAAATGAGGACAAGTTTGATGCACAATCCAATAAAATACGACTCAATAATTCCACAAGTGTAACAACGCAGTTGGCAGAGTGATTTTTCTTTGCCCACTTGGCTTACTGGATGTGGTAACATTTATCATTGTTGTGAGGTTGCTGGTGCTTCTTCAGAATCCTAACTTAAGTTACTTTATTTATTTATTTATTTATTTACGCCAACTAATTCAGCAGTCGACGAAAAAGCTTAAGCTAAAATACATATAATAATTAATTCACGAAGGTAGCTTAGCTTTCTGCACAACTAAACATCCCCGACCCGGTGGAGGTGTTTTATTTGAAGATATATGAACATTAAATGAAAGTTTTGGGGCAAACATAACCTCGGCGATCAGCTGTATTCTTATGCTGTAAAGAATATAGCATTGAGAATTATGGCAGCGCTTGCAATGCTTGTAAAAATGAAGCAAGTAAGTCGTCTCGCCGACTTGGGTATACCATACACCAGTAAAACAAATATTTCAAATTTGTAATAACAAATGCATTTGCCTATTTAAAAAAAAAACTGTTCACATGGTTTTTACAAGCATATCTTAGTATCTCCCTCACTCAAGCATACGAGCACCCTAGCGCCCCCACCAGCCAACTACGGCCTTATGGAAAAAGGTTTATATGCATAACTAGGCTATTTTTAGTCCGATTTTGATCAAATTTGGTGTTTTACTGGATATTACTATTAAATTTAAGTGTGCCAAATTTGATTTCACAAGGTAAAAAATTACGGGAGATAATCGAGTTTTTCAAATTGCGGGGGCGGAAAGGGGCGTGGCAAATATTTAAAACAAACTCGATCACTCTATATACTACACGAGCCTACATTCCAAATTTGGTGGCTCTATCTCTTATAGTCTCAGAGATCTAGGCGTTCATACGGACGGACAGACGGACGGACAGACGGACATGGCTGGATCGACTCGGCTGTTGATACTGATCAAGAATATATATACTTTATGGGGTCGGAAAAGCTTCCTTCTGCCTGTTACATACATTTTGGCGACTTTAATATACCATTTCACCCTATGGGTGTATGTATGTATAAAAATTTTAAATTGTTATCAATAGTAAAGACGCCTGATTCCTAATCTGATTTATTGATATTTAACATCTTTGCCTACATTCGCCTCCAGAATGTACCAAAAAATCAATTGCCTCTTTTGTTCGAAATTTAAAATATTTGTTCACCTGGTGCATGGAATACCGACGTCGGCGACACGGCTTATTTACTTCATTAAAACATATATGTATCTATCAGGCGTACCACAAAAAATAAATTTCAGTTTCAATTCCGCACGGAATCAAAATCGAACATGTTTGTTCTTGGTAGGGTTGTCATTATTTATCAATCAATTTTCCCTGTATATATAAAGCTACTATTGGGTGGCAACTCTCCATAAGTTAGCGGGCATTGCATCGGCGGGCACAGCGGCAACAGGTAATGCAGCAGCGGGCACAGTGGCAACAGGTACTGCAGCAGCGGGCACAGCAGCGGCGGACATGGCAGCGGCGGGCACAGTGGCAACCGGAACTGCAGCGGAAGGCACAGCATGGTGGTATGCCAGGCATCGAGCACGGCAGCAGGCTCGTCAGATGAAAAGCAGGAGTAATAACGGAGGACATGGCAGCGGCGGGCACAGTGGCAACCGGAACTGCAGCGGAAGGCACAGCAGTGGGCACGTCAGCAGCGGGTACAGCAGCGGGTACAGCAGCGGCGAGCCAAGTGGCAACCGGTACTGCAGCGGCAGGCACACCAGTGGGCACCGTCAGGAGCAGGCAACGGGGTCAGTGGCAGAGTCGGCAGCATGTCGCCTGCCCTGTACCGAAATATGTATCCTTTCGGGTAGTCATCCCACTTCTGAGCTATAAAGTCGTATTTATTTTCTGAAATGATAAGCAAAATTAAGGATGGCAAACGATTTCTTTTTCCTTTGCAGCGAGCGCGTCTGTCTTGGTTGAGCGTCACCGGAAGAAAAAAGAGGAAACTTTCAGTGCGGCGCTAGGCCGCATACCGATATTTTCCATAGGCGACTTAATACTAACAATGAATACTTAAAATACTAACAATCGAGACTTAAAATACTAACAATCGAGGCTTAGAAATACTGACCGCGATATATGTGTAGATAGCTAAAATTAATCGAACAGAACATAAATAAATGACATCTTACAATTCGTAAAAATATATAAATGGATCGCTTTCTTAAACGAGGTAATACATTTTTATACCCTTGCAGAGAGTATTATAGAATTGTTCAGATGAATGTAACACACAGATGGAGACGTTTCCGACCCCATAAAGTATATATTTTTGATCAGCATGAGAAGCTGAGTCGATATAGCTATGTCCGTCTGTCCCTCGGTGCGTATGCGTTTTACTCAACTATCTTAGGAGCTACCGGGATGAAATTTTTTTTGTGCTTCTTATTACCCGGATAAGATAAAGTATGAAAATCATCGGGATCGGACTACTAAATGGAGTATCCCCATGAAATTTACCAACATGATAGTATTGGATATAAAATCACAGATCCTAAAATTGGAATCTGATCGGATAAATAGAACACAAGTTACAGCCAATATGAATGGGACTACTATATCATATAGCTCTAGAACAAATATTTTTGCAAAAATTGGAGTATACCCATGAAATATACCAATTTGATGGTATTGGATATAAAATCACAGATCCTAAAATTGGAATCTGATCGGATAAATAGAACACAAGTTACAGTCAATATGAATCCGACTACTATATCATATAGCTCTAGAACAAATATTTTTGCAAAAATTGGAGTATACCCATGAAATATACCAATTTGATAGTATTGGATATAAAATCTCAAATCCCAAAATTGGATTCTGATCGGATAAATAGAACACAAGTTACAGTCAATATAAATCGGTTCAAGAGCTGCCGGCAGCCTACTACGTCATCAAATCAAACAGAGCACATGAATGAATGAATATGTGTATGCGTGTTGTGCTTTGCTTAGGGAATGATGGAAGAAGAAGAAAACATTGTAGTAATAAAAAGAGAAATGTTTTGTGTGTGTGTTGATGAATCGAGTTGCAGGGAAACAAATTTCAGCCCAAATGTCCAGCCCAAAAAAAAAGAAATGTAAAATTTCGGATGTGTGGAATTATTTTAAAAGATCTAATGATAAGAAATTTGCCAAATGCCTTAGTTGCACAAAGGCATATAAAACCAGTGGCAACATATCGAACCGCCTTCATCACCTTAAACGGTTTCGCACGAATTTTGACAGAAATGCTCCTGATACACAAGTTGCTGAAGATGTTGTACAAGACGAGAACATTGCGTCTTTCAGCAGCAGCTGCAGGTCAAGCATGCGCTCCAAGCGGAATAAGGATTTAGATGAGCAGAGATGGTTGCTGTAGATATTCAGCGTCATATGGCAAACGTCCTGATGACCAATCTGATTAAAAAAACCTTTCGAACATTACTATCAATTGCGATATGTGGCCATCTAGCATAGCTAGCAACCAAATAACTGATCGATACTACAAATCACTCGTCACAAATAAACTGACAATGCAAGCTCAAAGCTGAAAGCTTGCTTTGGTAATCCAATATGGTGTAGAATATTCATACAAATAATCATTCAATACAATGAGCTCAACTTGTGTGTGGGTGTGAACGCTGATAAGCACTTTGATGCAAGCTCTCCAATAATATGTATGTATGTACTGACACTCTCCCTCCCTTTTGTAGCTGTCGCATAAGTCGCAGCATAAGAATATACATATATGTAAACTTAGCTTAAGCAAAAGAATAATTTGGAATAAAGAATCAGTCTGAAAACTACAATAAATGGACACTGACGTGTCCGTCTTAACAATTAATTAAAATCCTACAATCCATCGACATTGACGTGTCTGGCATTATTATTTTTCGAACCCAATGGAATCCGGTGGATGCCGATATTACAATGGCTTGAATATCAATCACAACGATGACACAAAAGCTTTGTTTGCAAAATGTAAAAATATTGTTGAATTTTTTAAGCAAAATTTAATTGCGAACGAAATATTGAAAAAAATTCAAGAAAAGCCGAGGACCCTCGACGCCAGCGCATTAATCTTAATCTTAAATTATATCTAACTTCTTAAATAAGTAAATAAGTTCAAGAAAATTTTGCATATACCTTGTTGCAAGAAAACCTTAACAAGGTGGAACAGCTTTCACGACATGATTGAGAGAGTTTTATTAACCCATGAAGCCATTGCCAGTGTGCATTCACTCCAGAAGAAATCAACGTGTTGAAAGATATTGACAAAATATTAGCATTGTTTAAAAACGTCTCCGAAAAAGTTTCTGGTGGCAAATACGTTTAAGTGTCCATTGACATATGACCTATATCGGCAAATTTTAAATCTTTTATCTCAGTTGGCAACTGCGTTAGGCAAATCTATGAAAGCCGATTAAAAAACGACTATGTATGAACTAAGCACGCAAGCAAATGGAAAATGAGTTGGTCAATTTGGGCAAGGTGAAGCCGATGGTCCGAAATGTGATCCAGGGCTGCGTACTATGCACCAAACACAGGCCTCAGCTCTTTAAACAAACCCAGTTCTTCAAACCCAAACCAGGCATATACTATGAATGTATTGGCACAGGAAGGATGGCAACGTCTGGCTGGACTATTGTGGCATTTCACGATCTCGAATCATATTGGGCTGACTAGAAGACATTTTCAGACGGAGTAGTAAAGGATGGGGAAATATGCGTGTTAATGAAGGTTCCAAAGGCATTCACCGCAATGCAGAGGCACTTCGAGCATGTCAACTCAGAGCTACGGACAGGAAATGATCTCCTTCACATAGAACGCCAACGACGATCGCCTTTAGATATAATTGGGAACATTGCGATGATTGCAATGATATATCACGCTAACTACTTAGATGACAGTTATTGCTGGGAATTTGCAACGAGTTGAAACCGAAATTTCCCGAGTTTTTACAGATGCCCAGGCCAGCTTCGGGAACATCTGTGCCAACTTAAGAGACATCCTTCCGTTTGGGTTGGATTTGCCAGTTCCAGATAACGATGTTTTGCAATTATATGGCTTAATGAAGGCACAAGGCACAATCGCAAACAATCATGTGATATTTAAGATCACGTTTCCATTAGTGGCAACGCAGGCAGTGCAACTGTATAACCTGGTACCCATTCAGAACAATGCCATCAGCTCAACAACGAGCAATATATTTGTTTTAATAAACAAACGACGTTTACGGCTAATAGTAACTGTGAGTTCCAGCTATTCAAAAACACAAAATCATCAACTTGTCAAATACAATACACAAGCAGGTCATTCGTGTGGAACGACATGTATCACAAAAATCAGTGGATTTTTGCCACCACCAGACCAATTGAACTCGCAGTGACATGTGACGATAATATACATAGTGTCACTATCAAGAAGACTGGATTGTTAACTATAGACCCGACGTGTACAGCAAGGAGTTCTGCTTTACGAATAACAGGTCACATGTACGAATATAGCTACGACAGACACAATGAAATTGTCATATGTCTGATTTGGCAACTTCAGCATTGGCCCCACAAAAGTAGCGCCAACAACAACATAATTCATGAAGATGCAGCTAAGCTACGACGAACTAAGCAACATTCAAGGAAAACTGGAAACTAAGCAAATCTGGAAGTTAGCAGAAGACCCCAGCCAGCCGGCACACCATGTTATCGTCTCCTACGTAACGCTGACAATCCCATTGGTTCCTGTGATGGTACAGGAGGAGCATCAGGAGATGCTCCCAACCCTTAAGACACAATGGTCCAGAGCAGACAACCGTGAGGATCGTCAATCTCATACCGACTTCTGCTGCAGCAAGCCCCGACCCCAGCAATTTTGCAGTCAACGTTGGATAACGTTAAACAGGTGTTCAACGGCCGGGAGTATGTTGGTGTTTAGATTATATCAAATAAGATAACATTAAGATAATTATAATATAGAACAAATGGAAATGTATTTCAATATAAGTATGTAACCCGATTATAGATATCGATGGCTCATCAGTCATAAGTAGATCTGATATCTGAATCCGATATATACAACGCCTGCAGTATATCCAAGCCTACATGCAAAATTTCAATTTGTAGCTCTTACTGTCTAGGATGAGTTTGCGTTAATCCAGACGGACGGACGGATGAACATGGCTGTTTGAATTCGTCTCGTCGTGCTGATCAAGAATATATATAATTATAAATCCATTTCCTTTATAAGTGAAAAAAAGAAAATATTGGAACTATCGAACTCGAAAGAAACGGTCTTTATTTAAAGAATGCGTCTTAAGAACAAACTTATCATTATTCATACAATTATGTTTACAGTTCGGTTAGAAAGCTTTTGATGTTTACAATTATGTTGAAAGTTCGGTTAGAAAGCTTTATGTTAGTAGTGGGAGCTTTTGATCGGATGATATCTTGATATGGACTTTGATTGGCTTATTGATTTCGCCTACTAAGCGTTCTCACGCTTGGAAGATTTTTTGGGGACAGATTTGTTTATAATGTTGAATTCTCACGCTGGAAGATTTTTTGGGGACAGATTTGTTTATAAAATTTTGTTTAGTCTCGGTTGCAGTAAACATCCGTTTTGTAGACTAAGAAAGGGGCGAAGTTATGTGGGTGGATGGAGAGGCGGATATATTACTCCCCCATCACGTAGAAAATAGCCTGTGCTCAGGCGGGAAATACAGGGTATAGACTTGGCAGTGCTTGCGATATTGCAAGGGAGATTTCTTGGGATGGTGAAAGTTCATGCAAAACGGGATTGTTAAAAGCTGAGTCAATTGGTTGTACAAAAGTTTCATTCTTAATTTGTGTAATAATTATTTTTTTTGATATTGACTTAAATTTATAGATAAGATATAAGGTTAAACTTATTAGTGTAATTACAAATGTTGTTGTAGTTATTATGTTGAATATTTTGTTATAAGCAGTTTTTTCAGAAATGATTTGTTTAGTGTGGATGTAAGAGATTGGTTCTAGTTTCGTTACATTGTTGGTTACGTAAATGTTTTGGGTATAATCTTGTAATGTGTTTACTATTGATCTTTCATTTAGCTGCATAATACAGTCGTATATTTTTATTATATTATTTCCTTCTATGAATATTTTGTTCTGGTTACAATTTTGTTTTAAATTTGTTTTGGGCAAGTTCCAAGTTACGATAATATTGGGTTCTACATAACTAATTATGTTTGTCTTAAATATTTTTGTGTATTTGCATTCTGCTTGTTTTTGTGTAATAATGCCAATTATACATTCATTTATTTCTTGTTTTTTGGTTGATTTTGCATAAATTTTATTGTCTTGAATATAGTAAGTTTTTTGAATATTTTCTGTCAAGGTGTGGTATATGTGAAATTATGAATATTTCATTCGTGTCTGATTTTAACCAAGTAGATGTTTTAATGTTTAAAAGTTTTTCTGTATTTATGTTAAATATTTCTTGATGATTTAAAAGTTTTGGATTAAATATACCTTGTCAACTGCATTCCTAGTTCTATGTCTTCTATGTATTCTGTAAAATGCTCTAAATTGAACATTAGTAGATTTAATTTTTTGTCTGCATCTTGTTTAAGTATGCGTTGAGTGTGCCATTGATAAGAGTAGAAATAGTAATGTTGGGATTTCTGAAATTAATTAGTATATTTACTTTGATGAGTTTTCTTTTTCTTTTTTAAATTTTAATTTGTAGTGTGTTGTTTGTCTACCTCGGTTTGTTTCAATATAATGTTTGTCGTCAACTTGGGTAACTTCTCCTGTTTTCTTAAAGGGTGTTGTCGTTTTTGATCTAACTAATTTGTTAGTTTGCTTGTTTATATTTTGTATTTATCTCAAAATCGTGCCTAATTTCATTTAGTTTATCAATTGTTTTACTTTATTAGCTTGCGTATTATAAAGAGGTGTGCCTGCGTAAATAAAGATATCCGCTTGTGTTCTGTTTGTCGTTAGATGTTTAGTCTTATGGTTATATGTGTAAAGGATAGTTTCAAATTTAGTTTGTTTGTCTTCTATGCTAGATTCTGCATTAATAATTCTTAGTTTTTCGTTTACGGTTCTGTGAAATCTTTCCACGTCTGAAACGCCATTTTTGCTCGATGTTATACTTATATTAACGTTTTCTGATTGTAGCCAATTTTGAAGTGCTATACAAATAAAGGCTGAGTCCTTATCTGCTTTGATTTCTGAGGGTTTACCCATATCGTTAAAAATTTTTATGATTGCCCTTTTTGTTTTAAGCCAATCTCGACTTTTAACTTCGACTAAAGTCGCGTACTTTGAGTAAATACGTCTTTACGTCTTAGATGCCAGATGTGGCAACACGAAATCGTAGAGTTTGAATGCACCGTTCGAAAATGAGGACAAGTTTGATGCACAATCCAATAAAATACGACTCAATAATTCCACAAGTGTAACAACGCAGTTGGCAGAGTGATTTTTCTTTGCCCACTTGGCTTACTGGATGTGGTAACATTTATCATTGTTGTGAGGTTGCTGGTGCTTCTTCAGAATCCTAACTTAAGTTACTTTATTTATTTATTTATTTATTTACGTCAACTAATTCAGCAGTCGACGAAAAAGCTTAAGCTAAAATACATATAATAATTAATTCACGAAGGTAGCTTAGCTTTCTGCACAACTAAACATCCCCGACCCGGTGGAGGTGTTTTATTTGAAGATATATGAACATTAAATGAAAGTTTTGGGGCAAACATAACCTCGGCGATCAGCTGTATTCTTATGCTGTAAAGAATATAGCATTGAGAATTATGGCAGCGCTTGCAATGCTTGTAAAAATGAAGCAAGTAAGTCGTCTCGCCGACTTGGGTATACCATACACCAGTAAAACAAATATTTCAAATTTGTAATAACAAATGCATTTGCCTATTTTAAAAAAAATCTGTTCACATGGTTTTTACAAGCATATCTTAGTATCTCCCTCACTCAAGCATACGAGCACCCTAGCGCCCCCACCAGCCAACTACGGCCTTATGGAAAAAGGTTTATATGCATAACTAGGCTATTTTTAGTCCGATTTTGATCAAATTTGGTGTTTTACTGGATATTACTATCAAATTTAAGTGTGCCAAATTTGATTTCACAAGGTAAAAAATTACGGGAGATAATCGAGTTTTTCAAATTGCGGGGGCGGAAAGGGGCGTGGCAAAAATTTAAAACAAACTCGATCACTCTATATACTACACGAGCCTACATTCCAAATTTGGTGGCTCTATCTCTTATAGTCTCAGAGATCTAGGCGTTCATACGGACGGACAGACGGACGGACAGACGGACATGGCTGGATCGACTCGGCTGTTGATACTGATCAAGAATATATATACTTTATGGGGTCGGAAAAGCTTCCTTCTGCCTGTTACATACATTTTGGCGACTTTAATATACCATTTCACCCTATGGGTGTATGTATGTATAAAAATTTTAAATTGTTATCAATAGTAAAGACGCCTGATTCCTAATCTGATTTATTGATATTTAACATCTTTGCCTACATTCGCCTCCAGAATGTACCAAAAATCAATTGCCTCTTTTGTTCGAAATTTAAAATATTTGTTCACCTGGTGCATGGAATACCGACGTCGGCGACACGGCTTATTTACTTCATTAAAACATATATGTATCTATCAGGCGTACCACAAAAAATAAATTTCAGTTTCAATTCCGCACGGAATCAAAATCGAACATGTTTGTTCTTGGTAGGGTTGTCATTATTTATCAATCAATTTTCCCTGTATATATAAAGCTACTATTGGGTGGCAACTCTCCATAAGTTAGCGGGCATTGCATCGGCGGGCACAGCGGCAACAGGTAATGCAGCAGCGGGCACAGTGGCAACAGGTACTGCAGCAGCGGGCACAGCAGCGGCGGACATGGCAGCGGCGGGCACAGTGGCAACCGGAACTGCAGCGGAAGGCACAGCAGTGGGCACGTCAGCAGCGGGTACAGCAGCGGGTACAGCAGCGGCGAGCCAAGTGGCAACCGGTACTGCAGCGGCAGGCACACCAGTGGGCACCGTCAGGAGCAGGCAACGGGGTCAGTGGCAGAGTCGGCAGCATGTCGCCTGCCCTGTACCGAAATATGTATCCTTTCGGGTAGTCATCCCACTTCTGAGCTATAAAGTCGTATTTATTTTCTGAAATGATAAGCAAAATTAAGGATGGCAAACGATTTCTTTTTCCTTTGCAGCGAGCGCGTCTGTCTTGGTTGAGCGTCACCGGAAGAAAAAGAGGAAACTTTCAGTGCGGCGCTAGGCCGCATACCGATATTTTCCATAGGCGACTTAATACTAACAATGAATACTTAAAATACTAACAATCGAGACTTAAAATACTAACAATCGAGGCTTAGAAATACTGACCGCGATATATGTGTAGATAGCTAAAATTAATCGAACAGAACATAAATAAATGACATCTTACAATTCGTAAAAATATATAAATGGATCGCTTTCTTAAACGAGGTAATACATTTTTATACCCTTGCAGAGAGTATTATAGAATTGTTCAGATGAATGTAACACACAGATGGAGACGTTTCCGACCCCATAAAGTATATATTTTTGATCAGCATGAGAAGCTGAGTCGATATAGCTATGTCCGTCTGTCCCTCGGTGCGTATGCGTTTTACTCAACTATCTTAGGAGCTACCGGGATGAAATTTTTTTTTTGTGCTTCTTATTACCCGGATAAGATAAAGTATGAAAATCATCGGGATCGGACTACTAAATGGAGTATCCCCATGAAATTTACCAACATGATAGTATTGGATATAAAATCACAGATCCTAAAATTGGAATCTGATCGGATAAATAGAACACAAGTTACAGCCAATATGAATGGGACTACTATATCATATAGCTCTAGAACAAATATTTTTGCAAAAATTGGAGTATACCCATGAAATATACCAATTTGATGGTATTGGATATAAAATCACAGATCCTAAAATTGGAATCTGATCGGATAAATAGAACACAAGTTACAGTCAATATGAATCCGACTACTATATCATATAGCACTAGAACAAATATTTTTGCAAAAATTGGAGTATACCCATGAAATATACCAATTTGATAGTATTGGATATAAAATCTCAAATCCCAAAATTGGATTCTGATCGGATAAATAGAACACAAGTTACAGTCAATATAAATCGGTTCAAGAGCTGCCGGCAGCCTACTACGTCATCAAATCAAACAGAGCACATGAATGAATGAATATGTGTACGCGTGTTGTGCTTTGCTTAGGGAATGATGGAAGAAGAAGAAAACATTGTAGTAATAAAAAGAGAAATGTTTTGTGTGTGTGTTGATGAATTGAGTTGCAGGGAAACAAATTTCAGCCCAAATGTCCAGCCCAAAAAAAAAGAAAAGTAAAATTTCGGATGTGTGGAATTATTTTAAAAGATCTAATGATAAGAAATTTGCCAAATGCCTTAGTTGCACAAAGGCATATAAAACCAGTGGCAACATATCGAACCGCCTTCATCACCTTAAACGGTTTCGCACGAATTTTGACAGAAATGCTCCTGATAGACGAGAACATTGCGTCTTTCAGCAGCAGCAGCAGGTCAAGCATGCGCTCAGTACAGTCATACTTTAGAGGGGCCGTGTTGTATGATGCAAACTCCAAGCGTAATAAGGACTTAGATGAGCAGAGATGGTTGCTGTAGATATTTAGCGTCATATGGCAAACGTCCTGATGACCAATTTGATTAAAAAAACCTTTCGAACTCTTTTGTAGCTGTCGCATAAGTCGCAGCATAAGAATATATATGTAAACTTAGCTTAAGCAAAGGAATAATTTGGAATAAAGAATCAATCTGAAAACTACAATAAATGGACACTGACGTATCCGTCTTAACAATTAATTAAAATCCTACAATCCATCGACATTGACGTGTCTGACATTATTATTTTTCGAACCCAATGGAATCCGGTGGATGCAGATATTACAATGGCTTGAATCTCAATTAATCTTAATCTTAAATTATATCTAACTTCTTAAATAAATAAATAAGTTCAAGAAAATTTTGCATATACCTTGTTGCAAGAAAACCTTAACAAGGTGGAACAGCTTTCACGACATGATTGAGAGAGTTTTATTAACCCATGAAGCCATTGCCAGTGTGCATTCACTGCACATTGTAGTAATAAATATCAAAGAAGCTAACTTCGGCTATGCCAAAGTTTATATACCCTTGCAGTCCTTGGCAATAATATTTTTACATTTTGAAATTTCTTTCCCTGCAACTCAATTCATCAATACACAAACAAAACATTCAAATTATTACTCTTTTTACTACAATTTTTCTTCTTCTACCATCAAAAGCATCGCACGCATACACATACAGTTCGTGTAGCTTTGCGTCTGTGTGTGTGTATGCATGTTCTTTGTTTGATTTGCTGATGACATAGTAGGCAGCAACCAGCGCTGCCGGCAGCGCTTGAACCGATTTGCATTGACTGTAACTTGTGTTTTATTTATCCGATCAAATTCAAATTTTGGGATCTGAGATTTTATATCAAATTCTATTATATTGGTAAATTTCATAGGGATACTCCAATTTTTGCAAAAATTTTTGTTCCAGAGCTATATGATAAAGTAGTCCGATCCCGATGATTTTCATACTTTATCTCACCCGGGTAAAAATAAGCCCCCAAAAAAAATTTCATCCCGATAGCTCTAAAGATGGCTGAGTAAAACGCGTACGCACCGACGGACAGACGGACATGGCTATATCGACTCAGCTTCTCATGCTGATCAAGAATATATATACTTTATGGGGTCGGAAACGTCTCCTTCTGTGCGTTACAAACATCTGACCAATTTTATAATACCCTCTGCAAGGGTATAAAAAGAGAAATGTTTTGTTTGTGTGTTGATGAGTTGAGTTGCAGGGAAACAAATTTCAAAATTATTGCCAAGTTAGCTTTTTTGATATTTCAAATAATTAGTAAGAATGCTTAGAACACTTTTGTCCAGCCCAAAAAAAAAAGAAATGTAAAATTTCGGATGTGTGGAATTATTTTAAAAGATCTAATGATAAGAAATTTGCCAAATGCCTTAGTTGCACCAAGGCATATAAAACCAGTGGCAACATATCGAACCGCCTTCATCACCTTAAACGGTTTCGCACGAATTTTGACAGAAATGCTCCTGATACACAAGTTGCTGAAGATGTTGTACAAGACGAGAACATTGCGTCTTTCAGCAGCAGCTGCAGGTCAAGCATGCGCTCCAAGCGGAATAAGGATTTAGATGAGCAGAGATGGTTGCTGTAGATATTCAGCGTCATATGGCAAACGTCCTGATGACCAATCTGATTAAAAAAACCTTTCGAACATTACTATCAATTGCGATATTTGGCCATCTAGCATAGCTAGCAACCAAATAACTGATCGATACTACAAATCACTCGTCACAAATAAACTGACAATGCAAGCTCAAAGCTGAAAGCTTGCTTTGGTAATCCAATATGGTGTAGAATATTCATACAAATAATCATTCAATACAATGAGCTCAACTTGTGTGTGGGTGTGAACGCTGATAAGCACTTTGATGCAAGCTCTCCAATAATATGTATGTATGTACTGACACTCTCCCTCCCTTTTGTAGCTGTCGCATAAGTCGCAGCATAAGAATATATATGTAAACTTAGCTTAAGCAAAAGAATAATTTGGAATAAAGAATCAATCTGAAAACTACAATAAATGGACACTGACGTGTCCGTCTTAACAATTAATTAAAATCCTACAATCCATCGACATTGACGTGTCTGGCATTATTATTTTTCGAACCCAATGGAATCCGGTGGATGCCGATATTACAATGGCTTGAATATCAATCACAACGATGACACAAAAGCTTTGTTTGCAAAATGTAAAAATATTGTTGAATTTTTTAAGCAAAATTTAATTGCGAACGAAATATTGAAAAAATTCAAGAAAAGCCGAGGACCCTCGACGCCAGCGCATTAATCTTAATCTTAAATTATATCTAACTTCTTAAATAAGTAAATAAGTTCAAGAAAATTTTGCATATACCTTGTTGCAAGAAAACCTTAACAAGGTGGAACAGCTTTCACGACATGATTGAGAGAGTTTTATTAACCCATGAAGCCATTGCCAGTGTGCATTCACTCCAGAAGAAATCAACGTGTTGAAAGATATTGACAAAATATTAGCATTGTTTAAAAACGTCTCCGAAAAAGTTTCTGGTGGCAAATACGTTTAAGTGTCCATTGACATATGACCTATATCGGCAAATTTTAAATCTTTTATCTCAGTTGGCAACTGCGTTAGGCAAATCTATGAAAGCCGATTAAAAAACGACTATGTATGAACTAAGCACGCAAGCAAATGGAAAATGAGTTGGTCAATTTGGGCAAGGTGAAGCCGATGGTCCGAAATGTGATCCAGGGCTGCGTACTATGCACCAAACACAGGCCTCAGCTCTTTAAACAAACCCAGTTCTTCAAACCCAAACCAGGCATATACTATGAATGTATTGGCACAGGAAGGATGGCAACGTCTGGCTGGACTATTGTGGCATTTCACGATCTCGAATCATATTGGGCTGACTAGAAGACATTTTCAGACGGAGTAGTAAAGGATGGGGAAATATGCGTGTTAATGAAGGTTCCAGAGGCATTCACCGCAATGCAGAGGCACTTCGAGCATGTCAACTCAGAGCTACGGACAGGAAATGATCTCCTTCACATAGAACGCCAACGACGATCGCCTTTAGATATAATTGGGAACATTGCGATGATTGCAATGATATATCACGCTAACTACTTAGATGACAGTTATTGCTGGGAATTTGCAACGAATTGAAACCGAAATTTCCCGAGTATTTACAGATGCCCAGGCCAGCTTCGGGAACATCTGTGCCAACTTAAGAGACATCCTTCCGTTTGGGTTGGATTTGCCAGTTCCAGATAACGATGTTTTGCAATTATATGGCTTAATGAAGGCACAAGGCACAATCGCAAACAATCATGTGATATTTAAGATCACGTTTCCATTAGTGGCAACGCAGGCAGTGCAACTGTATAACCTGGTACCCATTCAGAACAATGCCATCAGCTCAACAACGAGCAATATATTTGTTTTAATAAACAAACGACGTTTACGGCTAATAGTAACTGTGAGTTCCAGCTATTCAAAAACACAAAATCATCAACTTGTCAAATACAATACACAAGCAGGTCATTCGTGTGGAACGACATGTATCACAAAAATCAGTGGATTTTTGCCACCACCAGACCAATTGAACTCGCAGTGACATGTGACGATAATATACATAGTGTCACTATCAAGAAGACTGGATTGTTAACTATAGACCCGACGTGTACAGCAAGGAGTTCTGCTTTACGAATAACAGGTCACATGTACGAATATAGCTACGACAGACACAATGAAATTGTCATATGTCTGATTTGGCAACTTCAGCATTGGCCCCACAAAAGTAGCGCCAACAACAACATAATTCATGAAGATGCAGCTAAGCTACGACGAACTAAGCAACATTCAAGGAAAACTGGAAACTAAGCAAATCTGGAAGTTAGCAGAAGACCCCAGCCAGCCGGCACACCATGTTATCGTCTCCTACGTAACGCTGACAATCCCATTGGTTCCTGTGATGGTACAGGAGGAGCATCAGGAGATGCTCCCAACCCTTAAGACACAATGGTCCAGAGCAGACAACCGTGAGGATCGTCAATCTCATACCGACTTCTGCTGCAGCAAGCCCCGACCCCAGCAATTTTGCAGTCAACGTTGGATAACGTTAAACAGGTGTTCAACGGCCGGGAGTATGTTGGTGTTTAGATTATATCAAATAAGATAACATTAAGATAATTATAATATAGAACAAATGGAAATGTATTTCAATATAAGTATGTAACCCGATTATAGATATCGATGGCTCATCAGTCATAAGTAGATCTGATATCTGAATCCGATATATACAACGCCTGCAGTATATCCAAGCCTACATGCAAAATTTCAATTTGTAGCTCTTACTGTCTAGGATGAGTTTGCGTTAATCCAGACGGACGGACGGATGAACATGGCTGTTTGAATTCGTCTCGTCGTGCTGATCAAGAATATATATAATTATAAATCCATTTCCTTTATAAGTGAAAAAAAAGAAAATATTGGAACTATCGAACTCGAAAGAAACGGTCTTTATTTAAAGAATGCGTCTTAAGAACAAACTTATCATTATTCATACAATTATGTTTACAGTTCGGTTAGAAAGCTTTTGATGTTTACAATTATGTTGAAAGTTCGGTTAGAAAGCTTTATGTTAGTAGTGGGAGCTTTTGATCGGATGATATCTTGATCTGGACTTTGATTGGCTTATTGATTTCGCCTACTAAGCGTTCTCACGCTTGGAAGATTTTTTGGGGACAGATTTGTTTATAATGTTGAATTCTCACGCTGGAAGATTTTTTGGGGACAGATTTGTTTATAAAATTTTGTTTAGTCTCGGTTGCAGTAAACATCCGTTTTGTAGACTAAGAAAGGGGCGAAGTTATGTGGGTGGATGGAGAGGCGGATATATTACTCCCCCAACACGTAGAAAATAGCCTGTGCTCAGGCGGGAAATACAGGGTATAGACTTGGCAGTGTTTGCGATGTTGCAAGGGAGATTTCTTGGGATGGTGAAAGTTCATGCAAAACGGGATTGTTAAAAGCTGAGTCAATTGGTTGTAGAAAAGTTTCATTCTTAATTTGTGTAATAATTATTTTTTTTGATATTGACTTAAATTTATAGATAAGATATAAGGTTAAACTTATTAGTGTAATTACAAATGTTGTTGTAGTTATTATGTTGAATATTTTGTTATAAGCAGTTTTTTCAGAAATGATTTGTTTAGTGTGGATGTAAGAGATTGGTTCTAGTTTCGTTACATTGTTGGTTACGTAAATGTTTTGGGTATAATCTTGTAATGTGTTTACTATTGATCTTTCATTTAGCTGCATAATACAGTCGTATATTTTTATTATATTATTTCCTTCTATGAATATTTTGTTCTGGTTACAATTTTGTTTTAAATTTGTTTTGGGCAAGTTCCAAGTTACGATAATATTGGGTTCTACATAACTAATTAGGTTTGTCTTAAATATTTTTGTGTATTTGCATTCTGCTTGTTTTTGTGTAATAATGCCAATTATACATTCATTTATTTCTTGTTTTTTGGTTGATTTTGCATAAATTTTATTGTCTTGAATATAGTAAGTTTTTTGAATATTTTCTGTCAAGGTGTGGTATATGTGAAATTATGAATATTTCATTCGTGTCTGATTTTAACCAAGTAGATGTTTTAATGTTTAAAAGTTTTTCTGTATTTATGTTAAATATTTCTTGATGATTTAAAAGTTTTGGATTAAATATACCTTGTCAACTGCATTCCTAGTTCTATGTCTTCTATGTATTCTGTAAAATGCTCTAAATTGAACATTAGTAGATTTAATTTTTTGTCTGCATCTTGTTTAAGTATGCGTTGAGTGTACCATTGATAAGAGTAGAAATAGTAATGTTGGGATTTCTGAAATTAATTAGTATATTTACTTTGATGAGTTTTCTTTTTCTTTTTAAATTTTAATTTGTAGTGTGTTGTTTGTCTACCTCGGTTTGTTTCAATATAATGTTTGTCGTCAACTTGGGTAACTTCTCCTGTTTTCTTAAAGGGTGTTGTCGTTTTTGATCTAACTAATTTGTTAGTTTGCTTGTTTATATTTTGTATTTATCTCAAAATCGTGCCTAATTTCATTTAGTTTATCAATTTGTTTTACTTTATTAGCTTGCGTATTATAAAGAGGTGTGCCTGCGTAAATAAAGATATCCGCTGGTATTCTGTTTGTCGTTAGATGTTTAGTCTTATGGTTATATGTGTAAAGGATAGTTTCAAATTTAGTTTGTTTGTCTTCTATGCTAGATTTTGCATTAATAATTCTTAGTTTTTCGTTTACGGTTCTGTGAAATCTTTCCACGTCTGAAACGCCATTTTTGCTCGATGTTATACTTATATTAACGTTTTCTGATTGTAGCCAATTTTGAAGTGCTATACAAATAAAGGCTGAGTCCTTATCTGCTTTGATTTCTGAGGGTTTACCCATATCGTTAAAAATTTTTATGATTGCCCTTTTTGTTTTAAGCCAATCTCGACTTTTAACTTCGACTAAAGTCGCGTACTTTGAGTAAATATCTATGCAAGATAAAAATTGTTGGTTGTCGATTTCTCTAGTGTTAAATATCTCTGGGGTGGTTTCAAAGGTTAAGTTAGTATTTCGATTTTCTGATTTCGATAAATTGCATATATGGCATTCATTAATGAAGTTTTGAATTAGTTTTTGATAGTCTGGATAATAGTATTTCTCTTTAAACCAGTTTTGAGTTTTAGTGATACCTGGATGAAGTAGTGATTTATGGTTCTTTAGTATAATTTCTTTGAATTCTGCATAAGTAGGAATGTCTTTTAATTTGTAAGTGGTTCTTAAAGTTTTTGTTTGGCTGTCCGGACTAATTATTTCAAGATAAGCTTCTTGGAGTGTTTGAAAATCTAAGTCGTTTTCGATGTAAAGTGCATTGTTTTTTGAGCATAAATATTTTTTGATAATTTCTTTAGCAAACTGATTGGTCATTTCCACATATGATATTTCTATCTTAGTTTTGTGAAAATAATGAGAAACATTAATTTTATTTTCATTGCATTTAGTGAATTCTATTTGACGGTTGTAGAAATTTAGAGGTTTTTCTGAAATGGCTATTAGGTTTTCATTATCTTCTTGAGCACTATGTACTTTGGCTCTAGAACTACTTGTTTCTTCACCTAAAAGATTTTCATCTAGTTTTATTCTAGATAGGGCGTCTGCCACGTAATTTTCTTTTCCTGGTAAGTACTTTATTTTATAATCGAATTCGTTTAGTTTTATCTTCCATCTCTGTAGTTTCATGTTAGGTTCTTTGATATTTTCCAAACATACAAGGGGTTTATGATCACTTACGATCTCAAAAGGTCTGCCGAAGAGGTATGGTCTAAAATATTTGGTTGCCCATACCATAGATAGTAGTTCCTTTTCTATGGCTGAATAATTAAGTTCATGTTCATTGAGTGTTCTACTAGCATAAGAAATAGGTCTATGGTCCTGAGAGATGAACGCACCTAAAGCTATATTGCTAGCGTCTGTGGTTAGAAAGAATGGTTTTTTGAAATCGGGATATGCAAGTATGGGATCGTTCATAAGGAGACATTTTAGTTTTTCGAAGGATGAAATATAATCTGGGTCGTCTATGTTTATTTTGGCTGCTTTCTTTAACCCAAGAGTTAAAGGTTTTGCAATATGTGCAAAGTTTGGTATGAATTTGCGGAAGAATCCGCATAATCCTAAGAATGAATTTTTAGGAATCGGAAATTTTTGAATTGCTTTGACTTTATCTGGGTTTGGTTTGATGCCTTCTGTAGTTATGACGTGACCTAAAAATTCTGTTTCCTTTTTCAAGAATTCGCATTTATCTAATTGTAGTTTTAGATTAGCGTTGCGCAATTTTGCAAAGACTCTTTTTAGTAATGCCAAATGTTCTTCTAATGAGGTGGAATAAACAATTATATCGTCTAAGTAGACTAAACAATTTTTATAGATTAGGTCTTCTAGTAAATTATTCATACACCTTTGGAACGTGGCTGGTGCATTTTTTAGCCCAAATGGCATTCGTGTGTACTCGTAATGACCATGTTTAGTGGAAAATGCGGTTTTTTCGATTGATTTGGGATCCATTTGGATTTGATGGAATCCTTTGGCGAGGTCAATGGTTGTGAAATATTGACATTTTCCAAGTTTGTCTAATATTTCATCCATTACCGGTATTGGGAACTTGTCATCGATAGTGATCTCATTTAGACTACGATAGTCAATTACAAAACGGAACTTTTTTCCTTGGATGCGTCCTCTTTTTTGGGTACAATCCAGATTGGAGAACAATAGGGTGATTTTGATTTTCGTATGATTCCTTGTTCTATCATTTCATTAATTTGTTTATTGACTTCTTCGTCAAAGATTTGTGGGTATTTGTATGGGTGTTTGTATATTGGGTCCTCGTGCTTGGTTCTGATGTTATGCTTTATGGTACTAGTAAAGGTCAAATTTTCACCTTTCCTATACTGGATATCGCTAAATTCATGCAATATTTTCTTTAACTTTTCTACTTCTTCTGAATTTAAGTGATCGAGTCTAAATTCGTTTTTTTCCTCGATACTGTTATTTATTTCTTCTGTGAACGCTTCATATTTGAACTCTGGGGGAGGATAAGGTATTGATTTTTCTTTTCCTTCTTCTTTATTAGTGAATTTGAAATAAAATTTATGAATTGATAGTGTCACACTATTTTCTTCATAGTTTATAACGGCTTGACATGCTTTGAGATATTTTCTACCTAATAGTATGTCGTATGTTGATGAAAATGTATGGCAATAAAATTTTTGATGGTTGGGGCAAAGTTTGCTTGGTGCAAAAGATACGCTTTTATTAAGCTCTATTATTCCTTTTATTGTTTGGACATTTAAATTTTCTGAGGTTTCTGGAAAATTGAAATAATTTTTGTTGATAATATTTATTGAAGAGCCTGTATCTATGACGCACTTTAAGGGGATGTTATTGATTTTTAGTTGGATATAGGGGTTTGATTGGACGTACTCGGTTGGTCTGTTTGGTTCATTGGTTCTGTTTGAACTGTCTGATCCGAGGCTGATTGAGGAAAATTTTTGGACCAGTCCATTCTATTCTGACCACTGGTACTTTCTCTTTGCCTTTTAGTAGGTTGATTTACCACGGGACTTTGATTCTGGGGTTGATTCTGAATCTGATGATTAAGTGGATTTCCCTGTCTGCCCTGATTAAGATTTTGTTGAAATTCTTCTCGAAGCTGTTGATTATTTTGGGGAGTAGGATTTGAATTATTGTATTGGTTGCTTTGCCTATAATAGGTTTGCCCTGAATTATTTTGGTTTGATCTGTAGTTTGAGTTTCCTGAAGTACTCTGATTATTAGTTTTGGGTTTCTCGGTGGAACTATTTTCATATTGGCCTTCTCTCTGAGCTACTTGCTTTAAATTAGACACTGTAGAAATATAAAATTTTGCTAATGTCATGTAAAGCTTGTCTGGTAATCTTTTGATAATAACATCTTTGATTGTGTTATTCATGGCATTTGTGTATAATACGGTGTTGGCTGCGTTGCCTTCTAATGCTAACTTATTTACTATAATGAATGACTTATGTTCTAAATCTTCAATAAACTTACGAAGGTTTCCTCCAAAAAAAGTGTGGTATAGCCGTCGTAGTTCTTCATAAGGCGTTTGCACCTTATATTCGCTGATGAGGGCGGCCCGCAACTCGGTTCAATTGTTGGCTTGCGATAGTTGTGATGTCCGTTGTTCTTCTCCAGTGAGCTGCATCTCTATAGTGCCGTACATCAAACTGTGTTGGCGAACGTCCCTCGTCGGGTACAGTTGTAAAATATAATCAATTCTCCGTATAAGCGTGCTCAAGGTCGAAGCGTCACCATCGAAATTGGGCAACTGTCTAAGCATAGTGAGTGCCTGGTTCAGGTGTGTTTCTTCTAGGGACATCTCGGATAATTTGTCCAACGTTGGAAAACAAAGAGTTCACAATCAAAGAAGGTTGTTGTTTTTATTATTTCCTCCAACACTGTACTTAAACTCCAGGATTCGATGTCGCGCTTTTGACTGCACGAAAGGTTCTTTTGCGGATAAAACGAAAAAAAAAATTTCGGGGTCTTTGGGCCTTAATTGCTTACGGCTCCTTATTATTTTAATTTTTAGCACAAAAAGTCTCGATCACGGGCCAACCTCAGATTTGATATCTATAACGGTGGCTTGACACAAGTTTCGCACATTTAATTATTTAATGGTACACAAAAGGTCTGGTTTATTAGGCAACCTTAGATTAGATATCCGTAACGGTCGCTTATACACAGGTTTTGAATGCACTAAATAAATTTCGTTTTATCCTACCGACTGCGCCAATTATAAATCCATTTCCTTTATAAGTAAAAAAAAAGAAAATATTGGATCTATCGAACTCGAAAGAAACGGTCTTTATTTAAAGAATGCGTCTTAAGAACTAACTTATCATTATTCATACAATTATGTTTACAGTTCGGTTAGAAAGCTTTTGATGTTTACAATTATGTTGAAAGTTCGGTTAGAAAGCTTTATGTTAGTAGTGGGAGCTTTTGATCGGATGATATCTTGATCTGGACTTTGATTGGCTTATTGATTTCGCCTACTAAGCGTTCTCACGCTTGGAAGATTTTTTGGGGACAGATTTGTTTATAATGTTGAATTCTCACGCTGGAAGATTTTTTGGGGACAGATTTGTTTATAAAATTTTGTTTAGTCTCGGTTGCAGTAAACATCCGTTTTGTAGACTAAGAAAGGGGCGAAGTTATGTGGGTGGATGGAGAGGCGGATATATTACTCCCCCAACACGTAGAAAATAGCCTGTGCTCAGGCGGGAAATACAGGGTATAGACTTGGCAGTGCTTGCGATGTTGCAAGGGAGATTTCTTGGGATGGTGAAAGTTCATGCAAAACGGGATTGTTAAAAGCTGAGTCAATTGGTTGTACAAAAGTTTCATTCTTAATTTGTGTAATAATTATTTTTTTTGATATTGACTTAAATTTATAGATAAGATATAAGGTTAAACTTATTAGTGTAATTACAAATGTTGTTGTAGTTATTATGTTGAATATTTTGTTATAAGCAGTTTTTTCAGAAATGATTTGTTTAGTGTGGATGTAAGAGATTGGTTCTAGTTTCGTTACATTGTTGGTTACGTAAATGTTTTGGGTATAATCTTGTAATGTGTTTACTATTGATCTTTCATTTAGCTGCATAATACAGTCGTATATTTTTATTATATTATTTCCTTCTATGAATATTTTGTTCTGGTTACAATTTTGTTTTAAATTTGTTTTGGGCAAGTTCCAAGTTACGATAATATTGGGTTCTACATAACTAATTAGGTTTGTCTTAAATATTTTTGTGTATTTGCATTCTGCTTGTTTTTGTGTAATAATGCCAATTATACATTCATTTATTTCTTGTTTTTTGGTTGATTTTGCATAAATTTTATTGTCTTGAATATAGTAAGTTTTTTGAATATTTTCTGTCAAGGTATATGTGAAATTATGAATATTTCATTCGTGTCTGATTTTAACCAAGTAGATGTTTTAATGTTTAAAAGTTTTTCTGTATTTATGTTAAATATTTCTTGATGATTTAAAAGTTTTGGATTAAATATACCTTGTCAACTGCATTCCTAGTTCTATGTCTTCTATGTATTCTGTAAAATGCTCTAAATTGAACATTAGTAGATTTAATTTTTTGTCTGCATCTTGTTTAAGTATGCGTTGAGTGTACCATTGATAAGAGTAGAAATAGTAATGTTGGGATTTCTGAAATTAATTAGTATATTTACTTTGATGAGTTTTCTTTTTCTTTTTAAATTTTAATTTGTAGTGTGTTGTTTGTCTACCTCGGTTTGTTTCAATATAATGTTTGTCGTCAACTTGGGTAACTTCTCCTGTTTTCTTAAAGGGTGTTGTCGTTTTTGATCTAACTAATTTGTTAGTTTGCTTGTTTATATTTTGTATTTATCTCAAAATCGTGCCTAATTTCATTTAGTTTATCAATTGTTTTACTTTATTAGCTTGCGTATTATAAAGAGGTGTGCCTGCGTAAATAAAGATATCCGCTGGTGTTCTGTTTGTCGTTAGATGTTTAGTCTTATGGTTATATGTGTAAAGGATAGTTTCAAATTTAGTTTGTTTGTCTTCTATGCTAGATTCTGCATTAATAATTCTTAGTTTTTCGTTTACGGTTCTGTGAAATCTTTCCACGTCTGAAACGCCATTTTTGCTCGATGTTATACTTATATTAACGTTTTCTGATTGTAGCCAATTTTGAAGTGCTATACAAATAAAGGCTGAGTCCTTATCTGCTTTGATTTCTGAGGGTTTACCCATATCGTTAAAAATTTTTATGATTGCCCTTTTTGTTTCAAGCCAATCTCGACTTTTAACTTCGACTAAAGTCGCGTACTTTGAGTAAATATCTATGCAAGATAAAAATTGTTGGTTGTCGATTTCTCTAGTGTTAAATATCTCTGGGGTGGTTTCAAAGGTTAAGTTAGTATTTCGATTTTCTGATTTCGATAAATTGCATATATGGCATTCATTAATAATAGTATTTCTCTTTAAACCAGTTTTGAGTTTTAGTGATACCTGGATGAAGTAGTGATTTATGGTTCTTTAGTATAATTTCTTTGAATTCTGCATAAGTAGGAATGTCTTTTAATTTGTAAGTGGTTCTTAAAGTTTTTGTTTGGCTGTCCGGACTAATTATTTCAAGATAAGCTTCTTGGAGTGTTTGAAAATCTAAGTCGTTTTCGATGTAAAGTGCATTGTTTTTTGAGCATAAATATTTTTTGATAATTTCTTTAGCAAACTGATTGGTCATTTCCACATATGATATTTCTATCTTAGTTTTGTGAAAATAGTGAGAAACATTAATTTTATTTTCATTGCATTTAGTGAATTCTATTTGACGGTTGTAGAAATTTAGAGGTTTTTCTGAAATGGCTATTAGGTTTTCATTATCTTCTTGAGCACTATGTACTGTGGCTCTAGAACTACTTGTTTCTTCACCTAAAAGATTTTCATCTAGTTTTATTCTAGATAGGGCGTCTGCCACGTAATTTTCTTTTCCTGGTAAGTACTTTATTTTATAATCGAATTCGTTTAGTTTTATCTTCCATCTCTGTAGTTTCATGTTAGGTTCTTTGATATTTTCCAAACATACAAGGGGTTTATGATCACTTACGATCTCAAAAGGTCTGCCGAAGAGGTATGGTCTAAAATATTTGGTTGCCCATACCATAGATAGTAGTTCCTTTTCTATGGCTGAATAATTAAGTACATGTTCATTGAGTGTTCTACTAGCATAAGAAATAGGTCTATGGTCCTGAGAGATGAACGCACCTAAAGCTATATTGCTAGCGTCTGTGGTTAGAAAGAATGGTTTTTTGAAATCGGGATATGCAAGTATGGGATCGTTCATAAGGAGACATTTTAGTTTTTCGAAGGATGAAATATAATCTGGGTCGTCTATGTTTATTTTGGCTGCTTTCTTTAACCCAAGAGTTAAAGGTTTTGCAATATGTGCAAAGTTTGGTATGAATTTGCGGAAGAATCCGCATAATCCTAAGAATGAATTTTTAGGAATCAGAAATTTTTGAATTGCTTTGACTTTATCTGGGTTTGGTTTGATGCCTTCTGTAGTTATGACGTGACCTAAAAATTCTGTTTCCTTTTTCAAGAATTCGCATTTATGTAATTGTAGTTTTAGATTAGCGTTGCGCAATTTTGCAAAGACTCTTTTTAGTAATGCCAAATGTTCTTCTAATGAGGTGGAATAAACAATTATATCGTCTAAGTAGACTAAACAATTTTTATAGATTAGGTCTTCTAGTAAATTATTCATACACCTTTGGAACGTGGCTGGTGCATTTTTTAGCCCAAATGGCATTCGTGTGTACTCGTAATGACCATGTTTAGTGGAAAATGCGGTTTTTTCGATTGATTTGGGATCCATTTGGATTTGATGGAATCCTTTGGCGAGGTCAATGGTTGTGAAATATTGACATTTTCCAAGTTTGTCTAATATTTCATCCATTACCGGTATTGGGAACTTGTCATCGATAGTGATCTCATTTAGACTACGATAGTCAATTACAAAACGGAACTTTTTTTCCTTGGATGCGTCCTCTTTTTTGGGTACAATCCAGATTGGAGAACAATAGGGTGATTTTGATTTTCGTATGATTCCTTGTTCTATCATTTCATTAATTTGTTTATTGACTTCTTCGTCAAAGATTTGTGGGTATTTGTATGGGTGTTTGTATATTGGGTCCTCGTGCTTGGTTCTGATGTTATGCTTTATGGTACTAGTAAAGGTCAAATTTTCACCTTTCCTATACTGGATATCGCTAAATTCATGCAATATTTTCTTTAACTTTTCTACTTCTTCTGAATTTAAGTGATCGAGTCTAAATTCGTTTTTTTCCTCGATACTGTTATTTATTTCTTCTGTGAACGCTTCATATTTGAACTCTGGGGGAGGATAAGGTATTGATTTTTCTTTTCCTTCTTCTTTATTAGTGAATTTGAAATAAAATTTATGAATTGATAGTGTCACACTATTTTCTTCATAGTTTATAACGGCTTGACATGCTTTGAGATATTTTCTACCTAATAGTATGTCGTATGTTGATGAAAATGTATGGCAATAAAATTTTTGATGGTTGGGGCAAAGTTTGCTTGGTGCAAAAGATACGCTTTTATTAAGCTCTATTATTCCTTTTATTGTTTGGACATTTAAATTTTCTGAGGTTTCTGGAAAATTGAAATAATTTTTGTTGATAATATTTATTGAAGAGCCTGTATCTATGACGCACTTTAAGGGGATGTTATTGATTTTTAGTTGGATATAGGGGTTTGATTGGACGTACTCGGTTGGTCTGTTTGGTTCATTGGTTCTGTTTGAACTGTCTGATCCGAGGCTGATTGAGGAAAATTTTCGGACCAGTCCATTCTATTCTGACCACTGGTACTTTCTCTTTGCCTTTTAGTAGGTTGATTTACCACGGGACTTTGATTCTGGGGTTGATTCTGAATCTGATGATTAAGTGGATTTCCCTGTCTGCCCTGATTAAGATTTTGTTGAAATTCTTCTCGAAGCTGTTGATTATTTTGGGGAGTAGGATTTGAATTATTGTATTGGTTGCTTTGCCTATAATAGGTTTGCCCTGAATTATTTTGGTTTGATCTGTAGTTTGAGTTTCCTGAAGTACTCTGATTATTAGTTTTGGGTTTCTCGGTGGAACTATTTTCATATTGGCCTTCTCTCTGAGCTACTTGCTTTAAATTAGACACTGTAGAAATATAAAATTTTGCTAATGTCATGTAAAGCTTGTCTGGTAATCTTTTGATAATAACATCTTTGATTGTGTTATTCATGGCATTTGTGTATAATACGGTGTTGGCTGCGTTGCCTTCTAATGCTAACTTATTTACTATAATGAATGACTTATGTTCTAAATCTTCAAAAAACTTACGAAGGTTTCCTCCAAAAAAAGTGTGGTATAGCCGTCGTAGTTCTTCATAAGACGTTTGCACCTTATATTCGCTGATGAGGGCGGCCCGCAACTCGGTTCAATTGTTGGCTTGCGATAGTTGTGATGTCCGTTGTTCTTCTCCAGTGAGCTGCATCTCTATAGTGCCGTACATCAAACTGTGTTGGCGAACGTTGTAAAATATAATCAATTCTCCGTATAAGCGTGCTCAAGGTCGAAGCGTCACCATCGAAATTGGGCAACTGTCTAAGCATAGTGAGTGCCTGGTTCAGGTGTGTTTCTTCTAGGGACATCTCGGATAATTTGTCCAACGTTGGAAAACAAAGAGTTCACAATCAAAGAAGGTTGTTGTTTTTATTATTTCCTCCAACACTGTACTTAAACTCCAGGATTCGATGTCGCGCTTTTGACTGCACGAAAGGTTTTTTTGCGGATAAAACGAAAAAAAAAATTTTCGGGGTCTTTGGGCCTTAATTGCTTACGGCTCCTTATTATTTTAATTTTTAGCACAAAAAGTCTCGATCACGGGCCAACCTCAGATTTGATATCTATAACGGTGGCTTGACACAAGTTTCGCACATTTAATTATTTCATGGTACACAAAAGATCTGGTTTATTAGGCAACCTTAGATTAGATATCCGTAACGGTCGCTTATACACAGGTTTTGCACGCACTAAATAAATTTCGTTTTATCCTACCGACTGCGCCAATTATAAATCCATTTCCTTTATAAGTGAAAAAAAAGAAAATATTGGATCTATCGAACTCGAAAGAAACGGTCTTTATTTAAAGAATGCGTCTTAAGAACTAACTTATCATTATTCATACAATTATGTTTACAGTTCGGTTAGAAAGCTTTTGATGTTTACAATTATGTTGAAAGTTCGGTTAGAAAGCTTTATGTTAGTAGTGGGAGCTTTTGATCGGATGATATCTTGATCTGGACTTTGATTGGCTTATTGATTTCGCCTACTAAGCGTTCTCACGCTTGGAAGATTTTTTGGGGACAGATTTGTTTATAATGTTGAATTCTCACGCTGGAAGATTTTTTGGGGACAGATTTGTTTATAAAATTTTGTTTAGTCTCGGTTGCAGTAAACATCCGTTTTGTAGACTAAGAAAGGGGCGAAGTTATGTGGGTGGATGGAGAGGCGGATATATTACTATATACTTTAAATGGTCGGAGATGCTTCCTTCTATGCGTTGCACACTTCTGACCAAAATTTATGTAATCTTTTTGCAAGGGTATACAAATAATATGAAAATAGATTCCGGTAACAAATTATCCGAGACTGTAGTACCAAAATGGCAGATAATGCAAAATAATTGTAAAAGGACAACATTTAATGGTAAGCAGAATAAGCACTCAAATTTCAACGATCAGCGATATTTCAAAATAGTGGAGCAAAGTTCACAGTGGAACAAGTCAAAAAGTAAAGGTAGTTATTTTTTAAATTCTCCACCTTCTAAAAAGGCTAGAAGCACAGTAATGTACATCAGGAGTGGGTAGATTACCCGAAATATAAATTGTTAGTTAATATGCCAACTATAGTATAAAAACCAGTAGAAGCAAACCAGTAATACATACGGCATAATTGGTAAGAATAGGAAGTCAGTGACAATCCTAAAGGAACATCAGATTCACTAGGTTGTTCTTTTAAATAGTTGGCATCATCCACTCGGTCTGCATAGCACCCAGTTTACCTATATATAAGGTGTTATATATAGGTTATTCAACAGCTGTTTAAGAATAAACATCGTGTTCATCTGAACTGGCTTCACCAAATCAGATGCACCAATGAAATATATAATTCGAAACAAAACCATAAACCAAGAAGAAGTCGTAAGGATTCATATAAAAATTATTGCCTAATACCAAACAAAACATGCATCCACACGCTGTGGAAAAACACTTGAGATGATAACAGCAGTGCGGTATCAAGTAACCAGCGCTGAGCATGAAATATAAATAATTTTCAACCCCCTAAGATAATCCTATATAAACTCCGTACTTTTGTAAATAAAATCAGTTCATACTTTGAATTCAACGAATGAAGACTGGGTTATTTTCCTTCTCTCCGGGAATCCCTATTCATTTTGGTCCTTCGAAAAAAGGAACTCTGCAGTTTTCCCCCACCAGTGGTAAGAGACTCAGAGAGTCAATCAGCTCCTTAAAGTCTGAATTCTTATGCAAGTGTAAATGCTAAGATCAGCTATAGGTAGCAAAATAAATTAACTCTTGTTTTCCCCCACCAGTGGTAAGAGAGTATAATATAAAAAAAAAATTTTTGCTTAGTAAATAAAAGGCGCGTGCGTCCAATTTCAAAGGCAGTTTGGCTAGTGGAGCAACTGTAGTAATCTCGGCGGCGGGAGTTTTTGTGTGGCGTATTCGAAGCCCTAATATCGAAAATAAAAATATTATAAAATACAAATTAGTGTATATGTAGGCAAACAGAAGCATTGGCAGACAAACCAGCATCGGCGCCCCAGCAGCCTGTGCGAAGACCAGCACCGGCATCGTCTAGCGCGACAAGCTGGACGCCGGAGTCAAGAGATCGGAGAGACCGGCATCGGCGGCCCAACAGCCTGTGCGAAGACCAGCATTGGCGACCCAACAGCCTGTGCGAAGACCAGCACCGGCACCGTCAAGCGCGACAAGCTAGACCCCGGAGCCAAGAGATCGGAGAAACCAGCATCGGCGCCCCAACAGCCTGTGCGAAGACCAGCACAGGCAACTCCTAGCCCGACAAGCTAGGCCCCTGACTACGGTAGGACCGGTAGCGCTACAAAGAGCGCCCAACACTGTACAAATAAAATAAATAAACTCATCCTAAATTAAAATTGTTTTCAAAAAATATATATGTTACTATGTAAATTTGAGCAATAATTACGTTGCTCGGTCTAGAGTGTGGCCCGTAGAGACACATGCCAAATAGGTAGGAAGATCACTGCGATGATCGAGTAGGAAAGTAAAAAATATATATATAAAACTTACTAAAAAAAAAAAATATAATTCATGATATTTTTAAGCAAGTTGTTAGGTCAATAGTAATATAAAAATAAATATACAAAAAATAAATTAATATTAAAAAAAAAAAGAAAGCAATTTATTATAGACCATACAAAAATGTTCCCTAACAAAACTGAAAAATTGTTAGAAAAGCAACACGAGTTGCACAAAAGATTAAAGAAGATAGAAGAATTAGATGCTAGTAAGTTAACTAGAAAGATTCTTAATGAAATAGCTGAGATTCAGAAGCAATGGATTAGTTACCATAGCCAAATGATACAGAGTGGTGTAACCGAACACCACTATTTCACAGATGGAAAGTATGAGAAAGGTTTAGATATGAAGAATTAGATGCTAGTAAGTTAACTAGAAAGATTCTTAATAAAATAGCTGAGATTCAGAAGCAATGGATTAGTTACCATAGCCAAATGATACAGAGTGGTGTAACCGAACACCACTATTTCACAGATGGAAAGTATGAGAAAGGTTTAGATATGGCAACCAGATTACTAGCCAAAGGAGAGTCAAGAAGGCAGGGCACTGTTGATTCGGAAAACATTGAAGCAGATTCTTGGGGTGCAAGCCCGGTATTTATAGGGGAGCATTTACATTGGTCTTATGGCTAGTGTCCTTAACGGTACTTAAAGCTAAACATTACGCTTAAGTTCTAATTACTTATAATCTATCCCTAAAAGTATGTGGCCTAATCCTATCCCTAAAAGTATACTATACTTCCTTTTTTTCAAAAAGAAAAATATTTATATATATTTGCCTGTGTATTTGTTTTTTAATTTATGTCCTGTCTCATTTTTTAAAAGTATTTCTTGTTTTTCAGTTAGTGATATTTTGTTTATTTTTGTATCATATGTTTCTATTTGTAATGCTTTAAATTTTTCGATAAGCAGTTTTGCTCTATTTTGTGCTATTTGTAGTTTAAATTTTATTTCTTTATTGAAGTCATCAATGTTGTAAATGGGTTCAACAATTTCGGATGAGAATGGGACATAACCATGTAACCATATATATTCATGTGGATGGAGTGGTGTTAAAACAATATGTGAAGTATGCTATATCTTCATCCCAATCATCCTTTTTAATAGATATATATGATCTGATGTACTCATTGAAAGTTCTATGACTCCTTTCAACTGTTCCAAGAGTTTGATGATGGTGCTCCGTGGAGTTAATTTTAGTTATGTTAAAATTTTTGCAAAGTTCTGTTAGTATTGAATTCATATATTCTGTTCCGATGTCTGTAATAATTGTTTTAACTGATCCATAAATTAAAATGAATTTTTCAAATATTGCCTTTGCAACCGCTTTTGCACTTTTGTTTGGTATTTGTACTGATACGAAATATTTGGACAGATCGCAGATAAGAGTAACTGCGTATTCATTACCATTCATTGTTTTTGGTAATGGTCCAATTGTATCTATTATTATTGTGTCAAAAGTGGTTGCAGGGGTTGGTGTTATGATCAATGGGGAGTGGTTGTGTGTTGTTACTTTGGCTAGTTAGCACTTTTCGCAATTTTTGATGTATATTGCAACATCCCGAAACATATTTTTCCAAAAAAATCTCTTTTTATTTTTCCTAGCGTTCTGTTTACCCCGCAGTGACCTCCCTCTATTGGGTCATTATGATATTTATTTAATGTATTTCTTATTTCTTCTTTATTTGTTATTACTTAAGGTAAGGTGTCATTGTTGAGGAACCGATTGTCATTTTACTTATATTTCTCCATATATTCATACTCTAAGTCTCATGAATGATATTGCACATCTTACAATGCTTTTGTTTTGTATTTTATAAGTTTTTCTGGAATTTGCTGGCGCCAGTCTGATATTCTCTGTCTCTGTCTCTCTTATACAACCTATATGACCTACGTAGATGCGTAAGAATTGAAAATTTAGTAATAAGCAAGCAAACGAACGATCAAGACGTGTTCTAGCAGTGGCAGACACAGTTCAGTACAGTTACAGTGAAAATAAAGTTAAGTTCTTATGAGATACTAAACACAGTGGTTTATTCATCAACATAATTTGGTCCTTCGAGCCGGATCGTTGGGCATTGTTTGTTTGTTACTCATTGGTTAATAATTTGTTGCAATATTGGAAAAAGCGCGGATTCACACGGTGGCGCCACACGCCTATCGATATCTGTTATCGATATAAACGACGAGATCGTGAGAGAACACGTCTCTAGGAGAAACAAGCGTCTTGAAATTTTGGTCCACACAAGCAGTGGAATTTCTTGATATTTCATCATGGAGGAAATGAAAACTTTGATCAAGGCCAGAGGAAGATTGAAGTCAACAATTTGCCGCATATATACATATGCGGAGGATCCAGCACAGGATGCAGACGTCTTTACAATTGACACCAAATTGGAAACCTTGCCCAATGCGTGGGAGGAGTTCGTCAAGTCTGGTGACGAATTGGCTAAATACGAGGATAAACATGAAACGGCGAGTGCTCGCCTTAAGGCTTTACGAGCTGATGTGGCATCGTCTGGCAAGTTGGAAGAATGCGGTGCGGCTGGCAACGGTGGTTCGCTTGTCCAGGAAGTTCTTCAACAGATGCACAATCAGCAGCAACAAATGCAACTGCAGATGCAACGTCAAATGGAGCATCAACAACTGCAGATGCAACGTCAAATGGAACAACAGCAACTATTGGTTGAGAGATTGCTCTCGCCACAGCAATCTACGTCTTCTTCAGGCTCACAGTCGGTAGCAGCGCCGACATCAAGAGATTGTGAGCTACCCAAAATCCACATCAAGCCCTTTAGTGGAGATTATAAGGAATGGCATGCTTTCAAGGACCTGTTTGAGAGTACCATTCATGGAAAGGCAACACTAACGAATATACAGAAGTTTCATCACCTGAAGTCATGTGTCGTAGGAGAAGCAGCGATACTCATCCAGCATTTGCCAGTCGTAGAAGCTAATTACGAGGTGGCATGGAAATCGTTGAGTGATCGCTACGAAAAGCCCCGTTATTTGGTGAACTTGCTTATGGATACATTCACCGCATTGCCTAAGGCTGTTGGGCAAAACTCAGCATCGCTACGCGCTCTGACGTGCGGAGCCAGTGATGTTATTCGGGCTTTAGACGCTTTTGGACAATCGGGCCGTGACTGTTGGCTCATATACTTGCTCATCAACAAGGTTGATGAGGCTACCCGACGGGAATGGATCGACAAAAGCCAGGATATTGAAGATCCTACCATTGAAGAGTTGCTCAAGTTTTTGGACTCACGATGCGATCGCCTTGAGCTCAGTCAGGTTGTCGATCATGCAGCGAGCAAACCGAGGGATGAAAAGGGAAAAAGGCAAGCACGCACCATGCTTGCCATTACAGGTAATTGTATGAAATGTCATAGCACTGAGCACATACTGTCGGCTTGTCCTCAATTCCAGAGCTTGACTGTCAAGCAACGTTACACCTTTGCGAAGGAGATGCATCTGTGCTTTAATTGTTTGAGGTCTGGACATGGAGTAACCGCTTGTGAATCGAAGTCTTCTTGCAAGCATTGCAAGCGCCGCCATCATTCTATGCTGCATCCTGAGCGCTATTCTACACAGCATAAGAGCGCAGAACAGCACCAAGGCAACCCAAGCCAGGCTTTCGAGGAAGCACCAGCGGCATCAGCAGTAGCCATGATGAATGTTACCAGACCCCGTAAGCCAAATGGGCAAAGAAGAAGTACGCTACCAACTGCATTGGTACACGTGCGAAATTCCCAAGGAGCCTTGCATACGTGCCGTATTTTACTGGATAGCGCCTCAGACTTGTCTTTCATTTCGGAAAGATGCTTACAGACTTTGGGGCTTGCACGTTCGCCATTTCGAGTTGCCACATCGGGCATCTCAAACGTCAAGGCGGGAATAACCAGAGGTTTCTGCTCTCTTCAGATGATGTCTCGTGTGTCGAGTCATTCCATCGATATAAATGCGCACGTTTTAGGAAAGATCACCTCACCACTGCCACGTGAAAATATTGATGCTTCATCACTGTCGGTATTTAATGGATACCGAATGGCTGACCCGGACTTCAGAACTAACGGTTCAATCGACATTTTGCTGGGCATTGATAACATCTGGTTAGTTCTTACCGGGGAGAACTTATGCGATGGTCAAGGACACCCTATTGCAGTCAACAGCATATTTGGATGGGTAATCACATCGGTGTACACCTCAAGATTGCCAACACCATCTACGACATTGCTGACTACGGTCAATCTAGATGGACTACTGCAAAGATTCTGGGAACTAGAGGAAGTTCCATCACGCACAGCTGTAAACGAAGAGGATGAAAGGGTCGAGGCGCACTTCCGGTGCACGCACACTCGCAACTCGAATGGAAGATACATTGTCGATTTGCCGTTCAAGGAACAAAACCCACAATTTGCGGATACATTTCAAGGAGCTAGATCGCGCTTTCTCGCAGTCGAGCGTCGTCTAACGAAGGATGCCAGAAGTTAAAATATACTCAGTTCATGAGAGAGTATATCCAGCTGGGTCACATGCAGGAAGTAGCTGTAGACGAAGCCACAAACGTCTTTAAGATGTCATTCTATTTGCCACACCATCCAGTCATAGGTGCCAAGCTTCGGGTGGTGTTCGACGGTTAATTCAAGATCGGGATGGACAATCTCTTAACGATGCACTTCATATTGGCCCATGTATACAACGCAACCTGTTCAACGTTTGTCTGCGTTTTCGAATGCACAGATTCGTATTTTCTGCAGACATCGTCAAGATGTTTAGACAGATTTCAGTAGCGCCTAAACATCAAGATTTTCAACGAATCCTTTGGAGAGAAGACCCTTTGGCACCATTGAAGCATTACAAATTGACCACAGTCACCTATGGTATGGCATGTGCACCGTTTCTGGCAGTTAGAGTGCTGGAACAACTGGCAGCTGATCACGAACACGAGTTTCCAATGATTTCTACGTCGATGACGTACTGACAGGAGCCATGAACGAACATGAATTGCTCGACATTAAGGAAGAGCTGGTACTTCTTATGTCACGGGCACAATTGGAGCTAAGCAAATGGGTCTCGAATAGTAAACGGATTGCCAGCAACGAGGGCAATGACATTGATTTCTCAAGGATGGCAGCCAAGGTGCTTGGGCTGCATTGGCGTCCTGGAGAAGATGTCCTAACTTACAAGGTTTCATTATCGGAACATATGAGTTGTACTAAACGACAAGTGCTGTCTGACACGGCACGCATCTTTGATCCACTCGGTATTTTGGCACCAGTGGTGATCAAGTTTAAAATCCTGCTTCAGGAATTATGGCTGCTTAATCTGGATTGGGACTCGGAACTGCCAACGAACCAAGCGCATTTGTGGCAAACATTCAGAAAGGATATTTTCACGTTAAGGAACTTGAAAATACCACGATTTGTAGACAATCAACCCGATGACATCGAACTGCATAGATTTTCAGATGCTTCGTTAAAGGCTTACTCTGCTGTCATTTACAACCGTGTGACACACCTAGATGGAAGCATTGGAGTGGCACTCATTGCAGCTAAAACAAGAGTTTCACCACTAAAGCAGAAATCGCTACCACGATTGGAACTTTGCGGAGCTCTACTGTTAGCTCGTTTGTTCCAAGCAGTAAAATCTGGTCTGCGCCAGAAGGATGCTAAGATATACGCATGGACAGATTCGACAATCGTTTTGTCATGGCTTTCGCATCAACCCTGTAAACTAAAAACATTTGTTGCCAACCGAACGGCAGGAATACTAGAGACCATACCACGTAGCGCTTGGAGACATGTCAGCACTAAGGAAAATCCTGCGGATTGTGCATCAAGAGGCATGCTAGCGAGTGAGTTAATGAACTTTGATTTATGGTGGACGGGACCATCTTGGCTGCACGACTGTACACTATACTCAGAGACAATGAATAGACCACAAACTTGCTGCTCAATTGTAAAGCCAGCAGCAGAACTTGAGTTCAAAACCAAGATCTTGGCAACTATTTCCAAGGATATTAAAGATTCCCCATTTGATGTGCTACTCGAAAGAATATCGTCTTGGACCAGACTGATTCGAGTGGTCGCATATGTATTTCGCTTTGTTCATCGAATCAAATCAAGCCAGCCTAAATATTCTGGACCTCTAACGTTTGATGAAATTACCCAAGCAAGGAAGTTTTGCCTACGACAGGCACAAAATCGATTCAATGACGATAGACAGGTGCTCTTGAGGAAGCAGCCTTTGGAGCGCCGATCAACTTTAAGCAAACTATCTCCCTTCGTTGACGAAGATGGAATTATACGGGTGGGTGGACGTTTAGAAAAGTCGCAACTGCCTGCAGACGCCAAGCACCCAGTAGTTTTGCCGAAGCACCATCGCCTTGTAGAATTGCTGCTGAAACATGAGCATCAACTCAATCTTCATCCTGGAGTTTCAGCCATGTTTGTTATAACTCGCCAGAAATATTGGATCATTGGCGCACGAAATCTTATTCGACGTATCACGCATGAATGTTTAAACTGTTTTAGACAGCGCCATCACACTGCACAACAGTTTATGGCCAATCTACCGGCTGTTCGGGTGAGACAAGCCTTTCCATTTGAGCATACTGGATGCGACTATGCTGGGCCTATTTTGCTAAAGATTCACAAGGGACGAAACCCTAGGAAAGAAAAGGGCTACATTTGCCTGTTTGTATGTATGGTTACTTCAGATCTTCATCTGGAGCTAGCCACTGATCTCAGCACCGACACATTCCTGGCGGCATTAAAGCGTTTTATGGCTCGTCGTGGGAAATGCTCCCAAATGTATAGCGATAACGGTCGCAACTTCGTTGGCGCAAAACGCGGACTAGACGAAATGGTACAGCTTCTCGCTTCATGCGAGCACAATAACGTCGTTTCGGAAGCCCTTGCAGAGCAAGGCATTAAATGGAATTTCATTCCCCCATATTCACCACACTGGGGTGGTAAGTGGGAGTCGGCAGTACGCTCGGTTAAGCTGCACTTGCGACGAGTAATAGGAACCACAGTCCTCACCTTTGAGCAGATGCACACACTTCTCTCGCAAATAGAATCAGTCGTTAATTCGCGACCATTGTGCACAACATCGGATACTGAGATTGCCTACCTGTCACCGGCACACTTCTTAATTGGCAGAACTTATACAGCAGTTCCTGAAGACAGCTATTTGCAGATTCCGACCAATCGATTGAGCTACTGGCAGCATACTCAAGCAATGCTTCAAGGATGCGCTGCAGCAGCGCCCGAAATGGACCACCAAGTTACCAAACATTGCAATCGGTAACCTTGTACTGATCAAGGACTCTAAAGCGCCTCCATCAGCATGGCTCTTAGGACGCGTAACTCAGGTGTTCGCAGGAGATGATGGCCTCGTTCGAGCGGTGCAGATTCTCACCAAATCAGGAGAAGTCACTCGCCCTATCACGACGATTGCAGCCCTACCGGATTCAGAAACGGAGTTTCAGGGGGGGCGAGATGTTGAGCAACCAATTGTCATTTTACTTATATTTCTCCATATATTCATACTCTAAGTCTCATGAATGATCTTGCACATCTTACAATGCTTTTGTTTTGTATTTTATAAGTTTTTCTGGAATTTGCTGGCGCCAGTCTGATATTCTCTGTCTCTGTCTCTCTTATAAAACCTATATGACCTACGTAGATGCGTAAGAATTGAAAATTTAGTAATAAGCAAGCAAACGAACGATCAAGACGTGTTCTAGCAGTGGCAGACACAGTTCAGTACAGTTACAGTGAAAATAAAGTTAAGTTCTTATGAGATTGTAAACACAATGGTATTCATCAACAGTCATTTCCTTTTTGTTTTAGTTCATTAAGTGTAAGTGACCTTAATAGTTTTTCTGACATGTCTATCTTCAGTTTATAGATTCTTTGAACACCGGCTTCTTTTTCAAGACTTGGAAGGAATCGATCTAGATCTATTCTGCCATTAATGATCAAATCGCCTATGTTGAAGGAGAGTAATTTTTCTTTATTTTTAGTAATAAAACATTTGCATTTTTTGAATTTAATTTGCGCGTATTTTTTGGCTTCGATAAGATTTATTATTTCATATATTCTTGGTGTTTCTATTCTGTTATTTTTAATTTTGTTTTCCTTATGTGTTAATTTTTTTGTTTCTGATCTTGTTGCTACTTTAAGTAAAATTTTCGAAATTTTCTTGTCCCCTGATGTATTCTATAGTAAAATCGAACTCTTCTAAATCTAGCCTTATTCTAGTAAGCTTTGACGATGGGTTTTTTAGAGAAAATAGGTCAGTTCTAATTAGGAATTTTTTTCCGTATATGTATGGTTTGAAATATTGAATTGCCCAATGTATTGCTGTTAATTCTTGCTCAATTGTCGACTTATTTCTTTCGCCTTTTGTAAATGCTTTAAATGCACATGACATGGGTAATTGGAGTCCATCATGTTCTTGGCTGAGGATGGCTCCACATGCGATCTTGCTTGCATCAGTTGTAATACAGAATTTTTCTGGATATTGGAGTATTTGTGGACTTAATAACTTGTTTTTTAAGTATTCGAAAGCTGCTTGACAGTTTGCATCCCAATTAAATTCTACATGGTATGCAAAGTTTGGGTAGTAATTACAGAATGCTACAAATCTTTTGGCTTCGTCGCCATTCTTGGGAGTCGGGTAATCTTGAATCGTTTTGAACTTGCTTTCGTCTGGTAAAATTCCTTTATTTGTGCATTTGTGTCCTAGAAAAGTAACTTCATGTCTGAAGAAAGAGCATTTGTCAGGGTGCAATTTTAAGTTATATTTTCGGCAGGTTTCAAAAACATTCCTCAAGTTTCTAATCATGTGACTTTCAGAGCACCCAATTACAATTAGATCATCCATATAAAGGAATGTTTGGGATGGTGATAGACCCGTGAATGCAAGGGACATCATTCTTTGAAACGAGTTTGGTGCAATTTTTAATCCGTATGGTAATCGCTTGAATCTGAATGAGCCCTTATCTGTGGAAAATTATGTTATGTCCCGAGATTTTTCTTCTAATTCTACTTGATGAAATCCTGACATTAAGTCTAAACAAGAGAAGTATTTAACGCGTCCTAGTTGGTCGAGGATATCGTACATTCTGGGTAGCGGGAATGTGTCCGCTACTAGTTGTTTGTTAATTTTTCTATAATCAACTACCAATCTCCACCGTTTTTCATTGCTGCCAGGTAGCGACTTTTTAGGTACAATAAAATCGGACTATTGAACTGAGACATTGATGGTTCAATAATATCATCATTGATCAATTTGTCCACTTGTTTATTGATTTCGTTTTTTTGACTGTGTGCTATCCTGTAGTTTTTGGTGTAGACTGGTGTTGTGTCTTTGAGTCTTAATTTTTGTTTATAGAAATTGTTGGAGGATATTTGTTCAGATTCTATTGCGAATACATTATCAAATTCTGAGCATAATTTATGTAGAGGTTCTTTCACGAAGTCGGGAAAATGGGGTGCTAGTTTGTTCATTATTGTGGATTTATGTTTTGAATCATGTTGTTTGTCTATTTTCAAGATTTCAAAATCGGACAGTTTTTCATTTACTAGGTTTATATTTGTAATTTGCATGTCTGTGTTGTCAGTATTTAATATGCGGACATATGGGTTAGTCTTAGAAGCAATTGTGTTTGCGACGAATACCCCCGGGTGTAATTCTTGATTAGGGATAAAGATGTTATTATTGTTTGAGGATATTGCAATGCGTACAATTTTTTCTGTTCTAGGTGGGATATGGAATACATGTGTGTTTTGACTGATCCCTATATTGATTATAATTTTATTTCTTGATTTATATGGATCTATTATCAATTTGTTGGTGGAATAATTGAGTGTGCAATTGAATTTTTTTATAAAGTTTACTATTACTTGGAATGTGTGTACCGTTGAGAGGTTGCTGATCTTTAGTTTGGTTTCACCTATTGTAAATAGGACGTCTTTGCCTATTCCACTAAGTTTTGTCTGTCTTTGTATGTCAACTGTATTGCATTTTCTTAGTAATTTTTGTTTTATTAGTGATACATCAGCTCCTGTGTCCAATAGTAATTTTATTGTCCCTACATCGTCAAAGTTTAACGTTATGTAGCTATTAAGGTTGCAATTTAAACTATATATTTTATTTGTTCGATTTTTTACACCAGAGGACTTTCGGAGTTTTCCGAATTTTCTTCTACGTTTGTAAATCTGACATTATTATTTTGTTGTGTTTTAGGAGGATAATTAGTTTTTGTATATCTATTGTTATAATTTCTTCGATTATAATTATTACTATAGTTATTGTAATTCCTAGTATTGTTATAGTTAGTATTATCATTTGGGTTTCTATTTTGGTAATTATTATTATAATTTCTATTATTATTGTACGAGTTCATATTTGTGTAATTGGTTCTTTTAGTATAAAACACGCTGTGATCTTGTTCTATATTTGTAGATGTATTTACAAATTTAGCTATAACATCATTCATTTCAGTAAAATTGCCTGCTTCTATTATTGTTCTGACCTTTTCGTTATCGCAGTTCTTTATGCTTGATTTCACTGCTGTTTGAGTTGCATATTTCTTTGCTGTTTCAGGGTTTACGTTGTCTGTTATGAATGCGCGTTTTAATGATTTCGTGAGATTTTCTATTTCTGACATAAATAAACTTGCGTTCTTGCCATTTTGTTTTAAATTCATTAATCTTGCCTCTGCTACATGAACTGTTTCACCCTTAATTTCTTTCTTTAATGTTTGGATTAGCCCATTTATAGTGTTTTCATTTGTTACTAGTAGTCTAACGTCCCCTTTTAGTTTTGTTTTTATGACTTTAATAGCTGTTTCTTCATGTTTTGCTTTTATTTCATTGATTTATTCCAGTGAATCTATAAAACTTTGAAATGTTTCTACTCCACCATCATACTCTTGAATCAGCTTAGAAGCTGTATTATGAAATTCAATCTTTGGTTTTGTATTAATGTCTAGAATGACTTCTGGGTTATCTTATACACCTTGCTCTTCTGTGGCTTTTGCTACTAGAGGTTCAAAAGTTGCTTCTAGATTCGAATCTACTGGTATCGTGAATTTTTATGCACTTGTACGCTTTCTGAAATTTTTCTTTCAATATTTCTATGTTCTGGTCCATTGAAATTTTATTACTTTTGGTTTTATCTTTATGGCATATTTAGTTCCCTTAAAATAATTTGGTTTTCTTAGTATTTCATTTTTCTCTTCTTTATATTGTAATATATAAAAAAAAAATTTTGATTCTTCTTGTTTTCTTTGTTTTTTTTTTCAATTTGTTTAAGATTCTATTTTCTAATTGTTTCCAAAAAAATTTTGTAATTTTTCTTATAGGGTATTTAGACTTCGTTATTGGGCAAATTTGATCTTGTGGAGCTTCCTGCGTTATTAATATATTATTCGTTATTAATATTTATACATATATTCAAATTGATTTATAATGGCAGCGCAAAGATCGCCTCTTGCCACAAAGGTGCCTACATATATTAGCACACTTTTTATACCCTTGCAGAGGGTATTATAAAATTGGTCAGATGTTTGTAACGCACAGAAGGAGACGTTTGCGACCCCATAAATATAGTATATATATTCTTGATCAGCATGAGAAGCTGAGTCGGCTTTTTATTAACCGGGTGAGATAAAATATGAAAATTGTCAGGATCGAACTACTATATCATATAGATCTAAACCAAAAATTTTTTCAAAAATTGGAGTATCCCCATGAAATTACCAATATAATAGAATTTGATATAAAATCTCAGATCCCGAAATTTGAATCTGATCGGATAAATAGAACACAAGTTACAGATAGTACAAATCGGTTCAAGCGCTGACGGCAGCGCTTCTTGCTGGCCACTACGTCATCAGCAAATCAAACAGAGCACATGCATACACACACACACAGACGCAGCGCTACACGAACTGTATGTATGTGTATGCGTGTTGTGCTTTGCTTACGGAATGATGGAAGAAAAATTTGTAGTAAAAAGAGAAATAATTTGAATGTTTTGTTTGTGTGTTGATGAATTATGCAAAGTCAACCTCTCGTCCATGGGACCAACTCTTGCCCTAAAGAGTAAGACCACTTTTTTTTTAGCCTCACCATTCTAGGACCTTTCGTTACGGCCCCACGTTGGGCGCCAAATATGTAATAAAACCTGACACATGACGACAAAATCTCAAAAAAATTGGGACATCCCGCCTTCTATATGTTTTAGCTAAAGAGAACTACACAGATAGATCAATAAAATAAAGGAGCAGTCTAACACTCCTGTTTTGCACCCTGTAACTGTCGACATAGGTCAGCAAAACACAAAGGCTAGTGACACTGCGATCCTTTTGCTCAATAGGATGGAGGCAGAACGGATAAACTTACTCCCGCTGTTCCACCAGGACTTCACCTCGATTTCCAACTAGAGTTACCCGAACCACTTGATTATATTGAGAACGCGTGTGATAGACTTTAGAGAAGATGTTTAGTATGCATATGACTGCTCCATGGGATTCATGAACAACTAGCAAAAACAGCCTGTGGGGGGTTCTTTGTGAACGTCATAGCTAGTATTTTCACAGCATATTTTATTTATGTCGGCTATTCATATTAACCGAATCCCTTGCCTGGGTTTTTATTAGAAAAGAATACAAAAGAGTTTCGGACATCACTTCTTGCAGGCGCTAAAGATGATAATTGCGCTCCGCGTCTGTACCCACCCTACCATGAGCCTGCCAGCGAAAGTTATCGCAGACTCCCAAAACGAAAGCTAGGACTTCTTCTACATCAGGGAACTAAAGAAATTAATAATTCATAATGAACTTAATATTTATTCAAACATTTCAAAATAATTAGCATCTCGTGCGATAGGTTCGATCAATTTGATCTACAAAAATTCTTAATTTTCAAAACATGTTTAGCTAAGTAGCTGAATCTCGGTACAAATCCGATTATAAAGGTTGCAAATGTTGCATGTTGTTTCTTATTACTAATAATTACTTTACTATTTAATATTCATGATTTCCTAACTTTACTGTAATTAAACTTTTCACATTAGTTTAAAAAAATAAAAGAGAAAAAAAAATATACATTTATGTGGCTAATATCCTCACAAAATTCATTCTCTAAAAATATTTTGCTTTATATATGTCCATTGACAAAGTATTAAATGCTAATGCTCATCCAAACAAATTCCTTTCATCAGATAAATTTTATAAAAATATAGGGAAAATTGGTTTTTGATACACTTACAGCTTGTTAATTTTTCCCACGCAGAAAGATCTTTCGTTGTGTTGTTGTCGCTGTTGAAAATAGGAAGGTTTACATATTCCAAATAGAGCTAAAGCGTCATACATTGTGAATTTACATGCATACTCAACTCTGAAAAATTAAAATTATTAACTAACGAAAGTATACACTGGCATTGAATTCCATTTCCTTTAAAATTGAACCATTTAGCCAACAAACAAAAAAAAGGAAATTCAATGTAAACTTAACTTAAAATTGATTCTGAACTACTGAGGAGCCTTATGTTGACACATTTCACTTAAACCTGATTATTTCGTCCGTATCGTAGACGAATAAAAAATCTCCTTCGGCAAATTGAACGCCTTGGTTATGCTTGAAAATAATTCCAAAATTCTCTTCTCATCTCCATATGTTGAGTGTGGTTAGGTTTTGTTCGTAGAAAGGTTAGATACTTCCTTCTACTGTTCATCTTTCATGCTTTAGGTTAGGTTACAATTGGGAAAAAGGTTAGGTTTTCGTACATCCTTCTATTTTTAGAATCCTACACGTGTTCTGCTGGTATGGTCTGGATTACATGTGAGCCAGGATAAGCGAAAATGCGATGTTGACAATTATACATGTCCCAACATATATAACATATATGTATAAGACACAAAACAATTTTGGTAATTTTCTTTTATTTACCCTGAATACAATCCGAGGCAAAAGTTAAATATATTTAACTCTCGGATTTATACAATTGATCGTCGGTTCAAGCCGTTGACTGACGCAAACAGTTCACTCACAAAATTTTGAGACTGCTGGGGTTCTATGGTTTTATCCAAACTCCATTTGTAGAAAAATAATGTAAAGCAATGCAAAACAAACCGATCAGCTGTGTGGCGTTGCCTCTTAGTCATTCTTTTTTCAGCTGGTTCCGAAATTTCGATTCTCACCACTTTAGCAAATATCGATAACACCAACAAAAATACTAAATAATCGAAATCAGTTGAATTTTAAAATAACTAATATTCCTGTACATTACACTACAGATATATCTCAGATTCAGGCGTATCAGACCACTATATCATATAGCTCCCATACAAACGTCAAAGACACGTACAGTGACTTTTCTGAATAACTTCGCTATTTTCCAAGCCTTCGTCATGAAATTTAATATTGAACTTTATTGCATCTATAAACGACTGTGCCAAATATGATCAAGATCGGGTGACTATATAATATACCTCCCATAGGAACGATCGGTCAAAAACAGTGACTTTTGTCAATAACTTCGTTACTTTTAATGCGATTGCTTTCAAATTTAACATTTGTTAGTTTAATATATCTCTTAATGACTATGCCGAATTTGATAAAGATCGGGTGACTATATTATATAGCTCCCATAGGAACGATCGGTGGAAAACAGTGACTTTAAACAATAACTTCGTTATTTCCTATGCTAAGATTGTAAGCCGTTCTTTCGCAAACATTAGCCTTTTTAGATAAAACGTTTCTTCCTTTGGCTATAGGTAAGGAAAGAGTTACTAAAAAAGTTGCAAGGGTATACAAACTTTAAACGCGGTCGAAGTTAGCCCCGGCCCTCTGGTTTATTATTATATACTTATGTTAGGGAAGCAACACGAGTTGCACAAAAGATTAAAGAAGATAGAAAAGTTAGATACTAGTAAGTTAACTAGCAAGATTCTTAACGAAGTAACTGAGATACAGAAGCAATGTGTGAGTTACCATAGCCAAATTCTACAGAGTGGGGTAACCGAACACTACTATTTTACAGATGGAAAGTATGAGGAGGGTTTAGAGATGGCAGCCAGATTAATAGCCAATGGAGAGTCAAGTAGGCAGGGAAAAACACTGTTGAGTCGGAGAGCAGCGAAGCAAATGCAACGATGTCAGAAAATGTTGAGGTCAGCATCGGGGAGTCGCGGGGAAACACGACCTCTAGTAATGAGAATGCTAATGTTAGCCAGGAAAAATTTCAAGAAAAGGACCGTCAGCTCCAGATATATTTGGACATGGTGAGCAAAGACTTACATACGTACGATAGAACAGGCGAAATGTATATTAAAAAAATAAAATTCTTGTTCAAGAAGGTACAGATGTGCCAAGCTTATACAGGTGAACTTATACATAATGAAGCGCTTAAAGAGGTCATAGAAGAATTAGAATTCGATCTTCAGAATACCTTGGTAGCATTAGAAGAAAAAATAAATGATCAGAAAAATTTGAAAGTTGAGAATGTTGCCGTGAGAGGTGAACTACCAGTGTTGCCAAAAATACAAGTACCCACATTTTTTGGATAGCCAAGAGAATGGGACTTGTTTGTAGAATTATTCACGGAACTGATTGAAAAAAGAGAGGATCTAAGTCTTACGCTAAAATTCAACTATTTGAAATCCGCGTTAAAGGGCGAAGCCATGAGCATGGTAGCCCATCTATTGTCAGGTTCAGCTGATAATTATAGTGCCGCTTGGGAATTTTTAACCAAGCGGTATGAAAATAATCGGAGGGTATTTTCCGAATAATTAAGTCGGATCGTTGATTTACCGATGATCAACAATGATTCCGCAAAAAGTGTTAAAGGAGTGATTGACATAGTTAATGAGTCAGTTTACTTAATTAAAATAAAAGCAAATTTGTCCGATGAAGTTGACGTAATATTCGCACAACTCCTACTAAGGAAATTTGACAGAAAGACTCTACAATTTAATAAGAGTCAAATTAGATAAACAAAGCAGATAGAATTGCTATCTGATGTCATGGAATACTTGGAGCAAAGATATTGCTCGCTAAGTGCCATGAGTAAAGAAGAGAAAAAACGGCTACAAACTGTTTTAAATTATGCGGAAGTCGAAGATAAATGTCCGATTTGGAAAATTGCCGGGCACAAAGCAAATAAATGCTATACGTTTAAAGGATTGACACCTACTCAAAGGTATGAAATAGCCAAAAAAGTGTAGCTATGCATAAGATGCTTGAACATTCAAGCAATAAGGTATGCACTAATAAAATGGTCTGTTCATTGTGCAGTAAGGAACACCATACCTTACTTCATTTTGATGAAACACAGGAGAGAGTTAATATTTGTGTAACCGCACAACCAACACTGTTACTGTAATACAAGTAAAAAATGTAAATGGAGGATATAAGACTCTAAGAGCCCTTATTGATTGTGGATCGCAGAGGCCGCTCAAATATTAAAACTACCTAAAATTAAACAGTATACAGAAATAAGTGGCGTGTCCTCAATAAAATCTAATAAATCAAAATATAAGGTAAAAATAGATGTAAAGACGCGAAATCCTGGGAAAAGACATCTAAAGGTTGAGGCAATAGTGTTGCCAAAGTTAATGAAAGCTCTTCCATTAAAAATAGCAAACGTGGATGAGTCAAAATGGCAAACTTATGTGCTAGCTGATCCTACCTTTAATAAACCTGGTAGGGTTGATATAATAATGGGAGTAAACGTATATACCCAAATCTTAAAAGGGAGAATTACAAAGATTGATGGGCTGCTAGGCCAAAATTCTCAATTTGGTTGGATCGTCTCGGGATGCACCAAATCAAATCAGAATAAACCTGTAGTGGCAACAACAATAAATGTCACAGGTTTTGAACAACGTTGGGAGAGGAAAGATAAATTTAAAAATAAAAACAACACAATTCCAAAGAAATACCACAGAAAAACTCAAGAAATAAATTGATGTACCCCGGCAGGACCTCACATTGGAGGTAAAGTGAAAATTGGGGAAGAAAAAGTATATATCCCAGAGCCAGTACAAAATGAGAATATTCAGAAGGCAATGGGTCAATTAGATAATGATTATCTAAACAATAATATCAAAATAGATTCCGGTAACAAATTGTCCGAAACTATGGTACCAAAAAGGCAGATATGGCAAAATATTTATAAAAAGATAACATTCAATGATAGCCAGAATAACCACTCATGTTTTAGCAGTCAGCGATATTTAAAAATGGTGGAGCGAAGAACACATTGGTACAATTCAAAAAGGAGAGATAGTTCTTTTTTAAATTCTCCATCTTATAAAAAGGCTAGAAATCAGCACAGTAATACACATCAGAAGTGCGTAGATATCCCGAACAGAAATCATTAGGTAATATGCCAAATATAAAAACCACCCAACTCAGTAATACATACGGGAGAATTGGTAAGAATAAGAAGTCAGTGACAATGGTAAAGGAACATCAGATTGATTAGCTTCATCGTCCATCATGTAACTGGTCATGCTTCTTTAACAATAATTATCCTACTAATGATAGTTTAATAATAATTTGTATAAGACAACTAACTATAAAAACCAGAGGGCCGGGGTTAACTTCGGCCACGTCGAAGTTTGTATACCCTTGCAACTGTTTTGGTAATTCTTTCCTTACCCAAAGCCATCAAAGTGTAAAAACGTTTTATCCAAAAAGTCTAATGTCTGCGAAAGAACGACCTTCAATCTTAGCATAGGATATAACGAACTTTTTGATGAAAGTCACTGTTTTCCACCAATCGTTTCTATGGGAGCTATATGATATAGTCACCCGATCTTGATCATATTTGGCACAATTATTACAAATAGCACAAAACTGACTAGTACAAACTTTTATGACAATAACTATAAAATTAATGAAGTTATTGAGAAAGTCACTGTTTGTGACTTTGCCGTTTGTATGGGAGCTATATGATATAGTCACCCGATCTTGATCAAATTTGGCACAATTATTAATAGGAACACCAAACTGACAAATACCAACTTTTATGACAATTGCCGATAAAATAACGAAGTTATTGAGAAAAGTGACTTTGACGTTTGTATGGGAGCTATATGATATAGTCACCCGATCTTGATCAAATTTGGCACAATTATTAATAGGAACACCAAACTGACATATACCAACTTTTATGACAATTGCTGATAAAATAACGAAGTTATTGAGAAAAGTCACTGTTCGTGACTTTGACGTTTGTATGGGAGCTATATGATATAGTCACATGATCTTGATCAAATTTGGCACAATTATTTATAAGAACACAAAACTGACCAATACCAACTTTTATGACAATTGCTGATAAAATAACGAAGTTATTGAGAAAAGTCACTGTTCGTGACTTTGACGTTTGTATGGGAGCTATATGATATAGTGGTCCGATCCGGCCGAATCCGAGATATACAACGCCTGCAGTATATACAAGCATACGTGCAAAATTTCAGCTCTGTTGCTTTTACGGTCTTGGAGGAGTTCGCGTTGATCCAGACGGACGGACAGACGGACGGACGGACGGATGGACGGACGGACGGACGGACATGGTTATTTGAACTCGTCTCGTCGTGCTGATCAAGAATATATATACTTTATATGGTCTGAGATGCTTCGTTCTATGCGTTGCACACTTCTGACCAAAATTAATGTACCCTTTTTGCAAGGGTATAATAATAATAAAGTCCATAACGTCACATTTGGCGGCCCTTGGCAGAATGTTTAAGAATAAACATCGTGTTCATCTGAACTGGCTTCACCAAATCAGATGCACCAATGAAATATAAAATTCGAAACAAAAACATATTCATAACATTCATATTTTGGATTCAACGAAAGAAGACTGGGTTATTTTCCTTCTCTCCGGGAATCCCTATTCAACAGCTATGTTATGTTATTCAACACGCCCCCTCAAAAATTACATTATATTAATTTACAAAAAAAATTATTCGACCGCGTCGAAGTTTGTATACCCTTGCAACTGTTTTGGTAATTCTTTCCTTATCCATAGCCATAAAAGTGTAACAACGTTTTATCCTAAAAGTCTAATGTTTTCGAAAGAATGGCCTTCTATCGTTTCTATGGGAGCTATATGATATAGTTACCCTATCTTTACCAAATTCGTCACAGTCATTAACAGGTATATATAACTATCAAATGTTTATTTTGAAAGCGATCCCATTGTTTTCGACCTCGCCGAAGTTTGTATACACTTGCAAGTTGTTTGGTAATTTTTCCTCACATATAGCCGTCAAAGCGGAAAAACGTTTTATCCAACAAGCTGCGAGCTCCGCAAAATTCGGTACTTGTCCGTCTCTCTGCCCACAAGCTGCGAGCTCGAGATCGCGACCTTTTTCCCCCTCTCCTCAAAATTCGGTACTTGTCCGTCTCTCTGCCAACAAGCTGCGAGCTCGAGATCGCGACCTTTTTCCCCCTCTCCGCAAAATTCGGTACTTGTCCGTCTCTCTGCCAACAAGCTGCGAGCTCGAGATCGCGACCTTTTTCCCCCTCTCCGCAAAATTCGGTACTTGTCCGTCCCTCTGTCGACAAGTTCGACCAAAAAATTACCTTTTTCTCTGACCAGCCTCTGCCGCTGATGCTCTGGCTCGCGACCTTTTTCCCCCTCCTCGCAAAATTCGGGACTTGTCCGTCTCTCTGTCAACAAGCTGCGAGGTCGAGATCGCGACCGTTTTCCCCCTCTCCACAAAATTCGGGACTTGTCCGTCCCTCTGTCTACAAGTTCGACGACGACACACAATTTTTGTGTGCGTCGAGACCGAAAAATGACCTTTTTCTCTGCCCAGCCTCTGCCGGTAAAGAGCCATGCGTTACTTTAACGCCCGAAAGTTTTACCGATACAAAAATAGAACAATTAGCACGAATTGAGTTTAAACATATTTATTACAAACTGAGTATAGAATATGATGGTGTTTCTTAGATACAACAAATTATAAAGTTTATCCATATATATTAAGCCCTAAGGCCCCTAGCCTCGAGCTTCGTTTCGTGCCAATTATCGGATGCTTATTTTAACGTATCGTTCCTGTGCAATTTTCTTCTATGCTGACACCTCGTCTCACTTCTTAGAGCTGGTTTCTGCCTCGATAAGTCAGGGTTGCATTCAGGTCGATACATACTAAAGGGAAAACGATCAGGGCTACCTAAATTCAGGTATGAATTTGCTTGTAAATCAGCTAGTTCCTTATGATAGACTTCCTTTTGCATGATTTTTACCAATGTATTTTCTGCATCTTGCAATTCCCGCGAAGAAAGTGTTGTTATATCATTATCGCATTCACGTTTCAATATCCGTTGTTTAAATCTCAATATCCATCCCATTGTTCGCTTCAGTTTCAAATACTTAGAAAATCTGTTTAGGTCAATAATATTTTCAACAGAAGTTGTTAAATATACCCGTTTTACTTCAGAGGAATCGTTTTTTACGTAGATCTTTTCCTGTAATGGCCAGCTCGATTCATCCTTCAATAAAAATTCGGGACCTCTTGTCCAAATATTACCTGGCTGGTAATTAATTTTTACCTTTGTTCTCGTGGCTTTATCGGCAGCATTTAAATCTGTTGGAACCCATCGCCAATCATTTTCGTTTGTTGTTTCCAGTATTTCATTAATACGGTGAGCCACAAATTGTTTAAATTTCCGATGATCTTGATTGAATCCAAGTTATGACAGTCTTTGAATCCGAACATAATGTATATTTCTGTACGTTAACAGAATGACTTTCCAGTATTAGAGTCTTAAGTCGGGTACCTAAAACCGCTGCCTGCAGCTCTAATCGGGGAACAGATAAAGTCTTTATTGGTGCGCATCTAGTTTTTCCCGCGACGAAAATTGTTGCGATAAGTCCATCAAGTATTATTCTCCAATAACTAACGGCAGCAAAGGCTTGTCCACTAGCATCTACAAAAATATGCAATTCTATGTTAGCTGGAGATGACATAAAATTTCGAGAGTAACATCTGTTTAATTTAAACCTCTTTACTATTGTGGGCGGTAGACAAATCAAACGACTCAAGAAGAGCTTCAGGTTATTGTTTGTTTAGAGTTAGGTACGACTCTCTTTTTATCTCCGAAACCGTATAGAACTTTATCAACTTTAGCGAGCTTAGGTTTTTTCAAACGATTATAAATTGTTTCGTTTACGATATTATATTTGCTACCAGTATCAAGCAAGGCTATACACTTTTCATTGTTGATTGATACTTCTTTACACATAAACATATGAGCAGCTGATATTTTATTAGTATTACGAACATCTGTGCTATTTTCAGGCTTTTTATTTGGACAGTCTTTTGCTATGTGACCAAAATTATTGTAACCAAAACACTTTCTTCCTTTACTCTTATTGTCACAATTCTCAGATATATGTCCTTTTTGCCCACAGTTATAGCATTTTATACCACTTTCTTTATTTTCGTATTTCATTACACTTTTGTTTTTGAATTGAACGCTCTTAGACTCACTTTTTTGATTACTCGACTTTTCCCGCATTTTTTCATAACATTTTATTTTCTCTTTAAACTCTTTTATTAGCATTGTACAATATTGCTTTGTTCATACTCAAGTCATTAATTCCGTCAATCACATACTGCATAAGATCACTGTTCTCTATATTACCCCGTGATGCCATCTCTTTCATTTTCAACAAATATTCTTGAACACTTTCACCTTTTTTTATTTTCCGTTCTGACAATTGCTTATGTAACTTTGCGCTTTTTATTACTGTTTTAAACTCATTTAAAAGTGATTCTTTCAATGTCGACCAATTTTTAATTCCGCGTTCACTCAGAATAAACATTTTAGCAAGTCCTTTAATAGCTCTTTTAGCAAAAATAAATTTTTGTAAACTATCCCATTGCATCAAGTCAGCCATGTCTTCGAAATCCTCAATCCATACTTCAACTGATAAAGTTTCATCGCCATGGAAAGGTCGTAAAGAGTCCTCAACGACCCGCAAATTCAAAGCGAACCTCGGTGGTAGCCTGTTGACATTTACTGCATTTTGCGTATCAATATTGTTGTCTCCACGACTGAGAGTTTGCCCTATTCGTTTTGTTTCGCATATTTTCGTTTGTTGCAGCTGTTCTAAAATTCGTTTCGTCGCTCACTACTGACAACATTTCGTCTTCGTCTTGCATATTGCCTACATCGCCATCTCTTGATCATTCTCTGTGTCAAGGTCAGCTAGCAAATTTCCAGCTTGCAAATTGCGAAATAAATGGGAAGTTAAATTCGATTTATCATGCGATAAACCCAAAACGTTACAAATAATCACTAAAACATTATTTGTTTAATTCTTTTCCACATAAGACACTTTACTTTTATACAAATCGCTGTCGTAATCAAAATTAAACCCTTCAAACTTTCTTAGTCTTTGGCGATTTGCACGATCGCCTTCTTCTTCGTATATAAACTTGTGAAACAATGTAATATTAGATTTCTTTTCACTTTTCAGTGCCTCTTGCACATTTCCATAGTCTTCAAGTTTGCTCATAGTTCTTTCTCTTACGCACACACACTAATATTGTATATGTATATGTATAATTCTTTATATATATATAATATATAATATATAATATATAATATATAATATATAATATATAATATATAATATATAATATATAATATATAATATATAATATATAATATATAATATATAATATATAATATATAATATATAATATATAATATATAATATATAATATATAATATATAATATATAATATATAATATATAATATATATGTGGGACTGTTAGTGCAATCCCACTTTTTCCTCCCGAATTTCTAGGCCGTTTTTACCCACAATCAATCAGTTTTATTTAACATTATTTCTTTATGCATTTATCACTTAATTACCACATAACTACACTCTTCTTATTCGAGCAGCCACGAGGAACACAACCGGTCGACACAACTTGACGCCATAAAACTCTTTTCTCAAATGATATCGATGGTTTGTCATCGATATCGTTGATAAACTTTAAATTATGCACCTCTGAACTGGTTCAGTACAATCGACCGCTTCTCGTCTCTCGACCCATTCCCACATTCGGCCGGACTGACTTATCATTCGCCTCGAATGTTGAATCGCCCGATGAATTCACTTGACCATTCCACGACTTCATATACTCTGCGACAGTTGAGGTTTTCCCAGGACCTTCGTGATCTCCTACCTTTTCTACGTCATATCTTCCATGAGACTTAACTTTCACCACCCTATATGGTCCAAAATATTTAGCCTTAAGTTTTAATCCTGAACCATATTGCGTTCGCTTAATTGCTATCAAATCATCGATTTTATACTCAACTACCTTTTTCGTTTTTTGTTATAACTTTTACGATTCTCCTCTTGGATTCTCTCAATATTATGCTGAGCTTCTTGACGAACGTTAGTGCGTTCAATTTCTAGCTCTTCTATGGCTTCCTCTTCCAAAAGTTCTTGTAACTCAGGGAAACTATTAGTCCTCATCTCAACCCCGGTTAATAATTTAAATGGTGACACTTTTGTGCTTCTAGGAGGGGTACTATTGATTGTTTGCTGCACTCTTTCAACGTACCTATACCACATAGTCGGTTTTTCATAACAAAGTTTTGTTAGCATAGGAATAATTATCTTATGGATACGTTCAACTTGACCATTTCCCCTAGGTACTCCGGTAGCTATCATTATATGCTGAATGTTTTGCTCTTAACAATAATCTCCGAACTGGTGAGAAACAAATGCTGCACCTCTGTCTGATATAATACGCCCTGGATTTCCAAAAACTAATGCTTGACGCCTGAGTCTATCTACTACCGCTTCTGATGCCGTATTTTTTGTTGGATAGAGCCACACAAATTTCGAAAACGCGTCGACAACTACAAATAGATAGTTATAACTCTTCGCTGTCGGATCCATAGGTCCTACATAATCAACATGATAAGTCCCTAAAGGTTTATCTTCTTTATTTATTGGAGCTAAGAAACCTTCTTTCTTGCCTGCTTTACCTTCCGAAACAATGCATTCGATACAATTTTTTGCAATCTCAGAGGCCTTTTGGAACAACTTCGGTATGTAAAACTTTCTCTCAACTTCTTTTGGCCGAAAAATGACTCTTTCTATGTGCAATCTTAATTAATTCCTCTTCCATAAGTGATGGGACTACAATTAAATCCTTAATGGGATCCTTGTACAAAACACCGTTTTTTATAAAGAAATCTTCATAAGTCTGATGCTCTAAAACAGCTGTCACTGCCCTAATCCAATCATCACTAGCTTGAGCTATTTTAAGTCTGTGATGCATTGAATCCTCTAACATTAAACAGGACATACGACTTAGAGCATCTACATGCTTCATTTTACTGCCACTTCTATGTTCAATTTCATACTTGAATTCTTGAAGAAATAAAGCCCAACGCGAAACTCTTACTGGAATGTCTCTTTTTTTCATTGTCATTGCAAAAGCATTGCAATCTGTTATGTAATCTGTTAGTAAATATACGCGCCACTTCTTCAACGCCTCCACTATTGCTAACACTTCCAATTCGTATGAGTGATATTTTTCTTCCGCAGGCTTGGTTTTCCGGCTGAGATATTGTACTGGATGGAATAACTGATCATCGCTATCTTTTTGTAGAAGAACTCCTCCGTAACCAAACATGGACGCATCAGTGTGTACTTCAGTTACTGCCTTTGGGTTATACAATCGTAAAACTGGTGCGCTAATCAAGGCTGCCTTTAGCTGTTCAAATGCGATTTGATGATCGTCACCGAACACAAACGTTGCATCTTTTCTTAACAAGTCTGACAGTGGTTTCGCTATCAATGCGTAAGACTCTATGAAACGACGAAAATATGAAGTTAGCCCAAGAAACCTTTGTACACCCTTGTAATTCTGTGGTTTCGGGTAATTTTTCACCGCCTGTGTTTTTGCTTTAGAAGGCCTTATAGAACCCTTTTCGACAATGTATCCCAAAAACTCTATACTTTCTTTTAAGAACTGACACTTCTGCCATTTAATGCGCAAACCAAACTCAAATGCCCTATTTAACACACATTTCAGCCTGTAAATTCCTTCTTTAATATCCTTTGAAGAAATAATTAGATCATCCATATATGTTACGACTGTGCCATCTCTAATCAAATCAATAAATGTTGCAAAGATGTAGCGGGAAAACACATGAGGGGAATTCGAAATTCCAAATGGGACATACAAAAATTCGAACTGACCGCTATGTGTCACAAAAGCAGTATACTTCCTTGAGTTGGGCTCCACAGGAACATGAAAATATCCATTTTCAAGATCCAAGGTTGTAAACACTGTATTACCCTGCAATCTCTCAATTACATCATCTATAAGTGGCATTGGGAAATGTTCTCTTACAATCTTAGCATTCAAACGTCTATAATCACAGCAAAGTCTTTTTCCTCCATCCTTTTTGGAACAAGAACTATAGCAGACGCATATTCTCGGCATACCCTCGGCTAACCATTTTTCTACTGTTGAGTCCACGATACCCTTATCAACGAAAGATAAACGCCTCGGCCGTTCGTATACTGGGCATTCGTCACTTAATAATATTTTCATTTCGACTGGACTCTTCTTTGAAGACTGTGGTACATAACTGTGAATAAGCTGCTTGACTTCTTTGACGTCCGATTTAGTTAAATGGCACAAATCTATTTCACTCTTTCTTCTTCAGCTAATAAACACAAACTCTCAAATTCCTGTAACATACCCTTCGGAGTTTTCACTTCTTCATTGTGTACAGTTTCTTTCGCTTCTGTGTTTGGCATCACTTCTTCTTCTTCTCTAGGCTTAAAGTAGCATTTCCTTTTGTGATAACCAAATTAGCTAATTCTAAAATGTTGTTTCCAATCACTACTTCGTAGTCAATATCCTCTTTTCTATAAACGTGGAACGTTAAGGGCCATTGAAGACCATCAATAGTCACCTGCGCTTTAAAACTACCTATAGTATTTAACTCACTTTTACACACTCCCAATAAACGGTTTCGTTCATCGTTTAATTCTATACCATGAAGTTTTCTGATAATATCATCTCTTATTAAACATAGATCACATCCTGTATCTATGAGTGCAGACAGCTTAACGTTTCCACATGATATTGTATTGAAAATAGCTTTTCCTTTTACATTAATTTCTTTTGACATTGTACTAGCCCTACTGTATTCCTTTTTAGTATCTAATTTACGTGTCGGGCATACTGATGCTTTATGCCCTATCTGATCGCATTTAAAGCACTTTTAATCTTCGGACACTCACTCATCAAATGAGATACTTCGCCACACTTATAGCATTTTCTCGGTTGTTTAGATATTTCCTCTTTTTTATCGTCCTTCTCATTATGATTTCTGTTTCTATTTACCACTTGAGGGTGACGAAAGTAAACCTTTTCGTAAACTGTAATCTGTTCCTTCAGCTTAATGACTGTCTTTGCCTGATACAAGTTACTTTTGTTAGCTTTTGAATCAGGTATTCCTTCTATGAAATATTCTATAAGACTAGCTTCATCTAAATTTATGGAACTGCCTATTTCTCTCAGACTATAAAGGTACTCACGAAAATCTTCATTTGGGCGTTTACGTCTATTTCGCAACAATTTATGTACTTCAATTGCTGATACTTCTGAGCCGAACTCGCTTAACAAAATTCTTTTTAATGATATCCTATCAGTCACTCCTCGCTCACTACGTACAAAAACTTTTGCTGCACCTTTTAATAATTGCTCCGCATAGATAAATTTCTGTAAAGAGTTCTATTGAACTGCTTCTGCATTATCTTCAAAATCCCGTAACCAATTTTCTATAGACGGTTGACCTGACCCATTGAACGAAGAAAGAGAATCCTCAATGTCGCGCAAAGTAAAATTATTTCTAACTACAGTTGGTGCCGTAGACTGAAATGATCCCGCATCATCACTTTCGGATTCAACCTCGACTTCGTCAGCCACCAAACCGAAATGTTCGAGAAGACGATCTTGCAACGATTGCAAGATTGCCAAATTCAAACTGGCCAACTTTGCTTTGAGCTCATTTACATTTAAACTTAATACTTCGTCCCTATTCATTTTGTATTCGTCGTAGCTTACTCGTTACAGCTGAAATTTCAATATATTTTACAAAAGTATAATCTTACACTGTTGTTAGTAATTTAATTTTCTCTTCTTTTAGCAATTACAAAATATAATTATTTCTCTTTCAACATTTACTTTTCTTTTAATTCCCAATTTATTTACTTCACTTTTGAATTCCAAATTTATTTACTTTACTTTTGAATCAACATTAATTTACTTTACTTTTATTCAAGCCAATCTTTAAATGATTAGTTATAATTTTGACATAAATTTATATTGATTTAATTTAATGATTGCATCAACTCAATTTAAATTATAACATTTTCCGTTCTGTAAACATAATGTTAATTAACATAAACATCTGGCTCACCACTATGTTGCCCTCTCGCTCGCTCGTGTTGACTCACCAACGCCGTTTATTCGCGCCAATTCTGCTGATATGCCGATCTCTCACGAATGCTCTCACTAACGCTGTCTCGCTCGTGACGCCAATGCCGATGTCTCGCTCGTGACGCCAATGCCGATGCCTCGCTCTTGTATAAACTTTTCCACTGACGCCGCCAAACTTGTGCGTCTAATGCTTTCTCGCTCTTGCCGCCAATGCCGATGTCTCCCTCTTGTACAAATTTTTCGCAGTGACGCCGCCAAACTTGTGCGTCTAATGCTTTCTCGCTCTTGCCGCCAATTGTTTTAGCTTCTCTTGCCACCAATTTTCACAAGCTTCGCTTGGCGCCAATTTTCACAAGAATTTCCCACTCTAGGTACAGCTGCTCACCACATAAATTCTATGTTCCAGGCCATTTGCCACATAAATCTACCATCTCAGTGAATAGTTCCCACGACGATACTCCAACACATTTACCAAAATTACGCTATACCAGCCTCATTGCCACATAAATTTGTGCAAAATTCCAACGATCGTCAAACTCTTTGCGTTTTCAGCCTCCTTGCCACGCAAACTTCAGGGTTCTATACTGTTCGCACCTCCACACTTTTAACTCTCACTTGAACTTGGACGTTTCTCTGTCTCTCTCTAACATACAAGCATTCATCAATTGGGGTGGTTTTTTTTTTTTTACACCTCTTTGTACAATAAGGTTAAATCAAACACACATTTTTTTTTTACTCACAATCAATCAGTTTTATTTAACATTATTTCTTTATTTAACAGTTATTTCATCTTTTACTACTAAGCATGACTGTGGGTAACGGCTTTGACAGTCCACGTGCTGCATCTTAACTGCTGATGGGTGCTCCACGTTCAAATTGAAATCCTGTAGATACAGTATCCATTGCGCAACTTCCCTTGGGATGTCCAGCTTTGTCGTAGTTTGCTTAAATGCAATGCAGTCTGTCACCAATTTCAGCGGGATCCCTAGCAAATAATGTCGAAATTTTTTTAACGCCATATATGCTGCCTTGACTTCAAGAATGTAGCTATGTCTTTTCGAATCCGCTTCAGATGCTTTCTTACTCCAAAAATACATCGGATGCAAGTTGTTGTCAAATAGCTGAAGTAGTACCGCTCCAAAACTGTCTTCTGAAGCATCCGTGTGCAGCTCGGTTGGTGCCTCGCGAGAATAGAGGTGTAACACTGGTTCACTTATTATCGCCGTTTTCAATTGCTACATCTTTTTTCAGCAACTTGTTAACGACTGATTGCCATCGTCTTATCTTTACCGTGCCAAATCTTTCCATCTTCAATTTCGTGACCTAGAAAGCCTACATTTTCCCCATTTTATTTTCAAATCATACTTTGCTGCAGTTTCTAATACCAATTTGGTTTTGTTTAGACAATCGTTTGCTGACTTTGCATATACTATAATATCATCCATATATAATTGCATTATATCCTGGTTAATCAGAACCTGAAATATGTGGTTAACGAAACGAATGAATGAAGCAGGAGAATTACGAAATCCAAATGGCGCTCTATTAAACTCATTTAAACCTTCTCTAGTAACAAACGCTGTATATGATTTTCTAGATTCCTCTATGGGCACATGGAAGAATCCAATTTCTAAATCCATAATCGTATAAAAGCTTGCTGCCTGTAATCTCTCCAGCACTTCATCCATTAAAGGAACTGGAAAGCAGTCTTCCAAGACCATGCTATTTAGCTTCCTGTAGTCTACACAAATCCGCAAAGTATTGTCTTTCTTCTTTACAACTTCAACTCTGCTAGCAACATTCGAAGTGGATTTGCGCACTATTCCTTTTTCTTCCCACTCATCAACTTCATTTTTAACCGCTTCCGCTTCTGGTGGTGACAAACGACTGGGTGACTGCCTAAATGGGATTATTGCGTCATGTGGTACAATTTTAAAACTCAATAGGGCAATGTACCTTCTCCGTATCATTCGGCTGATAAATATCCTGTACCAACGCTTCGACTTGCTTTTGATATTGCGGAGGAGCCGAATAACCACATGAGATGTCAAAAACATTGTACCAATTGTCAACATATTCTTCTTGCGATTTGGTGTCTTCAACCAGGCTCATAAATGTATATCCACGCTGATCGATCGATACTCTAAACTTCTCCACGAAGTCGTATCCCAAAATAATGTCACAGTCCATAGTGTTGCTCTCCACTACCAAGAATTTTTGCTGCGTCTTTAGGTTGTCTACGATGACCTCTGTCTCGAAAAAACTTTTTGCTTTTGTTTGGCTTTTGCCTAGGCTGCAGAGCATTAAGCAACTTTCTTTCAAATCAATCTTACTCAAGTGTTTTAGAAAAGAGTTTTTTACAATAGTGACATCTGAGCCCGTATCAATCAAACCGTCAACATTTACGCCATTCAGCGACACCGACTTGACCCGTTTTTGTATATTTATTTTACGAACAGCTGATAACTTTCTGGGGCAATTAGTTGAAATATGTCCACTTTCATTGCAACTAAAACATTTTCTATCCGCACTATTACAATCTTTACGCTTATGCTCACTGGAACCGCAATTAAAACAATATTCTTTCTTTTTAATGTTTTTCCAATAGACGTGATTTTACGATTGTTTTTCTCAATATTATCAAATATTTTTACATGTTCAAATACACCATATTGCTCTTTTAACTCTTTTAGCGATTTACAGTTGTACATTGAGAACTTGAACTCGCTTTTAATATTAAGGCCATCAACTATGTACCGTATAACTGCCGCGTCTTCGATTTTTCCAGCACTTGCAATTTTTCTCATATTGAGCATATATTCGTGAAACGATTCACCTCTGTGCATTTTACGATCGCGTAACTGTTGATGTAGGTCAGCGCTACTCAAATTCGACTCGAACTCACAACATAACATTTGTCTCAAACTCTGAAAATCACTCACTGTTTCTGACTCGAGATATAACTGTGCCGCACCACTCATTTTATTTCTCGCTTGCACATACATCTGCTTGTCTGTGAGCTCGTAAGCTTCAGCATTCTGCTTAAAGCTATCAAACCATTTCTCTACCGGTACATTGTAACCGTCGAACACACATACAACTTTTTCGAAATGCTCAGGGTTTATTTTGACTTCTGCAGACTTCCTGTCATCCGCTTCGATTTTAAGAGAAAACATTTGTATTAACTGTTGCATCTTTATATCTAGTTCCCTGGGATCACTTTTTTCTATCGATTCTTCTTCTTCCACTAGACCGAACGTTTCGTTCAAGGTCTTATTTTCAAAGATCTTCTTTTCGTTCTTTTCGTTTTTCGACTTTGCTGGTGTGCGCAATGGTGGCGACATTTCGGTTATTCGCGACTTCGTGGCGCCGACTGACCGACCGTTCGAGAATGATTTCTCAGAAAAGCTACCGCGCACTACAGGAATTTTCACAACTGTACAACTTTTGTTATTTGGATGTTTTGTACGAACTTTTACAAAATCAACCAACTGCAACTTTACAACTTAATTGTTTATTTTTCTAAATTCCAGCACAACCACATCTAAACTTTTCTAAGAACTTTCTACACATTATACATGCACTAACACACACAAAACCGGCGAGCCCCCAATTGTGAGGTTAACATTATATTTATGAGAGTTTATTGTATATAATATTAACTGAAATGTTTAAAATTGAGGTGTAGTACATATATGTATTTCTTCAAAACAATGATTAATTTCACAACTGCCGAACGCTCTCGTGACTTCTTCTTAATTGCCCGTTCTCGACGACGTCTGCTCTTCAACCCTTTACAAAAATTAACTACAAGTCTCAAGACACCCAGAGGATCAAAAGCACTCAGAGGCACTGGACTGGTAACTGGCGCAGCTGATCGTTGTATCAAAACGCTCCCAAGGATGACACTAAGGATTTTCACTATTCTATTAATGTAAAGATAAAGATAAGCAGGTGAGTCTCCAGTGGCAACCCAGTGTAAAGAACAAATAAAGAATATGTGTACAAGTAAGGTAAATGTGTTACAAATACCCCTCTACCCAAGAAAAATACCGCAATATATTAAATTCCCTGTTATTGTGACATGATATATATATAAAAAAAAAAATTTCTTTAAAATTAAATTACAAATAAATAACGACAAAAGTGTTATACCCTACAAAATAAATTTTCAATATAGATATCAAGTGCTGATAACTGTTTGATATTATCAAAAGCAAAAAAAATAATATTACAAAAAAAAAATAAAATATCGATGAAATAGTTATACCCTACAATATATATTTTCAATACGTCAACAGACATCAAGTGCTGATCACTGTTTGACATTTTTGAAATAAAAAATTCTTATATTGTGTCAGACATCAAGTGCATCACAAAAGTGTTATATCCTGCAAAATAAATTTTCAATATACGTATCAACAGACATCAAGTGCTGATAACTGTTTGATATTATTGAAAAAAAACCAGAGGGCCGGGGCTAACTTCGACCGCGTCAAAGTTTGTATACCCTTGCAAGTTTGTTAGTAACTGTTTTATCTAAACTAATTGTTTTATCTAAAAAGGGTAATGTTTACGAAAGAACGGCCTTCAATCTTAGCATAGGATATAACGAACTTTCTGATGAAAGTCACTGTTTTCCACCGATCCTTCCTATGGGAGCTATATGATATAGTTACCCGATCTTTACCAAATTCGGCGCAGTCATTAACAGATATATTAAACTGACAAATGTTAAATTTAAAAGCAATCGCAACAAAAGTAACGAAGTTATTGACAAAAGTCACTGTTTTTGACCGATCGTTCCTATGGGAGCTATATGATATAGTCAACCGATCTTGATCAAATTTAACACAGTGGCTTATAGTTACAATAAACTTATATTAAATTTCACGACAATAGCTTAAAAAGTAACGAAGTTATTGAGAAAAGTCACTGTTCGTGACTTTGCCGTTTGTATGGGAGCTATATGATGTAGTGGTCCGATCCAACTGAATCCGAGATATACAAACCCTGCAGTATATACAAGCCTACATGCAAAATTTGAGCTCTGTAGCTCTAACGGTCTAGGAGGAGTTCGCATCGATCCAGACGGACGGACGTCCAAAAAGGGTACATTAATTTTGGTCAGAAGTGTGCAACGCATAGATGGAAGCATCTCCGACCATATAAAGTATATATATTCTTGATCAGCACGACGAGACGAGTTCAAATAACCATGTCCGTCCGTCCGTCCGACCGATCGGACGTCGTGCTGATCAAGAATATATATACTTTATATGGTCGGAGATGCTTCCATCTATGCGTTGCACACTTCTGACCAAAATTAATGTACCCTTTTTGCAAGGGTATAAAAATAAGAAAAATTATACTACAAAAAAAAATATAATGATGAAATAGTTATACCCTACAATATATATCAAGTCAATATCATCAAGTGCTGATCACTGTTTGACATTTTTGAAATAAAAAATTCTTATATTGTGGCAGACATCAAGTGCTGATCACTGCCTAATAAAGAAAAAAAAAATATCAAAGAAGCTAACTTCGGCAATGCCGAAGTTTATATACCCTTGCAGTCCTTGGCAATAATTTTTTTACATTTTGAAATTTCTTTCTCTGCAACTCAATTCATCAATACACAAACGAAACATTCAAGTGCTGATCACTGTTTGACATTTTTGAAATAAATAATCCTTATATTGTGGCAGACATCAAGTGCTGATCACTGCCCAATAAAGAAAAAAAATAATAACGACAAAAGTGTTATATCCTGCAAAATGAATTTTCAATATACGTACAAACAGACATCAAGTGCTGATCACTGTTGATATTATTGAAACAAATAATTATACCATACACCCATAGGGTGAAATGGTATATTAAAGTCGCCAAAATGTATGTAACAGGCAGAAGGAAGCTTTTCCGACCCCATAAAGTATATATATTCTTGATCAGTATCAACAGCCGAGTCGATATAGCCATGTCCGTCTGTCCGTCCGTCCGTCTGTCCGTCCGTATGAACGCCTAGATCTCAGAGACTATAAGAGATAGAGGCACCAAATTTGGTATGTAGGCTCATGTAGTATGTAGAGTGATCGAGTTTATTTCAAAATTTTGCCACGCCCCTTTCCGCCCCCGCAATTCAAAAAAAAACGTTTATCTTAAAAACTATTGCAGCTAGAGACACCATATTTGGTATGTATATTTGCTTAGTAAATGCGCTCATTTTGTAATTATAAAGATTTTGCCACGCCCCTTTCCGCCCCCAAAATTTGAAAAACTCGATTATCTCCCGTAATTTTTTACCTTGTGGAATCAAATTTGGCACACTTGAATTAGATACTAATACCCAGCAAAATACCAAATTGCATATAAACGTTTTTCCATAAGGCCGGAGTTGGTCGTTGGCGGGTGGGGGCGCTAGGGTGCTCAGATGCATGAGTCAGTCAGATACTAAGATATGCTTGTAAAAAGCATGTGAACAGAATTTTTTTCAAATAGGCAAAATGCATTTGTTATTACAAATTTGAAATATTTGTTTTGTTGGTGTATGGTATACCTAAGTCGGCGAGACGACTTACTTACTTCATTTTTATATTGTGGAGGACATCAAGTGCCGCCAAATATAATTTAAATATAAAAAAAAGTGCGTCTAACGGTTAGACACGATAGAAGTGAAATCTTCCGTAAAACAAACTGAAAGAGAATGAGACGAAAGCAGCATTAGGAGCGGGATAATTATAGGTTCATTATAATATTGCTATAAAGGTCATATTTTATTTTCTTCATTTTATTATTATTTTTCATTAAATATTGATGTGAAATTTCTTTTAGAAGAAAGCAAAGATCTAATTGATGGAATTGACTGAAAATCGGTTTCTATAGAACTTTTTGCAAGTGTATATGATGTAAAATAGTTTTCTAACCACGGTAACGCGGTTTGCTTTCTACCTGCGCCAACGCTTTCGCTTGCACTGGCAGGGCTCTATGTGTTTTTTTTTTTTTTTTTTTAATTCCTTTATTTATAACATAAAAACAATAACATAAGAATATACAATGTTTTCTATCGGACTGCAGGCATAATACGAAACAATTTTTGCGGGACGTCCCAGGGGGAATTGTTTCCCAAAAACGTGTTGCTAGCATACTTATCCGTTTCTTGCGCGTTCCTCTTGTCTGAGGACTTGACAGACCACACCCGCAAAGCCGCATACTGCGTCCCAGATCGCCGATTTGGCCAGCATAGCTGTGACCAAGTTGTCAGGTGTAAGGGCAGTGTGACCCATTCAAACAAGATATGTCTTGCGTCTTCGACTGTGCTGCTGCCGCAGACAAAGCAAAGGGGTACCTGCTCATGCCCAAACCGGTGCAGATATGATCTGCAGCATCCGTGACCTGAAAGCAGCTGTGTGAGTTGGAAGGAAATTTGCCCATGTTTTCTCTCCGTCCACTCCGTTACGTTTGGGATGAGAAAAGATGAGGAAATGCGTCCACCTTCCCTTGCTAGAGGCATCCCAGCGTTTTTTGCCAAATCACAAGACTCCGAATTCTCGCCTCAGAGCTGGCCTCTTTTTTGTGTGTGCCGCGGCTGACAGCTACGGCGATCGCCTTGGCTTCATCGGCAAGTAGGTCGATTGGGATCATACCCACAATTACCAACACAGCGTCCTCCGAAACGGTCCTGAAAGCGCTGCACACTCGAAGTGCGCATAGACGAAATGTGGCTCTAATGCCTCTGCTGTATGACGAGACGTGAATAGCTTGCGACCATACTTGCGCTGAATACAATATCACTGACTTTAGCACACTCGCTAGCAGCAGCCTGCGCTCCTGTTTCGGGCCTTTGGTATTTAACACGATTTGGGACAAGGCCTGCCCAGTACTCGCCGCCTTGGTATATACGTGATTCAGATGTTCCCGAAAGCATAGACGAGTGTCTATCCATACGCCCAGGTAACATACATATGGCCCGCTTTGAGACAATCTCTGATCCCTCTACTAGTATCCTCGCAACTTCCACTGTCTTCCTACTACTAATAAGCACCGCCTCCGTTTTGTGCACTGCCCGTGAGAGACCGACTGAGTGAAGCCAGCTCGTAATTTTTTCAATCGCGCAGGATGCAAACGCTTCAGTCGTCGCAAGATCCTTGGCTACGATCACCAATGGTATCGCATCCTTGTGGTAGAGGGATACTCAGAGTGCCGTCGTACATTATGTTCCACAGTAGCGGGCCCAATACGGACCCTTGTGGAACCCCGGCAGAAATGTGGCGACTGTCGCAGCCCTCATCTGTGTTGAATCGCAGCACTCTCCCATCAAAATAACTCCGTACGATGGCATGCAGGTATACCGGCGCTTCCAGCCTACACACCGAGCCCCAGTCCGCTGTGTTGAAGGCATTCTTAACGTCTATTGTGACGACCAGGCAGTATTTTTTAGAGCCGCCCTTCCACCGGGAGCCCTCGATTGCATCTGCAGCAATATTAACTACTTTGCTGATGGCATCTAGCGTCGACCTTGCCTTCCGAAAGCCGAATTGGTTTTCCGAGAGGCCATTGCTCCTGCTGATTAGATCGTTTAACCGACTGTGTCTATTAGACAAATCGGCCTGTAGGAGGATGCTACGTCAGGTGGTTGCCCCGGCCTTGGCAGCAATACCAGTTTTTGAACTTTCCACTGCGATGGAAAAACTCCCTCCAGTAAGCATTTATTAAAGGTTTCAACAAATGCTTCTGGGCGTAGCGTCATAGCCAGTTTGACCGCACGATTCGGGAATAAATCCGGGCCTGGGGCCTTGCCGGGCTTAAGCGATTTGGCTGCGACTAAAATTTCTTCTGTGGAGACTGCATCGATGGTAGAAAGCCTTGCAGGTGCGATGGGCAGTGCGCTAAAAGGGTTCGATCGGCTTGGAAAGAGAGCGTCGACTATTTTTTTGAGGTCTGCGGCACCTGTTGGCGCGGATTGCCGGTTTGCATGGATACGTTTTACTACTAGTTTATAGGCCTTACCCCAGGGGTCGTGCTCAGCTGAGTCACACAAATTGAGGAAAACCTCTTTTTTGGCCAGTTTACGTCCAGCCGCTTCCTTGCCCTTTGGTAACGCCTTCTTGCGGTTAGGCAAGCCCTTCGTAGATCTCCAATTTCATCATTCCACCAGAAGACTGGTTGGTGATGTTTATTGATGCAGGCTGATGCCAGCATGCCACATAGCTGGTCTGCCATGCCTTGAGCAGATCCCGCAGCCAGCGTCGCATCGTAAATTGCAGCTGTAAATGCCTGGGTGTTAAGCTTGTCAGCTTTATATGGTAATTCCACTGCCTGGGTACGCGTCTGTTGTGGTCGAGCTGCCTGTCCAAGGGAAAAAATGATGGCCTCATGGTCGCTGGCTGTGTAGTTGTCATCCAGCCGCCATGCAGCAAATCTCGCCAAGCTGTTGCTGACGAAGGTAAGTGCGACGTCTAATGAGGCTAGCGACTCTAGAACGGCGCGCCCGCGAGCATTTGTTATGCTGCAGAAGTCCAGATAGTCTAGACTAGGCGGGAAATAGCAGCTGTAGATCCAGTTGCCGTTTATTAAGGCTCTGACAAAATGCCCGCCTGCTAGCCTCGAACGCAGTTGTACACTGGGATTGCCACATGCCCAAAGCACGGCCTTGCCGGAATTACTGCATATCCAATTCTCAGCAGACATCCTACGATAAGGCTCACTTATGATTGCCACGTCAGACCTCGTTTCGCGCACCCGCTGCTTCTGCAGATCGTGAGCCGCTTCGCAGTGATTCAAGTTCTATGTGTGTGTTAACCACAATCGTTTCCATTTTCCCCGACGGGCATTCTCTGGAATCGAATTAATAAACAATTACACACACTTACATATCCAGATGTATATATGTACATATGTTTGTAGGTGTGTGTGTATTTAGGTGCATATATGTATGTATACATATGTATGCATGCAGAAATTTCGTCTCTCGATTGCCACTTACCAACTCACTCTCTCTCTCTCTCTCTCTCTCTTCGATACTATTTGTTTTTATTTCTTTTACTTCTGCTTAGCGTTTTCCTCTTAAATGCCCTCAAGTGAGGCGAGGCAAAAACCAAAAGAATTCATTGGATTTTGGTTTTTAATGTCCATGCAAAGGGCAAGAGAAAGAGAGAGAGAGATAGAAAGAGAGAGAGAGATAGTATATGTTGTTGTTGCTATTGTTTATCTATCTATGCAGATATACTAATTAAATATAAGGTTAAAAAACGAACTAAAATTGCAGAGTAACTGAAAGATCAGTGCAAGGAAATCTATTGACAGACTACAGAGGGCGGGCACTCCCCCTTTTTCTGTCGATATTCACGACACTTTTCTGCATTATTTTTCGGCATAATTGCGGTAAATACATATTTAAATATCAAAGAAGCTAACTTCGATCGATCTCGATGACCACCTGCAGTAATTTCATCCATGGCTTCGCGTAGCAGTTTTGATACTCCTCTATTCGATTTATTTATATAATTTATGATATAACTACAGCAACCATATGCATCCAATATGAATTGAATATCCATATTTGCTCTGTGTAGTTTTAAAATATCTTCATTATATGCGTTCAGCATAATATCAGTGAACTTTCTTCGAAGGAATATTTGAGGCTTCTTTAAGCTTGTTCGTATGGCTTGAATATAATCCGCATATTGAAGATCCAAACGACTAAGAAAATTTTCAAAATTATTTAATTCTATTTGTTCATTATTTGGGAGGTTTCTTTTTTCTTCCAAGAGCTCTTGAATGCGATTCCAGTATTGTTTATACTGTTCTTGGACAGTTTCCTCCTCACCATAGGGATTTAGAATTCTAGTTTCTGGCATTGGCGGATAGGGAATGTTAAACCGACATTTGCTTTCTCTACGTATTTCTCTTTTGCATGTGGCACTATGTTTATGGTATTGATACCTAAGAACATCTTGAAGCTCCTCATTATCTCCGTTAGTAGAAATGAACATATCAATGAATCTAATAACATCTTCTGTGTTTAACGATCCATTAGTGTTCTCCATTTTTGGAGCTCCGTTTAACCAATGCATCCCATGAGAGTGTGGTGAGCCACGTTGTTGAAATTCTATTCTCCAATAATAATGAGACAGTTTAAAATCGCCAAAAATATCTTTGCTTTTGAAAAGTTTCATTAACTGATGAAGCCGGTGATCAAAATATCTGGAGCATGTCGCAGGGTCTGAGCGGATCAACCGTGCTTTCTCTGATGCTGACAGATTCGATGCATCCTCTTCACTGATGATTCTTTTGTCTATGAGAAGGGATAGAATTACCAGAAGTTCATTCCATTTGGTCTCGGCCGCTGAGAGAGTAATGAAGAAAGTTGGCAGTCCAAACTGGCGAATCATAGCTGAAACTTTTTTCTTCTCTGCTTCCCAATGTGCTGGAGAAGAAGGCAAGCCTTTAAGAAGATGATATCCATCGTCATGCTGGACCGTTTGTACATGTACAAAATTTTTGGTACCTTTGCGCAGCGTCGGTCGTAGTATCGAAGTTGAGGCTTTGCTTTGCGACCATATGTTGTTTTTGCCTTGAAAATTTGTCCGCATGAAATGGATGGAAATGATAACTCTTCGGCATCTTCCTGTATCGTCATGTCCACAGGTCGACGGCCTTCACCGGGAGCCATTGCTATTCGTGCAATAATTGCATTTTCAACGGGCTCATTTTCCAGTAAAGTTTCTTGACCACCGGGATTTAAATTGTCTTCTTCCTCATTGCCTTCTAGTTGAGGGTCGATTTCCATTTGTTCGGCAAGGAGTTGCTCCACAATTGGGCGATCTCGGTCATCAGCTATAAATGGTACTTCCTCATTGTTTGCAAGTTCGCCAAGCCAGTTATGTACGACAGAAATACCATGCTTTTGGTATAGCTCCGTGCTTTCCAAAAATGTTAACGCATCCATAACTTTTGCTGGTCGAATAGTCTCAGTCATGAAACTATGTCTGTACTCTAGCTTCCGTTTTAGAAGTATTTGCACCACATGGGTGTTATCAAAGTTGCGTGGCAGAGCTGTTACTGTATCATTTACGGAAATAGGTACATTAACAACTGCTCCTCTTACTGCGCACTGTCTTTCAAAGCCTAGGGAAATAATTCGCATAAATGGGATTACGGGTGAAATAAGTCTTTCTTCAAGGCATGATATATCCTGCATGCATTCGGGAGTTTCAGCGAATGCAAAACCTTCTGAAAGGCATAAGTTTGGAATTTTTCCAGTATTTATTGCTCAGTGGCAAGTAGAGCAAAATAAATAAGTGCCATTTTCAGAATGAAATTTTATTGACAAATAGAAGGCTTTCGAGATGTCTAATCGGGGAAACTTAAGAGAAATTTGATTTTTGTTCAAACTCTTTACATTTTGTTTAAAAAATGTGCCACCACAGCTTATGCATATTTCCGTGGGGCCCATTTTGATATTTCGGAGGTACGCTTGACGTACGGCACTCCTGCGCTGCTGTGTCTGCAAGTCTCTGTGTTCCTGCAACTCCTCAGAAGACAGTGCAGCTCTGGCGTCCCTATTTCGTTGCGATTGTCGCTGAGACTCCGCTTCTCGATTCTGAGGGTCTCGCCGAAAATTAATAACTCGTGCCTCATTAATATCCTGTATCTGTTGCTCCAGAATTCGGGCTTGCCTTCGAGTCACTCTTATTTGGGATGAATTTAAATTCTGTTCCCGCCTTCTTGTGCCTGGATTCCTTCTTGCAATTCGACGGTTATTTGCATCACGGTTCCGCTCGCCTTCTCTGTAATCCTGATTCTCTCTGCGAACGGCATGTTCAGCAGTGTTGGTCTCCTGCTCTATCGAACGATAATCAGGATCTTGGCGAGCAACGAAGTGGGCTTGTGCGTCCCGTTCGCGCTTCTGCTGCCTGAACGCGTCATCCTGTCTCCGAACGATGTGCTGAGCAGTGTTGGCCTCCTGCTCCATCGAACGATAATCAGGATCTTGGCGAGCAACGAAGTGGGCTTGTGCGTCCCGTTCGCGCTCCTGCTGCCTGAACGCGTCATCCTGTCTCCGAACGATGTGCTGAGCAGTGTTAGCCTCCTGCTCCTGCAGCCTGTAGGCTCTATCGGCTTGTCGTCTAGCACGTGCTAGTGCTTCCTGTCTACGATCCCTTTCCCGTCTTTCCAAATCATTTTGCCGATTATTTGCCATGCGTTGCGTATTTCTCTCGCGAACCTCGCTGCCATTTTCTTGGCGGTAAGTAAGGGCCCGAAATGCAGCTTCTCGTCGTCGTTGCTCAGCAGATTTTCTCGACAAGCGAGGCATGTTAGAACCTTAAAATTATGCTATATTATAAATAAGTTGTCTAAAAAAGTAATATGGTATATTCTGAAAGTAATATAATATAATTTAGATGTGAAAAAAAAGCTGAAAGTAAGATAATATAATTTAGATATGTAAAATAAAGCTGAAAGTTAGATAATATGATTAATAGTTAGAAAGAGAGAAGTCTTAAAAAAGACTAGTACAAACGCAAAAAATTAACTGGCGATGTTTTCCAAAACTTGTTCGTCAAAAAGTAGCACTGACTTCACTCGCGAACGCGAAATTTATAGGAAGCGCACACACTTTTCAAAAGCACAAATTACTATGAAATTTAAATGTTTTTGTTTCTTATTAAAAATCAATTGGAAAACGGGCAATTATTCTTTCTTATTCGATTTTTAATGTGACCAAGCCTAAAAATTAACTTGTTATACACTTGTTTGAAATACCGCAAAAATACTAAATATTACCAAACCAGATAGTATTTTTTCGCAATTAACACTTTACTCAACACTTGATACAATACTAATATATGGAAAATTACCGAAGTTAAAATTTTTAAAATTTGACACCATAATTTCCAAGGGAATATCTTGTTTATCGCCATCTTACACTAAATCGATACCTATAGTGTTGTTATCGAAATAATCGATAGGTAGAACAATCTACTTATGTATTAAAAACTAAAATTCAATAGCATATGCTTAAAAAATTAGAACATTCGTAATGTAATAGCTGATACTGTTATCTAAAAATGCACCTGTATTTAAGGATATTGATTACACTAAAAGTAGAAATGTATTATTTTAAAATGCTACGCTGTAATATTTTATTACATACATAATTATGTATACAGTGTATGTATACTATACACATATGTTTTTTTTTTTTTTTTTTTTTTAAATAGGGGGAAAGCATTGAAAGCCGAAGTGTGGGACTTGGTATCGACCTTGGTTAGTGGTCACCGCACCACACTAAAACCTACCCTACGCTCCGTATCCCTCTCGCGGAACCAACGCTGAAGTATTACTTCACGAGGGGGAGATGGCACGTATGCCTCGTCTAGAGTTTACCTAGAACTGAAGTTTTGGTTACGCTGACGTTCAGCGCGACGCAAGGATTGCATGATAACTGCTGCCATGTGGCTAACAGCTAGCCAATTGTTTTGCGAGCTAAGTAGGATATCCATAAAGTCATTGACTATAAATGGCCTCCCAATGCCTAGGCTTAGCTCTTCCCGTTCAGCAGTATATCTAGGACAGACAAACAGGACGTGTTCTGCGTCTTCTATATTCCCCGCACAGTGTGTGCAAAAGGGATCCGTATCATGTTTAAACCTATGCAAGTAGGATTTAAAGCATCCATGTCCCGTCAGTAACTGTGTCAAATAGAAGTCAGTCTGGCCATGTTTGCGATTAAGCCATGGCCGAATGTCGGAGAGAAGGCGCCTTGTCCAGCTCCCATGGTTTGAGTCACGCCATCTGCGTTGCCAGTTAGTCAGAGTCGTCTCTCTTCTAACTGGCGGCGGATCTCTATTTCTAGCCTCGTTAGCCAAGAGGTCTAGTGGGGCCATATCAGACAGCACCAGGGCGGCATCTTCGGAGACCTTCCTAAACGCACTTATGGTCCTAAGTGCGCATGTTCGGTACGACGATCTGCATTCCCGGCTGTAGGTGGGGGATGACATCGCTGGTGCCCATATGGCGGCGGCATATAGTATGATGGACCTTACCACCGTCGAGATGAGCCATCTGCTCCGTTGCTTGGGGCCGCCGACGTTAGCCATAAGCCGAGTTATAGCTGACGTGGCCTTCGCAGCTTTATCTGCGGTATACTGCAGATGGGCTTTAAATGTTGCCTATGATCCATCATGACTCCGAGGTATTTGATGGCAGGCTTTGATATTATAGAGCATCCGGCGACTTCGATCCTGGCTGTTTTTACTTTTTTCCTGCTGCTTATTAGCACGGCCTCGGTTTTGTGTGCGGCTATGGACAGTGAGTTTGCCTCCATCCATTCCAGAATCCTGAACACAGCTGCATTAGTGTTTTCTTCCGCTTGCTGGATATCCTTGGCAACAGTGACGATGGCAATGGCGTCCGCGAATCCCACTATGCGGGTGTCAGTTGGCATATCCAGTCGCAGGACAGTGTCATACATGACATTCCACAATATTGGCCCGATCACTGATCCTTGAGGTACTCCGCCTGTGATGGTGTGTTTCCGTGGTCCAGCTGCTGTGTCGTAGAGTAGCACTCGATCCCGAAAATAGCTGCATATCAGGTTAATGATGTACTCAGATATGTTTAATCGCTCTAGGGACTCGATAATGGAGTCCCAGCTGGCCGAATTAAAAGCATTCCGAACATCCAACGTTGATATAAGGCAGTATTTTTTGTTGCCGCCTTTTCAGCGTTGCCCTTCGATGGCTTTAGCGGCTATCTCTGCCACCGAACTGATGGCGTTGATAGTGCTGCGTTTCCTCCTAAATCCGAATTGCCAGTCCGACAGTCCATGACGTTGCTCCAGTTCCTTCTCCAGTCTGTTGCAGATGATGCGCTCAAAAAGTTTCCCAATCACATCAAGCATACACAGGGGTCTGTATGCTGATGGGTCATCTATTTTGTCACCTTTGGGAAGCAGGACCAACCTTTGTAGCTTCCACCTCGTAGTTCCACAAACGTCGACGCGTATTTGCAAACTAACAGTTTGATTACAAGAGCCGGGACCCCGTCCGGGCCCGGGGCTTTATGTACATTTATCCTCTTCCCTGCTTCCACGACTTCACTAACATCTGTGAATATCGGTGCACATGGCATTCCGCTCGCAGCTAAATTCCTCGTCGGCCTTGCAGGGAATAGCGTTGCTACAATGTGACCCAGCTTGGTTGAATCCGTTGGCATTATGCGCCTGGCGAGTTTGCCCATAACCAGTTTATAGGCAGTCCCGTATGGCTGCGCATCCGCATCTGCGCACAGCTTCTTCCAGCAGTCCGCTTTGCTTCTCTTGATCTCCATGTTTAGGTTGGCTCTTTTCCGCTTGTAGTCTGCAAGCAGTTCCGGAAACGTGGGCATTCTGCGGGCACGTTGCTGTCGTCGTCTGGCCTGATGACATTGCCTCCTGGCATCCGCAATCCTGGCATTCCACCAATGTACAGGCTTGTTGATTCCATGCCGTTTGCGTATCATGACTGCGTCCCACGCTCTGCGAAGAATATCGCCCATGTGGTTGGCCTGGGTGTCCGCGTCCGTGCTGCTGTTCCTTGACACTTGGGTCATCATGGTGAATAAAGCTTCTTCGCTCAGCGTGCTTGGGGCCCAGCTGTAGAACGTCGTTGGTGTGTGTGCAGGTGGACAACTCTTGATAGAGCACACAATGGCGAAGTGGTCGCTGTGCGTGTATATATCCGAAACTGCCCACTGTGCGCTGCGGGCTAGGCAAGGGCTAGCAAACGTGAGATCGCTCACGGAGCCTCTGCCAGCCTTATTGTAGGTGTGGGTGTTGCCTACGTTGAGCAGACTGATGTTGAGTGTGGCAAGAGCGTCCAGCAGGGCCCTGCCCCTTCTGGTAGTCCTTTGGCTGCCCCATTCCGTTGCCCATGCATTGAAGTCGCCGGCTATGATGGTCGGCGTGTGATGTCTGGCGTCCTCCGCTAGTCCATCCAGTATGCTGCAGAATTCGTCGATGTGTTTGCTCGGTGCTATATAGCAGCTGTAGATATATACTCCATTGTACCTCGCCCTTACATATCCGTCCGCGCTGTGCTGATTTTCCAGATGTGTCCTGGAGTTGCTCCAAATTGCCGCTCCATAACGATGGTTTTGCGTCCAGCTGTGGTCCTGTATATGAGAATATGGCTCGCACAAAATTGAGAAATCGACTTTCAGGTCCCGTACAGTTTGTTTTAAGAGATCCTGTGCCGACCTGCAGTGGTTAAGATTGAGCTGTAGAAACTTAATCCTTCCTGTTACTGCCAGCCTCTACAAATAACGGGCAAGCTCTGCTGAGCGTGTTATGCGCCGTATTGCTCCTCTTATGTCGTGTGCAAAGTATGCACGCTGCTCTCTGGTCACATTGCTTTGAAGCGTGTTCCTTGCTGCCGCAGTTGAAGCATAGCTTGGATGCGTCGTGCTTGCTTCTGCACCGAGCTGCTGTGTGCCCAAAATCCAGACACTTGTAGCACCGTCTCGGCTCAGTCTTCAGGCGTACTCGGCATATGCACATTCCTACTCGTATTTTGCCCGCCTGCAGCAACTTGTTCGCCAGGTTCGGGTTCACCACCATTGTTGCGGTTTGTGTACCACTGTAAGCTTTCCGCATCCTTGGGTGACATTCTGCCGGCAGGTCCTCGTCGATCAGTTCCAGGACGGCGCGCAGAAGATCGTCTGCAGTGTGGACTTCTGCGAGATCCTTTATTTCGACCATAGCCTTGTCGCTGATCGCCTTGACATCAGCAGTGTCTCCAAGTGCCTGTTTTACTGCCTGCTGGAGTTTGGCAGTTGCTTCGTCCGCTGGCTTGGTCAGCTGTAGGAGCAGTTCCCCGGCTGCTGTGCGTCGAACCGCACATACATTCTCCTTGAACTGCTGGATTCCGGCGTCTGTGTGGACTGACTTCAGTACCATCGCGTAATTGGCTGGGTCCTTACACTTCACCATGATGACGTCCGGCCTCTTCTTTTTAATGGGTCTCGGCTTGCTTTTCACCTTTTGCCATTTCCCTCCAGCGGTGTTGGTTGCGTGTGTTGGTTCCGCTACTACTGGTCCTGGTGATGCTGCTGTTGCTGCGGGGCTTCGGTTCCTTGGAGTCCGCTCCTGGACTGACGACTTCTTTTTCCTCCTGTCATTTTTATTTGCTGTCGGTGGGTCTTCCGTCCTGGTATCCTTCCTTTTCGTAACCTCTTTGGTAGTTTTCACGACGGGATTGCGCGTTGCGCATGCCAGGCATGGTCCAGCCTTCACCGGATATTCCTGCATCTGCTCCATTACCTGAAGGTGAATGGATTTCATCTTAAGATGTGCCTCCTTCATCCATTGGGTTGTGTTGCGCGTCGGGGGAGCCTTTTTGTTAACCGAGCCATCTATGATCTCGTCTAAGATCTTGCCCAGATCGGCCATCAGCATGTTTAGTGCCTGCGGCGGTCCTTTAAGTTTCTTCGGCGAGGTTCCACTTTCGGTGCTGCAAGGGCTTGCTTCCCTTGCCCGTTTGGGTGTTTCTTCTCCGCATCCAGCTGAGACGAGCGTTCCTCGGGCGGCTGGCGGGGCCGAGTGAAGAGCCTGTGGCGCTGTCCTGGCGATCTTGCTTCCTTTGGCGAAAGGATTCGCTCCGTTAGTGCACAGTCCGTGCTTTTTGCTGCTGCTGCTGCTGCTTGTCGCTATGTCCGCTGCATCGGCCAAGTTTGCCACCGGTGCAGTAGTGGTGGTGATAACGGTTGTTGGGGCCTCCAGAATCCGTGCCCCTGCCATGGCTTGTACCATGGGTGGATTTCCACAACTGTGGCTGCCACCTGGAGTAGTTGATGTTTTTCCAACCATTTTTCCATGAATTTTTTGCATTTTATACCTGCTGCCAGGTTTTATACGCTGTGGCCGCTGGCACAAGCGCAGACCACAGTCCTTTGGGTTTGTTGGTCCTCTTCTTGTAACCTGAAAAGATTGCTAGTCGGTAACTTAAGACTTACTCTGCCTATAGGGGATTTTAAAAATCGCGCCTAAGCGAGCGCCCAAAAGCACGCAACACTTTGGAGTCTGATGTTGCGAGCTTATGTTAAGCCGTCAGCTGGTTTATCGGCTCTGCTATCGATCGACGGTTCACAACACTAGTTACCAGCCGATTAATTGCAATCGGCAAAGTAAAAAAGCGCTACAAAATCAAACGATAGGGAAAATGCCAAAAAGTGCAATTTTCCCACCACAGGAGAAAGCGCGGGATATGGTCAACACCCCCGCCGCCCCTCCCGGCGCAGCCACCAAGCTATATCTGATGGGAAATAAACAATTTCTCCAAAACAACGGATGCAGCCAGCTAGGCAGCCGACTGCAGTTCAGGTGAGTGGCCAGTCTCTTGGCGACCCTTCCTAATCCTTCCCCTCTGTATTCCACATATACATATATGTATGTATGTATGTATGTAGATACCTACAAAAATATGTACATACGTACATCCATACCTACATATGTAAATAATATTCATTAAATATGTATGCACATACAGACATACATAAATATGTACATATATATATATGCACATATATATATATATATATATATATATATATATATGCACATATGTATACATATATATATATATGTATATATGCACATATATATATGTATATGTCGGCGCATACCGAGTTTGTATGTGTGAGGTTGTGGCTTTGCGTGTGTCGCCGCATGGTTGTAGTTTTGGATATTTCTTATTAATGACATTTCATCATAATTGTAATATTGCGTCAGCCTCTAATTGTGTTGTGATTGGTTGCAAGTACTTTGTCGCTTTAAGAAGCACCGTTTTAGCGGGGCGTCAGCGTTCTGACGCTGTCGCCGAGTGTGGTTCGATGGTAGGCACAAAGAAGAGAGTTCAGATTCAAGGCAGTACAATTCTGAACTCGAGTGCGATCGAAACTCGCTGCGCTACAATGGCTGAAAATAATAGTGACCCGACATCAGAAGTGGGATCTGGCCCTCTACCTTCAACAGTTGATGCATCTTTGAAAACCATAATGGAGTTGCAAAATAAAAATTTAATTGAACTAGTTCGGGCCATACAATCAACGGCGTCAGGCAGTGCAGTGCAGAATAAATCAGTGCAACTACCCAAATTCAACCCAGACAAGTCGGGCGCCAACGCTTCATCGTGGTGTACTACCGTTGAAATTATTCTTCAAGAAAATGCATTGAAAGGCAGCACGTTGGTCATGGCCTTGAGCTCAGCATTAGAGGGAAGCGCTTCTCAATGGCTTTCGCAAGTGTGTTACGCCGAAATTACCTGGGCTGAGTTTAAAGAACTGTTCATACAGCGTTTTGATACCGTAGAAACACCAGCCGCAATGTTTCTAAGTATGCTGTCGAATCGACCGACTGACGGCGAGTGTCTCGCAGTGCATGCAAGCCGCATGGTTACAGAGCTGACGACGAAATGGCGCCAAATGGGAATTGAAGAGATTGCTGTCTCTGTCACTCTTGCATTGCTAGCAAGTTTTGATAATCGATTGCAGCGTTTAAGCTTCACGTCGAATGTTACAACAAGAAGCGATTTGCAGTCCGAATTAAAAGCGTTTACTTTTAATAAAGGGAAATCTGGCTTTATGGAGCATCAATCCGAAACTTTTCCCAAACGTCAAAAACAATCATCGATAGTGTGTCACTTCTGCGGCAAATTGGGCCATAAAATGATTGACTGCCGACTCAAGAAACAACAAAATCATTTTGCGAGTGGCAATGAACGACGTGGTAGACAAGAAGGTCATCACCGTGAAACATCGAGCGTAACATGCTACAAGTGCGGAGAATTGGGTCACATATCTACCCAATGCCCAAAGAAGGAAGCTAATAGAAACAAGATATTCAACCAGGAAAAGCGAGTGGAGCAGTGCAGCGTTGCAGTACCAAAGGGAAACATGGACCATAGAGGCGACATTTTCGAAATCACCTTCGATTCTGGAGCAGAATGTTCGTTGATGAAAGAAAAGATAAGTACAAAATTTTCTGGCAAAAGATTCAATAATGTGGTTATGCTGAAAGGCATAGGTAGTGGTGGAATTTGTAGTACTGTACAGATACTAAGTAATGTAAAAATTGATGACAATTGTATTGAAATTCTCTTTTATATAATAAGTGATGATCACATGGAAAACAACATTGTCATTGGACGGGAAATATTAAATCAGGGTTTCGACATTGTTGTTTCATCAAACCAATTTAAAATTTTAAGAACCAAAATAATTAATTCATGTATTGGTGATGAGTCGACCGATATTGATACAGAGCTTGAGGGTCACGACAAAATAAAACTGCATTCATTGTTGGCAAAGTATTCAAATTCTTTTATAAAAGGTATCCCAGGTACTAAAGTCAAGGTTGGTGAAATGAAAATTAGATTAATTGATCCAAGTAAAACAGTTCAAAGAAGGCCATATCGTTTAAGTCCATGCGAGCGGGATTTAGTAAGGGAAAAAATTAACGAATTGCTAAAATACAAAATAATTAGACCAAGCTGTTCACCTTACGCAAGCCCCATATTGTTGGTCAAGAAGAAAAATGGTTCAGATAGACTTTGTGTTGATTACAGAGAGCTAAATTCGAATACAGTCGCCGATAAATACCCGTTGCCACTTATACAGGATCAAATAAATAGACTTCAAGGAGTTAATTATTTTACGTGTTTAGATATGGCCAGCGGTTATTACCAAATTCCCTTACACACTGGTTCTATTGAGTATACAGCGTTTGTGACCCCAGATGGTCAATATGAATTTTTATCCATGCCGTTTGGGCTCAGAAACGCGCCTTCTGTGTTTCAACGTTTGGTAATGCAAGCTCTAGGTGATTTAGCAAATTCGTATGTTGTCGTCTATATGGACGATATAATGATAATTGCCTCAACAAAAGATCAAGCGCTAGAAAGATTAGAAATTGTTTTAAACACATTAACAGAAGCTGGATTTTCATTTAACATTACAAAGTGTTCTTTTTTGAAAACATCGGTTCAATATTTAGGCTACAATATTAGTGCTGGTGAAATTCGTCCAAACCCTCAGAAAATTGTAGCATTAACTGCTCTTCCGCCGCCACAGTCAGTCACATCGCTAAGACAATTCATTGGCTTAGCATCTTATTTCCGACAATTTATTGGGGGATTTTCACAATTGATGAAGCCGTTGTATTTTTTAACTTCAGACAAAAAGTAAATTCGTTTGGAAAACGGAACATGAGCAGATACGAAAAAAAGTTGTTTCTATTCTTACCGATAAACCAGTCCTTGTAATTTTTGACCCAAATCATCCAATTGAGTTGCATACAGATGCAAGTTGTGATGGCTACGGTGCAATTTTATTACACAAAATTATTAACAAACCCCACGTAATTGAGTACTATAGTAAAACTACTTCACCTGCAGAGTCAAGATACCACTCGTATGAGTTGGAAACTTTGGCTGTTGTAAACTCCATTAAACATTTTCGACATTATCTGTTAGGCAGGAACTTTACTGTATTTACTGATTGTAACTCGCTAAAGGCGTCAAGAAACAAACAAGACTTGACCCCCAGAGCACAGCGTTGGTGGGCTTACTTGCAGGCGTTTACATTCGATATTCAATAGAGAGAGGGGAAAAGAATGGCACATGTCGACTTTTTGTCAAGAAATCCTCTTTTACCGAAGCCCACTGGTCCGGCAAGGGTGATTGACGAGAAGAGAGTTAACTTGGCTGAAATTTCAAGCAATTGGCTCATTGCTGAGCAGCGTCGAGACGCGGATATAGCCGAAATTGTGCTTAAATTAAAAGATTTTACTCTTGCTGAAGATATTGCGAAAACCTATGAACTAAGGGCAGAAGTTCTTTACCGAAAAATACAGAGGAATGGCAGAACACGTTGTTTACCAGTAGTGCCACGTGCCTTCAGATGGTCTGTTATCAACCAAGTTCATGAGTCGATAATGCATTTAGGTTGGGAGAAGACACTGGATAAAGTCTACGATTTTTATTGGTTTGACAATATGTCAAAATTCGTCCGAAAATTTGTTGATAACTGTATCACTTGTAAAATATCCAAATCAACCTCGGGAAAAATACAAGCTGAATTGCATCCCATTCCTAAAGTCAATATTCCTTGGCACACTATCCACATCGATATAACTGGAAAACTAAGTGGCAAAAGTGACCAGAAGGAGTATGTAATTGTTCAAGTAGACGCGTTTACCAAGTATGTCTATCTTAGTCATAGCCTTAAATTAGACAGTGAGAGTTGCATAAAGGCTGTTCAATCTGCTGTTTCGTTGTTTGGAGTACCAAACCGAATAATAGCAGACCAGGGTAGGTGTTTTACGGGTGGAAAGTTTAGCCAATTCTGTTCAGATAAAAAAATAAACTTGCATTTGATTGCCACTGGTGCTAGCCGAGCTAATGGCCAAGTGGAACGAACAATGAGAACGTTAAAAAATATGCTGACTGCGGTTGGAACTGGAACTCAGTCTTGGCAAGATGTGTTGGGAGAGGTACAGTTGGCAATCAATTGTACAACTAACCGCGTGACGAAGGCTAGTCCATTAGAAATGTTATTGGGAAAGATAGCACGTCCATTAGGATTACTTCCACCTAGCGATATTGAAGATGAGGTTGATCTGTCAGGTGTAAGAGCACAAGCTGAAAAGAATGTTTTAGCTACAGCAATTTATGACAAAGAACGATTTAATAAAAATAAGGCAAAAGTAATTAGACACAAAGTTGGAGATTTTGTGCTACTCAAAAGCGAAGAAAGGCATCAAACCAAATTGAGCCCAAAGTTCAAGGGACCTTTTGAAATAATTGATGTGCTAGATGGTGACAGGTACAATTTAAGGTCTTTAACCAATAAACGAAATTACAAATATGCTCATGAAGATTTAAGAAGATTGCCGGAGGGACAAGTGCCCGAAGAGCTGAATGTGTGTGATGATTATAATAATACTGTTGAGATTGATAACACGGGTGCAGCCTGTGAAGATAGTGAAAATGAAAATATTGCGAATGTTGAAGTCACTAAAGAGAGTGAAGTACACCAATAAGGGTGACAAATGATGTTGTACGGTTGGCCAAAGAAAAAGGCAGAGTACTTGATTATATGATAATGCAAGCACAAGTGCAAAACATACTAATGTTTGTTTTGATCATGGCGTGTGGGGCATTGATTGTATAACTGTAATGTTAAAAGAAGAGAATTAAATAATGTGAAAAAAAAAAGAATAATAATAATGGTAACGCTAAAGTATTTGTAAGCAAACCTAAAAATATGTTGTATGAATTGAATTGAATTGAAATGAATTGAGTTAAAATGAATTGTTAACATAATGAGTTTATACGAATTAAGAAAGGAAAACTGAAATGTGTTTAAAAGTATTATATTATTTGTTTGTAATAAAAAAAAAAAAAAAGAGAAAAAAAGAAATGAAGATGGCTTAAATGTTAGCATTTCCTACACGAGGGCGTGTTAAAGTCAGGATGGCCGTGTCGGCGCATACCGAGTTTGTATGTGTGAGGTTGTGGCTTTGCGTGTGTCGCCGCATGGTTGTAGTTTTGGATATTTCTTATTAATGACATTTCATCATAATTGTAATATTGCGTCAGCCTCTAATTGTGTTGTGATTGGTTGCAAGTACTTTGTCGCTTTAAGAAGCACCGTTTTAGCGGGGCGTCAGCGTTCTGACGCTGTCGCCGAGTGTGGTTCGATGGTAGGCACAAAGAAGAGAGTTCAGATTCAAGGCAGGACAATTCTGAACTCGAGTGCGATCGAAACTCGCTGCGCTACAATGGCTGAAAATAATAGTGACCCGACATATATATATATATGCACATAAATATATATATATGTATATAGATATATTTGTACATATGCAGCTGTGCATATGTATATACGTACCAACTTACAAATGTATGTATTCATAAAATTCTTACAAGTTTGATCGTCACACACACACATACAGTGTAGCCATGCTTGTGTTTGTACTATGGCATCTGTTGATTTAATGATGACGTAGTAGGCAGCAACCAGCGTTTGAGCCGATTTATATAGACTGTAACTTGTGTTCTATTTATCCGATCAGGGATTTTGGGATCTGAGATTTTATATCAAATTCTATTATATTGGTAAATTTCATGGGGATACTCCAATTTTTGCAAAAATTTTTGTTCCAGAGCTATATGATATAGTAGTCCGATCCTAACAATTTTCATACTTTGTTTCACCCGGGTAATAAAAAGCTCGCAAAAAAAATTTCAGCCCTATAGCTCTTAAGATGGCTGAGTAAAACGCGTACACACCGACGGACAGACGGACATGGCTATATCGACTCAGCTTCTCATGCTGATCAAGAATATATATACTTTATGGGGTCGGAAACGCCTCCTTCTGTGCGTTACAAACATCTGACCAATTTTATAATACCCTCTGCAAGGGTATAAAAAGAGGGATAATAGTTTAAGAAATCTCTTATCATATGTATACTTTCCTTAGACCAGACAAATATTCCTTTTTAAAACAATCGGGGTGCTTTGCTTCCTTTTGAAAATACTATTTGAGAGAGTTAGAGAAAAGAAAATTATTGTTTAAGAGATTTATAAAACAAACAGTGAAATATTTCGTTTTAATAGGTTCAGGATGCTTCGCTACTTTCTGAAAATGGCCTCCTGCTCCATCCCGTCTCCGAACAATGTGCTGAGCAGTGTTGGACTCCTGCTCCATCGAACGATAATCAGGATCTTGGCGAGCAACGAAGTGGGCTTCTGCGTCCCGTTCGCCCTCTCGTTGCCTGAACGCGTCATCCTGTCTCCGAGCGATGTGCTGAGCAGTGTTGGACTCCTGCTCCATCGAACGATAATCAGGATCTTGGCGAGCAACGAAGTGGGCTTCTGCGTCCCGTTCGCGCTCTCGCTGCCTGAACGCGTCATCCTGTCTCCGAACGATGTGCTGAGCAGTGTTGGCCTCCTGCTCCATCGAACGATAATCAGGATCTTGGCGAGCAACGAAGTGGGCTTCTGCGTCCCGTTCGCGCTCTCGCTGCCTGAACGCGTCATCCTGTCTCCGAACAATATGTTGGGCAGAGTTGGCCTGCTGCCCTGCAGCCTGTAGGCTCTATCGGCTCGACGTCCAACACATGCCAATGCGTGTTGCCTACGATCTCGCTTCCATGTTTCCAAATCAAAATCAATACAAAATCATAGTATAAGTTGTATTAAAGCAAAGTCTAAAGTCCAGCTATGACCCGACTTACAACTAAAGTAACCAAAGGGCGTACAGTCAGCAACTTTGTTAAAGATTGTTAAAGAGAAAAAAATAAACGAAAAGAAGAGACAGGGAGAAACCGGAATTTTACGGAAATGTCTATTCCACATTAACAAATATGCCATCATGGTGACTATATAGTGTTTCGTAAACTTGGGCTTTGATATGGGGTTCGCGGATACTTGAAAATGCCCAGTCAATTTCGGTCAGTTGTTTTGTTGTTGGGTTTTATCAAGAAGAGTTGATAACCCCAGACCATTCAGAGTAGACTCTAATTGATCTTGGCCTGTTGAGCGACATATGTTGAAATCGCCCAAAACAACTATTTTGCTATAGTGAACTTGCAATTCTTTCACAATTGTCGAAATTGTAGTTCTAAACTGCGTTACAGGAAACAATTGTTTCTGTACGTGACGACAAATATAGTTTCCATGCGTTTAAATGTTACAAGTTGACATATCTGACTCGGATTTTCCGTTTCCAGGCTTCTTTGCTCTAAAACAACTATGTTCTCTACACTTTCCGTCTTCGCGTAAACAATAATTCCATTATGGGATCTTCTGTTGTCCACTCAGGCGGATCCATTTATCCTTGCAATTATATCAAAACCATTTATGCAACATTCATCTTCATCTCTCGTCCAGCTTTCCACAAAGCATAGGACATCTGCAGAGTTTAAAAATATATCTTTCAATATATCGGCACTTCGCAGATGCAAACCTTGTATATTGTGATAATATACTAGAAAATTGTCTAGTGGTTTGTCGAGAATCCAATTGTGGCAAGGAGTTAGAAGTTTCCCAGTTCTGAGACTGTTTAGCTCCATGCAGACTGGGTCAGATTCTTGCATTTGCCTCGGTGGAGAAAATTTTCCAATAATGTATAATCCCGATTCATTGGTTGCTCTACTGCAAGCTACATAAATGGCAGATCGGCTCATGCCATCTTGAAAGGTCACCACTACTTTGTTATAAGTGGCACCTTGGCTTTTATGTATTCAGCAGGCACAACTGGAAACTGGCTGCGTTCTATTGATACCTGTTCATTCTTTCGATATTGGAAAGTTCTTAGAACAGCTTCAATAGGGGTCCAATCAGAATGGGCTGGATTTATTTTTTTGGACCTGGCTTCAGCTCCAACTGACTCCTCCAAAAACTTAACCCAAAGTGTCGATACTTTTCCACTTGGTAAGCGGTCAACTCCCATAAGTTGTCCACTTGCGCCATTCACTAATCCGTCACTAGTATTGATATTCACTGTTATCATGTACTTCGCGGTAGTTTTAAGGATGGTTTTGAGGTTTTGAATCCTTTAACGTTTTCCAAGATCCTTATTTTATTTGCAGGAGTCACCGATGCAGCTTTTATTGTATCCTTTGCTGTAGAAATAAATTCTTCAGTATTGATTTGTGCCAGTTTCATTATGTTGTAACTGTTTGCCTTTGCATTTGAATAAAATAGTCGAATCGCTTCATCAGGGATTGTGTTCAACACTCCAGTATTGACTTCCCTTCCTTTTATTAAAGCAATATCGCTATCGGTCATTTTACCTTCTGACATATTATTCAACGCTACTGCAAAAGCGCAATCTTCGCGTTGTCGCATGATTTCTGTGAGTTCATAAAACTTAAACAGATCCCAAAGTGCAGTCCCTGCAATAACGCCGTAGTTGTCTCTAGGGTTAGAATGGAATATCCATCTATCACCAACTGGAAAAAGTTGTTTTAAATCTCCAAAGGCAATTATTGAAATTCCGCCAAAATATTCCGTTGTTCTAAATATTTGTTTTAGCCGACTATCCAAATTAGACAACATTTTGGCACCCACCATTGATATCTCATCAATTATTATTAGCTTTAGGTCCATAAGCTTCGAATAAATGGTGTTGAGAACATCGTTATTCAAGGGCCGGAGTCCAACTGAAGACTGGTTCACCGGTAATGAAATAAGCGAATGCAATGTGAGACCTCCGATTCCAAAGGCGGCTTTTCCTGTTGGGGCACAAAGCAATATTTTAGTCACTTCTGGGTTGCTACCCGCCACGGTGGTAAACCTCAACATAAGCGACTGATAAACTGTAGAAATAAGTCTACTTTTTCCCACTCCTGCACCGCCGCCCACATATTCGTAAAAGGGGTTATTAGCGTTGACTCTATGCATTACGTGGGCATAATATTGACGCTGCTTCCTGTTTAGTGAGCGCACCAGCTCAAACAAATCGTTTTCAGGTATCAGCGGTAGCAGTTTTATAACTCTGGGTCCATTTTCATCAGAGCTATGATTGGTTTCGCTTTCTTGAAAAACATTTTGGTCTCTTGCTACTTCTGGAATTGCAAATCCTCTGAATTCTTCATCCAAAAGTTGCGAAGCGGAAGATTCCTGGTTATCTTCATTATTTTCCCTTTGAACATCCTGTAAAATTTGTTCAAATAAATCTTCCTGCATTGTATCATATTTTTTCCTGTTGGACTCAATTACGATTTTGTTATTATTATATGTAACTTCGTTGTCCTTATTTACAATTTCAATACCTTCGTTGCGCCATGGAAAAAAGAGAGTCACGAGTTCTCTGAAATAATCTGGTCTGGATTCATTTTTGCCTTTATATAATAGCTTAACAAGCTGGTGCCATCCTTTATGTAACAGCTATACAATCTGCTGGAACCATTCTACAACCGCCATTTTGAGTATTATAGCCGCCATCTTTTATTTAACAGGTATACAAGCTGCTGGAACCGTTCTACTGACGCCATTTTGAGTCTCATTGCCGCCATCCTTTTTATAACAGCTATACAAGCTGCTGGAACCATAATACAGCCACCATTTTGAGTCTTAAAGCTGTCATCCTTTACATAATAGCTACACAAGCTGCTGGTACCGTTATACTGCCGCATTTTGAGTCTTATAGTCGCCATCCTTTACATCATAGCTATACAAGCTGATGGAACCATAATACAGCCTCCATTTTGATCCATATTTTATATAACAGCTATACAAGCTGCTGAAACCTTTTTACAGCCGCCATTTTGCTTCTTATAGCCGTTATCCTTTATATAACTATACCAGCTGATGGAACCGTTCTGCTACCACAATTTTAAGTCTAATAGCCGCAATTCTTTATATTACAGCTATCCAAGCTGCTGGAACCGTTTTTCTGCCGCCATTTTGAGTCGTATAGTCGCCATCATTTCTTTAACAGCTATACAAGCTGCTGCAACCATAATACAGCATCCATTTTGATCCATATTTTATATAACAGCTATGCAAGCTGCTGATCTTCTCCATCTCAGAATATATGGATGCTTTCGTTTCCTCATGTATCCTGATCCATTTTGTAGTTGATATTCAGGCACCTCATCAATGTTACTATCTTCTTCTATAGTCCCATTATTTTCTTCTGCAGGATTTCCTTCTTCGATGTTATCATCATCCTCCATGGCAGTCTCATCCGACACACGGTGTCTACGAGACAACTTACGTTCATAAAGGGCAGCGAAGTCGGCTAGACATTCGTCTTCCATAGATTCTGGCCTAATTACGTAATACTCATGAAGACCTGCAACATAAATATCCGTCGAATCAGGAGGCAGTCTTTCCAACTCCTTCTTTGACTTTATCATCCGAACTCTTTGTTCAGGATGAGAGGTATTGATGAATATATTTCCGTGGCTCGTTTCTGACATGTGAAGCCCTAGAATATTATAAACGGCTTCTTGAGCTGAAATCTCTGATCCGTTTATGAACTTGCTACCAAGATGCTGCAGTTTTTCCTTAATCGATCGATCTCGATGACCACCTGCAGTAATTTCATCCATGGCTTCGCGTAGCAGTTTTGATACTCCTCTATTCGATTTATTTATATAATTTATGATATAACTACAGCAACCATATGCATCCAATATGAATTGGATATCCATATTTGCTCTGTGTAGTTTTAAAATATCTTCATTATATGCGTTCAGCATAATATCAGTGAACTTTCTTCGAAGGAATATTTGAGGCTTCTTTTAAGCTTGTTCGTATGGCTTGAATATAATCCGCATATTGAAGATCCAAACGACTAAGAAAATTTTCAAAATTATTTAATTCTATTTGTTCATTATTTGGGAGGTTTCTTTTTTCTTCCAAGAGCTCTTGAATGCGATTCCAGTATTGTTTATACTGTTCTTGGACAGTTTCCTCCTCACCATAGGGATTTAGAATTCTCGTTTCTGGCATTGGCGGATAGGGAATGTTAAACCGACATTTGCTTTCTCTACGTATTTCTCTTTTGCATGTGGCACTATGTTTATGGTATTGATAGCTAAGAACATCTTGAAGCTCCTCATTATCTCCGTTAGTAGAAATGAACATATCAATGAATCTAATCTCTAACATCTAACATCTTCTGTGTTTAACGATCCATTAGTGTTCTCCATTTTTGGAGCTCCGTTTAACCAATACATCCCATGAGAGTGTGGTGATTTACGTTGTTGAAATTCTATTCTCCAATAATAATGAGACAGTTCAAAATCGCCAAAAATATCTTTGCTTTTGAAAAGTTTCATTAACTGATGAAGCCGGTGATCAAAATATCTGGAGCATATCGCAGGGTCTGAGCGGATCAACCGTGCTTTCTCTGATGCTGACAGATTCGATGCATCCTCTTCACTGATGATTCTTTTGTCTATGAGAGGGATAGAATTACCAGAAGTTCATTCCATTTGGTCTCGGCCGCTGAGAGAGTAATGAAGAAAGTTGGCAGTCCAATCTGGCGAATCATAGCTAAAACTTTTTTCTTCTCTGCTTCCCAATGTGCTGGAGAAGGCAAGCCTTTAAGAAGATGATATCCATCGTCATGCTGGACCAGGCTATTGACGAAGGATTCATCCATCATGTTAGCCGCGGTAACATGAGCCGTGCCTGATTTTTTCCTAAGGCAAATAGAAATGGCATTTTTTATGCGAGTCATTTCGTATCGTTTGTACATGTACAAAATTTTTGGTACCTTTGCGCAGCGTCGGTCGTAGTATCGAAGTTGAGACTTTGCTTTGCGACCATATGTTGTTTTTGCCTTGAAAAGTTGTCCGCATGAAATGGATGGAAATGATAACTCTTCAGCATCTGCCTGTATCGTTATGTCCACAGGTCGACGGCCTTCACCGGGAGCCATTGCTATTCGTGCAATAATTGCATTTTCAACAGGCTCATTTTCCAGTAAAGTTTCTTGACCACCGGGATTTAAATTGTCTTCTTCCTCATTGCCTTCTAGTTGAGGGTCGATTTCCATTTGTTCGGCAAGGAGTTGCTCCACAATTGGACGATCTCGGTCATCAGCTATAAATGGTACTTCCTCATTGTTTGGAAGTTCGCCAAGCCAGTTATGTACGACAGAAATACCATGCTTTTGGTATAGCTCCGTGCTTTCCAAAAATGTTAACGCATCCATAACTTTTGCTGGTCGAATAGTCTCAGTCATGAAACTATGTCTGTACTCTAGCTTCCGTTTTAGAAGTATTTGCACCACATGGGTGTTATCAAAGGTAGGTACATTAACAACTGCTCCTCTTACTGCGCACTGTCTTTCAAAGCCTAGGGAAATAATTCGCATAAATGGGATTACAGGTGAAATAAGTCTTTCTTCTAGGCATGATATATCCTGCAAGCATTCGGGAGTTTCAGCGAATGCAAAACCGTCTGAAAGGCTTAGTTTTGGAATTTTTCCAGTATTTATTGCTCTGTGGCAAGTAGAGCAAAATAAATAAGTGCCATTTTCAGAATGAAATTTTATTGACAAATAGAAGGCTTTCGAGATGTCTAATCGGGGAGTTTCCCTTAAGTTTAAGAGAAATTTGATTTTTGTTCAAACTCTTTACATTTTGTTTAAAAAATGTGCCACCACAGCTTATGCATATTTCCGTGGGGCCCATTTTGATATTTCGGAGGTACGCTTGAAGTACGGCACTCCTGCGCTGCTGTGTCTGCAAGTCTCTGTGTTACTGCAACTCCTCAGAAGACAGTGCAGCTCTGGCGTCCCTATTTCGTTGCGATTGTCGCTGAGACTCCGCTTCTCGATTCTGAGGGTCTCGCCGAAAATTTATTAATTTCGAGTTATTACTCGTGCCTCATTTATATCCTGTATCTGTTGCTCCAGAATTCGGGCTTGCCTTCGAGTCACTCTTCTTTGGGATGAATTTAAATTCTGTTCCCGCCCTCTTGTGCCTGGATTCCTTCTTGCAATTCGACGGTTATTTGCATCACGGTTCCGCTCGCCTTCTCTGTAATCCTGATTCTCTCTGCGAACAGCATGTTCAGCAGTGTTGGTCTCCTGCTTTATCGAACGATAATCAGGATCTTGGCGAGCAACGAAGTGGGCTTGTGCGTTCCGTTCGCGCTTCTGCTGCCTGAACGCGTCATCCTGTCTCCGAACGATGTGCTGAGCAGTGTTGGCCTCCTGCTCCATCGAACGATAATCAGGATCTTGGCGAGCAACGAAGTGGGCTTGTGCGTCCCGTTCGCGCTCCTGCTGCCTGAACGCGTCATCCTGTCTCCGAACGATGTGCTGAGCAGTGTTAGCCTCCTGCTCCTGCAGCCTGTAGGCTCTATCGGCTTGTCGTCTAGCACGTGCTAGTGCTTCCTGTCTACGATCCCTTTCCCGTCTTTCCAAATCATTTTGCCGATTATTTGCCATGCGTTGCGTATTTCTCTCGCGAACCTCGCTGCCATTTTCTTGGCGGTAAGTAAGAGCCCGAAATGCAGCTTCTCGTCGTCGTTGCTCAGCAGATTTTCTCGACAAGCGAGGCATGTTAGAACCTTAAAATTATGCTATATTATAAATAAGTTGTCTAAAAAAGTAATATGGTATATTCTGAAAGTAAGATAATATAATTTAGATGTGAAAAAAAAGCTGAAAGTAAGATAATATAATTTAGATATGTAAAATAAAGCTGAAAGTTAGATAATATGATTAATAGTTAGAAAGAGAGAAGTCTTAAAAAGACTAGTACAAACGCAAAAAATTAACTGGCGATGTTTTCCAAAACTTGTTCGTCAAAAAGTAGCACTGACTTCACTCGCGAACGCGAAATTTATAGGAAGCGCACACACTTTTCAAAAGCACAAATTACTATGAAATTTAAATGTTTTTGTTTCTTATTAAAAATCAATTGGAAAACGGGCAATTATTCTTTCTTATTCGATTTTTAATGTGACCAAGCCTAAAAATTAACTTGTTATACACTTGTTTGAAATACCGCAAAAATACTAAATATTACCAAACCAGATAGTATTTTTTCGCAATTAACACTTTACTCAACACTTGATACAATACTAATATATGGAAAATTACCGAAGTTAAAATTTTTAAAATTTGACACCATAATTGCCAAGGGAATATCTTGTTTATCGCCATCTTACACTAAATCGATACCTTTTGTGTTGTTATCGAAATAATCGATAGGTAGAACAATCTACTTATGTATTAAAAACTAAAATTCAATAGCATATGCTTAAAAAATTAGAACATTCGTAATGTAATAGCTGATACTGTTATCTAAAAATGCACCTGTATTTAAGGATATTGATTACACTAAAAGTAGAAATGTATTATTTTAAAATGCTACGCTGTAATATTTTATTACATACATAATTATGTATACAGTGTATGTATACTATACACATATGTATGTATGTATGTATGTAGATACCTACAAAAATATGTACATACGTACATCCATACCTACATATGTATGTAAATAATATTCATTAAATATGTATGCACATACAGACATACATAAATATGTATGCACATACAGACATACATAAATATGTACATATATATATATGCACATATATATATATATATATATATGCACATATGTATACATACATATATATGTATATGTATATATGCACATATATATATGTATATATATATATGCACATAAATATATATATATATGTATATAGATATATTTGTACATATGCAGCTGTGCATATGTATATACGTACCAACTTACAAATGTATGTATTCATAAAATTCTTACAAGTTTGATCGTCACACACACACATACAGTGTAGCCATGCTTGTGTTTGTACTATGGCATCTGTTGATTTAATGATGACGTAGTAGGCAGCAACCAGCGTTTGAGCCGATTTATATAGACTGTAACTTGTGTTCTATTTATCCGATCAGGGATTTTGGGATCTGAGATTTTATATCAAATTCTATTATATTGGTAAATTTCATGGGGATACTCCAATTTTTGCAAAAATTTTTGTTCCAGAGCTATATGATATAGTAGTCCGATCCTAACAATTTTCATACTTTGTTTCACCCGGGTAATAAAAAGCTCGCAAAAAAAATTTCAGCCCTATAGCTCTTAAGATGGCTGAGTAAAACGCGTACGCACCGACGGACAGACGGACATGGCTATATCGACTCAGCTTCTCATGCTGATCAAGAATATATATACTTTATGGGGTCGGAAACGCCTCCTTCTGTGCGTTACAAACATCTGACCAATTTTATAATACCCTCTGCAAGGGTATAAAAAGAGGGATAATAGTTTAAGAAATCTCTTATCATATGTATACTTTCCTTAGACCAGACAAATATTCCTTTTTAAAACAATCGGGGTGCTTTGCTTCCTTTTGAAAATACTATTTGAGAGAGTTAGAGAAAAGAAAATTATTGTTTAAGAGATTTATAAAACAAACAGTGAAATATTTCGTTTTAATAGGTTCAGGATGCTTCGCTACTTTCTGAAAATGGCCTCCTGCTCCATCCCGTCTCCGAACAATGTGCTGAGCAGTGTTGGACTCCTGCTCCATCGAACGATAATCAGGATCTTGGCGAGCAACGAAGTGGGCTTCTGCGTCCCGTTCGCGCTCTCGCTGCCTGAACGCGTCATCCTGTCTCCGAACAATATGTTGGGCAGAGTTGGCCTGCTGCTCCTGCAGCCTGTAGGCTCTATCGGCTCGACGTCCAACACATGCCAATGCGTGTTGCCTACGATCTCGCTTCCATGTTTCCAAATCAAAATCAATACAAAATCATAGTATAAGTTGTATTAAAGCAAAGTCTAAAGTCCAGCTATGACCCGACTTACAACTAAAGTAACCAAAGGGCGTACAGTCAGCAACTTTGTTAAAGATTGTTAAAGAGAAAAAAATAAACGAAAAGAAGAGACAGGGAGAAACCGGAATTTTACGGAAATGTCTATTCCACATTAACAAATATGCCATCATGGTGACTATATAGTGTTTCGTAAACTTGGGCTTTGATATGGGGTTCGCGGATACTTGAAAATGCCCAGTCAATTTCGGTCAGTTGTTTTGTTGTTGGGATTTTATCAAGAAGAGTTGATAACCCCAGACCATTCAGAGTAGACTCTAATTGATCTTGGCCTGTTGAGCGACATATGTTGAAATCGCCCAAAACAACTATTTTGCTATAGTGAACTTGCAATTCTTTCACAATTGTCGAAATTGTAGTTCTAAACTGCGTTACAAGAAACGATTGATTTCTGTACGTGACGACAAATATAGTTTCCATGCGTTTAAATGTTACAAGTTGACATATCTGACTCGGATTTTCCGTTTCCAGGCTTCTTTGCTCTAAAACAACTATGTTCTCTACACTTTCCGTCTTCGCGTAAACAATAATTCCATTATGGGATCTTCTGTTGTCCACTCAGGCGGATCCATTTATCCTTGCAATTATATCAAAACCATTTATGCAACATTCATCTTCATCTCTCGTCCAGCTTTCCACAAAGCATAGGACATCTGCAGAGTTTAAAAATATATCTTTCAATATATCGGCACTTCGCAGATGCAAACCTTGTATATTGTGATAATATACTAGAAAATTGTCTAGTGGTTTGTCGAGAATCCAATTGTGGCAAGGAGTTAGAAGTTTCTCAGTTCTGAGACTGTTTAGCTCCATGCAGACTGGGTCAGATTCTTGCATTTGCCTCGGTGGAGAAAATTTTCCAATAATGTATAATCCCGATTCATTGGTTGCTCTACTGCAAGCTACATACAAGCAGATCGGCTCATGCCATCTTGCAAGGTCACCACTACTTTGTTATAAGTGGCACCTTGGCTTTTATGTATTCAGCAGGCACAACTGGAAACTGGCTGCGTTCTATTGATACCTGTTCATTCTTTCGATATTGGAAAGTTCTTAGAACAGCTTCAATAGGGGTCAGAATGGGCTGGATTTCTTTTTTTGGACCTGGCTTCAGCTCCAACTGACTCCTCCAAAAACTTAACCCAAAGTGTCGATACTTTTCCACTTGGTAAGCGGTCAACTCCCATAAGTTGTCCACTTGCGCCATTCACTAATCCGTCACTAGTATTGATATTCACTGTTATCATGTACTTTGCGGTAGTTTTAAGGATGAGGGTATATGGAAGGCCTTGGGTGTCCGAGGTTTTGAATCCTTTAACGTTTTCCAAGATCCTTATTTTATTTGCAGGAGTCACCGATGCAGCTTTTATTGTATCCTTTGCTGTAGAAATAAATTCTTCAGTATTGATTTGTGCCAGTTTCATTATGTTATAACTGTTTGCCTTTGCATTTGACAAGCACAATCTTCGCGTTGTCGCATGATTTCTGTGAGTTCATAAAACTTAAACAGATCCCAAAGTGCAGTCCCTGCAATAACGCCGTAGTTGTATCTAGGGTTAGAATGGAATATCCATCTATCACCAACTGGAAAAAGTTGTTTTAAATCTCCAAAGGCAATTATTGAAATTCCGCCAAAATATTCCGTTGTTCTAAATATTTGTTTTAGCCGACTATCCAAATTAGACAACATTTTGGCACCCACCATTGATATCTCATCAATTATTATTAGCTTTAGGTCCATAAGCTTCGAATAAATGGTGTTGAGAACATCGTTATTCAAGGGCCGGAGTCCAACTGAAGACTGGTTCACCGGTAATGAAATAAGCGAATGCAATGTGAGACCTCCGATTCCAAAGGCGGCTTTTCCTGTTGGGGCACAAAGCAATATTTTAGTCACTTCTGGGTTGCTACCCGCCACGGTGGTAAACCTCAACATAAGCGACTGATAAACTGTAGAAATAAGTCTACTTTTTCCCACTCCTGCACCGCCGCCCACATATTCGTAAAAGGGGTTATTAGCGTTGACTCTATGCATTACGTGGGCATAATATTGACGCTGCTTCCTGTTTAGTGAGCGCACCAGCTCAAACAAATCGTTTTCAGGTATCAGCGGTAGCAGTTTTATAACTCTGGGTCCATTTTCATCAGAGCTATGATTGGTTTCGCTTTCTTGAAAAACATTTTGGTCTCTTGCTACTTCTGGAATTGCAAATCCTCTGAATTCTTCATCCAAAAGTTGCGAAGCGGAAGATTCCTGGTTATCTTCATTATTTTCCCTTTGAACATCCTGTAAAATTTGTTCAAATAAATCTTCATGCATTGTATCATATTTTTTCCTGTTGGCCTCAATTATGATTTTGTTATTATTATATGTAACTTCGTTGTCCTTATTTACAATTTCAATATCTTCATTGCGCCAGGGAAAAAAGAGTCACGAGTTCTCTGAAATAATCTGGTCTGGATTCATTTTTGCTGAACCTTCTCTATCTCAGAATATATGGATGCTTTCGTTTCCTCATGTATCCTGATCCATTTTGTAGTTGATATTCAGGCACCTCATCAATGTTACTATCTTCTTCTATAGTCCCATTATTTTCTTCTGCAGGATTTCCTTCTTCGATGTTATCATCATCCTCCATGGCAGTCTCATCCGTACTCAACACTTGATACAATACTAATATATGGAAAATTACCGAAGTTAAAATTTTTAAAATTTGACACCATAATTGCCAAGGGAATATCTTGTTTATCGCCATCTTACACTAAATCGATACCTTTTGTGTTGTTATCGAAATAATCGATAGGTAGAACAATCTACTTATGTATTAAAAACTAAAATTCAATAGCTTATGCTTAAAATATTAGAACATTCGTAATGTAATAGCTGATACTGTTATCTAAAAATGCACCTGTATTTAAGGATATTGATTACACTAAAAGTAGAAATGTATTATTTTAAAATGCTACGCTGTAATATTTTATTACATACATAATTATGTATACAGTGTATGTATACTATACACATATGTATGTATGTATGTATGTAGATACCTACAAAAATATGTACATACGTACATCCATACCTACATATGTAAATAATATTCATTAAATATGTATGCACATACAGACATACATAAATATGTACATATATATATATGCACATATATATATATATATATATATGCACATATGTATACATATATATATGCACCTATGTATACATATATGTGGGAATGGGTCGAGAGACGAGAAGCGGTCGATTGTACTGAACCAGTTCAGAGGTGCATAATTTAAAGTTTATCAACGATATCGATGACAAACCATCGATATCAATTGAGAAAAGAGTTTTATGGCGTCAAGTTGTGTCGACCGGTTGTGTTCCTCGTGGCTGCTCGAATAAGAAGAGTGTAGTTATGTGGTAATTAAATGATAAATGCATAAAGAAATAATGTTAAATAAAACTGATTGATTGTGAGTAAAAACGGCCTAGAAATTCGGGAGGAAAAAGTGGGATTGCACTAACAGTCCCACAAATTGGTGTCAGAAGTGAGATATGTACATTTACATAGTGCATCGAACTTAAGTGCAGTTGAAAGATGTTGTTAAATAACGAACACTAATAATTAAAACAAATCGTTCGAGGCGGAAAATTCATTAAAATTGAGTCGCCAAAGACAGAAAGTTCGGAGAAAATGTGTGTTTGATTTAACCTTAATGTACAAAGAGCGGTAAAAAAAAAAAAAACCACCCCAATTGATGAATGCTTGTATGTTAGAGAGAGACAGAGAAACGTCCAAGTTCAAGTGAGAGTGAAAAGTGTGGAGGTGCGAACAGTATAGAACCCTGAAGTTTGCGTGGCAAAGAGGCTGAAAACGCAAAGAGTTTGACGATCGTTGGAATTTTGCACAAATTTACGTGGCAATGAGGCTGGTATAGCGTAATTTTGGTAAATGTGTTGGAGTATCGTCGTGGGAACTATTCACTGAGATAGTAGATTTATGTGGCAAATGGCCTGGAACATAGAACATAGAATCTATGTGGTGAGCAGCTGTACCTAGAGTGGGAAATTCTTGAGAATTGGCGGCAAGCGAAGCTTGTGAAAATTGGCGCCAAGCGAAGCTTGTGAAAATTGGCGGCAAGAGAAGCTACAACAATTGGCGGCAAGAGCGAGAAAGCATTAGACGCACAAGTTTGGCGGCGTCACTGCGAAAAAATTTGTACAAGAGGGAGACATCGGCATTGGCGGCAAGAGCGAGAAAGCATTAGACGCACAAGTTTGGCGGCGTCAGTGGAAAAGTTTGTACAAGAGCGAGGCATCGGCATTGGCGTCACGAGCGAGACAGCGTTAGTGAGAGCATTCGTGAGAGATCGGCATATCAGCAGAATTGGCGCGAATAAACGGCGTTGGTGAGTCAACACGAGCGAGCGAGAGGGCAACATAGTGGTGAGCCAGATGTTTATGTTAATTAACATTATGTTTACAGAACGAAAAATGTTATAATTTAAATTGAGTTGATGCAATCATTATAACTAATCATTTAAAGATTGGCTTGAATAAAAGTAAAGTAAATTAATGTTGATTCAAAAGTAAAGTAAATAAATTTGGAATTCAAAAGTGAAGTAAATAAATTTGGAATTAAAAGAAAAGTAAATGTTGAAAGAGAAATAATTATATTTTGTAATTGCTAAAAGAAGAGAAAATTAAATTACTAACAATAGAGTAAGATTATACTTTTGTAAAATATATTGAAATTTCAGCTGTAACGAGTAAGCTACGACGAATACAAAATGAATAGAGACGAAGTATTAAGTTTAAATGTAAATGAGCTCAAAGCAAAGTTGGCCAGTTTGAATTTGGCAATAACTGGTAGAAAGACATCGTTGCAAGATCGTCTTCTCGAACATTTCGGTGGCTGACGAAGTCGAGGTTGAATCCGAAAGTGATGATGCGGGATCATTTCAGTCTACGGCACCAACTGTAGTTAGAAATAATTTTACTTTGCGCGACATTGAGGATTCTCTTTCTTCGTTCAATGGGTCAGGTCAACCGTCTATAGAAAATTGGTTACGGGATTTTGAAGATAATGCAGAAGCAGTTCAATAGAACTCTTTACAGAAATTTATCTATGCGGAGCAATTATTAAAAGGTGCAGCAAAAGTTTTTGTACGTAGTGAGCGAGGAGTGACTGATAGGATATCATTAAAAAGAATTTTGTTAAGCGAGTTCGGCTCAGAAGTATCAGCAATTGAAGTACATAAATTGTTGCGAAATAGAAGTAAACGCCCAAATGAAGATTTTCGTGAGTACCTTTATAGTCTGAGAGAAATAGGCAGTTCCATAAATTTAGATGAAGCTAGTCTTATAGAATATTTCATAGAAGGAATACCTGATTCAAAAGCTAACAAAAGTAACTTGTATCAGGCAAAGACAGTCATTAAGCTGAAGGAACAGATTACAATTTACGAAAAGATTTACCTTCGTCACCCTCAAGTGGTAAATAGAAACATAAATCATAATGAGAAGGATGATAAAAAAGAGGAAATATCTAAACAACCGAGAAAATGCTATAAGTGTGGCGAAGTATCTCATTTGATGAGTGAGTGTCCGAAGATTAAGTGCTTTAAATGCGATCAGATAGGGCATAAAGCATCAGTATGCCCGACACGTAAATTAGATACTAAAAAGGAATACAGTAGGGCTAGTACAATGTCAAAAGAAATCAATGTAAAAGGAAAAGCTATTTTCAAAACAATATCATGTGGAAACGTTAAGCTGTCTGCACTCATAGATACAGGATGTGATCTATGTTTAATAAGAGATGATATTATCAGAAAACTTCATGGTATAGAATTAAACGATGAACGAAACCGTTTATTGGGAGTGTGTAAAAGTGAATTAAACACTATAGGTAGTTTTAAAGCGCAGGTGACTATTGATGGTCTTCAATGGCCCTTAACGTTCCACGTTTATAGAAAAGAGGATATTGACTACGAAGTAGTGATTGGAAACAACATTTTAGAATTAGCTAATTTGGTTATCACAAAAGGAAATGCTACTTTTAAGCCTAGAGAAGAAGAAGAAGTGATGCCAAACACAGAAGCGAAAGAAACTGTACACAATGAAGAAGTGAAAACTCCAAAGGGTATGTTACAGGAATTTGAGAGTTTGTGTTTATTAGCTGAAGAAGAAAAGAGTGAAATAGATTTGTGCCATTTAACTAAATCGGACGTCAAAGAAGTCAAGCAGCTTATTCACAGTTATGTACCACAGTCTTCAAAGAAGAGTCCAGTCGAAATGAAAATATTATTAAGTGACGAATGCCCAGTATACGAACGGCCGAGGCGTTTATCTTTCGTTGATAAGGGTATCGTGGACTCAACAGTAGAAAAATGGTTAGCCGAGGGTATGCCGAGAATATGCGTCTGCTATAGTTCTTGTTCCAAAAAAGGATGGAGGAAAAGACTTTGCTGTGATTATAGACGTTTGAATGCTAAGATTGTAAGAGAACATTTCCCAATGCCACTTATAGATGATGTAATTGAGAGATTGCAGGGTAATACAGTGTTTACAACCTTGGATCTTGAAAATGGATATTTTCATGTTCCTGTGGAGCCCAACTCAAGGAAGTATACTGCTTTTGTGACACATAGCGGTCAGTTCGAATTTTTGTATGTCCCATTTGGAATTTCGAATTCCCCTCATGTGTTTTCCCGCTACATCTTTGCAACATTTATTGATTTGATTAGAGATGGCACAGTCGTAACATATATGGATGATCTAATTATTTCTTCAAAGGATATTAAAGAAGGAATTTACAGGCTGAAATGTGTGTTAAATAGGGCATTTGAGTTTGGTTTGCGCATTAAATGGCAGAAGTGTCAGTTCTTAAAAGAAAGTATAGAGTTTTTGGGATACATTGTCGAAAAGGGTTCTATAAGGCCTTCCAAAGCAAAAACACAGGCGGTGAAAAATTACCCAAAACCACAGAATTACAAGGGTGTACAAAGGTTTCTTGGGCTAACTTCATATTTTCGTCGTTTCATAGAGTCTTACGCATTGATAGCGAAACCACTGTCAGACTTGTTAAGAAAAGATGCAACGTTTGTGTTCGGTGACGATCATCAAATCGCATTTGAACAGCTAAAGGCAGCCTTGATTAGCGCACCAGTTTTACGATTGTATAACCCAAAGGCAGTAACTGAAGTACACACTGATGCGTCCATGTTTGGTTACGGAGGAGTTCTTCTACAAAAAGATAGCGATGATCAGTTATTCCATCCAGTACAATATCTCAGCCGGAAAACCAAGCCTGCGGAAGAAAAATATCACTCATACGAAATGGAAGTGTTAGCAATAGTGGAGGCGTTGAAGAAGTGGCGCGTATATTTACTAGGAATAGAATTTAAAATCATAACAGATTGCAATGCTTTTGCAATGACAATGAAAAAAAGAGACATTCCAGTAAGAGTTTCGCGTTGGGCTTTATTTCTTCAAGAATTCAAGTATGAAATTGAACATAGAAGTGGCAGTAAAATGAAGCATGTAGATGCTCTAATTCGTATGTCCTGTTTAATGTTAGAGGATTCAATGCATCACAGACTTAAAATAGCTCAAGCTAGTGATGATTGGATTAGGGCAGTGACAGCTGTTTTAGAGCATCAGACTTATGAAGATTTCTTTATAAAAAACGGTGTTTTGTACAAGGATCCCATTAAGGATTTAATTGTAGTCCCATCACTTATGGAAGAGGAATTAATTAAGATTGCACATAGAAAGGGTCATTTTTCGGCCAAAAGAACTCAAGAGGAAGTTGAGAGAAAGTTTTACATACCGAAGTTGTTCCAAAAGGCCTCTGAGATTGTAAAAAATTGTATAGAATGCATTGTTTCGGAAGGTAAAGCAGGCAAGAAAGAAGGTTTCTTAGCTCCAATAAATAAAGAAGATAAACCTTTAGGGACTTATCATGTTGATCATGTAGGACCTATGGATCCGACAGCGAAGAGTTATAACTATCTATTTGTACTTGTCGACGCGTTTTCGAAATTTGTGTGGCTCTATCCAACAAAAAATACGGCATCAGAAGCGGTAGTAGATAGACTCAGGCGTCAAGCATTAGTTTTTGGAAATCCAGGGCGTATTATATCAGACAGAGGTGCAGCATTTGTTTCTCACCAGTTCGGAGATTATTGTTAAGAGCAAAACATTCAGCATTTAATGATAGCTACCGGAGTACCTAGGGGAAATGGTCAAGTTGAACGTATCCATAAGATAATTATTCCTATGCTAACAAAACTTTGTTATGAAAAACCGACTATGTGGTATAGGTACGTTGAAAGAGTGCAGCAAGCAATCAATAGTACCCCTCCTAGAAGCACAAAAGTGTCACCATTTAAATTATTAACCGGGGTTGAGATGAGGACTAATAGTTTCCCTGAGTTACAAGAACTTTTGGAAGAGGAAGCCATAGAAGAGCTAGAAATTGAACGCACTAACGTTCGTCAAGAAGCTCAGCATAATATTGAGAGAATCCAAGAGGAGAATCGTAAAAGTTATAACAAAAAACGAAAAAGGTAGTTGAGTATAAAATCGATGATTTGATAGCAATTAAGCGAACGCAATATGGTTCAGGATTAAAACTTAAGGCTAAATATTTTGGACCATATAGGGTGGTGAAAGTTAAGTCTCATGGACGATATGACGTAGAAAAGGTAGGAGGTCACGAAGGTCCTGGGAAAACCTCAACTGTCGCAGAGTATATGAAGTCGTGGAATGGTCAAGTGAATTCATCGGGCGATTCAACATTCAAGGCGAATGATAAGTCAGTCCGGCCGAATGTGGGAATGGGTCGAGAGACGAGAAGCGGTCGATTGTACTGAACCAGTTCAGAGGTGCATAATTTAAAGTTTATCAACGATATCGATGACAAACCATCGATATCAATTGAGAAAAGGGTTTTATGGCGTCAAGTTGTGTCGACCGGTTGTGTTCCTCGTGGCTGCTCGAATAAGAAGAGTGTCACATAACTACATAGCTATGGTTATGTGGTAATTAAATGATAAATGCATAAAGAAATAATGTTAAATAAAACTGATTGATTGTGAGTAAAAACGGCCTAGAAATTCGGGAGGAAAAAGTGGGATTGCACTAACAGTCCCACATATATATATATATGTATATATGCACATGTATATATGTATATATGTATATATATACACATAAATATATATGTATGTATATAGATATATATATTTCAACCCTATAGCTCTTAAGATGGCTGAGTAAAACGCGTACGCACCGACGGAAAGACGGACATGGCTATATCGAGCTTCTCATGCTGATCAAGAATATATATACTTTATGGGGTCCGAAACGTCTCCTTCTGTGCGTTACAAACATCTGACCAATTTTATAATACCCTCTGCAAGGGTATAAAAATATCAAAGAAGCTAACTTCGGCAATGCCGAAGTTTATATACCCTTGCAGTCCTTGGCAATAATTTTTTTACATTTTGAAATTTCTTTCTCTGCAACTCAATTCATCAATACACAAACGAAACATTCAAATTATTTCTCTTTTTACTACAAATTTTTCATCCATCATTCCGTAAGCAAAGCACAACACGCATACACATACATACATAAGTGTAGCGCTACGTCTGTGTGTGCGTATGCATGTGCTATTGTGCAATCCTATTTGATTTGCTGATGACGTAGAACCGATTTGTATTGACTGTAACTTGTGTTCTATTTATCCGATTGATTTGCTGATCACGTAGAACCGATTTGTATTGACTGTAACTTGTGTTCTATTTATCCGATCAAACTCAAATTTGGGGATCTGAGATTTTATATCAAATTCTATTATATTGGTAAATTTCATGGGGATACTCCAATTTTTGAAAAAATTGTTGTTCTAGAGCTATATGATACAGTAGTCCGATCCTGACAATTTTCATACTTTATTATCTCCCGGCTAAAAGTAGCTCAAATATGAAATTTCATTCCGATAGCTCTTAAGATGCCAACGTGAAGTTGATTTGCACAGACGGACGGACGGACAGACGGACATGGCTATATCGACTCAGCTTCTCATGCTGATCAAGAATATATATACTTTATGGGGTCGGAAACGTCTCCTTCTGTGCGTTACAAACATCTGACCAATTTTATAATACCCTCTGCAAGGGTATAAATATCAAAGTATCAAAGTACAAAGTACATACAGTTCGTGTAGCGCTACGTCTGTGTGTGTGTATGCATGTGCTCTGTTTGATTTGCTGATGACGTATGTAGTAGCTGCCGTCAGCGCTTGAACCGATTTGTACTGTCTGTAACTTGAGTTCTATTTTTCCGATCAGATTCAAATTTTGGGATCTGAGATTTTATACCAATTTCTATTATATTGGTAAATTTCATGGGGATACTCCAAATTTTGCAAAAATTTTTGCTCTTGAGCTATATGATATAGTAGTCCGATCCTGACAATTTTCATACTCAATCATCTCCCGGCCAAAAGTAGCCCAAATATGAAATTTTATTCCGATAGCTCTTAAGATGCCAGCGTGAAGTTGATTTGCACAGACGGACGGACAGACGGACATGACTATATCGACTCAGCTTCTCATGCTGATCAAGAATGTATATACTTTATGGGGTCGGAAACGTCTCCTTCTGTGCGTTACAAACATCTGACCAATTTTATAATACCCTCTGTATAAAAAAAAAATATATATATACCACTCACACAAAACAATACACATTACAGAGGTCTACTGAAATAAAAAAAAAAAACGCAAATAACAGAATAAAAAGAGAGAGGAAATAATTCTACATAAGCTGATTTCCCAAATATTTCTAAAGGGAAAAAACACAAAATTTTTTAATAACACTTTAAATATTAACACTCTAATATTATCTTTATATACAATACTTATTAAAATACACATCCTATAATACTACTATATATACTAGTTTTACATTACCCTTTTATACACAAACAATTACAAAAAAAAAAAATTTAATTTCTTAAACATAATTTTGATATACACAAAGTCAAAAAAAAAAGAAAAAAAAAGAAGATAAATTCGATAAAGAGAGATTTTTTTTCTTCATTCTTTACAAATGTCCAAGAATAGTTTAGTAAGCAAGACCAAGTCCAGATTAGGCCTTAGGAATAGCGCTAGCTTGCCAGAAATCAGGTAGGAGGAAATTGCGCAAACCGAAGCCATGACAGATTCAGGACACGCCACTAATCATTCTAGGAACACTAGCCCCGCTAGTGCCGGGTTACCTTTGATCGACACTGCCAGTATTTCCCTTAACACCTCTATTAATATGACTCTTAACCCAACTGATGTTTTGGCTTTTGTTAAACAATTGCCTATTTTTAATGGTGATTCGGGTACCCTCGATAGCTTCATAACCAGTGTGGAGGAAATAATTATGCTCATCCGTGGCACAGACCAAACTCCATACGGGCAAATCTTATTGGGTACAATTCGTAATAAAATCAGTGGTAAAGCAGACCAAGCATTAAGTAATCTTGGCACAAGACTCGAATGGGACAATATTAAAGAAAATCTGAAACGCATTTACGGTTGCAAAAAAACGGAACCAATGCTTATTCACGAATTACAAACTCTACCGGCTAATCTACCCTTAGGTAACTTATTCTTTGAAATCACGAAACTAAGGAGTCAGATATTGAACCTCCCACCTGCCCCTGTGCGTCATTTGCAAACCCCTTGCCCTATAACAAAAAGAATGTATATCGATGAAACGTGTCTCTACGCATTCCTAAGAGGCCTTCGTGACCCTCTCAAAACAATTATTAGAACCAAGGACCCTGCTAGCATTGAGGAAGCGTATGAATGGTGTCAAAAAGAAAAAAGTTTTTACTATCAAGGTCAGAACAAAACACAAAACTTTAATTCAAACAGAGGCAGACCATACGACAAGAACAGTAACCAGACATATAACGACTCTAACCCTAATAGGAACAATAATTCTTACAATTCATCAAACCAAAATCCTTTTAGACAACAAATGAACTACAACCAAAATCATAATAATAATTCGGGTCAAAATACCCAAAATCACCCTAACAGACAATATAACAACCAGGGAAAGACTACAACCAAAATCATAATAATAATTCGGGTCTTAATACCCAAAATCACCCTAACAGACAATATAACAACCAGGGAAAGACTAATTCAAACTTTCACAACATTAATGAGAAAGGAAATTTTTCACAAACAGCCTCGACGAACCAGTCGGATACATAAATAGGAAAAACCATGGCTCTACACTCCCTTATGTACTACTAACCCCTCTCAATACAACGACCCCCCTAAAGTTCATGATCGATACAGGATCAACCTTTTCATTTTTGGACCCGAGCCTAGCAAACAAAGACAACGTCTTAGACGTAACAGACAATATAATTATCACAACTATACTGCACAGTTACTCAATAAAAAATAAAATATTTTTAACAATGCCATCAGAGTTCAACGAACCAGGACAAATGAGCCTCCTACTCTTCAAATTCCACCCATATTTTAACGGATTGCTGGGTATGGATTTTCTAACAAAACATAAAGTTAAAATAAACATGGAAGAGTTCAAACTCGAAACACCTCACGCTTCTCTCGACATTTTTACAGAAATAAACAACTCCTCAGATTATCATGTAATAAAACCACAAACTAAAACTCGCGTCAACCTCCCAGTTAATCTAAACACTATCAATTCCAACCTTTATATTTCGGGAGGACTTTACACTGCAACAGGCGGGTCAAGTTCTCTAGAGATTGTTAATTATTCCGAGGAAGAACTTTGTCTAGATCAACCATTAGAAGTAGCTCCTTTTAATGAAGAATCCTTCAACCAAACACGGGACCTCGTATCACAACCGGAACAACTATCTGAGAAAAAACACCTCACCGAACTTATACGAAGCGAATATTTGAATAAAGAAGAAAAGGAGGGTTTGCTAGAGGTTTGCAAGAAATTCCATGTTTTTTTCTATGACGACAACTCACCATTGACTTTTTCCAATGTAGTTAAACATTACATTCCTACTACAGACAATATACCAATCCATGTAAAGACATACCGATACCCATATATACACAAAGAAGAGGTCCGCAACCAAATTGCGAAAATGTTAGAACAAAACATCATTAAAAACAGTTATTCCCCTTGGGTCGCACCTGTATGGGTGGTTCCGAAAAAAACAGATTCTTCCAATATAAAGAAATGGAGACTGGTAATCGATTATAGGAAACTTAATGACAAAACCATAGCGGACAAGTATCCTATCCCCAACATAAACTCATAAAACAGCATTTTCAGTTGAAAATGGTCATTACGGCTTTCGGGTTGAAAAACGCCCCTGCTACCTTTCAAAGAGTAATGGATAACGTATTGGGGGAACTCATAGGAAAGATCTGCTTAGTTTACCTCGATGACATTATCATTTATTCGACTTCTCTACAAAAGCACCTAACAGATTTGACTTCCGTTTTTCGAAAACAACAGAAAGCTAACTTAAAATTACAAATAACCAAATCTAACTTCCTTTGAAAAGAAATTGACTTCTTGGGGCATATAGTCACTCAGGAAGGTATCAAACCAAACCCGGATAAAATAAAAACTATCAAAGATTTCCAATGCCCCAAAAACGCAAAGCAAATCAAATCATATTTGGGCTTAATCGGCTACTACAGGAAATTCATAAAGGATTTTGCTAGAATCACTAAACCTTTAACAAAACAACTAAAAGGGGGAAAATCAATTATTATAGACAAGGAATTCTTTGAGGCTTTTGACCTTTGTAAGACCTTACTTACGAACGATCCTATACTACAACACCCAGATTTCACCAAACCCTTTACACTTACCACTGACGCTAGCAATTTTGCCATAGGGGCCGTCCTTTCACAAGGCCCAGATAGCTCAGATAAGCCAATTTGTTTCGCCAGCAGAACTCTAACAGAAACAGAAACATGTTACTCAACTATTGAAAAAGAATTGCTGGCTATAATCTGGGCAGTAAAATACTTCCGTCCATATTTGTATGGAAATAAATTCAAAATAGTTACAGACCACAAACCACTAACCTGGCTAGGAAATTTCAAAGGCCAAACCCCTAAACTTCTCCGTTGGAAATTAACATTGTCCGAATATGACTACACTTGGCCCTCGCTTAACACGGGGGTTACGTTCCTAGAAATCCTCGTGTTAAGCGAAATCGTGTTAAGCGAAATATGGATTCAGTACAAAATAAGGGGTTACGTTCTCAAAATTCAAAATTGGCAGAAAAAAATTTGTTATTATTCAAGTTTGGTTTGTTTTTATTAAAGTTTCATACATTTGTTCAAAATTAACCAAATGTTATTATGTATATGGCTTTAATAAATGCATAACATTCATATTTTCCAAATTAAAAGTTAGTATTAAATAAACAAAGGTGCTTCATTTAATTAATTAACATGTTAAACTTTATAGAAACTTAAAAAGTAAGGATCATATGTTTCAATTCATATCAAATTTGAAATGCATTTGGTGGCATTTATAGTTTAAGCCAATTTGTTTCAACATATTTTCTTTTTTAGTGGCTCCTTATCAAAAAAATCAGTCATTTTCGATTGTTTGGTGGCTTTTAAAGCTTCTTTATCGCACTCCTTTTAAGTCAAAAGTATTTTTTCCAACTCTTTCTTAAACTTATGTCGTCGTTCGATGACCGGATCTGAATTTAAGAAGCACGATTCTAAGCTGCTAGCATATGCGAATCCTTCTTGTAGCTTTTCTATCGTTAAACTAATCGGGTCGGTTTCTCCAGAGCTGCTGTCATCTGATTTCGAATTGTTTGCTTCATTCACAGCAAGAAATATATATATCGGTATTTTGCATTCGTGTAAGAACGAGGTTTTTTGCGTGTTAAAAAGGGGATGGGAGCAAATTTGTAACCGTGTAAGACCGAGTTCGTGCTAAAAGAGTCCGTGCTAAGTGAGAGCCAAGTGTATAATATAGTCTATAAAAAAGGTTCCCAAAACGTAATAGCAGATGCTCTCAGTAGAATAGAACCTAACATGTGCATAAACGACAATAACCCCACAATACACCAGAGTATACCTACAACCAAAAACCCATTAAATCATTTCTCTATCCAAGCAACGTTTAAAATCGATCAGTTGGCCTCCCTTGTTAAAACCACCCCATTTGCCCATAAGATTCGTACTTGTATATCCGAACCAGCCTACACCTTAGAAATGACTGGCAATATTTTGAAAACCTTACTAAAACCCAACAAAACTCTAGCAATTCACTCCCCGGACGAGATATTCGATGTAATAAACAAAGCATATCTCAAATATTATGCAGAGGCTAAACTATACAAGATAGTTAGATGTTTATCTTTTCTAAAAGAACCCACAGACTCAGTCGATATCGGAAACCTAATTAAAACATACCACACCAATAACAACCATAGAGGAATTGACGAGACGTATGAACACTTAAATCGAGAAATCTATACTCCCTTGTTAAAAGACAAAATCTCCCAAATTATCCGAGAATGCGAAGTATGTAAAGTATGACAGACAACCACAAAAGCCACCTTTTGTCTTACCAGAAATACCAAACGGGCCGTTGGATATCATCCAAACCGACATTTACACCATAAATAATAACTATAACTTGACTATCATCGACAAATTCTCCAAATTCGCACAAGCCTACCCATTGACTAATAGAAACTGTGTTAGCGTTATAAAAGCTTTTAAAACTTTCATGAAACAGTTCGGCTTACCTAAGAAAATTGTTCTTGACCAGGGGGCCGAATTTTCAGGAACAATTTTTAAAGACTTTATAGAGCAATATAATATTGAGCTACATGTTACTTCATTCCAACAGTCTAGTAGCAACTCAACAGTTGAAAGGCTACATTCCACATTGACAGAAATATATAGAATAATCCTTAATAAAAGCAAGGAATTAAAATTTACATTGGACCATGACAAAATAATCGATGAAACTATTATAACTTACAATATTGCCATCCACTCAAGTACTAATCTTACCCCCTACGAACTGTTTACTGGACGGACACATATTTTTGACAAGACTATTAAATTTAATAATGAACATGATTATCTCACAAAATTAAACGAGTACCAAAGCACATTATACCCTTCTATTAAAGTACATCTAGAACAACAGACTACGAAATGGACAGAAAAACTGAACGAATCAAGGATAGAACCTCCCTCAATACCATCAGGCAACATAATTTTTAGAAAAGAAAACAGAAGAAACAAGATTACCCCTAGATTCAGCAAACACAAAATAGTACTGGATAACGGAATAACAATCAGAACAGCTAAAAGACAAAAATTACACAAACAAAAAATAAGAAAAATAACAAAAAATTTTAACAACACATAATCACATACGTTACCACCAGCAATTAACTCTACTATAAATTAAATACTTACAGGTTGCCATTAGGCACTAGGCACGCCTAGTAATCGATACTTTGGACAAGGATCAGCCTTTTATTAAAGTTAACATAGGTGTAGCCAGGGTAGTGGACTCTTTCAAAATAATAAACCATGTAATAGACTTAAACGACTACGTAACAAACGCAAACAAAATAACAGATATAATCAAAAACTTACCCGATGACTTAGAATTCTCCGAACTAAAGCTTATACTTCATAAAAAAATAACCCAAGTCGGCGATAGGTTAAATACCCCACTTCCCAGCACTAATAGACCAAGGCAGGGTTAATTAATGGAATAGGTAGTGTGGTAAAATTCGTTACCGGAAATATGGATGCCGAAGACGAAATTAAAATTAATAAAGAATTAGCAGATGTTCACAAAAACCTCGAACTCGAACAATCATTTCAAAAAGAAACATTTATTAGGTTTCGGAGTATCACAGATCATATAAATAAAGAACAGGAAACAATTAGCAATTTCGTAAACACCTATCAAAATAAAATATCTAAACACCTAGATACAGAAGAACGAGACTTAAAAATAAAGCAATATATTGCTAGGATTAATTACAATATAGACATTTTACTCAATCATTTAAACAATATTGCAGAAAGCTGAAATAGGCGAAGGCAAGGTTTGACATGAAGTGTTGATTCGGAAAACATTGAAGCAGATTCTTGGGGTGCAAGCCCGGTATTTATAGAAGAGCGTTTACATTGGTCTTATGGCCACTCCTTAACGGTACTTAAAGCTAGACATTATGCTTAAGTTCTAATTACTTATAATCTATCCCTAAAAGTATGTGGCCTAATCTTATCCCTAAAAGTATACTACACCTCCATTATTTTAAAAAGAAAAATTTATATTTTTCTAATATCCTTTTTATATTATTTTTATTCTATCTAAATGTACTGTTTGCTTTTTGTTTTTGTCATCCGCTATTACTATTGTTAGGACCACCTATGCTCTATATTGTATATTTGCCTGTGTATTTGTTATCTAATTTATGTCCTGTATCATTTTTTAAAAGTATTTCTTGTCCTTCAGTTAGCGATACTTTTTTTGTGTTTTTATCATATGTTTCTTTTTGTAATGCTTTAAATTTTTCGATAAGCAGTTTCGCTCTATTTTGTGCTATTTGTAATTTAAATTTTATTTCTTTATTGAAATCATCAATGTTGTAAATGGGTTCTATCGTTTCAGACGAGAATGGGACAGTTTTAGGATGTTTTGCAAAGACTAGTTCAAAAGGTGCATAACCATGTACGGTGGATGGAGTGGTGTTAAAGCAATATGTAAAGTATGCTAGATATTCATCCCAATCGTCTTTTTTTATGGATATATATGACCTGATGTATTCATTGAAAGTTCTATGGCTTCTTTCTACTGTTCCAAGAGTTTGATGATGGTGCGCCGTGGAGTTAATTTTAGTTATGTTAAAATTTTTTCAAAGTTCTATTAGTATTGAATTCATATATTCTGTTCCCATGTCTTTTAGAATTGTTTTCACTGAACCGTAAATTAAAATGAATTTTTCGAGTATTGCCTTTGCAACCACTTTTGCACTTTTGTTTGGTATTGGTATTGATATGAGATATTTGGACAGATCGCAGATAATAGTAACTGGGTATTCATTACCGTTCATTGTTTTTGGTAATGGTCCAATTGTATCTATTATTATTGTGTCAAAAGTGGTTGCAGGGGTTGGTGTTATGACCAATGGGGAGTGGTTGTGTCTGGTTACTTTGGCTAGTTTGCACTTTTCGCAATTTTTGATGTATGTTGCAACATCCCGAGACATATTTTTCCAAAAGAAATCTCTTTTTATTTTTCCTAGTGATCTGTTTACCCCGCAGTGACCTCCCTCTATTGGGTCATTATGATATTTATTTAATGTATTTCTTATTTCTTCTTTATTTGTTATTACTTTTACTTGAGGTAGAACTGCTATTTCTAAATGTTTTAATGTGTCTTTTAATTTTTGTTTTAGTTGACCTAAATAGTTTTTCTGACATGTCTATCTTCAGTTTATAGATTTTTTGAGCACCGGCTTCTTTTTCAAGCCTTGGAAGGAATCGATCTAGATCTATTCTTCCACTAATGATCAAATCGCCTATGTTGAAGGAGAGTAATTTTTCTTTATTTTTGGTAATAAAACATTTGCATTTTTTGAATTTAATTTGCGCGTATTTTTTGGCTTCGCTAGGATTTATTATTTCATAAATTCTTGGTGTTTCTATTCTGCTATTGTTAATTTTGTTTTCCTTATGTATTAATTTTTTTGTTTCTGATCTTGTTGCTACTTTAAGTATTTTATTAGTTTCTATGTTTTTTATATTTTCAAATTCAATTCTGGAGAGAGCATCCGCTGCGAAAGTTTCTTGTCCCCTGATGTATTCTATAGTAAAATCGAACTCTTCTAAATCTAGCCTTATTCTAGTAAGCTTTGACGATGGGTTTTTTAGAGAAAATAGGTATGTTAATGGCTGATGGTCAGTTCTAATTAGGAATTTTTTTCCGTATATGTATGGTTTGAAATATTGAATTGCCCAATTGCTGTTAATTCTTGCTCAATTGTCGACTTATTTCTTTCGCCTTTTGTAAATGCTTTAGATGCACATGACATGGGTAATTGGAGTCCATCATGTTCTTGGCTGAGGATGGCTCCACATGCGATCTTGCTTGCATCAGTTGTAATACAGAATTTTTTATTGAAGTCTGGATATTGGAGTATTTGTGGACTTAATAACTTGTTTTTTAAGTATTCGAAAGCTGCTTGACAGTTTGCATCCCAATTAAATTCTACATTCTTCCTTGATAATTTATTGATAAATTGTGCATGGTATGCAAAGTTTGGAATGAATCTACGGTAGTAATTACAGAATGCTACAAATCTTTTGGCTTCGTCGCCATTCTTGGGTGTCGGGTAATCTTGAATCGTTTTGAACTTGCTTTCGTCTGGTAAAATTCCTTTATTTGTGCATTTGTGTCCTAGAAAAGTAACTTCATGTCTGAAGAAAGAGCATTTGTCTGGGTGCAATTTTAAGTTATATTTTCGGCAAGTTTCAAAAACATACCTTAAGTTTCTGATCATGTGACTTTCAGAGCAACCAATTACAATTAGATCATCCATATAAAGGAATGATTGGGATGGTGATAGACCCGTGAATGCAAGGGACATTATTCTTTGAAACGAGTTTGGTGCAATTTTTAATCCGTATGGTAATCGCTTGAATCTGAATGAGCCCTTATCTGTGGAAAATTATGTTATGTCCCGAGATTTTTCTTCTAATTCTACTTGATGAAATCCTGACATTAAGTCTAAACAAGAGAAGTATTTAACGCGTCCTAGTTGGTCGAGGATATCGTACATTCTGGGTAGCGGGAATGTATCCGCTACTAGTTGTTTGTTAATTTTTCTATAATCAACTACCAATCTCCACCGTTTTTCATTGCTGCCAGGTAGCGACTTTTTAGGTACAATAAAATCGGACTATTGAACTCAGACATTGATGGTTCAATAATATCATCATTGATCAATTTGTCCACTTGTTTAATGATTTCGTTTTTTTGACTGTGTGCTATCCTGTAGTTTTTGGTGTAGACTGGTGTTGTGTCTTTGAGTCTTAATTTTTGTTTATAGAAATTGTTAGACGATATTTGTTCAGATTCTATTGCGAATACATCATCAAATTCTGAGCATAATTTATGTAGAGGTTCTTTCACGAAATCGGGAAAATGGGGTGCTAGTTTGTTCATTATTGTGGATTTATGTTTTGAATCATGTTGTTTGTCTATTTTCAAGATTTCAAAATCGGACAGTTTTTCATTTAATAGGTTTATATTTGTAATTTGCATGTCTGTGTTGTCAGTATTTAATATGCGGACATATGGGTTAGTCTTAGAAGCAATAGTGTTTGCGACGAATACCCCCGGGTGTAATTCTTGATTAGGGATAAAGATGTTATTATTGTTTGAGGATATTGTAATGCGTACAATTTTTTTTGTTCTAGGTGGGATATGGAATACATGTGTGTTTTGACTGATCCCTATATTGATTATAATTTTATTTCTTGATTTATATGGATCTATTATCAATTTGTTGGTGGAATAATTGAGTGTGCAATTGAATTTTTTTATGAAGTCAAGCCCTAAGATTCCATCACATGGGATGGGGAAATCATTTTCTATTACTTGGAAGGTGTGTACCGTTGAGAGGTTTCTGATCTTTAGTTTGGTTTCGCCTATTGTAAATAGGACGTCGTTGCCTATTCCACTAAGTTTTGTCCGTTTTTGTATGTTAACTGCATTGTCTTTTCTTAATATTTCTTGTTCTATTAGTGATACATCAGCTCCTGTGTCTAATAGTAATTTTATTGTCCCCACATCGTCAAAGTTTAACGTTATGTAGCTATTAAGGTTGCAATTTAAACTATATATTTTATTTGTTCGATTTTTTACACCAGAGGACTTTCGGAGTTTTCCGAATTTTCTTCTACATTTGTAAATCTGACATTATTTTGTTGTGTTTTAGGAGGATAATTAGTTTTGGTATTTCTATTGTTATAATTTCTTCGATTATAATTATTACTATAGTTATTGGGTTTCTATTTTGGTAATTATTATTATAATTTCTATTATTATTGTACGAGTTCATACTTGTGTAATTGTTTCTTTTAGTATAAAACACGCTGTGATCTTGTTCTATATTTGTAGATGTATTTACAAATTTAGCTATAACATCATTCATTTCAGTAAAATTGCCTGCTTCTATTATTGTTCTGACCTTTTCGTTATCGCAGTTCTTTATGCTTGATTTCACTGCTGTTTGAGTTGCATATTTCTTTGCTGTTTCAGAGTTTACGTTGTCTGTTATGAATGCGCATTTTAATGATTTAGTAAGATTTTCTATTTCTGTCATAAATGAATTTGCGTTCTTGCCATTTTGTTTTAAATTCATTAATCTTGCCTCTGCTACCTGAACTGTTTCACCCTTAATTTCTTTCTTTAATGTTTGGATTAGCCCATTTATAGTGTGTTCATTAGTAACTAGTAGTCTAACGTCCCCCTTTTAGTTTTGTTTTTATGACTTTAATAGCTTTTTCTTCATGTTCTGCTTTTATTTCATTGATTAATTCCAGTGAATCTATGGAACTTTGAATTGTTTGTACTCCACCATCATACTCCTGAATCAGCTTAGAAGCTGTATTAAGAAATTCAATCTTTGTTTGCACCATCTTTGGTTTTGTATTATCTTGAATGTTTTCTGGGTTATCTTTTACAACTGGTTCTTCTGTGTCTTTTGCTACTAGAGGTTCAAAAGTTGCTTCTAGATTCGAATCTACCGGTATTGTGAATTTTATATTATGTTTTGTTGCTATACTTATTAGTTGTTCATTTAAACTGTATATTAGCTCAGTAAAGCTTTTACTTCTAGATTCATTGCATATGTCTGTACTGCTACTCTTTATTCTATTGTAACTGTCGAAGATAGTTTCAAGGTGCTTGTTTATGGTTGGAGGGTGTATATAAATTGTTTTATTTAGGCACTTGTATGCTTCCTGAAATTTTTCTTTCAATATTTCTATGTTGTGGTCCATTGAAATTTTGTTACTTTTGGTTTTATCTTATTTTAATTAAAATAATTTTGTTCTCTTAATTATTTCATTTTCTGATTCTTCTATTTTTTTTTTCTTTGTTATTGTTTTTTCAAATTGTTTAAAATTATATTTTCTAATTTTTTTCTAATTTAATTATTTCCCAAAAAAATTTTGTAATTTTTCTTATAGGGTATTTAGACTTCGTTATTGGGCAGTTGTGATCTTGTGGAGCTTGCTGCGATCAGAAAGCTTTATGTGTGCTTGCAAGCTTTGTGGAATTTTCTTGAGCTTTTTTTTTTTTTTTAGAAGCTCGCTTTGATCGTGGCGAGCTTTACAACTGTGCTTATGTTGTTTGTGCAATTTTGAGTGCACATGGTTGACATGTGCTCTTTGTTAGGGTATGTTGGGGTATATACGGCTGATTGGAATTTAATATTTAATTATATAAATATATGTTTTTTTTATCTATTTTGTTAGTAATTATTTAATTAATTAATTATTTATAGTGGCAGCGCAAAAATCGCCTCTTGCCACAAAGGTGCCTTCATATAGCACACTTTTTGTTTTTTGTTAAATTTTTTATGTTGTTTCTGCATCTGCTGCTGTTGCTGGTTGCTGCATCTGGCTCTGTTGCTGTTGTTGTGTCGCCTGTTTGGTCCTCTGGTGCACCTTTTCCAGCTCGTCTACTTTATTCCACAGCTTGCTTGCTTCCGCCCAGGGTGGTGGCGGATCGTTGTTGATTTGGGCCAGTAGGGCCGCCCGCTGTTTCCTGAACCGGACCTGGTGGCCGCCTCGACGCTTCGGCCTTAACACCAGGGGGATGGCCGTTAGTGCGTCCTCTTCTCTCCTCCTTCTAGCAAGCTCTGCTCTTGCTGCTGGTTGCCTGGCACGGTACTCTTCTATGCTTAGCGGCCGTGGGCCGTCCAGTGGGCACTCCTCCAATGCCTTCTGGAGCGCTTCCTATGTATCCTTTGGCATTTGTTAATGTGGTCTGTCCTGATTTTTTTTCTCACTTTGCCTTTTTTTTCTTATGGCAAGGATTATTTTGTATTATTATTATTGCCTTTTTATTTATTGCCAATGTTAGGCAGGATCGCCATGAAATAGGCGAAGGCAAGGTTTGACTTGAAGTGATTTATTGGGGCCGCAAGCCCGGTATTTATAGGAGAACGTTTACATTGGTCTTATGGCTAGTGTCCTTAACGGTACTTAAAGCTAGACATTATGCTTAAGTTCTAATTACTTATAATCTATCCCTAAAAGTATGTGGCCTAATCTTATACCTAAAAGTATACTACAAAGCCTATTGTTCACAAGATTAAACATAATCCCTAAATATATCTTAAACACAGAAGAAATTCAAAAAATAAAAAACATATTTCAACAACAAAATGTAACAATAAACTTAGATCACAAAATGTACAATGTTCTGTCTCTAGAATCAATAACAAAAAATAAAACACTTGTTTTTAAAATAAAGATTCCTATACCATCAAAAGTACATTATGAATATGACCAACTAATACCCTTACCATTTAATAACACAAAATTTGTAACACTACCCAATCACATTATTCAAAATAAGTTAACAATTAAGGAATTAAACTCACCATGTATTAAGTTGGGCAAATTATATGTATGTGAGACCCCAACTTTAGTTACAAACCCCCCCTGCCTATCAAACCTACTTAACAACAGTATGGCGACTTGCAACGTCATCGACGGGGGTCAACCGCAACGAATCTTCGCACCAATAAAGGGACTGCTACTAATCTTCAACGCCAAAAACATAAACCTCACTTCCACTTGTATACCAGCCAAAACTCTTAGCGGATCCATTATCATCCACTATGATAACTGCTCAATATCCGTGGATGGCATTAAGTACGTCGACGCCGCCACCACTATCGAAAACAAATTCGATATCAACTTTCCACATATTAACAACTTGACCATAAACAATTCTACAAAAAATCTGAGTTTGTTAAACTTACACCTTTACGACCTACAAAACGATCAGGAAGTCTTCCAGATAAGACAGCAAGCTGCCACGCATCTGACAACTGTCTATGTGCTCATCATCGGATTGTCAATAGCCACAACATTCGCCTGGATCTACAAACGAAGGACCATTGCGTTTTCGCCTCCCATCGTTAATCCAATTGTCACTCCAGCCACAACCGTCTTGGACATGCCATCGTTATGGCCATCGTTCCAAATTAGGGGGGGAGGAGTTATCGGCAACAGCTCTGCGTCACCCCCGCTCAAACCCCCTCGGACATTGTCCCACTAACTACACAATGTCATTCAACTCATACATTGTGTGGTCCGTCTCTTGCAACTTGACAACAATTAGCTAACACGTCATATTCGAAAACTTAAGTTTTAATGTAAACAACTTTTATGTACTTTATAATCGACATCCGGCGTAAAGCCGAATCAGCGGTCTCAATATACATAGCCCTTATATATATATATTATGTACTTTACTATACATAGCCTCTGCGTAGGCTTCTTAAATGAAAATCAATAAACCAGAGATCACTTATAAGTTGAAATCGGAAAAGAGCAGTTGTGTTTATTTGGTCATTCAATCATATCAAACAAAAATTAACTACAAGCCTCAAGACACCCAGAGGATCAAAAGCACTCAAAGGCACTGGAGAGAGGCGAGTTACCAGTCACTCGTGTGCTTGCTGCGAACGACCGGCTGGACTGCCATTCGGGCGTCAAGCAGAAGAGTTGCCAGATGGCTTACGTATGATAGGGCTGTATACACAACCCCCCTTAACACCCAGATGACTCATAGAAGTGAGTGGGCCGTCTCATGCGAGCAGAACGTCGTAGCATCGGTGAGGCATGCCATGACATGGTTACTGGAAAGAGGAACTTCCGTGTTGTCATCACGGGATCTGAGATTTTATACCAAATTCTATTATATTGGTAAATTTCATGGGGATACTCCAATTTTTGCAAAAATTTTTGTTCTAGAGCTATATGAATAGTAGTCTGATCCTGACAATTTTCATACTTTATCATCTCCCGGCTTAAAGTAGCTCAAATATGAAATTTCATTCCTATAGCTCTTAAGATGCCAGCGTGAAGTTGATTTGCACAGACGGACGGACGGACGGACAGACGGACATGGCTATATCGACTCAGCTTCTCATGCTGATCAAGAATATATATACTTTATGGGGTCGGAAACGTCTCCTTCTGTGCGTTACAAACATCTGACCAATTTTATAATACCCTCTGCAAGGGTATAATAAAAAGGGAAAAATGTTAAGTTAAGAGAGGCGTATACAAACCAAAGCAAAAGCTAACTGCAATATACAAATTAGAAAGAAGAGAAAGAAAGAGAATATATTTTTTTGTTTTTCGTATTACAACACACAACAACAAAAACTTGTCACAAGCGCGAAGTTAACGGCCGCGAGGGCGATCAAAAGAGAAGGCAGAAGAATAGAGAGCACCAACACCACACAAACAAAAACCAACTATGAACTGTAAATTGAGAGCGCGGGCAAAAAATAGAACGAAATCTGAAACTAAGCAGCGCAACAACAAAATTATATTTGCGTTTGTTAAAGTTTTTATATTGATAAAAGTAAATGTTAATATATTTAATCAAACTTCGCGATGGGAATAGCGTTTATTAAAAATTGGTAAAGGCAATGAATTTAAATTAAATATTAAAAACTAACTTCACGAAAAAATGAAAGCCAGTAGTTAAGCGAGAGCGCAAAAAAACTCGACCGACTTCGATGAGTGACAATATTATAGTATTTCGTTCAGTCACATATTAGAGTGACTGCGTATTCATTACCATTTTCAGATTTTGGTAGTGGCCAATGGTGTCTACTATTACTCTGTCATAAGCATGCATGAGGGTTTCGTTAATGATTAAGGGTGCTTTTGTGTGCTTCGTCGTTTTTGACTAGTCATTTTTCACATTTGTTAATGTAGTCTTTTACATATCTCATATTTTTCCAAAAATAATGTCTTTTTACTTTGGCCAAAGTTTTGTAATGCCTGTATGGCCACCCTGTATAGGATCATCATGATATGTAGACAATATTGCTTCTTTATCTTTTTTTTATACCCTTGCAGAGGGTATTATAAAATTGGTCAGATGTTTGTAACGCATAGAAGGAGACGTTTCCGACCCCATAAAGTATATATATTCTTGATCAGCATGAGAAGCTGAGTCGATATAGCCATGTCCGTCTGTCCGTCTGACCGTCTGTCCGTCTGTCCATCGGTGCGTACGCGTTTTACTCAGTCATCTTAAGAGCTATCGGGATGAAATTTTTTTGGGGGCTATCCACATGAAATTTACCAATATAATAGAATTTGGTATAAAATCTCAGATCCGAAAATTTAAATTTGATCGGATAACAGAACACAAGTTACAGTCAATACAAATCGGTTCTACGTCATCAGCAAATCAAACAAATCCACACACACAGACGCAAAGCTACACGAACTGTATGTGCATGCGTGCGATGCTTTGGATGGTAGCTGAAGAAAAATTGTAGTAAAAAGAGTAATATTTTGAATGTTTTGTTTGTGTATTGATGGATTGAGATGCAGGGAAAGAAATTTCAAAATGTAAAAATATTATTGCCAAGGACTGCAAGGGTATATAAACTTTGGCATTGCCAAAGTTAGCATCTTTGATATTTTTATACCCTTGCAAAGGGTATTATAAAATTGGTCAGATGTTTGTAACGCACAGAAGGAGACGCACAGAAGAAGACTTTTCCGACCCCATAAAGTATATATATTCTTGATCAGCTTGAGAAGCTGAGTCGATATAGCCATGTCCGTCTGTCCGTCTGTCCGACCGTCTGTGCGTACGCGTTTTACTCAGCCATGTTAAGAGATATCGGATTGAAATTTTTTTTGGGGACTCACAGTTTTCATAATTTATCTCACACAGGATTATGAAAACTGTGAGGATCGGACTACTATATCATATAGCTCTAGAACAATAATTTTTGCAAAAAGTGGAGTATCCCCATGAAATAATAAAAAAAACCAATATAATAGAAATAAATAACTCAAGTTACAGTCAATACAAATCGGTTCTACGTCATCAGTAAATCAAACAGAGTACATGCATACACACACACAGACGCAGCGCTACACGAACTGTATATGCGTGTTGTGCTTTGCTTAGGGAATGATAATAATAATAATGATAATAATACAGTTGTATATTAGTGTACGTGTGTGCATGTGTGTGTGTGTATGTGTGTGTAGGTGGTACATGTATATAAATAAATATAATAATGTTTAAAACATGACAGAATTAAGAATCACGTCAACATAAATGCCAAAAAAATCTACATTCCAAGCAGCCACAATAAGAACATCTGCCAGACGAAGGGCAAGACTCATTTATAAAGATCCAGTTCATTCACCCAACGTCGTAGCAATGTGTTGTGTATGCAGCCCTATCATACGTAAGCCATCTGGCAACTCTATTCTTGACGCCCGAATGGCAGTCCAGCCGGTCGTTCGCAGCAAGCACAGCAAGTCTACTGATTTACTGTCATAAAAGTTTTTTTTTTTTTCTTTATGTTTTTGTAACATTGTTCTATTTAATTGTCTGGACGTTGACGCGTACAATGCGAAGTACTTTCAAGTGGCCCATACGACACCAGGAGATTGCATGTTTCGCGCGAGCCCAAGCAGAGCGCTGTCCACCTCCCGCCCGACCGACTGTGGGGCGCAGCCGTATATCGGACGGCGTGATTGCGTGGACAAATACAAGTATAACGGACAAACAATTAAAAATATTATTAACTACAGCTAATTACGAGCTAAATGTTCTAAAATAGAGGTTTTCACAAGAGAATGAGAGGCTTCTGATCTGATTACGGGATACAGAAGATTGTAATAAGAACATAGGACTCGAAAAGGTTCATGCAAAGAATATTTAGAACTACAGTGTTTTAGGGACAGAGGAACAGTACAGACGTGTAGTTGTGTTCTAATAAAGTTACCTACTTATGTATATTCGCAAACAAGTGTATTGCCCTTTCATTTATACATAACTGCGCGACCAATATCGCGGGGTCTCTTGAAATCATATTTGCCAACAGGTTATGGGCCCAGACCCATATGTGTAATTGAAAAGACAATAAGTGAATGCTGTGGATCAGCAAGAGATTATTGGTTGAAATTGGAGGAAACATTTCAATCCAAGGGGCCTGTGCGAAAGGCCAGTTTATTCAAAAGAGTGATGCTATCCCGTATGTGTGAGGGTAGTGATGTGCGTCATCATATAAATGACTTCTTCGACGCGGTTAAAAAATTAAAGGAAATAGGGGTTTATAGGCGTCGACTTACTCGCCATTCTCTTATTGTATAGTTTACCGGATACCTATGAGACTTTCCCATGCGCAATAGAAACACGTGACGAATTGCTTAGCCCTGATATTTTGCGTGTAAAGATATTGGAAGAGTCAGAAGCGCGCCAAGCCCAAAAAGCGCGCGAAGAGCAGCCGCCGCAAAGGCAACGACAGAGAGGGAAGCACGAAAAGAGACACACGAAAATGTTTTGCGTGTGACAAGATCGAACATTTCGCTCACAACTGCCCAACTAAAGCGAGACCGCATTCAAGGAAAGAGAGAGAAAGAGAACAAAAGACAAATGAAGAACGAAGCAATCAACATTGCAGAATGTGCGTACAATGCGGAGAGGAAAAGTAACTTGTGGTGTCTAGACAGTGTCTGTACCGCACATATGAGTTCAAAAAAAATGCATTTGATCAAGTACAACGTATTGACTTATCAATGCAATGTCTTAACATTGCATTTGGCCAACAACAACACCGCGGAGGTGAAAGGAGTCGGCGAGCTTAACATTGGAGTGAAAGAGAAGCAGCATACAAATAGAATTACCTTAAAATAAGATTTGTATGTGTGTGACCTACGACAAAATCGGTTTTCGGTATCGCGAATTACCGACAAGAGATATATTTCGTAAGGATGAAGCAGTTATTATGAAAAATAATAAGCAAGTTTGGTTTCGATCTCAGAGATACGGAGATCTGTAATACGTTAATGCCGAAGAACACGAATCAAATAATGTGTGTGACGAAGGAAATGAAATAGATTTATGGCATTACCGTATGGGTCATCTAAACGAGGTTGACCTGAAGTGTTTAGCCAAGGCCGGAAAGGTACATGGTATGAACATAAAGGAGAACGCAAAACTATCGCAGTGTGAGATTTGCATAAGCGAAAAGCAGGCAGCAAATGCCTACAAGAGCTCTACGTTGAATAGGTCAAAGCAGACATTGGAGATTGTGCACAGCGACCTGTGTGGACCGATACGTATATTGTCTATGAGTGGATATAAGTATTTTATTACATTCACATATGATTTTTCCCGATATTGCTCAGTTTATTTTCTCAAGCAAAAATCGGAAGTTTTCGAAATATTCAAATCATATAAATCTTTCGTTGAGAATATTACAGGTCACAAGATAAAGATGTTACAGATAACGGAACAGAATATCGAAACAAGGGATTCAATGAGTATTTGAACAAGCATGGAATTGGCCGACGACTCACTGTGCCCCACACACCCCAGCAGAATGGTATAGCTGAAAGACAAAATCGTACACTGGTAGAGATGGCCAGGTGTATGATGAAGCAAGCGGGCGCTCCACCATCATTTTGGGCAGAGGCAATTAACACGGCATGCTATATCAGGAATAGATGTCCCACAAAAGGATTATCTGGAGAGTTGCCATATACGTATTGGACTGCAAAAATTCCGAGTGTGAGTCACATGCGTACTTTTGGCACAAAAGCGTATGCACTAATCAAGGGCAAAAACAAGCGCAAATTCGAGTCACGATCGGAGGAGTGTATATTATTGGAATATTCTGCAGAGTCGAAAGCCTATCGACTGTATCAACCAAAACGTCGTGAGATTTTAAGAAGCAATGATGTTAAATTTATGAATATTTCAGGATTCAAAAGCGAGTTTCAAGAATTCTATGACGAGCCGGAAAATGGCCTAGACATTCCAATAGGTGACCAAGTGGATGAGACAGAGAGAAGTTCATCAAGCGACGAGGATGATACCGAAGACGTAAATCAACCTGAGAGACATGGTAGAGGACGACCAAAGTTGCTAAGAACTGGTCAGCGTGGAAGGCCACGGAAAATCTATCAACAAGGAAGAAATATTTCGGCAGACGAACATATTGATCAACATGATGAACTAGACTCAGCTGAGGATATATTTGAGGAGTGCGAAATGGCATTTGCAGTAGTTACAGATGATCCAGTAACCATCAAGGAAGCCCAAGGCAGTGGCGATGCTGAGAACTGGACAAGAGCTATGGAAGATGAGTTTATGGCTCAATTTCTTAACAAGACCTGGGAAATTGTTTAGCGGCCCAAAGGCCGCAAGGTGATTGGAAACAAAATGGTGTTCCAAACAAAGGATAACGGCTCTCCAGCAGGACGAAAGAAGGCGCGTTTAGTTGCAAAAGGTTATGCACAAAAACCAGGAGAGGACTTTCACGAAACGTATTCGCCTGTAGCGCGATTTACATCGGTTACACTTCTAGCGGCCTTATCAGCTGAATATGACATGGAGATCCATCAAATGGATGTGGTCACAGCGTACCTCAACGGTGAGCTGGAAGAGAAGGTATACATGGATATTCCAGAAAAGTTTAACGAGTTTATGCAAAAGGTGTACTCTGGAGCTCCTACGCAGAGTATAAGAAGGCAGCAAATCAATGGCGCAAAGCTGTAACTAAAATGAGAGATCCCGTATGTCTAATAAGAAGAGCTCTATATGGACTACGCCAGTCCGGACCTTTTGATCGTCACGATTTATGTTGATGTTTTGCTAATAGCATTAAATCATCCAGATTGGTTGCAGCAAACGACGGAGCATCTTAAGCAGACTTTTAAGATGAAGGACTTTGGCGCAGTGAAGACTTGTTTGGGCATAGAATTTAACCAGAATAAAGAACAGCAGAGCGTTTTTCTATCCCAAGAGAAGTACATCGGTGCCATATTGCAAAGATTTGGCATGACAGATTGCAAGCCGGCGATGACACCTATAGAGGCAAAATCATTGCGGAGCCCGGCTGAATCCAATGAGTACGAGATGGGAAAGTATCCATATCAAAAATTAATAATAGGTTCTCTTTAATGTTTCTTTCAGTAACCACTCGTCCTGACATAGCGTATGCAGTGAGTTTCTTGTGTCAGTTCAACTCAAGTTACACAGCTGATCACTGGAAGGCATCGAAACGCATTTTACGTTATTTTCAAGTCACAAAGATGACCGGACTCCTGTTCATGAAGACAGGATATGATCTTTTTGGCGTGGTCGATGCAGATTGGGGTGGCAATTTAACTGACCGCCGCTCCTACTCTGGTCAAGCGTTTATATTGGCTGGTGCCGCCATAAACTGGGAGGCACGAAAGCAGAGTACTGTTGCAGTGTCTAGTACGGAATCAAAATACTTGGCAATGTCTGAGGCAGTAAAGGAGGCTCTATACCTGAAGGCCCAACTAAACAGAATTGGTATAGAATGTGGATCTGTGCGTATCAATAATATATATAATATATAATCAAAGCGCACAACATCTGGTCAAAGGTTTTGGATTCCATCCTCGCACAAAACATATTGACGTGCGTCATCACTTCATTCAAGCGATGAATAAGTGTGGTGATATTTCCGAATTTCAGGAAACATAATGAATGTATAATTTCGTTGGGAATTAACCGTATTTAAGATTGCAACTTTGTGGGGGTGTGTTCGATATTACCGCCATCTGTTTGTATCAAAGTGGCAATCTGGCATCCCTAGATTATTAAAGAGATCTGGCAGTGCTTGTCAGACAAAAACGAGTTGGCTTCGGTTCTTGGCACTGTACAGACGTGTAGTTAAGTTCTAATAAATTTACGTACTTATATATATTCGCAAACAAGAGTATTGCCCTTTCATTTATACATAGCTACGCGACCAATATCGCGGGGTCTCTCGGAATCATATTTTCCAACACTATGTATTCTGAAAAATGCTCTACATACTATACGAAACTATACTAATGTGGACTATGTTCTTAAATGGTTCTAACTGCTCTACTAAGTTGTTCTAACTCTTATGTAAGTTGGTTAAATTTACGGTTAAATAATAATATTCGAAATCTGAGGGTAAATCCATGGTTCCTGTTTTGAATACAAGATATCCATTAGGTGTCTTTATGGAGTTAATTTCAATGCTTTGATTATGCGTCGAGTGTACCATTGCACACTTGTTGCTGGAAGGTAGTACCATGGATACATTTCAATTAATTTATTCGGTGTATCTAGTGCGAATTTTACGAATTTTAGTATATTTATTTTGTATCCTGATTCTAAGACTTGCAGTACCGTAGCGCATCGGGCAATAACTTGTTCATCAATGCCTTATCTGAAATGCTTAGCTTGGATTACTGAATAATTTCCTGGCAGTATTGCCAGCGTTGCATCCATCCTTTGGCGTATCGAACAGTAACCAAATTTTCTCTCAAAACTCCGCTTCAATTTGATGTTTTTTATACCATACACCCATAGGGTGAAATGGTATATTAAAGTCGCCAAAATGTATGTAACAGGCAGAAGGAAGCTTTTCCGACCCCATAAAGTATATATATTCTTGATCAGTATTAACAGCCGAGTCGATATAGCCATGTCCGTCTGTCCGTCCGTCTGTCCGTCCGTCCGTCCGTCCGTCCGTCCGTCCGTCCGTCTGTCCGTCCGTATGAACGCCTAGATCTCAGAGACTATAAGAGATAGAGCCACCAAATCTGGTATGTAGGCTCATGTAGTATGTAGAGTGATCGAGTTTATTTCAAAATTTTGCCACGCCCCTTTCCGCCCCCGCAATTCAAAAAAAACGTTTATCTCAAAAACTATTGCAGCTAGAGACACCATATTTGGTATGTATATTTGCTTAGTAAATGCGCTCATTTTGAAATTAAAAAGATTTCGCCACGACCCTTTCCGCCCCCGCAATTCAAAAAAAACGTTTATTTCAAAAACTATTGTAGCTAGAGACACCGTATTTGGTATGTATATTTGCTTAGTAAATGCGTACATTTTGTATGTATAAAGATTTTGCCACGCCCCTTTCCGCCCCCAAAATTTGAAAAACTCGATTATCTCCCGTAATTTTTTACCTTGTGGAATCAAATTTGGCACACTTGAATTTGATACTAATACCCAGCAAAATGCCAAATTTGATCAAAATCGGACAAAAAATAGCCAAGTTATGCATATAAACGTTTTTCCATAAGGCCGGAGTTGGCCGTTGGCGGGTGGTGGCGCTAGGGTGCTCATATGCATGAGTGAGCGAGATACTAAGATATGCTTGTAAAAAGCATGTACACAGAACTTTTTTAAATTAGGCAAATGCATTTGTTATTACAAATTTGAAATATTTGTTTTGCTGGTGTATGGTATACCTAAGTCGGCGAGACGACTTACTTACTTCATTTTTCTTTGTTTTTAATACAATAGACTTGAGTTCTCCCGATCGTACTTGCCAGAGCTTTACATCCATCTTGTACGAAATGTGCAAGAAATATTCGAAGAACCGAATATATGAATGAAGTGGTGATAGCCCGAATTCAAAATACGTTTCTTGCACATCTATTCCAACACATTCTTCAATATTATTCATTTCTGTGGGCTTTGCCCCACATATAAAGCATTTCATCGAGGACGTGTTGCTTAACGCGTTGCAAACCTGCTTTATAAAAAATGTATTGCAAATTTTATGCTCTGTTGTCTTCAAGTTATCTATTTTTTCCTTGAATTAGAGCTCTTCTTCGACGGAAAGTGCGGCGGTCTTTTTTTAAATTGAAGCCTGAATGGCTTACAATTTCGGGTAGACGATGGCCTGGGATTTTTCCATATTACTTTAGAATCGGTTACAAGCTTACGATGTGACATAAATGATGATAAACTTTTCTCGTCATTAATACAATTGGAAAACTTTTGTTTATATTCGCTGTGGCCAGTGCTGCCATCGATTCCCCATTTTCCAATTAGTGTTTTTTCAGTTTTATCCAAACGTTCTTCAATTAAATTCTTTGAAGCTCTAATTGGCAAAAATGTTATAGGAAACTTCGAAATATACAAATGATCTAATGACCAAGAATTGGTGTTTGGACAATCCATGTCGACGACAAGCGACAATACCTTTTCAATATTTATTTCAGTTGCATTAAGGCTTGACTTATCCTGCTTTTGTAGTAGGGCTATTCGGCGAAGTTTCGTCCTTTTTGAGAACTCAACAAAATCCATTTTTGGCCGTCCACGACTAGAACTTAGATCAATTTGTTGAGCACTACCAGTAGGCTTCAGGACAATAAATTCTTTAGTTTTTAGCTATTCAGATTGGTATTATACCACTAAACTCCTAATTCTTTTGTACTGAATCATCCAGAAGGCAACTATCTTTTTACAAATGTACTGAATACAACTAAAACTTTTTGTAAACATAAAAAAGATGTTCAAAATCACATAAATATGTTTGAATTGATCAAATTAATCTTTAAATAAACATTTATTAAAGTAAATACCTTCAATTACAAAATCAATTTTAAATTATTAATGTCGGACCTTTTTGTCAAACGTTTGATCACTTTAAAGCAGTGTTTAAATTGCTGTAGTCGAATTAGCAAAAGTCGTAAATTTTGTGCTATTCATTGCTGTGACTGTTTGGCAAATATGAAAACAAATACTTTATGTTGCTTTTGCTTCCGAAAAAAAGCGAAATCAGAAAATCTGACAGCAAAAGCAGCAGCAAATAACCGAAATAGAAAATTTTGACAGCAGCAGGAAACAGCAAAAATCCGAAAGCAAAAAACCTGACAGCAGCAGCAATAGTAAAAATCCGAAAGCAAAATATCAGACAGCAGCAGCTATAGCAAAAATCCGAAAGCAAAATATCCGACAGCAGCAGCAAACAGCAAAAATCCGAAACAGATTGCTTTGATAGCAATAGCCAACTTATACATTTTAATACTTGGAACTGTTCTGACTGTTGCTTTTAGCCAATTTCGGAAGTCGACGAAAGCAGCAGTCAGAAAAATAGTCGCAGCAGAACTGATTTTTGGCAACAACAGATCCAACAAGAGCAGCAACATCAGTCTATTTATGATACTATTTTTGTATGTATCGATTCAGCGCTTATTAAACAAAAATTTGTATTTCTTTTTGTTTATTAAAATTACTCTACTGTTTGTTTATTCAAATTTTACTGGGTATTTAAAATAGACAATACAATAAAGAGAAAAGAGTATTGAGTATGTGTACTTTCATGTGTATGTATGTATAGGTATAGGTAAAATCAAAGTAGGCCAAAAATCAGTTCTGCTGCGACTATTTTTCTGACTGCTGCTTTCGTCGACTTCCGAAATTGGCTAAAAGCAACAGTCAGAACAGTTCCAAGTATTAAAATGTATAAGTTGGCTATTGCTATCAAAGCAATCTGTTTCGGATTTTTGCTGTTTGCTGCTGCTGTCGGATATTTTGCTTTCGGATTTTTGCTATTGCTGCTGCTGTCGGATATTTTGCTTTCGGATTTTTGCTGTTTGCTGCTGCTGTCAGGTTTTTTGCTTTCGGATTTTTGCTGTTTGCTGCTGCTGTCAAAATTTTCTATTTCGGTTATTTGCTGTTGCTTTTGCTGTCAGATTTTCTGATTTCGCTTTTTTGCTGTTGCTTTTGCTTCGACTGTTCATAGTTTCCGAAGCAGAAGCAACAGCACACAGCAAAACTGTTGACAGTTTTCGCAGTTTTCAAACCCTGCTTTAAAGTACGAATTTGCAATGTCAAAGTACAAACAAACCTCAAACGGGCTGCAAAAATGTGCTCAAGTTCATTCTTTCAATGCTATTTTTAGAAAGTTCCGTTAGATTTGCGGAAAACCGGGTTTGGCGTTTCGAAGATTTAACATTTTAGTGGCAATCTGTGTTCGTAGTTTCAAATTTAGTTTGTTTGTCTTCTATACTAGATTCTGCTTAAATAATTCTTAGTTTTGCGTTTACGCATCTGTGGAATCTTTCCGCATCTGAGATACCATTTTTGCTCGATGTTATACTTATATTAACGTTTTCCGATTGTAACCAATTTCGAAGTGTTATACAATATAGTTAGGTTGATAGTTCACAACTATATCCTATACTTTAATGATAATAATAATAATAATAATGGTAATAATAATACTAATAGTAATAATAATAATAATATATTCGGTTTCACTTACATTTATTGCAAGCAAATTAAAATTAAAATTAACTAAGTCGTCACGCCACATATATTGACAGTTCAGTAAAATAAACTCTTAATATATTGGATCATACGATGCATACAAATATTTGGCTAAATTGATATGGACATCTTAACTTCAAAAACGAGCAGCAATTATGTGACAAGCAAATTAAAATGATGTAAGTAGGTCGCCTCGCCGACTTAGGTATTCAATACACCAGTAAAACAAATATTTCAAATTTATAATGGAATACACGCAGGAAACGGTACGCCAATTAAACGGCCCTGTAAAATTGATCCAGCTCCGTGGTCAGTACCTGCGTTGGCGCAATCGACTATTCAAGGAGTGAGCTAACCTTCACAACGGTTTATGGACCCAAGGACAATTGACGTTAAGCCCTGGAGTGCACTCAACGGATTTAGAACACCAGAAATTTTTATTGTCATCGGAACAAATAGCGTCCCGCTAAGTACTGAACAAAGACTTACCCGTGTTTTCCGGTAAGCCAGAAGAGTGGTTGTTGTTCCTTAGCCACTACGAACAATCTATTGAAAGAGGTGGAATAAGTAACGAAAATAATTTTCGACTCCAAAATATAAAAGAAGTTCTGGCGTCCATGGGTGTAGGCAGATACACCACTAGTTGATCCTCGAGACATCGGACTACAAGGAAAGCAAATCGCAGCGGCAGACGAATAAACCAGTTCACATTCACCAATTTTATTCCACGGAAATGGAACAAGCAAGGCTTTAGTCAGATATAGCCGATCATGTTATACGGAAGCAAGCGAAATTTAGCGACTTATGCCTGACTGGACGAGAAAGCAGCTTGCTCTTTGATTGAAGGAACTCTGGCAGAATAGTTAGGACTAGATGACCCGGCCGAAGAACTGTGTTGACCTGTCAAGTTACTCAAACGGAATGCGCGTATATGAGTGTCGGAGTGTCGTCTATGTGTCTAGGTGGGACGCGATTTGAAATAAGCTATACTTACCTACGCAAACAGTTACCGACAAACTGGTTACCTCGAGAAGCTCTCCACAGTATCTACCAAATTTAAGTTACTGTAACGTAAAAGCAAGCTTAATTATTGAACTGGATAATTTGAAAGTGTGTGTTCCTTTGGAGATTATAGAGACGACCACAAGTTATTGCCCGATTGACAAACGTTGGCAAACCGGACTGTTATGGAGGTTACAGCTACCAGATTCAAACTCAATGGCAATGAGGCGTCTTCCATTTTTGCCTCTAAACACTGAAGAAGACGTCAACCTTAGAAGCTTGGACACTTTGCGTAGTTATGAAGAAGAGATTAACGTATATTTACAGTAAATAACCCGAAAAAGAAAAAACTTTCGAATTCTAAACTTTTTGCAAGGCCCTGCGGAGAAGAACTGAGAAACAATTTGGATATAAACCGCGCTGTTGAATTCGATGCAGATTTTATTGTATAGCGTGCCGTTTCTCTGCGTATTGAAGTCGTTTGCAGCCAGAAAAGGGGTGTCGGCTAGCATGCTATCGGACAATGGTACAAATTTTCGAGGAGCCATCCGAGTATTGAAGGAGCATATAGAACGGATATCAACTTCAGCTGACGAGCAGCAATATCCAACGCCTGGATTCAAGTTTAACCCTCCCAGTGTACCGCACATGGACGTCGTTTCGGAGCGTGCATTGTTTCAGTAGTAGCAAAATATATCGATTGATTAATAAACGGCTCTGCTCCATTAGAAATTTTTTGTGGCTGTAGTTTATTATAGTAGAACTTCAACTCCCGATTAAGCAGCAACTGAGCAGGCGAGCGAATTGTCGTTGAATGTGGAGTTATGTGTTGATTAAACAAAAATCGAGCACTCCATATTAATGTTCAGAGATAGTTTTTGGGTGTATGGTATACCCATAGGGTGAAATGGTATATTAAAGTCGCCAAAATGTATGTAACAGGCAGAAGGAAGCTTTTCCGACCCCATAAAGTATATATATTCTTGATCAGTATCAACAGCCGAGTCGATCTAGCCATGTCCGTCTGTCCGTCCGTCTGTCCGTCTGTCCGTCCGTCCGTCCGTATGAACACCTAGATCTCGGAGACTATAAGAGATAGAGTCACCAAATTTGGAATGTAGGCTCGTGTAGTATGTAGAGTGATCAAGTTTGTTTCAAATTTTTGCCACGCCCCTTTCCGCCCCCGTAATTCAAAAAAAACCTTTATCTCAAAAACTATTAAAGCTAGAGACACCATATTCGGTATGTATATTTGCTTAGTAAATGCGCTCATTTTTTATGTACAAAAATTTTGCCACGCCCCTTTCCGCCCCCGAAATTTGAAAAACTCGATTATCTCTCGTAATTTTTTATCTTATGGAATCAAATTTGGCACACTTAAATTTAATACTAATACCCAGCAAAATACCAAATTTGATCAAAATCGGACAAAAAATAGCCAAGTTATGCATATAAACGTTTTTCCATAAGGCCGGAGTTGGCCGTTGCCGGGTGGGGCGCTAGGGTGCTCATATGCATGAGTGAGTGAGATACTAAGATATGCTTGTAAAAAGCATGTGAACAGAATTTTTTGAAATAGGCAAATGCATTTGTTATTACAAATTTGAAATATTTGTTTTACTGGTGTATGGTATACCTAAGTGGGCGAGACGACTTACTTACTTCATTTAAGATAGTTTTTGGTGATGTGCACCATTCGCTCCGCTTGGACGTTTGTTGCTGGGTGAAACGGCGCTGAATTAATGTGTCGAATTAGATTGTTTTGGAGGAATGCCTTGAACTCCTCGGATGTAAATGCATTTCTATTGTCTGACACCAACTGATCTGGTAAACCATGAGTAGCGAAAAGTTGCCTGAGAACTTTGATTGTAGCAGCTGTGAAAGTAGAACTAACAATAGCAACCTCTAGCCATTTTGAGTAGGAATCCACGACTAGAAGAAATACTTACCCTTGAAGAGTCCTGCGAAGTCGATATGAAGAAGTCCTGCGAAGTCGATATGAAGACGGGACCACGGGCGCTTGGCTGACTCCCAATGATGCACCGGTGCTTCTGAAAGATCGTTACGATTCTGCTGGCATGATGGCTCTGCGCCACCAAAGATAGCTACGCGCTAACGCCTTCATTTTTACAATGCCTGGATGAGCGGCATGCAGAGCAGCTAGAATTGTTTCTCGGGATTTTGGCGGAATTACCATGCGATTTTCCCAAATCAATACTCCTATATTTGTAGAGAGCTGTCAGATGGATGAGCATTATCTGATTGCTCCAATTTCATGTCAGGCCATCCACTTAACAATTAGTTCTATTCTTTTGCCAATAAGGGGTGCTTCGATGTTTGAGAGGCAATCAACTCTGCACTTACGATTGACGTAGCTGCTAATTCGATCAGAAGCACATCAGCGATGCTAACAGGGTCTGATGCGGCCGGCAGTAGGCAACGACCCGGAGCGGTGTACCAGCTCGACAATGTGTGATAAAATTTTAGTAATCCTAAGAACGCCTAGTGCGTCTTTGATTGCCGAGACTTTACCGGCACATGTTCGGATACCAGTTCAGTCAATTTTGAACTCTGAAAACTCAATGAATGGTACTCCGAATTGGCATTTGTCCTTCCGTAGTCGCAACCCAGCTTTATCAAAATGTCAAAATAGTTTGTTTAAGATTAAACATCGTGGTCAGCTGAAATGGCTTCACCAAATCAGATTGACCAAAGAAATATACACAAACGAAACATAAACAATAATAAGTCATAAAGATTCATATAGCAAGCATTGTTCAAAACCAAACAAACATGCATCCGCACTCTGTCGACACTTAACACTTAAGACCAAATCGACGCATTATCAAGTCGCCAAGCGCTGAGCATGAAATATAAACAAATTTCAAACCCCGAAGACGTGGGGCATTGGAATAAGCATTTTTAAGAACATTTGTCGCCTCGAGTATCGAGCCTAGATTCTAAGAGTTCATTTATATATACAACAATTTTTCCAATAAAATCAGTTCATATGTTGAATTCAACGAATGATGACTGGGTTGTTTTCTTTCGCTTCGGAATATCCCTATTCACAGTTCCCGTAATCTAGTTGCCAATTCCGTTAGCAATACCACTATTTCAAATTCAACCGCCGCCGTGTGCAGACGTGTTTCTTTAATGCACTCCGCAAAATTTAGTATAAAAATAAAAACGACCGCGTTTGGAAAAATTTTTTAGGGCTCTCAGTAGCCTCAGAGACGCCTATTTACAATCATATTGTTATTAGTTTGTTCTAATAGCAATAAATTCTAAGTTGCAACAACAAAGTGCGTAATTTTTGGAAAAGCCATGTCCACCAATTCGGGCCCAAGCTCTCTCGATCGACACCAGCAACAGCTAAAAGAACTAATTGTACAACAACAACGTGAGCGTCGACTCTCGGTCCAGCGGTGGTGTCGCCGACCGCACTGAATGCTACCGTAAGCAATAACACTGAAAGTGAAAGCCACTCAGCAATCAACAGCAATTTACGGTGGAGAGAGCAGAGTGTGCTTCTCCATCAATATCGATAACTGGGTCACCGATTGCACATATCTGCCTAAGTTTTGACCTGCCTCAAGACGTCAACGACAAGTCGCCCAGAGTCAACAACGACAATAAACCCAACGCCTTCTGTCCAAACTGGAATGGATAGATATATTAAAATAACTAAGCAGAAGCTAAGTCCGCAAAAACAAAAAAGATGCAATATGCCGAAAATAACCAAACCAAACGAACGAGTACTCCTAAGCGGGAATCGTTTTATAATTCTTGTCGATCAGCAAGACGACTAAGCCGGCGCTGTAGATAAAGTGAAATCGGCTAGAACACACCCTTTATATATCCGTGGAGCCAAACTGCAGCGCCCTGTTTTCGAAGCTAGTAGAAACAGTAGGGGCACATAACTTTGTTGTAACCCCTCTCAACAGGAATAAAGTCGCACAGCCGCTCTTTGAAATCGAGCTCCAACCAGATACAAAGCCGTCGAAGCCAAATGAAGTGCACCCAATCTAAAACCTTCAGCTCTTATTGCACAGAAGAATCAGAAGAGGAGCCGCATAAGACATACCAACCACCGCAGTGTAAAAACTGTCAGGAATACAACCACACCTCTAACAATTGCAATCTTAGGTCATAAAGATGGCATTTGCACACGTAAACGCGAGCAAACTCCCAGCTGGACCAAAAATCACCAAACTATCCCTCGCTAGTGTGCTCCGAACTGGACAGGCGGATCCCGCGAAAGAGTCACTCCACTATCTACAGAATCCAAGCAAACTCCAAGTGGTTTAGAGGCCCTATTGATCTCACTTAAACAAAACGTGACCGCTTTTCTCTCTTTGGAATGCTAGCGGCATCTCCAAGCACAAAAATGAACTGCAACTATTCCTAGACTCAAGTGAAATCGACGTTTTGATGATATCGGGAACACATTTAATATCAAAAAATAATTTTCAAATACCAACAAACCATCCAGACTGAAAAGCTCATGGCGGGACTGGTATCCTAATCAAAAACCGTATAAGACACTCGTTCCTTAACAGATTTGAAACACAGCACCTACAAGCAACTGCTATAACCGTCTAAACCAGCTACGGCAACACTACATTGGTTACCCTGTACTGCCCACCACGCTTACCGATTTCTTTAATACACTCGGATATCGCTTCATTGCACTATAACGGTAGACATACGCACTGGGGATTTCGAATGGTAAATTCTAAAGGCAAGCAGTTGTACAACACAATAGTCGACCCACTCAATAAGATGGATTGCGTCTCACCGGGTAGGCCTACTTATTGGCCCACAGATAGACAGAAAGTGCCTCACTTGATTTTGATTTCGCAGTAACCAAGAGGATTCCGATCACTCTTCAGTGCTATTCACACTATTAACAAGACCTCAAGTACTTGATCGCCCATATAGGCTTACTAACAACAAAACAAATTGGCTTAAATTTAAAATGCCCACATACTCTGTTCGCCGAAACTGGACGCTGCAGAGGACATTGACATATGCGTCTCTGCACTTGAGTCGATACTGGGAGCTGCAGCAAGAGTATCTACTTCACATGCCTCTACTTACGCTAAACCTGTTGACAGGCCTACGAACCGGCGGATATAATAATTAGTAACGGAAAAACGACGTCTAAAAGGAGAGAAGCGCAGATTTCTCGATCACCAGCAGCAAAACTTCGCCTAAGGCATGCCAATCACAAGCTCTCCAAGGAGTTAAGACAAAAGGAAATCTGGGCTCAAAGGAAATACATAGAAAAGCTCAGTCCAACCAGCACTAAACATCCTCTGTAGAAAGGCCACCAAACTTTAAGCGCTCCTACAGAGACAGTTTCACCGAGTTCCACCGGTGGATGGGCTCGCAGTCACGAAGAGAGGGCATCCGTATTTGCCACACATCTTAAAATGGTTTTCCAGCCAAATCCAACATCAAACTCATTTGTACTTCCCCCTTCGAGCACATTAACGGATAGAGAGTAGTCGAAACTCCAATCGGATGAGATCACTGCAGTTATTAAAAACCACATAAAGCCGAAAAAAGACTAAACTCATTTCTGGCATCGGAGAACACAATCCCTTAACACCAGTTCGGCTTCCGCGAAAAACACGGGAAATTGAACAAGTCAATCGCATAACATCAGAAATACGAACAGCATGCGGCTGTCCTCCTATACAACTCCGTACTAAAACCCATCTGGACTTACCGTGCTGACTATGGGGAAATGCAAGTACCAGCAATGTCGACATTATACAAAGGGCGCAGTCAAAGATTTTAAGATCAATCACGGGGGCTCCGTGGTACATACGCAACGACAACATTCAAAATTATCTAAATATACCTAGCGTAAAACTGAAATAAGTAGTCAACAACTAAAGTATTCTGCGAAACTGGATGCATGCCCCAATGTTCTTGCCAATTCCCTCACGTCTTAAAAGAAATAACAGACCAACCCAATAATAAGTGATTAGGGCTGCCTGCAAATGTTCCCAGGATTTTTCTTTAGTACTAGATTAAGAAAAATATCTCAAACTTGTTGTTAGGCTCTAGAGTAGATTCAACAAATATATATTAAACGTTAAAAAAACCACTATCTCATCAAAATATGGTAAGACTCCACAAATATTCTGTACAACATTCTCAATACAGCATGAAAAATTCCTGGTGCAGATGAAATGCCGAAATGCAATCGAGTAGCTTTGACTGTACCCTTATTCGAGTTTTCGTCGACTAATGGCTGCTGATAAAATTGAGCCAAATCAATTTTGGCGAAAATCGAACCACCTTCGATGGATGCCAGCAAAATGTTGATCGCTGGTGGTAGTGCGGCTTAAAAGCTTTGTTTAGAGATGATTTATAGTCGCCGCAAATACGAATCTAGCCGTCCTCCTTGATAACTGGTACAATCGGAGTAGCCCAATCTAATTACTCAACAGGTTTAAGAATCTCTTGTTTGCATAGGTTTGCACTGATCCGGCTCTTCCTCAAGTGGCCCATAGGAAACCAGGTTATAGCCTGTTTCGCACGAGCCCAAGCAGAGCTCTGTCCACCTACCGCCTGACCGACCGCACGATCGCGTGGATAAATACAAATAAAACGGACAAACAATTAAAAATATGAATAACTACAGCTAATTAAGAGCTTAATAGAGGTTTTCACAAGAGAAAGAGAGGCTTCTGATCTGATTACTGGATACAGAAGATTGTAATCAGAACATAGGACTCGAAAAGGTTCATGCAAAGAATAGTTAGAATAACAGTGTTTTAAGGATAGAGGAATAAAATTTCTTAACTCGTTCAATAAACCAGGAGAGTCTATTTCACCTGTTAAAAGTTTATGAATAAAGATAGCATCAAGCATTATTCTACGATTAATTAACGAAGGAAGATTGATTAAAAGAAGCCTACTGGAGTATGACGGCAAATTGTCATTGCGATTCCAATTTAGACCGCGAAGAGCAAATAGCAGAAATTGCTTTTGAACAGATTTAATTTTACTTTGGTGGATGCCATGTGCGTTTAACTTATATAAAAGCAGAGTATGATTAACAGAGTCAAAGGCCTTGCTGAAGTCAGTATAAATGACTTCAGTTTGCACGGCATTCTTGAACCCTTTGATTGAGTGAGATGTAAATTCTAATAGGTTAGTAGTTGTCGATCTAGGTTTTTTAAACCCAGTTGGGATGACGAAATGATTAGCTACAAAAATGCTGCAACTGAGATGTTATTATTTTCTCAAATGCTTTGCGTATGGGAGACAATCTAGAAATGATTGCTTCGGACTTCTTTCCCTTTTTATGAAGAGGAATAATATATAATTCCTTCCAGATAGGCGGAAAGGCGAATAATGTGACGGACAGTGTAAACAACTTATGTAGTGGCTTACATATGGCCTCTGCGCAAAACCTTAATACGCAGCCTGGTATTCCATCAGGGCCAGGTGCATATATTGGTTTGACGGAACTGAGCACGCTAACAACCGAACTTTCATCAAACACATTGTCTAAAATGCAATTAGACAATTGCAAGTGATGAAGATAAGGAGGATTTGCTTGATAAATCGAGGAAACATCGGGTTGGAGGCATCGAGTTATTATATCGAGGCATAACCACAAAAGGAAGGTCAATGGTTACATCCAGAATTGGATGAAAGTTGTCTTCAGGGATAACTAAGGGATCAGTCCTGGAAATATAGTTGGAAGAATCCAACACAAATACCAAATCTAGTGTTCTATTCCGGACAGGATTTATTTGAGTGAGGGACAACTCAAGCAGACCATCTATGAAGCAATGTGACGAGGAGGGCAACAGTAATAAAGAATCATATGAGAGGGTCCAGGCAATCTCAGGTAAATTAAAATCTCCCAGAAAAACGAGCAAGTCTTTGTCAGAGAGATTTAAGTAAACAAGTTGAATAGCTACTGTTTATGCCCAAACGGGCAACACAAGGGCTAAGGGAGGCGGGAGCTTTCACCTCGCGCCGCTCTCCCGATGATGCCCATCGCTCTCCCCACAAAAGAACTCCCCACACTTCGCTCAAGGCGGGGCTTGGTGCCCTACTCTTAATTAAGCTAAGCTAAGTTTAGTCTAAAACCTACAAGTGAATAAAACACAAGTGAATTGAGTTTGCTGCATTCCCCAATTTCTTTGAGGGAAGACATTTAAAAGGAAATTCATTTAGCTGCCTACCAATGAAATTCAACCCCCCTACAGAAACATTGGTCCGTCGAGCCGGATACCAAGATCCTCTCGAACCATTTGCATTGGTGGAATTTCATACATATTTCAAGCTAAGTAATTTTTTCCAAATTATATGTATGTGAGTACATGTACATACATGCCTCCAGCATCCGTACCCATACTCACATACATATAATTGTTGCCCTCGATTTTCCTAATCAAAGTAAAATTATTTTCGCGCAAATTTTTTCTCCTCAAAGGAGAGAAAATTTTGGTCCCCAAATTTTCATACATATAGTAATATATCCACTCACATAACGTCACCCCCTTTTTAGTCTACAAAACGGATGTTTACTGCGTGAGAACTCAACATTATAAACAAATCTGTCCCCAAAAAATCTTCCAAGCGTGAGAGTGCTTAGTAGGCGAAATCAATAAGCCAATCAAATTCCAGATCAAGATATCATCCGATCAAAAGCCCTCACTACTAACATAAAAAGCTTTCTAACCGAACTTTCAATATAATTGTAAACATCAAAAGTTGAATAATGATAAGTTAGTTCTTAAAACGCATCCTTTAAATAAAGATCGTTTCTTTTGAGTTCGATAGATCCAATTTTTTTTTTTTCAGGAAGGAAATGGAAAAGGAAATGGATTTATAATTGGCGCAGTCGGTAGGATAAAACGAAATATATTTAGTGCGTGCAAAACCTGTGTATAAGCGACCGTAACGGATATCGAATCTAAGGTTGCCTAATAAACCAGACCTTTTGTGTATCATTAAATAAGTAAATGTGCGAAACTTGTGACAAGCCACCGTTGCAGATATCAAATCCAAGGTTGGCCCGTGATCGAGACTTTTTAAATATTAAAATAATACGGAGCTGTAAGCAATTAAGGCCCAAAGACCCCGAATTTTTTTTTTTTTTTTCGTTTTATCCGCAAAAGAACCTTTCGTGCAATCAAAAGCGCGACATCGAATTTTGGAGTTTAAATACAGTGTTGGAAGAAATAATAAAAACGACAACCTTCTTTGATTTTGAACTCTTTGTTTTTTAACGTTGGACAAATTATCCGAGATGTCCCTAGAAGAAACACACCTGAACCAGACACTCACCATGCTTAGACAGTTGCACAATTTCGATGATGACTCTTCGACCTTGAGCACGATTATACGGAGAGTTGATTATATTTTACAACTCTACCCGACGAGGGACGTCCGCCAACACAGTTTGATGTACGGCACTATAGAGATGCAGCTCACTGGAGAAGAACAACGGACATCACAACTATCGCAAGCCAACAATTGAACCGAGTTGCGGGCCGCCCTCATCAGCGAATATAAGGTGCAAACGCCTTATGAAGAACTACGACGGCTATACCACACTTTTTTTGGAGGAAACCTTCGTAAGTTTATTGAAGATTTAGAACATAAGTCATTCATTATAGTAAATAAGTTAGCATTAGAAGGCAACGCAGCCAACACCGTATTATACACAAATGCCATGAATAACACAATCAAAGATGTTATTATCAAAAGATTACCAGACAAGCTTTACATGACATTAGCAAAATTTTATATTTCTACAGTGTCTAATTTAAAGCAAGTAGCTCAGAGAGAAGGCCAATATGAAAATAGTTCCACCGAGAAACCCAAAACTAATAATCAGAGTACTTCAGGAAACTCAAACTACAGATCAAACCAAAATAATTCAGGGCAAACCTATTATAGGCAAAGCAACCAATACAATAATTCAAATCCTACTCCCCAAAATAATCAACAGCTTCGAGAAGAATTTCAACAAAATCTTAATCAGGGCAGACAGGGAAATCCACTTAATTATCAAATTCAGAATCAACCCCAGAATCAAAATCCCGTGGTAAATCAACCTACTAAAAGGCAAAGAGAAACTACCAGTAGTCAGAATAGAATGGACTGGTCCGAAAATTTTCATCAATCAGCCTCGGATCAGACAGCTCAGGCAGAACCAATGATCCAAACAGATCAACCGAGTACGTCCAATCAAACCCCTATATCCAACTAAAAATCAATAACATCCCCTTAAAGTGCGTTATAGATACAGGCTCTTCAATAAATATTATCAACAAAAATTATTTCAATTTTCCAGAAACCTCAGAAAATTTGAATGTCCAAACAATAAAAGGAATAATAGAGCTTAATAAAAGCGTATCTTATGCACCAAGCAAACTTTGCCCCAACCATCAAAAATTTTATTGCCATACATTTTCATCAACATACGACATACTATTAGGTAGAAAATATCTCAAAGCATGTCAAGCCGTTACAAACTATGAAGAAAATAGTGCGATATTATCAAATCATAAATTTTATTTCAAATTCACCAATAAAGAGGAAGAAAAAGAAAAATCAATACCTTACCCTTCACCAGAAATCAAATATGAAGCGTTCAGAAGAAATAAATAAAAGTATCGAGGAAAAAAACGAATTTAGACTCGATCACTTAAGTTCACAAGAAGTAGAAAAGTTAAAGAAAATATTGCATGAATTTAGCGATATCCAGTATAGGAAAGGTGAAAATTTGACCTTTACTAGTACAATAAAGCCTAACATCAGGACCAAACACGAGGACCCAATATACAAACACCCATACAAATACCCACAAATCTTTGACGAAGAAGTCAATAAACAAATTAATGAAATGATAGAACAGGGAATCATACGAAAATCGAAATCGCCCTATTGTTCTCCAATCTGGATCGTACCCAAAAAAGAGGACGTATCCAAGGAACAAAAATTCCGTTTAGTAATCGACTATCGATGTCGATGACAAGTTCCCAATACCGGTAATGGATGAAATATTAGACAAACTTGGAAAATGTCAATATTTCACAACCATTGGCCACGCCAAAGGATTGCATCAAATCCAAATGGATCATTACGAGTACACACGAATGCCATTTGGTCTAAAAAATGCACTAGCTACGTTCCAAAGGTGTATGAATAATTTACTAGAAGATCTAATCTATAAAGATTGTTTAGTCTACTTAGACGATATAATTGTTTATTCCACCTCATTAGAAGAACATTTGGCATCACTAAATAGAGTCTTTGCAAAATTAACGCTAATCTAAAACTACAATTAGATAAATGCGAATTCTTGAAGAAGGAAACAGAATTTTTAGGTCACGTCATAAGTCAAAGCAATTCAAAAATTTCCGATTTATACCAATTGAATAGGGATTTCCGATGCGAAAGAAAATTACCCAGTCTTCATTCGTTGAATTCAAAATATGAACTGATTTTATTGGAAAACTCTTAAACTCTAAGAAGCGACAATTGTTCTTAAAAAATACTTATTCTAATGCCCCACGTCTTCGGGGTTTGGAATTTGTTTATATTTCATGCTCAGCGCTTGGCGACTTGATAATGCGTCGTTTTGGTCTTAAGTGTAAAGTGTCGACACAGTGCGGATGCATGTTTGTTGCCATATGAATCTTTATGACATATTTTTGTTTATGTTTCGTTTGTGTATATTTCTTTGGTCAATCTGATTTGGTGAAGCCATTTCAGCTGACCACGATGTTTAATCTTAAACATTCTTCGACTGTTTGGAATGTGTGTTTAACTTTAGGTTGTCTTATACAAATTATTATTATTAAATAATTTTAAAATTAGTAAGATAACTAAAATTAAGGAAGCATGACCGGTTGCATGATGAACGTTTAAACCTAGTAAATCAAAATGATCTTCCTTTAGTGATTGTAACTGACCACCTATTTTCTCTAACTCTGCCATGTGGTTTACCAAGTTGGCTTCAACTGGACTCCATTCTGTATTTGGTATATTACTAATATCGCCTATATGCGACGTAGTAATAGCTATGTGCGACTCTGACTGTACGCTATGATGAGCCACTAAAATCTTATCTTCTGCCCTAGCTGTGCTGCCTGATCTGAGGCTCAAAATTCCTTGTTCCGGTAAATCCACCAACTCCTGCTGTTCGTTACCACATTGGACTCTGGTCTTAGTTTTTGATGGAACCTTGAATAACCAACTATTGCTACTATCTAGCTCTACCCAGTAAGATCTTGGCTCAATAATCGTTGTATATAAACAGGAAGACTTCCTATTCTGTTTAAAAGGTGACAGCTCACAGGCATTATCATTGGCGTTACTCCATGGCCAATTTCCTTCACATATTCTCCTGTTCGATTGCCAGGTCCGACATTTCTGCATTGCTGAATCTGACATTAAGTGATACGAGTCTATTTCAAAATTATATATTAAATACTGATTCTTTATGTAAACTGTTACCAATTGATTACTGACCAATCGAACGGGAATTGGAATAACTCTGCAGAGGAAGGATGGGTGCCTACTGAAAAGTGGTATTTTAACACTTATAATTAATTTTCTGTCAAAAAAGATCCCTTTGGCCGTCAACAGAGCATATATGTCTTTTAACACCGTTCCGCTCCTTTTACGTGGCAGAACTAAAGTTTCAGATAATTTTTCTTTTATTTTAGTTATTTCTAATTTCATTTGGTTTGGCTTTAAAATATTAGTATTTAATCTACCATGGTTAATGTCTATCAATAAACTTATAATTCCTGTCTGAATTTTTTCACATTCATCAACCACGGAGCTTAATTCATTTACAATCATGAAAAACCGAATGGGTTCTCTACACATGTAATAACTTTCTTTGAACAATTCTGTCACTGACGGTGTATTTACTAGTACGGAATTTACCATACTCTCTTTTCTGAAGCGTCAGCAAAACCATGAATCTGTAACAAAATATTAGGCTGTGTCTTGATCCATCGGGGTAATCTGACTTCTTCCAGATACACGAAATTGTCCCTGAAGGATTTCCATTCTGTTGTTTCGTTATCGGACAACTCTTGATCCCAATTTTGCTCCGCTAGCCACAACTTCTGCATGAACAACTTGCCTATTACTGTTACTGGTGCTAGCCAACCTAGTGGATCATAAATTTTGGCTAGTGTGGATAGCACCCCTCTTTTATTCACCTTCTTGTTTTCGTCACAGCTTACCTTAAATTTAAATTCGTCTTGAAATGGCTCCCACTGCAACCCCAATGTTTTAATTGCTTCGTTCCCATCAATTTTTAATACTTTATTATCGCCTGTATTAATAACCTCTTCAACAATTTCGGATCTATTCGAAATCCATTTTCTCAAATTCATTCCTGCCTTTTCCAGCTCTCTGGAAACCTGCTGAACTTTGTGTTTTGATTCTTGTACGGTATCACCACCTGTCATTAAATCATCCATGTAGAATTCTCTCTCACTAATCACTTTATCCTGACACCTGTTTGCGATTTCTGCAAGCACCCTTGTAGCTAAGTACGGTGCCGATGCAGTACCGTACGTTACTGTTGTCAATTTATATTTTCTTAATTTTTTTCTGCTGCGAATTTCTCCACAAAATATGCAAATATTTTTGATCGTCTTGATCAATGTTTATCTGCTGTTTAAGAATAAACATCGTGTTCATCTGAACTGGCTTCACCAAATCACATGCACAAACAACTAACCCAGCATATATCTAAGATTACAATCAGCCACACACGAGGTGGAAAATAAACATTTGTATTTTTTAAAAAATAACCCAAAAGATCACGACTGCAGAATATCAAGTGGCCGACGCCGTGCTCAAAATAATAATAAATTTTCAACCCCCAATACGTGGGTGTGAGTCTAGAATAATATCTTCTAAGAAAAATTGTTACCTCCTAGAGCCTAAGGTAATCCTATATAAACTCCGTACCTTTGTTAATAAAAAGAGTTCATATTTTGAATTCAACGAATGAAGATTGGGTTATTTTCCTTCTCTCCGGGAATCCCTATTCATTTTGGTCCTTCGAAAAAAGGAACTCTGCAGTTTTCCCCCACCAGTGGTAAGAGACTCAGAGTGTGAATCAGCTCCTTAAAGTCTGAATTCTTATGCAAGTGTAAATGCTAAGATCAGCTATAGGTAGCAAAATAAATTAACTCTTGTTTTCCCCCACCAGTGGTAAGAGACAGAGTATAATATAAAAAACAAAATTTTGCTTAGTAAATAAAAGGCGCGTGCGTCCAATTTTAAAGGCAGTTTGTCTAGTGGAGCTACTTATTCGAAGCCCTAATATCGAAAATAAAAAAAATTATAAAATACAAATTAGTGTATATCTATACACAAATATAGTTGCAAGTAGGCAAACAGAAGCATTGGCAGACAAACCAGCATCGGCGCCCCAGCAGCCTGTGCGAAGACCAGCACCGGCATCGTCTAGCGCGACAAGCTGGACGCCGGAGCCAAGAGATCGGAGAGACCGGCATCGGCGGCCCAACAGCCTGTGCGAAGACCAGCATTGGCGACCCAACAGCCTGCGAAGACCAGCACCGGCACCGTCAAGCGCGACAAGCTAGACCCCGGAGCCAAGAGATCGGAGAAACCAGCATCGGCGCCCCAACAGCCTGTGCGAAGACAGCACAGGCAACTCCTAGCCCGACAAGCTAGGCCCCTGACTACGGTAGGACCGGTAGCGCTACAAAGAGCGCCCAACATTGAACAAATAAAATAAATAAACTCATCCTAAATTAAAATTGTTTTCAAAAAATATATAAGTTACTATGTAAATTTGAGCAATAATAATATAAAAAGGCAAAATTTTGCTTAATAAATAAAAAGTGCGTGCGTCCGATTTTAAAGTCAGTTTGGCTAGTGGAGCAACTGTAGTAATTTCGGCGGCGGGAGTTTTTGTGTGTGGCGTATTCGAAGCCCTAATATCGAAAGTAAAAAAAAAGAATTTACTAGTGTACATACACGCTATATACAATTGCAAGTCGGCAACTAAAAATAGCAGCAGAGCAACAAGACAGTTGCAAAGAAGAGGCGACTGGAGGAGAGGCAAATATAAAGAAACGGCAAATCCGACCCATTGGCAGACAAGCAGCAGCAGACTATCGGCAAAGCCTACTTGGCAAACCCTACTTGGCGGACAACAGTGGCGAACGGTGTCAACAACAGGATCATCAGATAAGATACATATTAAGATTGTTATAAGTACATCTATCTATTTTTACTATTATATACTTATATCGATATCCTAATATTCGCACAAGATAAAATGTTCACTAATAAGACTGCAAAATTGTTAGAGAAGCAGGTAGAGTTGCATAACAGGTTAAGGCAGTTGGAAGCACTAGATCCCAAAAACATTAATAGCAAGGTGATTGAGGAAGTAAAAGTGATTAGTAGTCGATGGATGCCTAACCATGAGAAATTGCTCCAACAGGGGGTTTTCGATCATCAGTACTACAGAGATAAAGTACATGAAGAGGTTTTAAAGATAGTTGCCAAAATAATAGCTACAGGAGAGTCAGAAAAACCAGGCACTAGTAAGTCGGTGTTAGTTGAAACAGAAGCAGATAGGTCAGAAATGTTTGAGGATAGCAAAGGAGAGTTGCGCGGGAATGCGACCTCCAGTAATGAAAACGCTAATGTTAGCCAGGAAAAATTTCAAGGAAAGGTCCGTCAGCTCCAGCAATATTTGGACATGGTGAGCAAAGATTTACGTATGATAGACAATAGAACAGGCGAAATATATATTAAAAAAATAGAATTCTTGTTCAAGAAGGTACAGAGGTGCCAAGCTTACACAGATGAACTTATACGTAATGAAACGTTTAAAGAAGTCATAGAAGAACTAGAGTTCGACGTTCAGAATACCTTGTCAGCACTAGAAGAGAAAATAAAAGATGAGAAAAATTTGAAAGTTGAGAATGTAACCGTGAGAGGCGAACTACCAGTGTTACCAAAAATTCAGGTACCCACATTTTCTGGAGAGCCTCGAGAATGGGACCTGTTTGTGGAATTATTTGTGTATACATACGCTACATAGATAGTTGCAAGTCGACAACTGGAAACAATGGCAGAGCAACAAGATAGTTGCAAAAAAGAGGACGCTGGAGGACGAACACTGTCAATGGAAGAATATCTGGTGCGATGACCGGCACCGGTACCGCCTGAGCTCATAGGCCCTGGACGACGCCAGCTGAGCAACGACAAAAAAGAAAAAGAGACTGGTGGAATCCTCACATAGCAGAGTGGACACATATGGTCTGAACCCAAAATAACAATCCAGACCACTCCAGAGAAGACGTGCCCGGCGGACTGTACTGGACCATTATATTCGCCATATTGCGAATACACTTGTGTCAAGAGGACCAGCATCGGCGCCCCAACAGCCTGTGCGAAGACCAGCACCGGCAACTCCTAGCGCGACAAGCTAGGCCCCCTGACTGCGGTATAACCGGTAGCGCTACAAAGAGCGCCCAACACTGATCAAATAAACTCATCCTAAATTAAAATTGTTTTCAAAAAAAAAATATATATATGTTGATTTTTGCGACCTTTTTGTAGTTTAGAGTTGAATGTTTTTCCGGCTCGAGGTCAAATGTTGGGCGAATAAAAACAAAAATAAAAAACACACTTTGTTCTTATTTTCGTTCCGATATATTTCGACCACTCATCGGTGGTCGTCTTCAGGGCAACTATAAATAACATTGAATTGTGATTGACATAATATTAATTTAACAACATGAAAACACCTACTTAGTTTTACACGTCCGCACACTGTGACGTGGAGCTACACACTGATTTGCCCCTAATAATTGCCTGTTTAAATGCGCGCAGTTGTCCGTATCTACCTTATAATTAAGTCTTATATTTGTCGGGGTATTTATTATGTGCAGCATCTCCAAAGTGTAACGTTTGTTGTAATGTTGTTCTTGGTCTATTATGTTCACTTCGTCAAAATTTGGGGAATGTCCACTGGTGGCACAGTGGGCCATAAGTGCCGTTTTTGGTGCATTGGAGTGTTGACGAAGTTTATAGTCAGATCTATGTTGCGATAGTCTTGTTTTTAGCTTCGATTTTGTTGTCCCTATATATATTTTATCACAGTTTTCTTCATTAGTCCCATTGCACGGTATTTTATACACTACGTTGCTCTTGTCCATTGTATCAATCCTACTTTTTGTTCTGTTAAAAATACTCCGAGGTGTGTTATTGGGTTTATGTGCTATCTGTATTTGTTCGATGTCATAGCAATCTGAGTTTGCTAATCTTTCCGATAGTTGTGGGACATATGTGACGGACATAAAGCGTTTTGTCGGAACATCTTTGTTGGTTTTCTTATTGCGAGATTATAGTAAAGTCCTTATGGTGTGGTTTGGAAAGTCATTATCCTTTAAAATTCGTCGTATTTCTTCCTTCGTTTCTTCATGAAAAATTGGGTCCGATATATTAAGCATCCGTTGTATACAACCTCTTGCTGTATTCATTATCATCGACTTCGGATGTTTGGAGTTGAAGTTAATTATTCGTCCTGATGCTGTTGGTTTTTTGTACCATTTTAATTTTAGTTCATTTCCTCTTCTGTGTATTGATGCGTCTAGATATGTTAATTTGTTGTCATTTTCTAATTCTATTGTAAACTTTATGTTCCTGTCAAATGAATTTAGGTTGTCAAGTGTGTTTTGGATCTCGTCTTCTTTAATTATGGCAAAAAGGTCATCTACATATTTCGTCAAAACTCTAGGTGGTCGCTGTAGCGTTTTCATCATTTTGTCTAAGAGTTCTTCCATAATTATGTCAGCTATTATCGGTGACGCTGGTGAGCCCATAGGCATTCCTTTTAGTTGTGTGTATATCTTGTCTTTGTATCTGAAATATCTGTTCTCTTGTATACAAAAACGTACTATTTCCATAAATGTTAATTTTGGAATGTTGTGTGCGCTTTTATTTTAATCCACTTTTCTCTAATGGTGTCAAGTGCCAATTCTATTGGAATATTTGGAAAAAAATTTCCAAGCGGCACTATAATTGTCAACTGAACCTGATAATAGATGGGCTACCATGCTCTTTGCTTCGCCCTTTAACGCGGATTTTAAATAATTGAATTTAAGAGTAGGACTTAGATTCTCTCTTTTTTCAATCAGTTCCGCGAATAATTCTACAAACAGGTCCCATTATCTAGGTTCCCCAGAAAATGTACCTGTATTTTCGGCAACACCGGTAGTTCGCCTCTTACGGTAACATACTCAGCTTTCAAATTTTTCTGATCGTTTATTTTTTCTTCTAGTGCTGACAAGGTATTCTGAACGTCGAACTTTAGTTCTTCTATGACTTCTTTAAACGTTTCATTACCTTTAAGTTCATCTGTATAAGCTTGGCATATCTGTATCTTCTTGAACAAGAATTCTATTATTTTTTAATATACATTTCGCCTGTTCTATTGTCTATCAAACGTAAATCTTTGCTCACCATGTCCAAATATTGCTGGAGCTGACGGACCTTTCCTTGAAATTTTTCCTGGCTAACATTAGCGTTTTGATTACTGGAGGTCGCATTCCCTCGCGACTCTCCTTTGCTATCATCAAACATTTCTGACATAATCGCTTCTGCTTCAACTAACGCTGACTTACTAGTGCCTGGTTTTTCCGACTCTCCTGTAGCTATTATTTTGGCAACTATCTTTAACATTCCTTCATGTATTTTATCTGTGAAACACTGATGATCGAAATTCCCTTGCTGTAGCAATATGTTATGATTAGGTAACCATCGATTTCTAATCTCTTTTACTTCCTCGATCACCTTGCTAGTTATGTTTCTGGGATCTAGTGTTTCTAACTGCCTTATCCTGGTATGCAACTCTAACTGCTTCCCTAAGAACTTTTTAGTTTTGTTAAGAAACATTTTGTATGGTGTATGTAAATATGTTTGACAATAAATTTTTTTTTTTTTTTCTTTTTATGATCTTCTGTCTATTTGGCGTATGGCTTTACCGGCCACACTCTAGACCGGGCAACGCAATTATTGCTCAGTTTAACAGAGTAACATATTTCTTTTTTGCAAACAATTTTAATTTATGATGTATTTGATTGTTGGGCGCTCTATGTAGCGCTACCGGTCCTACTGCATTCCTGGTCTAGCTTGTCGCGCTAGACGGTGCCGATGCTGGTCTTCACACAGGCTGTTGTGGCGCCGATGCTGGTCCTCTTGACACAGGTGTACTCGCAATATGGCGAATATAATGGCCCAGGGCAGTCCGTCGGGCACTTCTTCTCTGGTGTGGTCTGGATTTTCTTCTTGGGTTCTGCTTTTTGGGATTCGTATGTATTAATTACTTTTATATTTTTAGGCGTAATTTCTGTAGAGATTGAGCCTTTTTGCTTTAATTTTTGCTGAATCAGCTCGATGTTGTCTAGTTCAGCTTGCAATTTCTTTACCTTTGCCCAACTAATTGTTGTGTTGGTGGCTAACAGTAGCTTAAGGAGTTCGGCTTTCCTTTTCCACCTCGTCTCACTCAGATTTCATTTTTTTTCCAGACCATGTGTGTCCATTCCGCCATGTGATGATTCTACTTCTTTTTTTTTATCGTTGCTCAGCTGTTGTTGTCCAGGGCCTATGGTCTCCGGTACCGGTGCCGGTCATCGCACCAGATTTTCTCGGATTAGCTGCCTCTTCTTTGCAACTATCTTGTTGCTCTGCTGCTGTTTGTAGTTGCCGGACTTGCAACTACATACATATACATTTTTAACTTTTTTTCTTTATTTATTAGGCAATATTTTGCTTTTTTGTTTTATACTCTGTCTCTTACCACTGGTGGGGAAGAACAGAGTTATTTTATTTTTGTAACCTTTAGCTGATCTTAGCATTCACACTTGCATAAGAATTCAGACTTAAAGGCACTGATTTATCCTCTGAATCTCTTACCACTGGTTTTGGAAAACTACAGAGTTCCTTTTTTCGAAGGACCAAAATGAATAGGGATTTCCGATGCGAAAGAAAATTACCCAGTCTTCATTCGTTGAATTCAAAATATGAACTGATTTTGTTGGAAAACTCTTAAACTCTAAGAAGCGACAATTGTTCTTAAAAAATACTTATTTTAATGCCCCACGTCTTCGGGGTTTAGAATTTGTTTATATTTCATGCTCAGCGCTTGGCGACTTGATAATGCGTCGATTTGGTCTAAAGTGTTAAGTGTCGACAGAGTGCGGATGCATGTTGGTTTGTTTTTGAGCAATACTTGTTATATGAATCTTTATGACATATTTTTGTTTATGTTTCGTTTGTGTATATTTCTTTGGTCAATCTGATTTGGTGGTAAACACCAATTTATACCAAACTTTGCTCATATTGCAAAACCTTTAACTCTTGGGTTAAAGAAAGCTGCTAAAGTAATCATCCTTTAAAAAATTAAAATGTCTCCTTCTAACCACAAACGCTAGCAATATAGCTCTAGGTGCGTTCATCTTACAGGACCATAGACCTATTTCTTATGCTAGTAGAACACTCATGAACATGAACTTAATTATTCAGCCATAGAAAAGGAACTACTATCTATCGTATGGGCAACCAAATATTTTAGACCATACCTCTTCGGCAGACATTTTGAAATCCTAAGGGATCATAAACCCCTTGTATGGTTGGAAAATATCAAAGAACCTAACATGAAATGTTAATGGAATGTAATGGAAGATAAATATGAACGAAACCGATTATAAAATAAAATACTTACCAGGAAAAGAGAATTACGTGGCAGACGCCCTATCTAGAATAAAACTAGATGAAAATATTTTAGGTGAAGAAACAAGTAGTTCTAGAGCCACAGTACATAGTGCTCAAGAAGATAATGAAAACCTAATAGCCATTTCAGAAAAACCTCTAAATTTCTACAACCGTCAAATAGAATTCACTAAGTGCAACGAAAATAAAATCAATGTTGCCTACTATTTTCACAAAACTAAGATAGAAATATCATATGTAGAAAAGACCAATCAGTTTGCTAAAGAAATTATCAAAAAATATTTATGCTCAAAAAATAATGCACTTTACATCGAAAACGAGTTAGATTTTCAAACACTCCAAGAAAGCTTATCTTGAAATAATTAGTCCGTACAGCCAAACAAAAACTTTAAGAACCACTTACAAATTAAATACATTCCCACTTATGCCGAATTCAAAGAAATTATACTAAAGAACCATAAATCACTACTTCATCCAGGTATCACTAAAACTCAAAACTGGTTTAAAGAGAAATACTATTATCCAGACTATCAAAAACTAATTCAAAACTTTATTAATGAATGCCATATATACAATTTATCGAAATCAGAAAATCGAAATACTAAATTAACCTTTGAAACCACCCCAAAAATATTTAACACTAGAGAAAAATACGTGATCGATTTCTATTTAATCGACAACCAACAATTTTTATCTTGCATATATATTTACTCAAAGTACGCGGCTTTAGTTGAATTTAAAAGTCGAGATTGGATTGAAACAAAAAAGGGAATCATAAACATCTTTAACGATATGGGTAAACCGTTAGACATCAAAGCAGATAAGGACTCAGCTTTTATTTGTATAGCACTTCAAAATTGGCTACAATCAGAAAACGTTAATATAAGTATAACGTTGAGCAAAAATGGCGTTTCAGATGTGGAAAGATTCCACAGAACCGTAAACGAAAAACTAAGAATTATTAATGCAGAATCTAGCATAAAAGACAAACAAACTAAATTTGAAACTATCCCTTACACATATAACCATAAGACTAAACATCTAACGACAAACAGAACACCAGCGGATATCTTTATTTACGCAGGCACACCTCTTTATAATACGCATGCTAATAAAGTGAAACAAATTTATAAACTAAATGAAATTAGGCACGATTTTGAAATAAATACAAAATATAAACAAGCCCCCTTAGTTAGATCAAAAACGACAACACCCTTTAAGAAAACAGGAGAAGTTACCCAAGTTGACGACAAACATTATATTGAAACAAACCGAGGTAGACAAACAACACACTTCAAATCAAAATTTAAAAAGAAAAAGAAAACTCATCAAAGTAAATATACTAATTAATTTCAGAAATCCCAACATTACTATTTCTACTCTTATCAATGGTACACTCAACGTTTAATCAAAGTAATCCCATAAAGGCACCTAATGGATATCTTGAATTCAAAACAGGAACCATGGATTTACCCTCAGATTTTGAAAATCATTACCTAACTGTAAATTTAACCAACTTACAAAACACTTACAATAACCTGGTAGAGCAGTCAGAACCATATAAGAACAAGGTCCACATTCACTATTTTTGAAAAATTAAATCGCGAAATGAACGGCATAAAAATAATAAAGTGAAATATGCAATGACTTATTAACATAATAAGTACAGCACATAAATATCTTTTCGGCACTTTAGATCAAAATGATAAAGAAGAGCTTGAACAAAAAATTGATAGTCTATCAGCAAATAGCGCCCAAAATAATGAACTTAATCATATAATCGAAGCAGTCAACAAAAATGTAGAACTCCTGAATAACCTTACTCTTGAACAAGATGCAGACAAAAAATTAAATCTACTAATGTTCAGCTTAGAGCATTTTACAGAATACATAGAAGACAGAGAACTAGGAATGCAGTTGACAAGATTGGAAATATTTAATCCAAAACTTTTAAATCATCAAGAAATATTTTACATAAATACAGAAAAACTTTTAAACATAAAAACATTTACTTGGTTAAACTCAGAGACGAATGAATTATTCATAATTTCACATATACCTAGAAAAATATCTAAAACATCACTATTTAAAATTATAGCCTATCCAGACGAAAATAATAACACCTTGACGGAAAATATTCAAGAAACTTACTATATATTTAAGACAATAAAATTGATGCAAAATCAACCAAAAAACAAGAAATAAATAAATGTATAATTGGCATTATTACACAAAAACCAGCAGAATGCAAATACACAAAAATATTTGCGACAAATCTAATTAGTTATGTAAACCCAATATTATCGTAACTTGAAACTTGCCCAAGACAAATTTAAAACAAAATTGTAACCAGAACAAAATATTCATAGAAGGATATATTATAATAAAAATATCAAAGAAGCTAACTTCGGCAATGCCGAAGTTTATATACCCTTGCAGTCCTTGGCAATAATTTTTTTACATTTTTAAATTTTTTTCCTTGCAACTCAATTCATCAACACACAAACAAAACATTCAAATTATTTCTCTTTTTATTACAAGTTTTTAAGCAAAGCACAACATGCATACACATACATACATACGTGCATGTGCATGTGCTCTGCTTGATTTGCTGATGACGTAGAACCGATTTGTATTGACTGTAACTTGTGTTCTATTTATCCGATCACATTCAAATTTTGGGATCTGAGATTTTATGTCAAATTCTATTATATTGGTAAATTTCATGGGGATACTCCAATTTTTGCAAAAATTTTTGTTCTAGAGCTATATGATATAGTAGTCCGATCCTGACAATTTTTATACTTTATCATCTCCCGGCTAAAAGTAGCTCAAATATAAAATTTCATTCCGATAGCTCTTAAGATGCCAGCGTGAAGTTGATTTGCACAGACGGACGGACGGACAGACGGACATGGCTATATCGACTCAGCTTCTCATGCTGATCAAGAATATATATACTTTATGGGGTCGGAAACGTCTCCTTCTGTGCGTTACAAATATCTGACCAATTTTATAATACCCTCTGCAAGGGTATAAATATACGACTGTATTATGCAGTTAAATGAAATATCAATAGTAAACACATTACAAGATTATACCAAAAACATTTACGTAACCAACAATGTAACAAAACTAGAACCAATCTCTTATATCCAAACTAAACAAATCATTTCTGAAGAAACTACAACAACATTTGTAATTACACTAATAAGTTTAACCCTATCTTTTCTATAAATTTAATGCAATATCAAAAAAAAATAATTATTACAGAAATTAAGAATGAATTTTTTGTACAACCAAGTGACTCAGCTTTTAACAATCCCGTTTTGCATGAACTGTCACCATCCCAAGAAATCTCACTTGCAACATCGCAAGCACTTCCAAGTCAATACCCTGTATTTCCCGCCTGAGCACAGGCTATTTTCTACGTGTTGGGGGAGTAATATATCCGCCTCTCCATCTAACCACATAACGTCGCCCCCTTTTTAGTCTACAAAACGGATGTTTACTGCAACCGAGACTAAACGAAACTTTATAAACAAATCTGTCCCCAAAAAATCTTCCAAGCGTGAGAACGCTTAGTAGGCGAAATCAATAAGCCAATCAAATTCCAGATCAAGATATCATCCGATCAAAAGCTCCCACTACTAACATAAAAAGCTTTCTAACCGAACTTTCAACATAATTGTAAACATCAAAAGCTTTCTAACCGATCTGTAAACTTAATTGTATGAATAATGATACGTTAGTTCTTAAGACGCATCCTTTAAATAAAGAGTTTTGAGTTCGATAGATCCAATTTTTCTTTTTTTTCACTTATAAAAGAAATGGATTTATAATTATATATATGTGTCCAGTACATAAGGCGCCATATTTGTTCGCCCACTTAAAGATTTTTTTCTCGCACTTTGGCATATATAGGCCAAAAATATAAGGCGCCATATTTATTTGCCTATTTCCAATATATATTTTTTCGCAATTTCCAAAAAAAAATATTAACACATATGTATGTATGTATGCAGTGAAACAAACCTACGAAATTCAAAGTGATCTCCTACATACAAATATATATATGCAAGCCGAGTGTGTGAATATGACAAAAAATTACAAAATTTATCCAGTGCTACATTAAATCCAAAAATAAAGGTTTTGTGCAAATACAGTCCACTCCTGGGAAAAGTGTGCGCGAAGTGAAATGTGGTTCCAACGAAGAAGAAAATTTTCAATACAAATTAATAAAGATTTTTTAAACAAAAAAAAGAAAGTGAACCACACTTAGGCCACACTTAGACATTTCTGGTGTCCCGCGACACCCTATAAAGTTGGGGCATATCGGTTAGACACAGCAAGAGAATATATAAAAAACCAAAAAAAAAAAAAAAATTATTAATTTGTATAAAGAAATCCGATCCATTCACACCTCTGCATATTGCCATTCCATATTTTCATAGTACAAAGCAATTCAAAAATTTCCGATTTATACCAATTGAATAGGGATTTCCGATGCGAAAGAAAATTACCCAGTCTTCATTCGTTGAATTCAAAATATGAACTGATTTTATTGGAAAACTCTTAAACTCTAAGAAGCGACAATTGTTCTTAAAAAATACTTATTCTAATGCCCCACGTCTTCGGGGTTTGGAATTTGTTTATATTTCATGCTCAGCGCTTGGCGACTTGATAATGCGTCGTTTTGGTCTTAAGTGTTAAGTGTCGACAGAGTGCGGATGCATGTTTGTTGCCATATGAATCTTTATGACATATTTTTGTTTATGTTTCGTTTGTGTATATTTCTTTGGTCAATCTGATTTGGTGAAGCCATTTCAGCTGACCACGATGTTTAATCTTAAACATTCTTCGACTGTTTGGAATGTGTGTTTAACTTTAGGTTGTCTTATACAAATTATTATTATTAAATAATTTTAAAATTAGTAAGATAACTAAAATTAAGGAAGCATGACCGGTTGCATGATGAACGTTTAAACCTAGTAAATCAAAATGATCTTCCTTTAGTGATTGTAACTGACCACCTATTTTCTCTAACTCTGCCGTGTGGTTTACCAAGTTGGCTTCAACTGGACTCCATTCTATATTTGGTATATTACTAATATCGCCTATATGCGACGTAGTAATAGCTATGTGCGACTCTGACTGTACGCTATGATGAGCCACTAAAATCTTATCTTCTGCCCTAGCTGTGCTGCCTGATCTGAGGCTCAAAATTCCTTGTTCCGGTAAATCCACCAACTCCTGCTGTTCGTTACCACATTGGACTCTGGCCTTAGTTTTAGGTGGAACCTTGAATGACCAACTATTGCTACTATCTAGCTCTACCCAGTAAGATCTTGGCTCAATAATCGTTGTATATAAACAGGTAGACTTCCTATTCTGTTTAAAAGGTGACAGCTCACAGGCATTATCATTGGCGTTACTCCATGGCCAATTTCCTTCACATATTCTCCTGTTCGATTGCCAGGTCCGACATTTCTGCATTGCTGAATCTGACATTAAGCGATACGAGTCTATTTCAAAATTATATATTAAATACTGATTCTTTATATAAACTGTTACCAATTGATTACTGACCAATCGAACGGGAATTGGAATAATTCTGTAGAGGAAGGATGGGTGCCTACTGAAAGTGGTATTTTAACACTTATAATTAATTTTCTGTCAAAAAAGGTTCCCTTTGGCCGTCAACAGAGCATATATGTCTTTTAACTCCGTTCCGCTGCTTTTACGTGGCAGAACTAAAGTTTCAGATAATTTTTCTTTTATTTTAGTTATTTCTAATTTCATTTGGTTTGGCTTTAAAATATTAGTATTTAATCTACCATGGTTAATGTCTATCAATAAACTTATAATTCCTTGTCTGAATTTTTTCACATTCATCAACCACGGATCTTAATTCATTTACAATCATGAAAAACCGAATGGATTCTCTATATGTACATGTAATAACTTTCTTTGAACAATTCTGTGATATTTTCAATCCGTTTGTTCATGTTGCCAAAGTTTTCATTTATCTCATTTATGGTAGCCCTAAGAATGTTTGCCGTAGAGTCTACCACCAATGTCTGCTTTTCTTGTAGATGCTTTAAATTCTGCTGATTTGTGAGCAAGTTTCTCATGTTTTCTTCTATTTGTATCCTATCGTCCGCATCCATGACACCGAATAATATATGGTACAGTGACCCCATGAATTCAAACGGTGCTCGCTTGCGTCTTGCCTTTTCTTGCTTCATGAATAGCACATTATTTTCCTCGATATCTTTAATTCGCTTTACCGTGTTGTTCAATACAAACTGACACTGGTCTTCGAAATTATACAGTTTTTGGCATAAGCCCCTCAATTTGGGAATCATTCTGTCACCTTAACTGAGCATTTCAAAATATGCCGACATGTCGTAGTATACTACCAGATCCCATGAGGAAGCTACTACTTCCACTTCACCCATTGGATCTAAGTACAATGCGGCTGTTGCGTTTAGTTCCTCTACCGTTATTTTTGGTCTATTATCTTTAATGCTCGCTGCATTCGAAAGTTGACAAAGCATCATAAAAATTGCTAACATCAATACGGTTCCTATTTTGGACAGATGACCGAACCTGGTACCTTTCCGATATCGATTCTCCTCAACGTCTTCTGATGATTTCACCCTAACAAATGGACAGATTTTATTTATAGGTCTTGTAATTGACCCTTCCTGCAACTTGACTTTTACCACTCCTACTTTATCGTCCCTGCCTTTGTGAATTTCTTCAATCTTGCCCAGAGGCCACCTGGCTGGGTGACAATTTTCATCTTTGATCAGTACGACCTGACCATTCTCTAAATTTTCTGTGGTTCGTCGCCACTTATTCCTTTGCTGGAGAGTATATAGATACTCGTCTTTCCATTTCAACCAAAAATCTTTTTTCATTTTTTGAATTAGTTTCCATCTGTCTAAATTTCCAATTTTTTCCTCTGATATGGACTCGGCTGCTTCCAATGTTGGTCTTCCAATTAGGAAATGACCGGGAGTTAACACTTCGTTGTTGTCCATATCTTTACCCGCCGTATACAATGGACGTGAATTTAGCACGGCTTCTATTTGGCACAACAATGTTGCAAGTTCCTCATATGTGAGGTTACTGTCTCCTATGACTCTTTTTAGATGCTACTTAACCGACTTTACCCCAGCTTCCCATATACCTCCAAAGTGAGGTCCTGCCGGGGGGCTAAAATGCCAGCTAATCTGTTCTCTCTGTAGAACAGGGGCAACCTTAACGTTATCTTCAACTGCTTTTTTGAATTCTTCATCAAGCCTCCTAGCCGCTCCCACAAAATTTGTACCATTATCAGAATATATGTTAGCGCATTTACCCCGTCTTGCAACAAATCTTCGAAATGCTGCTAGGAAAGCTTCAGTTGTCAAGTCACTAACAACTTCTAAATGAATTGCTTTAGTTGACAAACATACGAATACTGCTATGTACCCTTGGAATGTTTTTTGTCCCCGATTTTTTGAGCATATTATATGATATGGACCGGCAAAATCAATCCCCGTGTTATGAAATGGAGATCACACCGTTACCCTATTTTTGGGCAGGTTACCCATAATTTGCTCCGCAGTTACTTGGCGGTATCTGGCACAAGTGACGCATTCCCTTAGGTATTTTTTAAGGGCGTTTTTCAATCCGAAAATCCAAAATTTCCTTTGAATTCTGCTTCTCATAAGATTAATTCCTCCATGTAGAGTTTCCTTATGAGCATCCTTAATCAACAGCATTGTTAGATGTGATTTATCCAAAATCACAGGATGTTTGGTGTCAAAGCATATGTTGGCATTTTGCAATCTTCCCCCCACGCGCAATATTCCATCGTCATCCAAAAATGGATTTAAGCTTAAAATGTTGCTTTTCATATCAATTTGCTTGTTCTGCGTAAGACATGATATCTCTCTGTTAAATTGATATGCCTGTTGGTGTTTAATTATAAAATTTTTAGCATTCTTAAGCTCACTGACGGTGAGATATGATGGGTACACTCTATCTCTTTTTTTAATGCTTATCTTAATAAGCCATTTATCATTTGTCTCACCGAGCCCCTTTGGCCCATTCCACCACAATTCGCAATCTTTTAACTTGTTTGGACAAATACCCCTTGAGGTTATATCTGCAGGGTTATCTTCAGATTTTACATGGTTCCATGGTATTTCTTTGATTTTTAGGATATCCTCTATGCGACGCCTTACGAATTTTTACTTACTAGCCCCGTTTTTTATCCAGCACAGTGTGATAGTAGAGTCACTCCAAGCATATATTTCAGCTGGAACAGCAATAGATTGCTGGACTCTTTTTAGCAATTGCGATAGCAAGTGTGCTGCACATAATTCCAACTTCGGAATAGTCTTTCTATTTTTTATAGGATTAACTTTGCTTTTACTGGCTATTAAGGTAACTATCTCACCTATTTTACCATACACCACCGCTGAAAGGCCTTTTCTGAAGCGTCAGCAAAACCATGAATCTGTAACAAAATATTAGGCTGTGTCTTGATCCATCGGGGTAATCTGACTTCTTCCAGATACACCAAATTGTCCCTGAAGGATTTCCATTCTGTTGTTTCGTTATCGGACAACTCTTGATCCCAATTTTGCTCCGCTAGCCACAACTTCTGCATGAACAACTTGCCTATTACTGTTACTGGTGCTAGCCAACCTAGTGGATCATAAGTTTTGGCTAGTCTGGATAGCACCCCTCTTTTATTCACCTTCTTGTTTTCGTCACAGTTTACCTTAAATTTAAATTCGTCTTGAAATGGCTCCCACTGCAACCCCAAGGTTTTAATTGCTTCGTTCCCATCAATTTTTAATACTTTATTATCGCCTGTATTAATAACCTCTTCAACAATTTTGGATCTATTCGAAATCCATTTTCTCAAATTCATTCCTGCCTTTTCCAGCTCTCTGGAAACCTGCTGAACTTTGTGTTTTGATTCTTGTACGGTATCACCACCTGTCATTAAATCATCCATGTAGAATTCATCTCGGATAATTTCACTAATCACTTTATCCTGACACCTGTTTGCGATTTCTGCAAGCTAAGTACGGTGCCGATTGCAGTACCGTACGTTACTGTTGTCAATTTATATTTTCTTAATTTTTCTGCGGCGAATTTCTCCACAAAATATGCAAATATTTTTGATCGTATTGATCAATGTTTATCTGCCGATACATTTTTTCAATATCTGCAGATGCTACGTACTGCCATTTTCGCCATTTTAATATTATGTCGAATAGGTCTTTTTGGAGTCGCGGCCCGATCCACATCACATCATTGAGACTTCTGTTATTCGTGTATTTTGCAGAAGCGTCAAATACAACTCTTAATTTAGTTGTCAAACTTTCTTCTTTTACTACCGAAGGTAATAAGCACCGTCATCCTTAGTTTCTATCATGTGGCCTAACTCCAAATATTCTTTAATGAACTTTTCGTACTCCTCCTTAAGTTTTGGATTTTTCTGAAATTTTTTCTCCAAGTTAAGGAATCGCGCCGTTGCTTGCGCCTTTGAGTCACCTAAATCCCTTTCTTGCTTAAATGGGATCGTTTCCACATATCTTCCAGAGTTATCAATCTTTGTTGTCTTGTTAAAATTTTCTTCACATTGATTAGCTTCTATATCATCTTTTTCGTCTGCCTCCAACTCCCAAAAACGCTCCATATCTGTAACGTCTATTGTTGTAGCTACTATAGACCCATCTCCTTTTGACTTAGTACATCCCGACCAAATCCATCCAGCCAAATTGAGTGTTTTGTCCCAGCAAGCCGTTAATCTTGGCAACACCACTTTTTAAGATGTGAGTATATACGTCTACACCTATTATCATATCAACCCTACCAGGTTTATCAAAGGTGGGGTCAGCTAGAACGTAAGTTTGCCAATTTGACATATCCACGTTTGCTATTTTTGATGGAAGAGCTTTCATTAATTCGGCAATATAATTGCTTCAACCTTAAGCAGTTTCTTTTCCGAATCACGTGTCTTCATTTCAATATTTACCTTATACTTCGACGTTCTACTTTTTGTTGCAGATACGCCACTTATTTCTGTTTGTTTCTTGATCTTAGGTAATTTTAACATTTGAGCGGCTTCTTCAGACAAAATAGTGCTCTGAGAGCCATAATCAATTAAGGCTCTTAATGTTTCATACTCTCCATTTATTTTTTTAAACTTGTATTAGAGCTGTGGCCAACAGTTTTTGTTGTTCTGTAACACAAGTATTTACCTTCGCCTGTTTTTCCCCAAAATGAAGCATGGTATGGTGCCCCTTGCTGCACAATGAGCAATACTATTTCATTGGTGCATCTCTTGTTGCTTGAATGCTTCAAGCATCTTCTACATAATTGTATTTTTTTGCTATTTCCGCCCTTTCTTTAGGTGTTAGCGCTTTAAGCTTATAGCACATCGGTGCGCTATGCCAGGGACCTTTGCAGATCAGACAACTATCTTTAAACACCGCCACGGACGTTTTTTGTAACGGTTTTTTCTCTTCCTTTCTCATGGCACTTAGCGAGCAATATCTTTGCTCTAAGTATTCCATGACATCAGATATCATCTGAACATACCTAATAATCTGACTCTCATACAGTTGCAGAGCCTTTCTGTCAAATTTCCGAAGTATGAGTTGTGCAAATATTATGTCAACTTCATCGGACAAATTTGTTTTAATTTTCATTAAGTGTATTGATTCATTAATTATGTCAATCACTCATTTTACACTTTTTGCGGATTCATTGTTGATCATCGGTAAATCAACGATCCGACCTAATTGCTGGGAAAATACCCTCCGATTATTTTCATATCGCTTGTTTAATAATTCCCAAGCGGCACTATAATTGTCAGCTGAACCTGACAATAGATGGGCTACCATGCTCGTCCTTGCTTCGTCCTTTAACGCGGATTTTAAATAATTGAATTTAAGAGCAGGACTTAGATCCTCTCTTTTTTCAATCAGTTCCGCGAACAATTCTACAAACAGGTCCCATTCTCTAGGTGCCCCAGAAAATGTGGGTACCTGTATTTTCGGCAACACCGGTAGTTCGCCTCTTACGGTAACATTCTCAGCTTTCAAATTTTTCTGATCGTTTATTTTTTCTTCTAGTGCTGACAAGGTATTCTGAACGTCGAACTCTAGTTCTTCTATGACTTCTTTAAACGTTTCATTACATATAAGTTCATCTGTATAAGCTTGGCACATCTGTATTTTCTTGAACAAGAATTCTATTTTTTTAATATACATTTCGCCTGTTCTATTGTCTATCATACGTAAATCTTTGCTCACCATGTCCAAATATTGCTGGAGCTGACGGACCTTTCCTTCAAATTTTTCCTGGCTAACATTAGCCTTTTCATTACTGGATGTCGCATTCCCGCGCGACTGTCCTTTGCTATCCTCTAACATTTCTGATATATTCGCTTCTGCTTCAACTAACGCTGACTTACTAGTGCCTGGTTTTTTTGACTCTCCTGCAGCTATTATTTTGGCAACTATCTTTAACATTCCTTCATGTATTTTCTCTGTGGAATACTGATGATCAAAATTCCCTTGCTGTAGCAATTTGTTATGATTAGGTAACCATCGATTCCTAATCTCTTTTACTTCCTCGATCACCTTGCTAGTTATGCTTCTGGGATCTAGTGCTTCTAACTGCCTTATCCTGGTATGCAACTCTAACTTCTTTCCTAACAACTTTTCAGTTTTGTTAAGAAACATTTTGTATGGTGTATGTAAATATGTTTGACAATAAATTGATTTTTTTTTATTTTCTTTTTATGTATTTACTTATATGAATGTATTTTTTATATATATTTTTATATTATTATTGACCCTTCAACGGGCAACTTGCTTATAAATAAATTGAATTTTTTTATACCATACACCCATAAGGTGAAATGGTATATTAAAGTCGCCAAAATGTATGTAACAGGCAGAAGGAAGCTTTTCCGACCCCATAAAGTATATATATTCTTGATCAGTATCAACAGCCGAGTCGATATAGCCATGTCCGTCTGTCCGTCCGTATGTCCGTCCGTCCGTCCGTCCGTCTGTCCGTCTGTCCGTCCGTATGAACGCCTAGATCTCAGAGACTATAAGAGATAGAGCCACCAAATTTGGTATGTAGGCTCATGTATTATGTAGAGTGATCGAGTTTATTTCAAAATTTTGCCACGCCCCTTTCCGCCCCCACAATTCAAAAAAAACCTTTATCTCAAAAACTATTGCAGCTAGAGACACCATATTTGGTACGTATATTTGCTTAGTAAATGCCCGCGATTAAAAAAAAACGTTTATTTCAAAAACTATTGTAGCTAGAGACACCATATTTGGTATGTATATTTGCTTAGTAAATGCGCACATTTTGTATGTATAAAGATTTTGCCACGCCCCTTTCCGCCCCCAAAATTTGAAAAACTCGATTATCTCCCGTAATTTTTTACCTAGTGGAACACTTGAATTTGATACTAATACCCAGCAAAATACCAAATTTGATCAAAATCGGACAAAAAATAGCCAAGTTATGCATATAAACGTTTTTCCATACGGCCGGAGTTGGCCGTTGGCGGGTGGTGGCGCTAGGGTGCTCAGATGCATGAGTCAGTGAGATACTAAGATATGCTTGTAAAAAGCATGTGAACAGAATTTTTTTGAAATAGGCAAAATGCATTTGTTATTACAAATTTGAAATATTTGTTTTACTGGTGTATGGTATACCTAAGTCGGCGAGACGACTTACTTACTTCATTTTTTGAATGAATTTTATATTATTTTTTTTTACTTTCCCTACTCGATCATCGCAGTGATCTCCTGTCTATTTGGCGTATGGCTTTACGGGCCACACTCTAGACCGAGCAACGCAATTATTGCTCAGTTTAACAGAGTAACATATTTCTTTTTTGCAAACAATTTTAATTTATGATATATTTGATTGTTGGGCGCTCTTTGTAGCGCTACCGGTCCTACTGCATTCCTGGTCTAGCTTGTTGCGCTAGACGGTACCGGTGCTGGTCTTCGTACAGGCTGTTGGGGCGCCGATGCTGGCTTCTCAGATCTCTTGGCTCTGGGTCCAGCTTGTCGCGCTAGACGGTGCCGGTGCTGGTCTTCGCACAGGCTGTTGGGGCGCCGATGCTGGTCCTCTTGACACAAGTGTACTCGCAATATGGCGAATATAATGGTCCAGGGCAGTCTGCCGGGCACTTCTTCTCTGGTGTGGTCTGGATTTTCTTCTTGGGTTCTGTTTTTTGGGATTCGTATGTATTAATTACTTTTATATTTTTAGGCGTAATTTCTGTAGAGGTTGATCCTTTTTGCTTTAATTTTTGCTGAATCAGCTCGATGTTGTCTAGTTCAGCTTGCAATTTCCTTACCTTCGCCCAACTAATTGTTGTGTTGGTGACAAACAGTAGCTTAAGGAGTTCGGCTTTCCTTTTCCACCTCTACTCACTCAGATTTCATTTTTTTCCAGACCATGTGTGTCCATTCCGCCGTGTGATGATTCTACTTCTTTTTTTTTATCGTTGCTCAGCTGTTGTTGTCCAGGGCCTATGGTCTCCGGTACCGGTGCCGGTCATCGCACCAGATTTTCTCGGATTAGCTGCCTCTTCTTTGCAACTATCTTGTTGCTCTGCTGCTGTTTGTAGTTGCCGGACTTGCAACTACATACATATACATTTTTAACTTTTTTTCTTTATTTATTAAGCAATATTTTGCTTTTTTGTTTTATACTCTGTCTCTTACCACTGGTGGGGAAGAACAGAGTTATTTTATTTTTGTAACCTTTAGCTGATCTTAGCATTCACACTTGCATAAGAATTCAGACTTTAAGGAGCTGATTCACTCTCTGAGTCTCTTACCACTGGTGGGGGAAAACTACAGAGTTCCTTTTTTCGAAGGACCAAAATGAATAGGGATTTCCGATGCGAAAGAAAATTACCCAGTCTTCATTCGTTGAATTCAAACTATAAACTGATTTTATTGGAAAACTCTCAAACTCTAAGAAGCGACAATTGTTCTTAAAAAATACTTATTTTAATGCCCCACGTCTTCGGGGTTTAGAATTTGTTTATATTTCATGCTCAGCGCTTGGCGACTTGATAATGCGTCGATTTGGTCTTAAGTGTTAAGTGTCGACAGAGTGCGGATGCATGTTTGTTTGTTTTTGAGCAATACTTGTCATATGAATCTTTATGACATATTTTTGTTTATGTTTCGTTTGTGTATATTTCTTTGGTCAATCTGATTTGGTGAAGCCATTTCAGCTGACCACGATGTTTAATCTTAAACACCAATTTATACCAAACTTTGCTCACATTGCAAAACCTTTAACTCTTGGGTTAAAGAAAGCAGCTAAAGTAAACATAAACGACACACATTATATTTCATCCTTTAAAAAATTAAAATGTCTCCTTATGAACGATCCCATACTTGCATATCCCGATTTCAAAAATCATTTTTTCTAACCACAGACGCTAGCAACATAGCTCTAGGTGCGTTCATCTTACAGGACCATAGACCTATTTCTTATGCTAGTAGAACACTCAATGAACATGAACTTAATTATTCAGCCATAGAAAAGGAACTATTATCTATCGTATGGGCAACCAAATATTTTAGACCATACCTCTTCGGCAGACATTTTGAAATCCTAAGGGATCATAAACCCCTTGTATGGTTGGAAAATATCAAAGAACTTAACATGAAATTACAGAGATGGAAGATAAATATGAACGAATTCGATTATAAAATAAAATACTTACCAGGAAAAGAGAATTACGTGGCAGACGCCCTTTCTAGAATAAAACTAGATGAAAATATTTTAGGTGAATAAACAAGTAGTTCTAGAGCCACAGTACATTGTGCTCAAGAAGATAATGAAAACCTAATAGCCATTTCAGAAAAACCTCTAAATTTCTACAACCGTCAAATAGAATTCACTAAATGCAACGAAAATAAAATCAATGTTGCATACTATTTTCACAAAACTAAGATAGAAATATCTTATGTAGAAAAGACCAATCAGTTTGCTAAAGAAATTATCAAAAAATATTTATGCTCAAAAAATAATGCACTTTACATCGAAAACGACTTAGATTTTCAAACACTCCAAGAAAGCTTATCTTGAAATAATTAGTCCGTACAGCCAAACAAAAACTTTAAGAACCACCTACAAATTAAAAGACATTCCCACTTATGCCGAATTCAAAGAAATTATACTAAAGAACTATAAATGACTACTTCATCCAGGTATCACTAAAACTCAAAACTGGTTTAAAGAGAAATACTATTATCCAGACTATCAAAAACTAATTCAAAACTTAATGCCATATATGCAATTTATCGAAATCAGAAAATCGAAATACTAAATTAACCTTTGAAACCACCCCAAAAATATTTAACACTAGAGAAAAATACGTGATGGATTTCTATTTAATCGACAACCAACAATTTTTATCTTGCATAGATATTTACTCAAAGTACGCGGCTTTAGTTGAATTTAAAAGTCGAGATTGGATTGAAACAAAAAGGGCACTCATAAAAATCTTTAACGATATGGGTAAACCGTTAGATATCAAAGCAGATAAGGACTCAGCTTTAATTTGTATAGCTACAATCAGAAAACGTTAATATAAGTATAACGTTGAGCAAAAATGGCGTTTCAGATGTGGAAAGATTCCACAGAACCGTAAACGAAAAACTATGAATTATTAATGCAGAATCTAGCATAGAAGACAAACAAACTAAATTTGAAACTATCCCTTACTTATATAACCACACCTCTTTATAATACGCAAGCTAATAAAGTGAAACAAATTGATAAACTAAATGAAATTAGGTACGATTTTGAAATAAATACAAAATATAAACAAGCCCCCTTAGTTAGATCAAAAACGGCAACACCCTTTAAGAAAACAGGAGAAGTTACCCAAGTTGACGACAAACAATATATTGAAACAAACCGAGGTAGACAAACAACACACTACAAATCAAAATTTAAAAAGAAAAAGAAAACTCATCAAAGTAAATATACTAATTAATTTCAGAAATCCCAACATTACTATTTCTACTCTTATCAATGGTACACTCAACGTTTAATCAAAGTAATCCCATAAAGGCACCTAATGGATATCTTGAATTCAAAACAGGAACCATGGATTTACCCTCAGATTTTGAAAATCATTACCTAACTGTAAATTTAACCAACTTACAAAACACTTACAACAACCTGGTAGAGCAGTCAGAACCATATAAGAACAAGGTCCACATTCACTATTTTTGAAAAATTAAATCGCGAAATGAACGGCATAAAAATAATAAAGTGAAATATGCGAGGATCAGCAAATAGCGCCCAAAATAATATTATCGAAGCACTCAACAAAAATATAGAACTCCTGAATAACCTTACTCTTGAACAAGATGCAGACAAAAAATTAAATCTACTAATGTTCAGCTTAGAGCATTTTACAGAATACATAGAAGACAGAGAACTAGGAATGCAGTTGACAAGATTGGAAATATTTAATCCAAAACTTTTAAATCATCAAGAAATATTTTACATAAATACAGAAAAACTTTTAAACATAAAAACATTTACTTGGTTTAAATCAGAGACGAATGAATTATTCATAATTTCACATATACCTAGAAAAATATCTAAAACATCACTATTTAAAATTATAGCCTATCCAGACGAAAATAATAACACCTTGACAGAAAATATTCAAGAAACTTACTATATATTTAAGACAATAAAATTTATGCAAAACCAACCAAAAAACAAGAAATAAATAAATGTATAATTGGCATTATTACACAAAAACCAGCAGAATGCAATTACATAAAAATATTTGAGACAAATCTAATTAGTTATGTAAAACCCAATATTATCGTAACTTGAAACTTGCACAAGAAAAATTTAAAACAAAATTGTAACCAGAACAAAATATTCATAGAAGGAAATATAATAAAAATATACGACTATATTATTCAGTTAAATAAAATATCAATAGTAAACACATTACAAGATTATACCAAAAACATTTACGTAACCAACAATGTAACAAAACTAGAACCAATCTCTTACATCCAAACTAAACAAATCATTTCTGAAAAAACTGCTTATAACAAAATATTAAACATAATAACTACAACAACATTTGTAATTACACTAATAAGTTTAACCCTATCTTTTCTATAAATTTAAGGCAATATCAAAAAAAAAATAATTATTACACAAATTAAGAATGAATTTTTTGTACAACCAAGTGAATCAGCTTTTAACAATCCCGTTTTGCATGAACTGTCACCATCTCAAGAAATCTCACTTGCCACATCGCAAGCACTTCCAAGTCAATACCCTGTATTTCCCGCCTGAGCACAGGCTATTTTCTACGTGTTGGGGGAGTAATATATCCGCCTCTCCATCCAACCACATAACGTCGCCCCCTTTTTAGTCTACAAAACGGATGTTTACTGCAACCGAGACTAAACAAAACTTTATAAACAAATCTGTCCCCAAAAAATCTTCCAAGCGTGAGAACGCTTAGTAGGCGAAATCAAGAAGCCAATCAAATTCCAGATCAAGATATCATCCGATCAAAAGCTCCCACTACTAACATAAAAAGCTTTCTAACCGAACTTTCAACATAATTGTAAACATCAAAAGCTTTCTAACCGATCTGTAAACTTAATTGTATGAATAATGATAAGTTAGTTCTTAAGACGCATCCTTTAAATAAAGATCGTTTCTTTTGAGTTCGATAGATCCAATTTTTCTTTTTTTTCACTTATAAAAGAAATGGATTTATAATTATATATTTGTGTCCAGTACATAAGGCGCCATATTTGTTCGCCCACTTAAAGATTTTTTTCTCGCACTTTGGCATATATAGGCCAAAAATATAAGGCGCCATATTTATTTGCCTATTTCCAATATATATTTTTTCGCAATTTCCAAAAAAAAAAAATTAACACATATGTATGTATGTATGCAGTGAAACAAACCTACGAAATTCAAAGTGATCTCCTACATTCAAATATATATGTGCAAGCCGAGTGTGTGGATATGACAAAAAATTACAAAATTTATCCAGTGCTACATTAAATCCAAAAATAAAGGTTTTGTGCAAATACAGTCCACTCCTGGGAAAAGTGTGCGCGAAGTGAAATAAACTAAAAAAAGAAAGTGAACCACACTTAGGCCACACTTAGACATTTCTGGTGTCCCGCGACACCCTATAAAGTTGGGGCATATCGGTTAGACACAGCAAGAGAATATATAAAAAACCAAAAAAAAAAAAAAAATTATTAATTTGTATAAAGAAATCCGATCCATTCACACCTCTGCATATTGCCATTCCATATTTTCATAGTACAAAGCAATTCAAAAATTTCCGATTTATACCAATTGAATAGGGATTTCCGATGCGAAAGAAAATTACCCAGTCTTCATTCGTTGAATTCAAAATATGAACTGATTTTATTGGAAAACTCTTAAACTCTAAGAAGCGACAATTGTTCTTAAAAATACTTATTCTAATGCCCCACGTCTTCGGGGTTTGGAATTTGTTTATATTTCATGCTCAGCGCTTGGCGACTTGATAATGCGTCGTTTTGGTCTTAAGTGTTAAGTGTCGACAGAGTGCGGATGCATGTTTGTTGCCATATGAATCTTTATGACATATTTTTGTTTATGTTTCGTTTGTGTATATTTCTTTGGTCAATCTGATTTGGTGAAGCCATTTCAGCTGACCACGATGTTTAATCTTAAACATTCTTCGACTGTTTGGAATGTGTGTTTAACTTTAGGTTGTCTTATACAAATTATTATTATTAAATAATTTTAAAATTAGTAAGATAACTAAAATTAAGGAAGCATGACCGGTTGCATGATGAACGTTTAAACCTAGTAAATCAAAATGATCTTCCTTTAGTGATTGTAACTGACCACCTATTTTCTCTAACTCTGCCGTGTGGTTTACCAAGTTGGCTTCAACTGGACTCCATTCTATATTTGGTATATTACTAATATCGCCTATATGCGACGTAGTAATAGCTATGTGCGACTATGACTGTACGCTATGATGAGCCACTAAAATCTTATCTTCTGCCCTAGCTGTGCTGCCTGATCTGAGGCTCAAAATTCCTTGTTCCGGTAAATCCACCAACTCCTGCTGTTCGTTACCACATTGGACTCTGGCCTTAGTTTTAGGTGGAACCTTGAATGACCAACTATTGCTACTATCTAGCTCTACCCAGTAAAATCTTGGCTCAATAATCGTTGTATATAAACAGGTAGACTTCCTTTTCTGTTTAAAAGGTGACAGCTCACAGGCATTATCATTGGCGTTACTCCATGGCCAATTTCCTTCACATATTCTCCTGTTCGATTGCCAGGTCCGACATTTCTGCATTGCTGAATCTGACATTAAGTGATACGAGTCTATTTCGAAATTATATATTAAATACTGATTCTTTATATAAACTGTTACCAATTGATTACTGACCAATCGAACGGGAATTGGAATAATTCTGTAGAGGAAGGATGGGTGCCTACTGAAAAGTGGTATTTTAACACTTATAATTAATTTTCTGTCAAAAAAGGTTCCCTTTGGCCGTCAACAGAGCATATATGTCATTTAACTCCGTTCCGCTCCTTTTTCGTGGCAGAACTAAAGTTTCAGATAATTTTTCTTTTATTTTAGTTATTTCTAATTTCATTTGGTTTGGCTTTAAAATATTAGTATTTAATCTACCATGGTTAATGTCTATCAATAAACTTATAATTCCTGTCTGAATTTTTTCACATTCATCAACCACGGATCTTAATTCATTTACAATCATGAAAAACCGAATGGATTCTCTATACATGTAATAACTTTCTTTGAACAATTCTGTGATATTTTCAATCCGTTTGTTCATGTTGCCAAAGTTTTCATTTATCTCATTTATGGTAGCCCTAAGAATGTTTGCCGTAGAGTCTACCACCAATGTCTGCTTTTCTTGTAGATGCTTTAAATTCTGCTGATTTGTGAGCAAGTTTCTCATGTTTTCTTCTATTTGTATCCTATCGTCCGCATCCATGACACCGAATAATATATGGTACAGTGACCCCATGAATTCAAACGGTGCTCGCTTGCGTCTTGCCTTTTCTTGCTTCATGAATAGCACATTATTTTCCTCGATATCTTTAATTCGCTTTACCGTGTTGTTCAATACAAACTGACACTGGTCTTCGAAATTATACAGTTTTTGGCATAAGCCCCTCAATTTGGGAATCATTCTGTCACCTTAACTGAGCATTTCAAAATATGCCGACATGTCGTAGTATACTACCAGATCCCATGAGGAAGCTACTACTTCCACTTCACCCATTGGATCTAAGTACAATGCGGCTGTTGCGTTTAGTTCCTCTACCGTTATTTTTGGTCTATTATCTTTAATGCTCGCTGCATTCGAAAGTTGACAAAGCATCATAAAAATTGCTAACATCAATACGGTTCCTATTTTGGACAGATGACCGAACCTGGTACCTTTCCGATATCGATTCTCCTCAACGTCTTCTGATGATTTCACCCTAACAAATGGACAGATTTTATTTATAGGTCTTGTAATTGACCCTTCCTGCAACTTGACTTTTACCACTCCTACTTTATCGTCCCTGCCTTTGTGAATTTCTTCAATCTTGCCCAGAGGCCACCTGGCTGGGTGACAATTTTCATCTTTGATCAGTACGACCTGACCATTCTCTAAATTTTCTGTGGTTCGTCGCCACTTATTCCTTTGCTGGAGAGTATATAGATACTCGTCTTTCCATTTCAACCAAAAATCTTTTTTCATTTTTTGAATTAGTTTCCATCTGTCTAAATTTCCAATTTTTTCCTCTGATATGGACTCGGCTGCTTCCAATGTTGGTCTTCCAATTAGGAAATGACCGGGAGTTAACACTTCGTTGTTGTCCATATCTTCACCCGCCGTATACAATGGACGTGAATTTAGCACGGCTTCTATTTGGCACAACAATGTTGCAAGTTCCTCATATGTGAGGTTACTGTCTCCTATGACTCTTTTTAGATGCTACTTAACCGACTTTACCCCAGCTTCCCATATACCTCCAAAGTGAGGTCCTGCCGGGGGGCTAAAATGCCAGCTAATCTGTTCTCTCTGTAGAACAGGGGCAACCTTAACGTTATCTTCAACTGCTTTTTTGAATTCTTCATCAAGCCTCCTAGCCGCTCCCACAAAATTTGTACCATTATCAGAATATATGTTAGCGCATTTACCCCGTCTTGCAACAAATCTTCGAAATGCTGCTAGGAAAGCTTCAGTTGTCAAGTCACTAACAACATCTAAATGAATTGCTTTAGTTGACAAACATACGAATACTGCTATGTACCCTTTGAATGTTTTTTGTCCCCAATCCCCGTGTTATGAAATGGAGATCACACCGTTACCCTATTTTTGGGCAGGTTACCCATAATTTGCTCCGCAGTTACTTGGCGGTATCTGGCACAAGTGACGCAATCCCTTAGGTATTTTTTAAGGGCGTTTTTCAATCCGAAAATCCAAAATTTCCTTTGAATTTGGCTTCTCATAAGATTAATTCCTCCATGTAGAGTTTCCTTATGAGCATCCTTAGTCAACAGCATTGTTAGATGTGATTTATCCAAAATCACAGGATGTTTGGTGTCAAAGCATATGTTGGCATTTTGCAATCTTCCCCCCACGCGCATTATTCCATCGTCATCCAAAAATGGATTTAAGCTTAAAATGTTGCTTTTCATATCAATTTGCTTGTTCTGCGTAAGACATGATATCTCTCTGTTAAATTGATATGCCTGTTGGTGTTTAATTATAAAATTTTTAGCATTCTTAAGCTCACTGACGGTGAGATATGATGGGTACACTCTATCTCTTTTTTTAATGCTTATCTTAATAAGCCATTTATCATTTGTCTCACCGAGCCCCTTTGGCCCATTCCACCACAATTCGCAATCTTTTAACTTGTTTGGACAAATACCCCTTGAGGTTATATCTGCAGGGTTATCTTCAGATTTTACATGGTTCCATGGTATTTCTTTGATTTTTAGGATATCCTCTATGCGACGCCTTACGAATTTTTACTTACTAGCCCCGTTTTTTATCCAGCACAGTGTGATAGTAGAGTCACTCCAAGCATATATTTCAGCTGGAATAGCAATAGATTGCTGGACTCTTTTTAGCAATTGCGATAGCAAGTGTGCTGCACATAATTCCAACTTCGGAATAGTCTTTCTATTTTTTATAGGATTAACTTTGCTTTTACTGGCTATTAAGGTAACTATCTCACCAATTTTAGCATACACCACCGCTGCGTAGGCCTTTTCTGAAGCGTCAGCAAAACCATGAATCTGTAACAAAATATTAGGCTGTGTCTTGATCCATCGGGGTAATCTGACTTCTTCCAGATACACCAAATTGTCCCTGAAGGATTTCCATTCTGTTGTTTCGTTATCGGACAACTCTTGATCCCAATTTTGCTCCGCTAGCCACAACTTCTGCATGAACAACTTGCCTATTACTGTTACTGGTGCTAGCCAACCTAGTGGATCATAAGTTTTGGCTAGTCTGGATAGCACCCCTCTTTTATTCACCTTCTTGTTTTCGTCACAGTTTACCTTAAATTTAAATTCGTCTTGAAATGGCTCCCACTGCAACCCCAAGGTTTTAATTGCTTCGTTCCCATCAATTTTTAATACTTTATTATCGCCTGTATTAATAACCTCTTCAACAATTTTGGATCTATTCGAAATCCATTTTCTCAAATTCATTCCTGCCTTTTCCAGCTCTCTGGAAACCTGCTGAACTTTGTGTTTTGATTCTTGTACGGTATCACCACCTGTCATTAAATCATCCATGTAGAATTCATCTCGGATAATTTCACTAATCACTTTATCCTGACACCTGTTTGCGATTTCTGCAAGCTAAGTACGGTGCCGATTGCAGTACCGTACGTTACTGTTGTCAATTTATATTTTCTTAATTTTTCTGCGGCGAATTTCTCCACAAAATATGCAAATATTTTTGATCGTATTGATCAATGTTTATCTGCCGATACATTTTTTCAATATCTGCAGATGCTACGTACTGCCATTTTCGCCATTTTAATATTATGTCGAATAAGTCTTTTTGGAGTCGCGGCCCGATCCACATCACATCATTGAGACTTCTGTTATTCGTGTATTTTGCAGAAGCGTCAAATACAACTCTTAATTTAGTTGTCAAACTTTCTTCTTTTACTACCGAAGGTAATAAGCACCGTCATCCTTAGTTTCTATCATGTGGCCTAACTCCAAATATTCTTTAATGAACTTTTCGTACTCCTCCTTAAGTTTTGGATTTTTCTGAAATTTTTTCTCCAAGTTAAGGAATCGCGCCGTTGCTTGCGCCTTTGAGTCACCTAAATCCCTTTCTTGCTTAAATGGGATCGTTTCCACATATCTTCCAGAGTTATCAATCTTTGTTGTCTTGTTAAAATTTTCTTCACATTGATTAGCTTCTATATCATCTTTTTCGTCTGCCTCCAACTCCCAAAAACGCTCCATATCTGTAACGTCTATTGTTGTAGCTACTATAGACCCATCTCCTTTTGACTTAGTACATCCCGACCAAATCCATCCAGCCAAATTGAGTGTTTTGTCCCAGCAAGCCGTTAATCTTGGCAACTCCACTTTTTAAGATGTGGGTATATACGTCTACACCTATTATCATATCAACCCTACCAGGTTTATCAAAGGTGGGGTCAGCTAGAACGTAAGTTTGCCAATTCGACATATCCACGTTTGCTATTTTTGATGGAAGAGCTTTCATTAATTGCGGCAATACAATTGCTTCAACCTTAAGCAGTTTCTTTTCCGAATCACGTGTCTTCATTTCAATATTTACCTTATACTTCGACGTTCTACTTTTTGTTGCAGATACGCCACTTATTTCTGTTTGTTTCTTGATCTTAGGTAATTTTAACATTTGAGCGGCTTCTTCAGACAAAATAGTGCTCTGAGAGCCATAATCAATTAAGGCTCTTAATGTTTCATACTCTCCATTTATTTTTTTAAACTTGTATTAGAGCTGTGGCCAACAGTTTTTGTTGTTCTGTAACACAAGTATTTACCTTCGCCTGTTTTTCCCCAAAATGGAGCATGGTATGGTGCCCCTTGCTGCACAATGAGCAATACTATTTCATTGGTGCATCTCTTGTTGCTTGAATGCTTCAAGCATCTTCTACATAATTGTATTTTTTTGCTATTTCCGCCCTTTCTTTAGGTGTTAGCGCTTTAAGCTTATAGCACATCGGTGCGCTATGCCAGGGACCTTTGCAGATCAGACAACTATCTTTAAACACCGCCACGGACGTTTTTTGTAACGGTTTTTTCTCTTCCTTTCTCATGGCACTTAGCGAGCAATATCTTTGCTCTAAGTATTCCATGACATCAGATAATCAGATTGCAAAGCCTTTCTGTCAAATTTCCGAAGTATGAGTTGTGCAAATATTATGTCAACTTCATCGGACAAATTTGTTTTAATTTTCATTAAGTGTATTGATTCATTAATTATGTCAATCACTCCTTTTACACTTTTTGCGGATTTATTGTTGATCATCGGTAAGTCAACGATCCGACCTAATTGCTGGGAAAATACCCTCCGATTATTTTCATATCGCTTGTTTAATAATTCCCAAGAGGCACTATAATTGTCAGCTGAACCTGACAATAGATGGGCTACCGTGCTCTTTGCTTCGTCCTTTAACGCGGATTTTAAATAATTGAATTTAAGAGCAGGACTTAGATCCTCTCTTTTTTCAATCAGTGCCTCGAACAATTCTACAAACAGGTCCCATTCTCTAGGTTCCCCAGAAAATGTGGGTACCTGTATTTTCGGCAACACCGGTAGTTCGCCTCTTACGGTAACATTCTCAGCTTTCAAATTTTTCTGATCGTTTATTTTTTCTTCTAGTGCTGACAAGGTATTCTGAACGTCGAACTCTAGTTCTTCTATGACTTCTTTAAACGTTTCATTACATATAAGTTCATCTGTATAAGCTTGGCACATCTGTATTTTCTTGAACAAGAATTCTATTTTTTTAATATACATTTCGCCTGTTCTATTGTCTATCATACGTAAATCTTTGCTCACCATGTCCAAATATTGCTGGAGCTGACGGACCTTTCCTTGAAATTTTTCCTGGCTAACATTAGCCTTTTCATTACTGGATGTCGCATTCACGCGCGACTGTCCTTTGCTATCCTCTAACATTTCTGATATATTCGCTTCTGCTTCAACTAACGCTGACTTACTAGTGCCTGGTTTTTTTGACTCTCCTGCAGCTATTATTTTGGCAACTATCTTTAACATTCCTTCATGTATTTTCTCTGTGAAATACTGATGATCAAAATTCCCTTGCTGTAGCAATTTGTTATGATTAGGTAACCATCGATTCCTAATCTCTTTTACTTCCTCGATCACCTTGCTAGTTATGCTTCTGGGATCTAGTGCTTCTAACTGCCTTATCTTGGTATGCAACTCTAACTTCTTTCCTAACAACTTTTCAGTTTTGTTAAGAAACATTTTGTATAATGTATGTAAATATGTTTGACAATAAATTGGTTTTTTTTTATTTTCTTTTTATGTATTTACTTATATGAATGTATTTTTTATATATATTTTTATATTATTATTGACCCTTCAACGGGCAACTTGCTTATAAATAAATTGAATTCACCCCATAGGGTGAAATGGTATATTAAAGTCGCCAAAATGTATGTAACAGGCAGAAGGAAGCTTTTCCGACCCCATAAAGTATATATATTCTTGATCAGTATCAACAGCCGAGTCGATATAGCCATGTCCGTCTGTCCGTCCGTATGTCCGTCCGTCCGTCCGTCCGTCTGTCCGTCTGTCCGTCCGTATGAACGCCTAGATCTCAGAGACTATAAGAGATAGAGCCACCAAATTTGGTATGTAGGCTCATGTATTATGTAGAGTGATCGAGTTTATTTCAAAATTTTGCCACGCCCCTTTCCGCCCCCACAATTAAAAAAAAACGTTTATCTCAAAAACTATTGCAGCTAGAGACACCATATTTGGTACGTATATTTGCTTAGTAAATGCGCTCATTTTGTAATTATAAAGATTTTGCCACGCCCCTTTCCGCCCCCGTAATTAAAAAAAAACGTTTATTTCAAAAACTATTGTAGCTAGAGACACCATATTTGGTATGTACATTTGCTTAGTAAATGCGCACATTTTGTATGTATAAAGATTTTGCCACGCCCCTTTCCGCCCCCAAAATTTGAAAAACTCGATTATCTCCCGTAATTTTTTACCTTGTGGAACACTTGAATTTGATACTAATACCCAGCAAAATACCAAATTTGATCAAAATCGGACAAAAAATAGCCAAGTTATGCATATAAACGTTTTTCCATACGGCCGGAGTTGGCCGTTGGCGGGTGCTGGCGCTAGGGTGCTCAGATGCATGAGTCAGTGAGATACTAAGATATGCTTGTAAAAAGCATGTGAACAGAATTTTTTGAAATAGGCAAAATGCATTTGTTATTACAAATTTGAAATATTTGTTTTACTGGTGTATGGTATACCTAAGTCGGCGAGACGACTTACTTACTTCATTTTTTGAATGAATTTTATATTATTTTTTTTTACTTTCCCTACTCGATCATCGCAGTGATCTCCTGTCTATTTGGCGTATGGCTTTACGGGCCACACTCTAGACCGAGCAACGCAATTATTGCTCAGTTTAACAGAGTAACATATTTCTTTTTTGCAAGCAATTTTAATTTATGATATATTTGATTGTTGGGCGCTCTTTGTAGCGCTACCGGTCCTACTGCATTCCTGGTCTAGCTTGTTGCGCTAGACGGTACCGGTGCTGGTCTTCGTACAGGCTGTTGGGGCGCCGATGCTGGCTTCTCAGATCTCTTGGCTCTGGGTCTAGCTTGTTGCGCTAGACGGTGCCGGTGCTGGTCTTCGCACAGGCTGTTGGGGCGCCGATGCTGGTCCTCTTGACACAAGTGTACTCGCAATATGGCGAATATAATGGTCCAGGGCAGTCTGCCGGGCACTTCTTCTCTGGTGTGGTCTGGATTTTCTTCTTGGGTTCTGTTTTTTGGGATTCGTATGTATTAATTACTTTTATATTTTTAGGCGTAATTTCTGTAGAGGTTGATCCTTTTTGCTTTAATTTTTGCTGAATCAGCTCGATGTTGTCTAGTTCAGCTTGCAATTTCTTTACCTTTGCCCAACTAATTGTTGTGTTGGTGGCAAACAGTAGCTTAAGGAGTTCGGCTTTCCTTTTCCACCTCTACTCACTCAGATTTAATTTTTTTTCCAGACCATGTGTGTCCATTCCGCCGTGTGATGATTCTACTTCTTTTTTTTTATCGTTGCTCAGCTGTTGTTGTCGAGGGCCTATGGTCTCCGGTACCGGTGCCGGTCATCGCACCAGATTTTCTCGGATTAGCTGCCTCTTCTTTGCAACTATCTTGTTGCTCTGCTGCTGTTTGTAGTTGCCGGACTTGCAACTACATACATATACATTTTTAACTTTTTTCTTTATTTATTAAGCAATATTTTGCTTTTTTGTTTTATACTCTGTCTCTTACCACTGGTGGGGAAGAACAGAGTTATTTTATTTTTTGTAACCTTTAGCTGATCTTAGCATTCACACTTGCATAAGAATTCAGACTTTAAGGAGCTGATTCACTCTCTGAGTCTCTTACCACTGGTGGGGAAAACTACAGAGTTCCTTTTTTCGAAGGACCAAAATGAATAGGGATTTCCGATGCGAAAGAAAATTACCCAGTCTTCATTCGTTGAATTCAAACTATAAACTGATTTTATTGGAAAACTCTCAAACTCTAAGAAGCGACAATTGTTCTTAAAAAATACTTATTTTAATGCCCCACGTCTTCGGGGTTTAGAATTTGTTTATATTTCATGCTCAGCGCTTGGCGACTTGATAATGCGTCGATTTGGTCTTAAGTGTTAAGTGTCGACAGAGTGCGGATGCATGTTTGTTTGTTTTTGAGCAATACTTGTCATATGAATCTTTATGACATATTTTTGTTTATGTTTCGTTTGTGTATATTTCTTTG